>CM062818.1:2059669888-2061142183 GCA_031772625.1 Pinus tabuliformis
CCTTGGAGGTGATCCAATAGTCAAACCAGTGAGGATTCAAGTGTTCTGAATCCGTTTTTACCATCTATTCCACTAGTAGATGCTTCTATTCAGCTGTATATTCAATTTGAGAATTAATTAAAACAAGGACAGGCCCATTTGGGGCTTTGGACCCAACAGACGTAGCCCAGAAGGGTGAACTGCTTATCAACTTCTTTTGCATCTGTGGTTGATTTATTTTGCAGAAAAATTCATTTTGGTGTTAAACAGTAAAAGGAAATAAATCTGCTATGTTTAAATGGGTCATGAACAACTGAAATTTCATTATTTTCTTTCTGCAAGACATGGAAATCTTTTAAAAATGTATATTTTTGAATTGAATACCTTGCAAACAATTTACAAGTAGTTTCAAATTCAGATCAAGTAGGTATCAGAGCTCATGGTTTTGTGCAAAGATCTTCTAACTGTCTTGCAAGTATTGATGCTTACCAGGTTGAAACTTAAAAGAGGGGAAGGACAGTTGAGTAGAGAATGAGAGAATCCTCAGTCAAGGAAGGCCAGAGAGCCATCACCTCCACCTTCAATTTCACCCTCAAGAGTCTCAGCAGAAGCTTCAAGAATGTCTGCACATGAAGGAGAAATTCCTGCAGACATGGATCCAAAAGAAGAAGAAAGAGTCTTCAAAAAGGCTTTCTTGGACCTCACTGAAATGGTGAGGATATTGTACCAAGAAAGAAATGAGAAATTGGTTGGAGAAGGGTCCAAACATCCACATGAAGGAGAGGGCTCTTCAGGAGGTAAGAAGGATGATGATCATTCCAAGAAAGGACATGGAGGAAATGGTGATCCACCACCCCCATCGTCACCTTCTTCCTCTTCATCCTCGTCTTCTTCTTCTGTGCATAAGCATAGATCCTCTGGAAAAAGTCATTTTTTGAAGCTTGATGTAAAATTCGAATTACCTATGTTTAATGGTGAAGTGAATGCAGAAAAGCTTGACAACTGGATTAGGCAGTTGGAAGTTTACTTGAGGATCCAGAATATGCATGATGATGCCACAAAGATTCAGTTGGCTTCTTTGAGAATGGATGGAGCAACATTGGTCTGGTGGGAGGCCAAGACTAAAGAGGAGATCAAGAAATTTGGTAAGGTTACCTTAACATGGCCTGAATTTCTGTTAGCCATTAAAAAACAATTTTATCCTCTTGCTCACATGCAGAAAGCCATTATGAATTGGCAAAATTTCAGACAACTAAGGGTCAGAGTGTCCAAGACTACACCCAAGAATTCAGGAGAAGAGCTCTCTTGTTAGGGGTAGATTTACAGACCCAGAAACCTTACTGAAATACATTGGTGGCTTGCATAGCTACCTTAGACACACCATCTTGATGTTTAATCCTACTAGCCTGGACGAGGTTTGTGTTCAAGCTACCCATTTAGAGGCAAGGGGAAAAAAACACATTTGAAGAGGGTAGAAACAACCCCCCAAGGGAAAAAACAAAGATAAAACCTCCAAGGGAAGGGAAAAAAGAATGCATCTATCAAACAGGAGAGTGAGACAGTGATCTGTAAACACTGTTCTAAACCAGGCCATGAGGAGAAAAACTATTGGAAATTATATCCTGAAAAAAGACCTCAATTTAACAAATCCAAAGGGAACAAAAAACTGCTGCTACTACATCTACACCACAGGATTTAGGGGATGATTCAGGTGATGAAACCAAAATTGCAGCCATGGGTTTGAAAACTTGAAGGGAAAAAATTGAAACTCAAGCCAGCACTAGTACCTCAAACTGCATGTACAGCTGCTAATGAGGAAGAAAGAATTGAACTGTTTCATGTGAGGGTGATTTCAAAACATACTAAAATTGACACACTTTTTGATAGTGGGTCATAAGCAAACCTTATATCAGAGGACTTGGTCAAGCAGCTTAAACTTGAGACCGTTCCACATCCGAAGCCATATCCACTTGGATGGATTTGCAAGGATGCAAATTTACAAGTTTCAAGAAAGTGCACATTGCGCTTTGCAATTACTACACATTTTATTGACACAGTTGAACTTGATGTGGTACCTTTTTATATAGCAGGAATTGTTTTAGGAAGTCCTTACTTGTTTGACAGGAAATCTATCTTTCATCACCATGAAAACAAATATAATCTTTTCAAATATGGCAAGGAGTTCATTGTTAGAGCTCATCGCAAGAAGACAAATATAGCGATGGTGAATGCAGGACAGGTAAAAAGACTGGTCAATTCAAGTAAGAATTTTTTTCTTCTTATGATTAAGCCCAAGGTTGATGTGAATCATGAGTCATTTGACAATTGTGATCCAAAATTAAATCAGATCTATATGATGTAGTTGATGCATATCATGAGATGTTTGAGGAGCCAACAGGTTTGCCTCCTAAGAGGGAGATTCAGCATGAAATCCATTTGCATCTAGATTGTCCTCTTCCAAACATAGGCATGTACCGCATGTATATTATGGAGAATGCTGAAATAAAGAAGCAAATCAAGGACTTGTTGGACAAGGGTTTCATAAGGCCAAGTACTTCTCCATGTGGGTCACCGATTGTATTGATTCCAAAGAAAGATGGCACTTGGCGTATGTGTGTTGATTCCAGGGCCTTGAACAAGATAATGGTAAAGAATCGTTACCACTCCCAAGGATAGATGATTTGCTAGACCAGCTGAAAGATGCTCGATATTTCACTAAGCTAGACTTGCGCAGTGGATATCATCAAGTAAGGGTTGAAGAAAGTGACATTTGGAAGATAGCCTTTAAAACCAAACAAGGACTCTTTGAGTGGCTTGTTATGCCGTTTGGTTTGTGCAATGCACCTGCAACTTTCATGCGGGTAATGGATGATGTCTTGCGTCCTTTTCTTGATGATTTGTTATTGTCTACTTAGATGACATCTTGATTTTCAGCAAGTCTAGAGAAGATCATGCCATGCATGTTAGGAAAGTGCTTGATGTTTGAAGAAGAATCAGTTATTTCTTAAAATGTCAAAGTGTGAATTTGGAAAGACTTCTTTGGTTTATTTGGGACACATAGTAGGAGGAGGTGCTTTGAGAATTGATCCTGCTAAGATTGAGGCTATTGTGAAGTGGCCTACTCCCAAATCCATAATAGAGGTAAGAAGTTTTTTGGGTGCAGCTCAATATTGGAGGAAGTTTATCTCTAACTTCTCTTCTATAGCAGCTCCTATGCATGCAGTGACAAGTGTGAAGCATGCTTTCCAATGGGGAGGCAAGCAGCAAAAAGCTTTTGAATCTTTGAAAGAGAAGATTAGTTCAGCTCCGGTCCTTGCATTACCGGATTTGAGACAGCCATTTGAGATACAAACTGATGCTAGTGATTATGCCATGGGTGCAGTTCTTCTATAGCCTGGTAAGCCTATTGCTTTTCATTCTGAAACTTTTAATGGTGCTGTTGTAAATTATCCTACATATGATGAGTTGTATGCGTTGGTACAAAGCGTCAAAAAGTGGAAACATTATTTGATGGACAAAGAAACTGTTATACATACCGACCATCAGCCCTTACAGTACTTGCAATCACAAAGCAATTTACAACAGTCACGACACTTCAGATGGATGGGCTTCTTGCAACAGTTCCATTTGGTAATAAGGTACAAGAAAGGTACTTTGAATAAGGTTGCTGATATGCTTTCAAGGCTTATTATTGGTGCTGTTACTTTACTTAAGAATGATTCCATTGTACATGATAGTTACATAGAACAATATGCATTTGATGATGACTTTAAAGATGTGTATGCTAACTTGAGCAAAGGGAATCATGTAGAGGAAAATGACTATCACATGCATAACAATTTGTTGTTTCATTTGGGCAAGTTGTGTATACCACAGGGGAGAGCATAAATGTCATAAGAGAAGCTCATTCTTCTCTTATTGCTGGCCATTTTGGTGTAAGCAAAACAGTTGCACATCTACAGAGGTATTGCTATTGGCCTCGCATGGTAGATTCTGTTTCAAGGTTCATAAGAGGTTGTTCATTATGTGCTACAATCAAGCCTAGTAATAGAAAGCTTGGTTTGTATACTCCTTTGCCGGTACCTTCTAGACCATGGGAGAGCATCTCTATGGATTTTGTAGGAGGTTTTCCAAAATCTAGAAAGCAGCATGACTATTTATATGTAGTAGTTGATCGTTTCAACAAAATGTGTATACTTATGCCTTGTAAGAAAACTATAACTGCTGAACAAACTTCTGAATTATTTTTTCATCATGTATGGATTCACTTTGGTTTGCCTACTTCCATTATTAGTGACAGGGATTCCAGATTTGTGGGGAATTTTTGGTCCAACCTATGGGAGATGATGGACACAAAGTTGAAGAAAAGTACTGCTTTCCATCCGCAAACAGATGGAAAAACAGAAGTTGTGAACAAAACCATTGTGCACCTCTTGAGAGGTTATTCCAGTAAGCATCCCAAGCTTTGGGATGAACATTTGCACTACATACAGCATGCTTACAATCGTGCCAAGCACTCTTCCACAAACACCTCACCGTTTGAAGCTTGTTTTGGTTACTTACCAAAATCACCTCTTGATTTCATTCTTGAGAAAGATGTCACCATTGAGGTACATAGTGATATTGACAAAGCTCATTCATTCATTGAAAGAATTCAGCAAATACATCAGCAAATTCAAGAACAGCTTGAGAAGAGTCAAGGCAAGTACAAGGAAAGACACGACAAGCATAGAGTCGATCACAAGTTTCAAGAAGGGGATGAGGTATGGCTGTACATTAGTAAGGAAAGGATGCAAGGAGAAGGTAAAACGCTGAAGCCTATTCGTTATGGTCCATTCAAAATCCTCAAGAAGGTTGGAAATAATGCTTTTCAATTAGATTTGCCTTCCTACATGCAAATGTATTCTGTTGTCAATGTGGAGAACTTACGTTTGTATGAACCTCCTTTGATTGCTGATCATGAAAGTGTTGTTCAGCTGCTATCTATGGAATATTTCTCGCCAGAATTCTTAGATGAGCTGAAAGAAGATACAATCCTTGACAGAAGGACACGCACTTCAAGAAGGGGCAGTGTAGATTATGTTCGGGTTGGTTTCAAAGGCAGCAAACCGAACAAGGCAAAGTGGATGGAGGTGGACAGAGTGAGGGAGTTGTACCCTCACCTATTTAACAGGTAGTTGAAGGCTTTTGGGGTCCAAAAGCTTCCCAATGGGGAGGCGTGATCAGGTGCTCATGTCCTAAGTGTCGTAAAATGCTCAAAATTTAAAATGCTCAGAACTGGTTCAAAGTTGAACGACTATAAAGTGCTTGTCCTCTTGATTCTGGTGCCACAAACGGTTCGACCGGTCATCGTCATGAGAGAAGTTATGGCAAAAAGAAGAATTTGTCAATAACATTGAAAATTTTAATTTTTCAAAAAAAATTAAAAAAGGAATATTCCATAGAATATTCTAGGGAATATTCCCTTTGCACAGCCAATCACAATATGCCACGTGGCAAGCCTGGAGGTTGCCACATGGCCCCAGATGACGTCAGCAAGCATTATGGGCACATATTCAAAAATTTTGGGAGTTCAAAGTTTTGAACCCACGACCTATGGAACAATACTCCAGCGCCTTACCGTTAGGCCACGGTGTCATTTGTTGTTAGAAGGGCAAAACAAATGTTATTTAACGTTTAACTTTCTGTTGGGAAGAAACCAAAGGGGGCCAGCTCCTAAGGGCCAGCCCCCCATTCCATATGACCGCGGCCCAGAACCAAGGGCTTAAGCCCCAACCGCTAGCACTAACCACCAGCACGAAATCCGAGATAAACCCCAGCATTTAATGTAACTGTAGTTCATTTGGTGGAGATTCTGGCAGGAGCGCCAAAATTGGCGGGCCCGCCATATTTGGCGGGCCTAACTGGACTCCAACTAAAGTTAGCTGGAGTGTTTCTAGGCATAACTGGAGGAAAACTTTAATTGGCCATAACTTTGGCTAGGAAAGGCGGTTTTGGACGAATTTTTTTATTATTATTTTGGGTATTTTCAACCTTTTGAAGCCATTGGTGCAGTTCTTACAGCCATATGAGGTCATTTGTAGAGGTTTTGGAGCCGTGCAAGTTCTAGGAGCCACAAGGGCCCAATATTGTGAAGACTGTATAGGGTTGCAGGTATCCATTGTAGGTGATCCAATAGTCAATCCTGAAGGATTCAAGTGTTATGAATCCGTTTTTACCATCTATTCCACCTGTAGATGCTTCTATTCAGCTGTATATTCAATTTGAGAATTTAATTAAAACAAGGACAGGCCCATTTGGGGGCTTTGGACCCAGCAGACATAGCCCAGAAGGGGTGAACTGCTTTATCAACTTCTTTTGCATCTGTGGTTGATTTATTTTGCAGAACAAATTCGTTTTGGTGTGTTAAACAGTAAAAGGAAATAAATCTGCTATGCTTAAATGGGTCATGAACAACGCGGAAAATTTCATTAGTTTTCTTTTTGCAAGACATGGAAATCTTTTAAA
Organism: Pinus tabuliformis; assembly: GCA_031772625.1. Lineage (NCBI taxonomy): Eukaryota > Viridiplantae > Streptophyta > Pinopsida > Pinales > Pinaceae > Pinus > Pinus tabuliformis. The sequence goes on from CM062818.1 coordinate 2,059,676,375, forward strand.
AATGTATATTTCTGAATTGAATACCTTGCAAACAATTTACAAGTAGTTTCAAATTCAGATCATGGCTCCATTGGAAGTATTCTTATACTTGAAAGTGATTTTGTTTTTAAAGTAGGGTAGGGTAGGGTTAAAAAAAAGAATGAAAAATAAGAGAAAAAAATAAAAATCTCAGGTGAAAACCTCCTTGGAGGCACCTCAGATTGGCTTATTGATAGAAAACCTCCATGAGAGGGTCAATGGGAAAAAAATAAAAAAGAGAAAAAAAAAAAAAGATCCTAGTTGAAAATCTCCTTTGAGGCGCCTAGGCAGACCTACTAGTTGAAAACCTCCTTGAGGCGGCTAGTAGGCCTAGAAAAAATGGGAGAAAAAATATAAAAGATCCTGGGTCCATGTATCTCTTTGATGAATGTAGGTGCTCTCCAACATCTACAAGGAACAAAAACAAGTTGCCACCAAAGAAAGAAAAAAATAGGTCAAACCTAGTCAAAAGAAGTCAAATTTTGAATTTCTCCTCTTTTTCTCAAATGCTCCAACATGACCAAGGCCATGCCAATCCATCACCCTCATCTATTTCTACCATTCACTCATCATTCCCAACCTTCTAGCACTCATTTTCCTTGTTGTCCCAAAACACTACAGGAAGGCTCTATTTTACTACAAGAAACAAAATACATAGAGCATAAATTGGTTTTTTCCATAACTTGAAAACTGTGCATTCATTTTCCAAGTGGTTTTAGGGGGATATGTATATGGATTATTATAACATTCTTAAGTAATTTCAGCAAATCCTAGTGCACGATTTCCAAGAAATAGGCCTCCATCACCTTCAGCTATTTTTAGTTTTTTTCTCAATATTCGTACATCCATTGACCAAATTTGTTTTATGGGGAGGTGCATAATGATGATGGAAACATGCTCAGAAAGTTTCAGGTCAATCCATTCTACCGTTTGGGGGATATGGACAAAAAAAGTCTGCTAAAAGAGGTTGTCCTAAATTTTGAAAAATTGTTTGCAGGACAACAGGAGGAGGATCGAAGCAACAAGAGAGGATCAAAGGGGACCTATACAGATCATTTTTTCATTTCTCCATTCCACATCCTTCATCATTCCATCATTCCCTCCATTTTTCTTCTCATTTAGCTCAGTTTGCAAGGGTTCTGTATTTTCTACAAGATTCCCTGAAAACCTACAGGATGATCCTATAAGAATTACAGTGGCTTGGGAATCCCAAAAAAGTAACCCTAGAGTAAGGGGATGACCTGCTTATGTCAAAAAAATACATTTCTATCTCACTAAATCATCACCATGCCTCCCTCTACCATGATCACCCCTGCATTCATCCAATAAACTCAGATTCAAAAAAATTACTATTTCCAACCATCCTCATGCTCCAGAAGTGAAGAAATGATTAAAAATATTTGAGGGAGAGGCAGCTACAGGACATCCTGTAGGAAATCCTGTAGCAGCCTGTCCCACAAAACAAAAAATCACAGGTTGCAGTCAGCTTCAGCATGGAGATCTAGAGGTCAAAGAAGCTCCTCTAGAGCTTAGCAGTAGCATCAGGATCATCAGCATCACCATCCAATACCTGCACATCAAGGAAAAACATCAGAGGAAAAAAAGAAGAAGAGAAAAACACATGCAGCAAATACAAGCAAGGACTTCACTCTCCAACAAACAACATCTACAGGAAGGCCAAGAAGAAGCTACAAGAGGAAATATGATGGAGAAATGGGTCATATATTCTTTAGGAAGGTTGATATAGGTCCCCCAACACCTACACATCAACATCAACTCAGCAACAACATGCATGTCTCTCCAACAACCATCAGGTAGGTACAAGTATGCAATATTCTTGACCTCTTCTCTTGAGCATATTATAGTTATAAATTTGTTGTCAATGCATGAGAGATGAGGTTTTATAAGCTAAGTATGGGTCAGCAGTCTCATCCGCCTTCAACTAGTTAATTGCAGCTCACTCCTTCACTCATGCAATTTTGAAAAGTTAAATTATGAAGGGTGATGATTTCAAGGAATGAGAACAACAGTTAAACGAAGAAATTTTTTGCAAAGGCCAAGTCACCATAGCACTCCAAGCCCTCCATCCACTTCATATTCACTATCTATTCATCATTCATCCATCCCATTTCATTCTTGAAAAAAAAAAACAGAGCATCCTCTCCATTTTCACAAACCTACACTACTCCCTCTGAGCCCTAGCATCATCATCCAATCCATCTTCATCATTTCTCATCACTCCTGTTATCACCTAGAACTGCAGTCACATGTACATAAATTGTGTCCAAAATTTCATTGTCAAAAATGGGTGTCAAATGGTTGTTGTCTTATGTTTACTACTTAGGGGTCATGTTTCTAAATGATATTGATGTGAATCATTTTTAAAAATCGTTAGTCATCCTCCATCATGATTGAATAAGACATGTCTTATCTTGTATACGTCACTGGTCCTTTTCGCATTTTCGCAGCGCAGTTTTATTGGTTGATTTTGCAGCGCAATGATGTTTTAGCCTTTTCGCAGCGTGTCAGTATCCAGCCATTTCGCAGCGCATTCTGCTAATTTATAACTATCTGCGCTACGAAATCGCGGATTCGGGGATTTTGCAGCGCAGATTCTTAAAATGTCATGTCTGGGGATGAGTCATTGTGTCCGTCCAGTTATTGTCAGTTGGCGTACATTCTAAACACTTATGAGCCATCATTCCACCAGTAGGTTCATAGTCACGCACATTAAAATCATTCAAACGGTTTTGTCATGCATGGTCGTGTTATAATGTTTGTTAATAATGCATAAAGTGGTCAGCTTGTATGATAAGTTATTTGAATTGCAAATGAGCCCGAGTTTCTTCTTCAAGAGAGCCTGTTGCAAGCGAGCCTGCGTTCTAAAATTTGAATTTGCCATTTGAGTTGAGGCTGGTGGTGTTTCTCTGTGCGAAAGATTTCAAAGCATAATGGAGAAGAAGGAGCATCGGTCTGGAAGGTGTCAGAGGGCAGAGCCTGAAGGATTGGATCTTGCATTGAGGGATGAAGGTGTAAGAAAGGCTTTCAAAGATGCTGGTTGCTGGAGTTTCTGTGAAAAACTGAAGGGTGGCCACACTCAGGTAACAAAAGAGTTTGCCTTGAATTTTACAGGTTTAAGTTCTAAAGTGTCTATGTTAGAATTCCAAGTATCTCCAGAGGCTATTGCTAATGTAACTGAGATTCCGAGAGGAGGGCAGGAGTGGTTTAAAAACTTCAAATTTGATATGAACCCCTGCAAGGAATTCTTGAAAGAAGCCTATGTAAATGAAGATCTAACCAAGGTGTGCCTAGAAGTTATGTTAAAGAACACTATGCTATGCTTCTTACCTGTATTCAAAAGTATTTAACCTGTGAGGGCAGATATAACAAAGTCTATTCCTATCATTTTAAGTTGTTGCTGCATTTTACGGGTAAAGCATCTATAGATATCCCATTTTACTTGTTTCGTAGCCTCAGCAAGATGTGTGACAAAATCCAATTGAGGAAGGATGATTGTGAGACATCATTATTTCACCATGGTCTAGTCAAACTGTTAGTGCTGGATGCTCTTCAAAAAATTGGTAGGGATTGGAATTCTTTCATCTATATGGCTGGTTTCCAGAGTAGGACAGGCCTCACCCCACAGCCGGTTAGAGAAAGAGAAGAATCAATGGAAGAACCTACAATAGCTGAGCTTAGAAAGGAGGCTAGGGATAAAAAGAAAACCAAATCTCAGTTGAACAAGCCAGTAAAGCCTGTGGTTATTAAAGAGCCATCTCAGCCATCATCAAAGGAAAAGGTTAAGCACAAGAAAGATGTACCTGGATCAGCTGGGTCTGAAAGTGTATCAAGAGTTAAAACAAGAGGTCAATTAAGCAAAGAGAAAGGCAAATCAGTAGCTGTAGATGAAAGTCCAATTTCAAAGGCCAGCCTAAGTGATTTGCTTGATGCCATTGAATTTGAGCAGGAAGAACCGGTGCATATTGAACCTATGCATATTGATCTGACTCAATCATCACCTGAGAGCACTAAGAAATCAAAAGCTTCGAAGAGATTAAGGTTTGATGAACCTAGTGAGGAGTTTATGTTCAAACCACGAAGGCCGGTTACAAGGAAACAAGTTAGAGAAGCTGAGAAAGTGCATAAAGAAGAGAAAGCTGTAAAGATGCCCGGAACGGAGGTAATTGAAGTGTTGACCAAAACAGTGGAAGCAGTCAAGCATAAAGACAAGAACAGAAAGGTTATTATTACCCAAGGAGGAAATGTTATAGCCATAAAGAACCAAGCAGGAGTAGCAAAAGATGAAGTTGTCCAGGTGAAGAATGTTAATGAAGTTGCCCAGGTCAAGAATGTTACTAAGGAGCTTGCAGTTAGATATGCCAACTACCGAAGAGCTGTGTTTAAAGGTAGCAAAAACCTAGTGGATCAGGTAGATTCAGTGGCTGATGTGTATACATGGACGGTTCCAGCCCTCAAGCAAGCTAAACTTATCAGAAAGATGAACATGAGCCTGAGAGCTGAAAATAAAGCCTTAAAGAAGGAGGTTGCAAATTTGAAGATACAGCTAGGTCAGCTAGCTCACTGATTTGAAGAAAAAGGTGACATTCTTAGTTTTGGTCAATTTTGTTTAAGCTCCATTATTTTGAAGTCATATAAGTCTTTCACACCTGTAGAAGAAGCCTGAAAAGTCATAAGTTCAAGCAAAAGATGCCTTAATGCAAATATACTCTGTTTTAGCAAAAACACCAGTTTCGTAGCGCGCTACAAACTGCTGTAGGTGTTGTTTTATGATGAAAACAAAGAGTTTAATGATGGGATCAGCTCATTTTTGAAGAAAATGCCTAAGGAACATGAGGGAGACCACATAAGACTATTCTAGCTATGCAGAGAATGACAAGTGTGCCTTTTGGAAAAGGTGAAATATTTTTGTCTTTAGTTAAACCTTGATAAAGGTACTTTATTTCCGATTATTAGGGTTCTGATAGGGAATGCATACGGAGATTTTGGTTGATACACCTGTTAAGTCAGCAAGGCTTCCAGCACATTGGGGAATATGGTGATGCTCGTAACTTTTAAGGAATTAAAGAGCTGGGAACATGTTACTTAATTTGTGAAGAATGATGGGAGACAAGGACCGGGAAAACAGGGGACTTATCTTGAGGATTAATGAACCATCTACGTAACCAGTATCCAAAGCCAGCTTGTTCATTGCATTCTCCTCCAGGATATCTCGGCAAAACAGAAAGAAGATAGATGTCAAGAATCAAGAAGGAATCATGCTACGAGGAGGACAAATTTTGAGTTTTGATTAAATTAGGACTCTTTGTAATTACAGTTCAGTACTTATGTATTTAATGAATTAGTTAAATAGAAGATAGGATTAGTTAATAGCAACCTTCGAGCTCCCCTCATCCTGGAGGAGGAAGCTCAAGGTGGTTAAGAATGTATTCCTATATATAGATCAGACTTGGATGTAATTGGGGTTGGATGTTTTGAGAAAAGACAATACTATTTTGGTTTATGTATAGCAGATTTCAGTAATGAAAAGGACTGTTGTTTCTTCTCAGGATTCACAATAGATCTAATGGTTCAAATGTATGATGGTTTATTCTCTTTAGTGTTCTTTTATAGTTTTGTTACTGCATAATCACTCAGAACTCATGTGTCATGCTCTGACTTCCTGTATGCCTTGGCAAACTGTGTTTTACGTAAGTTATGTTTGAACATTAGATGTAAAGTGCCCTGATTTCTATGAAAGGATAGTGTTTCTTGTTTGCTGAGATGTGTGAGACTCCATAAGCCCAATGGGAATCACTTTGATATTTGTCCAGCAGCTTATTTTTCATGTGTTTTAAGAGTTAGCCATCTTTCCTTGTTATTAGTCAATATCCATAGTCTGTGAGAGAGCCCTCTCTGACTAAGGAGGCTAAGCCTTAGTCTAAAGCCTGGTTTGAAACAGTTACACAGAGTCTTGCTGATTGGCAGCCTTCAGTACCTGATTTTGTGATAACATTTTGGTGCGTCTGCCGGGAGCCTGAAGATTACTCATTCCCGTAGTTATAAGATTGAATTTCTGAAGGTAGCAGGAGTTCAAAAAGGTTTTCGAGGCTGCGTTCTACCTTGGTGACTCCATGAATTTTAAAGTTTGAAAGGTGGCTTCGAAGGGAAGATATACAAGGAGTAATCCTGATCCAAACCCACCTAGTCCTGTGGAGAATCCTAATATCATTTCAAGGAGTAAACAAAGATTCTTTGATATACCAGGTACTTCAAATATTTCAAGATCTTTGTTTCCTGAGTTTGCTAGAAGTCCTGAGGATAAAATTGTTGATGATAAAATCCAAGAAGTGTTGTTGAGGTCTGAAAATGAAGAAGAGCTTATTGGTATCATATTAGATTTACAAAAGAAAGGTATTGATACTTCATCTTTAGTGTCACAAAAAGATAAAGAAGAGTTTTGGGAAGTTGTTACTTCTGAATTGTTATTAGAGGAAGAGGATTTGAATCAGCTCAAGGAGCTTGACCCTTTTGAAGTTTTGCTTAAATCAAAAACTGGTTTACCTCTCCCAAATTGGAGTTCTTTTTTCAGTGGTTTACAGAGTCCCAATAGCCCTTTCCGTACTCATACTTTATCTTCTGCCTCTGCTAGTCCAAATACTCCTCAGTCAACATCTCATACTAGTTCTGGTCCTCCTAGTCACACAGTACCTGTTAACTGTTCTGGCCAATCAGCAAGACTTTGTGTAACTATTTCAAACCAGGCTTTAGACTAAGGCTTAGCCTCCTTAGTCAGAGAGGGCTCTCTCACAGACTATGGATATTGACTAATAACAAGGAAAGATGGCTAACTCTTAAAACACATGAAAAATAAGCTGGCTGGACAAATATCAAAGTGATTCCCATTGGGCTTATGGAGTCTCACACATCTCAGCAAACAAGAAACACTATCCTTTCATAGAAATCAGGGCACTTTACATCTAATGTTCAAACATAACTTACGTAAAACACAGTTTGCCAAGGCATACAGGAAGTCAGAGCATGACACATGAGTTCTGAGTGATTATGCAGTAACAAAACTGTAAAAGAACACTAAAGAGAATAAACCATCATACATTTGAACCATTAGATCTATTGTGAATCCTGAGAAGAAACAACAGTCCTTTGCATTACTGAAATCTGCTATACATAAACCAAAATAGTCTTGTCTTTTCTCAAAACATCCAACCCCAATTACATCCAAGTCTGATCTATATATAGGAATACATTCTTAACCACCTTGAGCTTCCTCCTCCAGGATGAGGGGAGCTCGAAGGTTGCTATTAACTACTCCTATCTTCTGTTTAACTAATTCATTAAATACATAAGTACTGAACTGTAATTACAAAGAGTCCTAATTTAATCAAAACTCAAAATCTGTCCTCCTCGTAGCATGATTCCTTCTTGATTCTTGACATCTGTCTTCTTTCTGTTTTGGCCGAGATATCTTGGAGGAGAATGCAATGAACAAGCTGGCTTTGGATACTGGCTGCGTAGATGGTTCATTAATCCTCAAGATAAGTCCCCTGTTTTCCCGGTCCTTGTCTCCCATCATTCTTCACAAATTAAGTAACATGTTCCCAGCTCTTTAATTCCTTAAAAGTTACGAGCATCACCATATTCCCCAATGTGCTGGAAGCCTTGCTGACTTAACAGGTGTATCAACCAAAATCTCCGTATGCATTCCCTATCAGAACCCTAATAATCGGAAATAAAGTACCTTTATCAAGGTTTAACTAAAGACAAAAATATTTCACCTTTTCCAAAAGGCACACTTGTCATTCTCTGCATAGCTAGAATAGTCTTATGTGGTCTCCCTCATGTTCCTTAGGCATTTTCTTCAAAAATGTGCTGATCCCATCATTAAACTCTTTGTTTTCATCATAAAACAGCACCTACAGCAGTTTCGTAGCGCGCTACGAAACTGCTGTTTTTTCTAAAACAGAGTATATTTGCATTAAGGCATCTTTTGCTTGAACTTATGACTTTTCAGGCTTCTTCTACAGGTGTGAAAGACTTATATGACTTCAAAATAATGGAGCTTAAACAAAATTGACCAAAACTAAGAATGTCACCTTTTTCTTCAAATCAGTGAGCTAGCTGACCTAGCTGTATCTTCAAATTTGCAACCTCCTTCTTTAAGGCTTTATTTTCAGCTCTCAGGCTCATGTTCATCTTTCTGATAAGTTTAGCTTGCTTGAGGGCTGGAACCGTCCATGTATACACATCAGCCACTGAATCTACCTGATCCACTAGGTTTTTGCTACCTTTAAACACAGCTCTTCGGTAGTTGGCATATCTAACTGCAAGCTCCTTAGTAACATTCTTGACCTGGGCAACTTCATTAACATTCTTCACCTGGACAACTTCATCTTTTGCTGCTCCTGCTTGGTTCTTTATGGCTATAACATTTCCTCCTTAGGTAATGATAACCTTTCTGTTCTTGTCTTTATGCTTGACTGCTTCCACTGTTTTGGTCAACACTTCAATTACCTCCGTTCCGGGCATCTTTACAGCTTTCTCTTGCACTTTCTCAGCTTCTCTAACTTGTTTTCTTGTAACCGGCCTTTTTGGTTTGAACATAAACTCCTCACTAGGTTCATCAAACCTTAATCTCTTCGAAGCTTTTGATTTCTTAGTGCTCTCAGGTGATGATTGAGTCAGATCAATATGCATAGGTTCAATATGCACTGGTTCTTCCTGCTCAAATTCAATGGCATCAAGCAAATCACTTAGGCTGGCCTTTGAAATTGGACTTTCATCTACAGCTACTGATTTGCCTTTCTCTTTGCTTAATTGACCTCTTGTTTTAACTCTTGATACACTTTCAGACCCAGCTGATCCAGGTACATCTTTCTTGTGCTTAACCTTTTCCTTTGATGATGGCTGAGATGGCTCTTTAATAACCACAGGCTTTACTGGCTTGTTCAACTGAGATTTGGTTTTCTTTTTATCCCTAGCCTCCTTTCTAAGCTCAGCTATTGTAGGTTCTTCCATTGATTCTTCTCTTTCTCTAACCGGCTGTGGGGTGAGGCCTGTCCTACTCTGGAAACCAGCCATATAGATGAAAGAATTCCAATCCCTACCAATTTTTTGAAGAGCATCCAGCACTAACAGTTTGACTAGACCATGGTGAAATAATGATGTCTCACAATCATCCTTCCTCAATTGGATTTTTCACACATCTTGCTGAGGCTACGAAACAAGTAAAATGGGATATCTATAGATGCTTTACCCGTAAAATGCAGCAACAACTTAAAATGATAGGAATAGACTTTGTTATATCTGCCCTCACAGGTTAAATACTTTTGAATACAGGTAAGAAGCATAGCATAGTGTTCTTTAACATAATTTCTAGGCACAGCCTTGGTTAGATCTTCATTTACATAGGCTTCTTTCAAGAATTCCTTGCAGGGGTTCATATCAAATTTGAAGTTTTTAAACCACTCCTGCCCTCCTCTCGGAATCTCAGTTACATTAGCAATAGCCTTTGGAGATACTTGGAATTCTAACATAGACACTTTAGAACTTAAACCTGTAAAATTCAAGGCAAACTCTTTTGTTACCTGAGTGTGGCCACCCTTCAGTTTTTCACAGAAACTCCAGCAACCAGCATCTTTGAAAGCCTTTCTTACACCTTCATCCCTCAATGCAAGATCCAATCCTTCAGGCTCTGCCCTCTGACACCTTCCAGACCGATGCTCCTTCTTCTCCATTATGCTTTGAAATCTTTCGCACAGAGAAACACCACCAGCCTCAACTCAAATGGCAAATTCAAATTTTAGAACGCAGGCTCGCTTGCAACAGGCTCTCTTGAAGAAGAAACTCGGGCTCATTTGCAATTCAAATAACTTATCATACAAGCTGACCACTTTATGCATTATTAACAAACATTATAACACGACCATGCATGACAAAACCGTTTGAATTATTTTAATGTGCGTGACTATGAACCTACTGGTGGAATGATGGCTCATAAGTATTTAGAATGTACGCCAACTGACAATAACTGGACGGACACAATGACTTATCCCCAGACTTGACATTTTAAGAATCTGCGCTGCAAAATCCCCGAATCCGCGATTTCGTAGCGCAGATAGTTATAAATTAGCAGAATGCGTTGCGAAATGGCTGGATACTGACACGCTGCGAAAAGGCTAAAACATCATTGCGCTGCAAAATCAACCAATAAAACTGCGCTGCGAAAATGCGAAAAGGACCAGTGACGCATACAAGATAAGACATATCTTATTCAATCATGATGGAGGATGACTAACAATTTTTAAAAATGATTCACATCAATATCATTTAGAAACATGACCCCTAAGTAGTAAACATAAGACAACAACCCTTTGACACCCATTTTTGACAATGAAATTTTGGACACAATTTATGTACATGTGACTGCAGTTCTAGGTGATAACAACTCCCATATAGTTAGAAGACCCTGAAAGAGGAGGAATGACTACTAGAAGAAGTCAGAATGTTGCTACAAGAAGGAAGAAAAGAACAAATTATGCTAAACCCCAAGATGACATAGCTTAAAAGATACCTAATCAAAACAAAGAACTCCAAGGCCAATAGGCAGTCATATAGGCCACAAGAGAGAAGAAGAAGGCAACAAAAGGAAATGAGGCATTCACCATCAAAACATAAATCAAATTGCAGTGATGAAAGGATGTTTTCCAAGAGGTCTCCAATCTCTTTCTAGCTTTTGTCTAAGGCCTAAAAATGGGAAAAAGCCATGGGAGTCAATTTGAGGACCTATCCTAGGCTCAGAATATCATTTATGCTCAAAAAGGGTTTCATGTAGTTTTAAGAGGCTTCCCTATAGGTTTCCTGTAGTTTTGACAGGAATTACTACAAGATTTCCTAGTTTTCATCTAAAGACATTTTGAAGGTTTCAGAGGTGTCCAAATGGTGGAACAAGGTAGCAAAAGGTTGATAAGGATGTGGAAGACCTTGCTAAACTGAAAAATATTCAAGAACCCATCTTGGATGAGGGGAAGAAGGCAAGCTAATGGTATCAAGAAACAATGATTTTTCTTTGCACAATTATGTTTTGAGGCTTGTCCTTGCAGAAATTACAGCCAATATTCTTAATGCACAAGAGAGATACCACCAGGGCCATGAATGGGGCACAATGAGGTCACTAAGTTTCTCAGAGGATGAGCAACACTTTCAGCAGGGAGGTATGATGGACCTCTAAATTAGACATAAATTAAGGCCCATGCCTCTAAATTAAACATAAGTTAAGGCATATGACCATCCTTTAGCACATTAAACCTCTCTTCTTGCATTAGATAATGTATTTTTAACTTTAATATATTCATTAGGAAGGTTTATGAATAATTGTCTATTTTTGCCTAATATTATTTATTTTTGTGGAATATTATGAGAATATTGAGTAGATTATGAAGATTTGGAGGAGGATATAATTTAAGGACTTTCTCCCTACTAAAGAAGGATCAATAATAGATAATAAATCAACAAGATATTATGGAATTATGGCACAAATTGTGGAACTCCAATGATTGAGAAAATCTAGGAATGTGTTCCTTGCCATTTAATGCAAATTCCTAGTATTGGGGACCAGATCCACTAATCATGGGATTTTGGTGGGGAAAGCTTCCTCCATTCATGGGGAATGATTCCTAATCATTTTTTATAAGTACCGAGTCGAATTTTCCTCTTGGGATATTTTCATTAGAGTTCTTGTGGAGAGAACTCATATTTTTGCAGCTCCATTGTATTTTCTTGTAGGGATGTAATTGTATTGACGAAAATAATGAAGATTGGTGTCATGTTTAGCTTCTAAATCTTGTTCTCCTCCATAGGTATCTGAGTTTCCTTGGGCTTGGCCATCCCAGGAGCCTCAGAGCCCTTTTGTATTATTTTATTTCCTTCTTTTCACTTCTTATTCACATGCATCTCTTGTTTTTATTTCCTTCTACTTCTGCATTTAGTATTAATGATTTCTTGCTGTAGGATTGAGTTAAATGGTTAATGTAAGTTCTTTTTCAGGATCAAAAGCATCATTTCATCCTTGGAGAATCTTTGGAAGGTCATAGTTGTAGAAATTTTGAATAATTTAACACATATTCAATGGAGATTATCCTGATCATGTACTATTGCGGAAAACATACACAATACATAAGCTCCTCTACGTTGATCATCAATATAGCAGCATCAATAACAATAAAACATCAAGAGCATTCACACATTAACACAGTATGTATCCCGGGGAAAGCATCTCGCTAAAAACCCCAACTATCTGTATATTAATGATTGAGTCATGTAACATTACACAACATAATACTTCTCACAAGTATCTCCACCTCTGTTACACACAATACAACTCAGATTTGATCTCCAAATCTCTTCCACTGCTTGCCTGCCTCCACTGCTCAATACCTGCTCAAGAACTGATGAGAATGGCTCACCAAACTCGTTTTTCACCTACAAAATAGTCACTCACACTTTGTTGGACGTAAGCACAAGCTATAATGTGGGCAAATACGTGAGCAAACTCATTGGCATACTCAATCCCTTGATTGTGCAAGATCTGGTGCACAACTATAGTCACAACTGATAGCAATCTGATTCTCTACCACCTGTCCCTGTTGAACTGAACATGCACTGACATGCAACTGAGTTAACTGATGTATTCATTAGTTGTATTATGAGTTAATAACTTGTGAATTAATTAATAACTAATTCACCCAACTCATCTCTAGTCTATTTGCCAGTTAGACTAAATACAACCAGTTTAACAAAGCTAAACTGAACACAACTCCATCAACTCCACAATCAACTCCACCAAACTCAACTGATTGAGTTCTAACTGAAGTCATGCATGCAACAACTCAACTGACTCATAAGAAAAGCGTATTTCCTTCTGACAGCTGCATGTGCCACCTCTGTAGCTCAAACTGAAGTGCTCCAAGAGAATAAGATTAAGTTTATAGTCCAAATATTATTGTGAGATAATAATATTTGACTTTCTATTTTTGACAGCCAGTCTAAAAATAGACTTTGATCACTCACACTGTGATCACTCACACTTTCATCAAAAATAGAAGTCCATCTATTTTTTCCCAACTTGATCAATCATCCATAAACAACATCCTGCAATCCATAGATATGATCCATATGTCTAAAAATAGACTTGCGCCAAAAATAGCCTGCGGGCCCACTTAGTGAAGGCGACTCTTTTCACTAAGCTCCATCATCTTGTTGCAATCTCAACACTTCCTCTCGACAAGATATGGATTATCAGCAACCCCTATCCTGCCTCAGTGGTACTCGAATTTGCTCCTGGTGAGAGCCTTCGTCAGAATATCAGCATCCTGATCCTCCGTTGGAATGTACGAAAGTAACATGATCCTCCGCTGCACACAATCTCTGATATGATGGTACCTGATGTCAATATGTTTAGATCTATCATGAAATACAGGATTAACCGAGAGTTTAATGCAACTCTGGTTATCACAGTAAATCACAATAGGATCCAAATGAGAACCGAACAAACCAACTAGGATCTTCCTCATCCATATAGCCTCGCATGCAGCCAAACTTGCTGCCATATACTCGGCCTCTGCTGAACTGAGTGCCACGGATCTCTGTTTCCTGTTGTACTAAGAAACTGTTGTCGATCCAATACTGAAGACCCCTCCTGATGTGCTCTTTCTCTCTGTTGGGCTCCCTGCCCAATCTGCATCCGTGAAGCCACATAGCTTCACCTCATCCTCCTGTCTATACCACAAACCATATCCTGATGTGCCTCTCAAGTAGCGCAATACATGCTTGCCCGCCTTCCAGAAGAATTTGGTAGGCTTAACCATAGCTTGTGAAAGCTGGTTAACTACATAGCATATATCAGGTCGTGTATTGACCAAATACATCAGCGACCCCACCAACTGTCGATAAACAGTGGCATCCACTTCTTCTCCCGAAGTGGCATCCTCCTTCCTCCAACCTCCAGGAAGAGGAGTATCAACAGGCTTGCAGCCATGCATGTTGAACTTATCCAGTATCTCCCGAGCATACTTGCCCTGAGAAACAAACAGTCCACCACTACGCTGCCATATTTCCAATCCCAGGAATAGTGAAGGAGGCCCAAATCCTTCATCTCAAACTCTGTAGCAAGATCCTTCTTGCATGACAGTATCAACAGCTCATCACCCGTTAGAATCAAATCATCAACATACAGTACAATGATAAGCAACTTACCCTCCACCACAATCTGGTATAGGTTCGGATCCGCCTCGCTCTTGGAGAATCCAAGTCCTGTGAAATAGTTTTCTATCCGTGTGTACCAAGCACGTGGTGCTTGCTTCAACCCATACAGCGCTCTCTTGAGCCTGCACACATGCGACTCGCTGCTGAAGACTTCAAAGCCTTCGGGTTGCTCAATGTACACCTCCTCCTCAATGACTCCATTGAGGAACGCAGTCTTCACATCCATCTGATGAATGTGCCATCCCATCTGCGCTGAGAGAGCAAGAATCGTCCGTATGGAAGAATACCTTGCGACAGGTGCAAAGGTCTCCTCATAATCGATCCCCTCAATCTGTGAAAAGCCTCGGGCAACAAATATTTCCTTGTACTTCTCCACACTCCCGTCAGCTACCTGCTTAGCTTTGTAGATCCATCTCGAACCCACCACTGATTTCCCTTCCGGTCTAGGAACAATCTCCCATGCACTGTTTCTGACAATAGAATCATACTCTTCCACCATGGCGTCTACCCATGCGGGATCCTCCACAGCTTCCTCGAAAGAGGATGGCTCAGTCACAACACACTTGCTCATAAGAGCCATGTATCCAGTGTACCGATCAGGTGACTGTCTCTGCCTGCATTGGGCTGTAGGTGGTCCTACAAGTTTCTCTGCATCTTGAGCCAGTCGCTCAGCTTCTGTCAAGCGCTTTCGCCCTCTGATGGTTGGCGCTACATGAGTGGTCTCTTCCACTCCATGAACCTCATCCTATGGCTGATCCATGTCCTGAAGCTCATCCTTAGGAACTAATAGCTCCTCATCTGCATGCAAGTGTAGCTCCCTCTCAAGCGAACACTTCATGGCTTTCTCCTCCTGAAATTTTATATCCCGTCGCACAACAGTTTTACCATTGTCTGGCAAATACACACGATAGTTGTGGGGCGTATCAGTGTACCCCACAAATATCCCAACCTCTGCGATCGGCTCCTCCAACTTCTTCCTGGTATCCTTCGTCACATGCATGTAAACGTTAGCACCAAAAATCCTCAAATGAGAAAGATCAGGCTTCTTACCAGAATAAGTCTCCTCAGGTGTACTCATGCCAAGTATCCTATGAGGTCAACTGTTCTGCACATAAACTGCTGTATTGCATGCTTCCGCCCACAAGTGAAGGGGTAGGCCCTGATCATGCAACATTGCCCGTGCAGCACCCACAATCGTTCTGTTCTTCCGCTCAGCTACCCCGTTCTGCTGTGGGTTATGGGGAGCTATGAGCTCTCTACGAATCCCTTCTGTCTTGCAGAAATCCTTGAACTCGTCTGAGATGTATTCACCACCATTATCGCTCCTAAGAGCCTTCACCTTCTTCCCCGACTCCTTCTCGACCAGTGCTTTGAATTCACAGAACTTTGAATATGTCTCGCTCTTCTTTTGCATGAAGAAGATCCAGCACTTACGAGAGAAATCATCAACAAAAATCACATAATACCTATGTTTTGCTGTCGAAGCAACTGAGAAAGGTCCACACACGTCTGTGTGAATTGTCTCAAGGATCGTCGTGGCGCGACTATCCTTCTCGTGAAAGGTGGCTTTCACAAACTTCCCCAAAGTACACCCCTTGCACTGATCTCACTTCGCAAGTGTGCCTTTAGGAAGCCCTGTAGTGATCTGCTGCAGTATCTTCAAGGCTCCATGGTGAAGGTGACCCAATCTCCTGTGCCACAACTCGCCATCATCTCGGCTCACCAATCCTTCTGCCTTGCCCGCCATTGCTGCGCATCCATCTACATGCAACTGATAAAGGTTCCTCACTCGAACCCCTATCTTCCGGGTCTCACCAGTTGTCTTGTTGCGCAGGAAGGCCTTTCCCTCGCTGAAAACAACATCATACCCCTTGTCTTCTAACATCGCCACTGAGATGAGATTCTTCTTCAATCCTGGAACATGCATGACTTCCTTCAATACAAAGGGTTTACCAGACTCCCTCTCAAAGGAAATGGTACCGATACCGGTCGCACTGTATCTACCATCATCGCCCATCTCGATGTGCACTCCAAGATCTTTGTCCTCCAGATCAGAGAACAAATCTCTATCTCCCATCATGTGAAAAGACGCACCACTGTCCAAGAACCACACTGATCCCATCACACTTGAAACCAAGCATGCGATCAATGAAAAATCAAGCTCAAACTGTGAGGCTAGAGCCTCTCCTGCTGAAGATCCAGCAGCCTGCTTATTCTTCTTCTTCTGCGGACAATTAGTGGCATAGTGTCCGTGCTGGTGACAGTGAAAACACTTCACCTTGGACATATCCTGCTTCTTGCCTTTCGCACCGGAATGAGAAGCTTTCTTGTTCTTCCCCTTCTTTGCTTTGGCAGCCAAAGCGCAATTCTCTTCATCAGATACCTTTGATGAAGATCCATTCTCACCTTTATTGTTTCTGAGTTTATCCTTGAGCGCCAGGTCGCTCTTGCTTTGGAATAACATTTGCAATCCGTTGAAAGACATTTTCAACAACACTGTTGCAAAATTCGAATTCCACCAGCACCAACTCAACTGCTTCCAATCTAAGATTCGTGAGAACAAAATATTTCTCGTACAGAGATTGACTGTATGGGCTTTTACCGGATATTTCACCTTCCAAAGGAAGGATGAATCCAGAGGCTACCTGGCCCGATTACAGGCTCTGCCTAGAGAAATAGAATGTAAACACTTCCTGAATAGTAGATCTGATGATCAACAGCTCCGATACCATGTAGAAATTTTGAATAATTTAACACATATTCAATGGATATTATCCTGATCATGTACTATTGCGGAAAACATACACAATACATAAGCTCCTCTACGTTGATCATCAATATAGCAGCATCAATAACAATAAAACATCAAGAGCATTCACACATTAACACAGTATGTATCCCGGGAAAGCATCTCGCTAAAACCCCAACTATCTGTATATTAATGATTGAGTCATGTAACATTACACAGCATAATACTTCTCACAAGTATCTCCACCTCTGTTACACACAATACAGCTCAGATCTGATCTCCAAATCTCTTCCACTGCTTGCCTGCCTCCACTGCTCAATACCTGCTCAAGAACTGATGAGAATGGCTCACCAAACTCGTTTTTCACCTGCAAAATAGTCACTCACACTTTTTTGGACGTGAGCACAAGCTATAATGTGGGTAAATACGTGAGCAAAATCATTGGCATACTCAATCCCTTGATTGTGCAAGATCTGGTGCACAACTATAGTCACAACTAATAGCAATCTGATTCTCTACCACCTGTCCCTGTTGAACTGAACATGCACTGACATGCAACTGAGTTAACTGATGTATTCATTAGTTGTATTATGAGTTAATAACTTTTGAATTAATTAATAACTAATTCACCCAACTCATCTCTAGTCTATTTTCTAGTTAGACTAAATACAACCAGTTTAACAAAGCTAAACTGAACACAACTCCATCAACTCCACAATCAACTCCACCAAACTCAACTGATTGAGTTCTAACTGAAGTCATGCATGCAACAACTCAACTGACTCATAAGAAAAGCGTATTTCCTTCTGACAGCTGCATGTGCCACCTCTGTAGCTCAAACTGAAGTGCTCCAAGAGAATAAGATTAAGTTTATAGTCCAAATATTATTGTGAGATAATAATATTTGACTTTTCTATTTTTGACAGCCAGTCTAAAAATAGACTTTGATCACTCGCACTGTGATCACTCACACTTTCATCAAAAAATAGAAGTCCATCTATTTTTTCCCAACTTGATCAATCATCCATAAACAGCAACCTGCAATCCATAGACATGATCCATATGTCTAAAATAGACATAGTCTAAAAATAGACTTGTGCCAAAAATAGCCTGCGGGCCCACTTAGTGAAGGCGACTCTTTTCACTAAGCTCCATCATCTTGTTGCAATCTCAACAATAGTAATCATTTAGCTACTTGGATTAGCTTTCTTATTCCCCAATCTAGATTTCTGGAACTCCTTTGTGGCAAAGAACAATAAATTTTTTCTATTTTTTAGAGCATGCTAATAAGCTTCAATCGATTTGGTTCCACTTGCATTGGATCAAAAAAAAATCTAGTTCATAACAAAACTACCCCACTACATTTTCACTTGATTAGGTTAAGCATTTTTTAGATTTACTAGCTCACTAGTTCTCGAATTTCTATATTTTCGACTAGTAATGTTTTTCTATTTTTTAGCATGGGTTAACAAAGGTCTTTTTGAGTGATTCCACTTGGAATGGGGACCTAAGACATCCTAGTCAATAAAAAAATTTGTCCCATCCAATTTGGATTTGATTTTCTTGTTCATTCGATGAATTATAATTTCATATAGTAAATTTGTAACATCCTGTAGTAAATCAAGGGATCTTGTAGGAAATCATGTAGCATCCTATAGGAAATACCGTAGCATCCGCAGGAAATCCTGTTTTGAGCCCGAAATAAAAATAATCATTGAAGCTGGGATTAGGCCTCTACTTGACCTTCATGCCATCAAGGCCATTTTAACCCTCTTGCACCACACTTGTCTCCCCTACCAAAGATCAAGGAAACATAAGCATTTGCATTTGCATTTATAAAGCAAGAAGATTTAAAAAATGAGTTCTTTTATATTTACACATGCACACAGTAGTTAGTACTCTCTAGATCAGATTTCATGCATAATTAGTTTAAATCATGATATGTGATAAATAGGCTTAATCTAGGTTTATTTTACATTTAGTTCATGATCTTTATGCAATTAGAATAGGTCTCTTTCCTTGTACTTTCTTTCTTGTAATAGGTTAAGGTTCCATTTCAAACATTTCATTTTCTACAATTAGTTTAGTATTTGACTTGAGTACATGCATTCCATTACATCATGACAGCAAAGGAAGGACACATTATATGTTGCACATATAGTGTTGATACCTCTTAAGTTTGTATGAACCCCAGGTTGATAATTAAAGTCGATAGCCTTGGGAGTTGTGTTATAGACATTTTTGTGCCTTACAGCTCTAAGCATGAAATGTCCATAAACCAAGGGATCCTAAGTCCCTAAAATTGTTGTTCCTACCCCTAGAGGAACAAGGTCAACTAATTACAGCTTCTCCCAGAAGCTCTCCACCAGAAACTACTCAGAATCAGTCAAATCAGGATCATTTCAGCTGCTCCACTAGCTAGCTGCATTGCATAGCACCCCAGTACACTAGCTAGGTGCGTTGCAATGCACCTAAATGCACTACCAGGGTGCGCTGAGCGGGAAATGACAAATGGCAGTGTCATTCCGTGAGGTGGACAGACAATGGAAGCTTCCAGAATCTTCCCCAATGACACTTGCCTCACTGAGTTCGACCAAGGATGAGTAAGAGGCTCTCAGTCTCCAAGTGGAAGCAAGAACTGACAGAGAGAGGCCACTAGTCAAATCATAAGCTGACTCATCCTCTTTGCATACATCTATATATGGATCCCTCATCCCAGAGATCCAGAGGCTGGAATTTTGTACATTGCAGAGAATTGCTGTTGGTTTTGAGATAGAGATCAGTGTATTGGGTGATTTATGCTTTGTTGGAGGTGAAGAGGGGATTCCTTTGCTGGGGGGTTGATGCTGGATCAGGAATCATCGGTTGTAACTCCTCCTGGACCTTCTTGTTATATCAATAAAACTATTTGAGTTTCTCCTACATGCTTGTGTATCAATGATGTTTTGTTATATTTGCATGTTTAGCTTAAATCTGATCCTAAGCTATTTATGAATGTAAATCCATGTCTTTGTGTAGTTTTCCTCTTCTGTGATCTTGCAGGAACTTGGTGAAGTTGGGACAAGTAAGGGAGCAGGTAGCTGGAAGCTGTCAAAGAGGAGAGAGATTGGATCAAAGGACTAGCGCAAGACACAGGTTGGTTCATCCTATTCCTCTTCGTTTATAGTTCATAAAGAAGAATACAAAAGTAGTTTTCCTTGTTTGTTTCTAAGGTACTGTCACACCTTAGTGGGATAGGGGCATTCTGAGTAGACACTTTTCCCTTAACAAAATGGCGACTCCACTGGGTATCGTGTCTAGTTAGCTTGTTTGTGTTTCTCTTGTTGTTTGTTTCATAAACACAAAAGTAGCAATCAAACTGCATTTGCCATTATCAAATGCAAAGTAGACACCTGCTACTTCAATCCTTTCACTGGATTTGTTTATGATTTGAACAGCTGATTCACAAATGATCTGATTACCCTTTGTGATAGCTCTTAAACCTCCTTTAAATCCACCCTCTGATTGTGCATTACTAATTGCTTTTACTCGGCCAAAATCCATAGATTAAACTGCAAACCGTGACCCAGAACCCGGATAGAAGTCTCATTTCTGCCCCAGCGCAAGCACAGTGAAGAGATTATGCATTTCAACGTAGTTCCCGAGAGGGCTACCTGCGTTGTAATTCAGTTTCTCTGTGTAACAGGTGCGCTGATCAGCCTAGCCCTGTGCAGCTAAGGTTCTTTGCTTCATTTTTTTCAGTTTTGTCTCTGATTTTGTAGCCTGTGATCAGTGTGTGTCTGTTTAAAAACCCCTTTTCTTTGCCTTAATTCCGCCTCCTTTGTACAAAAATACTGTAGATGTTCTTTGTGTGTTTGTTACATCATTTACTGTTTTCCATTGAAAGAGTAGAATAGTCATACTGTCGTCCTTGGATTTAGATCTGTCGCAAGTGTCGATTTTGATCTTAGGAGAAAGTTTATTTGCTGTTGACAGTCGATTATGCTTTTACTTTTGTCTTTGGTTTGAATTTGTCACTTTCTAGTGTCGAAACGAGTGTTTATTTCAAAATCATAAAGTGTCGTAATTTTCTCTACCTTTTGATTTCGAAAAGAAGCTTGTTTGTGTTTTTCACTTGAAAGCAAATTCAGATTTGTACATCAACTTTCTTTTTAGGCATCAATATTAAGAAAGTGAAAACAAATACATGCATATGTGCATTTGCATATTGATAGTCTGTTTGGCTTGATTTAGGAAAAGTGCATTTACAGTGTGCTCTTTGCTCTTTGAGAAAAGATTGTGTCTTTCTTTTCCCCTTGTAGCTAGGATTTTCATTGCTGAAAAGAGATAAAAGCTTGCTTATCATCTTTAGATTGCATTTTAGGAATTACATCTACATCTCATGGTCATCCCAAAAGGCAAACTTCTAAGAAAGATCAACTTAAAATAAATTGAATGAATCTAACAACGCTTTGGAACTTAACGCACAAAATTTAGAGGTCTAGGGTAGAGACGTATTCCGGCGTCGTAAATCCTGGTAACTGTTGTCCTCACTGATGGTTGGGTGATTCCTCCACTTTGAGACGATAAGTGCCAATACGGACTTGTGCTCCCATGTACCGTCGAGTATATATTGGGAGACCCCTATAGGCTTAAAACCTTTTATCCATAGGAAGCCGTGTCGGCCGCCCTACTGATCGCAATGCACCGAACACAGCATTCGGGAAGATTGACTGCCGTACCATAAAAAGTATTCTGCAGTTTTGCGATTGGTTTGGTACTCCCTCTACCTAGATCTCTAGAGCAGTCCCTTTCGTTCCTTTTCAGACTCCTTAACGGAAAAGGTCCATCTAAGCACTTGTCACTTCAGGCTCATTAAAAATCGAAGGAGACTAGAGTCATCTTTTGTTTTTTCTCGACTCTTTAAAACTGAAAAAACAAGTTGTGTCAAAGCGTCTTAAAATTTATTTTAAACGGAATATTCATACCCTTTTCCTACGTTGATCTTAGGTTGAGAAAATGGAGTCTACCAACCGAGGAATTCCCCTTGGTGGAAATCCTAGTCCCTTCTCCTCTTGGGGAGATGTTGGTGCACCCCATATGGCCACATTGTCACTTCCAGGACTGACAATTGGCTTGCCAGTCTGGCTCTTCTCAACCAATGTCGTTCAGAACACCACTATTCCTGAACAATCGAATCAGCAATTAGACGAGTCCAGAGTTGCCCACCAACCGTCTACTTCCTCTAATTCTTCCTCTCCTCCTTCCTCTTCGCTTGATAGGGCTGGCAAAGCCAAAAGTCAAGTTCCTAAGGAGAAGAAGGAGAAGAAGGAGAAGAAGAAGAAGGAGCCAAAGGCGAATGGGGGAAAACGATTGTCGTCTAACGAAAATCCACACACTGCACCGACCAGGCCTAAATCACCATGTGTCATTTGCAAAGGAGACCAATTTCACAGAGATTGTCCTTGCATCCCTCAGATACTAAGGGACTGGTCTCCTCGTTTGCACAATCTGGTGTCATCAACCTCTGGTGATCATGTTGAAAACACACCGTCAACTAGCGAAAGTGAAGCCCCAGGACAAAGAGGGAAAGCTAGATTTCCCTGTAAACTGTGCGAAGGCAATCATGTCGTCCACCGCTGTCCCTTCTTAGACGAAGCGAAAAGAGTTTTGGATGATCGTCCAGTTTCACTGTTACGACTTCCTCCTGGATATAAAAAACTCTTGCCGAGTCCGTCGCTATTTGAGAATCCAGCTGGCCCGCTCAAGTGGTCGGCTAAAATGCCTATCATCGAAGATAAACCATCTGAATCCATACCAGACGAAAGTCAAAAGGTCGAGGCGGCAGTTGACCCGGTCTTGCCTTCAGAGGTTTTATCTGCGGATGATACAGTCACTGAAGAGAACAAGGATGACACTGTCCAAATTTTCTTCATCAACACAGACTCCGACGAACATGGGGGAAATCTACCCATTCCCTTACCGCAGGAGGGAAGTTCGTCAGAACCATACCCAGCCATCTACTCGGTCCCACCTCCAAGCAACCTAGTTGTCTCCTTCGACTGGAATCAACTAGGCAGACCCCGTTTACCAGCAAGCATACCATTCCAAATTATCGTTCAAATATATAGAATGGTCATGGCTGGTACCATCATAGATGAAGGGGCTTCTGTGATTGTCCTTTCCTCTACTGCTTGGAAAGCGCTTGGTTCGCCATCGCTGTTGCCTGAGATGAGAAATCTGACAGGTTTTGATAAAGGAACCAATCGACCTTTAGGGATCCTTCCCAATGTGCCCATAACATTGAGAGGGAAGACAGTTCAAATGAACGTAATGGTAGTTCAAGGACCCTTGGATTATAACCTACTCCTTGGACGAGACTATATTTATTGCATGGGAGCCATTGTCTCCTCACTCTTTAGAGTAATGTGTTTTCCACACGAAGGAAGAGTGGTCAAGCTCGTGGACCAGCTTTCATTTCCTGGATCGCGCATAGAAAATAGTCATATACCATCCCTAAATGGTCTATTCACACAAGAAATGTCTCAATCCCCAATCCGTCCTCCCGATGAGCGCGAGTAATTCGGAGGGATATGACTGAAACCCAGGGGGCATGCGTCCTGGTCTGCTTCGGCAGGAAAAACTTCAGGTATAGGGTAGATTTCCGCGAGAGAATATGACTAGTCTGTACCCCGTCCGTGATTGGAAGAGGGGTTATTCTAGAACAAGATTCTCTTGTCAAAGTTATGTGAGTTGACAGAACTGAGTCACTCGCCTTTGTTTATCTCGGTAGACATCGCCGAAGAAGTGTTTTATTTGCACCGCGAATCGAACAGTCTTTGGGTGACTTGTAAGAGGTAGGCCTCTCCCGGTAAAACAAATGTTTTATTGGACTAAAGAAGGGGTAACCTTGAAACCATACTTTATACCTGGGGGCATGCAAACCTTTTGGAGTGCAAGCGAGGGACGGCTATTTATTTTTTAAATTTTTACGACCTCTAACCCTTTAAACTCGTAGGATTAGTCGTCACCTAACTTGCATAAAGAAAGGATGTGGGGCAAAAATCTAAAAGTTGTCATTTTATATGAGACATTCTTATCACATGACTGGATTAATCGAGCAGTTTTAGCGCATAGTTCAAGCTTGTTAAAAAATAAACATAAGACATGAGCAAATGTTTCCACCCGTGTTTAAGCTCATTAAAAAATGAACTATTCCCCGGTAAATAACCACTGTGAATGAAGCATTTCAGCCATTAAAGCCTTGGTCGTGTTTGCACCATCACCTCCACTTTTCCATTGGCCGATCATTCGCCTCCATTTTATTGTTTACCCATTTTGAGGAACAGCTGCAAATAGTGATTTCACTAGCCATCCTTGTGACACTGCCGTGATTGGAAAATTCCAACCCTTACCTGGAATCAGCTGCTACCCATTTTATCACTCGTTCCTCAAAAGATGAGTCTTCTTTAAGCTCTTTTCAACTGACTCATAAAATACGAAAAGATTGCCGAGTTTTGGCCTTCCAGCTCGTTAAAGCGACCGAAAGTGCTATCCCTCCTCTAGATTTTAATCTTTTTGGACCTGAGGGATTATTGCACAAAAAGATCGAGCGCTTTTTTTGTTCGGCTCGTTAAAACTATCGAAAATTCATCCCTTCTGTATTGTTTTATACTTTTTCAGACTTAAGGGATTAGATGACGAAAAAGGAATTTCGGAGTTACCTTTACGTACCTTTTCAGACTCTCTAAAAATGAAAAGGACCGAGTTATCTTTGTCGTTAAACTCGTTAAAAAGATTAATAGCGACAAACTTGTCTTTAGACGAGAACGAGTTTCACTATCGCTAGGCTCGTTAAAACATAGTGATGGGTTTGCCCGAAGGGAAAATTATAGAACATGCATATGTTATCCTCCTCAAGCTTGACAAAAATAAAGAGGTACTGGTCAGCAATGACTGGGGAAAAATTGGGAAGAGACTCAAAGAATCTTTATTGGTAGCAAGTCGCTCTTGAACATGACACTTCCATTCCGTGCCTAAGTCGGGTTGGGTTGTTTCATTCACCGGTCACATCGCCATGGTCATGCCATACCATCCACATTTGGGGTAAATGCTACCAATCCATCACATAAGTGTCGCCGACATGATCAAGAGAAGTCATCCGTGTCCCATCCACTACCATACATTACACTTCATTCTTTCATGACCGCCACCCGAACCATATATCATCAGATCGTTTTCACCTCCATCAAAATCATTTACTCCGTTCCGTGTCATTGATGTGGGATTCATCAAGGCCCTCCTTTGACGGATCGCTTCTTGTCGACATCAGCTCATTATCCAAGAAGTTGATCTAGGAACACCCCATTTAGTACTTTGAAGCTTGTATGCCTCAATGGCAAGTTTCTCACTTCCGGCGACAGGTATACATCAATGACCTTCGACCGAAAGATTTTGCGTGGTGTTCGACGCCAAGTCCTTTATTCACACCACGTGAATTGTACTGCAGTACCTTGAGGGTCATCATCATTATCGGTGATTCCTCTCGTGCTTGTTAACAGTTTACATCATCGACTGGTAATCAAGCGATGTCTTTCCATGTTCGACTTCAAAACATTTCTCACATGGATCGACTTGTACTTCGAGTGAAGATCGGACGAGATTGAAGACCCCGGATCTAGTTTCATCCATCCGGGCTGCGATATATATTCAGGAAAAATAAAAACATTGACATGTACAGGCATTGCAGCACAGATAATCATCCTACCAAAAGGATGATGACTTCATCAGAATCATCAGTCTACCATCAGACGATTGTCTGTCCTGTGTACATAAAAATGAGTTTATAAATCTGAGCATGGGAATGCCCGCCTCAACTAGATCATGAAAACAGTATGAAAATAATGTATTGTATTGTATCTTATTACAGGTCTCCTCCCAGCATTGAAAGAACTTCGGATCCTCCTAATAAAGCATTTCACCCGATAAACGACCTCATACTTTAGGGGTCAACTGTTATAGACATTTTTGTGCCTTACAGCTCTAAGCATGAAATTTCCATAAACCAAGGGATCCTAAGTCCCTAAAAGTGTTGTTCCTACCCCTAGAGGAACAAGGTCAACCAATTACAGCTTCTCCCAGAAGTTCTCCACCAGAAACTGCTCAGAATCAGTCAAATCAGGATCATTTCAGCTACTCCACTAGCTAGCTGCGTTGCATAGCGCCCCAGTACACTAGCTAGGTGCATTTCAACGCACCTAAATGCACTACCAGGGTGCGCTGAGCGGGAAATGACAAATGGCAGTGTCATTCCGCGAGGTGGACAGACAATGGAAGCTTCCAGAATCTTCCCCAATGACACTTGCCTCACTGAGTTCGACCAAGGATGAGTAAGAGGCTCTCAGTCTCCAAGTGGAAGCAAGAACTGACAGAGAGAGGCCACTAGTCAAATCATAAGCTAACTCATCCTCTTTGCATACATCTATATATGGATCCCTCATCTCAGAGATCCAGAGGTTGGAATTTTGTACATTGCAGAGAATTGTTGTTGGTTTTGAGATAGAGATCAGTGTATTGGGTGATTTATGCTTTGTTGGAGGTGAAGAGGGGATTCCTTTGCTGGGGGGTTGATGCTGGATCAGGAATCATCGGTTGTAACTCCTCCTGGACCTTCTTGTTATATCAATAAAACTATTTGAGTTTCTCCTACATGCTTGTGTATCAATGATGTTTTGTTATATTTGCATGGTTAGCTTAAATCTGATCCTAAGCTATTTATGAATGTAAATCCATGTCTTTGTGTAGTTTTCCTCTTCTGTGATCTTGCAGGAACTTGGTGAAGCTGGGCAAGTAAGGGAGCAGGTAGCTGGAAGCTGTCAAAGAGGAGAGAGATTGGATCAAAGGACTAGCGCAAGACACAGGTTGGTTCATCCTATTCCTCTTCGTTTATAGTTCATAAAGAAGAATACGAAAGTAGTTTTCCTTGTTTGTTTCTAAGGTACTGTCACACCTTAGTGGGATAGGGGCATTCTGAGTAGACACTTTTCCTGTAAACAAGTTGTAGCATTCGTGTTGCCATACCGAGGCTCATCAGTGATTGTACACATTCTTCTCATGTGCAACTCAAAGCATCCACACACATGGGATGAGAGCCTTCCCTATGTCCAACACATCTATAACCAGGCTCTCCGTAGCTCGACTGGTCACAACTCTTTTCAGGTGGGCTTGGGATTCCAATCACTATGTCCCATTCATGTGGCCATACCATTTGCAGCTACTCAGGCAAGTTTGGCTCATGTCCAGTCCGAAGCCGATAAGGTAAACAACTTCATTGAGAAAATCTAGCATATCCACCAGCAGGTCCATGACATTCTGGAGAAATCAAATGCCAAGTACAAGCAATGACATGATCAACATCGGTGCCACACAAGTTTCAGGTGGGCAACAAAGTTTGATTTCATTTTCAAAAGGAATGACTTACCTAAGCCTATAGGAAACTCAGACCACTCCGATATGGTCCTTACACCATTACCAAGGTTGTGGGAGAAAATGCATTTGATCTCAGCATTCCCCCATTCCTTGGCCTACACCCAGTGTTCAATGTGGACCACCTTCGACCATACTTCCCACCATTTGTAGACACATCAGACATTGTAGAACATCTCACACCTACATATTTAAATCCAGATTGAATGCATGGAATAAGCCAAAACTGATCAGATCATGGGCATGCAGATCAAGAACACCTGACAGCAAAGGATCCAACTATATTGAGTTGTCAAAGCAGGCCAACTCCTTCACGAGGGCAAGTGCTCACCAGGGACCAAGTTTAGAAGAAGTTTCCTCATCTCATGGAGGAAATCAATGCAATGGAGACCATTACTTCCTAAGGGAGAGGAGTGATCTAGGTGGATATTGGTGGCCACCCACCTATTCCACTTGGACCCCCACCATTGTTTCTTTCAGTTTTTCAGTTTTTCAGTTTCCTTATTTGTAGCACAATTTACTGTTTTCGGCAATTTTTCGGGTCCTGAACTTCTGGATCCGTTTTGAGGCCCTAAACAACGTTTTTTTGGAAAAATTGATATAAACATGTTTTACAAATGTTGTTCATTCAAAAGTTGTAGTCCTCGGATAGATCTTTCTAACGAGGTATTGTCCGCATCAAATGGAGATTGTATGCCAAAGTTATGACCCAGGGAAGTTGATGTACCAATTTACCCAAATAAGGCCCATAGTTTGGCGCTTCATATCCTAGGGTTAGGTTTTTGGATGATTAGGGTTTTCCATTGTTTCTCAATAATAAATAGGCCTTAGAGCCTCATTGTAACACAGTTTAGAGACATGTAGCTGCCACATCTCTTCTTAGAGATAAGCTACCATCGCCCGAGTTAGTTTTATTTACATTCTATTTGTAAGCATATTTCAGTATTTGATATTAATTAAATGAAGTGTTATTTCTACTGCATATTTGTATTTATGGTTATATTTGTAATTTTTTGTGTTCCTATTTAAATCTGGATCAGTGGTATCAGAGTGCTCTACTCTTTCTCTATTTTTCTTTGCATGTCCCCAACGAGATTAGGATATTAGAAGTTAGGGCTCGATCTAGTTGAACCTTTGTAAGATCAGCCTCACAAACCTCGATGTTCGCCCATGGGGGAAGAAAAGAAAGACAAGGGTGTAGGACATCCTATCAAAATATTCCTCGAGGAGGCCCCCGAGAAACAAAGGAACGCGATGATGGATAACTTTGCCCAAATCCTTCAATGGTTGCCCACCGGTGGCGCATCCACATCTAGCAACCACTCTAGAGGCTCCACTCCTTTTGAGGTACAAGTAAACTTTGACATTCCCATATTTGAGGGACAAATAGATACAAACGTTGTATATAAATGGTTAAATATACTAGAAGGATACTTTTCTGTTCATGATTTTTCCAGCCGAGAAAATGTTACTTTTTCTCTTCTCAAAGCCACCCCCCACGTAAAGGATTGGTGGCAAACCTA
Source organism: Pinus tabuliformis (assembly GCA_031772625.1). Taxonomy (NCBI): domain Eukaryota; kingdom Viridiplantae; phylum Streptophyta; class Pinopsida; order Pinales; family Pinaceae; genus Pinus; species Pinus tabuliformis. Next base: position 2,059,705,406 of record CM062818.1, read on the forward strand.
CTGTGAGCAGAAGGATGAAAGTAAGACCTCACTGTTTTCATCTGCACCCACTTGAAATTCGTTCCTGTATGCCATCAAGGAGCAGTACTAACCTATCAGGAGCTATGAGGATAAATACATAAAGTGGACAATGTTGCGGTAGGGAAGGGACCAAGATGTGTCGTAGTTTACCAATGTTTTTCATACCCTTCGCACGAAGTTGGGTATTGTTGACGATGCTGGACCCGCCAACATGTCAAGGGGATTTCACCGGTAAGAAGTCCCAATTAGACATCAGACCGTTTGGTGTAGGAGTCCGAGTAGTGGGTCATAAGGTAATGCATTCACCGTGATGACGCATAGAGGCAAGTAAGATAACTTTGTCAGTAGCAAGGGTGTGACTGATGCAATGAGTCAAGGAGAGAGTATGAGAGGTTCTAACACTTCGAAGGGAGAAGAAGGTGAAGGTGAGTTCTAGGTTGGAAGGGATCAGTCCCAACTTGGCTAGGAACACACAACACAAAAGGACATGCACAGCTTCTAGCGAAGCAGTCCACTTGGATGCAGTAGTCACATCATACAAGGTAACATAACATGTACAACACTCACGGATCAGTCCGAGACGAGTACGATGGTTGTTACAGCAAGGTTCATGTGAAAGGTCTGTTTGATGTCCGATAGAGTATTCGACACAAATAGTGATAGCATTAACAACATATACAACACATTAACATTAAGATTCATATAATTGCATGTGAATCAATTCTTACACAAGTACGTAAGTTAAACAACATATATCATTGAGGCAACCAGAGCAGTCCAACTACAATAACAACATATGCATGAAAATGTGATGGCTATTATTATATAAAGAAGTGTAAGTCTCAATCATATAATACATCCATGTAAACCTACTAACCCCAATAGTGGAATGTTACAGCCACATTTGCCTGATCCTCCAAAGAGATGTACTAGCTCTATGTAGTGGAGAAACCAATGCACATTACAATATTATCCAAGACTTCTTCAAGATAGTCTTAGTAGAATCTTGGCTGACCAAAATCACTTCCAATGAGTTATGAGGGACTATTTATAGCAAAGGGTGGGGTGACCCTTGACATTCCCCTTTGTGACAGTTCAACTACCCTCATGACTCTTCACCTACTCTATGAATGTTACATCCAACTGTTGACACTTGACTTACACTTGACATGACTCAACATTACAATGCACATGTACTCATATAAGACAACATGGCTTGAGCAAGACTTGTAAGACATCACTGACACTCAGTCTGTTGTGGTGAGACCAACTCTTTGACATGCTTGTGATGGTGACAATGGTGAGTTGATGCCAAGCTTGGTCATCTATGATGGTGTGCATGCGCCTCATGGTGACATATTGTTGAAGCGAACTCTTGCCTCTGTTGCAACTGGTGCATTGGTTCGGTCCCTTCATCCAACTCGTCTACTAACATGCGCATGGTCTTCTTGGGTACATTTGAAATAGCAACACACTGATGCATAGTGTATGTGTTGATCTTCAAGTGTGTGTTGGTGGTCATGCGCATCAACTTTCCGAAGTACATGTTCAGCCCCAGTTGGACTTGCTTCTTGTCTTCGCCTTGGTGAGTGTGTTGAATGGGTTGGATTGCATGTGTGCGCTCAACGACATGCATGCTGTTGAATCCCTTGCATGTGATCAACAACACTGCTCACCATGTCTACTCTATGTCAGCTACTGGGATGGATCCTTAACTTGTACGGGCGCAGTTTCATCCATGAGTGCATGTTGTGCCCACTGTTGTTCCTATTCCTGTTGCAACTCATTCGTCTGTTTGTGCAGCTTCATGTTCTTCCTAAGTTGTTGCTTCAGCACATGCATCTCCTTCTCTATTCCATCTTCTTCCTTTGTGTGATCTTCATGTTGCGTCATTACTTCATAGCCGGAGTCTCCAAATTTTCTTTCATCATCAATGGACCTGCTTGAGTTTGCAACCTTGTTCCGCCTTCGTGTTATCAACAACCCTCCTCTTGCATTCGTTGCATTTGGTATGATGTCTTTAGCTGTTGTTCACGATGTTTCTCATTGTGATGTTATTGTTGTTATATCTTGATGTCCTTGTCTACGAACAACTCAATGTCTTTGTGGGTAGTAAATTCAATGGACACTTGATCGACTACATCCCCAAGTGTGCTATGAAAGGTGTCTTCATCTCTGCTCTCTTGGAAACCATTGTACCTGTACTGCTGAGAGGCAGATGAAAACCTGGGATACCTGGAGACATGGCAACACTCATGGCAAGAAATTTGTCAGTCGAAAACCAAAATGAACATGAGAACTGACTTGCAACATACCTGGGTGCATGATCATGAAGGTTGCACAATTTCGGCTGGGAGGTCGGGAGATTGACTGCCAAGATTGCACAAGGCATAGTCTGGGTTGTTGGGAGATTGACTGACTGCTGGAATTACATAATGCACAATCCAGTCTAGCTGCTGACTATTGGGATGGCTTAATGCGCAATTCTAGCTATGAAGGATTGTTGGCCTTGGGACATATTTGCGCAATTTCTTGGGTCAAGCAGCCATTGTCCTCCAGAAATGCGCAAAATAGTCCTGGAGGCTAGTATTGGGTAGGAATGCACAAATATGGAGAGGAAGGTGAGCCTTACTTCCCTAGATTGTGTAATGCAGCCTTGGTGAAGGCAGAGCACGAGCCAAGGTTGGTCCGACTTGCCGACAAGCAAATGAAATCAAGTAATTCAGTGAATGCATGATGACACTAAGTGATAGTAGAAGTGATTAATAGTGCATGTGAAACATGAATGAAAGATTCAACAAACAAATCAACATGCATGTGGGTGAGGTAGTTCACCGGTTGGGTGAACATCCATGCAAAACAGTTTCATGCATGCAACAATAGTGAGATAGCAACGAAAACTGAAACAGAGCTAGGAAAAGCTAGTATATATGTAAACGAAAAAAAGAATTCAAAGAAATCAAGCAAATAGTACTCCCACAAGAGAAAACACAAAAAGCGACAGAAATGTAGCACAAGGCATGGGAAGCGAGCTTACCTCAAAACAGCTGAGTTGAATGTGTCGGCTGCTCCTAGATGTGATGTGGGATGTCAGAGCTACAAGGTTGGTGTTAGGAATGAGCTCTGCAACGTTCAATTGATGAGTTTTGATAACATCAAGGTTGTGACGCGCATGCCATGAATATAGGGGAAGCAACACTTGGTGGGAGGTTTTGGAATTGCTCCTTGCATGTAACCTCCACTACTAAACATAGATCCCTAAAACAAGGGATGTTTTCTCATGCTGCCTTGGGAGAAATAGCCCATGCATGCAAGTTTGTTTTTCTCAGTCCCAGAGGGAACTGGTCAACTCAGATGTACATGCAAGAGACTACTTGACTGCTGGAGAAAAATGTGCATTTCTGGCTGGGAGCTGGGTTGACTGCCCAGGAGGTTTGCGTAATTTTTAGGCAGAGAAGCTGACTTCTGCCTAGATTTGTGCAAATATTGGGCTGAACAGCCTACTACTGAGAAAATTTGCACAAATCCTGCTGGGAGGGTTGGCTGACAGGATTGGGCATTCCTAGAGCCCAGCAGACTGTCAGAGAGGATTGCACAATTCTTGGAGGGAAGGTTGGTTTCCCTCCAGAAATGTGCAATTTTCAAGGGGAATCTTCTCAGCCTACAGTTGGACCAAGTCTGGGTGAGCAGCCTGTGAGGGGAATGGATCAACTGTGATCAACAGGCTGCCTTTGTGTGAGGAAAACACTTGAATCTTGAGTACTTGACGAAGCAAGACAAAGTGTTGTGTAAGGTTGGTAGGGAGGCTCCAAAACAGGCTAAGGAAAAATTTTGGAGGGTGGTTGTAGCTGCTACAACAGTTGGCGACACACTGGTAGAACTCCAGCTCTTTAAATGGACCTTGTTCGTGAAAAGCAAGTCTAACACCTCCAGAAGTATTGTTCAGCTCTCAGCTCATCTTGGCTTCACACTAGCTTGATTGTAAGATGTAGCATCTGCCAGACTCTTGGTCGATTGACACACATTCCAAGCCAAGGAAACATAGTTATTTCGATTGGGGTTGAGGGGTATATAGGTGCACAAGTAGTATAGTCATCAAAGTCTTAGTTTCATCTCTGGTGTTGGTCCACTGCCAGCGGGCCTAGACAGTACCCCGGTGGAGTCACATAGGAAAACAAGCATGGCTCCGCTGCTAGCGAGCCTGGTTAGTACCTCGACGAAGTTACTTGCATCACCTCCCTACGTAGGAAGCCTTTCTCTTCTTTCGCCTTATTAATTTTTCATTTTGAATTTTTGAATTTTCATTTTTTTATTTTTCATTGTGCATAGCACTTATTCATTTCAGAGGTGAAAGAAGGAACCTGAATTATTGAGAGCAGAATAGGTTGTTCCAGTAGAGAAGTAGTTTATTGTATCTCTAAGGTTCCTATTAAGGTTTTCCCCCTTACCTTACTCTACTTGACTGAGCTGAAAAGGGTTAACCCAAAAAAAATCAGCTAGAGAAGGTGACACTAGTTAGCACACAACAGTTGTGTTTACACCAAGGTTCACTTCGAACAATGCATATTTTCCTTCGACGTATCATGGAATAAAAGTAACAAGCTCATCATATAGAGGCAAGAAGACAAATAACCAAGAAGTGATAGTTGTACAAGCCCTCTTGTACTTTACCCGGCTCGCTTCAAGAGTCATACATGGTTTCATGCAAAACTAACCTATGAATGAAACAATCAAACGAACTAACAATCAACAAAGCAAAGCAAGAGCAGAAGAAAAAATGAAAACAAAGAAAGTAAACAAATAAGCAAACAAATCATGTAAGCAAACAAGCATGCAAGCAAACAACTGAAAGCAAACACTACTCCTACTCCTACACTAACTGTACGTGGGTGTGATCACGTGAAGTGATACTTCCAATGCAGCCACTGATGCATTGGTAGACCCATGATGGTGAAGGCTTGGTCTATGAGCTACCCAATTGTATGAACCAGCAAGCAAGAAATATTTAACAATGAAGACAACCACACTTCGTGATTCAAAGTGCCCACAGAACATAAATGAGTGCATGTGCATGACGGGCAGTACACGGACTTATCATGGTGCTATGTGACACTACGTGCAACTTTGAAGCATAATCACACTCTTTACTATGACATGAAAGAAAACAAAAGAAACAAAGATAACTTGCATCGCACACAAGTGCTTGCAATGTAAGACTCCTCCAATGCATGAGCAATGGGATCATGTAGTTTGAGTGGAGAAAGTAGAATCTGAGTGTTATATTGGTCTTGAGTGAGTATATATGAGTGATGAGGAGCATTGAGTGTTTGAAAAAATTTCTGATTGGAAGAGAGACCAACCTTAGGACAGTGAGGTCCTGACATAACCATCAGCTCGGGTTGAAGTACCTTGACGGACTATGGGGTTTCGACTTCGTTGACAGATGGATCTTCGTAGACCAATGGCTTAGATGGATTAACAACGAGGGAATCAACATCGTGATTAGATGATGAGGTGAAGAGATCAGGACCACCAAGATCAGAAAATTTAGGATGTTGGTCGGCATCCTCATGGTTTGATGAATCACACAGAGAGGTAGATGAGGAGGAAGGATGTTCACCCTCTGTGTTTCTGGAAAAAAAAAATGAAAGATCAAGAAGATTTCGAATGAATGATTAGTCCTCTCTGTTGTTGGATGATGGGCTATCATACGGAGTGTCCTACAAAATATAAAAAATGAGTGCATCTGTGGATGAAGACACCCATGTGAAATCATGGATGGTAGGTTCACCAATGATGTTAGGAAAGAACGGAGGGGGCTCGGATGGAAGGGAGTCATCCTTCGCCGAGTGTTGATGCTCAAGCTCCCACTCATACTCTTCATGAATGACAACGCATGTTGGTTGTGAAACACCAACTCCGTCAGTGGGTTTTTCCTCATTCACAACAAGTGAAGAGTCCGAAATGGTTGAACACAAGATAGAATCATCTGGAGGAACACCCGGGTGCGAAGACAGAGATCGTAGAGAAGAATGCATATGAGAACTCGAAGGACTCATAACCAAATCTGTGTGAAAATTGAGTGAAGTGATGTTAGGAGGGTGTGAAGGATGAATAGGTGTGTGAGCATGATCCTCAACTTCACTGTGTAGTGGTGGAGCTGTTGAATAAGAGGAAGGCAGATAGTCAGTTGAGGCAGTGCCCGCTTCCACATGAGATTACGCAGCTCCATCAATAAAGAATGTTGAGCGAGGCTTGATCTCAAACTTTCTCTTGGGATGGGAATATTTCTTAAGGCATTACTCGAACCAGTCCCAAAGATAAGAAAATTTCATCTAGCTCCTCGAAGCTTGAAACTGCAAGTCATGGAAGCGCTACCAAAAATCAATAACGGATTCATGTGGAGCCCTCCATTGTTGTAACAGTTTCCAATCAATATGGTCTGGATCAAAATGATAGAATGTATCTTCAATAAGATCACATAAGTGCTCAAATAAGTGCACGATGCCAGCTGGTAAGCTGAGCACCCAACGAAATGGAGATTCGCGAAGTGTGTATGCAAGCATCAAACCGACATGTTTGTCAGAAAAATCTTCCTCGTGAATCTTGGAAAGAAAGTTATGTAAGTGCTCATGCCAAGCCACTTCGCCTTCACCATCATACGTGTGAGTGGACAAGAGATCGAAAAGCTTCCCCAAGATGGAAACATCTTCACAATTCAAAAAACACCTCGGGGGAAGAAGAGTAAAAGACTCCATGAAAGATATGAAAAGGTTTAAAACTAGATGAGAGGACACAGCTTGTCATCAGGCCCTCCTTCTAGCACCAAAAATGTTGACGGTGTTGGACCTGCCAAAATGTCAAGGGGATCTCCCTGGTAAGAAGTCCCAATTAGACCTCAGATTGTTTGGTGTAGGAGTCCCAGTAGTGGGTCGTAAGGTAATGCCTTGGCCACGATGACGCACATAGGCAAGTAAGATAACTCTGTCAGTAGCAAGGGTGTGACTGATGCGGTGAGTAAAGGAAGGTGTATGAGAGGTTCTAACACTTCGAAGGGAGAAGAAGGTGAAGGTGAGTTCCAGGTTGAAAGGGATCAGTCCCAACTTGTCTAGGAACACACAACACAAAAGGACATGCACAGATTCCAAAGGAGTAGTCCACTCAGATGCAGAAGTCACATCATACAAGGTAAGATAACACGTATAGCACTCACAAATCAGTCTGAGACGAGTGCGACGGTTGTTATAGCAAGGTTCATGTGAAAGGTCTGTCTAATGTTCGGCAAAGAAGTCAACATAGACAGTGACAACATTAACAACATATACAACACATTAACAACATGATTCATATAATTTCATTTGAATCAGTTCATACACAAGTACGTAAGTTAAACAACAAATATCATTGAGGAAACCGGAGTAGTCCAACTACAATAACAACATTTGCATGAAAATGTGTTGGCTCTTATTATATAAAGAAGTGTAAGTCTCAATCATACAATACATCCATGTAAACCTGCTAACTCCAATAGTGGAATGTTACAACCACATATGCCTGCTCCTCCAAAGAGATGTACTAGCTCCATGTAATGGAGAAGCCAAGGCGCGTTACAATATTGTCCAAGCCTTCTTCAAGATAGTCTTAGTAGAAGCTTGGCTGACCAAAATCCCTTACAATGAGTTATGAGGGACTATTTACAGCAAAGCGTGGGGTGACCCTTGACATTCCCCTTTGTGACAGTTCAACTACCCTCATGACTCTTAACCTACTCTATGACTATTACATCCAACTATTGACACTTGACTTACACTTGACATGACTCAACATTATAATGCACATGTACTCATGTGAGACAACATAGCTTGAGCAGGCCTTCCAAGACATCACTGACACTCAGTCTGTTGTGGTGAGACCAACTCTTTGACATGCTTTTGATGGTGAATGTGGTGAGTTGATGCCAAGCTTGGTCGTCCGTGATGGTGTGCATGCACCTCATGGTGACATCTTGTTGAAGCGAACTCTTACCTCCATTGCAACCGGTTCATTGGTTCGGCCCCATCATCCAACTCGTCTACTAACATGCACATGGTATTCTTGGTACGGTTGAACCGACAACGCACTGGTGCATAGTGTCTGTGCTGATCTTCAAGTGCGTGCTCATGGTCATGCACATCAACTTGCCGAAGTATATCTTCAGCACCAGTTGGACTTGCTTCTTGTCTTTGCCTTGGTGAGTGTGTTGAATAGGTTGGATTGCATGCGTGCATTCAATGACATGCATGCTTCTGAATCCAAACAACACTGCTCACCATGTCTACTCTATGTCAGCTGTTGGGATAGATCCTTAACTTGTACAGGCGCAGTTTCATCCATGAGTGCATGTTGTGCCCACTGTTGTTCATGTTCCTATTGCAACTCATTCTTTTGTCTGTGCAGCTTCATGTTCTTCTTGAGTTTTTTCTTTAGTACATGCAACTCCTTCTTTGTTCCATCTTCTGCCTTCCCGCGATCTTCGTGCTGCACCGTCACTTCATAGCCGTAGTCTCCAATTTTTCTTTCATCATCAATGGACCTGCTTGAGCTTGCAACCTTGTTCTGCCTCCATGTTGTCAACAACCCTCCTCTTGCATTCATTGCATTTGGTATGTTGTCTTCAACTGTTGTTCATGATGTTGCTCGTTGTGATGTTGTTGATGTCATATCTTGATGTCCTTTTCTACGAACAACTTGATGTCTTCATGGGTAGGCAAGTTCATGGACACTTGATCGACTGCATCCCCAAGTGTGCTATGAACGGTGTCTTCATCTCTGATCTCCTGGAAACCATTGTACCTGTATTGCTGAGAGGCAGATGAACACCTAGGATACCTGGAGACATGGTAACACTCATGGCAAGAAATTTGTCAGTTGAAAACCAAAATGAACATGAGAACTGACTTGCAACATACCTGGGTGCATGATCATGAAGGTTGCGCAATTTCGGCTGAGAGGTCGGGAGACTGACTGCCAAGACTACACAAGGCATAGTCTGGGTTGTTGGGAGACTAGCTGATTGTTGGAACTGTGCAATACATAGTCCAGTCTGGCTTCTGACTGCTGGGATTGTGCAATGCGCAATTCCAGATAGGAAGGACTGTTGGCCTAGGGAAATATTTGCACAGTTTCTTGGGTCAAGTAGCCATTGTCCTCCGGAAATTTGCAAAATAGTCTTGGAGGCCAGTGCTAGGCAAGAATGTGAAAATTTGGAGAGGAAGGTGAGCCTTCCTTCCCCAGATTGTGCAATGCATCCTTGGTGAAGGCAAAGCCTGAGCCAAGGTTGGCCCAACTTGCCGACGGGAAACTGAAAGCAAGTAAGTCAATGAATGCATGGTGACACTAAGTGATATCAGAACTGATTAACATTGCATGAAAAACATGAATGAAAGATTTAGCAAATAGATCAACATGCATGTGGGTGAGGCAGTTTTCCGATTGGGCGAACATCTGTGCAAAACAGTTTCATGCATGTGACAGCAGTGAGATAGCAACGAAAATTGAAACAGAGCTAGGACAAGCTAGTATATATGTAAATGACAGCAAGCGTTCAAAGAAATCAAGCAAATAGTACTCCCACAAGCGAAAACACAAAAAGTGACAGAAATGCAGCACAAGGCATGGGAAGCGGGCTTACCCCAAAACAGTTGAGTTGAATGTGCCGACTGTTCCTAGATGTGATGTGGGATGTCATTGCTGCAAGTTTGATGTGAGGAATGAGCTCTGCAGCATTCGGTTGATGAGTTTTGATAACATTGAGGTTGTGACGCGCATGCCACGAATCTAGGGGAAGCGACACTTGGTGGGAGGTTTCAGAATTTCTCCTTGCATATAACCTCCAACTGCTAAACATAGATCACTGAAACAAGGGATGCCTTGGGAGAAATATCCCATGCATGCAAGTTTGTTTTGCTCAGTCCTGAAGGGAACCGGTCAACTCAGCTACACATGCAAGAGACTGCTGGAGAAGAATGCGCTTTTTTGGTTGGGAGTTGGGATGACTGCCCAGGAGGTTTGCGCAATTTCTAGGCAGAGCAGCTGATTTCTGCCCATATTTACATAAATCTTGGGTTGAACAACCTACTGCTGGGAAAATTTGTGCAAATCCTACTAGGAGGGTTGGCTGGCAGGATTGCGCAATCATGGAGCCTAGCAGGCTGTCAAAGAGGATTACGCAATCCCTGGAGGGAAGGCTGGTTTCCCTATATAAATGCTCAATTTTCAAGGGGAAGCTACTTAGCCTATAGCTGGACTAAGTCCAGGTGAGCATCTTGTGAGGGGAATGGATCAATTGTGATTGACATGCTACCTTTGTGCGAGGAAAACACTTGAAGCTTGAGTACTTAAAAAAGCAAGACAAAGTGTTGTGTAAGGTTGGTAGGGATGATCCAAAACAGGCTAAGGAAAAATTTTGGAGGGTTGTTGTTGCCGCTACAATAGGTATCAAGGATTCTGAAAAAAAAAAATTGGTACTCAAGTACTGCGGTTTCCTACACAGATACATCCAGGATGAGATGGAGTTCATGGACATCTCCTCGCTTGGCACGACATACCAATACTCTGTCAAGATCCAGCAGAAGTTTAAATAGAGGAATCAATACTTTGGATCTTGGAATATGAAGCAAGGGAAAGGTTCCCCCAAACCATAGAAAAAAGTACAAATCCAAGGTGGGGCAGCCTAGGACAACCTGCCAAAGCCGCAAGCAAAGAACAACACCGCGAAGACGAAGAATGAGACGGTAAAGTGGTGTGAGTTCCATAATACCTCCACTCACAACATAAGTGAGTGTCGGGCCAAGCAATCATTGGTGGCTGTTGAACCTCAAACCTGCACTTCTTTACACATCCTCTCAGCCTCCTTTTCCTATTCATTTCCTTCTTTTGCCACTCATTCCCTTCATCAAATTGCTCAAATCATTGTATTTTAGGACTTTTTACATGGTTTGTTAATTATGCTAATGACTGTGTTGTTGGTTTAGAATTTTGGTTCAAGTGCTGCGTTTCTGCAGCTCACACAGGGTTTCCGCAACTGATCCCGGTTTCCGCAGCCAACCCCGGATTCCGCAGCTGTTTTATTAAACGGCATGTTCCAAGTGTCCTTCGGGCAGAAGAGCCACATGGGCAAGTTCGTGGAACCAAGGACATTGTGTGTGTCCTTCCAGCTCAGCCAAACCAGTCATAAAAACCCATAGTCAACGAGGGGGCAACTACGGTCAACAAAGGTCATTGGCGGTGGCACGGCTCTGCGTGTTCTGTTTTAGAGCACGTGAAGAACAGCTGGCCTCTTCCTCAGCCACGCAGACGGTGGGAAACACGAATCCAACAGAAGATTTAATGCCCACCACGACCGTTGCCTAAATCCGAGGACGCTGCCAGATTACGTGTTTTTACACAGCTGATAGAATAGCCTAATTTGCGTTAAGTTAGTTTGCTTTCTCTGTTATAAATAAAGCGTCTCTGAACGCTGGATAGTTAGCTGCTGATATGTAATTTTGAACCCCACTGTACTTTCTATTTTGCTACATAATATATGAGAAGACCGTTCTGTTTCTAAGCGTGTAACTGATCTTTTGAGCTGGCTGGAGTAGGCAGAGGGCCCCTGTTTACTTAAGGCCTGTACAGTGCTTTTAATTTCCTGCATTTCTTTTTATCATTTTATGTATAATAGTTGTACAGAATGCTTTTGATTGCTGTATTTTGATCATGTACAATAGCTGTATATAAACTCTGAATTCTGTTCATTTATATTTCTGCACTTTTGTTCATGACTGATCAGTGTGTTTTTGCAGATTTCTTAGGAGCCCGGGACAGTTTTCTTTCTTCTCTTTTTACAACTAGTGGCATTTGTGATCGTCTTATCTAGACTGCTGATCTTTATTTTTTATTTTCATTAGTATCATTGCTTTAGTTTACACTTTACTTTCTGCTCATAGCTTATCAAGTTGTTCCTCTTTTGATGGCTCTTTTTATCATAATCAACTAACTTTAGTGGAGCCAGAATATCACTTAGTGCAGCTTGGTTTATTTTGTTTTAAGACTCACATTGCTAACTTGCTCATAACTCTTTCTTATATGATCAATCCAGCTGAAGGCAGAAATGTTAAGGGAAAATTAAGTGGTGTGATTTGTCACTTAGATTTTACATTGCTTAAGATTTAATTGAAGAGTTAAAGTAGTTGTTCTTGTTTTTTAATTGAGTTAATGTAAATGTCATTTTCAATTTCATTTTCATCAGCAGTAGAGGTACTGGGCCGATGCCATTGGTCTTTTATTTGATGCCTTAATTTTCCTTTAAAGAGTTGATTTCATTTCAGTTGTTGTTCAAAGCTTTCTTGAAAATTACTTTTAAGTTTTAAGAAATCATCTAGAACTCATCACAATCACACACACTTCACTCACTTTATTTCATTTCCATCACATTGTAAGTAGGAGAAATATATTTGAAAACAAACTTAAAAAGTTAAAAACGACAAAAAAAACTTAAGAAATAGTTGCCTAAGTACATACAGTACACATCACTCCATCAGCTTACGAGCCTCGTGTTGACATTTAAAAGTTGCAATTTAGACATCACTAAATTGACCAAACATTTTGGCGCCGTTGCCGGGGAAGTGAAAATTAGGTAGCCAATTCTTAAAAAAAAAAAACAAGAAAATTTCAAGGAAGGAAAATTAATAACCTCTCAAAGTATGCTCTCCTCTTGCACCTAGAGTGATCTGGAGGATCAGAAAAGAGAAAGTTATTGGTTTAATAGTTTCTTGAGTATGCTCTCTTCTTGCACCTAGAGTGACCTGGAAGATCAGAAAGAGAATTATTACCCTGACTTGAAGGAAAATAAAAAATGACATGCATAGAGCAAGAGATTCTAGGGGAAGGTTTTTAGCTAGAGCTAAGAGTTTGATTTTTACAAGTCCATCTACTTCAAGGAATAGATAAGAGACACCTCCATCATCTCCATCTCACACTCCTAGCCCTAGGATTCCTGGAATTCAAGAGGCAATAGTTGACTCTCCCACACCGTCCATCAAATCTGAACAAGAAAGAGACCCTTTTCTTCCTTCCATAGGAGGACAAATTGTAATTGAAGAAGTAGAAACATCTGAAGATGAGGGAGAAATTCCTTCTCGTTCACCCTTAGTAGAGGAACCAGAAAACTCTGAAGTCTCTAGGGGAACTATCATGACAGAGGAAGGATCAACTGGATTTGGTAGAGGTAGAGGTAGAGGAGGAGGAGGAGGAAACAATGGAGGAGGTCGAGGTAACATTGGGGGAAATAGGGATGGAGATAACTCATTCGGGTTTCCTATAGTCGATGAGGACTCCCGAGCCACCATGAAAAACATCTCACCATCTGTCCTCCCAAATTTCCATGGGATGAGGAATGAGGACCCTGAAACATTTCTATTTGAGTTTGAAGTCGTTTGTCGAACTTATGATTATCTGGAAGACTCTCAAAAACTCAAACTGTTTCCTTCAACATTGAAAGGAGCAGCTCTGAAGTGGTTCATGGGATTACTCACTCAATCCATTAGGTCTTGGAATGATATGAAACAAACATTTTTGGATAGGTACCTGGACTATTGTATGCCCACCAATCATAAGGATGAGGTATTCAAAATGGTACAAAAGGAAGATGAAAATTTGGAGGATTTGCTTGAAAGATTTCAATACAATTTGAAAAGAGCAAAAATGAACAACTTAGATGAGGAGACCTTGAAAGCCCTTTTGTTAAAAGCCATTAGAGATGAATGGATAGATATCTTGAACATGATGGGGAAGGGAGATATATCTCAACTTTCACTCAATGATATAGCAGAACTATGTGTCCATCTCTCAAGGGGGAAATCTAAAACTCAAAAAGGGCCTAGAGATCCTTCTCTCCTCAGAGCAAACAAATCTGCAACTGGATCAGTAAGTAGGGCTGAGATTGGCAGTATGCTTGATGAATTTAAAACTGACATCTTAGGGAGTCTTAGTGAACAACTAGACACTCTTAAGATTCACAATAAGCAGAAAGCAGAAGCTGAGGCTTTGGCCATCTTTTGCCCAAAGTGTAGAAAGAAACATGCTCTAAGGGAATGTCCCTTGGAAACAAAAGTTGTAGAGACATGTGTAATTTGCTCAGAGAATCATGAGACCAAGGATTGTCCTTCAATCCCTGGGCTCAAAGATGTCTTTCAAGAAGATCCAAGTACACTTGAATCTCTATATTTTGTTGCAAGGAGACCTTGGCAGGGGCAACAAAATCAAGGGTTTAACAACTCTATGAATTTTCAACCTCCACCAAATTGGAATCCTTGGCAACAACCTTGGCCCCAACCTCAAAATCCTTTTCAAGCATGGGTACAAGGTATGCAGAATCCTTATGGGAGATTTGCTCAATTCTACCAATATCCTCCATCTTTTCAAAATCAACAAGTTCCACAACTTCCAAATCAAAGTCCACAACTATCATTGCCATTTCCACAACAACAACAACCTTCTCAACAGAATCAAAATTCTCAACTCTTGCTTCCATTCCAACAGAAGTCAAATCAACTTCCTTCTCAGCCATTGCCAAAACCCAATAATAAAAACCCTCAAAATGCTTACATGATGGAAGGACAACCTTTTCCTACCTATATGATTGTTCCTCTCAACGAAGTACAACTCAGATAAAGTAGAGTTTTAGACAAACCTTCTATAAAAGCTCAAGAGCAAAACATTTTTGAGGAAGAATCTCTTGATGCCAATAAGGGTTCTGAAGCATCTCTTCAAAACCCAAACACTCAAAAAGGAAAAGAAAAAGAATTAACCCCCACAACTCCCATAGTTGAGCAACCTACATCTCTATCCACACCTCCTTTTCCTGAAAGATTACAAATTGACAAAGGAGTGGAAAAACAAATTTGGTTGCCTGACTATAATTTCCTAGATGAATTGAAGAATGTCTGTACCAAGATTCCCTTGTTACAAGCCATTAAGTAAATTCATATTCTAGCAAAAACAATAAAGGAATTGAGCCTTAAAAGACCAGGAAGGAAACCAAGAGATACCAGAAGGATCCACCTGGTAGGAAAATTTGCAGACATCATGATGGGAAAGATTACTATGCAGAAATATGTAGATCCTGGTAGTCCAATTGTCAAAACACATATCAATGGGGTAGAAATACCAAATACTTTCATTGATTTAGGGGCTGCTATTAACATTATGAGTAGACAGACTATGGAACAGCTAAAACTTCCTAATCTTCTTTTTACACCTACTTTATTGCAACTTGCAGATCGATCAATTATTAAACCAGATGGTGTATTAGAAGACATTCCTGTCTCCTTAGATTCTTGGGAATATCCAGTGGATTTCATGATTTTAACTCCCAAGAGTAATCTAGGAGGACATCCTCTTATTTTAGGAAGACCTTGGCTAGCCACAACTGATGCTTTCATAAGTTGTAGGTCTGGGGATATGTACATTTCTGATGGTAATTTGACAAAGAAGTTCAATCTGTATCCTCCAGCAAAAGTAATCACAGAAATAGGAGATAATGAGTGGGTTGATGATGAAGATACTATACAACCTGTCTTTACCATTTCTGAGATTAGTGAAGATAGTCAAATTCTGAATACATTAGAAAATTTTGAACCATCTTCAGAATATGACTCCACACAATTTCAGTTGGATTTTGACATAGAGTGTCTATCATCTAGACAAATGTCTCTTTTCTCTATGGAAGAGTTTGGTAGTTCTGCCATTGAGATATTTCCAGGAAAAACACTAAACATCAACAGAAACTTGGAAAAATCACAACAGGGAGAGCTAACCAAAATCTTGCAAAGACATTCTACTGCATTTGCATGGGAGTATACCGATATGAAAGGTATTGATCCTAAGACTTGCATTCATCACATCTACATTGAGGAAAACAGTAGACCAATCAGACAACCTCAAAGAAGGATGAATCCAAACCTTAGGGAGATAGTGAAAGAAGAGCTCCAAAAGTTACTTAATGTAAACTTCATTTACCCTATTTCAGATAGCCGGTGGGTTTCCCCTTTGGTTATAGTACCTAAAAAGAATGGTAAATGGAGGGTTTGCATTGATTACAGAGAATTGAACAAAGCAACCTTGAAGGATCACTTTCCTTTACCCTTTATTGATCAAGTATTAGATACTCTAGCAGGTAAAAAGTATTTCTCATTTTTGGATGGTTTTAGTGGTTACAATCAAATTCAGGTAGCACCTGAAGACTAGGACAAGACCACATTTACCTGTCCATGGGGAACTTTTGCTTACCGAGTACTTACTTTTGGATTATGTAATGCACCTGCAACATTTCAAAGGGCAGTACTAGGAATCTTTTCTGATCTAATTCATGATTGTGTAGAGGTCTATATGGATGACTTTACAGTTTATGGTAATTCATTTGAAGAGGCATTAGAAAATTTGGAAAAAGTCCTTATAAGATGTAAGGAAACAAATCTTTCATTAAGTCATGAAAAATGTTTTATGATGTTTACTGAAGGGATTGTTTTAGGACATCATATTTCAGGAGATGGAATCAAAGTTGATAGATCAAAAGTCGAAGTCATCTCCAAGTTACCTATTCCAAATTGTCAAAAAGATGTTAGAAGTTTTCTTGGATTTACTGGGTATTATAGAAGATTTATTGAAAACTTCACCAAGATATCATCTCCACTCTTCAAATTACTTACCAAAGAATGTGAATTCAAGTGGGATCCTGACTGTCAATCTGCATTTGAAACTTTAAAAACTAGAATATCTAAAGCACCCATTTTGAGAGGGCCAAATTGGAAACTTCCTTTCCACATTTCTACAGATGCTTCAGATACAGCTCTAGGAGCTGTGTTGGGTCAAAAGGATTTAGTTCCTTATGCCATTTATTACACCAGTAAAAATTTGACTCCCACTGAGTTAAATTATACTGTGACTGAAAAAGAGTTCTTAGCCATTGTTCATGCAATCAACAAGTTTAGACACTATATAACAGGCTATGAAACTTTTGTCCATACTGATCATTCTGCAATTAGATATCTCATGAACAAACCTGTTACTAATGGCAGAGTTACAAGATGGATTTTACTTCTACAAGAATTCAATATTACTGTGTTAGATAGACCAGGAAAACAAAATACAGTAGCTGATTTCTTGTCTAGAATCCAAAATACTAACGAAGATTCTCCCGTAGAGGATAAGTTTCCAGATGAATATCTGTTTGCAGTAACTACTAAAACTCCTTGGTATGCAGATATTGCTAACTATTTGGTTACAGGGAAGCTACCTCCACACTTATTTCCTAATGAGAAAAGGAAAATAATTCAGGAGAGCTCAAAGTATTCTTGGATTTCTAATGAATTGTTCAAAACAGGGCTAGATTGTGTGATCAGAAGATGTGTTCGGGAAGATGAAATGCCTGATATCCTTAAGGCATGTCATGATGAACCGTGTGGTGGACACTTTGCTGACAAGAGGACGGCCTATAAAATCCTTTCTTTAGGATATTATTGGCCTTCTCTCTTCAAAGATGCAAAGCAATATGTTAGAAGGTGTGATAGCTGCCAAAGAGTTGGGAGACCAACTCCTTCAAATGAAATGCCACTACAGCCACAGTTACTCATTGAACCCTTTGAGAAATGGGCTTTAGATTTCGTTGGACCTATTAATCCACCATCTAAACAAAAGAAGTATATATTGGTTTGCACTGATTATGTTACTAAATGGGTAGAAGCCAAGGCATTGCCTTCTGCCACTGAAAATTCAGTTGTTCAATTTCTTTTTGAGGATATTTTTACTCGTTTTGGTGTTCCAAGAGAAATTGTGACAGATCAGGGAAGTCAATTCACATCTAAATTGATGGAGAAGTGTTATAGACAATTTTGTGCCTTGCAGCATCAGGCATGAATTGTCAATAATCCAAGGGATCCAAAGTCCCTAAAACATGATGTTCCTACCCCTAGAGGAACAAGGTCAGCAAACCAACAGCTCTCAGATCAGTTCTCCACCTGAAAACACTCAAAAACAAGCAATCCTGAAATCAAAGCAGGTGCTCCACTAGGCTTCTGCGCTGAAACTCAACTCCTCCATGGTGTACCTGCGTTGCAAAGCAAGTGGAACAAAGGCCACCTGCGCTGAGCGAGATGGGACAAGTGGCACACTGAGTCATTGCTCTGGAATCTTCCAAAAATGACACTTGGATCAGGGATTTCGCCTTGTGATGAGTCAGAGGCTCTGTTTCTCCAAGTGGAAGCAAGGTTCTCAAAGTGGACTCAAGAACTGAAGATCAACTGAAGAGAGAGAGGACACAAGGCAGCTACACATCAGTTGCAAGCTGACTCATCCTTTCTCAATTCATCTATATATTGAGCTCTCTCCTATGAGCTCAGGAGGCTAGAATTTTGTGCAAAGTAATGATATGCTGTTGGTTTCACTATAGAACTATTGGGTGATTGCTTGAAGGAGGTGAAGAGGAGAAATTCTTTCTGCTGGGAGGTGTTGCTGGATTGGGGCCTTCAATGGTTGTAACTCTCTCAGAACTTTACTTCTTCATTAATAAAAGCTATTGAGGTTCTTCTATATGCACTTGTTTCAATGATGTATTGTGATAATTGTATATTTGATTTATGCTAATCCTTGAATCAGTTATGATTGCATGCTTCTTGTAGTTTCCTTCTTTGTTATTTTGCAGGATCTCATTGTAGCTGGGCTAGCAAAAGAGCAAGGAGCTGGGAGCAAGCAGCCAAAGAGAAGAGTTTGGATTCGACATTAAGCGCAAGGCAACGGTTAGTGCATTTCCTCATTCTCTCTTGCTTTCGTAAAGAAGTAAACCTTAAGTAGTTTTCTTTACAGTTGTTGCTGAGGTACTATCACCCTTAGAGTGGGATAGGGTCATCCGAATCGGATACTTTTCCCTACAACAAACTGGCAACTCCACTGGACCCTTGGTCTATAACTTACTCCTTGGACGAGACTATATATATTGCATGGAGGCGATAGTGTCCTCACTCTTTAGAGTTATGTGTTTTCCGCACGAAGGAAGAATGGTCAAGCTCGTAGACCAACTTTCATTTCCAGGATCACGCATCGCAAATAGTCAAGTACCATCCCTTAACGGTTTATTCACTCAAGGAATGCCTCCACCCCCGGTTCTACTTCCCGATGAATGCGAGTGATTCGGAAAGATGTAACTGGGACCCAGGAGGGAGCTTGGGTACGCTTCCCATAACTTGAATCAACAGTTACCATTCGTGGCAACTTTAGAGTTGCCTGATTTACATCGGTTAACCAATGATCCAATTGCTTACGCCCCATGGTGGCCAGTGATCCCGCACAAACTTCCATCCGACATTCCTAAATTCAATGGAAATCCAGGTGAAGACCCGTCGAATCATGTGATGACATTTCATCTATGGTGTTCGTCGAACACTTTAAATGATGATTCGATAAGGCTTCGCCTATTTCAGAGGACATTGATAGGTCCAGCGGCGAAATGGTATATAGAATTGCCAAGAGCTTCGTTCGACAATTTTAGCTCCCTTGCCACGACATTCTGGCACTAGTTTCGGATGACCCTATCCCACTCTAAGGGTGATAGTACCTCAGCAACAACTGTAAAGAAAACTACTTAAGGTTTACTTCTTTACGAAAGCAAGAGAGAATGAGGAAATGCACTAACCGTTGCCTTGCGCTTAATGTCGAATCCAAACTCTTCTCTTTGGCTGCTTGCTCCCAGCTCCTTGCTCTTTTGCTGGCCCAGCTACAATGAGATCCTGCAAAATAACAAAGAAGGAAACTACAAGAAGCATGCAATCATAACTGATTCAAGGATTAGCATAAATCAAATATACAATTATCACAATACATCATTGAAACAAGTGCATATAGAAGAACCTCAATAGCTTTTATTAATGAAGAAGTAAAGTTCTGAGAGAGTTACAACCATTGAAGGCCCCAATCTAGCAACACCTCCCAGCAGAAAGAATTTCTCCTCTTCACCTCCTTCAAGCAATCACCCAATAGTTCTATAGTGAAACCAACAGCATATCATTACTTTGCACAAAATTCTAGCCTCCTGAGCTCATAGGAGAGAGCTCAATATATAGATGAATTGAGAAAGGATGAGTCAGCTTGCAACTGATGTGTAGCTGCCTTGTGTCCTCTCTCTCTTCAGTTGATCTTCAGTTCTTGAGTCCACTTGGAGAACCTTGCTTCCACTTGGAGAAACAGAGCCTCTGACTCATCACAAGGCGAAATCCCTGATTCGAGTGTCATTTTTGGAAGATTCCAGAGCAATGACTCAGTGTGCCACTTGTCCCATCTCGCTCAGCGCAGGTGGCCTTTGTTCCACTTGCTTTGCAATGCAGGTACACCATGGAGGAGTTGAGTTTCAGCGCAGAAGCCTAGTGGAGCACCTGCTTTGATTTCAGGATTGCTTGTTTTTGAGTGTTTTCAGGTGGAGAACTGATCTGAGAGCTGTTGGTTTGCTGACCTTGTTCCTCTAGGGGTAGGAACATCATGTTTTAGGGACTTTGGATCCCTTGGATTATTGACAATTCATGCCTGATGCTGCAAGGCACAAAATTGTCTATAACAGATGCCCCCTAAAGTATGAGGTCGTTTATCGGGTGAAATACTTTATTAGGAGGATCCGAAGTTCATTCAATCTGCTGAGAAGTGTCGTGTAATAAGATACAATACAATACATTCTTTTTCATTCTTTTTCATGATCTAGCTGAGGCGGGCATTCCCATGCTCAGCTTTATAAATACATTTTGGTACATAGAACAGACGATCGTCTGATGATAGACTGATAATTCTCTGCTGAAATTATCATCCTTTGAGAAGGATGATCATCTGCTGCAATGATGTACATATCAAATGTCTTTATATCCTGAATATATATCGCAGCCCGGATGGATGAAACTAGATCCGGGGTCTTCAATCTCTTCCGATCTTCACTCGATGTACAAGTCAATCCATGTGAGAATTTCTTGAAGTCGAACATGGAAAGACATCGCTTGATTACCGGTCAATGATGTAAACCGTTAACAAGCGCGAGAGGAATCACCGATAAGGATGATGACCCTCAAGGTACGGCAGTACAATTCACATGGTGGGAATAAAGGACTTGGCGTCGACCACCATGCAAAATCTTCTGGTCGAAGGTCATTGATGTATACCTGTCGCCGGAAGTGAGAAACTTGCCATTGAGGCATGCAAGCTTCAAAGTACTGAAGGGGGTTGTTCCTAGATCAACTCCTTGGATAATGAGCTGATGTCGACAAGGAGCGATCCGTCAAAGGAGGGCCTTAATGAATCCCACATCAGTGACACGGAACGGAGCTAGTGATTGTGATGAGGTGAAAACAAACTGTGATGTATGATTCAGGGTGGCGGTCATGAAATGGATGAAGGACAATGTATGGCAGTGGATGGGACTCGGTTGACTCTTTGCAGAACAACATCTCTTGAACATATAACGACACTGATGTGATGGATTGGTAGCATTACCCCAAATGTGGATGGTGTGGCGAGGACCATGGTGATGAGACCGGTGAATGAAACAACCCAACCCGATGTGATACGGAGGACAAAGTGTCATGTTCAAGAGTGACTTGCTACCATTAAAGCTGTGAGGTTCTCCCAATTTTTCCCCAGTCATTGCTGACCAGTACCTCTTTATTTTTATCAAGCTTGAGGAGGATAACATATGCTTGTTCTATAACCTGCCCTTCAGGCAAGCCCATCGCTATGTTTTAACGAGCCTAGCGATAGGGAAACTCGTTCTCGTCTAAAGACAAGTTTGTCGCTATTTAATGAATTTAACGAGTCTAACGACAAGGATAACTCGGTCCTTTTCATTTTTAGAGAGTCTGAAAAGGTACATAAAGTCAACTCTAAAATTCCTTTTTCGTCATCTAATCCCTTAAGTCCGAAAAAGTATAAAACAATACAGAAGGGATGAATTTTCGATTGCTTTAACGAGCCGAACAAAACAAGCGCTCGATCTTTTTGTGCAATAAT
Source organism: Pinus tabuliformis (assembly GCA_031772625.1). Classification (NCBI taxonomy): domain Eukaryota; kingdom Viridiplantae; phylum Streptophyta; class Pinopsida; order Pinales; family Pinaceae; genus Pinus; species Pinus tabuliformis. The sequence goes on from CM062818.1 coordinate 2,059,727,480, forward strand.
CCCTCAGGTCCAAAAAGATTAAAATCTAGAGGAGGGATAGCTCTTCCGGTCGTTTAACGAGCTGGAAGGCCAAAACTCGGCAAACTTTTCATATTTTATGAGTCAAGAGAAAAGAGCTCAAAGAAGACTCGTCTTTTGAGGAACGAGTGATAAACAGGGATAGCAGCAGATTCCAGGTACAGGTTGGAATTTTCCAATCACGGCAGTGTCACAAGGATGGCTAAGTGAAATCGCTCTTCGCAGCTGTTCCTCAAAATGGGTAAACAAACATATGGAGATGAACGATTGGCCAAATGAATGGATGGAGGTGAGACTGCAAGAACACGACCAAGGGCTTTAATATGGCTGTCAAAGGTTACATTTACCAAGGTTATTTACCGGTTCATTTTTCTGAGTGAGCTTGAACTCTAGGGGAAGATTGCTCACAACTTATGTTTATTTTTTAACGAGCATGAACTATGTGCTAAAACTGCTCGGATCTTGCGTTTATTTTTTTTTTAAACGAGCATGAACATTGCTAAAACTGCTCGAATATATGGTTTACTTTTGATTTTTTTTTTTTTTTACCATAACTAGCTTCTCTTTTTCACTGATAGCACTGCATTTTCAAATTGCTGCAACAAACTAGTTAGAAATGAGTAATATTTACTTAAAAATGAGATTAACACATTAATATTTACCTCGAATTACGTAAGAAAGCAAATAAAAAGGGTTTTTACCTCTCATTTCACCATTTCATTTGCATTTGCTTGTTGGAGCTTTGGAGGAGCCTCTTTCCCCTCGATTTTCATCAGCTGATTCCGGAGATTCTGCGGACAATTTTCGGCGCCATTTGGACCAGGTAGGAGCTAAACCTTAGCTCTTCATTTTCATGGTTTCATTTTCCTGTTTTATGCCTGTTTTGCTGTTCTATTGAGCCTCTGGGGTTTTGCCAGGGCGCCCTCTGATCAACACAGGTTCCCCATTCGAAAACTACGTTGGGATCCAAGCTGCTTGAAGGCAGCTTGTCCCCCAATGCAGGTAGTACACTGGTTACCTGCTTTGGGGCATAAAAGCAACAATTTTTCACAGATTTTGATGAAATTTTCGCCAGTTTTTCATCAATTTCAGGAGTTGACTCATTCTCTTGTTTGTTTTGCAGGTATTCTTGATCAAGATGGCCCTAACATGGCGAGAACGAGAACATGAAGAAGAAGATATGATTTCCCTTCATGATCCTGTTACGGTGGGCGCATTACGAGACTGTGGTTTGCTGAAGTTTTTCCGTATCTCTAGCATGAGAGCACAGATTTCTCTACTGCAGTATATGCTTGATGCTTGGGATCCTGTTAACCAAGTATTCCAGATCAGGAACAAACCTATTCCGTTGACCGTGACAGATATTTATTTCTTGACTGGCTTGTCAAGGCGGGGTGCCCCCATTTCTTTATCAGGTACAGTTCGGGGGAATGATTCCGTGAGAGATTATGTCCGCCAGTATTGCAGGGAGGGGTCCCAGCCGAGCAGAGACGGCAAGGTAGTCATCCGTGATGTTACTAGCAGGCCTCTCAGGTCTATTCTGTATACTCTTGGTAGGATGGCCGGTAGCGCATCTTTACATGTTGCCAACAGGTCTCATATGCAGCATGCCTTGGAGTGTCTCCAACCGAAGATCTTCAACTGGAGTGATGCAGTGCTTACTCAAATGAAAATTCAACTGAACAAGGTGAAGGACGGGAAGCTGAAGAATTTTGGTTTTGGTTCGATTCTGACTGCCTTCGCCTTAGAGAAGATCCCTCTGATGCAACCTCAGTATATTGATCTCGGAGTGCCTTCTCCTACCGAGCCACGTATGCAGCGATGGGTCGATCACATGTCCAGACATGCAGGTCAATCCCAGATTTCTTTCAATGCCGCTTTCTTCAGGTGGTTCGATCGCCAGGAGATGGCTTTTTCCGAGTACCCATATGTTGGTATGGATTTCCGGGGTGATCCGGATATGGTACTGCCAGACGGTGCTCAATGGGATGCTACTGGTAAGAACTTCAACCATATTACTGTTCATTGTTTTCATTTATAATGTTCTTGTGCTTTATTCTATCAAGACTTTAATTGAACTCATGTGTGCCTGCAGATGTCGGTCCTGTTCGTCCGGCAGTTCGTCTGAGACCACCTGTTGCTGCTCCGGCAGAGGAACCTGCTCGGAGAGTTATTATCCGTGATCTTAGCGATACTGAGACCCTTACAGCTGTGCAGGGGCAGGTTGAGAACCTTACCCATGGTCTTCCGGATGTACAGATTGACGAGTTGCCTTTACCGATGCAGCAGCATACTATCGGTGTACCTAGACGATGGACCCGTCTTCTGCGTATGATAGCACAGACTGTGGCTTACTATCAGGAGCATCACTAGGCTAGGGTGCCCCCTAGCATTTTTGAGTTTTTAGGTCACATGACCAATTTTTGTCTCGGTTACAGGACATTATGTATGAACTTTATGAACAACTTATATATATATTTTGATTTTCGAGTTTTATTCTGGTTGATTTGGATGATTCATATGTACACTCTTTTATGATGTGTCCTTTTTATAAATGTTGCAAATGTCTATCTAACACATAGTTTTCTAATGAGTCAGTTAATGTGTTTAAATTTCTTGAAATATGTTGATATTGAATTGAATCAAATCGTCTTTCCAAGATTTTTACTCTTAGGAACATGCGATAAATAGTTGGATTGCGAACAGAATATATACCATTGAGTTGTCGTATTACGAGCTGTGAGTCTAGCCTGGCGATTAGTCGGCATATGCCACGTGTGATGGCATCAGAGAGTAGTTCTATCAACGCGCTATACTTAGCGATGTTATTCGTTGATTGCCCAATACATACACCTCTGAAACTTACTAACTCGCCGCTTGGATCAAAAATGGCCCAGGCTGCGGAGGATAGGTTCCGCGAACTACGACTCGCTCCGTCGGCATATCCAACACATGTCTCCATAAGGTTTGACATCTGCAACGAATGAAAAAAAGGGAATCACTCAACCAGAACAAGAACTTTGGCGAAAACAAAATACAACAAAAGCATGCAGGTTACTATTTAAGCATAGTAACGCTTGAGGTACAGCCCGTTCCGGGGCTGCGCCAGTGGAATTCCGTCGTAATCTATTAACTCGTAGGCTCCTTTTGCTAACACTCTTTTAACAATATAGGGGCCCATCCATAAGGAATTGAATTTACCTGCTCCTAATTTATCGGATTCTTGGTCATAAAGCAAGACCAAATCACCTTCTGAGAAGACACGGGGTTTGACATTTTTGTCGAACTGAGCCTTGACTCGTTTCTTATGGGCTTCGTTAGCCAAAGCGGCATCACGACGGGTTTCATCCAATTGGATTAATTCCAAGAAACGAGCCTCTTCTTCCGAAGTTCAGGGGAGGAGATCAATTGCGAGTTTAAGCGATGAAATTTCACACTGGATCGGTAAGATTGCTTCTAGACCGTACACCAATTGGAAAGGTGTGAATCCGGTTGCGTTTCTTACCGAGGTTCGGTAGGCCCACAAGGCTGCATACAGGATTAGGTGCCATCTTCTTTTATGAACTCCGATCATCCTCTGCAACATACGCTTCAGGACCTTGTTGATTGCTTCAACTTGTCCGTTGGCTTGTGGATAATACGGAGTAGAGCTGTCGTGAGATAGCCCTAGTTTGGCAGCTAATTCGACCATCATGTGATTGCGGAAATGAGATCCATGATTTGTAACTATAGCCTGGGGTACGCCGAACCTGGCGACTACATGATTGAAAAAGAATAGGGCAGCTGTTTCACCAGTATTGTCCAATGTAGGCATCGCCTCGGCCCACTTGGTAAAATAGTCTACATTTCCGGAAACCCTGCCTCTATAGAAGAAGTTCAACCGCCACAGAAGCATAGTAATACTGATCCTAGTCTGGGGGAAAATACCTGTATCACTGAACCAGTTCCATCTGTAACTGGTCCAGAGAGTTTTGTTCCTCAAACATCTGTCGCTGTCGATACAACCCCTTCTTCGGCACCGGAAATCTATTACGGACCTGACGGTCTTCCTCTTCCACCTGGTCTGATTGCGATAGAGGAAATTATAGAGGAACCGCAAGTATCCACTCCAACTCATTTTGGAGTAGGGATCACTCTATTTCCTGCTACAACAGAAGTTTTTCCATCACCAGTGGAAGTTCCTGTAGAATCACTAGGCAATCAATTGGATAGACTCAAAATGTCTGAACAACCGTCGACATCTAGGACTGTGTCAAATGACACGGCAACGGCAGAATTACCTGCTGCAAATCCAACAATGTTCGTCGGCATACCATCTGTCCCAACTAGCTCTCAATCGCTAGAAGGAGTCCACCAAGGGACTATCTCGGCAGTATGGTCTGTTCCTGTTTGTTCCGGAGTAATGTCTGGTAACTCTTATGGTGAAACTCATCAAATTGACCCTTTTGGGAATCAATTTAGGCCATCCAGTCCTCCAGGACAATCAATTACCTTGAGTTCTGGATTACCACCGTATGGGGGGCAGTATGCCCTTTCATTACCCCCTCCGGGAGGGTACCCATACGGGAGTTCTCAACCTTATTCAAGTTATGGTGGAATTGCAACGAGTAGTTGGGTACCTATGCTGTCCCAGCCACCAAGAGTTGTATATTCTATGCAACAGTGTGTACCTGTGACGAACATCCCAACTACACCGGCTATTGTAACCGTGTCGCAAGTTCAAACGATGCCTGTTGTATGTCAACCTCAGATTTCTCAGGTTCTCATGCAACAGCCCCTTGACCCTGCGACCCAACCACAATCGTCTACTGGTGGGGTGACACAAGTACAATCGGGTACAATTACCCCACATCTTGGTCCAATGGTTAGTGTAGCGCAACAACCCATGGTATCGCAACCATGGATAGTGCAATACCAACAGCCACAATTCCAACAAGTGTACTAAGGTTCTGAACAGCAAATCTTTGCGAATACTGGACAACCATATATCCAAAATGGCCAAAATCAACCACTTTATAGTGGTCAAGTCCATCAACCGTATCAATCATACCAACATCAACTCCATTATGCTGGTATGCAAAGACCAACTGTTCAGGCAATTCCATCGTACCCTGGTTACGCTTCCCCTAACTTGAATCAACAGTTACCATTCGTGGCAACTTTAGAGTTGCCTGATTTACATCGGTTAACCAATGATCCAATTGCTTACGCCACATGGTGGCCAGTGATCCCGCACAAACTTCCATCCGACATTCCTAAATTCAATGGAAATCCAGGTGAAGACCCGTCGAATCATGTGATGACATTTCATCTATGGTGTTCGTCGAACACTTTAAATGATGATTCGATAAGGCTTCGCCTATTTCAGAGGACATTGACAGGTCCAGCGGTGAAATGGTATATAGAATTGCCAAGAGCTTCGTTCGACAATTTTAGCTCCCTTGCCACGACATTCTTAACCCACTTTCAATTACCAATAAGGTATGAAACGGGAACAGAGATATTGACTAACTTCAAACAGACAACCGCAACTCATATATCAGATCATATACATGAGTGGTGACGTCGACGAAGAATGGTTAAAACATACGTTCCTGATCAGCTTTTAGCTGAGTGGTTTATAAAGTCGTTACTTCCGGCCATAACGGAAGATGTGGCAAAGGGGGGGGTCGTAACAGAAGAGCAAGTTATCGCACGTGCACAATATTTGGACTTAGTATATACTCAGTCTGGCACGCTCTGTGACAAAATACCAGACGCCCCTAGACCAGAGTTTTCAATCCCTCCTCCTCCTAAATCAAATAGTGACTCTCATGCCGGCGACAGCGTGATTGGCACGGCAAACACGAATCCGAAAAGGACCAATCAAAAGAAGGCCCGTAAGGATTCAAATCAAAATGCGCATGAGGAAATTCTTGCTTCGGAAGTAAATGCCGTATCGACAGATAAGGGCAAAGAAACCAATCAACCAGGAAGTAAGAAGAAACAAAACAAAGGGAAGAAGAATAAACAAGGTGAGTCATCCCCTAAGAAAAATTCTTCGAACCCTCCCGGGAATAGGAAACCTAATCCATGTCAAATATGCGATGAGAAGGATCATACCACAAAGAATTTCCCATTCAAAGCTGAGCTGAAGAGGTTCTTTAAGAGTCCTCATTCCTCAACTGTGTCAAATGATCCATTTCCTAACCCAGGTCAAAATCTGGTTGATAGCGGAAACGCTTCCCCATCTCAAGTGCTTATGTTGTCGGTTTCAAAACAGCAGAATGATGCTTTGATTTCGACAAGGAACAAAGATTACGGGAATCCACAGGTGTCGAACGATAAAGGTAAAGATCAACCTAGCAGTTCGACAACAACTTCGGCATAAGTTGTTCCCCCCATCATGCATGAATTAACGATAAAACCGCCAAAGGGAGTAGTACACAAGTCGACATTTAATCCTCGTGCCAGAGCAGCACACCATTATAACATAGTGGAAGATTTGGCGCAATCACCATCTGCTATGTCGACTCTTGAGGTACTACAACATTGCCCATCCCAAAGGCAGGCATTGTTATCAGCAATTGGTGGGGTAGATCCTAAAGATTCCAATCTGGTATCCTTTGATCACAAAGGGTATGATCCTCAGTTACCAGCTCAACTAGCTTTCCTCATCCAAGTGAAAGCCCTCAACAAAACAGTTCATCGAACGATTATTGATGAGGGGGCATCGACATGTATTATGTCGATGAGTTGCTGGAAAACTTTAGGATCTCCAACCTTGTCGCGATCATCGACAACATTAAAAGCATTCGACGGAAGGATATATACCCCTTATGGTATCCTTAGTAACCTGAAAGTTGAACTAGGGGGCAAAACAGTAGAAATAGATGTTGAAGTCATTGATGGCAATCTTGACTATAACATCCTACTGGGAAGGCCATGGATTTATGCCATGCAAGCTGTTGTGTCGACTTATTTTAGGAAGATCGCATTCCCCTTTGAAGGAGGGATTACGGTCGTCAATCAACAAAACTTCCTCCCTAATGGTTCACAAGTTACAGGAAGCGTTCCCATGATCCATGGAAGCGACCGGTCGATTCAAGATATTGGAGTAGGTCTGTTGAAAGATCCCACTATGATGGGAACTTTCGCGCTACCACCTCCTAGTTGCATAGGAAATGTACCATTTGTAGCAACATGCAATATGGTATCCACCTTGAAAGACACAGAAGGCAAAGCCGATATGGATCATGCAATGGTTTTGCCACCAAGCCCCATTGAAATATTGTAGCAATCAATGTTTCATGCATGGGAGGCGAATCCCAATCAGCGCTCTTCGAGCGTTTGGGTAGATAGATCTAGAGAATATGGTACCCCATTAGATCCTTGGTCGAAAGTACATGAGACTGACGAAGGAATCTTGCAATCAATGATGATTGAGGGGGCACCATGGAATGATCACCACCATCGTTCCCTTCTTCCGGAATACGAAGAAGATACTCAGAAAGATCTTTACCACCCTTCAGTCTTTGAATTCCTAACAAATACTGTAAACACGGTGGATTCTGAGCGAAACTTATCCAATATTGAAGAGACTATAGCCATAAATATCTTGACCAAAACAGATATTGTAGAGAATATTCATGTTGGCAAAGGTTGTTCCCCTTCAGAACTGGAAATATATAACGCTCTCTTTCGCGAATTTAGAGATGTCTTTGCTTGGTCGTATGATGAAATGCCAGGCATCGACTCGAGTATCGTTGAACATGAAATTAAAATGTATCCTGATGTCAAACCAGTAAGACAACGGCTTCGACAGGTTCACCCTAAGAAAGCCGCTGCCATTAAGGCAGAAGTTGAGAAACTTCTCCATGCTGGATTCATCTACCCGGTTCCTCTAACCGATTGGGTATCGAATATTGTACCTGTTATGAAAAAACAAGGAACAATATGAGTGTGCGTCGATTATAGAGATGTAAATCAAGCTTGTCCGAAGGACAACTACCCTACACCCTTCATCAACCAGATAATTGATGAATGCGCCGGATGTGAAATCTTTTCCTTTATGGACGGATTCTCCGGGTATAATCAAATTAATATCCGCCCACAGGACCAGTCAAAGACTGCATTTATATGTCCGTGGGGCACATTCGCTTATCGAAAATTACCCTTTGGCTTGAAGAACGCAGGGGCGACTTTTCAGAGGGCTATGAATTATGCCTTCCATGACATCAAGAGCATTGTTCAACCATATCTCGACGATCTTCCAGCTCATTCGCGAAAGCGGACTGATCATCCGCAGCATTTAAGAGCAATATTTCTACGTTGCCGACACTACAAGATAAGACTCAACCCACACAAGTGTGTGTTTTGCGTCGGTTCTGGTCGTTTACTTGGCTTTGTAGTCTCTAAAGATGGGGTTCGTCTCGACCCTTGTAAGGTTCAGGCAATCATCAATTTGCCTCCACCTTCGAATTTGCTTCAGATTCAAAAACTCCAAGGGAAAGCAAACTTTCTGAGGAGGTTCATTCCAAATTACGCAGAACTTGCTAAAGGTTATACACGTCTTTTGAAAAAAGATGTACCCTTCGATTGGGACCAGGTTGCGCAAGCTTCCTTTGACGCTTTGAAAGAATCTCTAGTAAAAGCATCATTAATGTACGCCCCAGATAATCTTAGGGATTTTAACCTGTATCTAGCTGCAGCAGATACAACCATTGCGATGGTTTTAGTTCAAGAAGTCGATGGAGTTGAACATCCTGTATATTATTTAAGTAAAAACTTAAATGATATAGAAAGTAAATATTCTTACGTTGAAAAGCTAGCGCTTGCTGCTGTTCAAGCGGTACAGATATTTCGACATTATATCCTCTTTAGGAAAACTACCATTCTGTCATATTGCAACCCCATGACTTATATACTATCGCGACAGTTGCTGGGGGGCAAGTATTCCAAATGGATAGCGATTCTTCAAGAGTTTGATCTGGAATTTGTGAAATCCAAGTCAAAGAAAGCTCTGGTATTCGCAGAATTATTATGCGACCTCCCTTCATCGTCCAACGATAAAACCTCCAAAGAATCAATCGTGGACGAGAATTTGTTTCTGATATCTGCAAGCGATGAATGGTATGGAGATATAATTATCTATCTCCAAACCCAAAAGTTTCGGCCAGACACCTCACACTCTGAACAGAAATGTATACGATACCAAGCAAAAGACTACATGGTGATACTCTTTACCGTCGTGGTATCGATACCGTTCTGAGGAGGTGTCTCACCCATGAAGAAGCCGAAAAAGCCCTGAATGAGTGTCATTCAGGCGCGTGTGGGGGGCATCAATCAGGTTTCGCTACAGCCCAAAAGATATTAAGAGCAGGATATTTTTGGCCAACAATGTTCAAAGATTGCATAATCGCAGTCCGAAGTTGCCATTCCTGCCAAATCTTTGATAACAAAACCAGAAGACCGCCCGCACCCCTGCAACCAATAGTTGCAGTTGGGCCTTTCGCCAAATGGGGCATCGATTTCATGCAATGTAACCCCACCTCGACCGGGGGGCATGGGTATATTATAGTCGCAGTAGACTATTTTACCAAGTGGGCCGAGGCGATGCCTACATTGGACAATACTGGTGAAACAGCTGCCCTATTCTTTTTCAATCATGTAGTCGCTAGGTTCGGCGTACCCCAGGCTATAGTTACAGATCATGGATCTCATTTCCGCAATCACATGATGGTCGAATTAGCTGCCAAACTAGGGCTATCTCACGACAGCTCTACTCAATATTATCCACAAGCCAACGGACAAGTTGAAGCAATCAACAAGGTCCTGAAGCGTATGTTGCAGAGGATGATCGGAGTTCATAAAAGAAGATGGCACCTAATCCTGTATGCAGCCTTGTGGGCCTACCAAACCTCGGTAAGAAACGCAACCGGATTCACACCTTTCCAATTGGTGTACGGTCTAGAAGCAGTCTTACCGATCCATTGTGAAATTTCGTCGCTTAAACTCGCAATTGATCTCCTCCCCGGAACTTCGGAAGAAGAGGCTCGTTTCTTGGAATTAATCCAATTGGATGAAACCCGTCGTGATGCCGCTTTGGCTAACGAAGCCCATAAGAAACGAGTCAAGGCTCAGTTCGACAAAAATGTCAAACCCCGTGTCTTCTCAGAAGGTGATTTGGTCTTGCTTTATGACCAAGAATCCGATAAATTAGGAGCAGGTAAATTCAATTCCTTATGGATGGGCCCCTATATTGTTAAAAGAGTGTTAGCAAAAGGAGCCTACGAGTTAATAGATTACGACGGAATTCCACTGGCGCAGCCCCGGAACGGGCTGTACCTCAAGCGTTACTATGCTTAAATAGTAACCTGCATGCTTTTGTTGTATTTTGTTTTCGCCAAAGTTCTTGTTTTGGTTGAGTGATTCCCTTTTTTTCATTCGTTGCAGATGTCAAACCTTATGGAGACATGTGTTGGATATGCCGACGGAGCGAGTCGTAGTTCGCGGAACCTATCCTCCGCAGCCTGGGCCATTTTTGATCCAAGCGGCGAGTTAGTAAGTTTCAGAGGTGTATGTATTGGGCAATCAACGAATAACATCGCTGAGTATAGCGCGTTGATAGAACTACTCTCTGATGCCATCACACGTGGCATATGCCGACTAATCGTCAGGCTAGACTCACAGCTCGTAATACGACAACTCAATGGTATATATTCTGTTCGCAATCCAACTATTTATCGCATGTTCCTAAGAGTAAAAATCTTGGAAAGACGATTTGATTCAATTCAATATCAACATATTTCAAGAAATTTAAACACATTAACTGACTCATTAGCAAACTATGTGTTAGATAGACATTTGCAACATTTATAAAAAGGACACATCATAAAAGAGTGTACATATGAATCATCCAAATCAACCAGAATAAAACTCGAAAATCAAAATATATATATAAGCTGTTCATAAAGTTCATACATAATGTCCTGTAACCGAGACAAAAATTGGTCATGTGACCTAAAAACTCAAAAATGCTAGGGGGCACCCTAGCCTAGTGATGCTCCTGATAGTAAGCCACAGTCTGTGCTATCATACGCAGAAGACGGGTCCATCGTCTAGGTACACCGATAGTATGCTGCTGCATCGGTAAAGGCAACTCGTCAATCTGTACATCCGGAAGACCACGGGTAAGGTTCTCAACCTGCCCCTGCACAGCTGTAAGGGTCTCAGTATCGCTAAGATCACGGATAATAACTCTCCGAGCAGGTTCCTCTGCCGGAGCAGCAACAGGTGGTCTCAGACGAACTGCTGGACGAACAGGACTGACATCTGCAGGCACACATGAGTTCAATTAAAGTCTTGATAGAATAAAGCACAAGAACATTATAAATGAAAACAATGAACAGTAATATGGTTGAAGTTCTTACCAGTAGCATCCCACTGAGCACCGTCTGGCAGTACCATATCCGGATCACCCCGGAAATCCATACCAACATATGGGTACTCGGAAAAAGCCATCTCCTGGCGATCGAACCACCTGAATAAAGCGGCATTGAAAGAAATCTGGGATTGACCTGCATGTCTGGACATGTGATCGACCCATCGCTGCATACGTGGCTCGGTAGGAGAAGGCACTCCGAGATCAATATACTGAGGTTGCATCAGAGGGATCTTCTCTAAGGCGAAGGCAGTCAGAATCGAACCAAAACCAAAATTCTTCAGCTTCCCGTCCTTCACCTTGTTCAGTTGACTTTTCATTTGAGTAATCACTGCATCACTCCAGTTGAAGATCTTCGGTTGGAGACACTCCAAGGCATGCTGCATATGAGACCTGTTGGCAACATGTAAAGATGCGCTACCGGCCATCCTACCAAGAGTATACAGAATAGACCTGAGAGGCCTGCTAGTAACATCACGGATGACTACCTTGCCGTCTCTGCTCGGCTGGGACCCCTCCTTGCAATACTGGCGGACATAATCTCTCACGGAATCATTCCCCCGAACTGTACCTGATAAAGAAATGGGGGCACCCCGCCTTGACAAGCCAGTCAAGAAATAAATATCTGTCACGGTCAACGGAATAGGTTTGTTCCTGATCTGGAATACTTGGTTAACAGGATCCCAAGCATCAAGCATATACTGCAGTAGAGAAATCTGTGCTCTCATGCTAGAGATACGGAAAAACTTCAGCAAACCACAGTCTCGTAATGCGCCCACCGTAACAGGATCATGAAGGGCAATCATATCTTCTTCTTCATGTTCTCGTTCTCGCCATGTTAGGGCCATCTTGATCAAGAATCCCTGCAAAACAAACAAGAGAATGAGTCAACTTCTGAAATTGATGAAAAACTGGCGAAAATTTCATCAAAATCTGTGAAAAATTGTTGCTTTTATGCCCCAAAGCAGGTGCCCAGTGTACTACCTGCGTTGGGGGACAAGCTGCCTTCAAGCAGCTTGGATCCCAACGCAGTTTTCGAATGGGGAACCTGCGTTGATCAGAGGGTGCCCTGGCAAAACCCCAGAGGCTCAATAGAACAGCAAAACAGGCATAAAACAGGAAAATGAAACCATGAAAATGAAGAGCTAAGGTTTAGCTCCTACCTGGTCCAAACGGCGCCGAAAATCGTCCGCAGAATCTCCCGGAATCAGCTGATGAAAATCGAGGGGAAAGAGGCTCCTCCAAAGCTCCAACAAGCAAATGCAAATGAAATGGTGAAATGAGAGGTAAAAACCCTTTTTATTTGCTTTCTTACGTAATTCGAGGTAAATATTAATGTGTTAATCTCATTTTTAAGTAAATATTACTCATTTCTAACTAGTTTGTTGCAGCAATTTGAAAATGCAGTGCTATCAGTGAAAAAGAGAAGCTAGTTATGGTAAAAAAAAAAAAAAATCAAAAGTAAACCATATATTCGAGCAGTTTTAGCAATGTTCATGCTCGTTTAAAAAAAAAAATAAACGCAAGATCCGAGCAGTTTTAGCACATAGTTCATGCTCGTTAAAAAATAAACATAAGTTGTGAGCAATCTTCCCCTAGAGTTCAAGCTCACTCAGAAAAATGAACCGGTAAATAACCTTGGTAAATGTAACCTTTGACAGCCATATTAAAGCCCTTGGTCGTGTTCTTGCAGTCTCACCTCCATCCGTTCATTTGGCCAATCGTTCATCTCCATATGTTTGTTTACCCATTTTGAGGAACAGCTGCGAAGAGTGATTTCACTTAGCCATCCTTGTGACACTGCCGTGATTGGAAAATTCCAACCTGTACCTGGAATCTGCTGCTATCCCTGTTTATCACTCGTTCCTCAAAAGACGAGTCTTCTTTGAGCTCTTTTCTCTTGACTCGTAAAATATGAAAAGTTTGCCGAGTTTTGGCCTTCCAGCTCGTTAAACGACCGGAAGAGCTATCCCTCCTCTAGATTTTAATCTTTTTGGACCTGAGGGATTATTGCACAAAAAGATCGAGCGCTTGTTTTGTTCGGCTCGTTAAAGCAATCGAAAATTCATCCCTTCTGTATTGTTTTATACTTTTTCGGACTTAAGGGATTAGATGACGAAAAAGGAATTTTAGAGTTGACTTTATGTACCTTTTCAGACTCTCTAAAAATGAAAAGGACCGAGTTATCCTTGTCGTTAGACTCGTTAAATTCATTAAATAGCGACAAACTTGTCTTTAGACGAGAACGAGTTTCCCTATCGCTAGGCTCGTTAAAACATAGCGATGGGCTTGCCCGAAGGGCAGGTTATAGAACAAGCATATGTTATCCTCCTCAAGCTTGATAAAAATAAAGAGGTACTGGTCAGCAATGACTGGGGAAAAATTGGGAGAACCTCACAGCTTTAATGGTAGCAAGTCACTCTTGAACATGACACTTTGTCCTCCGTATCACATCGGGTTGGGTTGTTTCATTCACCGGTCTCATCACCATGGTCCTCGCCACACCATCCACATTTGGGGTAATGCTACCAATCCATCACATGAGTGTCGTTATATGTTCAAGAGATGTTGTTCTGCAAAGAGTCAACCGAGTCCCATCCACTGCCATACATTTTCCTTCATCCATTTCATGACCGCCACCCTGAATCATACATCACAGTTTGTTTTCACCTCATCACAATCACTAGCTCCATTCCGTGTCACTGATGTGGGATTCATTAAGGCCCTCCTTTGACGGATCGCTCCTTGTCGACATCAGCTCATTATCCAAGGAGTTGATCTAGGAACAACCCCCTTCAGTACTTTGAAGCTTGCATGCCTCAATGGCAAGTTTCTCACTTCCGGCAACAGGTATACATCAATGACCTTCGACCAGAAGATTTTGCATGGTGGTCGACGCCAAGTCCTTTATTCCCACCATGTGAATTGTACTGCCGTACCTTGAGGGTCATCATCCTTATCGGTGATTCCTCTCGCGCTTGTTAACGGTTTACATCATTGACCGGTAATCAAGCGATGTCTTTCCATGTTCGACTTCAAGAAATTCTCACATGGATTGACTTGTACATCGAGTGAAGATCGGAAGAGATTGAAGACCCCGGATCTAGTTTCATCCATCCGAGCTGCGATATATATTCAGGATATAAAGACATTTGATATGTACATCATTGCAGCAGATGATCATCCTTCTCAAAGGATGATAATTTCAGCAGAGAATTATCAGTCTATCATCAGACGATCGTCTGTTCTATGTACCAAAATGTATTTATAAAGCTAAGCATGGGAATGCCCGCCTCAGCTAGATCATGAAAAAGAATGAAAAATAATGTATTGTATTGTATCTTATTACAGGACACTTCTCAGCAGATTGAATGAACTTCGGATCCTCCTAATAAAGCATTTCACCCGATAAACGACCTCATACTTTAGGGGGCATCTGTTATAGACAATTTTGTGCCTTGCAGCATCAGGCATGAATTGTCAATAATCCAAGGGATCCAAAGTCCCTAAAACATGATGTTCCTACCCCTAGAGGAACAAGGTCAGCAAACCAACAGCTCTCAGATCAGTTCTCCACCTGAAAACACTCAAAAACAAGCAATCCTGAAATCAAAGCAGGTGCTCCACTAGGCTTCTGCGCTGAAACTCAACTCCTCCATGGTGTACCTGCGTTGCAAAGCAAGTGGAACAAAGGCCACCTGTGCTGAGCGAGATGGGACAAGTGGCACACTGAGTCATTGCTCTGGAATCTTCCAAAAATGACACTTGGATCAGGGATTTCGCCTTGTGATGAGTCAGAGGCTCTGTTTCTCCAAGTGGAAGCAAGGTTCTCCAAGTGGACTCAAGAACTGAAGATCAACTGAAGAGAGAGAGGACACAAGGCAGCTACACATCAGTTGCAAGATGACTCATCCTTTCTCAATTCATCTATATATTGAGCTCTCTCCTATGAGCTCAGGAGGCTAGAATTTTGTGCAAAGTAATGATATGCTGTTGGTTTCACTATAGAACTATTGGGTGATTGCTTGAAGGAGGTGAAGAGGAGAAATTCTTTCTGCTGGGAGGTGTTGCTGGATTGGGGCCTTCAATGGTTGTAACTCTCTCAGAACTTTACTTCTTCATTAATAAAAGCTATTGAGGTTCTTCTATATGCACTTGTTTCAATGATGTATTGTGATAATTGTATATTTGATTTATGCTAATCCTTGAATCAGTTATGATTGCATGCTTCTTGTAGTTTCCTTCTTTGTTATTTTGCAGGATCTCATTGTAGCTGAGCCAGCAAAAGAGCAAGGAGCTGGGAGCAAGCAGCCAAAGAGAAGAGTTTGGATTCAACATTAAGCGCAAGGCAACGGTTAGTGCATTTCCTCATTCTCTCTTGCTTTCGTAAAGAAGTAAACCTTAAGTAGTTTTCTTTACAGTTGTTGCTGAGGTACTATCACCCTTAGAGTGGGATAGGGTCATCCGAATCGGATACTTTTCCCTACAACAAGAAGCTGATGGAGGAATACAAAATCAAGCATAGAAAATCTACTCCATACCATCCGCAAGCAAATGGTCAAGTGGAATCTACAAACAAAGTTCTTGAGAGCATCATCACCAAGACTGTTCATCTCCACAGAAGAGATTGGGCAGAAAGGCTTCCTGAAGCCTTATGGGCCTATAGAACTACATGGAGGAACACAACAGGACATTCTCCCTATGAACTTGTTTATGGGAAAGAAGTCTTGCTCCCCATTGAGTTTCAAATCAAGACCTTCAAGATGGCAGTTCAGTTGGGGATGAGTCTATTAGAAGCCCAAAAGCACAGAATGGAGCAGCTGAATGAGCTAGATGAAATAAGACAAGATGCAATTTTAAGGACCGATCTAGTTCAGCACCAAAGAACTAAGTGGCATGACCGATTTATCAAAGAGAAGAAGTTTCAAAAGGGAGATTGGGCGTTACTGTTTGATTCAAAGTTTAAAGACTTCAAAGGGAAATTTCAAACTCATTGGCTTGGGCCATATGAGATTGATGAAGTCTTTAGTAATGGAGGAGTTCGAATCAAGACTATTGATGAGTTTCAAACTCCTCTCATTGTGAATGGCCACCGATTGAAAATTTATCATAAGCCACTCTCAAAAGAGGACTTTGTCAAAGTATTTCAAGGAAATTCTGCAATGAGGCTAGTGGAGAAGAATTCTTCTCCTCCATCAGCCTAATCTTTGTTTCTTTCTGAATTGAAAAAAAAAAAAAAAAGAGAAAAAAAAAAAAAAAAAAAATAATATGTGTATAAGCCTAAAAACCAATCTCGGATTGGCGGTCTTATACAGAAAATATGGAGTGAAAATCAGGGACACCTGACACTCTATATTTTCCAAAAAAAATCTCTCTCTCTCCATCCTCACTTCATCTTCATTCCATTTCATTTTTTCCACTTCACTCCATTCACTCCATCTCATTCCATTAATAAAAATCCCTTTCAGGACTATTCCCATTCAGTTAGTCTTTTTCTAACTAACTTTGTGCAGTTAAAGGGGAGATGTTTTAGTTTCTGCAGCTGGAAACCGTTTCCGCAGCTCGCACCAGTTTCCGCAGCCAACACCACTCTGTCTCTACAACTAGCAGCACTCTGTTTCAAAAAGATTAACATCATCATCATCACCAAAGGCAAAAAGGATATGAGGCACCTGCAGGATCAAAAAGCAATCATGGATCAGCAACCTTAATCAACAAATGGCAAACCCATGAAGGTATGATCAAAATCTTTTCCAAACAACCATTTAAATGTCATTTTATGCATAATTATTAAATCGTGGACAGAGCCACTAAATGCAATGATTCGGCAAGATCATCCCACTTCTCCTCCACGATAACACTTCATCCACCTCATACCCTCCTAACGGTCTCATAATCACTCTTAGTTCAAACTCAAATTGAGACTGCGCTTTCATTTATTAGCCGTACAAGGAAGAAGAGACCTATCGTACTACGTCTCTTCTCCACCACGATCTCCGCAGCCAATGCTGAAACGTGTGCATAAGCCACCCGACTCCAAGGGATTCAGTCGTTATTCCATCGTCTTATCACCCCATTTCCACACGCATTTGAACTCATTCTCGTGTTTGTCTTCTACTCCCTCGCACTCACACCATTTCCACTCTCATTTTCGAGGCAAACTCCACAGCTCTGTTTCAAACCCTGCAGCTCTATTTCAAACTCCATAGTTCTGTTTCAAACCCATATTACCTTGCATTACGTTGCGGCTATTCCACTTACAGCCGTAATCCATCTGTTTTTCCCGTGAGCATCCATACACAGTCAAAGCTTCAGCCAAAGTTGAGAGCCGAAGATGGGGAAACTGCTTAGAGCTGAACCTAAAGGTTCAAAGTATCTAGAAGGATACCCACAGACGAAGGAAGCATTAAAGAAGGCAAAATGGTTGAATTTTATTCAAAAATTCAGAGGATATGATAAGGAGGTAACGAAAGCATTTGCTCGATCCTTCAATGGACACACTGTGGAAGTAGGGGACCTGAAATTCACAATTACAGAGAACTCCATAGCAACAGCAACCAGTCTACCTCAGGTGGGAGACCGATGGTTTAAGAACAGAGGAGTGGAAGATCAGGGATGGAAAGACATGCTTAAGAACCCAGGTATGGACACTTCAATATTCACCAAAGGGATTCCTGTACATGTAATTAAGGAAGAATGGACTGCATTGTTATTACTTGTTCAAAAGTTTGTTACATGTGAGGGCCGCTTTGGCACTATGTATATGTACCATGCAAGAATTATGATGAACTTCATGGAAGGCCATGCCATCAATTTACCCTACTTTCTGTTAAGAAGCCTAAAGAAAATGAGTTCCACTGTCCAAAAGAATATAGGCCATATTGAACCTCACTTGTATCATCACGGGTTCATTAGAATTCTCATAGAGGACCAATTGAAAAATAACAATGATACATGGGAAAAGTTTTTAGTCAGGAATCATTTTCAAGAGGTACCTGAAGCTTCTGCTAGTAGTTCTCCTAGAGTCCCAAAAATAAGTAGGAGAAGGAAAAGAGATGTTGCAGCCTAAGATCCTCCTATTATAGAAACTCAGGAAACTACTCAAGAAGAAGAGGAAGAGAGAGATAAAACTAAGAAACAGAAAAAGGATAAAGGGAAAACAATTGTTCAAGAATCATATCCATCACATGAACCTTCAGTAGAAGAAGACTCTCAAACCTTGGCTGATAGACTCTCACAACTTCAAGCTGCTGCCCTCTCAAAGAAGAAACAGAAAGAAAAACAGAGTGCCCAACAAAAGAGCACTAGTACACAAGTGAGAAGAAGCAGTGGACTTAAAGAAAGAATGAGTGTGACTAAAGAAAAACAATCACATTTCATTGATTTGGTAGAAGGAACACCTGAAAAGGTTCCAACTCAGCTTGACCTTGAGTCCACTCCTCCACGGGAAGAGAGCCCCTTTCAGCCAGAACCTCAAACAGAGTTTGATTTTGAACATAGCCCAAGAAGAACACCTGAAATTGACCCTGACCAGCAGGAGGTATACAATTATTTGGAGACTCTGGAGCAATCATTTGCAGGTCCAAGCACTATATTGCCTCTTAATGAACAGGTCCAATCTTTAAAACAAGAGGTGTTTGAGCTAGAAGTCCTGAACCGACATATTAAACAAGAAAAAGAAGCATTGAAAGAACAAAGCAAGGTGGACAAAATTGTCCATGACAATACCATGCTTCACTTAGGACTCTGGCAGAAGAAGAACAGAAAATTGAAGAGAAAATGTAAGAAACTGAGCAGGGCCTTGATCAATTTGAAATTCAGGTGTTTAATCAAGAAACCAAGAACAATTTTGGCAGCAAGAAGAAAGAAAAGAAGGCTAGATGTTTTGGCAGAAGCATCTGAGCACATGGACTGAAAAGCAATGACAAAGTTTTGGTTGCATGAGGACATGAAACACCTTCACAGTGGGGGTATGTTGAGCCTCAAACCTACACTTCTTTACACATCCTCTCAGCCTCCTTTTCCTATTCATTTCCTTCTTTTGCCACTCATTCCCTTCATCAAATTGCTCAAATCATTGTATTTTAGGACTTTTTACATGGTTTTTTAATTATGCTAATGACTGTGTTGTTGGTTTAGAATTTTGGTTCAAGTGTTGTGTTTCCGCAGCTCACACAGGGTTTCCGTAGCCAACCCCAGATTCCGTAGCTGTTTTATTAAACGGCATGTTCCAGGTGTCCTCCGGGCAGAAGAGCCACATGGGCAAGTTTGTGGAACCAAGGACATGGTGTGTGTCCTTCCAGCTCAGTCAAACCAGTCATAAAAACCCATGGTCAACGAGGGGGCAACTACGGTCAACAAAGGTCATTGGCGGTGGCACGGCGCTGTGTGTTCTGTTTTAGAGCACGTGAAGAATAGTTGGCCTCTTCCTCAGCCATGCAGACGGTGGGAAACACGAATCCAACAGAATATTTAATGCCCACCACGACCGTTGCCTAAATCCGAGGACGCTGCCAGATTACGTGTTTTTACACAGCTGATAGAATAGCCTAATTTGCGTTAAGTTAGTTTGCTTTCTCTGTTATAAATAAAGCGTCTCTGAACGCTGGATAGTTAGCTGCTTGTTGGGCTCCAAAAATGGCACTCATTACCATACATTTTTCACCTATGCTTCCATTATTTCGCTCACTATTCATCACCTTGTCACTCCATTTTCCCTACTATTCACCATTAATGGGTCTCATTTATATTTTCCAAATATTGTTTATTTTTAAGCATTTTTGAGAGAAATTCTTGATTAAATATTAGAAAATAATATATTTTACTTTATATATGGAAAGTGGGTTGTTTTGGTGACATGTGTAGGTTCCAAGGAAGCTTCCAAGACACCTTTATGTGGCCTTGAATGATCAAATTCGAATTTGATAAGATAAACCTCATGGAAAAGATCATGGAGAAGATCATGGACCTCATGGAGGAAATCATGGAGGATAGGGTTATGTGTCTAGATGGTTGAGAAATGTATGGAACTAAAAGAGAGATTAATGGATCATCATTATGAGTTTGTTATCTCCTCTCATTGTATAAATAGGAGTACCTCCTCCATTCCAAAGAGAGGACTCTTAGAGCATTGTATCCAACTTATGATGGCATAGAATAAAGCTTCATTTTTCATACATTTCTATTATGTAGTTTTATTTCCATTATGTAGTTTTTAGATATAAGTTTGCTTAATGTAGTATATGGAATAATTTGTCTTGTTCTTAGGAGAATTGAGCTCACTCTAAAAGGATGAGAGAAACATGTTATTTCATATTAGATCTTATTTCTTATATGTTTGAGGATTTGATTTGTTTATGATTGATGAATGAGTTTTAAATTAGAATCTTATCAACTTATGAGAGGATAACCAAGAGTCTAAGTTAGACTCTCTCTCCATTTGATTTGCATGATAATTGAAATTCATTCTTTTGCTTTTATGTTTCAAGTATCATATGAGGAGATACCAAGAGTCTAAGTTAGGCTCTCTCTCCATTGATTTATATGGTAATTGAAATTCATTCTTTTGTGTTTATGTTTCAAGTTATTTCATTTCTTATGCTTGTGAATGAATCTTAGTTTAGTTTGGACTAGTACATGAGAGGACAATCAAGAGACTAAGTTAGTCTCTCTCTCTACTTGAATCTAAACAACAATTAAGTTCATGCTCTTGTCTTTATTTCAAGTTTCTGGTTTATGAATGATTTCTCTATGATACTGTAGGGAAGGACAACCAGGACCTCCTTAGTTAGGAGCCTCTTCCCTTGCATATTATATTGAATCGTAAATAATTTAGTTAGACATAGGTTAGTTGCCTACTCCTGCATATATTGTGCTGGCATCATCACAAGCTTACGAGTTTCCCTGGTCGATAATTTATGCAGCAATTTAAGTCCAATAAATTGCCCAACACTGCTGATATGTAATTTTTAACCCCACTGTACTTTCTATTTTGCTACATAATATATGAGAAGACCGTTCTGTTTCTAAGCGTGTAACTGATCTTTTGAGCTGGCTGGAGTAGGCAGAGGGCCCCTGTTTACTTAAGGCCTGTATAGTGTTTTTAATTTCCTGCGTTTCTTTTTATCATTTTATGTATAATAGTTGTACAGAATGCTTTTGATTGTTGTATTTTGATCATGTACAATAGCTGTATATAAACTCTGAATTATGTTCATTTATATTTCTGCACTTTTGTTCATGACTGATCAGTGTGTTTTTGCAGATTTCTTAGGAGCCCGAGACAGTTTTCTTTCTTCTCTTTTTACAACTAGTGGCATTTGTGATCGTCTTATCTAGACTGCTGATCTTTATTTTTTATTTTCATTAGTATCATTGCTTTAGTTTACACTTTACTTTCTGCTCATAGCTTATCAAGTTGTTCCTCTTTTGATGGCTCTTTTTATCATAATCAACTAACTTTAGTGGAGCCAGAATATCACTTAGTGCAGCTTGGTTTATTTTGTTTTAAGACTCACATTGCTAACTTGCTCATAACTCTTTCTTATATGATCAATCCAGCTGAAGGCAGAAAGGTTAAGGGAAAATTAAGTGATGTGATTTGTCACTTAGATTTTACATTGCTTAAGATTTAATTGAAGAGTTAAAGTAGTTGTTCTTGTTTTTTAATTGAGTTAATGTAAATGTCATTTTCAATTTCATTTTCATCAGCAGTAGAGGTACTGGGCCGATGCCATTGGTCTTTTATTTGATGCCTTAATTTTCCTTTAAAGAGTTGATTTCATTTCAGTTGTTGTTCAAAGCTTTCTTGAAAATTACTTTTAAGTTTTAAGAAATCATCTAGAACTCATCACAATCACACACACTTCACTCACTTTATTTCATTTCCATCACATTGTAAGTAGGAGAAATATATTTGAAAACAAACTTAAAAAGTTAAAAATGACAAAAAAAACTTAAGAAATAGTTGCCTAAGTACATACAGTACACATCACTTCATCAGCTTACGAGCCCCGGGTTGACATTTAAAAGTTGCAATTTAGACATCACTAAATTGACCAAACAGTGGCCGAGTTGAAGGCTTTAGAATTAGATGCATGTTCTAACTCTGAGTCAGAACCCGACATGGGGAATGACAAAGGGAAGCATATTATCGATGTGGAGCTCAACGCCATCATTACCACTACGAAGATCTAGAAGGAACAACCCAAAGATCTAGAGGAGGAGGAGTGCCTCTTCCACTCCTAGATGTGGGTAAATCGTTCCCCGCTAAAGTTCATTATCGACACCGGGAGCCAAAAGAACCTCATTTCGGCAGAGATCGTGAAGCGGTTGAGCTTACCAACCACAGCACACCCACAACCATACACCATCGAGTGGCTTCACCAAGGACGGGATCTTCATGTGAGCCAGAAGTGTCACCTTCTATACAGCATCAAGCCCTTCACGGATGAGGTATTATGTGACGTTTCTCCCCTAGATGTTTTTGCTATATTATTAGGCCAAACATACTTGTGGAAGCGACATGTTGTGTATGAGTCAAGGCCTCACGCTGTTATTGTTACTTTGGGAAATAAGTTGTACAAGATACCAAAGGTAGCACCGCCTACCGCCATCTCTTTGGTTACTACAAAAAAATGTAGTAAGCTCATTTCCAAAATCAGGAAATTTGTTTTCTAGATGATACACCCTCAAGGAAAGAAGAACACGGTGGCCAAAAACTCTAGACAGGGCCCCTCCGCATGACAACAATAGATGGACAAGGTTGTGGAGGAGTATGAGGACATATTCACCTCCCCCGCGGGGGTGCCTCTACACTGTCAGGTCAAGCACCCCATCAATCTGACCCTAGGTATGTCATTGCCCAATGGACCAATCTATTGGTGCTCCATTATGGAGAATGACGAAATCAAGAGGCAGATTAAGGAGTTGATGCAGAAAGGTCACATCCAGTCGAGTTCATCGCCCTATGGGAGCCTGATCGTGTTTGTATAGAAGAAGGATGGGACTTGGATACTTTTTATTGACTATTTGGCACTGAAAAAGATCATTGTCCAAAATAGGTACTTGAGCCCGTAGATTGACGACCTTCTAGACCAACTCAAAGGGGGAAAAATATTTCAGCAAGATCGACTTGAAGTTTGGATATCACCAAATACCAAACGAACCCTCTGATGTGTGGAAGGCTACCTTCAAAGCCAAGGAGGGCCTTTTCGAATGGTTGGTTATGCCTTTCGGGTTGACGAATGCTCCTGCAACCTTCATGAGGATGATGGATGAAATCTTGCAACCATTCACCAACTCATTTGTAGTAGTATACTTGGATGACATCCTGATCTTCAACTAGAGTTGGGAACAACACCTCAACCACATCCGGCAGGTTCTCCAAACACTGCGGAAAAACAAGGTGTGCCAATTTGAAGAAATGCACTTTTGGCATGATCCAGGTTTAGTATCTAGGATAAATTATTGATGAACAGGGGGTGCATATGGATCCATCCAAGTTCCAAGTCATTCAAGCTTGGCCAGCCCCAACCACTTTCACAGAGCTCTGTAGCTTTCTAGGTCTTGCCAATTTCTACTGCATGTCCACCTTTGGATTCTCTCATATCACTTGGCCCTTGAGTTAAGTCACCAAGGGAAGAGCGAAAGAAAATTTCTTTTTTGTCTGAATCTCAAAGAAGGCATTCGCAGAGTTGAAACATCACCTCTTCTCTACACTAGCGCTCACATTACTAGACTTGCAACATCCATTTGAGATTGAGACAGATGCCTTTGACTATGATATTAGGGTAGTCCTTATGATAATGGAGCATATCATAATGAGACACTTTCAGACACAGTCTGTAATTATCCTACTTGTTACAAAGAGATGTATTCCATTGAGTAGGCCTACCAAAAATGGAATCATTACATTTTGGGAAAGGAAACAGTCATCCACATAAACCACCAACCCCTGCATTTCATACAGACGCAAGGGAAGTTGCAGAATGATCTCCATCAGAAGTGGTCCACATACCTACAATAGTTCCATTTGAATATCAAGTATAAGAAGGGCAGCACTAATAATGTTGCAAACTACCTCAGTCGACCACCGATCATGGCGTTAACCACCGTTCTCAACTCTTGTGGGCACGAGACTTTTGATTGGCCACTTCTCTACAAAAGCTACCACGAATTCGGCCACACATACCAAACACTTTTGGAGGGTCGGCAAGTTCCAGATTTTCACCTCCATGATGCCCTATTATGTCACCTGGGACACCTTTGTGTTCCTTGAAGCAAGCATGCTAAGATGATTTGGGAAGTGCACTACAGTTGGGCCATTAGGCATTTTGGGGTTTAGAAAATGGTGGTAGTACTAGAGAATTATTTCTATTGGCCGAATCTTAGGCAGGATGTCAAGAAGTACATCATATCTTATACTTCCCATGCCATTTCTAAACCAAACATCAAAATAAAGGCCTCTATACTCCGCTACCTACCCCTCGTCGACCTTGGGAATCCATATCCATGGATTACATGTCGAGCCTTCCTTCTACTAAGCATGGAAACGACTTTGTTTTTGTGGTTGTCGATAGATTCTTGAAGATGGCCATTATGGCGGACTGTAAGAAGAATATCACAACAGAATCCACTGCTAAACTCTTCTTTGAACGACTGTGGGTACACATTTGGATCCCATTGTCTATCATCTCAGATCAGGATAGAAATTTCCTCAGTACATTTTGGTCCATTCTCTGGTCAATGTTGGACATCAAGCTTACTAAGTCCACAGCTTTCCATCCCCAAATTGATGGCTAGAGAGAGGTCGTCAATAGGATGATCATACACATTCTACGCATGTACAACTTAAAGAATCCACACATATGGGATGAGAGCCTCGCCTATGTCTAGCATAGCTATAACTAGGCTCTTCACAGCTCGACTGGCCACATCCCTTTTCAGGTGGGCTTGGGATTCCAGCCACTATGTCCCTTTGATGTGGCCATACCATTTGTAGCTACTCAGGCACATTCGGCTTGACATGTCCAATTTGAAGCCAATAAGGAAAAAGAATTCATTGATCACATCAACCATATCCTCTAGTAGGTCCATGACATTCTGTAGAAATCATATGCCAAGTACAAGCAGTGACATGATCAACATCGGTTGCCACACAAGTTTCGGGTGGGTGACAAATTCTTGTTGCATTTGGAGAAGGAATGCCTTACCAGAGCTTATTGGAAAATCATACCACTCTATATGGTCCTTACACCATTACCAAAGTTGTGGGAGACAATGCATTTGAGCTTAGAATTCCCCCATTCTTTGGCCTGCACCCAATGTTCAATGTGGACCGCCATCGACCATACTTCCCACCATTGCTATACACATCAAACATTCCAGAACAGCTCACACATACATAGTTAAATCCAAATTGCATGGAACAAGCCACAATTGATTAGATCATGGAAATGCAGATCAAGAACATCTGACAGCAAGGGATCCAACTATATCGAGTTGTCAAAGCAGGCCAACTCCTTCGCCAGGGCAAGTGGCTCGCCAAAGACCACGTTTAATAGAATTTTCTTCATCTCATGGAGGAACTCAACGCAATGGGGACCATTTCTTCCTAAGGGGTAGGATTGATCCAGGTGGATATTGGTGGTCACATGCCTATTCCACTTGGACCTTCACCATAGTTTCTTTTAGTTTTTTAGTTTCCTTATTTGTAGCACAATTTACTATTTTGGGTAGTTTTTCATGTCCTAAACTTCCATAGCCGTTTTGAGGCCCTAACCGACTTTTTTTGGGAAAACTAGGAAAAATATGGGCTATAGACCTATCTTGGTCATTCAAAATTTGTAGTCCTCGGATAGATCTTTCTAACGATGTATTGTGCGTGTCAAACGGAGATTGTATGCCAAAGTTACGACCCCGGGAAGTTGACGTACCAATTTACCCAAACAGGGCCCATAGTTTGGCACTTCATCTCCTAGGGTTATGTTTTTGGAAGTTTATGGTTTTCCATTATTTCTCAATAATAAATAAGCATTTGAGCCTCATTGTAACACAGTTCAAAGGCATGTAGCCACCACATTTCTTCTCAAAGATAAGCTACCATTACCCGAGCTAGTCTTATTTCCATTTTGTTTGTAAGCATATTTCAGTATTTGATATTAATGAAATGAAGTGTTATTCTATTGTGTCTTTGTATTTATGGTTATATATATAATTTTTTGTGTTCCTCTTTAAATCTAGATCAGTGGTATCAGAGCGATCTTCTCTTTCTCTGTTTTTCTTTGCATGTCCCCAACGAGGTCAAGATATAAGGAGTTAAGGCTCGATCTAGTTGAACCTTTGTCAAAGCAGCCTTGCAAACCCCAAAGGCTGCCCATGGGGGAAGAAAAGAAATACGAGGGGGCAAGATATCCTATCAAAATATTGCTCAAGGAGGCCCTCAAGAAACAAAGAAACATGATCCACCGACGGCGCATCCACATCCAACAGCCACTCTGGAGGATCCACTCCTTTTAAGGTATAATTAAACTTTGACATTCCCATATTTGAGTGCCAAATAGATGTAGACGCCATAGATAAATGGTTAAATCTACTAGAAGGACATTTTTTTGTTCATGATTTTTCCAACCAAGAAAATATTACTTTTTCTCTTCTAAAAGGCGCCCCCACGTCAAGGATTGGTGAGAAACCTACTGTGAGCAAAAGGATGAACAAATGACCTCACTGTTTTCAGCTACACCCACTTGGAATTTGTTCTGAGATTCCATCAACAAGCAGTACTACCCTGTCAGGAGCTATGAGGATAAATACATAAAGTGGACAAAAATGTGGCAGGGAAGGGACCAAGATGTGCTAGATTTTACCAATGGCTTTCATACCCTTTGCACGAAGTTGGGTATCAAGGATTCTAAGAAAAATTTGGTACTCAAGTACTGTGGTTGCCTACATAGGTACATCGAGGACGAGATGGAGTTCCTAGACATCTCCTCGCTCAGCATGGCGTACCGATACGCCATCAATATCGAGCAGAATTTGAAGCAGAAGAAGCAAGACTTTGGATTTGTGAATACGAAGCAAGGGAAAGGTGTCCCCAAACTGCAAAACAAAGTACAAAGCCAAGGTGGGGTGGCCGAGGACAACCCTCCAAAGCCACAAAAAAATAAAAACACCATGAAGCCAAAGAAGGACACGGAAAAGTGGTCTGAGTTCTAGAAGATCTCCACTCACAACACAAGTGAGTGTCGGGCAAAGCAATCACTAGTGGTTGAGTGGAAGGCTTCAGAATCAGATGCATGTTCTGACTTTATGTCAGAACTTGATAATGGGAATGATGAAGGGAAGAAGATTATCGATGCGGAACCCAATGCCACTATTTCCACCATGAAGATCTAGAAGGAGGAACCTGAAGATCCAAAGGAGGAAGAGTGCCTCTTCCACTCCAATATGTGGGTAAAGGGTTCCCTGCTACAATTCATTATTGAAAGCAGGAGCCAAAAGAACCACATTTCGGTAGAGGTCATGAAGCGACTGGCCTTAACGACTGTTTTTGTTCTACATTTTTGAGGTTATGGGAGTAAACACATAGGACATCATCAAAACCACTTTGGAAGTTGGGATCTAGCCTTTCCAGCTTCAGAGAGGGATCTCTTTGTAAAATTTAGCTTTATTTTATATAAATTTTAGGCTAGTTATGGATGTACTTGTTTGTTTTTATTTGATTGGTTTGGTTTATTTAAGTGTTATAATTCCATTGGGCTATGGATTCTATTAATTAAACTGGATTTGGCATCAAATTTTTAGAGTTGTTTTCATAGGGAAAGCTAGGTTTCACTATTTGGATCTATTCAGAAATTAAATGGATTGTGAAATAGAAGAAGTGTAAGGTTTAGTAGAAATCAAGGAGCAATTAAGAATTCCTTGATTTGACTTCAGTGGAAAACATTAAAATTATTAACAGCCTGAATAGGGTGCTCTAAATAACAAATCCTATTCATCACAGTTTCTGTTGAATAATTCAGATATTTATAATAATAGAGAAATAAAAACAATGTTTAAACAGATAAACAAAAGAGACACATCACCATTTGGTACACCACATGAATCCTATGAAAGGTCCTTGTATTATTAATGCTCCAGTACTTTGAAAAATACAATATCCAGAGGAAATTACATTTGGAAATCAACCCTTAATACTTCAAACAATGAATTATTTATACTGATAATTACAAAATCATTGTCAAAACGACTGTGTATTATTAGCCTAATTACAAACAATACATTCATTCTTGGCAGAAAAATAAGCCACGTAGACATCTGGAAAGAAAGGTGGCTCTCTTTTGCTGGATTCAATTGCTGAGTCAACCTGAAACTATGTTGCGTTGGTGTACTAAATGGCATGTTGGTTGATGTGTTGGTCATTGTCTTACTGCACCCGAATTACTCTTCAATATAGTAAATCACACAGTTTTTCCTATCTCTTTTCATCTAATATAGTCAATTTTATTACCCTCCTGTAAATCTCATCTACCTCTATGTATTTTTAAAAAGTCAGCTTCACAGTAAAAATGTGTTTTACCTCATTATGTATGTAGAAATCATTTGACATGGTTTCCAAAAGTTCCCTTGATTTCATACTGCCCTTAATCCCACTGAACTTGATGCTTCTTCTAGCCATTTCTTTCATCTTCAAGACACAGTCTTCCTGAGTGATCAATTTATCATTTATTATATAAATGTTAGTCAGCACTTTCTGGATCAATGCGTCTTTTCAGTTAGAAAATCTATTTACTTGCAGCTCCAATTTTTCATGTCTTTCTTCCAACTGATCAATAAGGTTCCTCTTAGTCAAGACTTTCTAGATCTCTAAAATAGTGGTAGTTTTGTCACTGATTCCTAATTCTTCAAGTTCATATTTGGACTTAGAATTTAGGAATTTGATAATGTTGGAGGATTTTGTGGGCATGTCTCCAAGCTTCTCCCTTCCCTGAACAATGGTTTTTGTAGCTTTTTCTATCAACCCCTTTTTCTCAAAGATGATTTGGATAGATGGCCAAATCTCATTCATAGAATATAGAATATTCATCCAAATTGTTTCCTTAACTTGGGCCAAGGTCTGACCAATTGAAGTGTCCCTTTCCACCTTCCACAACTTCTCCAACAATCTTTGTGATTTTTGCGTTTCAGTAACCCGAGAGGCTTCAGATTTGGCCTTTTTTACTTCTAAAGTTTTGAGTTGATCCTGAAAAGTCTTGATTTCTTTTGACTAGATGGACATGTTATTCAGTGTCTTGGTCACATATTCAACACTTGTAGTATGAGTAGAAGAAGTAACTACAGTGGTTGTTCCTATGGCTAGAAGCTGAGAAATTGGTATGGCATCGAGGGGGATAAAAGCCATCTTTTGACTTTGTTATTTCTCCTTTATCATCTTCTCCATTTCGGCCTCCATCTGTCTAATTTGTATGTTTTGCTCTATAATCAACTTCATCATATCTGCCTTCTATGCTTCATTTTCTTCAATGTCCTTGGTCAATAGGTCCTCTGTAGCTGGCATCTTGAGCTTCTTTCTCAAGGCTGCAATGTCCAAATTATTCTTTTTTTTAATCGCCTTTGCGGCATTGACATATTTATGGTCATACCCTATCTTTACCACGAAATCCTCCAAAGACTTGATCATGTTATCCTTTGCCAAGGAAGAACCTTCTCCATTTTCAACTGAGATTGAACATTAGCAAATGAAACCTGCAATTTGGATAGTGACATAGCAGTGTTAGTAAATTTAAAAGATATCATCTCACCAGTTTTCTTGTGCATCTCCATTTGATCAATTGGATGAATGTCTCTGGTGCTGAACTCAAAGGTAGTGCTCTTGTAGTCTTTTGTTGTTCCTTGGTTATGGAATTTGTGCTTCAAGGAAGGCTATTTGCATCTTCCCATTCTCTGTGTCAAAAAATAATAATAATCTACTTTGTGAGTTTTGCTAGTGCCTATCAAGTCATGTCAGTCATCATCGATCAAATGTGCTTTTACATAGCTATTTTTAGGGTTTCTGGTCAAATTTTTAGTTTCAAAAAGTTTTTCAATAAAAAATTGATTACCAGTTAGGAAGGTCAATCTCTACTATTCCTATCAGTCTCATGGTCAATTCAAATCATCATTAGTAGAGTCCTATATTCTTTTTTGTTCATAATCCACCAAATAAGTCAGCATTAAGTCATCATTAGGTCACCACTAGGTTACTAGGTGTAATTATGGAAAATTGGTCTTTTTACCATTTAAATTCATGTTAGGAGGAATAGTAGAGATTAGTTTAGTAACTTAGGTTTGAAGGTTATGTTTTTTATTTCATTCTATGAAATATCAACATAATATCCCAAAAATAAAGTGTCAATTCCAAGTGTAAATGGTTTGGTGGGTCCACTATTATTGTACAAAGGAAAAATCAATTTTTTCCACCTATAAAATCTCACCACTCACTCTCATTCATTCCTCATTTTCCCATTGCACTTTCCAACACTCCATTTCATTCCACCAAGATAATTCTATCATGCTAAGAAGTTTTGTTGCATCCAAAACTTGATTTCTGAAACTGTGTTACGCAAATGATCTTGTCTCTGCTACGCATATACCAGGATGCAACTCCATTATCTCTCCAAGAGTGTGAGCCCTTTGAAATAGTTTGTTACATCATGGTGACATTGTTCTAATGCTGAAACAGGTTGTTTATCTATCTCAGGCTTCATAATTATTTCATTTCCTTCATCTATGCTCATTTGTCTCATGTTTACCTCTTGGGGTTTTAAATACAGTTAGCAAGGTTTTCATCCTTCTCTTGTTAAATTTGCTACTAAAACTCATTTATGAGTGCTTCCAAACCATCATCTATCCCAAATACACTCACCCAAACACCTCCCATCAAACCCACTCCTGAAATTCATCCATTCTACCTAAACCCTAGACAAATTGCACCATTTTTTACTATAGGACTATGTTTTATTGTTTTGGAAACCTTCCACTCACCAAAATCTTGTAATACCACTTTCCCTAGCTTCCTAAACTCCCTCACTACCACTCCAAATTTTCTTAGAATTTTCTCACATCCCTATCCCCCTCATTTTCTCAAAACTCCCTCACAGCGATTGAAAATCCCCTGTTTTCCCACAGTCAAAACCCTAATTTGTATCCTAAGAGCTAAGTGCTGAAATGGAGTCTGAAACCTCAGAGAAAAGGAAGCATAGAGGAGGACATGTCATCATACATCAATCTACATCAACCCATGAGGTCTTATCATCTCCCTTCATTAGGAAATATTTTGAAGATGCAAGCTACCTTACATTTTGTCAGAGGGTTGAACAATTGAAGTATCATGACCAATTAATTAGTGCTTTTGCCACTAAACTTAAAAGGGACAAAGTGACCATAGTAGGGTTTCAAATAACTATTTCAAGGCAACTTATCTCCATAGCTATAGGGATTCCATACACTGGAGAAATCTGGTTCACAAGAGAATACCTTGACCTCCAAAACTACAAGATGTACCTAAAAACACAATACAAGGCAGCTCCAACATATATTTTTCCATTCAGAGATTTGTTGGATAGGTACACCCCTCTCATGAAAATTATCATGAGGTATTTCACATGTGAAGGCAAGTATTCAAGGATTTATATGTATCACATGAAACTTCTGATGCATTTCACCGGTGTACAGCAAATCAATTTGTCTTATTACTTGTACAAAAGTTTGGTCAAAATGGCAGAAAAAGGACAAAAGCAAGGGGAGAATCACTACACTAGTTTGTTTCATCATGGCCTAGTGAGAGTGTTAGTTTGTCATCAATTAGCATAGGCAAACATGTCTTGGGATCATTTTGCAAGTTCATCTTTTCCTCCATCTTATTCAACTAGGTCTAGTGATGAAATAACACCTACAGGCTCACCAATGCAGCAAGGGATTTCTTCTTCAAGAAGATCAACCAAGAGGAAAGATAGGGCAGAAGGGTCTTAGACTTATTCTAGAGGTGATAGGCTTTTGTTTTCTCAAGGGATTGTTGAAGGGGCCAAGCCTACAACACAGTTTTCTCACAGCATGAGGAGTCCTCTCATCTGGGTACACATGTGTCAGCTATGGAGAAAGGACAGGAGGGCAGAGTTAAAGATCAGATCATCAGAGATAAGGAGGCTGAAATCAAGAGATTGGAAGGCAAATTGATAGAGACAAATTCTCTAATAGCATGCCTGCAACAAGAGAATATGCAACTGAAGGTGAACCAAATGATTCAACATAAACAAGAAGCTACTTCAAGGAAAGAAGATACAAAGGGCAAAGTAATAGTTGAAATGGAAGTGTCAAAGGGTAAAGGAAAGCAAAGTGCATCAGGGAGACCAAGGACTAGAGCAGCTAAAAGAGCCTTGGAGCTACAAAGAGAGGTTTCTCCACCAAAAGAACAAATTATGGTAAATGACCTAATCACTAGAAATATCAATGAAGATATGTTTTATTGGCTTGATAAGGTAAATGGACACCTGGAGCATCTCCTCAAGAAGGAAAACAGGAACAACAACTTGTAGAGGCATATGGTTATGCACTAATATACCAAAAACAAAGTATCTCAAGTCAGGATCAAGCATTTGAAGAGAAAAATCAAGGAAAACCTAATTGGTAAAAATGACAGATAGAGGTTTGATTCACTTGCTGAGGCCTCACTCATGGCATAGAATATCCTATTATACCCTCACTCAACAATTTTGAGGAAATTTGGAGAAAATTTTGTCATTTCCAAAATTTTGGTCATTTTTTATTGTTTCAAAAACACAAGAAATTCTATAAGTGCAGCGCCTTGGCACTACGCTTTCATCTCATAACTCCAAATCATGAAAAATTTATATCTCTAGATAGATTTTCCCTAATGATCTCAACAAACCACTTTTGGAAGCAGGTCAGCAAACTAGTGAAGAGAAAAAGTCAAAAAAGGGGTGAAAAGGACACTTTCTGCCACTATTCTGGAACAGGCACTGCACTTATGGATTCACCTTGGGAGAATTAATTTTTAAGGCCTTCCCTTGATCCATTTCCAAATATTCAAGTTGATCTGGAAACTAGACAGAAAATTCTAGTTGACCGTTCGCTTACTTTTCAAATTTAACTTCCATAAGGCCTCCAAAAACTGCCTGCAAGGTGTCGCTTTGCTTATGGCTAAATGCGCTACACTTATAGCCAAATGCTCCACGCTCCTGTAGCTAACTTTTTCACTTCAAATTTAGCCAGATTTTGGTTGTATGATGTAATTTGTATATATTGAAGACTTGATGGTGTAATTATTGAGTTAATAGGCATGATAGGTTGTTTTAGTGTTTAATTAAGTCTCATAAAGGTAGAAAAACTCAATTTGAAGACTAAAAGAAGAGTTTGTGTTTGACCTTCTTACTCTCTCTGGTTTGTTGAGAGATTCTTGGTAATTATTCCACCACTTAGGGATTCGACCCCTAAAGGTGGGGAAATGGTTGTTTTTGAGTCTATATGTATGATTTCTCATTCAATGAGAATGGTTGGACTTTTGTGGAGAGACTTGTACCTTATGTTTTCTTACAACTAATCAAGGAGTAGTTGCGGTGATTTTTTAGGAATACTTGTTTAGTGATACTGTGGTGTTATTTTCCTTTTATATCAGTTTCTAATTGATGAAATCATATCTCTTTACATGCTTTGCTTTCTTCTTATGGTTTTCCTTACAGTCATATAGGCAGAATTCTTAGATTTAAGCTTTGTTTATGTGGAAAATCATGCTTGTGTTTCTCTTCTTCTAAGATTAATGAATTCATGCTTATACATGCTCATTATGATTTCTTAAACTCTCAAACCTATACTACATTGACTAAATCTTAAGTTCACCACAACACATTGTTATCTAGCTCCTCTTTATGCCTATTACTGCACACTTGATACCTTGACCTAATTGCCTGCTCTCATCCCTAATCCAGCAAACCTAAAAACACTAAATTTTCAAATACTCAGATAAGACTCATATATCTAGCCTAAAATCCATGTATTTTCCAGTTATTCATTGATAAATCCTTATATGTATGATGTATCTCTCTCTGGTCTAGTAGGGCTAGCTACTAAACTAAAAGTGGTTCGAGGTTACCTCTTTCGATCTCCTCCTCAACTTGGGACATTGTAGGGGATAACAAGCTGGAGGTCTGCTTCCAAAACTAGTTATAGGTACTATTTTTAAGAATCTCGTTTTTAATCTTAATATCCTTGTACCTATCAAAAAATGTCTTCTCTTTCTCTCCTTGGACATTCTAGGATTTTATCTCTGTTTCCTTGTGACCTTGCGATGATGAAGGTCCAGTAGGAGATATTGCAAATTTGTTGATTGCAGGTGGTGAGTCTGTAATTATGATGGTAACCTACTCTTATGTCTCTTTGTCCACCTGTGTCCTAGGAGTCAATTTTTTCCTCTTCCTGTAGCTGATCTTGAACTCTTTGACTTCACTTCCTGTTGTCGATGATGATCCTTCCTCCCTCTGTCTTCTTCTTTATTTCTCTTGAGGAGTGGGATTCTACAAACTAGAAGTAGAAAAGAGTTGTTCTTCAGCTTCCTGCAAATTGTTTTCTATCCATTCCAATTGATTTTCATACTTCTCTATTTCTGGCCTTGAAGTATAGCTGTAAGGATTACTTTTATTCTCCTCTTTGAGCTTTGAAATAATTCCACAAGGGTCATAAGACCATGTAAAAACTTAGACTGAACTTCATTTCTTTAAGCATCTTGTTTGCTTCTTCACCTGTTGTCCTAGTATTACATATAAATGGGCCCACCTGTGTCTTTATTCTAAATTGTGATTTCTTCTTTGCCACTACAATATGAATGTCATCAGAATTCAACATTTGTCTAATATACTCTAAGGAAAAAATCCTCACAGGGAAGTATTTAGGGAGTTTGTACGGTGCCAATTCACAACCATAAACCCTGATCTCAGTGTAGTTTTGGTATAAACACCAATCCCCAGTCTTTGCCTGATCTGTTAGGTGAAAAATTATCTTGATTTATTCATTGACTCTGGGTTGTATGGAACTGTTAAGTATGTTCATTGCTGTGTGAACAAAATCCTCAATGAATTGCTTATAAGACAACTCTTGTTGTTCTTTCATCACCAATGATGTACAAAAGATCATTGGTTGATGGTTTCCTGTATGATCAAGCTTCTGCATTGGAAAACTGAACTTATTTTCCTGATAGTAAAGGAACTTATATATTAAAATGGAGGAATATTTAAACACCTATTTTGTAGGAAACTTTATAAATTGTTCATGAATGTTGTCAGTGAAGAATTGACTGAAATTGAACACAATGGAAGGCCTTCTGTCTGTGGAAAATATGGAGAGGAAAGCTAAAACGGGATCGTCTACCCACTGATCAAAATAATAACCCAAAATATAATAACTCATGGATATAATTTTTTTGGCTTGATCAGGGAAGATGGAGGAAGGATATGGAGGATTCTTTTTAGGTAACTAGGCATTCTCAGGCAAGAAGATCTCAAAGATTTTGGCTCTGGTGGCGAAATCTAGTTTCTGATAAAGATGGGTGAGGGCTTCTAAGGAGAAAGGAGTACTATTTTCGACAGAGGGAGCCAACATTATTTGGTCTATGGACTGGGCAGTTATAGTAAAGAGGATGTCACCTGATGGGGCCATGATAGCTCTTTGAGCAGGGACATAACATGCCTGACACTTTCTGGTAAACTTAGGGGCTTGGAATGTCAGAGGGAAGATGTAATGGGGAAGATTGGACTCCCAAAGCCCAATTTCATTAGTTTTATTTGCATGTTTGTCTTCTAACCAACAGTATAATTCAAGAAAGTCACAGTCACATTAGGTTTCACTAATCCTATAATCTCTGTCGGCTAAAGGGATATGATCTAAATATAAAGAGGGAGGGATTAATGGATTAACAAGCTTATCTTGGGTTTTACTTTTTGGAGGTATGAATATATCAGTGAAACTAACAGTAAGAGAAATCGACAGAAAGATTATCGGGGAAACAGTTGGGGAACGAACTATCAGGGGAAGGGAACAGAAGACTGTCAACTTTTGTCTTGGTTTGGTCGTGTGAATATTGTGAAAACAATCACTAGACAAGGCCCCTCCACATGAAAAAAACAGATGGACAAGGTTTTCGAGGAGTACGAGGACATCTTCACCTCCCCAACAGGGGTGACTCTGCATTCTCAAGTCAAGCAGTCCATCGATCTGACCCCAGGTACATCGTTTCCCAATGGACCAATCTATTGGCACTCCGTTCTGGAGAACAACGAAATCAAGAGGAAAATTCAGGAGTTACTGCACAAAGGTCACATTCGGCTGAGTTCACTGCCCTATGGGAGCCTGATCATGTTGGTACATAAGAAGGATGGGACTTGGAGACTCTGTAGTGACGATCGGGCGTTGAACAAGATCACTGTTCGGAATAGGTACATGATCCCACAGATTGATGACCTTCCGAACCAACTCAAGGGGGGAAAATATTTCAGAAAGATCGACTTGAATTTTGGATATCACCAGGTACCAATCAAACCCTCTGATGTGTGGAAGACTACCTTCAAAGCCAAGGAGGGCCTTTTCGACTAGTTGGTTATGTCTTTCGGGTTGACGAATTCTCCTGCAGCCTTCATGAGGCTGATGGATGACATCTTGCGGCAATTCACCAACTCATTTGTAGTGGTATACTTGGATGACATCCTAATCTTCAACCAGAGTTGGGAAGAACACCTCCACCACATCTGGCAGGTTCTCCAAAAACTGTGGCAACACAAGTTGCATGCCAATTTGGAGAAATGCACTTTTGGCATGACTGAGGTTCAGTACCTAGGATACATTATTAATGAACGGGGGTGCATGTGGATCCAGCCAAGATCCAAGTCATTCGGTATTGGCCAACCCCAACCACTCTGACAGAAAGCCGTAACTTTCTGGGTCTTGCCAATTTCTACCACAGGTTCATGTTGGGATTCTCTCATATCACTTCGCCCTTGATTCAAGTCACCAAGGGAGGAGTGAAAGAAAAATTATTTTGGTGTAAATCTCAATAGAAGTCATTTGCAGAGCTAAAACATTGCCTCTACTCTACACCAGTGCTCACATTACCAGACTTTCAGTAGCCATTTGAGATCGAGATGGATGCCTCTGACTATGCTATTGGGGTAGTCCTTACTCAACATGGGCATCTAGAGGCATATCATGGTGAGACACTTTCAGACACAGTCCGAAAGTATCCCACTTATGAAAAAAGAGATGTATTCCATTATGCATGCATGTCGACAATGGAAGCATTACATTTTAGGGAAGGAAACGGTCATCCACACAGACCACTGACCCCTATAGTTCATACAGGTGTGAGGGAAGTTGCAGAGTGATCGCCATCAGAAGTGGTTCACATACCTGCAACAGTTCCATTTGAATATCAAGTATAAGAAGGACAGAACTAATAATGTTGCAGACTTTCTCAACCGACCACCAATCATGGTGTTAACCATCGTGCTCAACTCTTATGGGCATGACACTTTTGATTGGCCACCTCTCTATAAAAGCAACCCAGAATTCAGCCACACATACCAGATGCTCTTGGAGGGTCAGCAAGTTCAAGATTTTCACCTCCAGGATGCCCTGTTATGCCACCTGGGACACCTTTTTGTTCCTTCAAGTGAGCGTGCCAAGATGATTTGGGAAGCACACTACAGTCAGGCCGCTAGGCATTTCGGGGTCGATAAAATAGTAGCAATACTGCAGAATTATTTCTATTGGCTGAATCTTCGACAGGATGTCGGGAAGTACATCAGATCATGCACTACCTGCATCATTTCCAAACCGGCCATCTAGAAGAAAGGCCTCTATGCTCCATTGCCTACCTCTATTCTACCTTGGAAATCCATATCCATGGATTACATGTCAGGCATTCCTTCTACTAAGCATGGCAATGATTGTGTTTTTGTGGTCTTCGACAGATTCTCGAAGATGGCCATTATGGCGGCCTGCAAGAAGAATATCACAGTAGAAGCCACTACTAAACTCTTCTTTGGACAAGTGTGGGTACACTTTGGGATCCCACAGTCTATCATCTCATATCGGGACAGCAGGTTCCTCATTACATTTTGGTCTAGTCTTTGGTCAATGTTGGACACCAAGCTCACTAAGTCCACAGCTTTCCAACCCCAAAATGATGGCCAAATAGAGGTCATCAATAGGATGATCCTACACATTTTGCGCGTGTACACCTCAAATAATCCATTCACATGGGATGAGAGCCTCCTTACGTCCATCACAGCTATAACCGGGCTCTCCTCAGCTCAACTAGTCATATCCCTTTTCAGGTGGGCCTGGGATTCCAGCCACTATGTCCCATTGATGTGGCCATACCATTTGCATCTACTCAGGAAGATTCGGCTCATGTCCAGTCTGAAGCAGATAAGGCAAACAGCTTCATTGAGCACATCCAAAATATCTTCCAGTAGGTCCATGACATTCTGGAGAAATCAAATGCCAAGTACAAGCAGCAACATGATCAACATCGGGTGCCACACAGGTTTCAGGTGGGTAACAAAGTCTGGTTGCATTTGGAGAAGGAACGCATTACCGAAGCCTTGCAGAAACTCAGACCACTCCGATATGGTCCTTACACCATTACCAAGGTTATGGGAGGAAATGAATTTGAGCTCATAATTCTCCCATTCCTTGGCCTGCACCCAGTGTTCAATGTGGACCGCCTTCGACCATACTTCCCACCATTGCTAGACATATCAGACATTGTAGAACAGCTCACACCTACAGAGTCAAATCTAGATAGCATTGAACAAGCCACAACTGATCGTATCATGGACACGCAGATCAAGAACACTCGACAGTAAAGGATCCAACTATATCGAGTTGTCAAAGCAGGCCAACTCCTTCACCAGGGAAGTGGCTAACTAGGAACCAAGTTCAGCGGAATTTTCCTCATTTCATGGAGGAACTCAACGCAATGGGGACCATTGTTTCCTAAGGGGGGAGGAGTGATCCAAGTGGATATTGATGGCCACACGCCTATTCCACTTGGACCCCCACCATTGTTTCTTTCAATTTTTCAATTTCCTTATTTGTAGCACAATTTACTATTTTGACAGTTTTTCGAGTCCTGAACTTTCGGAGCCATTTTGAGGCCCTAAACGATGTTTTTTTGGGAAAATCAGGACCAACATGGGTAGAAAAACCTTTAGGTACATATGTTGGTCATTCAAAATTTGTAGTCCTTGGATAGATCTTTCTAACAAGGTATTGTGCGTGTCAAACAGAAATCGTATGCCAAAGTTACAACCCTGGGAAATTGATGTACCAATTTACCCAAACGGGGCCCATAGTTTGGCACTTCATCTCCTAGTGTTAGGTTTTTGGATGTTTAGGGTTTTCCATTTTTTCTCAGTAATAAATAGGCCTTTAAGCCTCGTTGTAACATAGTTTAGAGGCATGTAGCCACCACATCTCTTTTAAGAGATAAGCTACCATCGTCAGAG
Source organism: Pinus tabuliformis (assembly GCA_031772625.1). Taxonomy (NCBI): domain Eukaryota; kingdom Viridiplantae; phylum Streptophyta; class Pinopsida; order Pinales; family Pinaceae; genus Pinus; species Pinus tabuliformis. Next base: position 2,059,767,473 of record CM062818.1, read on the forward strand.
CTAGTCTTATTTCCATTCTGTTTGTAAGCATATTTTAGTGTTTGATATTAATGAAATGAATTGTTATTTCTATTGCGTCTTTGTATTTATGGTCATATCTGTAATTTTTTGCGTTCCTATTTAAATCCAGGTCATCCTCCATCTTGAGGTGTTGTTGTCCTTTCATGTAGCACTAGTCTCCTATCCTGTAGTAGTCTTTCCTCTCACTGTAACTCTACCCTATTAGAAACTAGATCACTACTGGGGGGGTGTGAATCGGTAATGTGCACACTTATAAACTTTTTCTCCAATTATTTAATCTTTAAACATGCATAAACTGTAATAAATAATTAGAGATTAGTGCATAAAACATAAACTAGAAACCATGAAAGAAATCACATATTGGACACATATTTTTGGTGGAAAACCCTTCACCAATAAAAAAACAAAAAACACCTTGTTGTTGTTGCACTACTCAAATTCTATTATGGAAAACAATTATAAACATAGAGATACAGATATGCTACTATTAAACGGAGATTTTTTCTCATGCGGATCTAGAGACTACCATCTGATGAAGGCCATCACGATCAACTATCCTCTCCCGTCACTCCTGAACTATCAATTGACTTCATATACTTTGATCTATTAGACACCACCATGACCAACGATCCTCGCCCATTTTCTACTAAACTATCCAACAACCATTGGATTTGAGAAATATACTCACTTATATTTATTTCACCTGAGTCACCAAACTATTCTCCTCTATGTGGTTCTCATTTCAAAATGTTTCAGACTATAACCAAGAACTGCTCAACATGAGCACTACAACAACACTATTGTTCTGAATCAAAGGCTACAACAAAAATGAAGAATAAAATAGGAGAAAATAATGTCCAAATACTCCACTAGTTTCCACACAATATCACCAATAACTTCTCCTAACCACAACTCATCACCTCACTCTCTGCATAAATATGATGGTCGAAATATACTTCATCTCATAGTTGCTGCAACTATAAAACTGCTTCATAAATTCCACACTAGATAGCACATGCAGCTTGCAAACTCTTCTCCACATGCACACTCACTCAACACAACTAGACAATCAACCATTCTAACAGTGATCTTCCTCCAATATGTATATGAATTCAAGTGCTCAACTCAATAATTACCAAGAACTACTGGGAATCACAACCTTGTTCATATGTTTAATTTAATCCAGATTTAGGTCATTGAATCAATCAACCACTAACTCCACTTTCCCTTTTTGATATTTTCAACTTTGATAAGCTTCTATAGGCCCCATGAAATTTTCTGACCATAAACCAAATATTTCCAACCAAGAATGTCACCACATCATAAAAATTAGCTAATCAACGTGAGGAATGCAGAGAAAAACTCTTTAAAAGGCTTGGTCGCACGCACAATCCTGCCTGAAATCGAATGGAACATACCATCATTCCTTTTGGGACTGTATGCCAATCACTGAAGCTTTTCAATCACATCGATGACCCATACTCCATATTATTGAGGCAGAGAATAAGATAAAGCACAACCAAATCAGCTATGATCACTGCCAACCTCCTTAGACATCTTCTTCAGCTTGTGAACACTCCTCCAAGCCTCATTAATAGGTCGAAAACTGATGAAACAGGCCTAGAACAAGTCAGTGACATGTAAGACCTATGTTTCCAACTATAGCACCAAGACCAATACCTCCATCTCCCCAAGCAACAACCATGATATCTATAAACACCTCGAACACCTGTAACAATGTATCCATGTCTTATAGCAGTAGCCTCAACACCAACATCAACATCATCAAGTCATCCAACTTCCTCCATCATTGATAGAGGCACCTCCAACACAAGTAGCCACATCTCATCACATGTAGCAGCAATCCAATGTCTCCAAGACATGTAGAGACATATACATCACCTAGAGCAGTACTCCAACCACCTGCAGCAGCAACATCTCTAACTAACAACAACATGCCAGCCTTAATCCAATCACACATGTGGAATCCATCTCCAAAACACCTCCACTAGGTCTTTTCATAAGTATGCTGGCATCAATTCCAACTAATAAGACCATCAGCCAAACACTCATCACACATGCATATGACTAGTTTTGGCAGGAAAAGTTCCCTAAGGTAAGGGTTGACAACCTCAATAGAACAGAACAAGGAAATCAACAAGAATCAATCTAGAAAGAATGCCAAAGATGTGAATTATTAAATGTGGACGTAGAAACTTAACTGAAGGTCCTATGTTTGATGATGTTCCCATAGGGTCCAAATCCTGTGCTTCCTCAAGCATCGAGTGGGCTTGCAAATCAATTTAGAGAAGCATATGCATGATATATAATTCAATTTTCATACATAAAAGACATGTTAGATAATCCTATATAAACTTGGAAATTTCTATTCATCAGACAATAACATATCAGGAACAAGACATGAGCTTCTTTATTGATAATCAACAATAGGTATAGGAATGGTACAACCTGGTCCAATCCAAAGCACTGATAAATCCTTCCTCTAGTTTCTTCCAGCCTGAGCCATGAAAACAACCTCTCTAACAAATGCAAGGAGATTCTAGAAATATGATGAACATCTCTTCAAAGAAAACAAGGGTTTCCATATAGATTGGGAGTACAGGAGGCATGGGAAAATAAGACTTTATCTAGGATAAAAATGGGTATAATGTGAATAGCCCTTCTCTTGTGTATTTTAGGCCTACCCAAGGTGTGTATATATACCACCTGGAATTAGTTAATTTAGCTGTGCTACAGGCTCTTGTACGTGGGATCAGGGTAAAACCCATGAACCCCGTCTGAAAAATAGATAATAATTTTATTTTTTATATTTAAAAATATATACGCAAGTATGCAGTTATAGAACTCACATATGTATGCACTTTTGAATGAGCAGAGTCACATAAGAAATTTGAAATATTGTTTTTAATAAAGGATCAAGTCTGCATGGGAAAATGTTGCCCAAGACCATACAAGAGCATAAAGTATACAAGAGTGCTAAATGATTCTATAACAGATGCCCCCTAATATATGAGGTCAGTGTTGAAATATGGCAACAATAATATTCCAATTTAATTTTTCATTGAATTAAATTGTGAATTAAAATCAAATTTAGTCTTAACAGCTGCTTGGAAATAATTAGTTAATTTGCTTCAAATTAATTAGTTGGAGAAATTCAAGTTAGAAGTCTTTCTGAGGTCATGCAAGAGTTATCCCTTAAATAATGGAGATAAGATTGAGTTATATTTGAGTTGTAATTAGTTAAGTCCAGTTAAATTAATTCCAAACTGTTTGAGAAACTAATAGAGAGTTAGCAATCAGTTGATGCATGTTTGCACTCAACTAGTGCTACTCCAGTTAACTAAAGATTCCCTCATCAGAAACTCATGCATGTCTATTCTGAGAAAGACCCAGTTGAGATAAATGTAAAGGACAGTGTACTGTCAGTTGCATGTGTTTTCTTATAAAGAAAACTCATGCATGCAATCAAGGAACCATCCTTGAAGATTGCACAGTTTTGGAGGAGGGTCTTCCACTTGGTAATAGCAAAATCATCCACAAGGAACATCACAAGGAAATAGGAGCTTGGAGGGCAGAGAAGAAGGCTAGAGAGAAGCCAAGATTGCCTGTGAGCATCTATGAGGACTGTACTGAGAGATGGCTAGCTCTGAGAGCTAAGGCTTTGTATAATTCCTATGTATTTCCACCTGTATGATAATACAATAGTGTGGGGTTCTTAGCTGGATCTTTCCACAAAGTATTTTCATGTGTATTGTGCAATTGATTCTTCTTCTTCTGGTTATATTGTTTAGCTCGATCTTTAAGCTTCCGCAAATTGATAGTAGAAGTAGGTTATAGTATTCTACTTTGATTTATATTGCATTATCGGTTTAACCTACATCAGAATTTCTACAGTCATAAGGGGTACATGATGGCCTAAATATATTAAGTATAGAGAGAGGATTCATCTGAAAACTCGGGAGGAGATCACCATATTCCATCTCTTTGAATACCTGTGGAAAGGAATCAGAAAGAAAACTCATGTCTGAGGTGGGCATACCCATGCTCAGAAGTAATAAAGCATGTCTATTGATCAAGTATAAATCGAATCCATAATGTATACGTAAGTGAAAATAAGGAGTTTTATAATACATAATGTATTATCAGATCATAGCCACAAAAGAACACTATTATAAAATTATGTATTACGGAGCAATGGAACACATAAAATATTGCAGAAATATAAACACAGAAAACGCATAAAACAAGAGAGACATAGATATATGTTGTTCACCCAATTTGGGCTACATCCACGGAGAAACAGCCAGTCCTTCTTTTATTATATTATCCAGCAAACTAAAGAGATACAACCTATAGCAGTTCCGTTGTAACACCCTCTTCGCTCTCAATCTCCTCTCTCTTCCTCACTCAGAATACAGATATACATAGACGCAATACAATTCCCTCATATATAGTGAGGGGTTGCCTTCTAGGGCAAAAACCCTAAATTAAACGTAACTTCTACCATCAAATCATCTGCATAATGAATGGCCCAGATTGAATAGAAATTACTAGATTTTTACAAGGTAATTTTACATCTATTTTTAGCTTCTGGGGCGCTGCCCCCGAACCCTCGCCGGGGGACCGCTGGCCCCAGGACCCCCCAATTGGGGGGATTTACCTCCCCATGTGGAGGGGTGTACAGTCTTCCTGGGGTAGACATCCAGCTAAAACCTTTGAATATAGAAGATAATCACGTTCCACACCCAACAATCTCCCACTTGGAGACTGATTATAGCAACTCCATCGCTACTTCATTTGCTAGACAATGACTCCACTTTTGACCTGGTTGTTTCTCATCTTCTTCATCATACTTGAAGACCAATTGAAACTACGAAGATTCTCAGTTTCTCCCTGGTTACAACTTTTGTTAACATATCTGCAGGATTCAGGCTAGTGTGTATCTTTTCCAGCTTCAACTGTCCATCTTCCAACGCTGATTGTATGAAATGGTACTTGTGTTGTATATGATTAGTATTGGAATGAAATGCGGAGTTCTTTGCAAGATGTATGGCACTCTGGTTGTCACTGTATAACTTGCCCAACTCCTGCTTCTTACCCAATTCATCAAGAAACCTTTGTAACCAAAGCATTTCTTTACTAGCTTCTGTAGCAGCAACATACTCTGCTTTTGTTGTTGAAAGTGCACAACACTTTGGATTTTTGAAACCCAACTAACAATTGTTCCACCTACAGTAAATACATATCCTGTAGTGCTCTTCCTGATATCTCTGTCACCTGCCATATCTGCAACAACATATCCCTGTAGAGCAATGTTTGAACCACCAAAGCATAATGCTTGATTTGTGGTACCTCTCAAATACCTGAGAATCCACTTCACTGCCATCCAATGTTCTTTTCCTGGATTGTTGATGTACTTGCTTACAACTCCCACTGCATGTGCAATATCAGGCCTTGTGCAGACCATTGCATACATTAAACTTCCAACTGCTGATGCATATGGAACTTTAGACATATGAGCCATTTCTTCCTGAGTCTTGGGATGTGCCTCCTTACTTAATTTGAAATGGCTAGCCAAAGGTATACCAACTGGTTTTGCATTCTACATATTAAACCTTTTCAACACCTTTTCTATGTACTCACTTTGAGACAATGTTAATTTGTGATTCTTCCTATCTCTAGTTATTCTTATACCAAGGATTTGTTTTACAATATTCAAATCCTTCATTGCAAATGAGTTTTCCAATTTTCTTTTGAGCACATTTATCTCATGCATGTTAGAACCTGCAACAAGCATGTCATCTACATACAATAACAATATAATATAGTTGCCATCATTTTTCCTTTTAAGATAAACAAAATGATCAAAGTGACACCTAGTATAACCTTATTCAGACATAAACCTATCAAATTTTAGATACCACTACCTTAGAGCCTGTTTTAAGCCATACAAGCTCTTCTTCAACTTGCACACTAGTTTCTCCTTCCATTTTACCTCATATCCTTATGGTTGCTGCATATATATCTATTCCTCTAAATCCCCATGGAGAAAGGTTGTCTTTAAATCTAACTGCTCAAGATGTCAATCTTCAGCAGCTACTAGACTTAGAATAGTTCTAATTGAAGTCATTTTCACAACAGGAGAAAATATCTCATCGAAGTATATACCCTTTTTTTGTGAAAACCCTTTCACCACAAGTCTAGCTTTATACCTTTTTCTACCTCCATCTTCTTCCTTCAACTTGTAAACCCATTTATTCTGCAATGTTGTTTTACTTGCAGGCAACCTGAATAAGTCCCAAGTCTGGTTATGTGCTAAGGAGTCCATCTCTTCTTTCATGGCTTGCTCCCACTTCTTCCTAGTTTCTACCTGCACTGCTTCTTCATAACATTCCGGTTCACCAGAATCAGTCAACAATACATAGTATAATGAAGGAGAGTATTGTTTAGGGGGTCTACCTATCTTGGTAGATCTTCTAACACCAATTTAAGGTGTTTGAAGTGCTTATTGTTGTTGTGGTTTTTGTTTTGGCTATTAATCATTATGATTTTCAGGCACCATCACTTTTCCTGTGATATCGTCAAGCACTGTGTATTCTCTGTTTTCTTTTCCTTGTTTCTTTTCTTGCAGCTGATTCTTATACAAGACCTTTTCATTGAATATTACATCTCTGCTCCTAATGATTTTGTTATTTTCATAATCATATAAGCGATAACCAAAATCATTAACACCATAACCAGTAAAGGTACATTTCTTTGATTTTGCCTCAAGCTTTGTTCTATTTTCTTTATTAATGTGGAAAAAGGCTTCACAACCAAAAGTCTTTAAAAATGAGTAGTTTACCTTTTTACCTATCCATGCCTCCTCTAGAATACCACCATCCAAGGAACTTGAAGGCCCTCTGTTTATTAGATAAACAAGAGTATCTACAGCATCTGGACAAAATTGTAAAGGCAATCTTGCATGCAATCTCATGCACCTTGCACGCTCCATGATTGTCCTGTTCATCCTTTCTAACACACCATTTTCTTGTGGTGTTCCTAGAACTGTATTCTCTCTATGAATTCCATTCTCTGAACAATACCTATCAAACTCTTTGCTGCAATATTCACCTCCTTTTTCTGATCTGAGACACTTCAACATTTTCCCTGTCTCATTTTCAACCAAAGCTTTCCATTCTTGAAAGTATCAAATACATCAGATTTATTTCGAATACAATAAATCCAGGTTTTTCTGGTTGCATCATCAATAAAAGTAACATAATAATGAGAGCCACCAAGATATGATACCTGAGCAGGTTCCCATACATCTGTATGCACAAGCTCTAATTTTTCACTCTTCTTTTCTTTCCCAACTCTAAGGAATCTGACTCTCTTCTGTTTTCCATAAACAAAATTCTCACAGAATTTTAAATCAACATGCTTCAAACCTGGCAAAAAATTTCTTGAGTGAAGAATCTGCATCCCCTTCTCACTCATGTGCCCGAGCCTATGATGCCACAATGTCGTATCTTCTCCTGTAGAGGTTAAAGCATTAACAAAATTAGAAATACCATTGCATAAATACAATGTACAAAACTTTTCTCCTTTCGCTATTACTAGGGATCCTTTAGTGACCTTCTAGGTTTTATCTGTGAAAGAACTTACACAACTTTCACCTCCCAACTGCCTTGTTGAAATAAATTTTCTTAAGATCTGGAACATGCCTTACCTCCTTCAATAGCCATTTATTTCCATTCTGTTGTTTTATGAAAATTGTACCCATTCCAACAATTTTACAAGGTTTATCATCACCCAATCGAACTTGTCCAAAATCTCCTTGAACATAATCATGAAAATGTTTCTTATCAGGTGGTGGCATGGAATGAGGCCCCTGAATCTACCACCCATGCATCAATAATATTTTCTAATGAAAGAATCAAAGCATCTTGCAAAACATCACCTATTACATTTGCTTCATGATTAGCTTCTTGTTGCGCGCCTCCTTCTTTTCCCTTCCGAGACTTGCAGTGTTTCTTCAGGTGTCCTTTCTTCCTGCATTTCCAGCACACTATCCCCGATCTGGACTTGGATTTGCCTATTCTTGACTTACTGCGATATCCTGGGCTCTTTCCTCTTTCCATTTTTCTTCCCCTAGTCTTTGCAATCAAAGCATTACCTAATCTCTCATCGGAGCTTTTCCGTCACATTTCCTCGCTAAGGATTGCACTGACAACATCATCAAACTTTAAAGTACTAGATCTAGAGACAGAGTTACTAATGGCCATAACTATACCATTCCAACTTTCTAGCAATGAGCACAGAAATAACAGAGCCCTAACTTCATCATCAAAATTTACCCCTACAGAACTTAACTAACTTGTAACTGTATTAAAATCATTTAAATGATCAGTGACAGATCCACCCTCCGACATCTTCATATTAAATAAATGCTTCATAAGAAATACCTTATTTGACGCTGAGGGTTTTTCATATAGTTTGGCTAATGCCGACATTAAACCTTGTGTTTTCGTTTCCTTTGAAATATTAAACGCTACCAATGCCGCTAGGCACAGGTGTATTGTTCCAAGTGCCTTTTTGTCGAGAATATCCCATTCTGTGTCTGTCATACTCGTCGGCTTCTTTTTCTTTCCGCTCAATGGTAGGTACAAATCTCTCTGATATAGATAATCTTCCATCTGCATCTTCCATAGCTGGTAGTTTTGGCCGTTGAATTTTTCAACCCTAAACCTACCATCTTCTGCCATTGCTCCCACTCGAACCAAGAACCCTTCTCTCCTATTATTTTATCAGCCAAATAGACCTTCAGCTCTGATACCAGTTGTTAGAAAATTATATATTACGAAGCAATGGAACACATAAAATATTGCATAAATATAAACACAGAAAACGCATAAAACAAGAGAGACACAGATATACATGGTTCACCCAGTTTGGGCTACATCCATGGAGAAACATTCAGTCCTTCTTTTATTATATTATCCAGCAAACTGAAGAGATACAACCTATAGCAGATCCGCTGTAACACCCTCTTAGCTCTCAATCTCCTCTCTCTTCCTCACTCAGAATACAGATATACATAGACGCAATACAATTCCCTCATATATAGTGAGGGGTTGCCTTCTAAAGCAAAAAACCCTAAATTAAACATAACTTCTACCATCAGATCATCCGCCAAATGAATGGCCCAGATTGACTAGAAATTACTAGACTTTTACAAGGTAATTTTATATCTATTTTTAGCTTCGGGGCGTTTCCCCCGAACCCCTGCCAAGGGAACGCTGGCCCCCGGACCCCCCAGGCGAGGGGAATTTACCCCCCCCCCCCCCCCCCCAACCACGCATGGAGGGGTGTACAGTCTTCCTGGGGTATACATCCGGCTGAAACGTTTGAATACAAAAGATAATCAGGCTCCACACCCAACAAACACAATGGAGCTATGTCTCAATATCGCATATAGAAGAATATATGATCAATGATACAAGAAAATTGTCTGATCAATGATGTCACATAACTGATCCTCATAAAAGTACTAGATGGAATAGTGGTATTGCATAAACTAGGGTGTAAACATATAGGATGTTGCTATGAATAATTGCAACATACAAGGTGGAAGATGTCACTAGCATAAAATTGAAGGAGTTGTCAAGTGAACTAAGATGGTGACACAACCTGAGGTCTTCACCGACCACAAATGGTACATTTCATTAGGGGAATTTTGAGGTCTAATCTGGGCCTCATAAGGAAATTATAAAATAATAGTGGAAATAATAAAATAATATTAGATTACATCATCAAATTTTGAAGAGAAAAAAGAAAAAACTATTTTCAACACGTATTTTCAACTTATCTCCTTATGGGTTTACTCAAAATTCGAGCAGAAACACTCGTTGGATGTAAAATTTGATTCCTCATGCAAAGAGTTCCCATTTTGCATACTTTCGATGGACTCTGCTACATGAAAATTGAGAAATACATTAAAAACGTGATTGCAATCATGTTTTTTCTTGTATTTCTCATTTTTTGTGTAGCAGTGTCCATCGAAAGTGTGCAACATGGGTAATCCTTGGATGAGGAATTAATTTTTTCATCTAAAGAGTACTCCCACTCGAAATTTGAGTAAAATCTTAGGGAGATAAATTTAAAATATGAGTTGAAAAAGTAGTTTTATTATTTTATTATTTTTTAATATTTTTACTTTTTTACTCCAAAAATGGTGAATCATCCCCCATGGTTGACATAATCATCTTGAATCCTATTGGTTCTTATAAAGTTTATTTTGGTTGTACATTTTTCTTAGGAGGCCCATTTTAGACCTCAAAATTCCCCTAATGATACATTATGGGAATGAATGAGCTGAAGTCGACCATGTGAGAAATCGTTTGATTGCTGGTCATTGATGTATACCATTAACAAACACGAGACAACTCACCAATAATGATAATGGGTGTAAAGGTACCCTAGCACAATCTAACAAGTGCAAATAAATGTGTTGAATTCGAACACTTGAAAGAATTTATCAATCAGGAGACATTGATGTATTCTCACTGTCGATAGCGAAGGAGTTTTCCACTAATGACTGAAAGAGTTGTCAAGTGAACCAAGATGCTGACACAATCCTAGGTCTTCACCGACCACAAATGGTACATTTATACATTATGGGAATGAATGAGTTGAAGTCAGACATGTAAGAAATCATTTGATTACTATTCATTGATGTATATTGTTAACAAACACGAGACAACTCACCAATAATGATAATGGGTGCAAAGGTACCCTAGTACAATCTAACAAGTGCGAATAAATGTGTTGAAGTCAAACACTTGAAAGAATCTATCAATGAGTAGATATTGATGTATTCTCACTATCGATAGTGAAGGAGTCTTCCACTAATGACTGCAAACCCTAAGGTACTAAAAAAAGGACTCTAGACCTTATTCCTAGAGAATTGAGTCAGAGTCTATGGTAAAAGATTCATTGGAAGGAAGGAATTAAGGCATCCCACATCAACCAGTGTGAGTGTAACCCGTAGACCAATAATTTGGAAGAACTTAGATGTAGAGAGATTAAGTAACCACTCTGAAGTACATTTCCGACATACACAAAATGTGGCTAGCGCACAACAAAAATCCTCTGAACCAAGCAATAATGAAAGCTAACACAGAGGCGAGGAATCCACCAATAGGGTCAAATGGAAACCAAGGTATTGCACGAATCCAAATGTATGATAATGTGACCTCATGTCGAACACAAGGGAAACCACTTAGTTAAAGACCCATGATATTGATTAATGTTGAGCTAAAGGTCACCTATCAATGATGTAAATAGGCTCAGGGTGCAATTCTAGGTTTACTCTCAAAGAAATTTGTCAAAATCGATAAGAGAAAATCTGCCGGCAAGAAGTAAATGGTGACCTCCTTAGCCAGCACGAGTGAAGGATCAAATAGTTGACGTGATACTGAAGATAACTTGACAGATTGGGTATGGCTAAGAGAAATGAGTCAAGAGACACCACATAATGATTGAAAACAAGTTTACTTCCCTTGAACAAAATCACGACTCAATGTGACTTTATGGCAGCATGAAATTACTTTGTATAAGTTTCCAATGTAGCAGGAATTAACAAACTCTCTGTATGACTGGAAGAGATAACCAACTGGAGGAGGACTGACTCACGAACAAGGTTATGGCTTCCCTAAAGCCAGACTAAGTCCCATCCCAATGAAGTAAAGACTCATTTAAGTGCTTTGTTCAAGGGTGACACAACTGACTCTAGCTTCACCCAAGTGATGAAGACATTGTCCCATTCCGGCTTTTTTTGGAATATCTGATTTTTTGTCTTTTTCATATTTAAAGCCTAAAAAAGGAATAAAATAATTCCTATAGTACAGTGGAAAGAAAGAGTGTCAAGGGCATGTGCACTAGTTCTTGGGACTGGAACAACCCTATGCTCGATGCAAAGTGGAAGATGTTGGGCATCAACATTCAGGGGAATGTTCTTTCCATTGAAAAAATAGGTGTCAAGTTGCAAAGGCTAATGAATGCATGGTTTGAACTAGAAAAAGGTCATGGTCAAAATTAGCTTACACACGAGTCCAAATGAAGCCTACTTCCCTGTCAAAAAAGCAGTCAACAATAGCCAACTGCAGCCCTAACCATAAAGTCAACGTTGGTCAAATTAGCAACAAACTTTCCTCCAAGTAGCTCAGTCAATAGTAGTCCAATTAGGCCTTCAATAAGGGTCAAAATCAACCCAAAATAGCCCACCCAGCCTCAATCAAACTTGGTCAAAATTCAGTCAATGTTGCATTCAAACAGTCATGCGGTCAACGCAAGTCAAACTGCCCCAAATGCCTCAATGTCTGTGCCAAAGAATGCAACCTCAAGAAATCATAATTATTCCAAGAAAATGTAATCAAAGATGGTCAAACGAGCCCTGGTCAACACTAGTTTGTTGCTCTGAAATTTTGACCTACACTTGATTATGAAATTTTCATCCTTCTATGCCACATGTGGGAAAAAGAGAGAGATTTCCCAAGTTGTACAAACCAATCAAGAGAAGAGAGAGAAGAATAATGTGATGAGTGATGTCCAAATGAGGAGAGAGGTCACTCCTATTTATACAATTCGTTGAGGGTGAGGAGACACATCCATTGGGCTTCTTAAGCTTACATTGGACTAAAGCTGACATTGACAATTTATGCATGAGAGAGAATAAATTCAAAATTCCATTTCTTCTTGTCAAAATGAGATGATCTTTATATAAAAATTGGACCTCTCGAAAAGAGGAATATAATGCAATAATCATCTCCATCATATGAGTTTTCCTAAGGTATAATTTGGCCCTAGTTTCCAATTTTACACTCTCTCAAGTAGGGATAATTCCACCTGACAATCCATCTGTCATCATGTACCATCTTTTTCATCACTTCTCTGGTCTGCTGAATCATGAAATAATAATGAAGAAGCCATCAGGAGTGAATCACAAGACCTTACCACTCTCCATTGGCAAAATTCAGTCCTTGATCTCTATTGGACTTCGTTTTTTTCTCTACTCATACACTTTTCATACTAATTTTTTCCCTATTTTAAGCTACAGTTGAACTCTTTTCATGTCATTTTGACCTCCTTGTGCATGGACTATACCAAATTCCCATCTAAGGTAAAAGCATTACAAATGGTGTTGTTTTAGCTATTTTGATGATCAATATTATGTAGTTGAATGTGTGCTTGTTTGTTTACTAATCATTATGGGTGATAGATGTGAAGATTGCTCTCACAGGGACCCAGGACTTCTGCATCAAAAGAGAATTTTGCACTCAAATAAGGAACTGTACTTAAGGCAGCAATCTAGAATTGCACTCTAGGAAATTACACTTGAAGATATTCACTTAAGGATGAGCAAAATGGTCAACATGAACTCATCGAATTAAATGAGGAAGATCGATGCTTCTTATGCATAGCCAGCTTTCAGCTTCCAAAACGGAATTGTGCCTTATCATTTAGATTTTGTATAGCAAATTGTTGGTTGCTAAGCCTTGATTAGAATGGAAATCAGATTGGCATCTCCATGATTTGATTTTTACTAATTGTAATATGTAAACTGGATTATAAATCTTCTAGCAAACAATGTGGAAAGGGAGAGGATGATTTCCAATTCATTTTGCTACCAAACCTAAATATTGTAAACTCCGTTGTTCAGTAATTAAGCTTAGTTCTGTGATTCAACATGGCGAGTCACTGATTCGATTTTGGATCAATTATGAACTCACTGAGTCTCTGAATTGAATGTGTTGAAGTTTAGTTCTTTCATGTAAGCTTCCAAGCTAACTCCGAGTGTGGCAAGGGCCCACCACAATCCGGATCCATCTTCTATAATCATATGCATAGGTAATCTTTGTGTGCATTTTAGTTAATTCCTGCATTTTGATTTAAATTCGTTCTTGAACAATTGATTTAAGTTTGATTTTGATCAGCTGTCACAAAGCATTGCAATATTGTGTGTGTTAATTTTGTTTCCATTCACAATCTCTACAATTTGAGTTTGAAGTGTCTTTTCCTCATTAGACTCTGGAGCATTAGATCGATCAGTTAGTTGTGATTTGATTGAAAAGTTAAGTGTGAATTTCATTAGCATTGTGGGTTGAAATCTTAGCTTCCAGCTTGAGGTAATTTCTATTAGCATTGCCTTAGTACAATGTGTGCTTGTTAGATTTCAAAGTAGTTAAGGTTGCAATCAGCAGTGTGATTTACCTCTTTCATTAAGAAGACAGAATGTTGGTTTTCTGAATTCTTAAGTAGGTTTTCTTGAGCTTAGTTTGAGATTTGATTCATGTTAAATGAAACTATAGCATAGCCTCTCAAGTACAATTTTGTGTGTCTTATAGCAATTCATAGTTGTCTTATTTTGCTTTTCATTCTTGAAAATAGAATTAGGGTTTGATATTTGAGCTTGTTCCTAAGATTATTATAGATTAGGTAATCTGTATGCGGATTAGTTGAGTGTGAGAGATCAAGTTTTCTTGGTTAAGTATATGAGACAAAGTATTCAGATTAGTTCCTAACATCATGATCTTTTACTTGTTGTCATGATAGTGGAATTAATGTGAAGCCTTTCTCATTCTAAGGTTTGAATCAAATAATAGTTATTGAGTGCAATATTGATTGCTTAGTTTAAAATTGAATTACCGTTGCAAGTAGATTAGATCTTTTAATTATTTCAAGTGTAAATTGTAAAAGCTAGAAATTAGGGTTTGGATTTTGAATGTAACTTTAAAATGTTGAGTTGATGTGTGGAGTTTGTTTAATTAGGAATTAGCTTTCATAGTTTGTCAAAGCAGAATCTTTGGTAAGTAATTATGCCTTCACTTGAGTCCAGATTACAATCCAAGAATAGAATAGGTTAAGTTTATAGAGATTTCAAGTCTTTAAGTTGAATTTGATTATTGATTCAGCTTGTGTTATCAAGATTGATTGATTTCCTTTTCGAGGTTGTGTGTTTATGAGCATTTGTGTGTTCCATTACTTAGTTGATCATTATAAAGGAAACATTAAAGCTATGACTTACAAACTGAATCAAGAAGTGCAGTGCATCTCGTGTTTACGACCCCGGATTTACATATAAATATTGGATGATTAATTGATCAATTAAAACTCTCAACATTTTGGCGCCATTGTTGAGGAGTTGTAATTTTTTATTCAGGTAACTATTATCAAAGTTTCAGGATCTTGCAAGGTTGTCAGAGGGTGGAGAGTTTTTGAAGAGCCACACATCCACTTTTGTGGGGTTGCTCCAAAGTCTGATCGATTACTGCTTGTTCTTGAGTTTTTATTTCCTTTTTCTTTATGCATAGAAGTAAAGGTAGACCTAGGGATAGTAAAGGTAGATTCATTTCCAGTGCTAGTTTTCTTGCAATTAGCAGTTTTTAATTCAAAATTTGAATGACAAAACATTTTTTGGGTGCTGTAAGAACCCCCCTCTTTTTGTACTAATCCATGTTGCGAGACAGGGATCATCAACCAGTAGGAGAAATTCAAGAATGACCGAGAGCTTGACGAATGTCCCTCAAAATACTTTCTCAAATCCTAGTAGTAGCTGGGATATCTTCCTCTCAGGAAGAGTTCATATTCACCACATTCAAGAAATTATCTGCCTTTTCACAGCTAGAAAAGGATTTGGAAGCCTCCCTTGATTCCTCTTTCCTATCTACCAAGGAGATCGATGAATCATATACCAAATATGATGGGGAGCATCCAGTTGAACTTGAGATAGAAGAACTTTCACCATGTCCAACAACAAGCCTTATATTAATTTCAGAGACCAATTATTCAAGTTTTCTTGGCACAACCGAGGAGGACTTTGAGAGTGGTCCAAATGAATAAATGAGCCAATACAAAAAGGATTACATCTAGCATTGGTTCCAGCTTACAATTCAATCAAAGTACCACTCTCATATTCAAATACTCGTTGCATCATATCTTTCAAAGTTGTTGATTGTTCATGCTCATGTACCATCTAGAGTTCATATGTTAAATATGGGCATGATTATATCTTTGTACCTTTTCACACATGGCTTCATTGGAAGTTCTCTTTCACTTGAAGGAGGACATATTTTCTCTAGTATAGTAGTAAAGTTAGTATTGTGAGTAAATAAACAAAATAGTAAAGAGAAAAATAAGTCCTTTTGTGAAATCCAACTTGTCTAGCGCAACTAGACAAGGACTTTGCTTGAAAAATAGGTAA
The DNA here is from genome assembly GCA_031772625.1 of Pinus tabuliformis. NCBI lineage: Eukaryota > Viridiplantae > Streptophyta > Pinopsida > Pinales > Pinaceae > Pinus > Pinus tabuliformis. The sequence continues at coordinate 2,059,783,758 of CM062818.1, forward strand.
CTAGCGGGCAAGGTTCCCAATAAAGTTTGTAAATTTGTATGAGTTATTCAAATCATGAATCTTTCAAGTCATTATTTTTGTACTCAAGTTGGTTTATGTGGGATTCCTTAAGGCCCACTTGCCAACGAGCCTTGTCCCATCGACATCAGCACATCATCTGGGACCAAGGTTAGGGTTAGATAAGGTACCTGGGAGCATGCGTGCCTTGATGGCAGGTATACTTGTCCTCTCCCAAGGAAATACATCAATATTTCTTGGTGGATGAATTCTGCAAACCATTTGACTTCGACAAATTCATTCATTGCTAGTAGAATGTACCTAGTGCCTTGATTCCCATTAACATTAAAGGTGGGATATCTCGCATTGGTTAACGATCTTCTCAATGGTCAGTAATCCTTTGATTCTTGCTTATGTTCGACATTGACACCATTTATTCACATAAGCAAGACTGCACATGGGTGTGTAGCGGTTGAAGACTATATGGTTTTGAGATCTCGACATAGATTTGCAGTAGTTTGCACAGTTGTAGCAGCATTTCCTTTTCCTGTAGCATTCATCTTGTTTCAATAAAGGTTGCCATATAGCAGCTTGATCATCATTTGTAGCAATCATCTTCCTTCTTTGTTTGGGGACTTACAACTCTTCAGGCATGGGGGAGAGGGGGACCTTCATTTTTCAGCCTCCTTTACTATCTCCAGTTCAGCCTTCTTCAACAGATTTGATGCCAATTTTTCAAAAGAATTACAGATCTATGTTCTATTTCCTATGTTTAACTAGTTTTGTTCTCAAGTACTTAATGCTGGGCTAGAGTTTTCCTAAAAATCAATTTGTTTCAAGATTCCAAAATATTTGTAATGATATGAATGTTCAAGTGCTAATCCTGACAGCAGCACCATCAGTCTCTTAAAACATATCATTCTCTTAAAAATATGTAAACTCTGCTGCTAAAGCACCAAGAAATCTTCTCAGATGTTGGATCTCTCAGTTCACCGCAAAAAACATTGTTCTCTACACAGTGAAGAAACATGTTTCAACCAATGGACCTGGAAGGTGTTCACACCATCTTCTATACCCAATATCGTTACAGTAACACAGGTATTGCACTTAACTTACCTAAGTTGGTCTTGTATAGTTCTAATTCTCACCAAATGTAATTATATTTTACCTAATTTCCTAAAAATTTGGGCTCTATTCCTATTTCCACCCCCACTTCCTAATGTATTCCTAGATTTTATTGAACCACTTCCCATTTTGGCTTCCTCATGATTATGATCCCTATCCTTTCCTCACGTATGTTCATAATTCGGGCATGATTTCCCTTAATGGGCACGACATACACCGATCCGGGGCTAGATGCAGGGTATTATTCCTTAGAATACGCACAGGTGTTAGTATGATGTGACGAGCAGTCTTTGGTTGAGGTCGATGCTGAGTCTATTCCATATCAACGGTCCTTTGCCGACTTTTGTTCACAAGTATGATTTCATAATGATGAACAATTGTCACCTCTCACTCCAGAAGGCGGCCAGAGCATTATTGCACCCAACCAAAATTACGAGACACCTCTGAGAATTTTGGTTAGGTGCTAATTGTGGAGTGAGAGGTGACAATTGTCTGTGTCAGCGAATTCTACTGGTGCACTCAGAATTTGACAATGGGAGCAGATAAGCACGAGCCAACATTTGGCCATTTTTCGAGGACCCTTGAGTATCAGTATTGTAAGGCGATCATCGAAGAGAAAGGATGGACAGTTTTTCTCCAAAAGTTTCAGGGGTACAACGATGCAGTTTCTTTGGCCTTTTCCCAAACATTTGACAGGAAGAGAGCCAAATTTGGAAACCTGCAACTCAAGATCACAAAGCAGTCTCTCAGTGAAGAAATAGGGCTACCTTCAAGTGGGGAGAATTTATTCAAGGGTGGCCAATTGCACATTCCCAATTGTGCGGTGTTTCTAAAACCAGCTTATCAGTTACTAAGTTGGGCCAAAGGAGTCTTGCGTACCTGCATTTAGGATCAATGGCATCCCTTGCTAACTATGATCCAGTGTTTCTTAACCTGTGAAGGAAGGTACGACATCATTTTTCTATATCATATCAGGCTCTTGATGCATTTTACAGAGGATTGATCCATAAATATTCCCCATTTCTTGAAATTAAGACTCCACAAGATGGCCAGGGGAGTGCTATCTGAGGGTAAGAAACTAGAGACTTCCTTCTACCCCCATAGCTTGATTAAAATTTTGATTGTGGCTAAACTGAGTAAGAGAAAGAAGTCTTGGGAAGACTTTCTCATAGATAACTTTCCAGGAGAAGAGACACAGGTCAAGTGGACATAGAGGCCTATTGGTAGAACCTTGAAGTCTATGATGGAAATCCCTACACCTACCTCACAAAGTACCCCTACTTCCACCACTTCTCTTGCCCATTCTATGTCACCTCCTCCCAAGAATTCTAAAATTCCTGATCCCTCTTCTAGCCAGGCAGCTGAGCCTTCAAAAATACAGTTAGAAAAGAAGCAAAAGGAGAAAAGGGGAAGGGAGACCTTAACCTCCACAGATGAGCTAGCTGAAATTCCCTCAACAGGTCAACAAAGTCACCAACCCAAGAACAAGGTTAGGAGAACCTTGTTTCTTTCTTACAAAACTTCAGCTCCTACTATAGAAACTTCCATACAAGGTAGAAGAAGGACTCGAAGCATGAACAAACCTCCTCACACCCCATCTACATCTCAAGTTTCCAGTCCTCAACAAGTGTTTGTAACCTCATCTCCAGAGTTCGTTGCTCAATCTCCATTATCTCTCCCTCAGTCTCCTTCACCTCCATTGTAGTCCCAAATTCCCGATGACATTGCCCAGGATTTACACACTTCCACTTAGCCTTTAGCCAATCAAAAACAATAATTCTCTTCGCCTAAACATAGTGTAAGTCAGATACCTGGAGGAAGTCCTTCCTAAAAATCCACAGCTCCAGCAGCTCTAGCAAGAACACCTATTTTGAAGAAGAAGAGAACCTAAGAATTAAGTTGATCAGACTCCAGAAAAGGATTGGTAAACTCAAAGATCAAGCTCATAAATTTAAGGTATTGTTTCACTATGTCAGAGGAGTGAATAATCAACTATGTGATAGTAACTTGAGACTCTTCGCTCAAAATGATGCTTTGAAGAGAAAGAATAGACAACTTTTGACATGGAAAGCAGCCAAGACTCATCCTGCAAAAAGGATCAATGCTCAAAAATTAGCTAGGCAGTTCACCAAATGTTCAGTGCCAGTGAAAAGAGGACTTGAAGTCTTGGTCAAGGCAGCTGTCCTTTGACCAGACACTTAGGTGACTCAATCTCTTTTTGTTTTGAGATGCATGAGGACAAGCATCGCCTCAAGCGTAGGGGGGATGTTGGACTCTATTTTTGTCTACTCATACACTTTTCGTACTACTTTTTTCCCTATTTTAAGCTACAGCTAAAATCTTTTCATGTCATTTTGACCTCCTTGTGCCTAGACTATACCAAATTCCCATCCAAGGTAAAAGCATTTCAAATGGTGTTTTTTTAGCTATTTTGATGATAAATATTAGGTGGTTGAATGTGTGCTTGTTTGTTTACTAATCATTATGGGTGATAGATGTGAATATTGATCTAACAGGTTCCCGGGACTTCTGCATCAAAAGAAAATTTTGCACTCAAAGAAGGGATTGTACTTAAGGCAGCAATCCAGAATTTCACTCTAGGAAATTACACTTGAAGATTTGCACTTAAGGATGAGAAAGACGGTCAAAGTGACCTCATCGAAGTAAATGAGGAAGATCGATGCTTCTTATGCATAGCCAGATTTCAGCTTCCAAAATAGAATTTTGTCTTATCATTTAGATCTTGTATAGCAAACTATTGTTTGCTAAGCCTTGATTAGAATGGAAATTAGATTGGCATCTCCATGATTTGATTTTTACTAATTGTAATATGTAAACTGGATTATAAATCCTGTAGCAAACAATGTGGAAAGGGAGAGGATGGTTTCCATTTCATTTTGATAGCAAAACTTAAGATTGTAAACTCTGTTATTTAGTAATTAAGCTTAGTTCTGGGATTCAACGTGGTGAGTCACTGAATCGATTTCAGATCAATTATGAAATCATTGAGTCTCTGAATTGAATGCGTTGAAGTTTAGTTCTTTCCTGTAAGCTTCCAAGCTGACTCTGGGTGTGGCAAGGGCCCACCACAATCTGGATCCAGCTTCTGTAATCATATGCGTAGGTAATCTTTATGTGTGTTTTATTTAATTTCTGCATTTTGATTTAAATTTGTTCTTGAACAATTGATTTAATTTTGATTTTTCAACTGTCACAATGAAATTCGATACTGTGTGTCTTAATTTTGTTTCCATTCACATTCTCTACAATTTGATTTTGAAGTGTCTTTTCCTCATTAGACTTCAGAGCATTAGATCAATCAGCGATTTGTGATTTGATTGAATAGTTAAGTGTGAATTTCATTAGCATTGTGGGTTGAAATCTTAGTTTCCAGCTTGAGGTCATTTCTATTAGCATTTCCTTAGTACAATATGTGCTTGTTAGATTTCGAAGTAGTTAAGGTTGCAATCAGCAGTGTGATTTACCTCTTTCATTAAGAATGCAGAGTGCTGGTTTGTTGAAGTCTTAAGTAGGTTTTCTTGAGCTTAGTTTGAGATTTTATTCATGTTAAATGCAACTGTAGCATAGCCTCTCAAGTACAGTTTTGTGTGTCTTATAGCAATTCATAATTGTCTTATTTTTCTTTTCATTCTTGAAAATAGAATTAGGGTTTGATATTTGAGCTTATTCCTAAGATTATTACAGATTAGGTAATATGTATGTAGATTAGTTGAGTGTGAGAGATCAAGTTTGCTTGGTTAAGTATATGAGACAAAGTATTCAGATTAGTTCCTAACATAATGATATTTTACTTGTTGTCAAGAAAGTGGAATTAATGTGAAGCCTTTCTCATTCTAGGGTTTGAATCAAAGAACAGTTATTGTGTGCAAGATTGATTGCTTAGTTTAAAATTGAATTACGATTGCAAGTAGATTAGATCTTTTAATTCTTTCAAGTGTAAATTATGAAACCCAGAAATTAGGGCTTGGATTTCGAATGTAACTTTAAACTGTTGAGTTGATGTGTGAAGTTTGTTTAATTAGGAATTTATTTTAGTTTGTCAAAGTAGAATCTATGGTAAATAATTAGGTCTTCATTTGAGTCCACATTCCAGTCCAAGAACAAAATAGGATAATTTTATAGAGATTTCAAGTCTTTAATTTGAATTTGATTATAAACTTCGCTTGTGTTAGCGAGATGGGTTTATTTCCTTTTTGAGGTTGTGTGTTTATGAGCATTTGTGTGTTCCATTGCTTAGTTGATCATTATAAAGGAAACATTAAAGCTCTGACATAAAAACTGAATCAAGAAGTGCAGTGCAGTTCGTGTTTACGAGCCTGGATTGGCATATAAATATTGGAGGATTAATTCATCAATTAAAACTCTCAACAATCTCAGATCAAGTTGTTGAACACCATGCATCCTAGTCATACGGAGTACGACAGTACACAATGCATCCATCGATAGTCCTATGGTCCCTAACTCATTGGCCAAATGAGAGGTACTTCCCATGAGTCCCAGACTCCATGGGTAGGATGTGTGTTGGGGAATCACCGGGAGAAGGTGAACCACTCATCATTCTCATTAACCATAGGATAAGGTTAACCACCCATCCTATGCATATGAAAATCATAGGGGAAGATGACACACTCACCCTACATACATGTGTTCTCAATCGTAGGGGAAGGTGAACCACTCACCCTACACACAAGTCAATGATCATGGGGTATCACAGGGGAAGATGAACCACTCACCCTGTATCTAGCGCACCACTAGGGGAAGGTGAACCACTCACCCTATGGTCTCATAGCTCCAAGAAGTACCCCAAGCCCCTGGAAGCTCCCAAAGCTCAGTGTCCAACTCATACGGGACCCTCATAGGAGGGTATTTCCATGAGTCCAAGTCTCTCTCGGAAGGTTAATGATTTGACCTTCCCCAAAGGCTTCATGAGAATTTCTGTGACCTTCTCATCCATTCTGATGTGTTAGAGCCTTATTACTCCTTGTTGTACCATATCCCAGATAAAGTGGTACCTGGTATCAAAGTGCTTGGAGCAGTCATGGAACACAGGATTCTATGATAGGTGAATTCCACTATGTTTTTAGCAGAAGATCATAGTGGTATCTTACACGTGCTCATATAGCTCACTAAAGAGCTTCCTTAACCAAACAGCTTCACAACAGGCCATACTCACAAAAATGTATTCGTCTTCGGTAGTGCTTAAAGAAACCGATTTATGCTTCCTGCTCATCCAAGATATTGAAGCAGACCCCAAATAGAAGCAGAACCCAGATGTTCTCTTACAATCCATCACACTACCATCATAGTCAGCGTCTGAATATCCATGTAGCCTCTATTTCCCTGCAGTGTATCTCAGACCATAGTGGATTGTGCCCCAGAGATATCTCAATAGATTCTTAGCAGCAATCCAATGAATGTGATGAGGCTCGAGCATAAATTGACTCAATGTGTTCATAGCGAAGCATATGTGAGGATGGGACTTTACCAAGAACATCACGTCCCCCACAAGTTCACGATACACAGAAGGGTTCACTAATCTGGGACCAACAGCACTTCAACATAGCTTCTTGAAGTTGAGTTCCATCGAAGTAGATACGGACTTGCAATCCACCATCCCACATCTCTCAAGTAGCAGGGACTTGAATCTTGGTTTGAACCCTTGACCTTGTCTTCTTGGACCAACATTTTTATTCCTCTTAGCATGAGAAGAGAAGGTGGTAGGACTGTTTCCATTTGAGAGCTTCTCTTTCTATCATCCTTATTTCTTCTTGAGTGCATCTAGCCAATAATTCATCAAATCCCGAAATACCGACATTGTTGAGGATGGTAGTGTTAAACACATCTCATTCTCTTATAAGGCCTCCAAGTGAAATAAGAGTGAGCTCCCTATCTGATACAGGTGGATATTGGTGGTCAACCACTTATTCCACTTGGACCCCCACCATTGTTTCTTTCAATTTTTTAGTTTCCTCATTTGTAGCACAATTTACTATTTTTGGCAGTTTTTCGAGTCCTAAACTTCCGAAGTCGTTTTGAGGCAGTAAACGTCGCTTTTTTGGAAAACCAGGGCCAACATGGGTCGTTGATCCATGCTTTCCACTTGAAATTTTTAGTCCTTGGATAGATATTTCTAACAATCTATTGCACGCATCAAACAGAGATCATATGCCAAAGTTACGACCCTGAAAAGTTGATGTACCAATTTACGGAAACGGGGCCCATAGTTTGGCACTTCATCTCCTAGGGTTAGGTTTTTGTATTTTTTGGGATTTCCATTATTTCTCGATAAAAAATATGCCTTTGAGCCTCATTGTAACACAATTCAAAGGCATGTAGCTGCTACATCTATTCTAAGAGATAAGCTACCATCACCTGAGCTAGTCTTATTTCCATTATGTTTGTAAACATACATGAGTATTTGATATTAATGAAATGAGGTGTTATTTTTGTTGCATCTCTATATTTATGGTTATATTTGTAATTTGTTGTGTTCCTATTTAAATTCAGATCATTGGTATCAAAGCGGTCTGTTCTTTCTCTGTTTTTCTTTTCTTGTCTCCAACGAGGTCGGGATATAAGGAGTTAGGGCTTGAACTAGTGGAACTTTTGCAAGATGAGCCTCGCAAATCCTGACAACCTCCCATGGTGGAAGAAAATAAAAATGAGGGAGCAGGATATCCTATCAAAATATTACTTGAGGAGACCCTCGTGAAACAAAGGAATGTGATGATGGATAACTTTGCCCAGTTCCTTTAACGGTTGCCCACCGGCGGCACATCCACATCCAACATCCAGATCCAGCAGCCACTCTGGAGGTGCCACTCCTTTTAAGGTACAAGTAAACTTTTACATTCCCATATTTTAGGGCTAAATAGATGCAGACGCCATAAATAAATGGTTAAATCTACTAGAAGGATATTTTTCTATTCATGATTTTCCCAGTTGGGAAATGATTACTCTTTTTCTTCTCAAAGTCGCCACCCACATCAAGAACTAGTGGGAAACCTACTATGAGAAGAAGAATGAAACTACGCACTAATTGTTTTCAAATGCACCCACTCAGAATTTGTTTTGGGATGCCATCAATGAACAGTACTACCCTATTAGGAGCTATGAGGATAAATACATAAAGTGGACCACGTTGTGACAAGGAAGGAGCAAGGATGTGCTGAAGTTTACCAATGTTTTTCATACCCTTCGCACGAAGTTGGGTAACAAAGATTATGAGAAAAATTTGGTACTCAAGTACCACGGTTGCCTACATAAGTACATCCAGGATGAGATGGAGTTCCTAGACATCTCCTCGCTCGGCAGGGCATACTAATACATTGTCAAGTTCGAGCAGAAGCTTAAACAGAAGAAGCGATATTTACGTTCTAAGAATCCAAAGCAAGGGAAAATTGCCCCAAAACCACAGAACAAAGAATAAAACCAATGCGGCGCAGCCCATGAAAACCCGCCAAAGTCACAAGCAAAGAACAACACCACGAAATCGAAGAAGGAAACGGGAAAGTAGTGTGAGTTCCATAAGGGCTATACTCACAACGCAAGTGAGTTTCGGGCCAAGAAGTCACTAGTGGACAATCTAAAGGCTTCTAAATCAGATTCATGTTCCAACTCTGAGTCACAACTTGACAAGGATAATGACAAAGGGAAGTAGATTATTGATGCGGAGACTAATTCCACCATTTCCACCACGAAGATCCAGAAGGAGGAACCCGAAGATCTAGAGGAGGAGAAGTGTCTCTTCCACTCTAGATGTGGGTAAAGGGTTTCCCACTACAGTTCATTGCTCACAGTAGGAGCCAAAAGAACCTCATTTCAATAGAGCTTGTGAGGGGTTGTTCTTACCGACCATGGCACACCCACAATCATACACCATCGAGTGGATTCACCAAGGAGGGGATCTTCGAGTCAGCCAGTAGAGTTGCCTTCCATACAACATCAAGCCCTTCACGAATGAGGTATTATGTGAAATTTCTCCCCTTGATGTTTTTGATGTATCATTAGGCCAACCATACTTGTGAAAGCAACATGTTTTATATGAGTCAAGGCCTTACGTTGTTATTGTTACCTTGAGAAATAAGTTGTATAGGATACCGAAGGTAGCACTGCCTACCGTCATCTCTTTGGTTACTAAAAAAATTACAGTAAGCTCATTTCCAAAATCGGGAAATTTATTTTTCTGATGATACACCCTAAAGGAAAGAAGAAGATGGTGGCCATTTCCTCTAGACAGGGCCCCTCCGCACAACAACAACATATAGACAAGGGCATGGAGGATTACGAGGACATATCACTGTCCAGAATAGGTACTTGATCCCACGGATTGATGACCTTCTAGACCAACTCAAGCGGGGGGAATATTTCAGCAATATTGACTTGAAGTCTGGATATCACCAGGTACCAATCAAACCCTTTGATGTGTGGAAGGTTTCCTTCAAATCCAAAGAGGGCCTTTTCGAATGTTTTTTATTCCTTTCGGGTTGACGAATGCTCCTACAACCTTCATGAGGCTTATGGATGACATCTTGCAGCCATTCACCAACTCATTTGTAGTGGTATAATTTGATGACATCCTGATCTTCAACCAATGTTGGGAAGAGCACCTCCACCACATCCGACAAGTTCTCCAAATACTGTGGCAACACAAGTTGTGTGCCACTTTGGAGAAATTCACTTTAGGCATGACCCATGTTCATTATAAGGGACACATTATTGATGAACAGGGGATGCATGTTGATCCAGATTGGCCCCTCCCAACCACTCTTACAGAGCTCCGCAGCTTTTGGGTTTGTGCCAATTTCTACCGCAAGTTTGCGTTTTGGTTCTCTCATATCACTTGGCTCTTGAGTCAAGTCACCAAGGGAGGAGCAAAAGAAAAATTCTTTTGGTCCGAATCTCAAATGAAGGAATTCGCAGAGTTAAAACATCGCCTCTGCTTTGCACTAGTGCTCACATTACTAGACTTGCAACAACCATTTGAGATCGAGACAAATGATTATGGCTATGCTATTGGGGCAGTCCTTACTCAATAGGGCATCTAGTGACATATCATAGTGAGACACTTTCAGACACAGTACGTAAGTATCACACTTATGAAAAAAAGGTGTATTCCATTGTGCAGGCTTTCCGATAATGGAAGCATTACATTTTGGGGAAGGAAACAGTCATCCACATAGACCACCTACCCTTGCAGTTCATACAGACGCAAGGGAAGTTGCAGAATAATCACCATCAAAAGTGGTCCACATACCTGCAACATATCCATTTGAATATAACATATAAGAAGGGCAACACCAATAGTGTTGCAAACTTCCTTAGCCAACCATCGATCATGGCGTTAACCACTATGCTCAACTCTTGTGGGCATGAGACTTCATATTAGCCACTTCTCTACAAAAGAAACCCAAAATTTGGCCACACATACTAGACGCTTTTGGAGGGTCAGTAAGTTCCATATTTTCACCTCCAAGATGCATTTTTATGCCACCTAGGACACCTTTGTGTTCCTTCAAGCGAGTTTTCCAAGATGATTTGGGAAGCACACTATAGTCAGGTCATTGGGCATTTCGGGGTGGAGAAAATGGTGGTAATACTGCAAAAGTATTTCTATAGGCCGAATCTTCGACGGGATGTCAGGAAGTACTTCATATCTTGCATTGTGTGTTCCATTTCCAAACTGACCATCAAGAAGCAAGGCCTCTATACTCTGTTTCCTACCCTTATTCGAACTTGGGAATCCATCTTCATGGATTATATGTCAGGCCTTCCTTCTACTAAGCATGGAAATGACTGTTTTTTTTTGTCGTCGATAAATTCTCGAAGATGGCCATTATGGCGACCTGTCAGAAGAATATCACAGCAGAAGCCACTACTAAAATCTTGCTTGAACGAGTGTGGGTACACTTTGGTATCCCATAATCTATCTTCTCAGATCGGGATAGCAGGTTCCTCAGTACACTTTGGTTCAATATTTGGTAGATGTTGGACACCAAGCTCACTAAGTCCACAACTTTCCATCCCCAAACTGATGACCAGAAAGAGGTCGTCAACAGGATGATCGTCTACATTTTGTCCATGTACAACTAAAAGCATCCATGCACATGGTATGAGATCCTTCCCTATCTCCACCACAGCTATAATCAGGCTCTCCATAGCTCGAACTAACCACAACCCTTTTTAGGTGGGCTTGGGATTCCAGCCACTATGTCCCATTGATGTGGACATACCAATTGCAGCTACTCAGGCAAATTCATCTCATGTCTAGTCTGCAGCCGATAAGGAAAACAGTGTCATTAAGAAAATCCAACACATCCACCAGCAGGTCCATGACATTATGGATAAATCAAATGCCAAGTACAAGTAGCGACATAATCAACGTCGGGTGCCAGTCAAGTTTCAGGTGGGAAAAAAATTGGTTGCATTTGCAGAAGGAATGCCTTACCAGAGCGAATCAAAAACTCAGACCACTTTGATATGGTCGTTACACCATTACCAAGGTTGTGGGAGACAATGAATTTGAGTTCAACATTCCTCCATTCGTTGGCTTGCACCCAGTGTTCAATGTCGACCACCTTCGACCATACTTCCCACCATTGTTGGACACATCAAACATTGCAGAACAACTCACACCTACAGAGATAAATCCAGACTGCATGTAACAATCCACAACTGATCAGATCATGGAGCACACCTGAGAGAAAAGGATCCAACTATATCGAGTTGTCAAAGTAGGTCAACTCCTTCACCAGGGCAAGTGGCTCACCAAGGACCAAGTTCAATAAAAGTTTCCTCATCTAATGGAGGAACTCAATGCAATGGAGACCATTGCTTCCTAAGGGGGAGGAATGATCTAGATGGATATTGGTGGCCACCCGCTTATTCCACTTGGACCCCCACCATTTTTTCTTTTAGTTTTCAGTTTGTTTATTTGTAGCACAATTTACTATTTTTGGTAGCTTTTCAAGTCCTAAACTTCTGAAGCCGTTTTGAGGCCCTAAACGAAGTTTTTTTGGAAAACCATGGCCAACAAGGATCACACACCTATGTTGGCCACTCGAAAGTTGTATTCCTCATATAGATATTTCTAACAAGGTATTATGCACGTCAAATGGACATCATGTGCCAAAGTTACGACCTCGGGAAGTTGATGTACCTATTTACCCAAATGGGGTCCATAGTTTGGCGCTTCATCTCCTAGGGTTAGGTTTTTTGACATTTAGGGTTTTCCATTATTTCTCAATAATAAATAGGCCTTCGAGCCTCATTGTAACACATTTCATAGGCATGTAGCCACCACATCTCTTCTCAGAGATAAGCTACCATCGCCCGAACTAGTCTTATTTCCATTTTGTTTGTAAACATACTTCAGTATCTAATATTAATGAAATGAATTTTTATTTCTACTGCATCTCTTTATTTATGGTTATATTTGTAATTTGTTACATTCCTGTTTAAATTCAAATATATGGTATCAAAGCAGTATATTCTTTCTCTACTTTTCTTTACATGTCCCCAACGAGGTCAAGATATAAGGAGTTAAGGCTTGAACTAGTCGAACCTTTGCAAGACCAACTTCGCAAATCTCGACACCTCCCATGGGGGAAGAAAATAAAGGCAAGGGAGCAGGAGATCCTATCAAAATATTGCATGAGGAGGACCTTGAGAAAAAAATGAATGTGATGATGGATAACTTTTCCTAGATCCTTCAACGGTTGCCCACCAGCGGCACATCCACATCCAAAAGCCACTCTGGAGTCACCACTCCTTTTAAGGTACAAGTAAACTTTGAAATTCCCATATTTGAGGGCCAAATAAATGTAGACTCTGTAGATAAATGGTTAAATCTACTAGAAGGATATTTTTCTCTTCATAATTTTTCTAGCCGGGAAAATATTACTTTTTCTCTTCTCACACTAGAGGGAAACCTACTTTGAGCAGAAGGATGAAAGCAAGTCCTCACTATTTTCAACCGCACCCACTTGGAATTCATTTCGGGATGCCATTAAGGAGAAGTATTACCCTGTCAGGAGCTATGAGGATAAATACATAAAGTGGACCATGTTGCGGCAGGGAAGGGACCAAGATGTGTCGAAGTTTACCAATTTTTTTCATACCCTCCGCACAAAGTTGGGTATCAAGTATTCGGGGAAACATTTGGTACTCAAGTACTGCGGCTACCTACACAGGTACATCCACGATGAGATGGAGTTCCTGGACACTCCTCGCTTGGCATGGAGTACCGATACACTATCAAGATCGAGCAGAAGCTTAAACATAAGAAGCGAGACTTTGGATCAGTGAATCCAAAGTAAGGGAAAGGTGCCCCCAAACCACAGAACAAAGGAAAAAACCAAGTCAGGGCAGCCCATTACAACTCTCCAAAGACACAAGAAAACAACAACACCGTGAAGCCGAAGAAGTGCATGGGAAAGTGGTGTGAGTTCCATAAGAGCTCTACTGACAACACAAGTGAGTTTCGGGCAAAGCAGTCACTAATGGTCGAGCTGAACGCTTCTGAATCAAATGCATGTTCTGACTCTGAGAAATAACCCGGTAAGGGGAATGACAAAGGGAAGTAGATTATCGATGCTGAGCCCAATTCCACCGTTGCCACCACGAAGATACAGAAGGAGGAACCCAAAGATCTAGAGGATGAGGAGCGTCTCTTCCACTCCCAGATGTGGGTAAAGGGTTCCCCGCTATAGTTCATTGTTAACAGTGGGAGCCAAAAGAACCTCATTTTAGCGAGGTTGTGAAGAGGTTGGGCTTACTGACCATAGCACACCCAAAACCGTACACCATCGGATGGCTTCACCAAGGATGGGATCTTCGCATTAGCCAGCAGTGCTTCCTTCCATACATCAGCAAGCTCTTCACGGATGACGTATTATGTGATGTAACTCCCTTGATGTTTGTGATGTATTATTAGGCCAACTATACTTGTGGAAGCGACATGTTGTATATGATTTAAGGCCTCGCATTTTTGTTGTTACCTTGGGAAATATGTTATATAGGATACTAGAGGCAACACTGCCTACCATCATCTCTTTGGTTACTGCAAAACAATGGAGTAAGCTCATTTCGAAAATCGGGAAAAAAAATTCCTGATGATATGCCCTGAGGCAAAGAAGAAGATGGTGGCCACAACCTCCAAATAGGGCCCCTCCACACGATAGCAACGGATGGACAAGATCATGGAGGAGTATGAGGACATCTTCACCTCCCCTGTAGGGGTGCCTCTGCACTTTCAGGTCAAGTACTCCATCAATCTAACCGCGGGTGTGTCGTTTCCCATATGACCAATCTATCGACGCTTTATTCTGGAGAACGATGAAATCAAGAGGCAGATTCAGGAGTTGTTGCAGACATAAGGAGAATTTTGAAGTCTAAAATGGGCCTCTTAAGAAAAATGTAGAACCAAAATGAACTTTATAAGAACCAATAGGATTCAATATGATGATATCAACCATGAGGGATGATTCACCATTATTGGAGTAAAAAAGTAAAAAGATTAAAAAATAATAAAATACTAAAATTACTTTTTCAACACATATTTTCAACTTATCTCCCTAAGGTTTTACTCAAATTTTGGGAGGGATTACTCGTTGGATACAAAATTCAATTCCTCATCCAAAGAGTACCCATGTTAAATACTTTCGATGGACCTTGCTACATGAAAAAGGAGAAATACATGAAAAAATGTGATTCCAATCACGTTTTCATGTATTTCACAGTTTTAGTGTAGTAGAGTCCATCAAAAGTATGCAACATGGGTACTGCTTGGATGAGGAATCAAATTATGAATCCAATGAGTGTCTTCGCTCGAAATTTGAGTAAATCCATAGGGAGATAAGTTTAAAATACGAGTTGAAAAAACAGTTTTTTCTTTTTTCCCTCTAAAATTTGATGATGTTATCTAATCTTATTTTATTATTTCCACTATTATTTTATAATTTCCTTAGGAGGCCCATTTTATACCTCACCGAATTCATCACCCTGTGGGAGCCCGATCATGTTGGTATATAAGAAGGATGGGACTTGGAGACTCTATATTGACTATCGGGCGTTGAAAAATATCATTGTCCAGAATAGGTACTTGATCCCACGAATTGATGACCTTATGAACCAGCTCAAGGGGGGGGAATATTTCAGCAAGATTGACTTGAAGTCTGAATATCACCAGGTTCCAATCGAACCCTCTGATTTGTGTAAGACTTCCTTCACAGCCAAGGAGGACCTTTTAGGATGGTTGGTTATGCGTTTCGGGTTGACGAATGCTCCTACAACCTTCATGAAGCTTATGGATGACATCTTGGTGCCATTCACCAACTCATTTGTAGTGGTATACTTGGATGACATCCTGGTCTTCAACCAAAGTTGGGAAGAGCACATCCACCACATCTGGCAGGTTCTCCAAACACTGCGGCAACACAAGCTATGTGCCAATTTGGAGAAATGCACTTTTGGCATGACCCACGTTCAGTATTTGGGATACATTATTTATGAATAGGGGGTATATGTGGATCCAGCTAAGATCCAAGTCATTCAAGATTGGCCAACCCCAACCACTCTGACAGAGCTCCGAAACTTTCTGGGTTTTGCCAATTTCTACTGCAAGTTCGTGTTGGGGTTCTCTCATATCACTTGGCCCTTGAGTCAAGTCACCAAGGGAGGAGAAAAAGAATTATCCTTTTGGTTTGAATCTCAATAGAAGGCATTCACATATTTGAAACATCGCCTCTGCTCTACACTAGTGGTCACATTACCAAACTTGCAACAACCATTTGAGAGTGAGACAAATGCTTATGGCTATGTTATTGGGGCAGTCCTCACTCAACAGGGGCATCCAGTGGCATATCATAGTGAGACACTTTCAGACACAGTCTAGAAGTATCCCACTTATGAAAAAGAGATGTATTCCATTGTGGAGGTCTTTCGACCATGGAAACATTACATTTTGTGGAAGGAGACGGTCAATCCACACAAACCACCGACCCCTGCAATTCATACATATGAAACGAGAGTTATAAAATGATAGACATCATAAGTAGTCCACATACTTGCAATAATTCCATTTGAATATAAAGTACAAGCAGGGAAGCACCAATAATGTTGCAAATTGACTAAGCCTACCATCAATCATGGCGTTAACCACTCTGCTCAACTCTTGTGGGCACGAGACTTCTTATTGTCGACTCCTCTATAAAAGAGACATAGAATTCGGCCACACATACCAAACGCTCTTAGAGGGTCAGCAAGTTCTAGATTTCCAACTCCAAGATGCATAGTTATGCCACTTGGCCACCTTTGTGTTCCTTCAAGCGAGCAGGTGAAGATGATTTGGGAAGCGCAATATAGTCGGGCTGTTGGACATTTCGGGATCGAGAAAATGGTGGCGGTATTGCAGAAATATTTCTATTGGTCAAATCTTCGACAGGATGTCGGGAAGTACATTAGATCCTACATTGCCTATGCCATTGCCAAACTGACCATCAAGAAGAAAGGCCTCTATACTTCATTACCTACCCCTAGTCGACCTTGGGAATCCATCTCCATGGATTGATTGTCAAACCTTCCTTCTACTAAGCATGGAAACGACTATGTTTTGTGGTCGTCGATAAATTCTCAAAGATGGCCATTATGGCGGCTTACAAGAACAATATCACAGCAGAAGCCACTGCTAAACTCTTCTTTGAACAAGCGTTGGTACCATGGTAAGTTTTCGGGGCGAATTTTAAGGTGTTTTTCATTTTAGAGGGCGAAAATTTTATAAAACACCCATTTCATCTATTTAGCCCAACTTTTATTTAAAAAATAATTACTTTTTCATTTTAGCCCAAAAAAAGGGGCGGATAAACTATGAAAAAAAATCATTTGACCTGATTCTCCTAGTTTGGGAGGTTATATTCCATTACAATCGCTCGATTTTCTGCTTTGCAATGTTAAATTCGTTTGCAATCGGTCATTGTTTGATTTGGGAGGTTGTATTTGGTCCCAATTGTTGGGTTTTCTTATATTCTTTCCACAACTAGCCTACATAGTTAATCGGGGGGTTAAAGGGGGGATGGATCCCCCCCTTTGTTGCGCCAATTGTGCAGTGGAGGGGTCACAGGGGGTTTGAGGGGGACGGGTAGCCCCCCTCTATGGGGTCAGGGGTAGCACCCCCGGGAAAAAAAATTTGGACCCTATATTAGGTTGGGCGGACCTACCTATGGTTTTGTGCATGGTTCTCGCACATGGTTTTCGGTCCATGGTTTTGGACGCAATGGTTTTCGGTCCATGGTATTGGATGCTTCGGCATGTATAAATATGTATTGTAACATTGAAAGGAATATAATGAAAAATCAATCTAGTAGTCTCGATTTTGAGATCCACGGGGAAATCTCTGTGTATATGTGTTTTATGTGTTATGCTCTTGCATTATTTATTTTATGTGTTTTAGAATTCGTATTCAGGTAATTTGGGGTTAAAGCCTACACCAATCGCCCTAATTTCTTCTGTGAACGGCTCCCTATTTTCTAATCTAGTTTTCCTCGATAGAAAGGGTGTAAATAAATAAAAATATAATTAAAGTGGAGGTATGGTAAATAAATAAAACCTCTTTTTATACTTACTCCAAAGGTATGGTAAATAAATAAAAATATAAATAAACTAGAGGTATGATAAATAAATAAAACCTCTTTTTATATTTAGTCCATAACCCTCTTTCTATTTAAGAAGACTCAAAAAAGAGGTTTTATTTAAGTGAATCCTATGGGCCAAATACCTTTTTTATAAAAGAGGTATGGTAAATTAATAAAAATATAAATAAACGAGAGGTATGGTAAATAAATAAATATTTTTTTATATTTACTCCATAAGTCACCTTATATTTACGAACATTCAAGGGTGTAAATAAATAAAAATATAAATAAGGTGGAGGTATGGTAAATAAATAAAACCTCTTTTTATATTTAGTCCATAACCCTTTTTCTATTTAATAAGGCTCAAAAAAGAGGTTTTATTTAAGCGAATCCTATGCGCCAAATACCATATTTATAAAATAGATAGGGTAAATTTGTCAGGCCAGGGTAACTCCAGGCTTGGCAGAAAAAACTGATTGATTTTTTCATTACGTAACTATTGTTTATATACATGAATGTGACTGATCAGTTCATCTTCTTGATGACTGTTCACATTCCGGGTACACCCAACCGCTGAGGATTAGGTGTCAACAATTCCCCCCCTTAATCTGAAGGGATGTTGGTGAGTCCAAGAATCATTCTGAATCTTTCAAGCTTTTCTCTTCCAAGCGCTTTGGTGAAGATGTCTGCAATTTGCTCATTTGTGGAACAATGACGGAGATGGATTGTTTTGGCCTCAACATGATGTCAGATCAGATGATATTTAGTATTGATGTGCTTAGTACGATCATGGAACTTTGGGTTCTTGGCCAACTTTATTGCAGAGGTGTTATCAATCATGAGTGGAGTTGATTGTACTTGTTTTACCTGCAAATCTTCAAGAATTTTCCTGAGCCACACAATTTCTTTCGTTGATTCAGCTGCTGCCACGTATTCTGCTTCTGTTGTGGAATCTGCTGGAACTGATTGTTTGCGTGATCTCCAGGAGACAGCTCCTGATCCAAGACTCATAGCATATCCTGAAGTAGATACCCCAGTTTCTTTGTCTCCATCGAAGTCTGAATCAGAGTATCCAATCAAGCTGAAGTCGTCCACCTGTGTATACTTGATTCCAAGGTCTTGAGTTCCCTTCAAGTACCTTAGAACTCTTTTTGTAGCAGACCAATGTCCCTCACAAGGCTTTTGCATAAACCTGGAGAGGATTCCAACAGCAAATGAAATGTCTAGTCTGGTAGTAGTGAGGTAGATGAGACTTCCTACAAGCTGTCTATAATTTGTTGCATCCTCAAATTCCTTTCCTTCAATAGATGTGAGCTTCAAGTTTTGTTCCATTGGAGTAGAAAGAGGATTGCACTCTGTCATGCCAAATCTGTTTAACAAATCTCCAATGTATTTCTTTTGAGAAAGAAATATGGATTTCGGATGTTGGGTTACTTCAATGCCAAGATAATAATGAACATAGCCCAAATCAGTCATTTCAAAACTTTTTCCTAATTCTTTCTTTATGGATGCAATATAGCTGTCATTGTTCCCTTTCATTAAAAGATCATCTACATATACCACAAGATATACAACTGTTTTGCCAACTTTCTTGACAAATAAAGTTGCATCATCAAGATCAAAATGATTGAAGTTGAGTTTCAAAAGATGCTCAGTTAGTTTTTCATACCAGGATCGTGGTGCTTGTTTGAGGCCATACAAGGACTTCACAAGTTTGCATACTTTATGTTCATGTCCTTTCACAGCAAATCCTTTAGGCTGGGACATAAAAACATTCTCTTTTAGATCTCCATTTAAGAATGCAGTTTTTACATCCATTTGATGGACTTTCCAACCGTTATGAGCAGCTAGTGCAAAGAGTGTCCGGATGGTGGCCCATTTTGCTGTGGGGGCAAAAGTTTCCTCATAATCGACCCCTTCCTTCTGTGCAAAACCTTTTGCTACAAGCCTAGCTTTGTGCTTGTCAAGTGAGCCATCAGCTTTGTATTTGTTCTTGTAGACCCACTTGCAGCCAATTGTTTTGGTTCCAAATGGAGGATCAACCAGCTTCCAAGTGCCATTCTTTATGAGAGCATCATACTCCTTTTGCATCGCTTCTTTCCATTCATCATGAGAAGCAGCTTCTTTGAAGGAAGTTGGTTCAAAATCTGTAGACAAGTTCAATTCACAATCATAAGTAACATCCATATCAACAGGTGAATTAGAGTCATCTACATCACCTCCATCTTGTCGGTTTGTATTTCTGGTTCCTGTTTTTCCAATTTCATCAGGATGAACACTTTCAAGTGTCTTTGTCAGCCACTTTGGGGGACATTTCTGAGATGGTCCAGGCTGCTCTGTTGATTGAGTTGGGACTGAATCAAGATTGAGTTTCCCAATTCTATCAATTACATCACTTAAAGGATCATCCGGTGTTGGATTTTCATGCAGGGGAGATTGTTCTTCAGAAGAATATTCCACATGTTGATCTAGTATAGGAATCCCCCCTTCAAGATGTGGAATCTAATTATCAAACTCTTGAAATGATTTCGTTTTTGTGAATCTATCCAAGCGATCAAGTTGCCGCTCAACAACAGTGTCAGATTTGGATGATTCAAGAAAAATGACATCTCTAGATACAGAAAACTTTTTATTTACTTCATCATAGAGACGGTATGCTTTAGAGGTGTTTGAATACCCCAGGAAGATACACTTACGACTTCTAGCACCAAGTTTGTTTCTATGTACCTTTGGTATTGAAGCATAACAGGTGGAACCAAAGATCCTGAGATGTTTTACCGAAGGAACATGTCCATACCACAATTCATAAGGAGTCTTGTTTCTTATAGCATTAGATGGACATCTATTCTTTATATATGCAGCACATAGAATAGCATCAGCCCAAAACATTATCTTTACATTTTTGAAGAAAAGCATGGATCGTACCATATTCAAGATTGTTCTGTTCATTCTTTCAGCTACACCATTCTGTTGGGGATTATAAGGCACAGTCGTTTGATGTTTGATCCCATGTTGGCGGAGATAGTTTTCAAATTCATTTGATGTATATTCTTTTCCATTATTAGTGCGAATAGACCCAATATGAGATTATGCATCATTTTCAATCCATTTATGAAAATTCTTGAATGTTTGAAAAGCATCAGATTTGTTCTTCAATAAATAAACCCAACACATTCTGGTGTAATCATCAATAAATGTCATGATATATTTATTTCCATTTGCAGAAGGAACAGGCATTGGACCACATAAATCTGAATGAATGAGTTCAAGCTTTCTATGTGCTCTTGAATGTGAATCATGAAAAGACTGTTTGCTATGCTTTCCTAGAATGCAAGCATCACATTGCTTATGTTTTCTAGGAATTGTAGGCAAACCAGCAACACCATTTTTCTTCAATAAGCGGAGACTGTCATAGTTTAAATGTCCAAATCTAGCATGCCATAATAAACTTGATGCAAGTGTACCTTCTTCATGATGAGAAATATATGAGAAATGTTGTGCATGAGCAGAGGTTCCTTGCAGTTTGAGAAGTCTTTCTTCTTCTATTCCCCTCATGACATGTGAGTGGTCAGATGCTTTTCTTACCTCAAGCTTTCCATCAAACATATGAATGGAGTGACCTTGCTGACGGATGTGGACCAAGGACAGCAAGTTTCTCTTGAGCTGTGGGAGATATAGAACATGATCCAGAAGAAAGTCTGGAAGACCAGGCAGTTTAAGCCTGATTGTACCAAGCCCTGATGGCTTGATTTTTGACTGATCTGCAAAGTATACTGCTCCATCAACATTGTCAGTGAAATCTTCAAAAAAATCTTTCCTATGAGTCATATGACAGGTTGCTCCTGAATCAAGCAACCAATCATTTTTCGAAGAATCAAGTGAAGCATTAAAAAAATCTTCATTTACTCCAATGTTACATTGTGCCTCAATATAGTGAGTGGATTCACGTGCTTTACCTTTGTCTGTATCATCAATTTTACCTTTTTGCTGGTTTCTTTTCTGCTCAATTTTATCCCATGGTAGCTTGCATGTAGAAGCATCATGTGATCCATTTCGTTTGCAGCGAATGCAATGCAGATCTGCTTTTTCTCCTTGAGAATGTCTGCCCCCCCTGCCTCTAAAATATCTTCCTCTTCCTCTTCGTCCACCTCTTCCTCTTGTAGAGTCTTGAGCAGGATGCTTTTCTTTATGAGCAAGGCACACAGTCTCTTCAGAAGATTCAGGGACTATCTTCTTTCCAAAGGCTTTCTCTCTTTTAGCAAACTTTTTCACAAGAGAGTCAAAGGTTATATCTTTAAGATTTGCATTTGCTTGTAAAGACTCAAGATAATTGGAGTAGGTAGGATAGAGTGCCTTGAGAAAAGCAATAAGAGGGATATCCAGCTCAACCTTAGTGGATTTAATATCATGCATTATAGACTTTAATTCAAATGCAAGACCAAGAGGATCATTATTTTTCAGTTCAAGAGTGAAGAGTTTAATCATGAGCTGAACAACTTCAAGTGCAGAATGTGAGTCAGAGTTCTTTCAGCTTTTGTAAAGCTTCAAAGTCAGTTGAATAAGATGAAATATGGCGACTTACTTCTTCATTTATAGATGTTGCGATTAATGCATATGCTTTTCTGTTCTTGTTATCCCAAATGACGAGCTCTTTGTCTGATGTAGGCTGTACAGGGTCATTGTCTCCTTCTCCGACACACACTCCCTTCCACAACTCATTGTAGATGAGGGTGTGTTTTACCATCCGGGAACATTCAGGATAGTTCTCCTTGCCAATGAGAACTATTCCTACCATAGAAATGATTGAATGCATTCTGTAAAAAAATTACTTCTGCTGATAAAAAAAAACTTCCTTACGTTACAGCCTTCAAATCCCTCTAATGTTTGCTAGAAGCATCAGCATTGAAATGATAACTTTTCAATGCAGCATTACCAATCAAAAGAAAACTATGTAATAAATCGCGCAATACCAAACACTTTGATTGATATATATAAACACTTTGAAAAACAGCGCAATACTCTGAATGATAAATAAACGCTTTGAAAACTGCACAATACTTTGACTGCTTTGAAAGACTGCTTACATAAACTGCGCAATACTTGACTCACAGCATTACCATTCGGACATTCACACTAACATGGAATAAAACGCGCAATACCAAATCAGTTACCATACCATATCCTTGCGGTCGTGAGCAATGACAAACAGAATCTGAACTGCTCTCAAATAATAAATTACAGTGCTCTCAAATAATAAGCGATGACAAAACTGCTCTCAAATAATAAATTACAGTGCTCTAGCCACGTTCACTCTAGTGAGTAACAAATCGAGTGTTGAGCAGATGCAATGTCGGGCATCTCAGGTTCGTTCTTCAGGCCTGTTCCGCCAGCTACGACATGTACACGCTCTCGCTCCTCACCGAGGAATCCATCATTGTGACGAAAGGGAAAAGAATCCGAACTCGCGACCTCTGGACTGCTCCTCCCAAAGAATTTCACTCCCGCGCATATAGATATATAGCTTCTCTCGGTGTGTGCACACACAAGGATACAAGGAATGTGATACAGAGATTAAAAAGGAGAGCATACAAAGGAATAGGAAGAGGGTCGGATGGGTAATGTGCTGCTGCGAAGAGGAGTGGATGGTCATCGTCGGATAAAGATCATGAAAGCCGACGGATCGGTGATGAATGAGAAGAAACTTTCGGCAGGTGTCCCTACAATTAAGGATTCAAAGTGCCACACGGTGGAAGAGGGAACGAAAATATGTGCATCATACGAACAGGGTGATGATCGGAGATTTTACGACGCCATTCTCAGACAGGTTTACCCGTCTCTCTGTTATAGACATTTTTGTGCCTTACAGCATGAAGCATGAAATGTCAATAATCTAAGGGATCCAAAGTCCCTAAACATGTTGTTCCTACCCCTAGAGGAACAAGGTCAACAAACCACAGCACTGAATATCAGTTCTCCACCTGAAAACACTCAAAAACAAGCTAATTCTGGATCATGTCAACTGCTCCACTGAGCATCTGCGCTGAATGTCAACTGCTCCACTGAGCATCTGCGCTGAATGTCAACTGTAAAGAAGGCTACCTGCGCTAGGCGAGTTTGGCCAAGTGGCACAGTCATTCCTCAAGGTGTCAATGCCCAGGAAGCTTCCAAAATGACACTTGGATCAGGGAATTCGCCTAGTGATGAGTAAGAGGGTCTAGATCTCCAAGTGGAAGAAAGAACCTCCAAGTGGACTCAAGAACTGAAGAATAACTGAAGTGGGAGAGGACACTAGTCAGCTTCATGCCAGCCTCAAGCTGACTCATCCTTTCTCCAAATCTCCTATATATAGAGCTCTCTCATGAGGTCTAGATAGGCTGGAATCTTGTGAATGTAAGGAAGTGCTGTTGGTTTGAGTATATAACTATTGGGTGATTTGCTTGAAGGAGGTGAAGAGGAGATTTCTTTCTGCTGGGAGGTGATGCTGGATTGGGCCTTTTATGGTTGTATCACTTCCTGAACTTTACTTCTTCCATTAATAAAGCATTTGAAGTTCTTCTATATGCATGTGTCTCAATGGCGTATTGATACTTGTATATTTGATTTATTCTAATCCTTGAATCAATTATGAATGTATGCTTCTTGTAGTTTCCCTCTCTTGTTATTTTGCAGGATCTTGGTGTAGTTGGGCCAGTGAAAGAGCAAGGAGCTGGGAGCAAGCAGCAAAGAGAGAAGATTGGATCAATCATTAGCGGAAGACAACGGTTAGTGGATCTCTTTCTCCCCTCTCTTACATCTCATAAAGAAGTAATCTCAAATAGCTTTGCTTTGATTGTTGCTGAGGTACTATCACCCTTAGAGTGGGATAGGGCCATTCCGTATTGGATACTTTTCCCAACAACAAATTGGTGACTCCACTGGGGATCGTATTTTGTTGGTTATTTGTGTTTTTGCTATTCATTTCATAAACAAAGGGAGTACCGAATCGAACTGCATTTGGATCTTTCAAATGCAAAGTAGAGGGCAGCTACTCTAGCTCAGTTTCTGGGCAAGTTTATGATTTGAAGAGCTAATCCACAAGGACTCTAAATAGCTCTTAGTGATAGCTTTTCATCCTCCTTTTCATCCCTTAGTGTGTACTTGACTGATAGCTTCTGATTTGGCCAAAAACTGTGAATTTTTGAGCAATCTGTGACCCGGAAACTGAGAAAAACGAAAGTTTGTCTCTTCAGTGCAAGTGCTGTGAAGGCAGTCTGCATTTCAGCGCAGTTCCCTAAGGGGTTCCTGCGCTGGACCAGTTTTGCCTAGTGCTACTGGGGTTCCCTGCTGTTCATTGCCCTGTTTTCACCCTTGTTTTTGCAGCCTGTTACCAGTCAATGTACCTATCTGAAACCAACTTTCCTTGCCACTATTCCGCCTCGGTTGTATAAAGAAACTGTGTTTGTTCTTTGTGTATTTCTTGTATCATTTACAGTTTCCCATAACGAAAGTGAACTAGTCTTGCTATGGCCTCTTAGATCTAGACCTGTGATAAAGTGTCGTTTTGATCTTAAGAGTTAGTTTATTTGCTGTTCATAGCTGATTGAGCTTTTGCTTTCGTCATATGGTTTGAATTTATATATTTCTAGTGTCGAAACAAGTAAATCTTAAGGTGTCTTTTGATTTTGGACAAGCTTGTTTGCTTTCACTTGAAATTGAATTCAAAGTTATACAACAGCTTTCTTTTTGTATCGCACCAACATTAAGAAAGTGAAAAGAAATACTTGCATTGTGCATGTGCATTATGACAGTTTGCATGTTGATTTAGGAAAAAGTGCATTAGTGTGTGCTCTATGATCTGTGTGAAAAGATGTTGTCTTTCTTTTCCCTCAGTAGTTAAGATTTTCAAAGTTGAAAGATTGAAAAGCTTGCTTATCATCTTAGACTGCATTTAGGAGTGTTACTATACATCTCGTGGTGATCCATAAAGGCAAACTGCTAAACAAGATCAACCTTAAAATAAATTGAATTTACATAACAACGCATTGAAACATAACGCAAACACATAGAGGTCTAAGCTAGAGACGTGTTCCGGCGTCGTTAAACGTGATATCTTAGCGTTGAGTGGTTGGGTGATTCCTCCACGGTGAAGCGATAAGTATCAATACGGACTTGTGCTCCCACGTACCGTCGCGTATATATTGGGAGACCCCTATAGGAACAAAGCCTTTATCCATAGGAAACCGTGTCGGCCGCCCTACTGATCGCAATGCAGTGAACACAGCATTCACGAAGATCGACCACTCGTACCGTAAAACGTATTCTGTGGTTTTGCGAAAAGTTTGGCACACCCTCTGCCTAGAACTCCAGAGCAGTTTCTTTTGGCCTTTTTCAAACTCTATAACTGAAAAAGTCCATCCGAGCATTTGTCACTTCGGGCTCGTTAAAACATCGAAGGAGACTAGAGTCATCTTTAGCTTTTTCTCGACTCTTAAAAAGTGAAAAAGCAAGTTGTGTCTAAAGCGTCGTTATAAAATTTATTTTAAACGGAACATAATCACCTCCTATTCCTGCGTTGATCTGTAGGTTGAGAACATGGAACGCCCCAACCAAGGAATTCCACATGATGGAAATCCTAATCCTTTCTCCTCTTGGGGAGAAGTTGGTGCGCCCCACATGGCCACATTGTCGCTTCCAGGACTGACAATTGGCCTGCCTATTTGGCTATTCTCAACCAATGTAGTTCAGAACACCATGGTTCCTGAACAGTCGAGTCAACAGTTAGATCAGTCTAGAGCTGCCCACCAGCCTTCAACTTCCTATAACTCTTCCTCCAATCCTTCATCTTCGCAAGGTAGAGCCGGCAAAAGCCAAGCTCCCATGGAGAAGAAGGAGAAGAAGAAGAGAGAGAAGAAGAAGAAGGAGCCTAAGGCGACTGGGGGCAAGCAAAAGACATCTGACAAAAATCCACACACAGCACAGACCGGGCCTAAATCGCCATGTGTCATATGTAGAGGAGACCACTTCCATAGAGATTGTCCCTGTATTCCCCGGATACTAAGGGACTGGTCCCCTCATTTGCACAGTTCGGGAGCATCAACCTCTGATAGCCATGTTGAATGCATACCGTCAACCAGCGAAAGTGAAGGTTCAAGACAAAGAGGGGGAGCAAGATTCCCCTGCAGACTGTGTGAAGGCGATCACGCCATCCACCGTTGTCCCTTCTTAGACGAAGCGAAGAGAGTTTTGGAAGATCGCCCGGTTTCACCGTTGAGACTTCCTCCTGGATACAAAAAACTCGTGCCGAGTCCTTCGTTGGTTGAAAATACAGCTGGCCCGCTCAAGTGGTCAGCTGAAGCGTCAGTCATTGAAAATGAACCTACTGAATCCAGACCAGACGAAAGTCTAAAGGTCGATACGGCAGTTGACCCGGTTCTTCCTTCAGAGGTTTCATCCTCAAATGACACCGTCACTGAAGATTCATCTTCAAATGACACCATCACTGAAGAGAATAAGGATGACACCATCCAGATTCTTTTCATCAACACAGATTCTGATGAGCATCAGGGCAATGCGCCCATTCCTTTATCGCAGGAAGGAACATCGTCAGGGTCATATCCGGCCATGTATTCGGTCCCACCACCAAGCAACCTGGTTGTGTCCTTTGATTGGAACCAACTAGGCAGACCCCGGTTGCCAGCCAGTGTACCATTCAGAATCATGGTCCAAATTTATAGAATGGTAATGGCTGGAACTATCATTGATGAAGGGGCATCTGTGAGTATCCTTTCCTCTATTGCTTGGAAAGCACTGGGTTCCCCGGCGCTTTTGCCTGAGATAAGAAATCTCTCAGGTTTTGATAAAGGAACCAGTCGACCATTAGGGATCCTCCCCAATGTACCTGTTACATTGAAAGGGAAGACCGTTCAAATGAACGTGATGGTCGTTCAAGGACCCTTGGATTATAACCTACTCCTTGGACGAGACTATATATATTGCATGGGAGCTATAGTCTCCTCACTCTTTAGAGTAATGTGTTTTCCACACGAAGGAAGAATGGTCAAGCTCGTAGACCAACTTTCATTTCCGGGATCACGCATCGCAAATAGTCACATACCAACCCTCAATGGTCTATTCACTCAAGAAATGTCTCCACCCCCAGTCCTCCTTCCCGATGAGTGCGAGTGATTCGGAAAGATGGGACTGGAACCCAGGGGGCATGCATCCTGGTCTGCTTCGGGCAGAGGAAACCTTGGGTATAAGGTAGAATTTCCGCGAAAGAATATGACTAGTCCGTACCCCGTCCGTGGATGGAAGAGGGGTTGTTCTAGAACAGGATTCTTTTGTCAAGGTTACTTGTTTGACAAAGGTCATTCACCATTGTCTACTTCGGTAGACAGTGCCGAGGAGATGTTTTCGTTTGATGGTGTTAACAAAACAATCTTTGGGTAACCAGAAAGAGGCAAGCCTCCCTCAATAACACCAATGTTTTGTCTTTGAGTAGTGTTCTTCTCTTGTCGCAAGTAGCTGCTCTCTTGTCGCAAGTAGCTGTTCTCTTGCGATCTTGCAAAAGAGCTGTCAAAAGTTGGGCCGATGGGAAGACAAGTACCGCGTAAGACCCGTTAAAAATAACGAGAAGACAAGTACCGTTAACATTAGACTAGCAAGACGACAAGTAGCTGTGAACACCCAAAGAAAAGCAGAAGTGGGGGAGAGGAGGGGCAGCCTTGAAATTGTATTTTATACCTGGGGGCATGCAAACCTTTTGGAGTGCAAGCTAAGAGCGGTTATTTATCTGTTTTTTAGATTAGTCGTTTCCGAACTTGCATAAAGAAAGGATGAGAGGGAGCATAGCTTATGTGAGGTGTGAGCTCTATAAAAAATGGAATCTTGCAAGAGACATTTCTTATCTTATGACTGGAATATCGAGCAGTTTTACCGCGGAATTTATGCTCGTTAAAAAATAGAAAAGCGAAATCCGAGCAGTTTTAATACATAGTTCATGCTCGTTAAAAAATAAACATAAGATTGAGCAAGAGTTTCCTCCAGAGTTTAAGCTCATTAAAAAATGAACCTATTCCGGTAAATAACCATTATGATCGTAAATTTATTAGCCATGAAAAGCCTTGGTCGTGTTTGCACCCACCACCTCCATTCCATTTGGCCAATCGTTCACCTCCATATGATTGTTTACCCATTTTGAGGAACAGCTGCGAAGAGTGATTTCACTTAGCCATCCTTGTGACACTGCCGTGATTGGAAAATTCCAACCTGTACCTGGAATCTGCTGCTATCCCTGTTTATCACTCGTTCCTCAAAAGACGAGTCTTCTTTGAGCTCTTTTCTCCTGACTCGTAAAATATGAAAAGTTTGCCGAGTTTTGGCCTGCCAGCTCGTTAAAAGGACCAGAAGAGCTATCCCTCCTCTAGATTTTAATCTTTTTGGACCTGAGGGATTATTGCACAAAAAGGTCGAGCGCTTGTTTTATTCGGCTCGTTAAAATTATCGAAAACTCATCCCTTCTGTATTGTTTTATACTTTTTCGGACTTAAGGGATTAGATGACGAAAAAGGAATTTTGGAGTTAACTTTCTGTACCTTTTCAGACTCTCTAAAAATGAAAAGGACCGAGTTTTCCTTGTCGTTAGACTCGTTAAAATGATTAAATAGCGACAAACTTGTCTTTAGACGAGAACGAGTTTCCCTATCGCTAGGCTCGTTAAAACATAGCGATGGGCTTGCCCGAAGGGCAGGTTATAGAACAAGCATATGTTATCCTCCTCAAGCTTGACAAAAATAAAGAGGTACTGGTCAGAAATGACTGGGGAAAAATTGGGAGAACCTCAAAGCTTTAATGGTAGCAAGTCGCTCTTGAACATGACACTTTTCCTCCGTATCACATCGGGTTGGGTTGTTTCATTCACCGGTCTCATCACCATGGTCCTCGCCAAACCATCCACATTTGGGGTAATGCTACCGATCCATCGCATCAGTGTCGTTATATGTTCAAGAGATGTTGTTCAAAAAGAGTTAACCGTGTCCCATCCACTGCCATACATTATCCTTCATCCACCCATGATCGCCACCCTGAATCATATTTCACAGATTGTTTTCACCTCCACTAAAATCATTAGCTCCGTTCCGTGTCAATGATGTGGGATTCATTAAGGCCCTCCTTTGACGGATCGCTTCTTGTCGACTTCAGCTCATTATCCAAGAAGTTGATCTAGGAACACCCCCCTCAGTACTTTGAAGCTTGCATGCCTCAATGGCAAGTTTCTCACTTCCGGCGACAGGTATACATCAATGACCTTCGACCAGAAGATTTTGCGTGGTGTTCGACGCCAAGTCCTTTATTCACACCACGTGAATTGTACTGCAGTACCTTGAGGGTCATTATCATTATCGATGATTCCTCTCGCGCTTGTTAACGGTTTACATTATTGACCGGTAATCAAGCGATGTCTTTCCATGTTCGACTTCAGCGCAATTCTCACATGGATCGACTTGTACTTAGAGTGAAGATCGAACGAGTTTGAAGACCCCGGATCTAGTTTCATCCATCCGGGCTGCGATATATATTCAGGAAATATAAAGACATTTGACATGTACATCATTACAGCAGATGATCATCCTACTCAAAGGATGATAATTTCAGCAGAGAATTATCAGTCTACCATCAGACGATCGTCTGTTATATGTACCAAAATGAATTTATAAAGCTGAGCATGGGAATGCCCGCCTCAGCTAGATCATGAAAGCAGAATGAAAAATAATGTATTGTATTGTATTTTATTACAGGTCACCTCTCAGCGATTGAATGAACTTCGGATCCTCCTGATAAAGCATTTCACCCGATAAACGACCTCATACTTTAGGGGGCAACTGTTATAGACATTTTTGTGCCTTACAGCATGAAGCATGAAATGTCAATAATCTAAGGGATCCAAAGTCCCTAAACATGTTGTTCCTACCCCTAGAGGAACAAGGTCAGCAAACCACAGCACTGAATATCAGTTCTCCACCTGAAAACACTAAAAAACAAGCTAATTCTGGATCATGTCAACTGCTCCACTGAGCATCTGCGCTGAATGTCAACTGCTCCACTCTGTACCTGCGCTGAATGTCAACTGTAAAGAAGGCTACCTGCGCTGGGCGAGTTTGGCCAAGTGGCACAGTCATTCCTCAAGGTGTCAATGCCCAGGAAGCTTCCAAAATGACACTTGGATCAGGGAATTCGCCTAGTGATGAGTAAGAGGGTCTAGATCTCCAAGTGGAAGAAAGAACCTCCAAGTGGACTCAAGAACTGAAGAATAACTGAAGTGGGAGAGGACACTAGTCAGCTTCATGCTAGCCTCAAGCTGACTCATCCTTTCTCCAAATCTCCTATATATAGAGCTCTCTCATGAGGTCTAGAGAGGCTGGAATCTTGTGAATGTAAGGAAGTGTTGTTGGTTTGAGTATAGAACTATTGGGTGATTTGCTTGAAGGAGGTGAAGAGGAGATTTCTTTCTGCTGGGAGGTGATGCTGGATTGGGCCTTTTATGGTTGTATCACTTCCTGAACTTTACTTCTTCCATTAATAAAGCATTTGAAGTTCTTCTATATGCATGTGTCTCAATGGCCTATTGATACTTGTATATTTGATTTATTCTAATCCTTGAATCAATTATGAATGTATGCTTCTTGTAGTTTCCCTCTCTTGTTATTTTGCAGGATCTTGGTGTAGTTGGGCCAGTGAAAGAGCAAGGAGCTGGGAGCAAGCAGAAAAGAGAGAAGATTGGATCAATCATTAGCGGAAGACAACGGTTAGTGGATCTCTTTCTCCCCTCTCTTACATCTCATAAAGAAGTAATCTCAAATAGCTTTGCTTTGATTGTTGCTGAGGTACTATCACCCTTAGAGTGGGATAGGGTCATTTTGTATTGGATACTTTTCCCAACAACACTCTCCACAGAAATGAACCAAACAATATTTGTGATTGCATTTTCAAAGTTGAATGGGCAACCGGTGAAATCACACAGCTTGATATTGAACGTATTTGTTTACTAACACCGGGAGGCGTTGAGGATCACCCAGGAATAAAGTTTCTTGAGAATTTCCTGGTTGCAGGGGGGTGAGAAAGCAATGTTTTCAATTGTTAAAATCTCGAATGAGCTCAAATTTTTTGTTATGTCGGCAAAAGAATGGGCAAGAGTAATAACGATTTTAACTCAGTACACTAGTGATTTGGCAAAAAACTGATGCAACCAGTCAGTGTATAACCGACACATTCATGCGTAGAGAATCAACATCATTGAGACGCAGGACAGAGGCAGCGCTCAGGACAGAGCAGCACTCATGACAGAGGAGCGCTCAGGACAGAGGCAGTGCCAGAGATAAGGGAGTTACAACTATTTTTAAACCTGGCTCTGATACCATGTCAGGCCAGGGTAACTCCAGGCTTGGCAGAAAAAACTGATTGATTTTTTCATTAGGTAACTATTGTTTATATACATGAATTTGACTAATCAGTTCATCTTCTTGATGACTGTTCACATTCCGGGTACACCCAACCGCTGAGGATTAGGTGTCAACAATTAATAAAAATATAAATAAACGAGAGGTATGGTCAATAATAAAACATTTTTTTTATATTTAGTCCATAAGTCACCTTATATTTACGAACACTCAAAAAATGCATTATATTTAGGTGAAGCCTATGGGCCAAATTATTATTAATACCATGCAAAAAAATTATTAACCCTAATATTAGTATTAATAAAAATAAAGATGGCACATGGTATTGACCCATGGTATTCATGTGGAATGTAGCCTATTTAAAGGGGGGAATTAAACAAGCATAGATCCATCTTTACTTTGGATCTACTAGCATAGAGTGAAAAAATATTTGATCCCTCTCAGGGCTTGGTAGATCAAGAGTAAAAATGGATCTTGTAATTTAATGTCACTTAAACATTTTAACTCGGTTAAAAAAAATCAATTATTAATTTTATTAATTTTTATAAATTACTAATAGTAGTTTTTAAGCTCCAGGTTTATGATAACTCATGGTATTGACCCATGGTAATACCATGGTATTCATGTGAGCATAGACTATTTAAAGGGGGAATTTTATTAGTTTAGATTCATCTTAATTCTGGGTCTACCAAGTGTTGAGAGGTATAAATAGATTTCATCCCTCTAAGAGTGGTAGATGTGGAGTTAAGGTGGATACAGGTTGGTTTTTATGATAATGAAGATATTAAATAGACTTAGGAAATTACATTGTAAAAAGCATCTTAAGGTGAATGGTTAAAGTTACATTTAGTCACTTCACAAAATTTAGTATGAAGGTAGTGAATTGTGATAATAAGCAATTTAGATTGGGAGAGGCATAATTAAATTTTATTATTTAATTGAAGATTTCCAATTAAAATAAAAATAAATCTACAGTTATATATTTATATATTGATTGGAAGGCTTCTGACAACGACCACTTCTTTCCATTAGATCCCCACTTCTTTCCATTAAATCCCCTTCAAGCCTTTGGGATACCTACTACTTTCTTATATTATATAGTTGGGGCTTGCTACTTGTTGGCGTGTTGGAGTAAAAAAACTTGATGTGTTTTTTTTATCTCGCAATTGGAGTCTATGGAATAAGAAATAAATTTGATTTGCATTTTCTCATCCTAATAGGTAAATGTTTGTAGATGAAGATTCCATCTTAGCAACTCTGTCACAAGGAAATTTTGTATATTTTTTTGTTGCTCAGTACAAAATCAAGCAATTTTTTTTTAAAACTCAACATTGGTTGCATTTAGGAGCAAAGAGTTGTCTCCATATCTTCTTCACGCAAGAAATTTGTATGGTCCAATGATCCTGCCATATGACTGTTGACAGCTAGCTTGCGGTATAAGACTATCTTCGATTATGAAGCAGTAGTAGTAGCTTGGTGGTGGGGAAGATTTGGAAAGTTAAATATTCAATGAAATCCATGATTTTTATGTGGTTGGCCCTAACAAATAATGTTTTGACGTGAGAGGTTCTACAAAATAGGGCAAGGTAGGGTCCTGGAATTTGTACTCTATGCAAATGTGAAGGGGAAACAATAGACCACGTGCTGGTGTTCATTTGTATTTTTTCTCAAGAGGTATGGGGTGTTATTCTCCCCTTATTTGAGGATAGGGTACTTGGCAGGAGGATTCCTTGTTGGACTGTTTGATGATAAAGCACTCAAATAACATAGATCATTGCCCCTGATTTCCTCTAGAGCCATTTGGAAATGAAATAAGGAATAAAAATTTTGTAGATAAGGAGATCCCTCCTTTTCAAGTATATCATCAAATAAAATATCTATATGAAGGCATAAAAATGACTCCAAAGGTTAAAGTTCCAAGGTGGGTTGCAATTTGGAGGTTGATAAAACTTATTCATGGCCTTTATTTGTTGGGGCTTGCCAAGGTGATAGTTTTGTTATATATATTATCTACGAATATGTGTGATATTCTTGTTCTATATATTATCTGTGATTCGAACCCAAGTCAGTTGCTCCTGCATGTGTGATATTCTTGTTCTGTATATTATCTGTGATTCAAACCCAAGTCAGCAATGTGCAAGAGGCAAATTCGAACTGGTGCTACTTTTGGTGTCTTTCATGTCTACCTCTGCGAAAGAATTATCCACAATACATCAAGTTCTGGATTCACATGTCTCCCGATATTTCATTATTTTTCACATTTTGAAGTGGGCATAGAGGATAGCTCTTGTTTCAGGTGCAAACATATTCATTGCAGGTCATAATGGGCAGTGGAGTAGTAGGGATGGGCTTGTTGGGTCAATATAGTTTGAACCCAACTACAAATTTGATGCCCAAAACTTCACAACTAGTTTTGGGGGTTCCCTGGCAACAGAAAAGCAAAAAATTAGGAGGTTTGAAACTTTGAGGTCATGCCCATCATATAAACCTTTTTGTACCACAACAAGATTGACAATTAGAATTCCTTTGGCATTCATGCTGGCGTAACTCTGCAACTTCCCAGGTGTGCATGTTGTTCACAATTCATGCTATGATTTATTTATTTATGTATTTGTTTTTGGTTGAAATTTATACATGTATAGGTAGCCTATGTGACATCCTTGATAATATTTCCATTTGAAGACCAAGTGAAGAAAGCACAGATCATAGTTGAATATAGTTTAACTTGGAGGTGTTTATAAGATTCATTTGTGAATTGAGTTGCTGCAAATAAGCTTCTTATCTTGATTTAATGAACTATGTTCTTGATCTGGATTCCCCTCAAACACCAACAAACAGAAATTGTAGACATCAATAATACAATTAATGCTCTTGTCAAATCGTGCCTCAATTACCAAGGGTACTAAATTTATTGTGATTTCTTTATCTAGTTTGTAAATTACTCCATGCAAAGGGAAAGGAGAGCTTTGTAGATCCTCCTCTGAGTGAGCTTGATCCTGAAATGAATGTGATAAATGAGAAAGAAAAGCAGTCGCAATACAGTGGCTTGGAACTTATTTCTTCTGAAAATTTTACATCATGGGTGGTTATGGAAGTTGTTGGATCATGTCTAACAAAGAAGTATTCAGAAGGACTCCCTGGTAAGAGGTAAGTATCTGAAGAAATAACTTGGAATGTGAAGAATGGCACCATCATGATTGTGATTGTGTCTGAGCTTGGCAGTTTCTTCTTGCCACTTGGTATTTGTTTCTTGTTAAACTCAGTTTCTCTTAGCTTTTGGACCTATACTTTTTAGTTTGAATGTTTGACATGTGTGTAATGGTTTATGGGTCCAGTGTTATAGTGTAGAGACCTGTAGTTTTTGCATGAGTATCTGTTATCACAATGATGGATACAATTGTTGGCACTTTTTTCTATATTTTTTCACTATTGTGTTGGGTTGGGATTTATGGCATGCATATAATATGATGGTAATGAATTCATTGACCAAAGTGAGAGGCTCTGCTAGCAGAGGGCCCTAGAAGCATTCCATCTTGAAAATAGTAGATGGGGTGTTAATTTTCAACCATTATCTCGATACCCAACTAATTGTGTTGTTTATACAACTATCCTCCAACCACATCATCGCATTAGGGTGTGTATGGTTCTAAACTATGAACCTCCTTTGATAAGATTATCATTCCTATTTGGGCATGTAACATGTGAAAATTTTCTTTGTAATGTTTAGAGTTTGGACTTACCACATGGAGGGCACCTGCCCCATGGATTCATGATAGCAAAAAAGTGAGTATCTGCTACATCAATTTACTTTGAATCAATGCCATATCGTCTAGATGAGTCCACGGGTGAGCTTGAATTTCCATTCTAATAATAATTAGGAGGGAAATAGTTCCATCATTGTCAAATATTGAACCAATCTTTTGGGGAATTGTTTAAAGTTTTAATGGTCGAGTTTGTTTTCTTGGGTTATAGGATTCAATGACTATGAGATGCTTGAGAAGAATGCCACCCTTTTTAGGATCAAGCTTATCATTGTTGGTGCTAGTGCATATCCCCGAGATATTGATTACCCTCGCATGAGGCAGGTATTGAAGCTGGGTATTTCTAGATCTTATAATGGCATTCCTTTCAAAAAATTATCTTTCCAACAATGTTTATTCTAGCATATTTTATTAATATGTTCTTATAGTATGTAATGTTGGATTTTTTATGATTTTTAGTACTAAAAAGTTTGTGGTTTGGGAATATTGCCAATACAGTTGGGGCATACTTAATGATGGACATGGCACACATAAATGGTCTCATCGTTTCTTCTATAATGGTCAGTCCATTTGATTTTTGTGATGTAGTAACAACTACAATGCACAAGGTGAGTTGATTCTATTAATTCTCTCTGCACTTCACCATTTCAATTAAAAATATGAGTATATTCGATGGACCTTTTTTTGGATCTATCTTAATGCTATATATTTGTACCATTCCCCCCTTGTAGAAGAAAAAGAATCCCATTAATGTTCAAGAAACAGCGAAGAAATAAAACAAATATGCCATTCCCATCATAGGAGAAGTGATTATACAGTTAAGAGGTGTATATTTTCCTTTTGATTATCTTACATGTTCTTTGATTAAGTTTCTTGTTTTCATTTTTTTATGTTCTTTATGTTTCTTATCACTACTAGATCAAAGCTTCGATGAAACTCATTATGTTCCTTGAATTATTTGTCAATTGTTTCACTTTTTTCCTTTCATTTTTATCTTTCTGATATTTTTCATTCTGAAATATTTTTGGATTGGAGGGTTGTGATTTTTAGTATTTACGAGGTCCTTGGAAGCATTATATTCTTTAGGAAGGAACGAGTATTGGGGGTCGACCTAGAGACAACCATCAAAAATGTAGTTTTTCCAGGGTTATAGGTCAATCTAAGTTCTCCTTCCTTTCCTCCATCATCCATATTGTTCTCTTGCTCACTAATATCATAATATTGGATATATCAATTTTTTGTATCATTTCATTTCTAAAAGATACATGAAATAATTTGTGGCTTTCTAGGGAGGACCACATAATCATACCATAGGAGGGTTAGTTGTTTGTTTAAAACATGATGTAACTACAGAGTTCAAGGCTTATCAAGTACAGGTGTAGCACTCTCACATGTCTAAGCTTCTGTAAAATTCATGCATGTGAATTATTTTTTGAATGGGTTTTGTTTCTTATCAAAGGTAAAATAGTTTTAGTAAGTTGTAGCGAATTTTCGAGTCCTTGCAAAGAGCCTAATGGATTGGGTTACAATTTGGCGTCTGGTGGTAGTGAAAATCAACTAGTTCTAGTTGATTTGAGGCCCTTGGTAAGGATCTTATGTTCATGTGCTCGAGTACCCAACCTACTTGTATATTGATTCCTATTGGATTTATTTGGTTGAATGTAACATGGTATATATTAATGGGCTTGGGCCGGGAATTGATGGTGCAAGAGTAGAGGACATTTTGGATGTTGCTTCTATCACACTGAAGAAGAATTTTGTACCAGGTTACATGATTTTTTTCTTTGTATATTTAGATGTAAGGGATTAATTGATTTTCCTTTCTCCATGGGATGATATAGCTTACTTTAATATCTTACATTTTCAGGCGATAAAAGTGTTATGGTTCCTAGTGGTATATGCATAGGGACTCCTACATTAACCACATGTGGGC
Source organism: Pinus tabuliformis (assembly GCA_031772625.1). Lineage (NCBI taxonomy): Eukaryota > Viridiplantae > Streptophyta > Pinopsida > Pinales > Pinaceae > Pinus > Pinus tabuliformis. The sequence goes on from CM062818.1 coordinate 2,059,821,658, forward strand.
TTCTTGAGGATGACTTTATTAAGGTTGTAGATTTTATCCACAAGGGGCTATAGATAGCCATTAAGGCTAAGAGCTCTGTGAAAAGTACAAAATTAAAAGATTTTATAGAATTTATTAAGTCAGACAATTTCTAGCTATGAAATAGCATTGTTGATCTCAAAAAGCAGGTTGAATCATTTTCTAGCCAATTTCCATTGTCTGGTGTTGGCACTAAAAATATTAGTTAGATATATGACATGCTCACAAGATCAAAAGTGTCCTTTATTAACTTTTAGGTTGGGCTTCAGTGACGATAACTAGGTTGGTAAGATTTGGTTCCATGTGTATATTATAGTGATGAATAATGTTTTAAGCTAAATTTTGTCTGAATTTATGTGCTTTCCCAGCATTGGCATTAACAGATTCTATTCCGATGTGTTGGATGTTGAGTTTTCCATTTTATTTATTGGAAATTATGTACGACTCTCTTTTTGTTCATCACAAGAATTTTGGGTTGAAAAATATTGATAACTTGTATGGAAGCTATTATAGCACTTATTTATGTGGTGTGACCATAGATATATTATATAACCTGGAAAGCAATATTCCATACTTCTCAAGGACCCAGGTATTGGGCCAATTACACAGTTTCATAAAGTGTGTTCACTAATATACTTCTACACATGCACAGATTCCATGTATACATGACACAATTGCAATCAATTGGGCTTCTAATACTTTTTTGTTACATTCATCATCTCACATAGGCTGGCAAGAATTGGTCCCATTTGTAGATTATAGCAATTGTTACACAAAATATTGTCACCATGACTTTCCGCAGTCAGTGTGAGTCTATCACCACTCATATTGTCCTCCTTTGCAAGTCTTAAACCTCAGCTCTTTATGTCAAGCCTTAAAAACGAGAGAAAGTCCTTGAAAATCTCTAAAACTCTGGTTCCGCACTTTCTCTTAGCATTACCTGCGGTCCCGCACCCCTTGGTCATGTTCCCTACGGACCTGCCCACTCTGTCTCTAAAGGAAAGGGTGCGGACCCCTGTAATCTTGAGGTGGCAAGTTCACTCCTAGGTGGTTCATGCATCCATAACTAAAGGAGCTAACCCCTTGATGAGAGTAGCTTATCCCTTTGAAGGAGGAATCTATCCCTTTGAAGGTGGACCTGGTAACTTCCTTCCTCTGCACTATAAAATGAGGCATTGGGCTGGTTGCTAGAGAGGTGAAAAGCTGAATATTTTTTAGGGTAAATGTTGTTGGAATTTAGACTTCCTAATTGAGCTTGAGAGGAGATATTACATACCTTTTGATCTCTTTGGGAAGAGAGTGAAACTTTTCAAAGTAGAGGAGATTCTTGCTGGACCCTAGTAGGAGCTTGTACAACATCAAGGTGTTAGTGTCAGTCTTTCCAGCCTTCCTCCAGTGATCGAACATGCTCTTGCAAAGTGATTTTAAGGTGTCAAGGTCAAATTTTATCATTTCAATGAGTCTTCAAGTAAAATTTAGTCACTAAGCATTAGGTCTAGGGTTTGCTTTCACTCCTTTCAAAGTTGTCCAAATGTCGGTCTATGTCACTATTCAGCTGATTCTACCATCATTCATAGGGTTTTCATCATCATGTCAGGTTCCAATGGATCATTTTACACCTTGTTCATGCTTCAGTTGCACCTAGGTAAGGTCATTTCCCTCTCCTAGGGTTTTGAAGGCAATTTCTCTTGGACGGTTAAATCATCAACAAAACTTGTATCCTGATGTTCATCCACCTTCCCCTATCCTTAATGTACCTTATTAAACACTTCCCATCACTGAGATTCCCCAAATTCCTCATTTTCGCACAAACCCTAGTTTCTTGCTACAACTTGACAATTTTCAAGGCTAGGCTTGTGTTTGTCCCTTTTGCACCCCTTCCCCTCACTCAATTTCTGAGATTACACTTTTCCCTACCTCCTAACATCCCTCCCTACATCCAAAAATTTCCTCAATAATTTAGAAGCTCCCTATCCCCTTCATTTCGCTTCATTTCGACAAATCTCTTGTTCCACACATCGGGGTAGGTTTTACTCAAATGATGTTTCTGAACAAGGAAAGATGAATTTGGGAAAACTGAGAGAGGTTTTTGTCCAAAACAGGCCAAGGTAGAAAAACCTCCTTCATTTTTTACACATTTGTCATGGTTTTAGAGAAATATCAAAAATACAATTTCCTCAGGAGAATTGATGAACCTCTGAAGTGACCTTGGGAAAATCAAGTTTTCTCCTAGCTTGGTCAGCCAAAAGACTTTCTTGATGAGTAAAATGATAACTAGACACAAATATATTTCCAATGAGCTATTATGAGCTCAATTTGGAGTTGAGGAAGGCATTAAAAAGTTGACTGTAACAGCACTCTACCTTTAGGCAGCCTCATTTGGCACATTTTGACTAGTCTTGGGAGATTTGATTTTTGAAAGGGCAAATGAACTCCAAATTGCAAAATTTTTAATTGGGTTGGAAATTAGACTCAAAGACCTTTCCAACAAGCTATCCCGTGACCAATTTGAACAACAGGAAGGCCTTCAAAAGTCTCCTGCAAAAATTGCTACGAACAGGCTCTATGCGTCGCACCTCAAGCCCAATGTGCCGCGCCTTCCCTATGTGTCGCGCCACCTGGCGCGTGCTTTTGCTAGGGAGCTCAAAACTGAAAAAAGTTTATATTTTTGGATTTTTCATGAAAAATCATGAATGCTAGTGCATTGCCAAGAAGTTTGGGCAAGTTTTGAGTCCCCAGGAGGTCAAAAACACTCAAAAAATGACCTCACTGCCCCTATTTTGACACACAGGAAGCAGTCATGGGATATTGAAGTTTTGGAGGTGCAAGTGGGCATAAAATTCAGAAATTCATCTTGGGTTCGAAAGTAGATAGTTAGGGCTTTCCAACAAGCACACTTGGGCTCAATTTGGACTTCAGGAAGTGCCTCAAAGTGACGCAATGCATACAGATTTTGGCGCGGCGCATAGAGGATTTTTGCTCAATTTTTCACCTTCCAGCTGAGAAATTCGGCCAGTTTGACTAGTTTTGCTTTGTGATGTAATTTTTTATCTATCTTGATGTAATTGGATAAACATGATGTAATTTTGGCACTTATTTACTTGTTCTAGAGGATTCATTCACTAAAAAGTGAAAATTTAATGAATGAATCAGTTTCCTAGCATATAGGGGTAAGTTGTTTGACTACCTAGATTTCAGTTCCTTGTTTAGAATTAGTTCAAACAGCTCCTACAATGATGATCTCGACCCCTAAAGGCAAGGGAATGGGTTGGGCTAGTCTATATCATGTAATTCCTAAGTCATTTTCAGGGTTGGACACTAGGGATTGCTTTGGCATATTATTGTACATTCTATCTCTGCATTTTTGGCTAAGGAAAGACCAGGGTTTTGCAGCATTGTTTGGGATCCATGTGGCTTTATGTTTTGATGGTGTTCTTCTCTAAGTAATTGTAATTTCATTAGTGTTATGTGTATCATTTTCCTGTCTCTTCTTCTGAATTTGAACAAATGAGTGATTAAGGTAGAATCCATTAACTGTTATGCTCTGCCTTTGAATTTGTTTAAATTTCCATGTTTTCATCTGTTTAAGGAGAATTCTTGAGATTCTCTTGCTCTCCTTAGCTCCTCACCAGTCTGATCTATCTGTTCACTCAATTTAAAGCATCAAAACGATTACCTTCCTTGCCCCAATCAGAACTCTGCAGAAAATGTGCCTCATCCCTGAGCCCAATTTGCCTTTCCCTGTTTCCAGCACAAAACCCCCAAAAACTTAAATCAAACCTTTGTACTTCATACCTAGCCTAAGATTAGCTTTTATTACAGTCATCTCGAACCCCATCGATTATATTTTTCCGAGATTGACCCAGAGAGAGCCCTCTCCTATCCTAGTAGGGATAGCTACGAGGCTGAGCGTGGTTTGATGTGGACCTAGAACCTTGTCTTTTCAGCCTGAGGCAAATCTAGGCTCTAACATAGTGGCGACCATACTGGGGAAGAAAATGGTTTGCTTGTTGATGTCATTTGTTTTATAAGCTACAGACGCAGCCTGAAGTTAGCCAGGTAGCCTTCGAAACGCTCTTGCTTTGCATTAACGAAAGTAGATAAAATTTGCTTCAGTCAATCTCCGGTCTAGTTTATAAACTGAACATATGATCTAAACGATCACCCCAGTACATGTATCAAGTTCAAATCTGATTGTTGTCGGTGGACAACGATTAGACACAGCAAGGCTGAAATCATTCACCTGGCAATTCTAAATCATTTCGAGATCAGATTCAAAGACTCCACTGGATGATGAACCTGGCGAGCAGAAACATGAAAAGACAATATGGACATATTAGGTATTCAAGTTGGAGTTTCATCCAAGACATTTTGTTCTTTGTTCTAAATTATTTCTTCTCTTTTCTCGAGAATGTTAACAAGGCTTTGCAAAGTATACTATGCTTGAGAAGAGATCCTCAGCTTGCATTTGATTCCTTCCCTTTGAAGATGGTAAATACCAAATATTTGCATGCCTTTGAGATTGATCAAGACCCTTCTTTTGAATCTTGTGATGACCCTCTTCAGAGTGATGAACCTAAAGAAAACAAAATTGATCCCATAGCTCTTGTATATACTCCTACACCTTGTATAGTCCCGGATAGGTATAAACCTCTTGTTTTACCTTCTGTTCTCCATGCTTTCCCAAAAAACTATGATCTATACTTGCCGAGGTTTGATGGTGAAACTAAGAATGTCAACGCTGAGCAACATGTGCAGAATTTTGAGTCTTTTCTAGACCTTTTTGAAGTTGATGAAGAAGATGTTAGTATTAGGCTTTTTGCTCTTTCTTTGCAAGGAAAAGTCGAGAGTTGGTTCAAAACCCTGCCTGATGCAAGTATCTCAGATTTCTGGCAGTTTGTCAAAGTTTTTCTCGACAGGTGGATGATCGGACAGAACCTTTTCCTTATTATAGAAGAATATAACTCGCTGAAAAGATTTCCAGGGGATATAGTACAACAGTTTTCAGCCAGACTTAATCAAGTTTATTATTCAATTCCAGTTGATATAAGACCTCCTCCTAGATCTGCTCTCTTGCACTACCCGGGTGCCTTTGATCCGGAAATGGAGTTTCAGCTGAGAGAAATGATTAGGTGTTCATGTCCTAAGTGTCGTAAAAATGCTCAAAATTCAAAGTGCTCAGAACTGGTTCAAAGCTAAACGACTGGAAAGTGCTCGTCCTCCCGATTCCGGCGCCGCAAATGGTTCGGAAAATGGTCGTCGTATGAGGAAGATATGGCCAAAAGAATATTTTGCCCAAAACATTAGAAATTTGAATTTTTTTTTTTAAAAATTAAAAAAGAATATTCCGCAGAATATTCCTCGGAATATTCCACAGAATATTCCTTGGAATATTCTGTAGGAATTTACAGGGTAAGTTCCTCAGAAAGAATACCAAAAGGACACCGCTCACAACCAGATCTCAAATCAATACACCAGTATTTTTGACGTGGTTAAAACCCTCAGAGTGCAAGGAGGGAAACAGTCCACGGCCTGTCCCAACGTGGGTACAGACAATTTATTAATCAAAGAATGAAAATTTACATAAGCTTCTCTCATGCACGGATTACCCGAACAATGACCCTCCATGCGCTTTAAATAGAACTCATGGACCAATCGGGTGTCAAGCCACGGATCAAGTGTCGGTAATACCGAGGTGAGAGTGAACCGTCGGATCACTACATATCGTGACCGTCGGATTGTAAGTTACAAAATGTACAACGGTAAAGAAACACACTTTACCTAACTCTAACCTAACTCTATGCTAGACCAAGTTGAACTTAACTATATCCTATGTGTCGGAATATCCTAACATATTCCCTTTTCAAGGGCCAATCAGAAGCCACCATGTGGCAGGCCTGGAGGGCGCCACGTGGCCCTGGGTGACATCAGCAAACCTCATTGGCGCATTTCAAAAATTTGTTTGGGCATCCGCGGGTTTTGAACACGAGACCTCCCGGTTATGAACAAACAGTCTTATTGTTAGCCCACGGCCTTGTACGTTGATGGATGGGCGGAACATTTGTTTGATATGGTTTAAAATTGGATTGAGCGAGAAAAAAAGGGGGGCAGCCCCTAAGGGCCAGCCCCCATCCATAGAACCTACGCCCATAACCCGGGGCTTAAGCCCATCACCGACAGCCGTTAATTGCGTGGAGTTCCAAACCACGTGGTCACATGCCGAGAAGTTGGGGACAAACCGTTAGACCAACCGTTAGTCATAAAGCCTTGGCGGAAATTCAATGCAGCCTAACCGCCAAGTATTTCCGGCCACATGCAGAAGGCTAACAACAGTTAACACGTGGTTAAGATGGCGGCGGAATTGGCGGAGCACCAAATTTGGCGGTCCCGCCATATTTGGCGGGCTTAAGTGGCCGTCATTAAATGCAACTGGGGTTTTGTTAGGCCAAACTGGCAGTCAGGAGTAAATGGCCATAACTTTGGCTAGGAAAGTCAATTTTGGACGAATTTTTTTTTGATTTTGGGTAATTTTGACCTTCTGAAGCCATTGGTGCAGGTCTTACAGCCATCATAGGTCATTTGCAGACGTTTTGGAGCCGTGAAAGTTCTAGGAGCCACTAGGGGCCAGTATTGGGAAGACTGTACAGGGTTGCAGGTATCCATTGGAGGTGATCCAATAGTCAATCCTAAAGGATTCAAGTGTTCTGAATCCATTTATACCATCTATTTCTCCTGTAGATGCTTCTATTCAGCTGTATTTTCAATTTGAGCATTTTATAAAAAACAAGGACATGCCCATTTGGGGGCTTTGGACCCAGCAGACATAGCCCAGGAGGGGTGAATTGCTTTATCAACTTCTTTTGCATCTGTGGTTTGTTTATTTTGCAAAAAAAATTCGTTTTTATGTGTTAAACAGTAAAAGGAAATAATTCTGCTATGCTTAGATGGGTCATAAACAGCTGAAAATTTCATGTGTTTCCTTTCTGCAAGACATGGAAGTCTTTTAAACATGTTTATTTCTGAATTGAATACCTTGCAAACAAATTTCAAGTAGTTTCAAATTCAGATCAAGTTGGTATCAGAGCTCAGGGTTTTTGTGCAAAGATCTTCTAACTGTCTTGCAAAGTATTTATGCTTACCAGGTTGAAACTTAAAAGAGGGGAAGGACAGTTGACTAGAGAACGAGAGAATCCTCAGTCAAGGAAGGCCAGAGAGCCATCACCTCCACCTTCAATTTCACCCTCAAGAGTCTCAGCAGAAGCTTCAAAGATGTTTGAACATGAAGGAGAAATTCCTATAGAGACAGATCCAAGAGAAGAAGAAAGAGTCTTCAGAAAGGCTTTCTTAGATCTCACCTTAATGGTGAGGATATTGTACCAAGAAAGAAATGAGAAATTGGCTGGAGAAGGGTCCAAACATCCACATGAAGGAGAGGGCTCTTCAGGAGGTAAGAAGGATGATCATTCCAAGAAAGGACATGGAGGAAATGGTGATCCACCACCCCCATCTTCACCTTCTTCCTCTTCATCTTCGTCTTCTTCTGTTCATAAGCATAGATCCTCTAGAAAAAGTCCTTTTTTGAAGCTTGATGTAAAATTCGAATTACCTATGTTTAATGGTGAAGTGAATACAGAAAAGCTTGACAACTGGATTAGGCAGTTGGAAGTTTACTTGAGGATCCAAAATATGCATGATGATGCCACAAAGATTCAGTTGGATTCTTTGAGAATGGATGGAGCAGCCTTGGTCTGGTGGGAGGCCAAGACTAAAGAGGAGATCAAGAAATTTGGTAAGGTTACCTTAACATGGCCTGAATTTCTGTTAGCCATTAAAAAATAGTTTTATCCTCTTGCTCACATGCAGAAAGCCATAATGAACTGGCAAAATTTCAGACAACTTAAGGGTCAGAGTGTCCAAGACTACACCCAAGAATTCAGGAGAAGATCTCTCTTGTTAGGGGTAGATTTACAGACCCAAGAAACCTTGTTGAAATACATTGGTGGCTTCCATAGCTACCTTAGACACACCATCTTGATGTTTAACCCTACTAGCCTGGACGAGGTTTGTGTCCAAGCTACCCATTTAGAGGCAAGGGGAAAAAACACATTTGAAGAGGGTAGAAACAAGCCCCCCAAGGGGAAAAGCAAAGAGAAAACCTCTAAGGGAAAAGGAAAAAAGAATGCATCTGTCAAGCAAGAGAGTGAGAAAGTGATCTGTAAACATTGTTCTAAACCAGGCCATGAGGAGAAAAACTGTTGGAAATTACATCCTGAAAAAAGACCTCAATCTAACAAATCCAAAGGGAAACAGAAAACTGTTGCTACTACATCTACACCACAAGATTTAGGGGAAGATTCAGGTGATGAAACCAAAATTGCAGCCATGGGTTTGAAAAACTTGAAGAAAAAATAAATTGAAACTCAAGCCAGCACTAGTACCTCAAACTGCCATGTACAAGCTCCTAATGAGGAAGAAAGAATTGAACTGTTTCATGTGAGGGTGATTTCAAAACATACTAAGATTGACACACTTTTTGATAGTGGGTCACAAGCAAATCTTATATCAGAGGACTTGGTCAAGCAGCTTAAACTTGAGACCGCTCCACATCCGAAGCCATATCCACTTGGATGGATTTGCAAGGATGCAAATTTACAAGTTTCAAGAAAGTGCACATTGCGCTTTGCAATTACTGCACATTTTATTGACACAGTTGAACTTGATGTGGTACCTTTTGATATAGAAGGAATCGTTTTGGGAAGTCCTTACTTGTTTGACAGGAAAGCTATCTTTCATCGCCATGAAAACAAATATCATCTGTTCAAAGATGGCAAGGAGTTCATTGTTAGAGCTCATCGCAAGAAGACAAATATAGCGATGGTGAATGCAGGACAGGTAAAAAGGCTGGTCAATTCAAGTAAGAATTTTGTTCTTCTTATGATTAAGCCCAATGTTGATGTGAATCATGAGTCATTTGAAAATTGTGATCCAAAACTTAAATCAGATCTGTATGATGTAGTTGATGCATATCATGAGATGTTTCAGGAGCCAACAGGTTTGCCTCCTAAGAGGGTGATTCAGCATGAAATCCATTTGCATCCAGATTGTCCTCTTCCAAACATAGGCATGTACCGCATGTCTATTATGGAGAATGCTGAAATAAAGAAGCAAATCAAAGACTTGTTGGACAAGGGTTTCATAAGGCCAAGTACTTCGCCATGTGGGTCACCGATTGTATTGATTCCAAAGAAAGATGGCACTTGGCGTATGTGTGTTGATTTCAGGGCCTTGAACAAGATAACGGTAAAGAATCGTTACCCACTCCCAAGGATAGATGATTTGTTAGACCAGCTAAAAGATTCTCGATATTTCAGTAAGCTAGACTTGCGTAGTGGATATCATCAAGTAAGAATTGAAGAAAGTGACATTTGGAAGACAACCTTTAAAACCAAACAAGGACTCTTTGAGTGGCTTGTGATGCCATTTGGTTTGTGCAATGCACCTGCAACTTTCATGCGGGTAATGGATGATGTCTTGCGTCCTTTTCTTGATGATTTCGTTATTGTCTACTTAGATGACATCTTAATTTTCAGCAAGTCTAGAGAAGATCATGTCATGCATGTTAGAAAAGTACTTGATGTTTTGAAGAAGAATCAGTTATTTCTTAAAACGTCAAAGTGTGAATTTGGAAAGACTTCTTTGGTTTATTTGGGACACATAGTAGGAGGAGGTGCTTTGAGAATTGATCCTGCTAAGATTGAGGTTATTGTGAATTGGCCTACTCCCAAATCCATAACAGAGGTAAGAAGTTTTTTGGGTGCAGCTCAATATTGGAGGAAGTTCATCTCTAACTTCTCTTCTATAGCAGCTCCTATGCATGCAGTGACAAGTGTGAAGCATGCTTTCCAATGGGGAGGTAAGCAGCAAAAAGCTTTCGAATCTTTGAAAGAGAAGATTAGTTCAGCTCCAGTCCTTGCATTACCGGATTTGAAACAGCCATTTGAGATACAAACTGATGCTAGTGATTATGCTATGGGTGCAGTTCTTCTACAGCATGGTAAGCCTATTGCTTTTCATTCTGAAACTTTTAATGGTGTTGTTGTAAATTATCCTACATATGATAAAGAGTTGTATGTGTTGGTACAAAGCGTCAAAAAGTGGAAACACTATTTGATGGGCAAAGAAACTGTTATACATACCGACCATCAGCCCTTACAGTACTTGCAATCACAAAGCAAGTTACAACAGTCACGACACTTCAGATGGATGGGCTTCTTGCAACAGTTCCATTTGGTAATAAGGTACAAGAAAGGTACTTTGAATAAGGTTGTTGATATGCTTTCAAGGCCTATTATTGGCGCTGTTACTTTACTTAAGAATGATTCCATTGTACATGATAGTTACATAGAACAATATTGATCCAGGTGGATATTGGTGGCCACCTACCAAGTCCACCTGGACCCCCACCATTGTCTTTCTCAGCATTTTCAGTTTCCTTAATTGTAGCACAACTTACTATTTTTAGCAGTTTTTCGGGTCCTGAACTTCCAGAGCCGTTTTGAGGCCCTAAACGACGTTTTTTGGGGAATCCGAGGGCAACATGGGTCCATGGAATGGACCGATGTTGCCGTTCCAACAATGATAGTGCTCGGATAGATCTTTCTAATGAGCTATTGTACTCGTCAAACGGAGATCATATGCCAAAGTTACGACCCCGGGAAGTTGATGTACCAATTTACCCCAAACGGGGCCCACAATTTGGTGTTTCATCTCCTAGGGTTAGGTTTTGGAATGTTAAGAGTTTTTCCAGTGTTTCTCACCTATAAATAGGCCTTCGAGCCTCATTGTAACACAGTTCAGAGGCATGTAGCCATCACATCTCTTCTCAGAGATAAGCTACCATCGCCCTAGCTGGTTTATTTCCATTTCTGGTTGTAAGCATTTTTTCAGTATTTTCCATTAATGAAATGAAGTATTATTTCCGCTGCATCTTTGTGTATATGGTTATCTCTGTAATTTGTTGCGTTCCTGTTTAAATCTGGATCAGTGGTATCAGAGCGGTCTGCTTTTTTCTCTGTTTTTCTTTGCATGTCCCCAACAAGGTCGGGATATAAGGAGTTAGGGCTTGAACTGGTTAAACCTTTGCAAGACCAGCCTCGCAAATCCCGACGGCCTCCCATGGCGGACGAGAAGAAAGACGAGGGGGTAGGAGATCCCATCAAAATCTTGCTCGAAGAAGCCCTCGAGCGACAACGGAACGCGATGATGGACAGCTTTGCCCAGATCCTTCAGCGGCTACCCAGAAGCGGCGCATCGGCTTCCAGCAGCTCCTCTGGAAACGCCACACCCTTTAAGGTACAAGTTAATTTTGAAATCCCCATATTCGAGGGTCAGATAGACGCCGATGCCGTAGATAAATGGTTAAATATGCTAGAGGGTTATTTTTCTGTTCATGAATTTTCCAGTCGGGAAAAGATTGTTTTTTCTCTTCTCAAAGCAGCCCCCCACGTCAAGGACTGGTGGGAAACCTACTGCGAGCAGAAGGATGAAAGTACTGGCTCACTATTTTCAGCCGCACCCACCTGGGATTCGTTCCGGGATGCCATCAAGGAGCAGTACTACCCTGTCGGAAGCTATGAGGATGAATACATAAAGTGGACCACGCTGCGGCAGGGAAGGGACCAAGACGTGCCAGAGTTCACCAATCTTTTCCATACCCTTCGCACAAAGTTGGGTATCAAGGATTCGGAGCAACATTTGATACTCAAATACCGTGGCTGCCTGCACAAGTACATCCAGGAAGAAATACAATTCCTAAACATCCCCTCGCTCGGCGCAGCATACCAATATGCCGTCAAGGTCGAGCAGAAGTTTAAGCAAAAGAAGCGAGACTTTGGATCTGCAAATCCAAAGCAGGGGAAAGGTGCCCCTAAACCACAGAACAAAGGACAGAGCCAAGGCGGGACAGCCCAAGACAACCAGCTGAAGCTGCAAGCAAAGAACAATGTCGCGAAGCCGAGAAAGGACACTGGAAAATGGTGCGAATTCCATAAGAGCTCCACTCACAACACAAGTGAGTGTCGGGCCAAGCAGTCACTGGTAGCTGAGCTAAAGGTTTCAGAATCAGATGCATGTTCCGACTCTGAGTCAGAACCCGATAAGGGGTGTGAAAAAGGGAAGCAGATCATTGATACGGATCCCAGCGCCACTGTTGCTACCGCAAAGATCCAGAAAAATGAACCCAAAGATCCAGAGGAGGAGGAGCGTCTCTTCCACTCCCAGATGTGGGTAAAGGGCTCCCCGATACAGTTCATTGTTGATAGCGGGAGTCAAAAGAATCTCATTTCGGCAGAGGCCGTGAAGCGGTTGGGCTTACCGACCACAGCACATCCACAACCATACACCATTGGGTGGCTTCACCAAGGGCGAGATCTTCGCGTGAGCCAGCAGTGTCGCCTTCCATACAACATCAAGCCCTTCACGGATGAGGTATTGTGTGACATTGCTCCCCTTGAAGTTTGTGATGTATTACTAGGACAACCATACTTGTGGAAGCGACATGCTGTGTATGAATCAAGGCCCCGTGCTATTATTATTACATTGGGAAATAAGTTGTTCAGGATACCAGAGGTAGCACCACCTGCCGCCATCTCTTTGATTACTGCAAAACAATGCAGTAAGATCATTTCCAAAACCAGGAAATTTGTTTTCCTGATGATACGCCCTCAAGGGAAGAAGAAGACAGTGGCCGCGGCCTCCAAACGGGGTCCCTCTGCACGACAGCTACAGATGGACAAGATTGTGGAGGAGTACGAAGACATCTTCACCTCCCCGGCAGGGGTTCCTCTCCACTGTCAAGTCAAGCACTCCATCGATCTGACCCCAGGTGCGCTGCTACCCAATGGACCAATTTATCGGCGCTCCGTTCTGGAGAACAATGAAATCAAGAGGCAGATTCAGGAGCTCCTGCAGAAAGGTCACATCCGTCCGAGTTCATCGCCCTGTGGGAGCCCGATCGTGTTGGTACAGAAGAAGGATGGGACGTGGAGACTCTGTATTGACTATCGGGCGCTGAACAAGATCACTGTCCGTAATAGGTACCTGATCCCGCGGATTGATGACCTCCTAGACCAACTAAAGGGGCCGAAATATTTCAGCAAGATCGATCTGAAGTCAGGATATCACCAGGTACCAATCGAACCCTCAGATGTGTGGAAGACTGCCTTCAAATCCAAGGAGGGCCTCTTCGAATGGTTGGTCATGCCTTTCGGATTGACGAATGCTCCTCCAACCTTTATGAGGCTAATGGATGACATCTTGCGGCCATTCACCAACTCCTTTGTAGTAGTATACTTGGATGACATTCTGATCTTCAGCCAGAGTTGGGAAGAGCACCTCCACCACATCCGACAGGTTCTCCAAACACTGCGGCAACACAAGCTATGTGCCAATTTGGAGAAATGCACTTTTGGCATGACCGAGGTTCAGTATCTGGGATACATCATTGATGAACAGGGGGTGCATGTCGATCCAGCCAAGGTCCAAGTCATTCGGGATTGGCCCTCTCCAACCACTCTAACAGAGCTCCGCAGCTTTCTAGGTCTTGCCAACTTCTACCGCAAGTTTGTGCTGGGGTTTTCTCATATTTCTTGGCCCTTGAGTCAAGTCACCAAGGGAGGGGCAAAAGCAAGATTCTTTTGGTCTGAATCTCAACAGAAGGCATTCAGGGAGTTGAAGGAGCGCCTCTGCACGGCACCAGTGCTCGCGTTACCAGATTTACAACAACCATTTTAGGTCGAGACAGATGCCTCTGACTATGCTATTGGGGCAGTCCTTACTCAACATGGACATCCAGTGGCATATCACAGTGAAACGCTTTCAGACACAGTCCGGAAGTACCCCACTTATGATAAAGAGATGTATTCCATTGTACAGGCCTGCCGACAATGGAAGCATTACATTTTGGGGAAGGAAACGGTCATCCACACAGACCACCGACCCCTGCAATTCATACAGACCCAAGGGAAATTGCAGAATGATCGCCATCAGAAGTGGTCTACATACCTGCAACAGTTTCACTTGAATATCAAGTATAAAAAGGGCAGCACCAATAATGTTGCAGATTGCCTCAGTCGACCACCGATCATGGCGTTGACCACCGTGCTCAACTCTTGTGGGCACGAGACTTCTGATTGGCCACTTCTCTACAAAAGCGACCCAGAATTCGGCCACACATACCAGACACTCCTGGAGGGTCGGCATGTTGCAGATTTTCACCTCCAGGATGCCCTATTATGCCACCTCGGTCACCTTTGTGTTCCTTCAAGCGAGCGTGCCAAGATGATTTTGGAAGCACACTACAGTCGGGTTGCTGGGCATTTCGAGGTCGAGAAAACAGTGGCAGTACTGCAAAATTATTTCTATTGGCCGAATCTTCGACAGGATGTTGGGAAGTACATCTGATCATGTACTGCCTGTGCCATTGCCAAACCGACCATTAAGAAGCAAGGCCTCTATACCCCGTTGCCTACCCCTAGTCGACCTTGGGAATCCATCTCCATGGATTACATGTCAGGCCTTCCTTCCACTAAGCATGGAAATGACTGTGTTTTTGTGGTCGTCGACAGGTTCTCGAAGATGGCCATTATGGTGGCCTGCAAGAAGAATATCACAGCAGAAGCCACTGCTAAACTCTTCTTTGAATGAGTGTAGGTGCACTTTGGGATCCCACAGTCTATCATCTCAGATCGGGACAGTTGGTTTCTCAGCACATTTTGGTCCAGTCTCTGGTCAATGTTGGACACCAAACTCACGAAGTCCACAGCCTTCCATCCCCAAACTGATGGCCAGACAGAGGTTGTCAATAGGATGATTGTGCACATTTTGTGCATGTATAACTCAAAGCATCCACGCACATGAACTTCCGGAGCCGTTTTGAGGCCCTAAACGACGTTTTTTAGGGAATCTGGGGGCAACATGTCCATGGAATGGACCGATGTTGCTCGTTCCAACAATGATAGTGCTCGGATAGATCTTTCTAATGAGCTATTGTACGTGTCAAACGGAGATCATAGGCCAAAGTTACGACCCCGGGAAGTTGATGTACCAATTTACCCCAAACGGGGCCCACAGTTTGGCGTTTCATCTCCTAGGGTTAGGTTTTGGAATGTTAAGGGTTTTTCCATTGTTTCTCCACAATAAATAGGCCTTCAAGCCTCATTGTAATACAGTTTAGAGGCATGTAGCCATCACATCTCTTCTCAGAGATAAGCTACCATCGCCCTAGCTGGTTTATTTCCATTTCTGGTTGTAAGCATATTTCAGTATTTTCCATTAATGAAATGAAGTATTATTTCCGCTGCATCTTTGTGTATATGGTTATCTCTGTAATTTGTTGCGTTCCTGTTTAAATCCGGATCAAATATGCATCTGATGATGACTTTAAATATGTGTATGCTAACTTGAGTAAAGGGAATCATGTAGGGGAAAATGATTATCACATGCATAACAATTTGCTGTTTCATTTGGGCAAGTTGTGTATACCACAAGGGGAAAGGATAAATGTCATAAGAGAAGTTCATTCTTCTCTTATTGCTGGCCATTTTGGTGTGAGCAAAACAATTGCACATCTACAGAGGTATTGCTATTGGCCTCGCATGGTAGATTCTGTTTCAAGGTTCATAAGAGGTTGTTCATTATGTGCTACAAGCAAACCTAGCAATAGGAAGCTTGGTTTGTATACTCCTTTTCCAGTACCTTCTAGACCATGGGAAAGCATCTCTATGGATTTTGTAGGAGGTTTGCCAAAATCTAGAAAGCAGCATGATTATTTATATGTAGTAGCTGATCGTTTCAGCAAAATGTGTATACTTATGCCTTGTAAGAAAACTATAACTGCTGAACAAACTGCTAAATTATTTTTTCATCATGTATGGATTCACTTTGGTTTGCCTACTTCCATTATTAGTGACAGGGATTCCAGATTTGTGGGGAATTTTTGGTCCAACCTATGGGAGATGATGGACACAAAGTTGAAGAAAAGTACTGCTTTCCATCCGCAAACAGATGGACAAACCGAAGTTGTGAACAGAACCATTGTACACCACTTGAGAGGTTATTGCAGCAAGCATCCCAAGCTTTGGGATGAACATTTGCACTACATACAACATGCTTACAACCGTGCCAAGCACTCTTCCACAAACACCTCACCATTTGAAGCTTGTTTTGGTTACTTGCCAAAATCACCTCTTGATTTCATTCTTGAGAAAGATGTTGCCATTGAGGGACATAGTGATATTGACAAAGCTCATTCATTCATTGAAAGAATTCAACAAATACATCAGCAAATTCAAGAACAGCTTGAG
The DNA here is from genome assembly GCA_031772625.1 of Pinus tabuliformis. Classification (NCBI taxonomy): domain Eukaryota; kingdom Viridiplantae; phylum Streptophyta; class Pinopsida; order Pinales; family Pinaceae; genus Pinus; species Pinus tabuliformis. The sequence continues at coordinate 2,059,838,037 of CM062818.1, forward strand.
AAGAGTCAAGGCAAGTACAAGGAAAGACACGACAAGCATAGAGTCGATCACAAGTTTCAAGAAGGAGATGAGGTATGGCTGTACATTAGTAAGGAAAGGATGCAAGGAGAAGGTAAAAAGCTGAAGCCTATTCGTTATGGTCCATTCAAAATCCTCAAGAAGGTTGGAAATAATGCTTTTCAATTAGATTTGCCTTCCTACATGCAAATGTATTCTGTTGTCAATGTGGAGAACTTACGTTTATATGAACCTCCTTTGATTGCTGATCATGAAAGTGTTGTTCAGCTGCCATCTATAGAAGATTTCTCACCAGAATTCTTAGATGAGCTGAAAGAAGATACAATTCTTGACAGAAGGACACGCACTTCAAGAAGGGGCAGTGTAGATTATGTTCGGGTTGGTTTCAAAGGCAGCAAACCGAACAAGGCAAAGTGGATGGAGGTGGACAGAGTGAGGGAGCTGTACCCTCACCTCTTTAACAGGTAGCTGAAGGCTTTTGGGGTCCAAAAGCTTCCCAATGGGGAGGCGTGATCAGGTGTTCATGTCCTAAGTGTCGTAAAAATGCTCAAAATTCAAAGTGCTCAGAACTGGTTCAAAACTAAATGACTGGAAAGTGCTCGTCCTCCCGATTCCGGCGCCGCAAACGATTCGGAAAACGGTCGCCGTATGAGGAAGATATGGCCAAAAGAATATTTTGCCCAAAACATTAGAAATTTGAGTTTTTTTAAAAAAAATTTAAAAAAAAAAAGAATATTCTGCAGAATATTCCTTGGAATATTCCCTTTTCAAGGGCCAATCAAAGCTACCACGTGGCAGGCCTGGAGGACGCCACGTGGCCCTGGGTGACGTCAGCAAACCTCATTGGCGCATTTCAAAAATTTGTTTGGGCATCGGCGGGTTTTGAACACGAGACCTCCTGGTTATGAACAAACAATCTTACCGTTAGCCCACGGCCTTGTACGTTGATGGATGGGCGGAACATTTGTTTGATATGGTTTAAAATTGGATTGAGCGGGTAAAAAAAGGGGGCCAACTCCTAAGGGCCAGCCCCCATCCATAGAACCTACACCCATAACCCGGGGCTTATGCCCATCACCGCCAGCCGTTAATTGCGTGGAGTTCCAAACCACGTGGTCACATGCCGAGAAGTTGGGGACAAACCGTTCGACCAACCGTTAGCCATAAAGCCTTGGTGCGAAATTCAATGCAGCCTAACAGCCAAGTATTTCCGGTCACATGCAGAAGGCTAACAATAGTTAACACGTGGTTAAGATGGCGGCGGAATTGGCGGAGCGCCAAATTTGGCGGTCCCGCCATATTTGGCGGGCTTAACTGGCCGTCATTAAATGCAACTGGGGTTTTGTTAGGCCAAACTGGCAGTCAGGAGTAAATGGCCATAACTTTGGCTAGGAAAGTCGGTTTTGGACGAATTTTTTTTTTATTTTGGGTAATTTTGACCTTCTGAAGCCATTGGTGCAGGTATTACAGCCATCAGAGGTCATTTGCAGATGTTTTGGAGCCGTGAAAGTTCTAGGAGCCACTAGGGGCCAGTATTGGGAAGACTGTACAGGGTTGCAGGTATCCATTGGAGGTGATCCAATAGTCAATCCTGAAGGATTCAAGTGTTCTGAATCCATTTCTACCATCTATTTCTCTTTTAGATGATTCTATTCAGCTGTATTTTCAATTTGAGCATTTTATAAAAAACAAGGACAAGCCCATTTGGGGGCTTTGGACCCAGCAGACGTAGCCCAGGAGGGGTGAACTGCTTTATCAACTTCTTTTGCATCTGTGGTTGGTTTATTTTGCAAAAAAAATTCGTTTTTATGTGTTAAACAGTAAAAGGAAATAATTCTGCTATGCTTAGATGGGTCATAAACAGCTGAAAATTTCATGTGTTTCCTTTCTGCAAGACATGGAAGTCTTTTAAACATGTTTATTTCTCAATTGAATACCTTGCAAACAAATTTCAAGTAGTTTCAAATTCAGATCAAGAAAGGAATATTGCAAAACTTGAAGAAATGCAGAACAGTGCAGTAAATGTAGAGGCTCACTTGCTAATCCGAAGGGCAAGGTTGAAGGAAGAAGAGACGAAAAACATAGATCCGGAGAAATCGACATCTCTAGAGGTAAAGCTTGACATTTTGGTAAGTGCAGTGGAAAAGATGATGGACAAGATCAACGCAAGGAATGAGAATAATGTTCAAGCTTGTGGCTCGCTGATTGAAGAAGAACAAGTTGTTGATCCAAAACATCTTCTTTCTTATCCCAGTTGTCATATATCTGATAATGATTGTTTTGTAGATCATCTTGGAGAAGAGAGAACTGTTGATATGAGATGTATGCTTGATGATGTGTTTTATACTGACGATTTGCCTCAGTTTGATCAATATGATGATGATTATGTTCTCCAAACAGAAGCTAATCTTGCAGACAAATCAGCAGCTAGTTTGTGGGAGGAGGAAGAAGTTCACTTATAGCAGCTCGAATACAGTGATCAACCGATGCATATCAACTATGAAAATGACGAGGAAAGTGTAGCAAATTTTGAAGTGAAGGATCTTTTCCTTTTTGTTTTGCTTCATTTCAATTCATCAGAGACAACATTCATGCACTCAGAAATCAATTGTCGACAAGTCTTGATCTAGACCACCTTGAAAGCAATGAAAACCTTGTTCAAGGCTTCTCATATTCAGATATCCAGCCCCCAAATGCCATTGATTTTCAAGTTGCACATGAAGACTTGGAAGCTGGAACATATGCTCAGATGATGCAAGATGATTTCATACCATTTTGTTTCGAGTCATTTCAGTTTTTGAAGGGAAAATTGCACATTACATCTTCAGTAAAAAATGAGCAGCATGTAGGCAATCATGTAATCACATTGGAACCAATAGAAAATGGGTTGCAGCAACCTTTTCAAGTTTTACATGATCCACTAGCTGATATTTTGGATGAGGTTTGCAGTCAAAGTCCTCCATTGACTACATGTGAGCCTGAAATGTGTATTGATATAAACTTGACCCGGCAGCTAGTTTCTTTGTCAGTTTCAACAGGAGTCTCGTTACAAAGCTCATATCAAAGTTTGCATTCATGGTATGAATATAAGAGAAGTAATCCATTGGATGAGCTAAGTCCCAGTGTGCATGAATTTCAAGATCCTTATGCAATGCTTTTGGAGGCAGATAGAGAATCCATAGCATTCAATGGATCTGTTTCTAAGTTGTCATGGGCGTTTCCTTCAGTAGTTCTCTCTTGTTGTTCATAAGTGAGCACTTGCGGAGAATTCAAACAGCATACGGAATACTTACTTGGTTGCATTGGTTGTTTCATTTCACTTGATCAGGTGATGAATGAAACTGTTAGAGTAGGTTTTGATGAATAAGCTCCATTTTGAGCATCTTTTCCAGTTGTGTGAGAGTCAATTTGTGTTGTCAAGTCGTTAGTTTTCAGTCATGCATTTCAGCTTGAGTTTTGACTCCATTGCCCAATGGAAAGGCACTGGTCTGCTCTCCCAAAGATCTATCGTTCTTAGCACCTCCAAGGAGCTACCATCCCCATTGGAGCCAATGTTACTGTCAGTCTTTCCAGCCTTCCTCCAGTGATCAAACATGCTCTTACAAAGTGATTTTAAGGTGTCAAGGTCAAATTTTATCATTTCAGTGAGTCTTCAAGTAAAATTTGGTCACTAGGCATTAGGTCTAGGGTTTGCTTTCACTCCTTTCAAAGTTGTCCAAATGTCGGTCTATGTCACTATTCAGCTGAGTCTACCATCATTCAGAGAGTTTTCATCATCATTTCAGGTTCCAATGGGTCATTTTACACCTTGTTCATGCTTCAGTTGCGCCTAAGTAAGGTCTTTTCCCTCTCCTAGGGTTTTGAAGGCAATTTCTCTTGGACGGTTAAATCATCAGCAAAACTTGTATCCTGATGTTCATCCACCTTCCCCTATCCTTAATGTACCTTATTAAACACTTCCCATCACTGAGATTCCCCAAATTCCTCATTTTCGCACAAACCATAGTTTCTTGCTACAACTTGACAATTTTCAAGGCTAAGCTTGTGTTTGTCCCTTTTGCACCCCTTCCCCTCACTCAATTTCTAATATTACACTTTCCCCTACTTCCTAACATCCCTCTCTACTTCCCAAAATTTCCTCAAGAATTTAGAAGCTCCCTATCCCCTTCATTTTGCTTCATTTCGACAAATCTCTTGTTCCACACATCGGGGTAGGTTTTACTCAAATGATGTTTCTGAGCAAGGAAAGATGAATTTGGGAAAACTAAGAGATTTTTTTGTCCAAAACAGGCCAAGGAAGAAAAACCTCCTTCACTTTTTACACAGGTGTCATGGTTTTAGATAAATGTCAAAAATACAATTGCCTCGAGAGAATTGATGCACCTCTGAAGTGACCTTGGGAAAATAAAGTTTTCTCCTAGCTTGGTCAGTCAAAAGACTTCCTTGATGAGAAAAATGATAACTAGACACAAATATATTTCCAATGAGCTATCATGAGCTCAATTTGGAGTTGAGGAAGGCATTAAAAAGTTGACTGTAACAGCACTATGCCTTTAGGCAGCCTCATTTGGCACATTTTGACCAGTCTTGGGAGATTTTATTTTTGAAAGGGCAAATGAACTCCAAATTGAAAAATTCTAGTTGGGTTTGAAAGTAGACTCAAATACCTTTCCACTGATCTATCCTGTGACCAATTTGGACACCTTTAATGCCTTCAAAAGTCTCCTACAAAAATCGCTACGCACAGGCTCTATGCGTCGCGCCTCAAGCCCAATGCGTCGCGCCTTCCCTATGCGCCGCGCCACCTGGCGCACGCATTTTCTAGGGAGCTCCAAATATCAAAAAGTTTATATTTTTGGATTTGGCATGAAAAATCATGACTTCTGGTGCATGGCCAAGAAGTTTGGGCAAGTTTTGAGTCCCCGGGAGGTCAAAAACACTCAAAAAATGACCTCACTGCCCCTATTTTGACACACAGGAAGTAGTCTTGGGAGATCGAAGTTTTGGAGGGGAAAGTGGGCATAAAATTTAGAAATTCCTCTTGGGTTGGAAAGTAGACAGGCAGGGCTTTCCAACAAGAACACTTGGGCTCAATTTGGACTTCAGGAAGTGCCTCAAACTCAGCCTCAAAATGGCGCGATGCATACAGATTTTGGCGCGGCGCATAGAGGATTTTTGCTCAATTTTTCACCTTCCAGCTCAGAAATTCGGCGAGTTTGACTAGTTTTGCTTTGTGATGTAATTTTTGATCTATCTTGATGTAATTGGATAAACATGATGTAATTTTGGCACTTATTTACTTGTTCTAGAGGATTCATTCACTAAAAAGTGAAAATTTAATGAATGAATCAGTTTCCTAGCATATAGGGTAAGTTGTTTGACTACCTAGATTTCAGTTCCTTGTTTAAAATTAGTTCAAACATCTCCTAGAATGATGAGCTCGACCCCTAGAGGCAAGGGAATGGGTTGGGCTATTCTATATCATGTAATTCCTAAGTCATTTTCAGGGTTGGACACTAAAGATTGCTTTGGCATATCATTGTACATTCTATCTCTGCATTTTTGGCTAAGGAAAGACCAGGGTTTTGCAGCACTGTTTGGGATCCATGTGGCTTTATGTTTTGATGGTGTTCTTCTCTAAGTAATTGTAATTTCATTAGTGTTATGTGTATAATTTTCCTGACTCTTCTTCTGAATTTGAACAAATGAGTGATTAAGGTAGAATCCATTAACTGCTATGCTCTGCCTTTGAATTTGTTTAAATTTCCATGTTTTCATCTATTTAAGGAGAATTATTGAGACTCTCTTGCTCTCCTTAGCTCCTCACCAGTCTAATATATCCATTCACTCAATTTAAAGCATCAAAATGATTGCCTTCCTTGCCCCAATCAGAACTCTGCAGAAACTGTGCCTCATCCCCGAGCCCAATTTGCCTTTCCCTGTTTCCAGCACAAAACCCCCAAAAACTTAAATCAAACCTTTGTACTTCATACCTAGCCTAATATTAGCTTTTGTTACAGTCATCTCGAGCCCCATAGATTATATTTTGTCGAGATTGACCCAAAGAGAGCCCTCTCCTATCCTCGTAGGGCTAGATACGAGGCTGAGTGTGGTTTGATGTGGACCTAGAACCTTGTCTTTTCAGCCTGAGGCAAATCTAGGCTCTAACACAAGGCACCAAGTTTGTAAAGTTCTTCTTTGTTTAAAGTTAATACAATCAAGTTCATTTTTCTCAATAAGTTGTCTTCTATGGTTTATTTCATGAATTCCTTGATCATCATGATAAATATGGTTTATTATATTGGCTATGCAGGTGTTATTTGATGTGTTCTTGTTTGTGTTTGCAGGTTCTTTAAAAGGAAGCTCATTTGGACGGTCGAAGCGTGGCTGCCACAAACTAGCGTTGGACTTGAGGTAGGGTCTAAAACATCTCTTGGCTTTTATTTATAAATCGCAATATTTAGAGAAAGATAGAATTTTCTTGTTTTGCTTGTCGCTAGATATCAGTAGATACTAGGGAGATCGGTCTTGTCCGCAAGAACGATTTATCCGGCCGACAAAATGGCGACTCCGCTGGGGACTTGAATTTTGGTTTTTTGCCTTTACTTTTACTTTGACTTGAGAAACTTTTTCTCTGTTTCTGGTTTTTGCTTGATGTGTGTGGGATTGGGTAGTTTCTTTAGATTTTGAATTGTTTTTGTTTTTCACACTTTTGAAAGAGGACCGCACGTTCTGGTTGTAACACAGTACGGACATCCCCACACTGTTGCTTTACTACACAGAGCGGTACTGCACCTGGTTATACTGGGAGCCTGCGGACCCTGTCAAATTTTGAAAAACTTAAAATCTTTTCATTCAGTTAAGCTTAGGATTTTTTTATGTGTTTTAGCCTCTGCCCAGATCTGCATGTATCTTGTCAGAAACTTTTTGTAGGTGAATTTCTAGAAGTTTTGTGTGCCTGGCTTGATTTTCGTTTGGTCTGTGTAGTAACTCAGAGCTTAGAAGCCTTAGAAACCTTAGATCACCCTGGATTTTGTTGGTCTTCTTTATGAATCTGACCGATTTGTAAAATCTTCCTTTGGTGAGGAATACATCTCGTTTTTCTCTTTGCAAAGCTTCGAAAGAACTTGTTTTGAAAGTTTTGGATTTCATTTTTAAAAAAAGAAAACATAAGCTGGTTGTTTTTTTATTAATTTGTTATTCTGAATGAATTAGTCCTTAGTTCGCTGATAACTAAGTAAAACATCCTCGAAAATAAATTTTGTAAGCTTTTACTTCAATTAGGTTTTAGAATTGGTAGATCTCAAGATTAGATTTTTTAATAGTTTTGAGTGTGTTCTATAAATTTTAAAAAATCTCTTTTGAAAAAGTTTGTTTTTGTAGTGTTTGAGTGTTGAAAAGAAAGGGATATTTTTCGTGAGCATAATTAGTAGTCTCGTTTTAAGTTTATTGAAAAAGACAACAATTTTTTTTTCTTTTTATGTGTTTCTTAAGGAAAGATTTGTTTTTCAAGCAATTGCATTCTCAACTCTTTCTTTAGCTAGAAATTCATTGAAGAAAAAGGATTGTTTATCATCTTAGGTGCATTTTTAGTGTTTTGGAGTCGAGTATTCACACCATAAATTTTCATCTCCACACCTTTTGACTTAAGAAACAACCATAAAATAACGCTTAAAGTAAAATCTATCTAGCAATATTTTTATTTCTAGGGCTCTTTATCACCAACATAGCTTAGGCTAGTATCTTGGAGTAGGGAGTAATTAACTCTCCAAGATAGTAAAAACAAACAAGTAGCTATATCTTGCGGTAGGAGATAAATTCCAATTGTTACATCTATGCTCTGGGAAGCTCCTCTTAAAGGAGTCAAGCACGAGGTCATATCCAAACCAGTGGGGTAATCAATCCTTCCTCACTGGGAATGATAGCAGATATACACATATTAAAAACGGTAAACCTCGGATTAACCATTGTTGAGCAGCCTGGGGTCACTTGTTGGTAAACCTTGGATTATGTAAAGGAGCTTTCAAGGGGATTGAGCTTTGCTACTTTGCCCTTGCGTGTGTATCGGATCACAGACTGCTCCCCCAGGTATATTTGTTTCCGTTGGTAACCATAGTGACCATATTCTATAGGATTCTTTCCTAAGGTGATGGTGGAGGGAAGATCCCACTATACCTGGAGTAGACGTTGACTAGACTCACTTGGACTCTTTGGGGGGTTCTCTTCACTCGAGACGGTTTAGTGGAGAAACTTGTGCTAGTCTGTTTCATTAAGCAGGTTGTTGGGGTAGTTGTTCCAACCGCCATTTTTGTATTGAATTCTCGACGTTGGATTTCATCACCAACTAGTGTTTTCGGTACGGAAAGTTACTGTTTGTGTGTGGTTTGACCTCCTAGATTCCTTAGGCATGTGATTCAAATTGTTTTGGTTTTTTAGAGAATTTAGGTTGTTTTTATTGAGATTTTTCTTTGTTTGCGTGTGAAGTAATTAAAATATTTAATCGTGGCTGAATTACCAAGGTAGTACCGTAGACTTCGGGGCCAACCTCCTGAGTTTTCACCAAGCCAGCTTGAAGGGCTACGAGCTCTTGTAACTCCTAGTGACAGTAGAGTTGGGTCACCCGAAGAAAGAGAATCTTCTTTAGTTGTGCATCCTGATTATCAAGTTCAAGCACCAGAGTATATTATTGAACCTATTTCATTTTCCGAAGTTACTGGTAGCTTTTCTTCTACTAATGAATTAGCTGAGGAACCTGAAATTTCTGAACCTGAAACTGAACCTGCTGCTACTCCATCATCAGGATTTGCCTCTCCAACTTCCAGTGGTCTTGTTTCACCCAAGGTAGGAAGAATCATTACCCAAAATCTTCCTTCTGGACTCATTGCTATTGAATAAATTGTCACTCCAGAAGAAGGTATATCTATCCCTGAAAATCAACCAACTATAGAACTTAGGGAGCGTGAATCGATCTTTTACAGTCCACCTAGGAGGGACGCTTGGTATCTTTCATTAACCAATTTTCTAGAAAACTCGGGACTAAGTTTTTCACCACCTCACATTCCTTTTCATCCAACACCTAGAGGTTATTCTCCTCCTTTGAATATGTCGAGACAGTCATCCATGCTTTCTCAATCTCCAAAAACATTTTTATATGGCGGTCCTTCTGTTCCTTCTGGGTATCAATCACTTACTGATACATTTTCGGGAGCATCTCCTCAACCTGTTGAACAAGCGTTATTAACTGGTAATAATGGAACTAAGCCGTTGAGTGTAGAAGATATTCTTATGATGTCAGGTACCATTCCAAATCCACAGCCTCAAGGTAGTCAGTTACCACCTGGAGGCAACCTCAAGGTCCTCAATTATTGCCTAGGGGGCAACCTCAAGGTACTCAGTTACCGCCTAGGGGTCAACCTCAAGGATAGTACATACCTTCGAAACAGTGCATTCCTCAAGGTCAACCCCATACTCAGTACGTACCTCAAGGTCAACCCCAGTATCAATATGTACATCAAGGTCAACCTCAGTTTCAGTACGTGCCTCAAGGTTATCAACCTCAAGGTCAATGCTCAACCCAAGGTTTCCAACCACCTTCAGGTCAATCATTTGTCCAAGGAGCCGGAAATTTACCTTTGAATTATAAACCCTACCCTCAACCCGGTTATGGTCCTCAATATGCTCAACCTTCTATGGGTCCATACCTCGGAATGAACGTAGTGTGGGATCCATCTCAATCCCAACAGATCTTGCAACCGAATGTGCAGTTGTCATCTCAATCTGGACAACCCTTGGTTTCTGGTTCAACCCAGCAACCTGTCTAGCCTATTATTCAAACTTCATCACCTAGTGTAGTTTCTCAGCCTGGGCCTAGTTCGCCTGGACTCTGCCTCAAACGACTATTACAACTGCTGCAACATTTGTTCCATCTACCCCACCTACTTCTGGAATATTGGCAGCTCCAGTTTCTATTGTTCCTACATCAATTCCTCAAGCATCTTTACCTCAGTCTGGACCCACAATTCATACTTCAGTTCAAATGCCTACAGGACAACCTGGTCCAAGTACGGTTGTCACAAGTCGACCTCAATTTACTTATCAACCGTACCAGGTATAGTACCAATTCAGTCCTGCTGTGCAGAACCCAGTCTATCAGTATCAACCGTACCCTGGATATACTTATCAACAACCTCAACAACCCCAGTACGGTCCGGTTAATCCTGGTTTTCCGGGAGGATATAATATCCCAAATGCAATTCCAATTCCAAGTTATCCTGGATATCCTCCTCCTGGGGTTGGTCTCATGAACTAGGGTTTTCGAGACCCTAATCGTCAGTTTTCGTCCATTGCAACTTTGGACTTGCCTGATCTGTCGCGCCTTACAAACGATCCGATTAATTATCTTCCGTTTTGGCTGCCAATGCTGAATAAGTTGCCCAGTGATATCCAAAAGTTTGAAGGTAAATCAAGACAGGATCCGTCAAACCATGTGATGACTTATCACCTCTGGTGTGCATCTAACTCCATTTCAGATGATTCAATTCGTTTACATATTTTTCAACGCACTCTAATTGGTCTTGTGGCCAAGTGGTACATTGAGTTACCGCGAGCCACTTTTTATAATTTTAGTCAGCTAGCTACTTCGTTCTTAACTCATTTTCAGTTGCTTGTCAAATATGACAATGGCACGGAATTATTAACTTCATTAAAATAGTCAACATCCACTTATATTTTAGATCACATTCATGAATGGAGTCGTCGACGGAATTTAGTGAAAGTTTTTATTCCGAATCAAATCTTAGCAGAATGGTTTGTTAAATCATTATTACCTAAAATCACTAAGGATGTAGCTAAGGCAGGATTTGTTACTGAAGAGCAAGTAATTTCTCAAGCTCAGTACCTTGACCTCATTTATACGCAGTCAGGTACTTTACATGAGAAAATCCCCGACCTTCCTAAACAAAATCAAATAACTGCAGCTACTTCAGGGTCTCATGCAGCTGACGGTATGATTGGTTCAGTTAACACCAAAAGTAAGAAGAAATCTTCCAAGAATTCTTCTCCTATTATAACTTTACCAGATTCCCCAATCGGAGACTCTTCCACTGAAATTTCTGCCGATATTCATGTTGTAGAGTCATCTACGGCCAAATCAAAACCCGGTGGTAAGAAGAAGGGGAAGAAGAAAAATAAATCAGATAAAAATTCGAAAGAGAAATCAGATAAAACAGAATCTACTGATGAGAAACGTAAACCTTGTTATCCTTGTCTCATTTGTGACGAAGAGCATTTTACAAGAGACTGCCCTCATCGCACTGAGGTTGCGAAAATTTTCAAAGGTTCTCAAACGCCTGCTGTCTTAAAGGATCCTTTTCCTAGTCAAGACAATAAGATGATAGGTTCTTCCTCAAATGCCTCAGAAGAACCCATAATGATGATGTCCCATGTTAGGATTTCGAAACGATCACAAGATTATGGAAGTAAAAGTCTTGTTGGTGGTAAGGAAGCAGAATCTTCTAATTCGAACCCATCAACTTCAACTCCTGGTTCTGATCTGCTACAGATCGAGAAACCTAACCCAGACTTAGTAATCAAATAGCCGCTAAAGGTATACTTCGAAAGTCAGCTTTCAATCCACATGTGAGAGCTGCTCAGAACTATAACAATGTTGAAGATTTAGCTATTTCACCTTCAGCAATGTCGGCTTTGGAGGTGCTGCAATCATGTCCAGCACAGCGTAAATTGTTATTGTCGGCTATAGGAGCTGTTGATATTCAGGACTCAAACCTTATAATATTCGATTTAGAAAATAGTACACCTCGCTTACCTCATCAAATGGCTTTCCAAATTCCAGTGTTAGTCAAAAACAGACCTTGCTATAGAACTGTGATTGATGAGGGAGCTTCAACGTGTATTATGTCGATCCAGTGTTGGAGATTGCTTGGTTCTCCTACACTCAATCAATCCCCGATGATTCTAAAGGCTTTCGATGGCCGTGGGTTCCATCCTTTTGGCATTCTACAGGATTTACCTATAGGGGTTGAAGGCAAAACTATTAATCTAGATGTGGAAGTGGTTGATGCCCCTCTAGATTACAACCTTCTCTTGGGTCGTAGTTGGTCTTACGCTATGACTGTTGTTGTTTCATCAATCTTTCGGCTTATAAATTTTCCTCATAATGGAAAGATCGTAACTATAGACCAGCTAACTTATTATTCATCTGACCCAGCGTCTTCTGAAAGTATCCAACATGTCGGCAAAACAACTATCCCTTATAAGAATGTTGGAGTAGGATTAGTTAAAGATTCTGGTTTACTAGGAACTTTTTCCTTTCCTCCTCCTAACGTATCGCCTTCTACTGCAACCATTCATATGATTTCATCAAACACTATTGTTTATGATGATCCTTGGATCGTACCTTCCGAATCTTAGATGGATTCATTTGGTGATGCTATTCCTCTGAGTCCCTATGAAATTGCGTATCAGGCCGTACAGTCGTTTTCCGACCCTTCTTCAACCGAAATTGACCTAATGAATGTGGTCCATGGAGAATCATTTTCAACATCAAACTCAGATTCAACAACTTTTTCCCAACTCGTTCATACTGATGAGCAGATTCGAGAAATTTTGTCTATTGATGATTTACCATGGGAAGGTCTTCATCATAGATCTTCGTTCTTACATGAGATTGGTCATTTTGAAAATGATTTTTCATCTATTTTTACGACTGATTATGTCAAGGAACCACAGAATCCATTGAAAAATCCTGATTCTGAGTTAAATTTGGGAAATATTTCTCGAACAGTTCCTATTGACATTTCAGTTAAACCTGGAATTGTTGAAAACATTCATATAGGTGCCTCTTGTACTAGAGATGAATTTAAAACATATAAGGCCCTATTTCAAGAATTTGCGACGTGTTTGCCGGTGATATGAAGAAATGTCAGGAATTGACCCAGCAATTGTTGTTCATGAAATCAAAACTTACCTGGATGCTAAACCCGTCTGGAAATATTTGCGTGAGATCCCACAACCCAAAAGATATTGCGTGCGGGCTATTTTTGGCCATCTTTGTTTAAAGATTGTATTGACGCGGTCCGAAAATGCCACAACTGCCAATTTTTTATCGAAAGATGCGTGCTCCAACTGCTCCTCTCCATCCTATAATTTTCATAGGTCCTTTTGCGAAATGGGGTATCGATTTTATTACATGTAACCCTCACTCAGCCGGGGGGCATGCGTATATCATCCTTGCGGTAGATTATTTTACCAAGTGGGTCGAGGCGATGCCTACATTTTCGGCAGACGGCAAAATTGCTGCAATTTTCGTTTTCAATCATATAATTACTAGATTCGGTGTTCCACAAGCGATTATCACTGATCATGGGCGTCATTTTCGAAACATCATGATGACTGAACTAACAGATCAACTTGGCCTATGTCACGATAGTTCTACTCCATATTACCCATAAGCTAATGGTATGGCTGAAGCCATCAAAAAAGTTCTAATCATTATGATCTGACGAATCATTGGGATTCATAGGTCGAATTGGCATAACATGTTATTTTCAGCGCTTTGGGCGTATCGAACCTCAGTAAAAACATCAACTGGTTTCACTCCTTTCCAACTAGTTTATGGTTTGGAAGTTGTGTTACCCATTGAATGTGAAATCCCGTCATTGCAAATGGCCATAGAATTACTTCCAGCCACTTCCGAAGAGGAGAAAATTTTGTTGTACTTGGCTCAGCTAGATGAGAATCGACGTGATGCTGCACTAGCAATCGAAACTCATGCCAAATGTATTAAAGCTCAGTACGATCGAAATGTTACACCTCATAATTTTTCAGAAGGAGACCTAGTCTTACTATACGATCAAGCAAATGATAAGTTAGGCACTGGAAAATTCATACCCATGTGGCATGGTCCTTATGTTGTTAAGCGAAAGCTAGCAAAAGGGGCCTATGAATTGGTAGATTTTGATGGTGTCTCTTTAGGTAAACCTAGAAATGGTCTTTACCTGAAGAGATATTATGCTTAAATCTAGGTGTGGAGATTTTAGTTAGGATAGTTTTCTTTCTAGCTGGTGTGTTTTATATTAGAAAAGTGTGCTTAGTTTAGAGGGTGTTTTTGTCATTATTCATGTTTATCTTGATTTTACTCTTGATATTGCAGATGTCGACGTCTCTTCAAACATACATTGGTTTTGCTGGTGGTGCTTGTCGTAATACACGAAACATTTCTTCCACAGCTTGGGTTATCTATTCACCCTCTGATGAGTTGGTATCTATGCATGGGGTAAGCCTCGGTCAAACAACGAACAACATTGCAAAGTATAGTGTAGTGATTGAGTTATTATCTGAATCAATTTCATTCGGGATTCAGAGTTTGATTGTGAGGTTAGATTCTGAACTCGTTGTATTGTAGCTTAATAGAGTTTATGCCATTAGAAATCCAGTGTTATTAAGATTATTTTTGAGAGTTCGTCTCTTGGAACGTGAATTTGACTATATTGAAGATCATCATATTCCAAGATATTTAAATACATTAGCAGATGCAATTGCTTCTCGAATGTTAAGTAGACATTTGCAATAATCAAACAGTAAATTTAAAAACATTCCATAACATGTTTTACAAGATAACCAGTAATAGTGATATAGCATAGTATAGAAGTGTGTCAAATAAGATCATAGGTTGAAAAACACCTTATGATCGGCAAAAATGATGGTACAAAAAGCAAAAATTTCATATGAGTCTACAACAGGCGATCATCCTATCACTAGTGATGATCACGATAAGAAACCACTGCACGGGTCACCCTACAAAGGAACCTCCTGAAAGGTCCTGGGACCCCAATCACATAGCGTTGTAGCCTAAGAGGAATGTAATCTATGCTAATCTCTGGAATGTCTGTTGTCAAACGCTCTATATGGTTTTCAAATTTGGCCAAGGTCTCTGTAGATTCATCCCATGGGGCTGATACTACTGCAGCTAGATGTTTCCTCTCATAGGGCCAGAGAGTGGCTGGTCGCCGTGGACCTACATCTGCATTTGAAACTTTTTACTATCAATTTTGGGACGATTTAAAAACAAAAACAAAAAAAATTAGAAAATGTTGAAAATTATTTTACCTGAGTCATCCCATTGCTCTCCTGGTGGAAGAGCCATGTCTGGGTCACCACGATAATCCATCCCAGCATAAGGAAAATCCTGAATCGCACAAACTTGGTTCTCCAACTAATGAAAATACTTAGGAGGAAACTGAACAACCTCTTAACCTTCCTCAGGATGACGGGCCATAACTGCAACCCAACGCATTAGCTTGGGCTCTCGAGGAAGTCCAGCTTCAATGGAAAGATGTTGTGGGACCAACATTGGGACCCTCTCTAGACCAAAGCTCACAACTAAGAAACCATATCCAAAGTTTTTCAGTTGTCCGTTCTTTGCTCTAGTCAGTTGGCCTTTTACATTAGCCAACACAGCTTCGCACCAGTTGA
Source organism: Pinus tabuliformis (assembly GCA_031772625.1). Lineage (NCBI taxonomy): Eukaryota > Viridiplantae > Streptophyta > Pinopsida > Pinales > Pinaceae > Pinus > Pinus tabuliformis. The sequence continues at coordinate 2,059,853,547 of CM062818.1, forward strand.
AGGCAGTGCCTCGAAAACAGTCTACTGCCATCTGCATTTGGGATCCGGTGGCCATATGTAGTGTTGTGCTTCCGTAGAGTCTGGTGACAGTAAATGCAATCACTTTGAGTTCTGGACGGGAGATGGTTTTGATATCAATCCCTTTGTCCTTGGTTTGGTCGTTACAAAACTCTAACCGGAGGCTATCGATAGACTGGCCACCTGGCCTAGTCCCGAATAGAGTCAATTGTTCACCTCTCTTGGGCAAACCAATCAAAAACTAAATGTCCTCTGGCTCCATTTCGAGCTGGTTGCCACCAATAATGAAACACTGGTCTTGTATATTCCATCTATCTACCAGCCACTGCAGAAAGTCTACTTGGGCCCTCATGCCAGGTATGGCCCAGAATTTAAATAAACCACATGCCTTCAATGCATCTATCGAAGGTTGATGATTAATTGCGGCAAGGTCTACATCTTCGTGCTCTCATTCTCACCAACTAAGCATGGTGTATACCCTACATTGAAAGAAAAGGCGGTTTAAAACATTTTAAAACAAAGTTTTTGGGCGGAAATTGAAGAATTTGAAATTATAAAACCCATGTCGTGGGGACCGCACTCTCCAATTAGAGACATTGCGTAGGTCCGCACTCTACCTAAACGGCGGGTGTGGGCCCCTGGCTTTTTCATGTGGGAAAAAGTCGGGGTCCGCAGGTTTCGCGTGCTGCGCCTGCGGACCCTCGCGAGTGGTCTTTAAAAGAAAATTCTTTCTAAAAATCAAAATAAAAACCTAAAAACAAAATTCAAACAGTTGAAATGCAAGAGTAAAGTGATGTGGATTACTTTGAGGTGACGCTGTTCGATTCCAACGGAAGGATTTTCCGCAATCTTCACGGTCCACTTACAGCTCTTTTCTGACCGTATAAACATGAAAATATTGCCGGATTTTTGTCGTTTCAAATTCGATAGTGGTTATAAAATGACGTGTCGTTGATCGCTTTTTTACTTTTTCAGATCATAGACACTAATGATGAAAAGTACTCCTTGATCGTAATGGTCAAGCGGTTCTCTCAAGTATTATTTTATACTTTTTCGGGCTTGGGAGACACAAATTTACAAAAAAGGACAACCATGGAGTTTTCTTAAGTTTTTCTTCTAACTCCCTAAATTGAAAAACACCGAGTTTCTCCTATACTAGACTCGTTAAAATTTAACAGTAAAGGACCTGTTCAATTACAAACAGGAACGGACCACTCCTTCTTAGGGTTCGAATTTAAACTAAGTTGGACTCATCCGAATGATGAGCTTATAATCAAGCAAATGTTATCCTCCTCAAGCTTGTCAAAAATAAAGAGGTACTTGCCAGAAATGGTGGGGGAAAAGAGAGAAAAATTGAACCTGTTTGTCATACTTTGTGTCTCAGAAAAACATTTAACCACTCTTGAACACGACACTTTTTGTTCACCGGGCTTGGGAAATCCTTTCCTAACAATTAATCAAACCATATTGAAATTCTTCAGCCGGTTTCTGGGTATTAGCTTTGGGTCAATCGTAACCAAAACCATCTGCAGTGTCGTTATGTGTTCAAGAGGTCAGTGAAAATAAACCATTCATCTGCAAAATATCTGTCATCCATCTTGACCATCCCTGAGTCAGTCCTTGCAACTATATTTCTTCAAACTTGATCTATGATTTCGTGTTGTGGGCTTGCCTACAACAGATCGCTTTCTATCGACTTCAGCTCATTATCTAGAAAGATGATCTAGATATCGTCAGTACCTTGGAATCTGCATGCCTCAATGGCAGGTTTCTCGCCTTCGACAACAGGTTGCACCATTGACCTTCGATCAAAGGATTCTATGACATGTTCTACATCAACTCATCTATTCACATTTCATGGATTGTACTGAGTACTTTGAGAGCCATTGACATTACTGGTGGTTTCTCTCACACTTGTTAACAATTTACATCATTGACTGGTAATCAAGTAGTTTCTACCATGTTCGACTTCAACACATTCATTCACATGGATAAAATCGTACTATTTCGGGAAGTAGAAATCAAGACCCTGGATCTAGTTTCCACCATCCAGGCTGCGAGGAATTTTGTTATTTATTATATAGTGGACTATTCATAAACAGATGGTTGTGCCCATACTGTGTCTACATATGTCTATACTTGTGATGTATTACAAGATCATTCCTATATCAGAGCAGTTTAGTTAGTTTTTTAGTCAGTTTTGATCTGAGTATGGGAATACCTACCTCAGCGATGATATGATCTCATATATATATTTTGTATTGAATGTTTTTACAGGTTCCAACCAGGCTCTCCACAAGATGATCCTCGAAATGATAAAGTACTTCACTCTTCTTAGATGACAAATACTATCTATTACAGACTTCGTACTTTAGGGGGCAATCTGTTACACAAAATATTGTCACCATGACTTTCTGCAGTCAGTGTGAGTCTATCACCACTCATATTGTCCTCCTTTGCAATTTTTAAACCTCAGCTCTTCATGTCAAGCCTTAAAAATGAGAGAAAATCCTTGAAAATCTCTAAAACTATGGTTCCGCACTTTCTCTTAGCATTACCTACGGTCCCGCACCCCTTGGTCATGTTCCCTACGGACCTGCCCACTCTGTCTCTAAAGGAAAGGGTGTGGACCCCTATAAAAGTCAAAAAGGTGCAAGTTTATTATTAAAAACTCACTTTGGATTAATTATGGACGCTTCTAGAAGGAATCTTGAGGTGGCAAGTTCGCTCCTAGGTGGTTCATGCATCCCATAACTAAAGGCGCTAACCCCTTGATGAGATGAGCTTATCCCTTTGAAGGAGGACTCTATCCCTTTGAAGGTGGACCTGGTAACTTCCTTCCTCTGCACTATAAAATGAGGCATTGGGCTGGTTGCTAGAGAGGTGAAAAGCTGAATATTTTTAAGGGTAAATGTTGTTGGAATTTAGACTTCCTAATTGAGCTTGAGAGGAGAGATTACATACCTTTTGATCTCTTTAGGAAGAGAGTGAAACTTGTCAAAGTAGAGGAGATTCTCGCTGGACCCTGGGAGGAGCTTGTACAGCATCAAGGCACCAAGGTTGTAAAGTTCTTATTTGTTTAAAGTTAATACAATCAAGTTCATTTTTCTCAATAATCTGTCTTCTATGGTGTATTTCATGAATTTCTTGATCATCATGATAAATATGGTTTATTATATTGGCTATGTGTTGTGGGGAAAAATGCCTATGCAGGACGATCCTATCCACCTAAGGTGTGACAGTGCCTTAGCAAAAAACAGAAACAGCTATTCTAGTATTCTTCCTTTATGAATTAAGAATGAAGAGAGATAGATGGACTAACCGGTGTCTTCCGTTTGTCCCTCGATTTGGTTTCCCTTCTCTTTGAGAGTTCCCAGCTACTTGCCTTCTCGCTCGCCCAGCTTCAACAGGCTCCTGCAAGATCACAAGAAGAGAACACTACACAAAGACATAGATTCATATTCATAACTAGTTTAGGATTAGAAATAAACTAAACATACTAATGCAATCATACATCAAAGATACATCATTATATAGGAGAAACCAAGATAGCTTTATTGATGAATAACAAGGTTCAGGAAGAGATACAACCCAGAGGGCACCAATCCAGCATCTCCTTCCCAACAAATGAAATTCCTATCTTCACCTTCCTTCAAAGCATTAAGCACCCAATGATTCCAATCTCAAACCAACAGCAATTCTTTGCAATAACAAAATTCCAGCCTCCAGATCTCATGGAGGAGAGATCCATATATAGATGTTTGGAGAGAGGATGAGTCAGCTTGAGATCTGACTAGTGTCCTCTCCCTCTGTCAGTTCTTGCTTCCACTTGGAGACTAAGAGCCTCTTACTCATCACTAGTCGAATTCCTTGAGGCAAGTGTCATTGGAGAAGATTCTGGAAGCTTCCAGGGTCTTTCCACCTCGTTGAATGAACTTTCCATTTGTCACTTCCCGCTCAGCGCACCCTGGTAGTGCTTCTACCTGCGTTGCAGTGCACCTAGCCAGTGTAATCTCTGCATTTCAGCGTAGACAGCTAGTGGAGCCTCTGAATTGATCCTGAATTGACCTGTTTTTGAGCAGTTTCTGGTGGAGAACTTCTGTGAATTGCTGTAGTTTGTTAGCCTTGTTCCTCTAGGGGTAGGAACAACATGTTTAGGGACTTTGGATCCCTTGGATTATGGACATTTCATGCTTATTGTTGTAAGGCACAAAAATGTCTATAACAGTTGCCCCCTAAAGTATGACGTCGTTTATCGGGTGAAATGCTTTATTAGGAGGATCCGAAGTTCATTCAATGCTGGGAGGAGACCTGTAATAAGATACAATACAATACATTATTTTTCATACTGCTTTCATGATCTAGCTGAGGCGGGCATTCCCATGCTCAGCTTTATAAATTCATTTTTCTGTACATAGAACAGACAATCGTCTGATGGTAGACTGATAATTTTGATGAAATTATCATCCTTTGGGTAGGATGATTATCTGCTGCAATGATGTACATGTCAATGTCTTTATCTTTCCTGAATATATATCGCAGCCCGGATGGATGAAACTAGATCCGGGGTCTTCAAACTCGTTCGATCTTCACTCTAAGTACAAGTCGATCCAAGTGAGAAATGTTCTGAAGTCGAACATGGAAAGACATCGCTTGATTACCGGTCAATGAGGTAAACCGTTAACAAGCGCGAGAGGAATCACCGATAATGATAATGACCCTCAAGGTACTGCAGTACAATTCACGTGGTGTGAATCAAGGACTTGGCGTCGAACACCACGCAAAATCTTTCGGTCAAAGGTCATTGATGTATACCTGTCGCCGGAAGTGAGAAACTTGCCCTTGAGGCATGCAAGCTTCAAAGTACTGAAGGGGTTGTTCCTAGACCAACTTCTTGGATAATGAGCTGATGTCGACAAGAAGCGATCCGTCAAAGGAGGGCCTTAATGAATCCCACATCAGTGACACGGAACGGAGCAAATGATTTTGATGGAGGTGAAAACGATCTGATGACATATGATTCAGGGTGGCGGTCATGAAAGGATGAAGGATAATGTATGGCAGTGGATGGGACACGGTTGACTTCTCTGAATGACTTCTCTTGAACATATGGCGACACTTATGCGATGGATCGGTAGCATTACCCCAAATATGGATGGTATGGCGAGACCATGGTGATGTGACCGGTGAATGAAACAACCCAACCCGACTGTGGTACGGAGGAAAAGTGTCATGTTCAAGAGCGACTTGCTACCATCAAAGTTTTCTTGAGTTTCTCCCAATTTTTCCCCAGTCATTGCTGACCAGTACCTCTTTATTTTTGTCAAGCTTGAGGAGGATAACATATGCTTGTTCTATAACTTTCCATTCGGGCAAGCCCATCGCTATATTTTAACGAGCCTAGCGATAGTGAAACTTGTTCTCGTCTAAAGACAAGTTTGTCGCTATTTAATGTTTTTAACGAGTCTAACGACAAAGATAACTCGGTCCTTTTCATTTTTAGAGAGTCTGAAAAGGTACATAAAGTCAACTCCGAAAGTCCTTTTTCGTCATCTAATCCCTTAAGTCCGAAAAAGTATAAAACAATACAGAAGGGATGAGTTTTCGATAGTTTTAACGAGCCGAATAAAACAAGCGCTCGATCTTTTTGTGCAATAATCCCTCAGGTCCAAAAAGATTAAAATCTAGAGGAGGGATAGCTCTTCCGGTCACTTTATCGAGCTGGAAGGCCAAAACTCGGCAATCTTTTCATATTTTACGAGTCAGATGAAAAGAGCTTAAAGAAGACTCGTCTTTTGAGGAACGAGTGATAAAACAGGTTAGCAGTTGATTCCAGGTACGGGTTGGAATTTTCCAATCACGGCAGTGTCACAAGGATGGCTAGTGAAATCACTCTTCGCAGCTGTTCCTCAAAATGGGTAAACAATCATATGGAGGTGAACGATCGGCCAATGGAAAAGTGGAGGTGACGGTGCAAACACGACCAAGGCTTTAATGGCTGATAATGTTACATTCACGGTGGTTATTTACCGGAAGATAGTTCATTTTTTAACGAGCTTAAACGCGGAAAAACACTGCTCAGTCTTATGTTTATTTTTTAACGAGCATGAACTATGTGCTAAAACTGCTCGGATCTTGCGTTTATTTTTTAACGAGCATGAACTGTGTGCAAAAACTGCTCGATTTTCTAGTCATATGATAAGAATGTCTCATTGAAGATGCTATTTTTTATGGAGCTTAGATCTTACAAAGCTTTGCTCCGTATCCTTTCGTTATTCAAGTTCGGAAACGACTAATCCTACGAGTTTAAAGGGTTAGACCTACAGGTTTAAAGGGAGGACCTAAAAATTTTAAAAATAAATAGCCGCCCCTTGCTTGAACTCCAATAGGTTTGCATGCCCCCAGGCATAAAGTACGATTTCAAGGTTACCCCTTCTTAGTCCAATAAAACATTTGTTTCACCGAGAGAGGCCTACCTCTTTCAGGTTACCCAAAGATTGTCTCGTTAATCTTTCAAACAAAACACTTCTTCGGCGATATCTACCGAAATAGACAAAGGTGAGAGACTCCGTCTGTCAACTCACATAACTTTGACAAAAGAATCTTATTCTAGAATAACCCTCTTCCAGCATGGGCGGGGTACAGACTAGTCATATTCTCCCGCGGAAACCTACCTTATACCCAAATTTTTCCTGCCGAAGCAGACCAGGACGCATGCCCCCTGGGTTCCAGTCATATCCTCCCGGATTACTCGCGCTCATCAGGAGGACGGACCGTGGGTTGAGACATTTCTTGCGTGAAGAGACCATTTAGGGAAGGTATATGACTATTTGCGATGCGTGATCCGGGAAATGAAAGCTGGTCCACGAGCTTGACCACTCTTCCTTCGTGCGGAAAACACATTACTCTAAAGAGTGAGGAGACGATGGCTCCCATGCAATATATATAGTCTCGTCCAAGGAGTAGGTTATAATCCAAGGGTCCTTGAACGACCATCACGTTCATTTGAACGGTCTTCCCTTTCAATGTGATAGGCACATTGGGGAGGATCCCTAAAGGTCGACTGGTTCCTTTATCAAAGCCTGTCAGATTTCTCATTTCAGGCAAAAGCGCTAGCGAACCAAGCGCTTTCCAAGCAATAGAGGAAAGGATACTCACAGATGCCCCCTCATCAATGATGGTGCCAGCCATTACCATTCTGTATATTTGAACGATAATTATGAATGGTATGCTTGCTGGCAACCGGGGTCTGCCTAGTTGGTTCCAGTCGAAAGAGACAACTAGGTTGCTTGGTGGTGGGACCGAGTAAACGGCCGGGTATGACTCTGACGAAGTTCCTTCCTGCAATAAAGGAATGGGCAAATTGCCCCCTTGTTCGTCGGAGTCTGTGTTGATGAAGAGAATTTGGACGGTGTCGTCTTTATTCTCTTCTGTGATGGTATCATTCGAAGATAGAACCTCTGAAGGCAAGACCGGGTCAACTGCCGCCTCAACCTTTTGACTTTCGTCAGGTATGGATTCGGACGGTTCATCCTCAATGATAGGTGCTTCAGCTGACCACCTGAGCGGGCCAGCCAGGTTCTCAACTAGTGAAGGACTTGGCAGGAGTTTTTGATATCCAGGAGGAAGTTGCACTGGTAAAACCGGGCGATCTTCCAAAACTCTTTTAGCCTCGTCTAAGAAGGGACAACGGTGGATGGCATGGTCGCCTTCACACAGTTTGCAGGGAAATCTAGCTTTCCCTCTCTGTCCTGTGGCTTCACTTTCACTAGTTGACGGTGTGCTGTCAACATGGCTACCAGAGGTTGACGCCACCGCAAACGGGGAGACCAGTCCCTTAGTATCCGAGGGATGCAGGGACAATCTCTGTGGAAGTGGTCTCCCTTGCATATGACACATGGCGATTTAGGCCTAGTCAGTGCTGTGTGTGGACTTTTGTCAGACGACACTTGTTTGCCCCCAGTCGCTTTTGGCTCCTTCTTCTTCTTCTCTTTCTTCTTCTTTTCCTTCTTCTCCTTAGGAACTTGGTTTTTTGTTTTACCAGTTCCGTCAAGCGAAGAGGAAGGAGGAGAGGAAGAATTAGATGAAGTAGAAGGCTGGTGGGTAACTCTGGTCTGGTCTAACTGTTGATTCGACTGTTCAGGAATAGTGGTGTTCTGAACGACATTGGTTGAGAAGAGCCAGACCGGCAAGCCAATTGTCAGTCCTGGAAGCGACAATGTGGCCATATGGGGCGCTCCAACATCTCCCCAAGAGGAGAAGGGACTAGGATTTCCACCAAGGGGAATTCCTTGGTTGGAGGGCTCCATTTTCTCAACTGAAAGATCAACGCGGGAATAAGGGTGATTGTTCCGTTTAAAATAAATTTTAACGACGCTTTAGACACAACTTGCTTTTTCAATTTTAAAGAGTCGAGAAAAAGCTAAAGATGACTCTAGTCTCCTTCGATGTTTTAACGAGCCCGAAGTGACAAATGCTCGGATGGACTTTTTCTGTTATAGAGTCTGAAAAAGGCCAAAAGGAACTGCTCTGGAGTTCTAGGTAGAGGGTGTGCCAAACTTTTCGCAAAACCGCAGAATACTTTTTAAGGTACGGGCGGTCAATCTTCCTGAATGCTGTGTTCAGTGCATTGTGATCAGTAGGGCGGCCGACATGGCTTCCTAAGGATAAAGGTTTTATGCCTATAGGGGTCTCCCAATATATACTCGACGGTACGTGGGAGCACAATCCGTACTGGCGCTATCGTCCCTCAGGAGGAATCACCCACCATCAGCGAGATCGACAGTCACCAGGCTTTACGACGCCGGAACACGTCTCTAGCCTAGACCTCTATGTTGTGCATTAAGTTACAAAGCGTTGTTAAGTTCATTCAATTTATTTTAGGGTGATCTTTCTTAGAAGTTTTCCTTTTTGGATCACCACGAGATGTATGATACAATTCCTAAATGCAGTCTAAAGATGATAAACAAGCTTTTATATCTTTTCAACAATGAAAATCCTAGCTACAAAGGGAAAAGAAAGACACCATCTTTTCTCAAAGAGCAATCAGCACACTCTAAATGCACTTTTCCTAAATCAAACATGCAAACTATCAAGATGCAAATGCACAATGCAGGTGTTTGTTTTCCGCTTTCTTAATATTGATTCCTAAAAAGAAAGCTTTTTGTACAACTTTGAATTTGCTTTTAAATGACAAATACAAACAAGTTTACTTTTTCGAAATCAGAAAGGGTAGGAGAGATTACAACACTTAACGATTTTCGAAATGAATACTTGTTTTGACACTCAAAAGAGACAAACTCAAACCAAAAGCAAAAATGAATGTATAACCAACTGTAAACAGCCAATGAACTCTCTCCTAAGATCACAATCAACAGATCTGAATCAAGGGCTACAAGATGACTATTTCACTCTTGCAAAGGAAAACTATAAATGACACCACAAACACATAAAAACACTCACAGTCTTTTTGTACAAAAGGAGGCAGAATTTAAGCAGAGAAAAGGAGTTATCAGATAGGTACCTATGCTGGTTACAGGCTGCAAAAATCAGAGATCAAAACAAGGCAAAACAGAGCAGAGAACCCCAGCTGCACAAGGCCTAACTGGATCAGCGCACCCCTAACACAGAGGTTTTGACATTCAGCGCAGGTAGCCTTCACGGGACTTGCGTTGAAATGCAGAACCTCTTCACAGAGTCTGCGCTGAAGGAGAAACGAGAGTTCCTCACTGGGTTCTGGGTCACAATTTGCTGATTAATCTACAGTTTCAGGCCAAATCAAAGCAACAAGCAAGGTACAATCAAAGGGATGCTTTGAGGGAGGGCTAAGATCTATCACAAAGGATCATCAAATCATTTGTGAGTCCATTGTTCAGATCATAGACAAATCCAGTGATTGGATCAAAGCAGCAGCTGTCTACTTTGCATCTGAGAATAGCAGATGCAGTTCGATTGTTGCTGTTGAGTCTATGAAACAAACAATGATAGAAACACAAATAAAATGACTAGGCATTCTCCCCAGTGGAGTCGCCAATTTGTTGTGGGGAAAAATGCCTATGCAGGACGATCCTATCCACCTAAGGTGTGACAGTGCCTTAGCAACAAACAGAAACAGCTATTCTAGTATTCTTCCTTTATGAATTAAGAATGAAGAGAGATAGATGGACTAACCGGTGTCTTCCGTTTGTCCCTCGATCCGGTTTCCCTTCTCTTTGAGAGTTCCCAGCTACTTGCCTTCTCGCTCGCCCAGCTTCAACAGGCTCCTGCAAGATCACAAGAAGAGAACACTACACAAAGACATAGATTCATATTCATAACTAGTTTAGGATTAGAAATAAACTAAACATACTAATGCAATCATACATCAAAGATACATCAGTATATAGGAGAAACCAAGATAGCTTTATTGATGAATAACAAGGTTCAGGAAGAGATACAACCCAGAGGGCACCAATCCAGCATCTCCTTCCCAGCAAATGAAATTCCTATCTTCACCTTCCTTCAAAGCATTAAGCACCCAATGATTCCAATCTCAAACCAACAGCAATTCTTTGCAATAACAAAATTCCAGCCTCCAGATCTCATGGAGGAGAGATCCATATATAGATGTTTGGAGAGAGGATGAGTCAGCTTGAGATCTGACTAGTGTCCTCTCCCTCTGTCAGTTCTTGCTTCCACTTGGAGACTAAGAGCCTCTTACTCATCACTAGTCGAATTCCTTGAGGCAAGTGTCATTGGAGAAGATTCTGGAAGCTTCCAAGGTCTTTCCACCTCATTGAATGAACTTGCCATTTGTCACTTCCCGCTCAGCGCACCCTGGTAGTGCTTCTACCTGCGTTGCAGTGCACCTAGCCAGTGTAATCTCTGCATTTCAGCGCAGACAGCTAGTGGAGCCTCTGAATTGATCCTGAATTGACCTGTTTTTGAGCAGTTTCTGGTGGAGAACTTCTGTGAATTGCTGTGGTTTGTTAGCCTTGTTCCTCTAGGGGTAGGAACAACATGTTTAGGGACTTTGGATCCCTTGGATTATGGACATTTCATGCTTATTGTTGTAAGGCACAAAAATGTCTATAACACTATGCAGGTGTTATTTGATGTGTGTTTGTTTGTGTTTTCAGGTTCTTTAAAAGGAAGCTCATTTGGACGGTCAAAGCATGGCTGCCACAAACTAGCATTGGACTTGAGGTAGGGTCTAAGACATCTCTTGGCTTTTATTTATAAATCTCAATATTTAGAGAAAGATAGAATTTGCTTGTTTTTCTTGTTGCTAGATATCAGTAGATACTAGGGAGATCGGTTTTGTCCGCAAGAACGATTTATTCACCCGACAGCAATGAACCATGTTGAGATCTGTATTTTTCTTGAATTTATGTGCTTTCCGAGTATAAGAATTCAGATTCTATTTTGGTGTGATGGATGTTGAGTTTTCTATTTTATTTATTGGAAAAAAAGTCTACATAATTTGTATGGTACACCCTTTCAATCCTTCATTTTCCTCAGCAGTTATTTAGATTCTCTTCTATTGATTAGGGCTAAGTAATAGGAATAGTAAGCATAAAGACTTAGGTAGGAATAAATAGAAAGAAAGTACTATTGTTACATTTATTGTACACACCCTTTATAGAATGAATTTACCACCCTATCCATGGTTTATAGATAGAATTGACGTAGCTTGAGTAGGTATTTACACAGGGTTTGATTACTAAATTTACCACGTTACACACACTGTATGTGTTTCATTTGACTTGTTGACTACTCTTACTGTTTTGAATCATATTAGTATTAGTCAGTATATTAGATCGATTGGGACTTACACTATTAGGAAGCTACATCCTAAGTTTATTGAGTCTATAGAATCAAGCTCTCATTTAGTCTATAGGACAGAGGAATGAAAAATATATAGAGACAAATTTGAGAGCCAAAAACACAAAAAATAAGTGGAGTATTTGATCCAATTACTATTGGATTCACTTATTCCAAATAAGTGTATATGTAATTTTTTATGGAGTTTTATGGGGTGAAGAAAAAAGTGGAAGGATTTTTGGATTAAGATTATGAGACGTGATGTGATGTGCCTAAGGACTGTAAAATATACAATGACTGGGTGGTATCTATTTTGCCACAATTGCATAGGACTTGTAACTGGTCCCATACACAATAAGTAGCCCTTTGTGGAGGTATGCCAGTCCACGAGAGGTGAACATGTCACTTGGAGGAGTTGAACCCCAGTGGGTGTCATAACAACACCCCTCTTTCACTAACCAAGTAAGACCCTATTGACAACATTGTTTAGCTTTTGATTTAATAGCCTTCTGGTCTTAATTGTCTTAATTGTCTTAACAAGAGAGGGTATTATTCAATGGAATCATAGTATCTAAATGATGAACATGGGTTAATTTTTGTTTCAAAATATTTGACTCTTGAATGCTCAAATTTTTGTGTGACCACCCAATGCAAGGCCTTTCAACCAACTGGATGTTCAAAGTAGCGCAAATTATAGTGAGTGAAGTTCCACGTTGCTAGAGATTATTTTCAGTTGGAAGTGCTGGGAAGAATAATGGGAGTTTTCCAAACTAGGATTGTGAAACATATGTGTAACTACTTCTATACCTTGGTGAACTTTCATTTGCACATACATATATTCCAACTAATCTCTCCTTCAATTAGCAGGATGTAAAAGCTTTTGTGAATGGTGAGAATGGTGTATTGGGATGTTTCCATTAACTCAGGTTCTGAACATCATGATTGAGTGTCAGGTTATAGGTAAAAACTTGGCATGTTTTGAATTAGTAATAATTTCTTTCTCAATGCAAAATTTTCATCTGCATATACATCCTAGCTGGGCTCTCTCGAAAATGGCAGAATATAAAAATTTTGTTGTTGTGTCATGGATGGCATAAAGTAATATGATTTAATTAGCTTAGTTTTTCATTAGGTCAAGTGTCGAAGATTAGGATTGAAATTCATCTACAACCATGGTGGTTTATCAAATAGTAATGGTGTTTTAATGAGAAACCTTCATCTGCATGTACATTCCAACTCGACTCTTTTAGAAATGGTAGAATGTACCTTTATGTTTTGAGTATTATTGGTCGAATAAGGTAACATTATTTAGGCAACTCGGTTATTGCATAGCAGCCATGATTTTCCTGTGTCTAGTCATCATCACAAATTCTTGTGCTTGTTTTGTTCTGGTGCAGACTGCAAAATCGAGAGTTTTTTGCTTTTGATCATCTACTCTGATTTTTCAATGGGAATTTATGTTTGATAATGTGGTGATTTTTCATGATTTGTTTTAATTCCTACATAGCTATTGTCATATGTCATTAATCAAAATATAACATTTTTTTCAGTCTCGATTATTTTTCATTACTTCGCTGCCAAAACACAGAAGTCCCTGCTGGATTATGCATGTACTTGATTCTTGGGATTTTATGTTGGCAATTCCTCTATTGTTCATTGTAATACATTTGAAATTAAACATGAGGTGTTGTTTTTGGTGTAATAATACATTTGATATTAAACATAAGGTGTTGTTTGTGGGGTAATACAGTATTCTTAAGAAGCACCTATTGTTGATCAATGATTTGAATCTTTTTGTATTTGATGTCATGATCCCCAGTCATTCTTGCTGTAATGGAGATCGTTCTCGCAAGAATTATTGCATGCTTAATGTATTGTCCTGATACAGTGACCTAATTATGTTTTTTTATTGTTGCAACTCCATTGATATTATTGTCAAGTTCTCATTGGTTCTATTCAATTGTAATCAATGCCTCATGAGTTTGTGATTCTGGAGCAGGATATAAACTAGGGGAGGGAAGCTAGTAGTGGAATGGGTACCAATAGTGGAGATAGAACTTGACCTCTGAAGCTATAACAAATTAGAACACAGCACACTGATAACACATTATAAAAGTGGTATTAAAATAACGAAGAATGCTCACAAGTTTAAAAATAGTCCATAAATCACTAGGCATACAATTGTCTAGAAAGTGACTCTTAGTTCACTACCATACAAAACATCATGTCCAAACACATATTTAAATGCTATAAGGTAAAGACACTTCAAATCCTTACACATTAAGAACCATCAAATTTTTAGTCCAACAAGGTTCAGTTTTGATGTATAGATTACCTATCACATCTAATAGAGAGTTTGATTGCTGGAGAATGTTTGCAGTAAATGATGTTCCAATATGTAGAACCTTAAGTCCATATAAATCCCAATTCTTCTTTCCCCTTGTGAATTTGATCAGACATGAATAGGTAATGCTTATCATTCAATGCTTTACATGACCCACCCCTAAGTTTGCAACCTATAATGAAAAGGAGTATCTTATTCAACTATGTTCAAAACGACCATTAATCAAATCAATCTACTAGGGCCATTAAACATTTTAGAAGCACCAGCATTGGCTAGGAGAAACTAAGAGCCCCTAGATCTTATCAAATCAATCCTAGACACAAATATCATCATTATGCATATGCAATCCATGTTGATGACCATTCACCACTCAAATTTCCAATGGAATTGTATACATTTAATCTATAATTCATGGAAGAACCATTGCGGAAACTCAGTTTATAATACTGCTCTCTAGATCACTGTTAGAATTTCATACAATGTATCTTTATTCTTGGGACTCATCAATCAAGATTTCCAATGGAGCATTATAAATCTAAACCATCATTAATGGAAGCACAATTTCTTCAACTCAGTTTACAATACTGCTCTCTCACCAAGAATCTTTAGTTAGGGATCAACATTATTTCATAAACTCTCACCTTTTAAATTTTTGTTTCTTGTCACCTATGTTTACCTCAAATTTTTTCATTTCCTTGTTGCTATGCACTGCATCAACCTCTATTATTCTACAATATTTTCTTGTTTAATGTTTTTCTGTCATGCACGAGGAAATAGTGTTGCTCTTGTGAGGGTAAGAATGCAAGCGACAAGGGTTGATCATCTACAAAACTCTTCCTCAAATGAGGAATTAAATCCGGTAGGTTTTGAAGAGAATAGCGATATAAAATCTTAAGAGAATATGATGTAGATGTTGAAGGTGGTGCTTCTGCATGAATTATAGTGAAAGGTGTAAGTTTAACCAAGAATATTAGTGTTAACAGAGGTCGAAATAAAGAGGATATGCTGAAGGAAATTGATGATGTTGACTTCAATGGATGCTTAATAAGAGTTGCAGTCAGAAAATATGGAACTCACTAGCATAAATACATATTGGCTAAATACCTCATGCAAGGAAGAAGAAGAAAGGGGTTATTACAGTGTTAATTGAAAAAAAGGAGGAAATAGTTGATTGGTGTAAGGAGATACTTGAAATTGGCCATGACCTAGAGTTGATACAACTTAAGGCTAACGTTTCTCCACTTTGAGTCCATTCAAAGATGGATTTTGGGGAAATCAGGGTGTGCAAGAGTTAAGAAAATATATCAAGAGTTGGCATTATGAACAATTGAAATCCTAAATAGAGACAAATCTATGTATTTACACCCTGCAATTCTCACCAAGTTCTATTACACTCTATCCAAGGCATACAAAGATCATTCATATAGTTTACAAAATATATATGCAATTGTGACGAGTTTCCTTTCCAAGTTGGAAGGAATTATGGCATGTGGATAAATGCCAAGAGAATGAGTGAAAATGTGTCAGAGTGTTTCCTAACAGCAGCGTGGATAACTATATTTGTTGTGCAATTACAATTGGTTTATCAATGTCTAGGCTATATTTGTTTTAGGGAAATAAAAATATGAAGAACCATGTCAAGAATTGTGAGAAAGGAATATCTGTGGTTGCACATCCTAATGCATGGATGACTAAATAATTGTTTATGATTTTGCTATACCATTTTGTCACTTTTTACCTGGAGGCGTCTATCTTACAAACATATACTTGTTAATTTTTTATGGCCATCACAACAACATAGTTTTACAAACTATAGAGGCAAACATGATAGCCATACATAGTGTTGGCACCGCTTAGAAATTACTCATAAGTTGCAACCCCTAGAAGTATGTTTGGGCCTTTTAAGAATTATTTAAGGTTTGAGAGAATAAATTGGATGGAAAAGAACCCATGGAGAGAGGTAAAAATGTTTGAAACAGTTGAAATTGCTAGCATATCTATTGAAAGGACCTTGACACCCTCTAATATTAATGTGGAATGTAGATGCAATGGAATTTGGCTAGTCAATTATGATGCTCTTACCAATGATGAGGCTTGTAGCCAAGTTTTTGAAATACCTGGTGATAAAGATGAAAATGTTTTTATAAACATGTTGAGTCTACCTCAAGGATGTTATCATCTATTAGGTGATGATGATGAACATGGCAATGATACTTAAGAACATGATGGAGAAATTCAAGAAAAAATAGTAGTTGTTGATGAAAAAAACCACATACAAATTTTACAAATGCTAATTAAAATAAAATTATTGAAATGATTATGATTGAAGGTGGTCGAGTGATGGGAAGAATTAATGAGCAATTTTCATTGCCAAGCCAAGTGACCCTACATGAGTGGTTAGTGGAAGCCATGATGAATATGAATTGAAATGATCTTTACAAAGACTAATGAAGAAAGCCTTAACATGCCTTCATTCGTGTTGGGCCATAAGGTGTTCAGGCGCTGGGGACCAAGTTACATATCTCTTTTATTGTTGGTCTATTAAACTCCATAATTCAAGGTAGGAACCATTTTTTGGTTGGGTAAGATACAACTATTCAGGTAAGAGAAAGGAAGGTCGGTAAGTAAGGGGGGCCTCTTTCATTTTCCTACTTGCATAAAGCCTGCTTGAAGTGGAGGGACTTTAACACAATGACTCAAAACAGAATATTGCATCGTAAGACCACAAGTAACGTTCATGGGTATGGGATTCCCTCGATTCAACACTTCATGACATAGTAGAATGACTTTCATAACTTATATATTTCTTGAAGAACAAAGTGCAATGACCAAATATCATATGGAAGTGTTAGTGTCGGTATCTTCATCCTACATCAGTGATCAAAATTCTCTTGTTGCATGCATTTTTAAGTGTCTCATCCGATTAGCTGCATTCCATTAGGTCATGGATCATCTAATGGTAGTGGCTCATTATCAATTTTCCCTCATGATCTTTACCTGCTGGCCTATTTTCACAAATTCAGGTCATTTACAATCATCTTTTGTCTTTACATTTGCAAAAGCCATTTTTAGGGTTTTAGGTCTCATTAGGTCTAGGGTTTGTCATCATAGTCTTGTAAAAGCTCAATAATGGTCAGCAGGCACATGAGGAGGTCTAATAAGGTCTCAGCATCAAAATTTCAATAATGATATACTCAGTGATTGATTTTTCCTCAAAACCCTATTTTGAGGAAAAACAGAGTTTTATGTTCTATGTATAAAAATTTCATGTAATTTTAATTTTCCTATATGTAATAAGTTCAGAAATGCAGCCCTGGGTCACCTTGCCAAACTCCTGCACTCTAGCTCCTGCAAAAGAGACAAGAAAATCCAAGCATTAGTCCATCAAAAGTCAAAAAGAGATCCAAACTGCAAAACAGAGTTTTTAAAGGATAAAGTGAAAAGAAAACTTTAGAAAGTGGGTTTTCTAAATGAAAAATTAAATTCAAAAGTTATATAAAGTGTTTCTTGGATTAAAGACTTCATTTGTGCTCAAAGAGAGATAGAACAAGACAAAATTGCATTTTTGAGGTGAAAGGAGAAAAATCGCAGCGAAGTTTTCAAGTTCTTCTTGGTGCGGCGACCTGGGTAGAGGCGCGGCGCACCAGGCGCAGAATTTATGAAGGGAGTTGAACTGGCACGGTGCACCGAGCATAGAATTTACAAAGGGATTTGAACTGGCGTAGTGCACCTGTCAAGCGCGGCACACCTGGGTGTTGGCGCGGCGTACCAGTCTGCCAAGCCTAAATTTCACTCAAATGATCTTGCCAAGCTCCAAAATCTTGCCAATATCATTCCACAAGTAAGTAAAACATCCCACTTTGCCATTGCAAAACATTTTATCCCCCTTGATGGTGTTTTGATAGGTGAAAGATCAAACCCTAATTTGTTGCACAGTGCATTACAAAAACTATCTAGGGTTCTGCAATTTTTTCATTCTTGTTGTTTTACTCCCCTGCATCATTTTCACATATCCCATTCCTCTCCACTAAATTTCCCTAATTTCATTTCCCTTTCCCTCTCTCACTTACACTCATCCTATCTCCCTATCCCCAAAACCCTAAAACCTTAACAAATTCTCACTATTCCCCAAACCCTAATCTGCATTTCCAAACCCTATCACTCCCTAATAACCCTACAGCCAGCATCAAAATCCTTCATTCATCAGTCCCACTCATCAAACAGCAGTTACATATCCTTGAGATAAAATCTCTTCATACTCATCATTTTACACCATACAGTGGCAAATATGGAAATAGATTCAGCTGATGAAAGGGATGAGGAAACTGTAAGTGATTCCTCCCAAGAGATTCATGCACCAAGAAAACCACATAAGGGAGGAAAACACATTCGGGAGGAGCCCACTACACTCACAGAGTTACCATCTTGTCCCCTTGCAGTAACATTTTTCAAGCATCAGCCTTGCTACCAGTTTTATGAGATGGTGGAAAGGGTGAAATATCACCATGAACTTGCTAGACTATTTGTCCTTCATCTTCACAATGGCCAGGTCAATTTAGCAGGTGTTACCTTCACTTTGACACCTGAAACTATAGCTGAAACAATAAGTATTCCTAATGTGGGTGAATAGTGGAACAAAGGACAGCTTGTGGACAAAGAGCATTATGAACCTTATATCAAGGCTAGTTATCAAAAGCAAATCAGTAGAGTCTTTCCTTTCAGATACCTACAGGACACTTATGCTCCACTCATGAAGCTCATTATCAAATACTTCAGCTATGAAGGGAGATTTTCTCGCTTGTACACTTATCATGTCAGATTATTGATGCATTTCACTAGAGTGAGGATGATGAACCTCCCCTATTTCATATGTAGAAATATTGAGAAAATGACCACATTGGTGCAAAGAAAACCTCCTCATCAACAGTACAACAACATTTATCACTTTACATTGATCAAGATTGTTGTTTTGCATCAGCTGAGCTTGATGAATGTTTCATGGGATGATTTCATTGCATGAGGTTTTCAAAAACCCTTAAGTGACCCCATCAGTATTTCAAGAGGTAGGAGGACCTTCAAATTAGCAAGAGGTTCATGAGACTCAAACTACTAGTGTGCCAGTATTTATCACTTATGAAAAGGGCACAAGGAAATTATTTGCAGCTGCCAAACGAGTACTATCTCCACCTAGGGTGGAAGAGGTCTCATTTCCTTCATCAGACCATAGGCAAATGTTATCTTCACCCGGGGTGAAAGGGGCTTTGCCTTATTCTTCAGAAAAGCAGGTACAGGATAAAGGGAAACAACCTTTGCATGATGAAGAGCCTTATGAAGGTCAAGAGAAAGATTTCATTTTGCTTCAAGATGAGGATACTGATTTGGGCTCCCAAAGCTCAAAACTCAAGGAGATCCTCAGAGAACAAGAAGTTGACATCCATGACTTATCTCTTAACCTTGAAAGAGCTAAATGGATCATAAATTACCTTGAGCAATGGAACAAGCAGTTGGATGATAAGCAGACAATCATGGAGCTGCAAACCATAAGGGAAAACAAGCAAGCAACAAAGAGGAGGAAAGTCAAATTGACACCACTTGAGCAAGAGATTGATGTTGATCGAGAATCTTGGCTAGAGAGGGAAAATATGCACTTGGAGAAGCTGCTTGAGAAAGCCAACAAGGAGAAAAAGATGTTGCGGCACATGGCTTATCACTATTTGGCATGAAATAAGATTTTCAAAGCAAGGATAAGGAGCCTAAAGTCCAAGTTGAGGAAAACTTTGAGGAGCAAGAAAGAGCAAGATAAGCTCAAGATCTTGGCTGAAGCTTCATTGGCCCAACATAGTACTTGATACATATCACTCATGCCAAATTTCAAGAAATTTGGCAAACTTTTTGGCAATTTTGAAAATTTCAAGGAAAAGACATATTTTTCTGGCAGGTGCATAGCCCCATCTGGTGCTCGCTTTTGATAGGGACCTACTCTAGAGGAAAACTTTGCATTTTTGGATTGCTCATGAAAAATTGTGCATAACCAAAAATTACTAGGAATTTTTGACAAGTTTTGGGCCTCCAAAAGGGTCAAAAACACCTCAAAAATGCCCTCTCTACCACTTTTTGGCCACACAAGAAGCAATGTTGGGAGAACTGCTTTTTGGAGGGTAAAATGGACACCAAATTCAAAAATTATACTTTTCCTAGAAAGTATACAGATAGACCTTTCCAGCAAGCCCACTTGGATCAAATTTGGTGAAGTGGAAGGCCCCCAAAATCAGTTGGGAAAAAGCACTACGCACACAAAAAGTGGCGCTATGAATAGGATGAAAAAGTGCCAATTTTTCTCAAAAACTCTGTTTTTCTCCTAGTTTTTTCTCAGTTTCAATTTTTCTCTCTCATGGTCAAAATCATGATGTAAATTGATGTAAATGGATGTACTTTGATGTAAAAATTATAAAAATTGACTCAAGGAGGTAGATACATCATGTATGGGTGGTTTTGAACTGAATGAAACAGTTTCCTAGGTTTTAGAGGCAAGATGTTCCACTGCCAATTTTTCACTTCTTAGTTTAGATCTTTTTGAAATAGCTCCTAAACTCATGAATTTTGCCCTTAAAGGCTAGCATGGGTGGTTTTTTGCCTATATCTAGTATTTTTTCAGTCATTTGTAAAGGTTGGACTCTTGTGAATGATTTGAGCATTATTGTACATTCATCTTTGCAGTTTGGCAAGGAAATAGACGAGGGTTTGCAGCATTTTGTGGGATTCTTGTTGCAAGGTGATTTATTATTGTTTTTCCTTCTGTGATTCAAGTTTACATGTGTTTATGTGTTCCATCATCTCTCTCTTTTCAGCTTATCTAAATGAAGTATAAAGGTGGAATTCATTGATGTTGTAGTGCTCTACCTTAGGGTTTATTTGGTTTTATATGTTTTCAATAGTTTGAAGAGGATTCTTGATACTTTCATGCCCTCTCCAACTCCTCACCAGTCTTAAGACTCTCCATTTCACTTAATTCAAAGTACTAAAGCACTTTCCTACCTCGCCCCACAGAAACCTCTGCAAAACTGAGCTCATTCCCCGGACCCAAAACTGCCTTTCACATCTGAGCCAGCAAACCAACATTAAATTCAATAAAACTCCTATGAGCATATACGTAGCCTAAAATTAGTCTTTACAACAGTCATCTCAAGCTTCATTTGCTAAATTTTCCTAAGATTTACAAGGAGAGAGCCCTCTCCCGACCTGGTAGGGCTAGCTACCAGGTTAAGCATGGTTTGATGTTACCCTAGACCTTCCTTTCTCAGCCTGAGGTAGATTTAGGCTATAATAGGAAGGATGAACTACCTGAAGGTTGATGGCTTAAAACTATCTGTAGAGTGAATGAAAGTGTTTATGAACTGCCCTTGCAAATATAACAACTTCTCCTTACAATGAGGTTGCAAATTTGTAGAAGCAAAAAACTCCTTTGTCACAATTAGGCTGGAATTTGAGAAATTGGTTTGATATGGAATCAATAAGGTGTTGATGGAAACACTCAAGGAAACAAAAATTGGAAGAAAATTAAAACAAAATTTGTACAAACATTAATCTCTCATAGCTTGACAAAAGTGGTAGAGAAAAGATTAATCTCTCCTACCTTGACAGAACTGGTGGTAAAGATCAACATCTACAAGAACTTTGTTGTGGAATATTATCAAAACTAATAGAAGTATATGAAAGAGTGTATAGTAAGAACCTTGACAAACATGGCCACTGAAACTTGCAACATTGTTTGTAAGAAGGGAAAATTATGTTTCTTTTTTCCAAACATGTATGTTAGTATATTACAGTTTAATGAATATGTTTTCCTATTATCATATATGGTTTCATACTTTAACAAAACATTCGCCAAGACTTCACAATGTTTTATTATTCAGTGAAAGATTTTCCAATATCTTACAAGATTTGATAATTCAGTGAAAGATTCGCCATGACTTTACAAGATAATATAATCTGGTGAGAGATTGGCCAAGAAAATTATATATACATATTATATTATTGATGAAATCGCCTCCCATTTTTCCTATGTATCATGGGGATTCGCCCATTTATTATACATATAAATTTAGGGTGGTTCTTAAAATTTTCCCTAGTTGGTACACTTTGGTATCCCACAATCTATCATCTCATATCGAGACAACAGGTTCCTCTTTGGCCGATGTTGGAAACCAAGCTCATTAAGTCCACAGCTTTCCATCCCCAAACTGATGGCCAAACAGAGGTTGTCAACAGGATGATCGTCCACATTTTGTGCATATACAACTCAAAGAATCCATGCACATGGGATGAGAGCCTCCCCTATGTCTAGCACAACTATAATTGGGCTCTCCGCAGCTTGACTGGTCAAAGCCCTTTTTAGCTAGGCTTGGGATTCTAGCCACTATGTCCCATTGATGTGGCCATAATATTTGCAGCTACTCAGGAAAATTCAGCTCATGTCTAGTTCGAAGCCTACAAGGAAAATAGCTTCATTTAGCACATCCAACACATCCGCTACAACCCCATGACATTCTGGAGAAATCAAATTCCAAGTACAAGCAGCAACATGATCAACATCGGGTGCCACACAAGTTTTAGGGGGGCGACAAAGTCTGGTTGCATTTGCAGAAGGAATGCCTTATAGGAGCCTATTGGAAACTCATACCACTCCGATATGGTCCTTACACCATTACCAAGGTTGTGGGAGACAATGCATTTGAGCTCATCATTCCCCCATTCCTCGGCCTGCACCCAATGTTCAATGTGGACCACCTTCGACCATACTTCCCACCATTGTTGGACATCAGACATTGAAGAACAGTTCACACCTACAGATTTAAATCTAGAGTACATGGAATAAGCCACAACTAATCAGATCATGGAGCACATGCAACAGAAAAGGATCCAACTATATCGAGTTGTCAAAGTAGGCCAACTCTTTCACCAAGGCAAGTGGCTCACTAGGGACCAAGTTCAACAAAAGTTTCCTCATCTAATGGAGGAACTCAACGCAATGGAGACCATTGCTTGGGAGGAATGATCTAGGTGGATATTGGTGTCCACCCCACTGTTATAGCTCCAAATCTCACTCTTGATGTTTGTGATGCTGCACCCATGGCCTAGGGAAACCCATCCTTCCAGACCTAGTCCAAATACTTAAAAAATAGTGTTTTACTCCCTATACGTGACATTGCCCTGAGCTAAATGCATGTGTACGCGGGTCTGTATATACCCAACCCACATATATGTCTTAAAACACTTTAAAAAAAATAAATCTCTTTAATTTCTAGCGAAGATCATGGGTTTTACCTGTTAATTACCTATTAGTGCCCGTGGCCCAACTGTTCCTTATGAATTCCCAACTAAAAAACTACTTTGGGAGAAGTATAAAAAGGATTCAATGGGAAAGCCTAAGGGAGGAGAGAATAGAGAAAAAAAATAACTCTACTGAGATTATCCCTAATCGGGTCTGAAGATCCTTGTGCTTCCAGCACTTCCCCCATTACAGGAAACCCTTGTTTCCTTGAGTTATGATGTCTTTTCATTAGTTGAGATATCCTTGTGTGAGTCATGTAAGGAGCTTTTTGAAGAGTTGGGATTGGACGAATCTGGAGGATGGTTCTGCTTGGAGCCTGCGAGAGGAAGATTCAGGTGATATCATTACTTGTTTTACTTTAATTATCTGCAATAAAGAAACATTTGTCCTGTTCTCAAAATCAATCTTCTTCATGCTTATGATGTCGGTATTATGGTTTGCATATGAATAGTTGTTTCAATTATATAACTAACTACCTTTCAATATGCTATGAAGTTGATTTCTTTATGATGCTTGGTCCATATACTACTATGATTCTTTGAATTGGTTATTTTGTAGGTTGAAGGATCGAAAGGAACTCCAAGAGGGTTTGGACCCTGGCTGGATCTACCCGAATGAAGGACCCCCAGGTGCACCTCTCTTTGCGTAGTTTGCTTATATTAGTATCATGGTTGTGTGGAATGCTTGTTTTTCATTGTAGATAACCCCTGCTCTACTAGGGTATTGACCCAAAACCCTAGGGGACTTTGTCTCTCAACAGAATTGGCGACTCCACTGGGGACAACAGTATTGTTTTTCCTAGTTTGGGTTATTTTAAGCCAATCAGGGCTCAGCCATAGTTGTTCTTGTTGTAACTGGTTTGTCTGTTCCTGTAGGAACTTAGACTTTAAGTCTGAGCAGTTTCTTCAGACCTCTTTTTTGCTTTTTCTTGTGAACTGTTATATACACAGTTTTGTCAGGTTACAGTAGTGTATGTACGCAAGTTTCCCCATATGAACCCACGTATACGCAGGTTTCTTTTGGATGAGTCGTGTATACACGCAACTGTGTATTGACAAAGTCGCGTATACCCTAATTTTCCAAGATTTTGTCAATTCTTTCTATTTCTAAAGATTTGTTTGTTGGTCTGAGGATTTCCTGAGCAGTCATTTTTTGTTGTCAGTCTTTGGTTTTGCAGCAAGTTTCTGGTTTCAAATTCTCTCTTATTGTGGAAATTTTTGGTCTTGTTTTTTTGTCACAAGTGTCATCATTTGTGTTTGAGCACATGAGATTTCTTTCTCAGAATATTGGTTGTTCTGGTCTTCCAGAGCAGAAAGATTGGTTTCAATCTTTGTGACAAACTTTATCTTTGTGATCTTCTTGCTTTGTGTCAAAACTACAGCTTGTGGCCATTTGCTTTTCTCGCTTTTTGAAATTTGTTGAGTGATGATTTTGAAATTTTTCTTTCTTGGTCTTTTGATCATAGTCACCAAGCTCTTTTTCCTTCTTTTTAGTTGTTAAGAGCATCTTGCAACACCTATTTTGTTGAGTTTTCACCCATTTTGAGTTGATAACTTGCAAAGTGTTTTTGTTGCCTATTTTTTGGTCTCAAAGTTTTCAATATTATTTGGAGAACTTTTGAAAAGTTGTTTTTTGTTTTTGCTTTTGAATAAAACTTCTTGAAAACTTGGTTTTTTCTCTGTTTTGCCTTGTTTTCATTTTGGTTTCTTTTTGCGAGTGAAAGTGCATTTTGTTTGTCTTGAGATTTACTTTTAGTGTTTGGACGAAAATGAGCATTAGCAACTTATATTCTATCTAAACATCTTAAGTGGCTATTTAGACCGCCACCCATGTTTCTTTCAACTTTTTAGTTTCCTTATTTGTAGCACAATTTACTATTTTTGGCAGTTTTTCGGGTCTTGAACTTCCAAAGCCGTTTTGAGGCCCTAAACGAAGTTTTTTGGGAAAACCAAGGCCAACCTGAGTTATAGACCCATGTTGGTCACTCAAAAGTTGTAGTCATCTGATAGATCTTTCTAATGAGGTATTGTGCGCATCAAATGGAGATCTGATGGAATTTCTAAGTCTATCTGTTGGAAATTATTCCTTTACTATTTGATTTATTTCTTCCTACTTGTTTAGTTAATTAACAAGTTATTTACCATGTAAATACTGAAAATAAATAAAAGTACAGTATCAACACATATAGATCATAAACTAAAAGAAACAAGCACAAAAGTGACATTTTGGACTAATGTCCCCTGAAAAACCCAATGGGGCAAAATCGGTGCATCTATTTAGAGGGTTTTATTATTATGCAGTTTCAGAATACAAACAGGGTACCAGAAATGGCTCACCCAACAGAGAATTCCCTCAGCAGTATTACCTCTCAGTCGGAGACAGATATTCCATCTAAATCACTAGATGAATGATCCCACAGTAGCAATGCAGCTTCTGCTACTCTGCGTCACCCTATCTAGCTCTCCAGCTTCAATGTGTCCCACGAAATATCCCAGCACTGCCTCTAGGGTCTACGTCAGCCTCTCTACCCCAGTGTCAGCCTCTCAGGGATCTGCATCAGCCTCTGTATCCTTTGTGTCTCACACGCTTATCCTCGTTAGGCTCTGCACAACTCCTGACTGCCTCTGTGTGGCCTCTGGCTGCCTCTGCGTGGCCTCTAGTTGGCTCTGCATCAACCCTCTCCCAGCTTCTACGTTAATGCCTCCAGTACTAACTCTGCCTCTCTACTATGTATTCACTACCCCTCAGCTGCATCTCAAATCACTTCACTCAATTTCCTTGACAAACCCTGCCCCAGAAAATCGAGTTCTTGATCTCTCTCGGTGTGTCCTCCCACTGACCCTTAAGCCTCCTCTTATAATTTTCTCGTTGGTCCATCAATGGCTAAGATTATATTTGGCTTGATCCATGACTTTTGGACCATTCTAACTTTTATATTAATTCACATTAATATTTTATTTTTCCTAAGTTTAGAGTTAGGAAGTTCATTAAAAATATTAATTATTTTAATATCTCCCAAACTGGTCAGATTCTGCCCAAACAATTTCTGGGTGTTGGATATCTCATGTGCTATAGCCTCTCCACTAATTTTCATGGCTAAATCATAATCCGATGCTACCCCAAATAAACACTCCCTCTTAGTGAGGACTGTGCTCTAGTAATACTCCTCACTGAGTATCACCTTGATCATCCAGCATCGGTCCCTGTGCTGATGCTAGGCCTCCCCGCCCAACATCCTCTGCAGTGTTGCATCATGTACTACTACCCATGGCCCTGCCACTGCCACTGTTGCATCTGTGATGTTGCCCATGGCCCTACCACTGCCACTGTTGCATCTGCATTGCATCCCTTCTCATCATGTTTCATTGTGCTACCTATAGCACTGCCACTATTAACTGATGCATTACAAATCACTTACTGAGAAGTAAGTAACTAATCCTCCCAACTCTAACATCTTTGTCAGGCTAGAGACACTCCCGACACTAAATCTCCCTCTGTCTCTGAAAAGTGCTCCCTCTCTAACCTCTGCACTGCTACAACAACACCATGCATATCGCATTGTTGCCTCACATTGTCCTGGGACTCCTGCATTGTATCACTCTGTCACTCCATCTACATCCATCTATACCGACATCTGATAGTCCTGCTACTCCTCTTTGAGCTCCCGTAGCAAGGTATAATCAAAGAGCTTGGGTACCTCGAGGATTATGCCCCTCATCTCCTGTAGTCTGTCTAACTACATCTCAATATCTCCCCACCTATTTTCTCGAGGTGCAAGAGCACTCATGGCACATTCGTCATCAGTCTCCACTTCCTTCTCTGCCTTAGTTGACGTAGACTTAGTCTTAGAAGCCTCTCCCTTTCTCTTCTTCCAAGTACACTGGTTCGCATAGTCACCTAGTTCTCCACAATGGAAGCACTTGACCTTGGAGAGGTCCTTCTTCTTTCTTTTCTCCTGCTTTCCCGCAGATGCAAGAGCCGCATCTTCTTCTTCCTCCTTCTTAATTCTAACCCCTTTTCCACTACTCCCCACCTTGGACACTCATCTGATCTCTTCTTAATGAAGAGCGGCCCACAATTCCTCCCAATCTAGAAGGAACATCCTACCCAGTATGCTCTGGACAAATACCTCCCAATCCTCTAACACTGCATTCAATGCAGTCCTCACCATCAGTTCTTGATCCAGTGTGGCCCCTATGGAAGTAAGTTGATCACGGATCTCCTTCAATCCACCAAGGAGGACATCTATTTTCTCTCCCTTCTGCATCTGATATGACCGCAGCTCATTTTCAAGTAACATCCTCCTTTGCACAGAAGTATGCTGGTACAATTTCTTCAGGGCTTCCCACATCTCATTTGCCATTTCCTTCTCGGCAATATGTGGCACCACATGATCCTTGACACCATCAAGGATGATGAACTTTACCCTAGCCATTGTCTCCTCGTACTTTTCATTTTCAGCTAGGTCAAATAGGATCTCTATCGTTTTCAAGGCGAAGTGTTTGATGTGAAACCTATCTAGAATGGACAAGATCTTGGCCTTCTAGACTACGAAGTTTGAATCTTCGCCCAATCTATACTGATCTCTTAGCCCATTCACTGCCATTTCACTTCTCCTCTTTTGAATCTTTCAAGTCTCTCTACTTCCCATCTGGAAGTTCTCAGTTTGACTCCCTCTAAGTCTCGATTTCCCTTCTGGAAATCCCTCTACCAATGTCGAGATACCCCATTCCGATCGTTTTTGTAGATGCACCACTGATCCAGATTTCTTGGCTAGAAATCCTTGGCAGCAACTCCCTCCTCCTCGGTCTTGCCCTGTTAGGTATTGTTCTGATCACAGTACCCCACCAGGTTCGCTCCGCAACTTACCCACAACCTCCTATGCCCCAACAGTCTGAAGGCTAGAGCCTCTAGGCTCTGCGCAATCTCGGAACTAGCATAATATGCACCTTCTAGCCACAGTGTCAATCCTTCCTAGCTAAGAAATATGACCAGACACTGCGTAGGTTAGGTCTTCTCCTCTCTGCCTCAACGATGATCCTCCTCCTGGCTCGAACTAATGACGCAGGCTCTCTACGTCACCCCTTTCTTGCCGCTTTCTGCTAGGAATAACTTTTGTCACTCGAGACAATTGTTTCCATTATTGCTGCGCTGCTCAGTCGATGCCTTCAGCTATCATGTGATCTGCAGCCACCCTCTGATACCACGTTGGAATTTCTAAGCCTATCCGTTACAAATTCTTCTTGTACTATCTGATTTATTTCGTCCTACTTGTCCAGTTACTTAACAAGTTATTTACCATGTAAATACTGAAAATAAATACAAGTACAGTATCAACACATACATATCATAAACTAAAAGAAACAAGAACACAAGTGACACCGTTATTTTTGGACTAATTTCCAGCTATTCAAAGGGTTTTATTATTATGCAGTTTCAGAATACAACCAGGGTACCAGAAATGGCTCACCCAACAGAGAATACCCTCGGCAATAGTACCTCTCAATCAGAGATAGATATTCTAGCTAAGTCATTGGATGAACGATTCCACAGCAAAAATGCAGCTTCTACTGCTCTACGTCACCCTAATAAGGATTGTGTCACCCTATCTAGCTCTCCAGCTCCAATCTATCCCTTGAAATATCTCAGTGTTGCCTCTAGGGTCTATGTCAGCCTCTCTGGCCCAGCGTCAGCCCAACGTCAGCTTATCTAACCCAGCATCAGCTTCTCTGGGCTCTGCGTCAACCTCTAGAGGCTCTCTGTCTCACACGTTGGCCCTCCTCAGGCTCTGCGTAGCTCCTAGTTGCCTCTGTGTGGCCTCTAGCTGGATCTGCATCAACCCTCTCCTAGCTACCTCTGCGTGGCCTCTAGCTGGATTGCACTCATTGTATAAACTCGCATTTCACTCTTTTTTCATTATATATTATCATCAAATTGTGTATGTCATGGTATGGAAGACAACATATGGCAATCAGTGTTTCTTTGACATGGAAAACAATGTCATGGTATATAAAATAACATGTATATACATGATATGGCAGACAATGAACAACATGTATATGCATGGTATGGATGACAGGATTTTGATATGTGATGCAGGAGCATCTGGACATAGCCAGCAATGTGATTGTATGTTCACATGTTGTGGCTAACATGAGATGAATTTCATTGACTTGAGTGGTCAAAATCAGTTTTAGTAAGAGAGGGTCGGATCTCTCGAATTGATCTTTATCTCAATCATTATAGTAATTGGATTATTGTATTATTTTTAGAATAGGAGATAAGTTGTTAGGATAGGTGTGTATTAGAGCTTGAGAATAGGGATTTAATAGTTGAGCTGATAAAAATAGATTGAGTTGTCAATGTTGTTAGGATAAGATTCTATCCATAAAAGAAAGGAAAAGAATGTAATGAGGGAGGAGATGGAATGATAGATTGAGAAGCGAGAAATTGAGAGAGAGAGAGAGATAGGATTTGAGAGAGAAACAGAGGTCAAACAAATTGTTGTAATCGATCCAAGAGGGCCAAGACTCTGTATTTTCTATTTTATTGAATAAATTGATTAAGTATGGCGTGGTGTATTATTCCTGGTGTGAAATTCTCTTGAATCTACAGATCAGCATTCTGAACCTTAATTGAGTACTAATTTCCGTTATGTGTTTTATTGTTAATCTATGTCAATTAGCATTAAGGCTTTATTCTGAGATTAATCTAAACCTCTATTAAACCATGTTTCTTAAAGTTATGTATTTAGCACGTGGGCAGAAGTGGTAAGCGGTGTCTCGCGCGCTTAAGAAATGGTAAATGGTATTGTTCCAAGTCCCGTGATTAACCTAAGTTGGTGACACGTCACACGGGAAAACCACTTTTCTCGTGCGTTATAAACCTGATATCGGTCATGCAAGAATTCATGCGAGATGGTGCGATAACCGTTGGATCGAATGGGACAGATCAATGGTGGAGATTGTTCGGTTAGTTGGTGTGTGATACGACGCGATATTCGTTGGATATGGAAAAGCCAGATCAACGATGGAGATTGAAGCGCTCGAGGAGTAAGAAGTCAAGTGGGAATGGCGGTGATTAGTCATATTGGTGGGACCCTCAAAGAAAATACATGTACAAATTATGTTTAACGCGCAGCTGATTGGTTTTGGAAGTGAACCATTAGTCTAATCCTAACCTACCAAAGAAAATTTGGTAACCATCCACATCAGTATGGCAGACAGTGTATATATTATATGACATGGAAAACATAGCATCCATGATAGGGTAGTCTCCCCAGTGACATGATATAGTAGACGTGGCAAACATCTTGATGTATCACGATCCACAGTATGTATTCTTTGCTTCTCTTGATTGATACACTTTATTTCTCTATAATATGGTTGGCATCAAGATGATTTGGTTTTCTTTAGATATGACATCAACCCACATTTCTCCTCTGTATGGGAAGCATCATTGTATGGAGAGACCTAGTTGCAGTTCACTGTTGGGCTAGGCCACAGGCCATAGCCAGTAGTGGAGACCTTTTTAGGAGTTTTGTTCATAAGCAGTCCTATAGTGCAGCACAGTGACAGTAAGGTGCATGGGCAACATGGTGCAGTAAGGTGCATGGAGCAACATGGTGTAGTATTGTGCAGCACAATGGATGCAGCATGATGATGGGCATGGATGTATAGCAACAGCATGATGTATTGTCATATGCATTGAGTGTATGTTGGGTGCAGCATAGTGAAATGAAGGGTATGGTGCAGCCCAATGGATGCAGCATGATGACGGGCATGGATGTATAGCAGCAACATGATGTATTGCAGTATGCATTGAGTGTATGCTGGGTGCTGCATAGTGCAATGAATGGTACAGCAAAGTGAAGCTTAGTGATGGGAGCAGCGTTTTAATGAGAATAGCTCAGTGTTGGCTGCAGCTTGGATGGATGGAGCATGGACAATGAATGCATTGGTTGTTGGGTGCAGCACCGTAATGAGAACATCTCGATGTTGGGTGCAGCTTGGATGGATGGAGCATGGACAATGAATGCACTGGTTGTTGGGTGCAGCATGGTGACAATGAATGCGGCACATTTTTGGATGTAGCATGGTTAATGCAACACACTATTGGGTGCAGCATAGTGATCATGAATAGTGCAGCATGGTGATGGTGATGGAATCGCCTGTGTTCAGATCAGCTACCTCATGTGTTATCTTCTTAGTGAATATCTCTGCTCTTATTTTTTCAAGTCAAAATGTTGACTTTTCATGTATATCTACTATCTCTCTCTGTTGAACTATTGAAGAACATAAGAAGAATTGATCAAGGGTTTCCCCACATTGGGGTTTGTCCTTGGATGGCGCCACATCTTGTGTCCTCTTGTCTTGGCTTGTTTTTTGCGATATATGTTTATGTTCGATCTGCATTTTACCATCATGCTAAATGTGATTGCTAATCTTGAATTGATATTGAGCTAATATGGAAAATTGAAGTAAATTTGATCTCAGCATAGAACATACCTAAAATTAACATGGTATCAGAGTTGAGGTGAAGACAAAGCCCAATCAAGAGTGAAAGAGAAATCACCGAATACAATTGGAAAGGACAAAAAGGCTTAATGGTTTCCTCATCCCACTTCAAATTCACCAAGGGTGAATTCAAAGCAAAGAATATTATCAAAGTGGCACAATGGAAGCATTTGGTGGCCTACCTACTTTTCACTTCAATGGGAGGTCCGGATCTAAGAAGAAGGAAAGGAAGATGCCTTTCTTGCAATAAGTTTGGCCATTATGCGAAGGAGTGTTTGAATAGAAGGGACACATCACTTGATGAAGATAACATCATTCCAGGGGCATCTTAAATGATTGAAGGAATGACAGGTACAATGGAAAAGGTAAAAGGAATGCAAGTCATTAAGGAAATGGTCGACTCTTCAAGAAAGCAAGGAACTCCAAGTATGAAGAATCAGATGTTACTTCTAAATACTATCTTATGTCATCCCTCTCCAGACTCTTTGGGAATCTGGCTTATTGATAGTAGTGCTTCAAGGCACTTCATCAGATACAAGGAAGCTCTCTCTGATTTGATAGAGAAGGAGACAATCGTGGAGCTTATTCTTAGAGACGATGCCACCTATCCTGGAAAGGGTGTAGGGAATGCTACCTTTCAATTTAATGAGAATAGCACAATTAATTTACAAGAAAATATTTATGTACCTGATCTCAAGAAGAACATGGTGTCCATTTCGACAATGGAAGTCAAAGGTTTCAAAGTGGCATTCATCGAGGGAAAGGTATGTGTTTGAAAATGGAATTTTCAATATTCTTTTACTCATGGGTTCAGGGTTAGAAATTTTTATCTAGTTGCAATAAGTCCATTGTTGATCGTGTCAGTTGACACATCTCTTCTATAGCACCGAAGGCCTACCCATATTCATTGTGGGGCCCTACCCGATGTGAGGCAGATGGTGATAGGGATACCTGAATTCAAGAAGAGCATGAAGGTACATTCCCGAGATGTACCAAAGGAAATCTTACAAGGGGACCATTCCTGAGGGATTTGAGATTCATGATCGGGAATCTCATGTAAGCAGGTGGAAGAAATCCCTCTATGGCTTGAAGCAAGAACCCCGGGCTTGGTATGAAAGGATAGATAGCTATCTGATGAAACTGAGAGTCACTAGGAGTAAAGCTGGTCCAAACCATTTCTTTCAGGTTGTGGATGATAGACCTCTCATACTGGAACCTTATGAGGATGACCTCATAGGTGCAGATCCTCTCCTTTACAAAAGTAAGAGGGAGTTGGATTCCGGATTTGGAATGCTGAACTGCAAGCCCGTGACTACCTCGATGAAGCCTAACTTTAAGAATTTACGCAGTAGTGATGTCAAACCTAACTTGGGAAAATCCTCTGAGTTTCATAAACTCATACTAGCATTGATGTTCTTGATGAACTCTCATCCAGATATATATTTTGTAGTTAGCATGTTGAGCTCATATATGGTTGAGACTCACTATATTGGTGCCAAGAATATTTTGAGATATCTTTGGGGCACAATTGAGATACACTGCCGGAAATATGAAGCTGCATGATCATTCAAATTTTGATTGGTAAGGTAGCGTGGAGGATCGCAAGAGCATTTCTAGGTGATGGTTCTCTTTCGGTTGAGCTTCGATATCCTGGATGAGAAGGAAGCAGAAGACATTTTTTTTAGCACCACTGAGGCCAGATACATAGTTGCGAGTATGACCTCATGCGAATATGTCTGGTTGTGGAAGATCTTGAGTGAGTTGTTTGGACACATGTTGGATATCATCGTGATATTTTGTGACAACCAGAATTTGATTGTTAAGGAATCTCGTGTTCTATGATTTCTCCAAGAATATAAACATCAGGTACCACTTTATCTGGGATATGATACATCGAGGAGCAAGAAGGCTCCATCACATTGGAACTGATGTGCAGGCCATCGATATTCTGTTGAAGCCCCTCGGAAAGGTCAAATTCTTGACTTTCCGAGAATGAGTAGGAGTCATGGAGAGACTCTCTATGGACATTGAGCTCTGGGAGCTCCAGGGGGCTTGGGGGTACATCTTGGAGTGATGAGCACCATAGGGTGAGTGGTTCAGCCTTCCCCTAATGGTCTGATATGTAGGAAAGATGAGTGGTTCATCTTTATCCTTCCGAGACATAGTCATAGGGTGAGTGGTTTAGCCTTCCCCTGGAATACCCCTGCCGACATGTAGGCAAGATGAGTGGTTCATCCTTCTCCTACTGAGACATCCTACCCATGCAGTCTAAGACTCATGGGAAGTACCTCTCATCTGGCCAATGAGAAGGGAAATGAGGATAGGGACCATAGTAGTACCGATGGACGAATCGTGTTACTACCGTACTCCCTATGCTAGAATGATATTGATCTGGGATCAATTGGAACTGACTTAGGATCAGTAAGAGTGATATAACTTACTCTCTTTTGGAACTAAATTTGGGTCAGTTAGAATGGTATGAGACACTCTCTTTATTTGGAACTTATTTTGGATCAGTAAGAGTGGTATGAGACACTCTCTTTTATATGGGAGTGACTTCGAGTCAGTAGAGGATGGTATGATACATTCTCTATCACTTCTTCTTCTTCATAGTTCAACAGAGCAGTGCAGGGCACTGATGGCAGAGATAGTATAGTCTGGCAGATGGATTAGCAGATGGATTTCTCCCTAGCTGAGAGGGAGTGTTAAAATTGGAAACTAGGACCAAACTCCATGTGGGTCTTCTTATTTATGGCAGCTGATATTTTTCTAGGATTCCTCTCGTTGAAAGGTGTAGGATTGATCTAAAGATCATACGATTCTGACATGTATTCATGGAGATATGAATTTATTTGTGTTATGGGACAATTCGTCAAGGTTGGCTAGCAACCAAATTGCCCCCACATATCCTCAACGTTTTAGTATAAATAGAGGTGGCCTTCAAGTCATTTGAACAATCATTTGCTTTGATCTCTCTCCACTTGTCTTTGGTTTTTGGTGGTAGAGGAGATCAAAAGGGATACAATGTCCTAAAGGGTTCGCCCTAGACCTAGACGTTGTTTGAATAGATCCATACGCTGCCCTAAATCATTGTCATGAAGGCTAATGCAGTGAGGGAGAAAGGTTTCATAATGCAGCAAGGGAGTGACATAAACGTAGGTCTAATGTTCCATTGATTGGTTTGCATATCTACTAGTTCGTGGAATATAGAAGTTCGCAGGTGGATTCATAAATGTCGCACATATGGTATGAACACAATACCCTTTCACATAAGGTATATCCGTGTATGTCATAATCTTTGGCCGCATATGGAGTAATCGGTGACTCGCTGAAAAGCATGGTCACGCTAGCATCAAATTTCTGTAGAACGTATGTAATTACAACACATTGTAATACATGTATGGAATTTAAATATGTATGGTATACTTTGTGATTTGTAATTAACATCACACTCATTGTATAAACTAATTATCATCACACTATGTATGGCAAGGTATGGTAGACAATGTTTCTTTGACATGGTAGACAGCGTCGTGGTATGGCCAACAACATGTATATACATGATATGGAAAACAGTGAATAACATCTATATACATGTTATAGCTGAGAGGATTTTGGTATGGCAGATAGTATATGTATGATCTAGGTGGATGTTGGTGGCCACCCACCTATCCCATTTGGTCCCCCACAACTATCTCTTTCAGCCTTTTTAGTTTCCTAAATTGTAGCGTAGTTTACTATTTTTAGCAGTTTTTTGGGTCCTGAACTTCCGGAACTGTTTTGAGGCCCTAAATGACGTTTTTTCGGAAATCTGGGGCAACATGGGTCCATGGACCGATGTTGCCTCCCAAAGTGGTAGTGCTCGGATATATCTTTCTAACGAGCTATTGTATGTGTCAAACGGAGATCGTATGCCAAAGTTACGACCCTAGGAAGTTGATGTACCAATTTACCCAAACGGGGCCCACAGTTTGGCGTTTCATCTTCTAGGGTTAGGTTTTGGAACGTTAAGGGTTTTGCATTGTTTCTCAACAATAAATAGGCCTTCGAGCCTCATTGTAACTCAGTTCAGAGGCATGTAGCCACGACATCTCTTCTCAGAGATAAGCTAGCATCGCCCTAGCTGGTTTATTTCCATTACTGTTTGTAAGTATATCTCAGACTTTTACATTAATGAAATGAAGTATTATTTCCGCTAAATATCTGTGTTTATGGTTATCTTTGTAATTTGTTGCGTTCTTGTTTAAATCCGGATCAGGGGTATTAGAGCGGTCTACTTTTTCTCTGTTTTTCTTTGCATGTCCCCAACGAGGTCGGGATATAAGGAGTTAGGGCTTGAACTGGTCGAACCTTTGCAAGACCAGCCTCGCAAATCCCGACGGCCTCCCATGGCGGATGAGAAGAAAGAAGAGGGGGCAGGAGATCCTATCAAAATCTTGCTCGAAGAAGCCCTCGAGCGGCAAAGGAATGTGATGATGGATAGTTTTGTGCAGATCCTTCAGCGACTACCCAAAAGTGACGCATCGGCTTCCAACAGCTACTCTGGAAACGCCACGCCCTTTAAGGTACAAGTTAATTTTGAAATCCCTATATTCGAGGGTCAGATAGACACAGATGTCGTAGATAAATGGTTAAATCTGCTAGAGGGTTATTTTTCTGTTCATGAATTTTCAAGTCGGGAAAAGATTGTTTTCGCTCTTCTCAAAGAAGCCCCCCACGTCAAGGACTGGTGGGAAACCTACTGCGAGCAGAAGGATGAAAGTACAGGCTCACTATTTTCAGCCGCACCCACTTAGAATGACTTCCGAGATGCCATCAAGGAGCAGTACTACCCTGTCAAAAGCTATGAGGACAAATACATCAAATGGACCACACTGTGGCAGGGACGAGACCAAGATGTGCCAAAGTTCACAAATATTTTTCATACCCTTCGCACACAGTTGGGTATCAAAGATTTTGAGCTTCATTTGGTACTCAAATACCACGGCTGCCTACACAGATAAATCCAGGAAGAGATGGAGTTCTTGAACATCTCCTCACTGAGCACGGCATACCGATACGCTGTCAAAATCGAGCAAAAGTTCAAACAGAAGAAGCGAGACTTTGGATCTGCAAATCCGAAGCCTAAAGGACAAAGCCAAGGTGAGGTGACCCAAGACAACCCGTCGAAGATGTATGAAAAAAACAACACCACAAAGCCAAAGAAGGACACATGAAAGTGGTGTGAGTTCCACAAGAGTCCCACTCATAACACAAGTGAGTGTCGGACCAAGCAGTCATTGGTGGCCGAGTTGAAGGCTTCCGAATCAAATGCATGTTCCGACCCTGAGCCAAAACCTGACAAGGGGAATGGCAAAGGGAAGTAGATCATTGATGCGGATCCCAGCGCCACTTTTGCCACTGCCAAGATCCAGAACAATGAACCTGAAAATCCAGAGGAAGGGGAGCGTCTTTTCCACTCACAGATGTGGGTGAAGGGTTCGTCACTGCAATTCATTATCGATAGTGGCAGCCAAAAGAACCTCGTTTCAGCAGAGGTCATGAAGCAGTTGGGCCTACAGACTACACCACACCCGCAGCCATACAGTATCGGGTGGCTTCACGAAGGACGAGATCTCAAAGTTCGCCAGAAATGTCGTCTTCCCTACCGCATCAAACCCTTCACAAACGAGGTATTGTGTGATGTTACACCTCTGGATGTTTGTGATGTATTATTAGGCCAGGCATACTTGTGGAGGCGACATGCTGTGTATGAGTCAAGGCCTCGCACTGTCATTATTTCTTTGGGTGATTCATTATACTGGATACCAGAGGTAGCCCCACCTACCGCCACATCTTTGATCGCTGCTAAGAAAGGCAGCAAGCTCATCTCACAGACTAGGAAATTTATTTTCTGTCTAGTTCGCTCCCAAAGTAAAGGGAAGATCGTTGCTACATCCATTACCCCCACAAAGGGTTCCTCCATGCAGCAGCAGCAACAAAGGGATACGATCATGACAGAACAGAAGAACAACTTCTCCTCAGCTATAGGGGTAATACATAATTTCAGGTGGGCGACAAAGTTTGGTTACATCTGCAAAGAGAACGCCTTACCAGAACCCATCAGAAACTCAGGCAACTCGGACATGGTCCTTACACCAGTACCAAGGCTACAGGCAACAATTCTTTGAAGCACAGCATTCCTCCATTCCTTGGCTTGCACCGAGTGTTCAATGTGGACCATCATCGACCATGCTTCCCACCATTTCTGGACACATCAGAGATTGCATAACAGCTAACCAAAGACCCAGCTCAGCAGAAGCTTCCTCATCTCAGGGAGGAACTCAATGCAATGGGGACCATTTCTTCCTAAGGGGGGAGGAATGTTCCAGGTGGATGATGGTGGCCACCCACCTATCCCATTTGGACCCCCACAACTATCTATTTCAGTCTTTTTAGTTTCCTAAATTGTAGCACAGTTTACTATTTTTAGTAGTTTTTCAGGTCCTGAACTTCCGGAACCGTTTTGAGGCCCTAAATGACGTTTTTTGGGAAATCTGGGGCAACATTGGTGCATGGACTGATGTTTCCTCCCAGATTGGTAGTTCTCGGATAGATCTTTCTAATGAGCTATTGTACGTTTAAAACGGAGATCGCATGCCAAAGTTACGACCCCGGGAAGTTGATGTACCAATTTACCCAAACGGGGCCCACAGTTTGGCGTTTCATCTTCTAGGGTTAGGTTTTGGAATGTTAAGCATTTTCCATTGTTTCTCAACAATAAATAGGCCTTCGAGCCTCATTATAACTCAGTTCAGAGGCATGTAGCCACCACATCTCTTCTCAGAGATAAGCTAACATCGCCCTAGCTGGTTTATTTCCATTACTGTTTGTAAGCATATCTCAGTCTTTTACATTAATGAAATGAAGTATTATTTCCACTACATATCTCTGTTTATGGTTATCTCTGTAATTTGTTGTGTTCTTGTTTAAATCCGGATCAATGTATTATATGACTTGGAAAACATAGTATCCATGACAGGGTAGTCTCCCTAGTGACACGATATAGTATATGTGGCAGACAGCTTGATGTATCACAATCCACAATATGTATTCTTTGTTTATATTGATCGATACACTTTGTTTCTCTATAATATGGTTGGCATCAAGATGCTTTGGTTTTCTTTAGATATGAAATCAACTCACCACTCTCCTCTGTATGGGAAGCATCATTATATGGAGAGACCTAGTTGCAGTTCACTCTTGGGCTAGGCCATAGTCCATAGCCAGAAGTGGAGACCTTTTTAGGAGTTGTGTTCATAAGTAGTCCTATAGTGTGGCATAGTGATAGTAAGGTGCATAGGAAGCATGGTGCAGTAAGGTGCATGAAGCAACATGGTGCAGTATGGTGCAGCACAATGGATGCAACATGATGATGAGCATGGATGTATAGCAACAGCATGATGTATTGCAATATGCATTGAGTGTATGCTAGGTGAAGCATAGTGCAATGAAGGGTATGGTGCAGCACAATGGATGCAGCATGATGATGGGCATGGATGTATTGCAGCATGAATTGAGTGTATGTTGGGTGCAGCATAGTGCAATGAAGGGTACAAAAAAGTGCAGCTCAGTGGTGGGAGTACCACCATAAAGAGAATAGCTCAGTGTTGGATACATCTTGGACAGATGCAGCATGGACAATGACTGCACTGACTGTTGGGTGCAGCATGATGACAATGAATGCAGCACACTATTCGATGTAGCATGGTTAATGCAGCACACTATTGGGTGCAGCATAGTGATCATGAATGGTATAGCATGAAAAGTGCAGCATGGTGATGGAATCATCTGTTTCCAGATCAACTACCTCATGTGTTATCTTCTTAGTGAAGATCTCTGCTCTTATTTTTCCAAGTCAAAATGTTGACTTTTGATGTATATGTACTACCTCTCTCTGCTAAACTATTGAAGAACATAAGAAGAATTGATCAAGGGTTTCCCCACATTGGGGTTTGTCCCTAGTTGGTGCCACATCTTGTGTCCTCTTGTCTCGGCTTGTTTTCTGCGATATATGTTTATCTTCTATCTGCATTTTACTATCATGTTAAATGTGATTGCTAATCTAGAATTGATATTGAGCTAATATGGAAAATTGAAGTAAATTTGCTCTCAGCATAGAACATACCTAAAATTAATGTTTATTTCCATTATGTTTGTAAACATACTTCAGTATTTGATATTAATGAAATGAAGTGTTATTTCCACTGCATCTTTGTATTTATGGTTATATATGTAATTTGTTGTGTTCTAGTTTAAATTCGGACTAGTGTTATCAGAGCAATCTGTTGTTTCTATGTTTTTGTTTGCATGTCCCCAACGAGGTCGGGATATAAGGAGTTAGGGCTTGAACTGGTCAAACCTTTGCAAGACCAACCTCGCAAATCCCGAAGGCCTCCCATGTGGAAAGAAAATAAATACGAGGGAGCAGAATATCCTATCAAAATATGGCTCAAGGAAGCCCTCGAGAAATAAAAGAATGCAATGATCGATAAATTTGCTCAGATCCTTCAACGATTTCCCATCGGCAGCGCATCCACATCCAGCAACCACTCTGGAGGTGCCACTCCTTTTAAGGTACAAGTAAACTTTTGCATTCCCATATTTGAGGGCCAAATAGATGCAGACGTCATAGATAAATGGTTAAATCTGCTAGAAGGATATTTTTTGTTCACGATTTTTCCATCCAGGAAAATATTACTTTTTCTCTTCTCAAATTTGCACCCCACATCAAGAATTGGTGGGAAACCTACTGTGAGCATAAGGATGAAAGTATGCCCTCATTGTTTTCAGTCACACCCACTTGGAATTCGTTCCGGGACACACACCATCAAGGAGCAGTACTACCCTGTCGGGAGCTATGAGGATAGATATATAAATTGGACCACGCTGTGGTAGGGAAGGGACCAAGATGTGTCAGAGTTTACCAATGTGTTTAATACCCTTCAGACGAAGTTGGGTATCAAGGATTCTGAGAAAATTTTGGTACTCAAGTATTGCGACTGCATACACAGGTACATCCAGGATGAGATGGAGTACCTAGACATATCCTCTCTCATCAGAGGGTACCGATACGCTATCAAGATTGAGCAGAAGCTTAAATAGGAGAAGCGAGACTTTGGATCTGTGAATCCAGAGCAAGGGAAAGGTGCCCCCAAACAACGGAACAAAGGACAAAACCAAGGCGGGTGCTATAGGGATTAATGCATGGGTGGTTGTGGTTAAAATACCTCAAGGATATTCCCGGGATCCTTGGAAAACAGATCAGATTAGCTGCATTTGGCACAAAGAAACATGTACATATCCATATTAATGAAATGATATTCAAAGTAGGAGGGAATAGATTACCACATATATTGATCCAATTTTGTTGGAGAACCCAATGTAGCGGAGCAGAAGACCTCTTTTTGAGCTCCTAGATCAACACCTGCATATAGACAAGACAAGAAGTAATACTACAACATATAACCTTGATAATAAAAGTAGTAATACATAATTATATCAACTAACATGTATCTAAGCTACTCATAAACCATGGCATTGCATCAACATGTAACTGAATCACAACATAAACACCATAGAGTAGAAAACACAATTGCAGGTCTATATTAATAATAGAAAAATGATGATTACAACCATCTGGTGAATTAATCTTCCCTTACTCCTCTAGCTCCTCTCTCTCTCCCCTCTTAACCTCTTGGAAAACCAATATGTCTCATACAAAGTTTCGACAGTAAGTAGGCGACCCTTCAACCTTTTGACCTCTTTCATAATGCCCCAAGCCTCCAATATATAGAATGAGAGGCTAATCCTTGCCAACTCTCTCATGATTTCCCTTTGGAAAAAGCTACAATGTTTCCTTGCTTTATTGCTCTTTCCATTTCTATTAGACTCTGTTAGAAATAGTAATATACTCACACAAGTCGAATATGGATGTTTCCTGCTTTTCAGCTGACATATGAGTAAAAAGTGGGATATTATTCAGTGAACCCACTCCTTTGATCTTCGTAACCTCACAAAAGTTGACTAACGCTGCCCCTAAGGCAACATAGAGAGTTACCTTAGGGACTAACACCCTTGGTTCATGCATGGGGAACATTATAACTCTTCTTGCTTGTTCCTGGGGAGCATTAACCTAGAAAATAGGACTGTGAACTTGGTCAATATTTCAGTCAAAGTGTCTTTCTCCTCTTAGCTAATGAGGAGGTCATTTTCTTGTATAACAGATGACCCCTAAAGAGTGAGATCAGAGACAAAGACGATGTCCATAATACTTTATAATTGTCGTGTTGGAAAAAAGAGAGAGGATCAGAGCTTCGGGACTACGAGAAACCTCATACAACCACATATGTTAAAATCTAAATCATGTCCTTAGTTGGGAATTCCCATGCTCAGTAGCTATGTCAGATTGATTTCTCAGCAAAGAGGTATGACGATCATGTCCATGGATAAGCACAATGTGGAAATGTGTCATAATAGGTTAATCCTGAAGATTTGTCTCCAAAAAACAATATACGCAGCTTGGGAAAGGAAACAAGGTTGAGTGATGTAAGCCTCTACCCAAGGCCTTGATCTTTGCTTCATCTCAACAGCATATTTCGACACATGTGAATAAAGGCATAAAGGTCGAACATGTGTGAAATCGTCTAATTATCAGTCAATAATGAAAATTGTTAACGATGCGAGGATGGCCACCAATAATGATGATGGTCTCCAAGATGCGCAGTACAATCTAGTGTGTGAATAATGATGTTGTCATCGAACATTCGTAGAATCATTCAATGAGGATCCAATATTGAAAACCCCCAATCAAACAAAAGGTAAATTGCCACTAATGACTGCAAGTTCCAAGGCACTAATATGTCTCTTGATCTGCTTCCTAGATAGAGTGTTGAATTCGATAGGAAGAGACCTGTCAAAAGGTAAGCAATAATGTGTCCTACATCAGTGGACACGAAACGGGACAAGAATGATTGTTTTTGAAGATAAATTTTGAGCAATGCATCAAATCGATAGAGGGCATGATCGAAGTATATGATTGACTGTTGATACATGAAGCAGAGGATAAAGGGATACCTTGAACAATAGAATGCATGACAAAAAATTTAACCAAGAATATTTAGACTCATGAACACCAAAGAGTGTTAGGATACAGGTATGCAGGAACATCGGAGTATATAGGCTAAACTCATAGGATGGTAAGGTTCATCTGAGAGGCTGACAAATAGGGAGTTTTACTAAGGGAGTGCCATGATAAAGGGAACAACTGATGCCAAAAAAATATATCCAAACACAGACATAGAGCAATTTCATTGTCCAATTTTTCCCATCTGATGAAATTTAACGAGTCCAAATGGGTAAACTCAGTGGTCTTTTCATATTTATAGAGTCTGGAAAGATCGTAAAGAGCAACTCTAGGGGGGTCCCCTTGTCATAGTTGTTGACTGGGTGCGACAAAGGTTTAATAGTATACCCGACATAGTTCCTTTTCCATAAGTTGGTCTACTGAGTCCAAATAAAGTGATAAACCTATGCTAAATAGGTGTTTGCCTCATTTTGTTACGAGTACGATGGGATGAAGTAAACTCGATCTTCGTGACATTTTAATGAGTCACACGAAGACAAACTCAATAGGCAATCATCAAATTTTAACGAGTCAAATGAAGAAAACTCAATATATCTTTTTCAGTTTAGTGAGCAAGGAAAAAGAGATAAAAGAACTGTTCATGCATTCTTCGTAGACTTAACGAACCCGAAGAAGGGAAAAACTCGAGGATTTTTCAATTTAAGAGCGAGAAAAGGTACCAAAAAAGAAAACGCTCATACCATTGTCATAGGATTTTTACGAGCCCGATGACGATAACTCAGGGATTTTTCAGTTCAAGAGTTAGAAAATATCCCATAAAATAAAGCGCTCATAGTGAGTCGAACACAGTCGTTTCTGCAATTCAACACTAAAAATTCTTCATCGGAGCATAAGTAATATTGACAACATATCAAAATGGCATATGAAAAACCACATAGGAATGAGAAACTTATATTTCAATGACTAACTAATGTGATTCATACCTCCAGAGTGACTATAAGAATGTTTGGAAGCCTTAATTTTCACCATTTGAGTTCTGTGAGAGTGTTCTGGAGTGAAAAAGCAGTAAATATTCCCCAAGTGATTGCGAGCAATCTAGGTGACCATTCGATGTGTTGTCTATTCCAAGTAGATGGTCTAACCCTTAGCTTGCATTCTTTTACCTTTTTCAACTGCATTTGGGGTGAAAATTTTGATTTTGGGGAAGCCCTGGGCAGTTCTTTGCACCTAAAGTTTCCTCCTCGGGCTAGAGGAGCATTAAATTCCCATCACGACCTGTACGGGTGCGTTAGCACGCCCTGTGAGCCTTAGGGGGGGGGGTGTTAGGCTTCCTGGGCGCATTTTAAAACCCCAATTCATGATTATTTAATGACTTCTCCATCATTTTGACTTATTTTTGGGTGATTTTATGTAGTTTTTTAGCCATCATCATGAGTCTTTGGAGAGAAAGAGCTCACGACAGTGAAGAACTAAAAATGCTAAATGATTCAGCATGCATACTTGATTTGTGTATATGTGGCTTGATGAAGTATGCAATACTTGACCTAATGAAGGGTTAGGAAGAACTTCTCAGCTAGATTATCCAACGGTGGGATGAACACCA
The DNA here is from genome assembly GCA_031772625.1 of Pinus tabuliformis. NCBI lineage: Eukaryota > Viridiplantae > Streptophyta > Pinopsida > Pinales > Pinaceae > Pinus > Pinus tabuliformis. Next base: position 2,059,898,286 of record CM062818.1, read on the forward strand.
AGGTATGTTCCAGATCGGGGATCATGAGCGCACGATCGAAAGAGAAGACATATACTTTCTTACAGGTTTATCATGTAGTGGTGCAAGAGTAAACTTGACCAAGGGCAGGATAGATCCACGAACCACCCTCGAGTTGGTCCAAACTCACTGCAAACCTGGCAGTGGTTTAGTTAGCAACAGGGTCCCCATTGAGCAGTGTTAGGATATTCCGACACATAGGAAATAGTTAAGTATAACTTGGTCTAGTATAGAGTTAGGTAAAGTGTGTTTCTTTACTATGTACATTTTGTAACTTACAATCCGATGGTCATGATATGTAGTGATCCGACGGTTCATTCTCTCCTCGGTATTACCAACACTTGATCTGTGGCTTAATACCTGATTGGTCCATGATCTCTATTTAAAGAGCATGGAGGGTAATTTGTAGGTTAACCGTTCATGAGAGAAGCTTATGTAAAATTTCATTCTTTTATTAATAAATTGCCTGAAGTGGCCGTGTTGGCTCAGGCCGTGGACTGTTTCCCTCTTTGATGGTTTTAACCACGTCAAAAATACTGGTGTATTGATCTATGATTGGTGTCCTTTGGTGTTCTGTCTGAGGAACTTACCCTGTAAATTCCTACATGGTATCAGAGCTTGGACCCAGGTTCGATTCCCCCGAGTTGCGTTTGAGGGAGGTGTTGGAAGAATCACTACACCTCTATGGAATCCATAATTTCCACCCTCAGGATCCTAGTTACTGATTTGTAATGTTTACCAATACCTGCAGGTTTTGGTGTAACGGTAAACCTCCACATGGTATCAGGACTAGGCCTATGAGGGCCATTCTTTGGATGATCGTGTGATTTTCGAGGTCCAAGAGCCCACATGTAGCTACAAAATCTCAATTTTTTATGGCTATTGACTGCTTACAACAGGTTCATATATTCAACTGGTGTGAGCGATTTCTTCGTCAGGTTAAGGAATAACTGACAGCTTGTAAGACTCGTACCCAAAGGGCATTTGGGTATGGTACTCTTATTGTGTCCTTATTTCTTAAGAGAGTGCCCGTGTTGAGGCCACATATGATTTTCAGTTAGGTTGATCCAACGAATACAAGGCAAGGGTGATGGGCTTCCCCAGTTCCTCGAACTGGATGGGGACCAATTCGACACTTCTTCGAAGATGATTTCTTCGAGTGGCTTAGCGACCAGATTCTCATGATTGATGACTATGCCAATGAAGGCATGGATTTCATGAGAGATCTAGAATTGGTGCTGTCACTTAGCACTTAGTGGGGGCCACAAGATAAGAAGGTTTTTTAGAGTACAAAAAAGTATTTTTTAACTTTTGAATGTTATGTAATGTTTTTTATTTTATGGATGAAAAAGTGCTGACATGAAGTGTATGCTTGACACAGATGTGGCACCAGTGCGTCCTATGGGCATGCCCCACCAAGCGAGGCAAGGGGACCAGCTACCTGAGGCTGGAGCGGGTGCGGCTGCTGTCGAAGAGGGAGATGATACACAGAGTCTCTGCGAGGTTCTTAAGAACCTCGAAGGTCTGATCATGGGTGTGCCTCCTCATCCCATGAGTGAGATCCCCACCTATATGAAGTGACACAAAGTGGGTGTGCCTGAGAAATTTCTGGCTCCTCTTAGGAGGTTAGCTAGAGATGTTTTGAGTTTTCATGAGCAGTAGTCTCTTAGCAGTAGCATGGTGTAGCCAGCGGGTGTCATAACGAGGCTTAGTAAAGCCATTTTGTACTTAAAACACCCAAGTTTTGGGAATTTTTTGATGTAAAAGACTGGATTCAATATATATATATATATATATATATATATATATATATATATATATATATATATATATATATTGGCACTTTATGATGTAAATGTTTTTTAATGTTTTTGTAAATTTTTAACTGTGTAAATTTTTACTTTCATGCATGTATCTATAATAAATGAGATAGATGCCAATCTAATACATAATTTTCTAATGAGTCAGCAACTCTATTAAATTCTCGAGGAATTTGTTCATATGTAATAAACTCAAATTGGTGTTCCAAGAGTCACACCCTTAAATAATGATGTAACAATATTGGATTGCAAATGTGATAATTATTTGTCAATTGTATAACGACTAGATGATAGTATAACCTGACGACTAGATTGGAGATGTTCTGAGATGACACTTCAGTGAGAAGTGAAATTACAGACATATACTAAGCAATATTTTTGGTGGTAGTGCCAAGAAAAACTCCCCCGAAACAAAGTAGTTCTCACTCAAGTGTGTAAATGACCCAAGTAGTTGATGTAATGTGTCGTGTGTGATGACTGGCACCATCTACGTATCCTATGTATGGTAAGGGTGATGAAGACATTTGCACAACGAGAGACATATATGAGATAAATACTCACAAAACGACAAAAAATCTAGTCACAACAAAAGGAAGCAAAACTTATAAATACATAAAATTACAAAGCACATGCCTAGTGTGATACTAAGCATAATATTTTTTTAGATAGATCCCATTTCGTGTCTCCCCAAGCGGGATTCCTTCACAGTCCTGAAGTTCATAGGCACCTTTTGAGAGGGCCTTGGTGAGTACATATGGATCGATCCACAATGGTTGAAGCGTTCCTTCCCCCAAGAGGTCGTGTTTTTATCTTAAAGTAGAATAAGATCACCCTCTTGGTAAGAACAAGGCTTGACATTTTTGTCATATTGGGCTTTGACTCAACACTTGTGGGCTTCAAGGGCCAGTGTAGCATCTCGATGAGTCTCTTCCAGCTGATTGAGATGTAGTAAGCGCTCTTCTTCGGCAGTGGTGTTGGGTAAGAGTTCAATAGCGAGTTTCAGTGAAGGAATCTAGCACTCAATAAGTAGTATCGCTTCCATCCCATAAGCAAGTTGGAATGGTGTGGTTTTGACTTAAGTTTGGTACGCAAACAATGTAGGATATATCATACGATTCCAATGGGTTTTGTGGTTTCCTACTAACTAATGGATCATGGTTCTTAGGACGTCATTAACGGCTTCCACTTGGCCATTATCCTGGGGGTAGGAGGAGGAATATTCTTCCTACCTAAAACCGAGCAACGATGTTAATTCAGACATCATGTGATTCTAAAAGTGAGAACCATGGTCTCTAATGATTGTGTATGGCACACCAAAATGAAAAATCACCTAATAGAACAGGAATAACGACGTGGTTTCTCCATCAGCCTAGAAAGTTGGAATTGATTCAACCCATTTCATAAAGTAGTCCATAGCAACAATAATGTAGTTGTGTCCATCAAATGAAGTGGGGCTACATCTGACCAAATCAATACCCCATTTGGAAAAGGGGTCGATGGAGATAATCAAGTGTAAGGGGGCCAGGGGTGCACGCATTTTCTTTGTAAATATTTGACAAGGGTGACAATGTTGAATTGACTTGATACAATCCTTGAACAATTTTGGCTAGTAATATCCTACGCGTAGAATTTTCTAGGCAGTGGCCATGCAAGAAAGATGACTGCCACATGCCCTAGCATGGCATTCATTTAAAACATGTTTCGCCTCTTCATGAGTGTGCCAACGTCGAATAAATGTATCAGCACCACAACGATATAGAGTATCATTCAACACTAAATAGTGTCGAGCTTGGTGGCAGATGCGACAACAGTGTTTTGGGAAGTTTTAGTGTCTAGCGATAAACGTTTAAACCCCTAGACTAGTAGCTAAGTCTAGAACAACAGTTCAAAGCATTCTCTACCTTTTATATAATCAATAGATTAAATAAGAGAACAGAGAAACCTACTTGTAGCTTTCACTTGTTCCTTATCTCCCTTGACCGATTTTGTTGCTCATTTTCATACTTAAGCCGCTTGAAAAGTACCTGCACACAGACAGAAACAAAAACCCATCAAAGCATATGATAATGATATATTGATTAAACATAGCATGGAATCAAGTACATGATAAACATATGAAAGCATCAATGGACAATACAAGCATATGGAAAAAGCTTTGAACACTTTATTAGTAAAAGGAATAGTTACAACCCAATTTTCCTGAAAAAGCATCACTCCTCCAATTCAATCCCATCCTCTCCTCATAATAAGCAAGAAAATTTGACATCATTACAATACTTGAAATCAACTCAAGTCTCATACTAACAGCATCTCCCTATAATTCAATAATTTCCAGCCCAGCCAGCCCCTGATCACTTAGATGAGTGGTATTTTTATAGGTGACTAAAGGAAGTTATGCCATAAATGGTGATAATGAATGCCCTCCCAAACTTAGAATTTAGTTCCATGGAGGAAGGGATAAAGGGATTGATGTTCCTTTACTCCCTTCCTCATCCAAATATGAACCCAAAGGAGTGGATAGCCTTGAGAAAATTCTAGAGGAACCCAATGGATAAGGAATCTTTCAAACTCTCACAGAAATTCGCTCAAATTCACCCAGCGCAGGCCAAAGAGGGACCAAGTGCACTGCAATGCACACTGACAGTGTATTGGTTGCACTGCCACGCACCCTAATGAAGGCCTACCTGCGATGATCTTCTTAGATGCAGTTTTGGATGATTTCAGTCATGGAACTTCTTGGGAAGCTAGGCATTCTGATGGTTGACTTCTTTAGGGCATGTAATAACTGAATTAGGATTTGATAGGCCCTAAAGTATTGATCTGTAAGTTGGAATTGATGTGCCCAAATAGATCTGTAATAGTTGCCCCCTAAAGCATGAATTCGTAAATATGTATGTCGAGTGAAATGCTTTATCATGTGGAGAGGAGGTTTCGAAGCGGAAGGTGACCTGCATCAATTACAATACATATATCATGATAATTTGATTTTTCTCATGAACTTGCTGAGGGAAGGCATACCCATGCTCAGCTTATAAACTTTCATTACATGTACAAATATAGTCATCTACAGATATAGACCCATAAATGGATGACCATGAATGTAAGGCCATTGTACATTTGATTTAGTACTCCTGAAAATATCGCAGCCCAGATGGATGAAACTAGATCTGGGGTCTTCAATCTCGTTCAATCTTTCGCTCAAGTACAAGTCTAACCATGTGAATAGATGATCTGAAGTCGAACATGGGAAGACATCGTCTGATTACCAGCCAATGATGTAAGTTGTTAACAAATGCGAGAGGATTCGCTGATAATGATAATGACCCTCAAGGTACTACAGCACATTTTGCATGGTGTGAATAAATGAATTGATGTCGAACACCATACAAATTCTTTCAGTCGAAGGCCAGTGATGTCAACCTATCGCTGAAAGCGAGAAACCTGCCATTGATGTATGCAAGCTTCAAGGTACTGAAGGGGTGTTTCTAAGTCAACTTCTTGGATAATGAGCTGATGTCGACAAGAAGCGACTCGTCGCAAGAGGGCCTTCATGTATCCCACATCAATGACACGAAACGAGGTAAATGATTTTTGAGATGAGAATTGACTGACGACAAAGGGTTCAGGAATGGCGGTCATGAAAATGAAGGTTTATGGTATTGCAAAGGATGAAGTTTGAATTGAATGACTTCTCTTGAACATATCAGTGACACTAAGATGAATTGGTAGCATGACCCAAAACAAAGTGATGGATGGTATGATAGACCAACAGTGTGATAACCATCAAGCTGAATGACCCAACCCACATAGTCACGGTGATGAGGTGAAAGTGTCATGTTCAAGAGATACTTGCTACCATAAGGTGTTTTCCCTTTTTCCAATTTTTCCCAGTCATTGCTGACCAGTACCTCTTTATTTTTAATCAAGCTTGAGGAGGATAACATATTCTTTTGTATAATTTCACCCTTTAGGTGAATCCATGGCTATTTGATGTTTTAACGAGTCTAGTGAAGGTGAAACTCGGTCTTGTCTAGATGGACAAGTTTGTCGCTATTTGATGTTTTTAACGAGTTTAACAACAAAGATAGCTCGGTCCTTTTCATGTTTAGAGAGTTTGAAAAGGGACGAAAAGAAAACTCCAAAATTTCTTTCTCATAAATTAATCTCTCAAGTCCGAAAAAGCGTAAAATAATACAAGAGAGATATCGTTTCCAATCCTTTAACGAGCTGGAAAGGACAAGCGCTCGACAATCTTTTCATGTTTAGAGAGTTTGAAAAGAGCTTAAAGATGACTCCATTTTGAGGAACGAGTAGTGTCTAGGATAGCAACTGGTTCCGGTGATGTTGGAACTTCTCAAAAAATGTTGATTTATGTGAAGAGGCTAGCTAATAAGACCACTCATTGCAACTGTTCCTCAAAAAAGGGTAAAACAACCAAGTGAAAGCGTATGATCAGCCAAAGGGATGGTGGCGATGGGATGAAAACAACCAAGGCTCATCTGACAAAAAAGGCTGATAGAATGGCAATCACGAGGGTTAAAAATGGAAATGGGTTCATTTTTAGACAAGCTTGAACCATAAGGAACTATGCTTGGATTCAGTTTCATGTTTACACAAGCTTGAAATGAAAAACTATGCTTGGATACCGTTTCATGTTTACACAAGCTTGAAATGAACAAACTATGCTTGAGATTGGTTTGCATGTCCCCATCATGATGAAAGGGAGAGTCTCCTGTAACCAGATGGAAGTCGCTGCAGTGAGGCAGGACGATTATCCAAAATATTTTTGGCTTCGTCCAGATAGGAACAAAGATGAATGGGGTGATTCCCTTCTCATAACCTACAGTGAAACTTAACTTTACCACTAGGTGCATGCCCCCCAAGCTTCATTACATTCACCTAAGTAGACTACTCGTGGCTATCAGGTGGATGGAATGAAGGTTTTTTTACGAGATCAAGTGAAAGAGTCGATTGGGATTTTATGAGATCTAATCAAAGACTCAACTTAGAACTTGGGACCTTGTTTCATTTTTTAATGAGCTTGACACAAGACAAGGAACTCTACTCAGATTCCTTGTTTCATTTTTTAATGAGGTTGACACAAGACCAGGAATTATCCTCATATTCCTTGTTTCATTTTTTAACGAGGTTGACACAAGACAACGAACTATCCTCGGATTCCTTGTTTCATTTTTTAACGAGGTTGACACAAGACCAAGAATTATCCTCATATTCTTTGTTTCATTTTTTAACGAGGTTGACACAAGACAAGGAACTATCCTCATGGACCTGTTTCATTTTTTAATGAGGTTGACACAGTAAAAGAACTATCCTCATACCCTTTGTTTCATTTTTTAACGAGGTTGACACAAGACAAGGAACTATCCTCATAGACCCTTGTTTCATTTTTTAATGAGGTTGACACAAGACAACAAACTATCCTCGGGCCCTATTTCATTTTTTAACGAGGTTGACACAGTAAAAGAACTATCCTTGGATTCAATCACAACTCATAAGAGGTCATGAAGGAGAGATCTAGTTCCAATACCCCTAGTACATGATGTACAACATCACTGAATTAATCGTCAGTTGACGTAGGTATGGAACAGGTTGCCACATAATTAACCCATGGCGCGGATGATACCATTGGTACAAAAGGACCATTTAGGGAAGATGGTTGACTAGGAGCCATATTTGAACCGGGAAATGAAAGCTGGTCAATGGTGACAACTCTGCCTTCATGCAGGAAACACATCACTCGAAAGAGTGTGGAAACAATAGCTCCCATGTCATAAACATAGTCGTGCCCAAGTAGTAAGTTATAATCTAAAGGGCTTGGGACTACCATCACATTCAGATAAACGATTTTTCCTCCCAAAGTAATGGGTAACCGAGGGAGGATCCCTAATGGTTGACTGGTTCCTCTATTAAAAGCCAAAAAATTCTGGGTAACTGGCACAAGCGGTGGTGAACCGAGCGCTTTCCAAGTAGTTGAGGAAAGGATACTCACAGATGCACCTTCATCTATAATAGTACCAGATACAATCATATTACAAACTTGTATTATGATCTGGAAGGGCACATAAGAAGGAAGATGGAATCTTTCCAATCGATTCCAATCAAAGGAAGTGACCAGACTTCTTGGAGGGGGTACCATAGAAATGGGAGAATTAACCCCTTGAGTTACGAGAGCAGGAGGATTTTCCTCCTGTCTTAATGGAACAGGTGGATTTCCCCCAAGCTCATTTGAATCTGAAGAAACAAAAAGAACTTGAGTGGTATCATATTCACTCTCTTCAGGAAAGGTACGTTTACTGAAGGTGAAATCGAGTCAACTGTTAACTCGACCTATTGATTTGGGTTGGGTATAGACCCATAGGATTCACTTTCAGAGAGAGGAGGTTTGACCGACGGTTGATTTGAGTCAATAAATTCATCAACTAGTGAAGGATTCAGGGAGATTTTCCTGTAACCAGATGGAAGTTACTGCGGTGAAGCAAGTCAGTTATCCAAAACCTTTTTGGCTTCGTCTAGTTAGGGACAAAGGTTAATGGGATGATTCCCTTCACATAACCTACATGGAAACTTAACTTTTCCATTCTTTCCATGATCTTTACTACCTCTAGTTGATGGTGTGTCACCAACATGATCTCTAGAAGTTGATGACACAAGGTGATGTGAACGAGAAGACCATTCTTCTAATATTTGAGGAATATTAGGACAATTTCGAAGAAGATGGTCTCCCACACAAATTTTGCATGGATATCGAACTTTGTGAGGCTTGATGGACGATTTCTCATCAGATGTTGCATTCAAAGCAATGGTTGCTTGGTTGCCCCTCTGCTAAATTTGCTTCTTCTTCTTCTTCCCTTTCTTCTTCTTCTTAGCCACCTGGTTACTAGTACCAATACTTTCACCATGCAAAGAGGAAGAAGGGGAGGAAGAAACAACCAAGGAAGAAGGCAAAGGGTCAACTTTAGGATCAACTGGAGGTTGATTTTTTCCAGTTGGAGGTGTACTCAATTACGGAGAAATCACAACATTTTGAACCAAGGAGGTTGAAAACAACCATACTGGAAAGCCAATAGTAAATCTATGGAGCACCAATATTTCCAAAAGGAGTAAAAGGACTAGGATTCCCATCAAAAGGAATTCCTTGATCGGTGGACTCCAGATTTGTCGCCATATGTTTCAACCTAAGATCAACTAAGGAGTGAGCGTGGAGGATGTTATCCATGGTCAATTAATTTTATTTTAATCAAAGTAACATAACAAAACAAAAGACGGATAATCTAAGCAAAAGGTTTACCAAGCAACTGTGAACTGGAGAATACCTCCCGGCAAACCGAGAAGTACGGGCAGGCAATCTCCCCGAATGTTGTGTTCGGTGTATCACAGTTTACAAGGCGGCCAACTCAGTTACTTAAGGATGGATAGCAACCTAGAGTTGTCCTCCCATATATACCCAAAGGAACGTGTAGGCCCAATCCGTATAAGTGTTGTCTAATGCAAAACCACACAGTGAGAGCATTCCCATATACTTTACATATTGTAACACCGCCCTATATACCTGAAGGTACGTGGACGAGCTACGATATACTCACGTACGTGGAATGAAGTACCACACTCGGAATGTATTGCAAACAAGTTAGCGACAGCTGCTTTGTTTTCCGACGTCGGAACACGTCTCTAGCCTAGACATCTAAATGTTTTTCGTTAGGTGACAATGCTTCATTAGGTAAATTCAGATAAATTTTATGGTGATCTTCATTATAATTTGTCTTTCAAGGTTCACCACGTGATGTATGTTTGCAATTCCTAAAATGTAACTAATATGATAAGCATTATTTCCATTCAATTTAACAATGAAAATCCTTAGCTAGTAGGGATAGAGAAATCAGGTCTTTGACAAAGAGAAAAGAGCACAACTAATGCAATTTCCCTAGCTATTCCTTTCAAGCATTCACAAACTACAATATTAATGATGCAAGTTTTTCTTTTCAAATCCTTTAATGTTGTGATGAACAAAAAAGAAATATGCACAATCGATCAAAAATCTCTTTTCATAAAAATGACGATTTTGCGACAATTTCTTTTCAAGGAAAGGAATAATTTACGACACTTTCGATCTCAAAGAAATGAGGAATTAAGACACTTTCGACGAAAAGAAAAAGCATATGCACACATCAATCAATCGATATTTCATGAATGAATACTTTACGACAGTTCAATTTTCGAAGGAAAAGATGATTTTACGACATTTTCTTTCGACAAAGATCAATCAACTATATTCTAACTTTGAATATAGACTGATAATGACAAAGAAAACATTAAAGAAACATTAATCAAACCAATCAAACTAGGCTAGAAAAGGAGATGAAAAGCTATTTTCTGAGACATGACATCCATTGACATTTAGCAAACAAGCAATCAAAAGAATTTTGGCAAAAACTCAATCCAAAGGTGGGAATTTGACCTAAGGTTGATCAACGCAGGTCAAAGAGGGGCTAACTGCACTGCAAAGCACTGTCTCTCACTAAATCTTGCGCTAATTTCAATGATTTCAAGATTGATCAGCGCAGGTCAAAGAGGGTCTATCTGCACTGATTAGCGTAGGTTAAAGAGGGCCCAACTGCGTTGATTAAAATATTTCAAGCTTAAACAGCGCAGTTGAAAGAAGGCCTAACTACACTGCAAAGCACTGTCTCTAAGGCTAGCCTGCGCCGATTCCTATGAGGCCACTCAAGAATCATCTAACCTCAAATTTTGACCAAAATTCAATGCAAAAGGATGAATTACAACAAGTAAAGTATGTCAAGGTGTCTAAGGAGGTGGATAAGCTACTAGGAAAGGTGATTGCTCCCAAGCGGAGTCGCCAATTTGTTTTGGGAAGTTTTAGTGTCTACGGATAAACGCTTAAACCCCTAGACTAGTAGCTAAGTCTAGAACAACAATTCAAAGAATTCTCTACCTTTTATGTAATCAATAGATTAAATAAGAGAACATTGAAACCTACTTGTAGATTTCGCTTGTTCCTTATCTCCCTTGACCGATTTTGTCGCTCCTTTCCATACTTAAGCCGCTTGAAAAGTACCTGCACACAGACAGAAACAAAAACCCATAAAAGCATATGATAATGATCTATTGATTAAACATAGGATGGAATCAAGTACATGATAAACATATGAAAGCATCAATGGAAAATACAAGCATATGGAAAAAGCTTTGAACACTTTATTAGTAAAAGGAAGAGTTACAATCCAATTTGCATGATTCAGCATCACTCCTCTAGTTCAATCCCATCCTCTCCTCATAACAAGCAAGACATTTTGACATCATAACAATACTTGAAATCAACTCAAGTCTCATACTAACAGCATCTCCCTATAATTCAATAATTTCCAGCCCAGCCAGCCCCTGATCACTTAGATGAGTGGTCTTTTTATAGGTGACTAAAGGAATTGATGCCATAAATGGTGATAATGAATGCCCTCCAAACTTAGAATTTAGTTCCATGGAGGAAGGGATAAAAGGATTGATGTTCCTTTGCTCCCTTCCTCATCCAAATACGAACCCAAAGGAGTGGATAGCCTTGAGAAACTTTTAGAGGCACCCAATGGATAAGGAATCTTTCAAACACTCATAGAAATTCGCTCAAATTCACCCAGCATAGGCCAAAGAGGGACCAAGTGCGCTGCAATGCACACTGACAGTGTATTGGCTGCACTGCAGTGCACCCTAATGAAGGCCTACCTACGCTGATCTTCTTAGAGGCAGTTTCGGGATGATTTCAATAATGGAACTTCTTGGGAAGCTAGGCATTCTGATGGTTGACTTCTTTAGGGCATGTAACAACTGAATTAGGGTTTGATAGGCCCTAAAGTACTGATCTGTAAGTTTGAATTGATGTGCCCAAATGGATCTATAACAAACGGTCACTTGACGATAGTTCAGGGCAGAATCGTTGCCCTTGAAGGTAGACCATCATGTCACCATACCAAGGGTTAGTTGAGTCGATCAGATAGACAGATTCATCCAGAAGAGGATCATGGGATATTTCATTTGGATCAACAATGGGAAGATCTGACAATAGTTCTGCAAAGACTAAGGATTTTTTCACCTTGGTAGAGACGAAAACCAAATCTAATTGTTGGAGGATAACAATCAATTTGGAATATTTTCCTCCAATGACTTGACGAGACAAAATGTGTCTCATGGGATTCTCCAAAGAAATGACGTAGTCTATCGCAGTAGTATATAGTGTCGAAAGCGATTGACAACAAAGACAACTGCCAAGGATAGCTTTTACACATGTGAATATCAGAGTTCGGGCCCAACTAGTCCTTTCGAGAGATAATAGATCACATGCTCACTAAGATCGAGATAATAGATCACATGCTCACTAATATCATCATGAGTTTGAACCAACACCATACCAATAGAGGATGGTGAGGCTTCCAAGTATAGGATAAATTTGTATGAATAGTTGGGAGCACTAAGCAATGGGGTAGATATAAGTGCCTATTTCAAAGCATCAAATGATCGTTGGGCTTGATCATCCCACAAGTATGGTACTCCCTTCTTTAGTAGGAACATAAATCCTTTCGTCAACTAGGCATGGTTTATGATGAATCCTCGTAAGAATTTTTCTTTCCCCTGCAAACGTTGGAGTTGTAAAATGGATTGTGGTGCAAGTAGTTGAGTAATTTCCTTTACCTTATCAGGATCAACCCTAATCTTGTGTTTTGAGACAATGAAACCAAGTAGGCATCCAGACTCAACAAAGAAAACGAATTTGTATGGATTCAGACGTATGTTATAGAACCTGCACCTAAGAATATTTGCTCGAAGATGAACTAGGTGTCGGGCTCACTTCTTGGAATGGGTTGGAAGGTTGTCCAAGTAATCTTGAACAATGTGTTTGATATCATGGAAAACGTTGTCCTTGGCCTATTGAAATGTTTCTCCAACATTCTTTAGACCAAATGGGAGTTTTCTATATGCAAATATTCCCCAAGGGAAAATGAAGGCAATTTTGTGTTGGTCCGCTGGTTTTATGGTGATATGGTTATAGCTTAAGAAAGCATCCATAAATGAGAAATATTCACAACCGGCACAATCGATGATTATTTGTTCGATGAATGGTGTTGGATAATTATCTTTTGGACACGCAATGTTCAAATCCTAGTAGTTGACACAGACCCGGATGGTACCCTGTTTTTTATCTACAGGAACCAGATTGGAAACCCATTCCGTCAAAGGAACGAGGTAAACAAAACCAGCACGTAATAATTTTTCCACCTCAGTCTTGATGGCTACAGTTTTGCGGGGGTGGACTGGTCAGAGTCTTTGGCGGACAGGCCTGGCATTTTCATAAACCTTGATCTCATGCTCAATGATAGATGGATCTATGTCAGGCATTTCCTCATAATACCAAGTGAATACATCGTGGAATTCCTTGAAAAGGCAGGTGAAGCTTGTAATTTCCTTAGGATTGCAATCGGCTCCAATCTGTATATTTTCCATGATGCCTATCTTGACTGAGATATCAATGAGAATTGTCTTTGAAATATTTCCCATGTTCCCTTCCGAATCCAAAGTTTGGACGGTTGTATAACTCGAGGGAATGATCTTAGGTGTTTCAAAGGACAGGATTTGTATATGGGTCGCGTCCAAATCAAATATCAAAATGTGATGGTGAGAGTTTTCCCAAGGTCGCTCCTCTAAACACATGATCTCTCGAATAGCTTCATCCGAAGGTAGGACTTGATTGAGGACATCGTTAGAGGGAGAAGTTGTGGGAGAGGAGGTGGTAGTATTAGCCTTGGCCAAAGTGACAAGAGAATTGGATGCAAATTGAAGGGCTTGATAGGCCAATTCAACTGGTGATAGCTGTATTTTTTCTCCATAAGAGTCAATTTCTGAAGGGGCAGAGAGGATCCAGGGATTGGTTGGATCATGAGGAATAGTGGAGATCATAGAAACTGTTTGTGGAACCGTGGGCGGTGGGAGAGGAAAATAACCCATCAAGGAAGAACCCTTCAAAACACCGATACTGATACTGACATAAGATTTAGGTGTGCCACCCACTAAAGCAACATTGTTGCTAGGCAACGGGGAGTAATTTGGGGTCCAAAAGGATAGTTGGTCCACCGTGACTATTCTTCCATCCAATAGAAATAGGATGATGCGAAAAATAGTAGACATGATGGCAGTCATGGCATAAGTCCAATTGTGACCCAAAATCATATTATAGTCACGTTTTCAATCCAGGACTTTAATCTCCAACATTACCGTTTTCCCACTCAAATTGATGTGGTAGATGGCAAGGTAACCTTTTGATCAGGAGCTCATGACCAAGTGTCTAACATGCTCAAAAATGAAAATAATCAGAACTGGTTTGAACCTGAATGACCGAATAGAGCTTGTCCTCCTGATTCTGGCGCCGTGAACGATTCAAAAAACGGACTCCGTATGTAGAAGTTATCTCAATTTCAAAATCGCCCAATATCCTCCATTTTTTGAAATTTTTCAAAATAAAATATTCCACAAAATATTCTAAAAATATTCTGGGTATGTTCTAGGTGACGTCAGCAAAGGTATGTTGGGCGCATATGAAAATTTGTTAAAGGCACCGAGGATCGAACCCGCGACCTCCTAACCACCAACCGAACACCATACCATTAGCAAAAAGGCAGAAATTAAAAATAGTTGTGGATAAAGTTTGATAACTTTCGACCTGGGTTTGGGCGGGGCCCGAAGTGGGCCAGGCCCCGCTCAATGTGACCACCACCCGAAAACCCAGGTCTTCACCCTACACCGCCGGCAGGAACAACTGTTTAACGATTAGAACATTATGTGTTCACATTTCAATAACGCGGAGTTAACACACAATAAACGGATAGTTATCAAACCGTTTAACTAAACCTTCTGCGCGGAATCTAAGGGCTATCTGCCCGTCAAAAAAATCTGGTCACATGCGCAACAAAGACCCACAGTTCAAATCGGCAGTCAGGTCAAAATTTGGTGGAGATTTTGGCGGAGGCGCCGAATTTGGTGGTCCCGCCATATTTGGCGGGCCTAATTGGCTCTCCAAATTTAGTTAACTAGGAGTCTTTTCAAGGCAAACTGGCAGTTCAGTAAATGAGCCATAACTTTGGCTAGGAAAGTCCTTTTTGGACAAATATTTTTTTGATTTTGGGTCTCTTAAACCTTCTAAATCCATTGGACTAGGTTTCACAGCCAATAGAGGTCGTTTGCGGGTGTTTTTTCTTCAGGGAAGTTCTAGGAGCCACTAGTACCTGTTTAGTGTTGGAGCTGCATTGGGTTGTGTGCAGCCATTGGAGGTGAAACAAAAGCCTATTTCTACTGTAATGAACCTTATGAATCCAATGAAGGTATTTTCAGAGCCATTTGTAGACTTCTAAAGGCCTAGATGTTGAAGGGAAGTTTCAGGCAGCCTAGAGCCATCTGTGAAGGAAGGCCCAGATCGGGGATGCAGTGCTCGTTTTGAGCAAATGAACAGTCATTTGTTTATGTCAGATATGTGTTGGAGACATTAGCAGAGGTTTCAGAGACATTTGAAGCATTCTGAAGGAGTTTGTGCCATTAAGAAGCTAGGGAAGTTTAGTGCGCCTACTGAAGGAATCCAGTCCAAGGGAGCCTAGATCTGCCTGCACAAAGAGGACAGCCATGACAAGGATGTATATGGTTTTCCTAAGTCCATAGGTTCAATTAGTAACCTTTTGGATTTGAGCGTGGAACTTGTATAAGAATTCAAGCCATAATCCCAAAGAGCCAAGTCTAGTTAACTAGAGCTCACAGGAGACGTAGCCCATGAGATTGGGGTGAACTCCATATTAAATTTGTTGTTATGTGTGATGTTTATTTGTTGCCTTATATGTCTGATATATATATATTTAGTATCAGCTGAAACAAATCAAGTTAAAACACATAAACAGAAGAAAAGACTTATACCTCTTTCAAGCTAAAATTCCGCATAACATCAAGTTCAAGCAAGGTCTTTTTTTTAATTGAATCTGAGTGTTTACTTCTCTTATTTCTTTAGGCAAAGTCTGTAGAGGGCTAGGTAGCTTCTAAATCTCATCCTCTCTTTAGAGGTGACATATCCAGTAAATGCCCCTACAGTCTATCTCTGTATTAGAAATAAGAAGTTCACATATTTGCATAAATAAACTTGGAGTACTTGTGCACTCATTTACATAAACGAAAATGGATACCTTGCACCCTTTTTCAAGTACAGTCCATTTTCAAATCAGGTTGGTATCAGAGCACTTGGTTTGCTTGATTTTATAACTTGAAAGGTGTTTTAAAACAGTGTAGAAGATTGACTGCTTTACTATTTTGCAAACTGCATGTTGTTTGAGTTTGTTGAAGTTTGGGGATAGCTACTGATTAGCTAAGTCTTGGAGAAGACGAAAGGCATAGAAGATATTTTCCTTACCCCAAAAGGACCTAAAAATCACTCCAATATTTTCCCTTGAGTTGGTTTGTTGATGGCTGCTTGAATAAGATTTTCACTTGAATGGTGTGTTGTTGGCTACTTGAATATGTGATGGTTTTAAAGAAATTTAGGTGAAAAAGCTTTGTCATTTGTTTTGAAAAGCTTTAAGAACATTGTTGAAGTTAATTTGTTCATTTGACATTATAATGACAACTTCATCAAGTGAAGTTTCCTCCTTCACAAGGTTCTTCGATGAGGATATGAAGTGTGAATTCCTTATATTGAAGGATATTGTGCAGATCCTGTTTGAGGATGAGGAAGAAAGCACACAGGAAACACAGAGTTAACACACAATAAACGGATAGTTATCAAACCGTTTAACTAAACCTTCTGTGTGGAATCCAAGGGCTAATTGCCCGTTAATAAAATCAGGTCACATGCGCAATAAAGACCCACATTTTAAACCGGCGGTCAGGTCAGGATTTGGCAGAGATTTTGGCGAAGGCACCAAATTTGGTTGTCCCGTCATATTTGGCGGGCCTAACTAGCCCTCCAAATTTAGTTATCTGGGAGTCTTTTTAGGGCAAACTGGCAGTTCAGTAAATGAGCCATAACTTTGGCTAGGAAAGTCCTTTTTGGACAAATTTTTTTATTTATTTTGGGTCTCTTCAACCTTCTGAATCCATTGGCACAATTTTCATAGCGAATAGAGGTTGTTTGCAGGTGTTTTTTCTTCAGGGAAGTTCCAAGAGCCACGAGAGCCTATTCAGTGTTGGAGTTGCATTGGGTTGTGTGCATCCATTGGAGGTGAAACAAAAGCCTATTTCTACTATAATGAACCTTCTGAATCCAATGAAGGTTTTTTTAGAACCATTTGGAGACTTCTAAAGGCCAAGATGTTGAAGGGAAGCTTCAGGCAACCCAGAGCCATCCATGAAGGAAGGCCTAGATCAGGGATGCAGTGCTCATTTTGAGCAAATGAACAGTCATTTGTTTATGTAATATATGTGTTGAAGACATTAGCAGAGGTTTTAGAGACATTTGAAGCATTCTGAAGGAGTTTGTTCCATTAAGAAGCTCAGGGAAGCTTAGTGCACCTACTGAAGGAATCCAATCCAAGGGAGCCTAGATCTGCCTGCACAAAGAGGACAGCCATGACAGGGATGTATATGGTTTTTTTAAGCCCATAGGTTTAGTCAGTAACCTTTTGGAGTTGAGTGTGGAACTTGTAAAAGAATTCAAGCCATAATCCCAAAGAGCCAAGTCTAGTTTACTAGAGCTCACAGGAGACGTAGCCCACGAGATTGGGGTGAACTCCTTATTAAATTTGTTGTTATGTGTGATGTTTCTTTGCTGCCTTATATGTCTGATATATATGTTTAATATCAGCTGAAACAAATCAAGTTAAAACACATAAACAGAAGAAAATACTTACACCTCTTTCAAGCTAAAATTTTGCATAACATCAAGTTCAAGCAAGGTATTTTTTTAATTGAACCTGAGTGTTTACTTCTCTTATTTCTTTAGGCAGAGTTTGTAGAGGGCTAGGTAGCTTATGGATCTCATCCTCTCTTTAGAGGTGACATATCCAATAAATTCCCCTACAATCTATCTCTGTATTAGAAATAAGAAGTTCACATATTTGCATATTTAAACTTGGAGTATTTGTGCACTTATTTACATAAATGAAAATGGATACCTTGCACCCTTTTTCAAGTACATTCCATTTTCAAATCACCTTTTGGGATGAATGTATGGTCGTTTAAAAATTTAATGGAATTTGATGGTGGAGAGAGGGTTGGAGAACCCAAGGCAGGCCAACATGAAGTAGACATGACGCAGGTCGAAGCTCCTTCGTCAATGACAGTTCTATGTACCCCTCACCATTTCGAAAAAAATTGCACCTGAAATGCAAGATGGTGGGAAAGGGGAGATTTACATTTCTCTATGTCAAATATTGCTAGCATGGAATCCCGAGGATCAACCGCACCAATAGCCAAAAGCAGAGCTTTCCTTTGTGTCGGACAAGTTTGCAATACTTTGAGTGCAGACATAGCTCACTGTGTTTGTGCCAAATCTTCTACAATACTGTAGTTTTGGGCAGCACGTGTAGATGTATTATGTGTTGTGTGACGAAGTGCCACTTTTGGGGGGTGAATTACAATATCAGAAACCAGCCTTTCGATATGAAGATCATTGGGTAGTGGTGGATTTGAACTCGAGGCAGCATCATGAGTGTTAGCGACTGGAGCTCCATAAGTTTTGGCTCGCGTTTGAAGATAAACCGTTTCAAAAGTGTAAACGGTCGATGGTCCTTCACCAACTGAAGGATGATGTGAACTGTCATTTCCCCCTTGCAGGGGTTGAGGTGGGTTCGCAATAAGATGCTTTTGTTGTTTAGCAGGGAAAAGGTTGTGTAGCACCGTGGGGGTCTGTCTAGTGTCCTTTTGAGCAAGAAGATCTGTGCATTCTTGGAGGTGCAGAAATTGATGTGTCATATGGTCTTCCGCACAAATTTTGTAAGGGAACTTGACAGCATTGTCCTTTCCACTTTCAGGTGGCACAACAACTTTTTTCTTTGGGTTGGATTTCTTGGTTGGTTGCTCTTCAGAAGGAGTAGTCTTTTTCTTATTCTTCTTATTCTTACTGTTGTGTTTTTGTATACACTGCACAGAGTTTATCACAGCGGTAGGAAGAGTTGTTGATTGGGTAGCAGGATCAACAGACAACTAGGAAATGTGTCCACTGAGATGTTTTACAGCAGACCCAGAGGTATCGTTGATAATACCATCAACGTGCACAACGGGTTGCTGAGTAGCGGGAGAATTGGAAGTTATGGGGGCATTGGGGATTACATTGTATAATGTGCCATACTACAAATAAATCAAATCTAAGTGTTGGGCACAATGAATGGATTGGTCTTCAGTGACCGCACCACCTAAGGAAATGTCCTTGGAAATTGGGAAGAAAATATTTACAGAACCAATCTACTAATAGATAATCTGGAATGGGAGCTTTGACTAGCCTCCACCTACATATCCATTCATGAATGTGATTGGAGATGTGGGTGGAGGTGTCTTGGCATAAAGTAGTAAGGAGTTTCATCTCGATTTCGTAGCGGATGGGTAATTGAAGTGCTTTAAAAAATCCATCGCCAAGGTGCCAAAGGTATTAACTGACGTGCGTGGTAACTCAATGTACCATTTGGCGACATTGCCAGTAAGGGTGTGGGGGAAGTGCTAGAGACAGATATTGTCATCCACCATGGAGTTTGATATGCACCATAGATGATAGGTGGTGACATGTGTACTCGGATCATCCCCTTGTTTTCCTTCAAACTTTGGGATGTCAGCATGAATTTTGTGTAGGATTGGAGGCCAATGTAAGTTATGGTAGATGGGTTCATTGGTCAGTTTGTACAAATAAAGGATGTAGAGTGTTGCCAAAAAAGGAAAAGTGTAAGGGTGTGGGGGAAGTGCTAGAGACAGATATTGTCATCCACCATGGAGTTTGATATGCACCATAGATGATAGGTGGTGACATGTGTACTCGTATCATCCCCTTGTTTTCCTTCAAACTTTGGGATGTCAGTAGGAATTTTGTGTAGGATTGGAGGCCAATGTAAGTTATGGTAGATGGGTTCATTGGTCAGTTTGTACAAATAAAGGATGTAGAGTGTTGCCAAAAAAGGAAAAGTGTTTGGTGCCCCCAATTTTGACCAGGGTGATGATGAATTTCTTGAGGGTCCTTGTGGTCTACCCATCATATTGTTCCCAGCATTATACATAGGATTTTTTGAATAATAGTTTCCTTGAGGAACAGTCATATATTGTGGTTGTCCATATGGGTTGTTAGGTTGGAGGATATAAGCTAGATTTCCCCCAAGATAATAAGTGGCCCCTAGACTCAATTGAGGTTGAGAATGGGGTGCCCAAATGGATTGAGAAAGACCGGGTTGAGGTATCCCACCAGCCATGTAGTTGGCCATCGGAATTTGACTAACATATGGAGGATTGATGTTAATCAATGATTGTCCAGTTTGTACTATAAACGAAGGGTGAACTGTAATGACCCATGTTGTTATGTGCATGTTGGGAACAATGCCCCCTAACATTTTAACCTGGGTTTTTGTACTAAACAAATAATTCCAACCAAACAGATTGTTGAAGGGACCCGTGCTAATAGCATTATTTGGAGCACTCACCGAAGGTCCATGATCCAAAATGGAACTACTTTTGCCTCTTGATGAGCCCCAAATTTTGGTAACATTTTGGGCTCATTTGGCCTACTTACCTTGCTCAACCCTTCATTTTTTATCACTTATGCATCATTTCTTAGTATATTAATGTTATTTGTAAGAAGGAGGGCATTCATTATGCCTATGTGGCTAATACATGTTTATTTCAGGTTTTTTGACATTAAATGGAGCAAAAACCACGCAGATGGAGGCAAGGAGACAGCCAAGGTGGCATTGCGGGTGGAATAGCCTTTGGTTCACTTTCCCCAGTGTATACCTGCTGGGCCTGTCTATTGTTGGGGTTCGGGTTCGGTTGAGCAGGCATTTGAGGTTGCCTTGGAGGAGCAGGAGGTAATGGTTGAGGTTGAACTAGTGGTGGAGGCAAAATGGCGGGAGGAGTGTTGTGCTGGGGCCTCCACCCCGACTGAGGTGCATTCCACTGAGGCTGTGGCTGGGCATGTGAGTGCTATGAATGAGTAGTGGGTTGAGTAGGGTACTCCAAACAGGAAAGTGAACCAAAGGCTATTCCACCCTTTCCTGAGAGACTAACAGCCACCACACAACCCAACCCAGAGGAGGATGAGCTTCTGGGAGAGCTCAAGCAGTTGTGTGTGAAAATACCACTTCTCCAAGCCATCAAGGATATGCCAATATACAACAAACTGGTTAAGGAAAAGTGTTTCAAACACCCAGGCAGGTGAAAGAGAGACGCTTCAACCATCAATGTCATAGGACAATTGTCTGACCTTATGCTAGGACAAGTCATCTGCCCAAAGTACCTAGATCCTGGGAGTCCTGTAGTAGATGTCCACATCAATGGCACCATCATACCTCACACCTTGATTGATATGGGGGCTGCCATTAATGTGATGACCAGGGATACCATGCTCAAACTCAATCTTCAGGGTTCCCTGAGAAAGACCTCGACAGTCCTGCAACTAGCAGATCGCTCCACCATGACTCCCGAAGGGATTGTGGAGGATGTCTTGGTCTCTGTCGACTCTTGGGAATACCCTGTAGATTTCTTGGTTCTGCAACCCAAGGCAAATCTTACTGGATATCCTCTTATTTTGGGAAGGCCTTGGTTAGCCACTGCAGATGCTTACATAAGTTGTCGTGCAGGAAACATGACCATCAAAAATGGTCCTATGTCCAAGCAGCTAGTCCTATACCCTCCTGCCCAACCCTCCTTAGAGCATGACTTACCACTTTGGTTGGAGGAAGGAGAAGAGGATGAGGTGTACTCAGCACCTTTTTGCACCTTAGACACCACTAGAAGAGACCCCCCAACCGAGGATGACTTGATTGAGACCTTGATCCAGAATCCACCTCCCAGTGCACTATCCTTAGAGAAATTGGTGGAGGATGCCCAAACCAGCACCTTAGTGGACCTTTGTGCCACCAACCCTGTCACTCCCAGAGTCAAGAATGTGGAGTTCGGCCCTAAGAGAACGTTAAAGATCAGCTCCTCCCTATCTCCTTCCCAGGAAAAGGAGCTGTGTAGCCTGTTGGCCAGTCATCTAGATGCTTTTGCTTGGAGCTATAAGGAGATGAAAGGAGTCCATCCTTCGGTCTGTACCCATCACATATACATCAAAGAGGATTGTAAACCGGTTAGGCAACCTCGGAGGAGAATGAATCCAGCCCTTAAGGACATTGTCAAGGAAGAATTGCAAAAATTGTTGGATGCCGGATTCATTTACCCCATCTCAGATAGTGAATGGGTGTCCCCTCTGGTGTTGGTTCCCAAGAAAAATGGGAAGTGGAGAATCTGTGTGGACTACCGAGAACTGAACAAAGCTACCAAGAAAGACCATTTCCCTCTACCTTTCATAGATCAAGTGTTGGATGGACTGGCAGGAAAGAAGTTCTTCTCTTTCCTGGATGGGTTTAGTGGGTACAACCAAATCCAAATTAGCCCGGAAGACCAAGATAAGACCACCTTCACTTGTCCTTGGGGTACCTTTGCCTACCGAGTTCTTCCCTTTGGGCTATGCAATGCTCTTGCTACCTTCCAGAGAGCTGTCTTGAGCATCTTCTCGGAGCTGGTCCATGATGCGGTGGAAATCTATATGGATGACTTCACTCCTTATGGGTCCAACTTCCAGGAAGCATTGTCCAATCTGGGAAAAGTCCTAACCAAATGCATTGAGATGAACCTGTCCCTTAGTCCTGAAAAATGTGAATTCCTGATGACTGAAGGGACCATGCTAGGCCATACCATTTCTTGTCAAGGGTTACAAGTGGATCCTAACAAAATTGCTCTCATCAAGAAGGTTCCACCTCCCCAAAAGGTAAGGGATGTTCAGAGTTTCTTAGGATTAGCAGGGTATTACAGGAGATTCATTAAAGACTTCAGCAAGCTAGCCTCGCCATTGTTTGGCCTGTTGGCAAAAGATGTGGAGTTTAAATGGACTGACGATTGTCAGAGGGCTCTGAATGAATTAAAGGACAAGTTAGTGTCTGCCCCAATCTTGAGAGGTCCAAACTGGGCCTTACCTTTCCACATCCACACTGATGCCTCAAACAAAGCCATAGGGGCAGCTTTAGGACAAGTTGAACAAAAACTTCCATATGCCATTTACTTTGTTAGCAAAAACTTGCTGAACTGAATTACACTGTAGAAAAGAATTCTTGGTTGTGGTCCATGCACTGAACAAGTTCCGACATTATATCACTGGCTATCAAACCTTTGTACATACGGATCATGCTGCAATTAGATATTTAATGAATAAACCAGATGTGAATGCTCGTATTATTAGATGGTTACTTTTGTTGCAGCAGTTTGATTTGACCATTGTTGACAAACCACGTAAAGAAAATGTTGTTGCTGACTTTTTATCTAGATTGGATTTGTCTGCAGATGAGGATGGAACAGTGGATGACCAGATGCCCGACGAACATCTGTTTGCTATCTCAGTACTCTCTCCATGGTTTGCTGATATAGAAAACTACCTTATTTTAGCACAGTTCCCTCCGCACCTATCTTCAAGAGAGAAGAGCAGAATCATCAGAAAAAGTGCCTCATTTACTTGGATCAGGGAAGCCTGTTCAAGCTTGGCCCTGATCAGATCTTAAGGCGTTGTGTAAGGGAGGAGGAAGTCTTTGATATCCTCCTCACCTGTCATGATGGGCCTTGTGGAGGACATTTTGCAGCAAAGAGGACTGCCTTCAAAATCCTGTAGGCAGGCTACTATTGGCCCACACTTCATCAAGATGTCAGAAGGTATATCATCCAATGTGACCGATGCCAAAGAATGGGGAAACCGACTCAAAGGGATGAGATGCCTCTCCAACCTCAAGTGACTCTTGAGCCATTTGAGAAGTGGGGTATGGACTTTGTGGGTCCAATCAACCCTCCTTCGAGGCAAAGGTCTTACATCATTGTGTGCACCGACTACCTGACAAAGTGGGCAGAGACTAAAGCAATCAAAGCAGCAACAGAAGAAAAGGTGGCTGAGTTCTTAAAAGAAAACATCTTCTACAAATTTGGCTACCCAAGAGAGCTAGTCACCGATCAAGGAAGCCAGTTCACATCCAACTTAATTGAAGACCTACTAGCTCATCACAAAATCAAGCATAGGACTTCCACCCCCTATCATCCACAGGCAAATGGGCAAGTGGAAGTCACCAACAGAGCATTGGAAGGGATTTTGACTAAGGTGGTGAGCAGCAGTAGGAAGGATTGGGCAGATCACCTGGTTGAGGCCACATGGGCTTACAACACCACCTGGAAGACCACCACCGGCTTCACACCTTATGAGCTGGTCTATGGGAAGAAAGCTTTGATGTCCATTGAATTTGAATACAACACTTTGAGGATGGTAGCTCAGCTGGACCTAGATCTCAGCCATGCACAACAAGAAAGGTTATTGCAGCTGAATGGACTGGACGAGCACCGGATGTAGGCCCTCCTTCACTCAGAAGTGGTTCAACTTCAGAGAAAGGTGTGGCATGACCAACACCTAAATGACAAGCAATTCCAGCCAGGAGATTGGGCATTGTTGTATGACTCCAGGTACAAAGATTTCAAGGGGAAGCTGAGAACCAGATGGTTGGGACCATATGCAGTGGAAAAATTTCATGACAATGGATCTGTTCTTATTCGGACCATTGATGAGGAAGCCATCCCCATGCTTGTCAATGGGCATCGACTGAAGATCTACAGGAAACCTCTCTCAAGATAAGAATTCATCAAAACTGTGGAGAAATCAGTGTTGGTCATAAAGAAGGGTTATGCCTCTGCTTTGGGCATACCCTGAAAGATCTAAAAAAAAAAATAATAATAATAATAATAATAATAAAGATCCTTGGGGGAAAACCTTTCTGAGGCTCCCAAGGCAGGTGGTAGGGGTGAAAACCTCATTGAGGCGCCCCTATTGTCTTTCAAAAAAAAAAGAGATTTGAAAAAAGATCCTTGAGTGAAAACCTCTCTGAGGCGCTTAAGGCAGATGGCAAGGGTGAAAACCTCATTGAGGCGCCCCTGCTATCTTTCAAAAAAAAAAAAAAAACAATATGCAAAAGAAGACAGGGACAGCAAGTTTATAATCTGGAAATGCATGCAGGTTGCAGGTGTTCTATGAAGGAGAGGAGGTCTCTCAACTCAAAGTCAAGGATCCTTATCATGCTGCCAGGAGACCTCACCAGCACGTCCTCCAAGAATACTCATCTTCTCCAAGGTATGGGCACGATTTCATCACAGCTTAGTCTTCTACAGGAAGTTACAGACTTTCTACAGGAAGTTCTGTATTTCTACAGGAAACTTCCTGTAGAAGTTTTGGACAGCCCAGAATTCATTGTATGAGGAGATCTAACGACCAAGGATCGGTTTGGATGCATGAAAGCTACTATTTTCACCCTCACACACTGCTGTCACCTCTTTCTACCACCCCTGTTGACATGCAATAAAGATACCTGCACCATCAAAACAGATCATTGAGTTATCAAGAGAAAGCAATTTTTAAAATGAAAAAACGCTGAGATGTCATACCATATCCATCCCAGCCATCCATGAGATCTGTGAGCGTGATCGTGAGGCCACTGCCTTCGTCGTGCAGCATGCACCCGAGGAGGAAAAACTGCTACAGGACATCCTGCAGGAGTCCCGTAACAGTTAAGCCCGCTAGAGTGCACACCATTCCACCGCCTGCAACATGCAAAGATCACGCAGGCGCATGCAGCCGAAGCATCAAATTCATCGTCAGCGGCCTGTGAATATGAACCTCTGGGCCTGTGCAAATCCACCAGCAGCAAATAAATCCACTCATCGTCGTCCAAGAGCCGGAAAAATCGTGTTGCGGCCGCACAGGTAAGTGCCTCGACCCTTTCTTCTGTCGAATTGCATGAATTTTACTTTGAAAATGTTTGGAAGTGTGAAGTGAATGGGTTGAGCGGTTGTATGGCCATTCGACTGGCCACGTCGACCAGTCAGTGGTCTAGTCGGATGTTTGGGCGGTGGTCGTGGCAAAAGGAACGGGCAGTGCACACGTGAGAGCCATCCCGTCAGGAAAAACGAGTTTTAACAGAAGTGACGGCGGCGGATCTGCGGGGAATGATGCGGCAGTAAGGGAACTCGCAGACGAATGATGGAGTGACATTGTCCAACGGTCCGGCAGGGACAGCTCACCCCCGTGCCACGGATTCCGCCGAATTCAAATCTAATCGGCTAGATTGCCACCCCACGCATTTATCATTCACCGTTTGAAACTCGAGTGATCATCCGGATCCCTCTGCAGCTCGACACTCCAAGTCTTTGGCCGTTCGAACGCCTGTTAAGCAACACCAAGAGCGCAGACCCACTGCAGTATCCTCCAGAATTCGTGCGCTGCTTCTACAGGAAAGTTGTTTCTACAGGAAATCGGGTTCCTCACGTCAAAAGGTGGCGGATTAAAAAGGTAAGCCTGAACTCTCCATGCAATTGGTTTTGAGGGTGGCAGAATCGACGTCTACAGTCTGGTCGTAGAAAATTTTTGCAAATATTGTCTGTCGTTGCATGAATTGTCGTCCTACAGGATGTCAGTATAATTAAGCTGTGTTAAGGTCCTCGGGAGATAAGCTTCGTGAATTGTATGCATGACAGAGGCGTAATTCCACGCTCTATCCCAGTAGGCCAATTTTCTTCCGCATTCGCCACCTCCAGCTAACGCAGCAGTTTTTCACCATGCCGGGTGGGTTCATCAGAAGGGAACCAACTGATTCAACGAAGTTAAGAGAAAATCCTGAGGTGGTGGAGCTCTTCATGCGAGCGCAATGGATATCATTCTGTGACAAATTGGAGGGCTATGACGATGAGGTGGCAAAGGAGTTTTTGCAAGCTCTGAGGCCAAAATCCAAAACATTGGCCACCGTTAACTTCAGGGGTTTGAGTCTCAGACTCACCCCACAATTCATCAGCCGAGTTACTGAGCTCCCAATGGGATTACCATGGGATAAAGAAGAAAGAAAATTGGGCCAACAGGCTAAGAAAGAATTCTTTCCACCAGAGGAGGAATTCTCAAAAGATAAAAATGGGGTTCGTAGAACCAGTTTACTGCCACCGTGGAGTGAAGTTAGCCTGCAGATTATGAAGTACATCACCTGCGAAGGCCGTTTTAGCATTGTATATGGGTAGCATTTTCGGTTACTCACGGAATTAAGGCATCAGATGGACCTACCTGTAGAAAACAAACTCAGTCTCCCCTACTTTCTACTACAGTCTCTGATTGAGTGTGCCACCAAGTTGAAAGAAGGCACACCAGACCAGGTAGCCCACCATGGACTCATCAAACTCCTCGTGGAGGATGCGCTCCACACATACAAGGTTCCTCTCTCATGGGAAGCCTTCAGAAATTTGACCAAGGATGGTGATATAAAGATGCTGACCGAAGAGCTCGGTTCATCTAGTAGTGAGGAGGAAGAGTCAGTGCCCGCAGGGAAGAAAGAAAAAGGCCAGAAGACCACGACCACGGAGCAGAAGAAAAAGCAAGAGAAGAAACAAGAGAAAAAGGGTGCCAAAGAGAAGGATGACACACCCATTTTGACGGCAAGAGAGAAAATATTGCAAAGTAGAGTGGACAAGGCTGAGAAGGTCCACATCAGCAAAAGTGCCTCGACAGCAACCGCAACCAAGTCAAAAAGTAAAACTCATGTAGCAAAACAAACCAAAGCGGTGACACATGTTTCTACAGGAAAACCGAAACCGGCTTCTACAGGAAGCCCGAAATTAACTGAAAAAGGGCCTTCTACAGGAAGCCCGAAATTAACTAAAACAGGGTCTTCTACAGGAAGCCCTGAAAAAGTGAAACCCAAGGAGAAGAAAGCTGACATTCTTGCAAGGGAGGCAGCAGCTGTGCTGGCCGCCCTCAGCACACCTCCTAAGCCAAAGGAGAAGAGAAAGAGGGAGACCCCTCTATATTTTAAAGCTAGAAGAAGTGTGAGAATAAAGACGGGCAAGCCACAGCCTCCGTCCAGCAGCCCAATCATTATCGAAGATGCCCCTACTTCGCCCAAGGAGAGGTCCCCCTCGAGGATATCAGTCACCTATGAGAGGGGGAGCCCGAAGAAAACTACTTGGAAAGAAAGGTTAGACCAATTGACTACAAAAGCTCGGCTACAGGATGTTGAAGATGCTCTACAGGAAACCTTGGCCAGGCTTAAAGAAACTGAGAGAATGGAAGGAGAAGTACCCTTATCACCAACGAGGGAGGGCGGAGTAGAGCCACCAAAAGAAGTGGAGAAAGAGCATATACCAGAGCCCAGCCCTCAGCCAAGTCTGAGTTCATATTACAACTTTTTAGAGGCTGGCAAAATTATACCTCAAAAATTTACTGTGCCACTGTTTTTTGCATTGGAGGAAGAAAGAGTCCGTACACACACGTGGATGAAAATAGCCAAGTCAAAGGGTGTGGCGGACATAGGTCCCTTGCAGGAGCAGCTCAAGGAGGCCAGAAGTGAATTATCCATGGCTAAACACGTGGCAAATTGCCAACGAGTGTTCCTACAGGAAGAAAACCAAAAGCTGAGATTGCAGCTACAGGAGCTGAGGGCAGGGACAGGTACATCCTCCAAGGACACCACAGCAGAACAACAAGGAAAAAAGGAACTGAACACCGGTCTTGGGCAGCCAACTACACATCTACAGGAAGCAGAACAGCAAGCACAAATTGAGGTGCAAGCTCTCAGAGAACAGCTGCAGCAGAAAGAGGCACAATTGGCCTGCATGGCCAGCTGGGCCATGGATGCTATCCAATGCAGACAGCCGGCCAAATCCTATGGCCTGTACTTGAAAGACCAATGGCTGCAATTTCAAATCAATACCTTGGCGCAAAGAGGTATCTCTCAGCTCCAAGACCCGCAGCAATTCACTGAAGTATGCAGTACTAGTTCATCGGAGGATAAGGCCAAATTAGCGGAGTTCTACCTCCATAATCTAGCCCTGCCTAATGTAGTTTCATGGGATCCCAATACGGCCTTGGGAGATATGCAATTAATGGCATTTGCCTATTGGCTGAACCATGAGGACAAAAGAGCAGCAGAAGCCAAAGCGGTCATGAATCGAGAGTTGAATGAGCCATTGCTCATCAGACCAGAACCGGGGGATCCAGTTGCACTAATCTTGACACACCAACATTTTTCCACTGACCCTCAAGCTTCATTAAGATATATGGATCAACAGGCCCAAGCCATAGCTCATTTTGAGGACATGGAGAGACTGTTAGGAGACAACGTTGTCCAAGCATGCACCCGCAGATGGAATACATTGGCCCACAGTCTGAAAATCCGAGAGTACCATACCCCAACTCGGATGAGGGAAGCTCTGGTACGGGTGGCCCTCTATAAGAAATCCATGCAAAACCTCCAGGCTAGCTGGATTGGCCTTAAGCTAAGCCCACCACTGCTGCTAGGATTGATGGAAGGCAGCACAGAGAAAGATGATAATGAACAGAGGGAAGAGGTAAACAGAAGGGTTGGGTTTCATATCAGCAAGGAGGACACTACTACAGAGGCTTGGGATGTAAGGGTGGCAGTAAAGGCAATGAAGGATGAAGAGTTGGACTAGTTGCTCAAGGATGAGCAAATATTTTAGCTGGGGGGTGATGATGAGCCCCAAATTTCGGTAACATTTTGGGCTCATTTGGCCTACTTACCTTGCTCAACCCTTCATTTTTTATCACTTATGCATCATTTCTTAGTATATTCATGTTATTTGTAGGAAGGAGGGCAGCCATTATGCCTATGTGGATAATACATGTTTATTTCAGGTTTTTTGACATTAAATGGAGCAAAAACCACACAGATGGAGGCAAGGAGACAGCCAAGGTGGCATTGCGGGTTTGTAGGAAGGTTGTCCATAGCCTTGAATGACCTTCCTCGTGATCTACACCCCAACTTTGAGCTCCAACAGCTATCACCACCGAGCTAGAAGGCAGCCAACGGATTCTACAAGAACAGCAGTTTACTTTTAGTTGGACAGCCAAGCCCCACTAATTTAGGAGGCCAGCTTGGCCCTCATAATGTATAAATATTGATGTTGTAGCCTTCGATGGGGACTTTTTGAACCTTTGTTGCAGATTTTGAATCACGAGCTATAGCTCTGTTTTGCTCTTTGTAAGCCTTTTTTGGCATGTTGTTAGACTTATGATTATGATCTTTTAATAAAAGGCAGGCAGATTTGAGTTCAATTCTGAGTTCTTAGAGGAGCTATAGCTCTCAGGTTTGGGCCCAACCTGAGAGCAATAGGCCTCCTTTCCTTGTATTGTTACTTGTCTTTCCTTTCAGCATTTCATTTCTTTGCCTTGACATGCATTTGGAAAACACAGTTTGCTGATTCGAATTTCTTGATGTGATTAAGTAGGTTAGTTTTATGGATAAAGTGCTTTCAGCAGTTTAGATTAGAGTAGGAGGATTAGAATTCATCAGAGTTCCAAGAAAAGGTTGATCTTACACTCACTTCCACCTCTGTTTAGAGATTGGGAGTGTAGACCGAGCCAACCACCAAAAAACGCAGTTTCACATGTTCATGCAAGCTTTAAAGTAATATTTCCATTGGTAGAAGTGTCCATGCATTTAGATCTTGAGCAATAACTCTTTGTTTCAGCACCATGCACGATTTCTCTCTTAACTTACATTGTTGTTCTTTGGTTTTTAATAAAACAATTAGAATAGGTTGATGAATTCTCGGTTTTGCGCAAGACAGAGGTGATTTGTTTCATTTACACTACGCAGCACCACTCTATCACTTCCTTATCCTTCTCAGCTGTGCCTAAGCCATCTCCTTACCTCCCAGCTAGATCATTCGCCCACCACCTCTTCTATTATCCACGTTGTTTTATCTTTTCGGCCTTCCATTGCCTCTACCCTTCTATCGACCAACCAGCTTTACACACCCCCCTCTCCATCTCATCTCTCTGTTCATAAGCCATCACAAGCTCCCCTCTCATCCTACCTATCCACCCATACAGCTCATTCACTCCTCCATCACCCAAAACTCCGATTGCAGAACATCCTGTAGAAGTTAGCAGACTTCCTGTAGAAATCCCGAGCTTCATGTAGGATCCCCTGCAGACATCCTGTAGAAGCTTGAAACCACGGTTTCCAGGCATCTGAACGTTGTGAACTTCCGTGGAATGATGTTAGGGATCCCCGGGAACCTCCCAGAGTCCTCCTGACCTTTCCCAAGCCTTCCTCCCCTTGAACTACCCCTACACAGTCAAAGACCCAGTAAGAAGCACAGTCATAATCACTCCAACCACTTGAGAAAAAATGCAAAAACATGTTCTCTTCAGATGAAAGTATTTTAGACTCATGCATCTCATCTCACTAGAAGTAATGGCATCATTTTTAGAAGTTGCATTCCCACCATTGCATCGTAAGGATTAAGCTGGTCAAATTAGGGTTTACTAGGGTTTCCATGTTTTGTTGGCTTTCAGTTCATTCTTGCAAAGTAGGTTAATTTCCTTTGAGATAGCTTTCGTTCATCACTTAAAAAGCTTCTTCTGAGAACATATAGAAGTTGGCTTGAGCCCTAGCGGACTTGTGCCAGCTGACCAAGTGACAGTTGCGACAAGAGCTAGTACTTGTGCATACAGCACCGTCGCTTCCAAGTTTGTTACGAACTACCGGGTTGATAAAATTAGAGAAGGAAGCTCCAGGAGTTGTAGCATTATTGCTACAATACTGGAGCCCACCACCTCTAGATCAAAGTCTTCGAATTTAGTTGAAAGTGGGATCAATTTTAAGTGCTCGACAAGAAAATTCCAATGGTTTGGACGGCGAGAAAATACGAGTTCGGATGAAGGAGTTAAGGCAAGTCAAAGTTTCAAGGCAAACTAGGGAAAAAAGTCAAATAAAGTCAAACTGGTCAATGGTCAATAGTTAACACTTATGTCAGCAAGACACATATCATCTCGGGAATGCGCCAGATGGTTTTGCTGACGTCAACAATTAAGGTGGTGTGGCAGTTTTTGATTGCATCACATGGGCCAATCTGGTGCTAACACGTGGCAGCCCGAATTTTCCCAATAGTGACATGAAAATCCCAAAATTTGGGGGTTAGGGAGGATCGAACCCCTGACCTCCCAGATTACTAAAATCTCGCCGAATTCCGCTCACCGGATGAGCTAACGCACCGCTTGTTCATTATGGCAAAGATATCGTATTTATGGTTTGGGATTAGATCTACCGGAAAAAGGGCCGGACGTCAAGGTCAACCCCAGACCGTCAATGCCTTGGCATTTAATGTCTGAATAAACCGCGGGATTTCACATAGTCCGAACCAGATATATATATAACAAACCATATCATAAATCCCACATGCGCCACGAAATATATATCGTTTATGATATATATATATCATATACATATTAATGTAAAGCAAGGAATAAGGCGGAAGGGTCGGGCGGAGGTTTGAACCACTGACCTTCCCAAAACCATTATATAACAACGCTTTCACATAAGTTCACTAGCCAACTTGCCATATGGTGGAGCTTGTTGTTCAAGCCACCCAAAACTTTTATATGTTTATGCAGGTGCTGAACTAGGCCAAAACCACCAGCATGGATTCCAAGGAAGATTTCAGTTGCAGAGGCAGTATTTCACAGGCAGAGGCAATTTTGTGCAGCAGAAAAGTGGTTTTTCTACAAGCAGAGGTGGTTTTTGACTTTCCAAGGGGTCTGGAGGTCACTGTGGAAAAATATGGTCGATTTTATACTCAATTGACTCGAGATTTCGAGCTGGACACAGTGGTGACATCCATTTTCTCATCTAAGACTCTGTTTTTGAGCTCATTCCTGTAACAGCATTTTTGAAGACAAAATAAAGAGATCAGCACTAGAAGCAAAAGGACCAGGAGACGTAGCCAGGAAGTCTGGTGAACTCCTTTATTAAATTTTGTTGTGTTGATGTGTTTGGATGTGTCTTTGAATGGTTTAATTGTTTATGTTATTCGCAATCCTTTCGATCCAATGCATTAAGTAACATAAGTGAATTCACACATAGTCTATAATACCTTTTTCATTAATGGATCAAGTGGTATTAGAGCAGCAAGGTTTCTAAGGTTTGACAAGTTTGTGTGAATATTTGGATGCTTATTAGGTTGAGGCTCAAACGAGGCGAAGGAGAGCTTGTTGAGGCAAATCTAGAGATTGGAAAGGTATTTTCAAAAAGAAGGATGGTATATGAAACCCCACTTGGGTTAGAATCCCAATTCTTGGATAGTTTCATGACGATACGTGCCATGGTGGAAGAGATGTATTAAAAAGGGTAAAGGTGAAGGCACTTCATCACCTAAACCAGACAAAGGAGCAGAGGAACCTTTTCTTTTTACACCTCCAGATAAAGAAGATAAAGGAAAGGGAGAAAAGCCTCCTCCATCTCCTCCCTCATCACCATCATCGTCATCATCATCATCTTCTTCTCATAAAACTAGTTCTTCTAAGAAGAAGAAAAAGAAAGCCTCTTTGATCAAATTAGATGTAAAATTTGATTTGCCAATTTATAATGGAGAACTTAATGTTGAAAAGCTTGATAATTGGATAAGGCAAATTGATGTATATTGCAGGGTGCAGAAATTTGATTCGGAAAGGAAGAAGATCCAGCTTGCTAGCCTTCGACTTGGAGGAACCGCACTTGTATGGTGGGAAGGTAAGACACAAGAAGATCTCCAAAAACATGGTAAAATCATTTCAATTTAGAATGAATTTTTTTTTGCTATTAAAAAGAAATTTTATCCATTGGCTTATATGCAACAAGCAATGATGAGTTTGCAAACACTACGTCAATTAAAAGGTCAAAGTGTTCAAAGTTATACTCAGGAATTCCGTAAGAGAGATTTAACACTAGGCATTTCATTGGACTCACCAGAAACATTGTTGAAATACATAGGTGGTATTCATAGTTATTTGAGGCATACCATACTTATGTTTAATCCAACTAGCTTAGATGATGTATCTGTTCAAGAAACTCATCTAGAAGCTAGAGGTAAAATTGTAACCCCAAATGTTGGGAAATCATCCAAACCCATTGAAGGCAAGAATAAAGGCAAGAAGAAACTCAAGTGGAAATAGAATAAAACAAACACTGTGAAGAAGGATAAACCTTCATGCACTCATTGTAAGAAGGAAGGACATGATGAGGCACACTGCTGGTCGTTGCATCCGGAATTGAAGCCTAAGAAGTTTGGAGGTAAAGAGCGAAAGAATGTCACTGTTATTCAAAAGGACTTGGGATCAGATTTAGGTGATGAGACAACAGTTACAACTACAAGTATAAAAGGTAAAGATTCTAAAGCATCTGCAAGTACTTCTTCAAATTCTGTTGATAATGATAATGATGAGAGGAAAAGAAATGAGCTATTTCACATGAGAGTCATTTCCAAGCATACTAAAATTGATACTTTATTTGATAGTGGGTCACAATTTAATTTAATTTCTCAAGCAATTGTAAAGAAGTTGGGTCTAGAAACAAAACCTCATAAAAATCCATATCCATTAGGTTGGGTGTGTGATAAAACTAAGCTACAAGTTACGAAAAAATGTAAACTTCGTTTTGCTATTGGGTCAAAGTTTGTAGATGAGGTTGAGTTAGAAAAAGTCCCATTGGACATATGTGGAATTGTGTTAGGAAGTCCATACTTGTATGATAGAAATGCTATCTTCTATCGAACTGAAAATAAGTATAAACTCACTAAGGATGGAATTGAATATATTGTAAGGGCTCATAAACTCAAAGATAACTTCTCTCTCATAAATTCAGGACAGATGAAAAGAATTGTAAATGCAAGTAAACAATTTATACTTATGATTGTAAAAGCAAAGGATATTGATAAATATGATGCATTCAAAGGTTGTAACCCTAAACAGAAAGTAGATCTAGTTAAAGTTGTTTCCAATTATGATATTTTATTTCAAGAGCCTAAAGGGCTTCCACCCAATGAGAGATAGAACATGAGATGTATTTGCAGCAAGATGCTCCACTATATAACATTGGAATGTATAGGCTAACAGCTCTAGAGAATGCAGAAATAAGGAAGTAGGTACAGGAGTTGCTCAATCAAGGGTTTATTCGACCAAGCACATCACCGTGCGGATCACCTATTGTGCTAGTGTGAAAGAAAGACGGTTCGTGGAGAATGTGCATGGATTTTAGAGCATTGAATAAAATCACAATAAAGAATCATTATCCCCTTCCTCGTATTGATGATTTGTTAGATCAGTTAAAAGATGCAGTTTACTTCTCTAAATTGGACTTGCGAAGCGGCTACCATCAAATCAGAGTTGCAAAATAGGATGTATGGAAGACTGCTTTCAAAACGAAGCAAGGACTCTATTAATGGATGGTTATTCCTTCTAACTTAACTAACGCCCCAGACACATTCATGTGAGTCATGAATGATGTATTTAGACCGTTCATTGATGATTTTGTAATAGTCTATTTAGATGATATTCTTGTTTTTAGTAGAACATGGAATGAACATGTTAAGCATGTAAAGCAGGTTTTAGATGTTTTGAAAAGAGAAAATCTCTATGTAAAACTGTAAAATGTGAATTTGGCATAACATCTTTGAATTATTTGGGTTATATTGTAGGGGATGGTAAATTGAAGATAGATCCCTCTAAGGTCGAAGTCATTGAAAATTGGCCTAAGCACAATACTTCTACAGAAGTTATAAGTTTCTTAGGGGCAGCGCAATATTGGAGAAAGTTTATTGCTAACTTTTCATTGATTGTAGCTCCTTTACATGCTTTGACAAGTGTGAAACAGGTGTTTCAATCGGGAGGAAAACATCAGAAAGTCTTCAACACATTGAAAGAAAGGATCAGTACAGTGCTAGTACTAGCACTGCCAGATCTTCAGCATACATTTGAGATCGAGATAGATGCAAGTGAATATGCCATGGGGGCAGTGTTGATGGAGCACGGAAAGCCTATATGCTTTCATTCTGATACATTCACATAAGCAGTAGTTAACTATCCTACATATGATAAAGAATTATATGCATTAGTTCAGAGTGTTAAAAAGTGGAAACATTACATAATGGGTAAAGAAATAGTCATACACACAAATCATCAACCACTACAATACTTACACTCACAAACTAATTTGCAACAATCACAGCATTACAGGTGGATGGTTTTTCTACACCAATTTCATCTTGTTATCAGATATAATAAGGACATACATAATAATGTTGCAGATATGTTATCAAGACCAATCATAAACACATCCACAATACTTGAGCATAATTCAGTAAATCATGAAAGTTACATAGAACAATATGCTCAAGACACAGATTTTAAGGATGTATATGCAACTTTAAGTCATGGCAAGCAGGTAGAAGAATTATATTATTACATAAAGGACAAACTCTTATATCATTTGGGAAAGTTATGCATTCCACAATCTGAAAGAGTTAATATAATTCAAGAAAAACATACTTCTCTCATATCAGGTCATTTTGGTCTAAGTAAAACAGTTGCACAATTACAAAGATTCTGCTATTGTCCACGAATGAATGAGACAGATTCTAGATATATTAAAGGATGTACTATGTGTGCTACAAGCAAGCCAAGTAATAGAAAATTAGGCTTGTATACTCCATTGCCAATTCCTTCTTGTCCTTGGGAAATCGTTTCCATGGATTTTGTTGGGGGGTTGCCAAAGTCTAGAAAGGGTCATGATTATTTGTATGTAGTTGTGGATAGGTTCAGTAAGATGTGTATTTTGACACCATGTAATAAACATGTCACAGTTGAACAAACTGCAAAGTTGTTCTTTCAAAATGTATGGGTTCATTTTAGGTTACCCACTTCTATTGTATTCGATCGAGATTCTCGATTTGTCGGGAAATTTTGGTCAAGTCTATGGGAGTTAATGGACACAAGGTTAAATAAGAGCACGACATTTCATCTACAAACAGATGGTCAGACACAAGTGGTCAACAGGACAGTGATACAGTTGCTTCGAGGATATTGCAGCAAGCATCCCAAACTTTGGGATGAACATTTGTGTTATGTGCAGCATGCTTACAACCATGCAAAACATTCTTCTACTCAGAGATCTCATTTTGAGACTTGTTTTGGTTTTACACCAAAGTCTCCCTTGGATTTTGTCTTTGGTAAAGACATAGCAAGTGATGGACACAGTGATGTGAACAAAGCAACCAAGTTCATTGAACATATCCAGGAAATTCACCAGGCAGTACATGAACAGCTGGAAAGAAGCCAAGCAAAGTATAAAGTGTGGCATGACAAGCATCGAGTTGAGCATATTTTTCAAGTTGGTGATCAAGTATAGTTGTACATCAGCAAAGAAAGACTGCAAGGGGTAGGTAAAAAGTTGAAACTAATTAGATATTTTCCTTTCAAAATACTTGATAAAATTGGTGAAAATGATTTCCGCCTAGATCTACCACCTTATATGCAAATCTATTCCGTTGTAAATGTTGAAAAATTGAGATTGTACGAACCTTCATTGATTTAAGATCCCGAAGAGCAAGGTCAACTACCTTCCATCGAAGATATTTTGCCCAAGTTTCTCAATGAGCTAGAGGAGGACACAATTCTTGACAGGAGGATAAGAACTTCGCGATAGGGAAATGTTGAGTATCTTCGAGTTCAACTTTTGGTGGTCCAAAAGCTTCCAGTGGGGAGGAGTGATCCAAAATGGATCCAGTTTTGCCTCTCGATCAAAGTCTTCAAATTCAGTTTAAAATGAGATCAAGTCAAAGTGTTTGACGAGATGATTCAAATGGTGTTAACGGCGTGAAAATCTAAGTTCAGATGAAGAAGTTAAGGCCAGTCAAAGTTTCAAGGCAAACTAGGGCAAAAAGTCAAAAGTCAAAG
The DNA here is from genome assembly GCA_031772625.1 of Pinus tabuliformis. NCBI lineage: Eukaryota > Viridiplantae > Streptophyta > Pinopsida > Pinales > Pinaceae > Pinus > Pinus tabuliformis. The sequence goes on from CM062818.1 coordinate 2,059,936,143, forward strand.
TCAAACTGGTCAATGGTCAACAATCAACGCTTATGTCAGCAAGACATGTATCGTCCCGGGAATGCGCCACATGTTTTTTATGACGTCAGGAAGGAAGGTGACGTGGCAGTTTTTGATTGGTTCACATGGGCCAATCCGGTGCTGACACATGGCAACCTGAATTTGCCCAATATTGACATGCAAATCCAAAAATTTGGGGATCAGGGAGGATCGAACCCCTGACCTCCCGGATTACTAATATCTCTCCGGATTCCGCTCACCGGATGAGCTAACGCACCGCCTGTTCATTATGGCAAAGATATTTTATTTATGGTTTCGGGTTGGATCTGCTGGAAAATGGGCTGGAGGGTCAGGGTCAACCCTAGACCGTTGGTCCCTTGGCATTTAATGTCTGAATAAACTGTGGGATTTCACATAGTTTGAACCACATATATATATAACAAACCATTTCATAAATCCCACATGCACTACAAAATATATATCGTTTATGATATATATATCATATAATATTAATGTAAAGCAAGGAATAAGGTGGAAGGGTCGAGCGGAGGTTTGAACCGCCGACCTTCCCAAAACCATTATATAACAGTGCTTTCACATAAGTCCGCTAGCAAACTTGCCATATGGTGGAGCTTGTTATTCAAGCCACCCAAAACTTTTATATGTTTATGCAAGTGTTGAACTAGGCCGAAACCACCAACACAGATTCCAAGGTGGTATTTCACAGGTAGAGGCGGTTTTATGCAGTAGAAAAGTGGTTTTGCTACAAGAAAAGGTGGTTTTTGACTTTCCTGGGAGTCTGGAGGTCACTGTGACTAAATATGGTCGAGTTTAATCAATTGACTCGAAATTTTGAGATAGACGCAGTGGTGACGTCCATTTTCTCATCTGAGACTCTGTTTTTGAGCTCATGCCCGTAACAGCATTTTTGAAGACAAAATAAAGAGGTAAACACTGGAAGTGAAAGGACCAAGAGACGTAGCCAGGAAGTCTAGTGAACTCCTTTATTAAATTTTGTTGTGTTTATGTGTTTGAATGTGTCTTTGAATGGTTTAATTGTTTATGTTATTCACAATCTTTTCGATCCATTGCATTAAGTAACATAAGTGAATTCACACATAGTCTATAATACCTTTTTCATTAATGGATTCAGCCGGAAGAAAGCAAAAGGCGCAAAAACTGGTATGCCTTGGGTTTCACTGGTGTTGCATGTAACTAAGTTGCTTGGACTTGGCACAGTGTGGATAGCGAAGTTCACGATCAACAGTGTAGTACTGACTGTCGATTGGAGAAGTGAGGGTGGACCAAAGTTGTCCACAAAATCCCATGATCCATTAGTCGCCGATGGAATGGTGGGTGTAGGTACAGTGGAAGACATGGTAGGTATAGGTGCAACTTGAATCAATAGCGGTCCCAAAGGATCAGTTATAGGAGGATTATAAGGAGGTACAAAACTTTCATTGAAAAAATCTTCGGCAGTATTGAGTCTTGGGATGTATTGACTAATTTAGTGTTAGATACTAGAGATTGGTTACCTTAAAATGGGTAATCTGGCTCACCGAGGCTTGGTGGATCCTCCATAGTTTGCGGAGGAAGACCTTTTTGTCACCGAGATTAACAACGAGGGTCATATGTAGCCATGGTGACCAATATATTTTATCAAAAAAAATTATAGTGATATTGATTATAGTCTCAGTGATAACAAACTGGCACCTAAAAAATAAAAAATACTCTAAAAAGTCAATCAACAAGCAGGGGATATGACTCTATTTGATAGCCACCATTTGTTAGAGATGAAACCTAGTATCACAATGGATAAAAGAGAGATTTGGCAACATGTACAATTACGATTAGTCTTGAGCTTCACTCGAAACTCAAATTAAGGGGCCAAGTACTCTTGTGAAAACGAGCACCCTCCCAAAAATTGAAGACGAAGTAGGTTCATCTATTTAGGTACCAGGAAAGCCTACCCTAGTAACGTTGTGTTCGTCCATAAAAGGAATGGCCACTATGGTTACCTCAAATCACAGACACTACCAGGGGGGACATGGTCGCAGATAGTATGTTGTGTGGGAAGGATACCTGAGTCCCCGACTCAACCTCAATACCCCTGAAGGGATCCCCGATACACAAAATACCCAAAGGACATGTAATAAAAGCTAGAATACCTTCTTTCACATTCCAATGTTGTCTCTCATTTAGCTCCTCTTTGACTGGAGTGGTCCCAAATAGTATGAGTGCAGCTGGATTTTCCCTCTTTAACGACACTAGTCTCGATTTTACGATCTTGGGCAGTTCACTCATAACTACCTAACCCAAGATCCTAGCCTAGACTAATATGTGTGTATACCCAAAGAAAGATTTGTTGATTGATTTGATTGCAAGATAGATTTTAAATGTACTTTGTTAATGTATTTGGAAGGGGTGTTGACATATCGAGTTTTGTGGGACTCTGACACAAACCATGCAGAAAATGTTTTCAATTTCAGTTCGATGAATGAATTATTTCTACAAGGAGAGGATCATTTATACATCAATAAGTACCATACATCTAGTGCAGTAAAGCATAAGCACAACTTGAAAAAATGTAATGCTCTCTAATAACTAAACCAAATAAATGTAGAATATAACCAGCTAAGCAAAAAAACTTTAGCAAAATTTTATTTTGTTTTTTTTTTTTAAAACATAAGTAGTTAAGCTATTTTCCTAAAAATAAAAAATGTTGAAGAAACAAGAAACCAAACAAAAATGCAAAATTGCATATCCTTGATCAGACTATAGTCATCTACCCCAATCGAGAAGTTCACAGAACTAGTTGTTTATCAAGATTTTTTTGGCTAACGCACTTCAGAAGAGGGCACAAAGAGTTAGTGACTGCACTAACACTATGTCTGCAAGCTAGCATAGTGTTATAACCCTTTGGTTGCACTGTTGGGGTGTGTTAGGGGGGAAAAGGCTCAAAAATCATTCTTTTGGGATCAGAACAAAAGCTGAGCACAGAGAGGAGGGTGTTGAAGAGTCTTGAATGGTCAGAAAGGGAACCTAGAAGTATAGGAGGCCCTGGAAGAAAGTGATATTTGGGAACTAAGTATAGTCCCCAGCAGAGTCGCCAATTCTGCTATAGGGATTAATGCACGGGTGTTTGACGTTAGAATACCCTCAAGGATTTTCCCGTGATCCTTGGCAGATAGATCAATCAAAGAAACATGTACATATCCATATTATTGAAATGATATACAAAGCAAGAGGGAAGCAATTACCTTGGATCTTGATGCAGTTTTGCTGGAAAACCTATGTAGTAGAGCGGAAGACCTCTCTGCTAGATCCTAGTTCAACACCTGCATATAGACAATACAAGAAGTAATATTACAACATATAACCTTGATAATCAAAGCAATATTACATTAGGATACCAACTAACATGTATCTAAGCTACTCATAAACCATGGAATTGCATCAACATGTAACTAAATCACAACATAAACACCGTAGAGTAGACAACACAACTGCGAATGTATATTAATAATAGGGAAGGATGATTACAACCATCTAGTGAATCAAGCTTCCCTTAATCCTCTAGCTCCTCTCTCTCTCTTATTAACCTCTTGGTAAACCAATATGTCTCATACAAAGTTTCAACAGTAAGTAGGAAAGCCTTCAACCTTTCAACCTCTTTCAAAATTCCCCAAGCCTCCAATATATAGAATGAGAGGCTAATCCTTGCCAACTCTCTAATGAGTTACCTTTGGCAAAAGCTAGGATGTTTCTTTGCCTTATTTCTCTTTCCCTTTCTATTAGATTCTGTTAGCAATAGAAATATCCTCAAACAGGTTGAAGATGGATGTTTCCTATTTTTCGGGCTGACACATGAGTCAAAAGTGGGATATTATTCAGTCAAACTGCTCCTTTGACCTCTGGAACCTCACAAAAGTTGATTAATGTTGCCCCTAAGGCAACACAGAGAGTTACCCTAGGGAATATCGCCCCTAGTTCATGCATGGGTTGCATTATAACTATTCTTTCTAGTTCCTAGGGAGTGTTACCCTAGCAAATAGGATTGTGAACTTGGTCAATCTTTCAGTGAAACTGTCTTTCTCCTCTAAGCTAATGAGGAGGTCATTGTCGTGTATAACAGTGGGGTGGCCCAAGACAACCCACCAAATTTGCAACCAAAGAATAACACCGCGAAGACGAAGAAGGACACGGGAAAGTGGTGTGAGTTCCATAAGAGCTCTACTCACAACATAAGTGAGTGTTGGGCCAAGTAGTCATTGGTGGTCGAGCTGAAGGATTTTGAATCATATGCATGTTCTGACTTTGAGTCAGAATCTGACAAGGGGAATGACAAAGGGAAGAAGATTATCAATGCAGAGCCCAATGCCACCGTTGCCACCACAAAGATCCAGAAGGAGGAACCCGAATATCCAGAGGAGGAGGAATGTCTCTTCCACTCCCAGATGTGGATAAAGGATTCCCCGCTACAGTTCATTGTTGACAACGGGATCCAAAAGAACCTCATTTCAATACAGGTTGTGAATCATCTGGGCTTACCGACCACAACATGCCCACAATCGTACACCATCAAGTGGTTTCACCAAGGACAGGATCTTCGCGTCAACCAGCAATGTTGCCTTCCATACAGCATCAAGCCCTTCACGAATGAGGTACTATGTGACATTACTCCCCTTGATGTTTGCAATGTATTATTAGGCCAACCATACTTGTGGAAGTGACATGCTATATATGATTCAAGGCCTCACATTATTATTGTTAACTTGGGAAATAAGTTGTAAATGATATCGGAGGTAGCACCACCTACTGTCATCTCTTTGGTTACTGCAAAACAATGCAGTAATCTCATTTCTAAAACTGGGAAATTTTCTTTCTTGATGATACGCCCTCAAGGAAAGAAAAATATGGTGGCCACAACCTCTAGACAAGGCCTCTCTACATGACAACAACAAATGGACAAGGTCGTGGAGGAGTACGCAGACATCTTCACCTCCCCCACAGGGGTGCCTCTGCATTGTCAGGTCAAACACTCCATCAATCTGACCCCAAGTGCGTTGTTTCCCAATCGACCAATCTATCGGCACTTTTTTCTATAGAATGAAGAAATCAAGGCAGATTCAGGAGTTGCTGCAAAAATGTCACATCTAGCCAAGTTCATCGCCCTGTGGGAGCCCAATCGTGTTGGTAAAGAAGAAGGATGGGACTTGGAGACTTTGTATTGACTATCGGGCATTGAACAAGATCATTGTCCAGAATAGATACCTGATCCCGCGGATTGATGACCTTCTGAACCAACTCAAAGGGGAAAATATTTCAGCAATATCGACTTGAAGTTCGGATATCACCAGGTACCAATTGAACCATCTGATGTGTGGAACACTGCCTTCAAAGCCAAGGAGGGCCTTTTGGAATAGCTGGTTATGCCTTTTTGGTTGATGAATGCTCCTACAACCTTCATGAGGCTTATGGATGACATCTTACGGCCATTCACCAACTCATTAGTGGTATACTTGGATGACACCTTGATCTTCAACCAAAGTTGGGAAGAGCACTCCACCACATCCAACAGGTTCTCCAAACTTTGCGGCAACACAAGTTGTGTGCCAATTTGGAGAAATGCACTTTTGGCATGACCCAGGTTCAATATCTGGGATACATTATTGATGAACAGGGGGTTCATGTCGATCCATCCAAGATCCAAGTCATTCAGGATTGGCCAGCCCCAACCACTTTGACAGAGCTCCGCAAATTTCTGGGTCTTGTTAATTTTACCGCAGGTTCGTGTTGGGGTTCTCTCATATCACTTGGCCCTTGAGTCAAGTCACCAAGGGAGGAGAAAAAGAAAAATTATTTTGGTTTGAATATCAATAGAAGGAATTCGAAGAGTTTGAAACATTGTGTTTGCTCTGCACCAATGTTGACATTACCAAACTTTCAACAACCATTTGAGATCAAGACAAATTCCTCTAGCTATGCTATTGTGTTTTGGGAAAATTTAGTGTTTTTTACAAACGCCTAACCCTCTAGACTTAGTAGCTAACCTAGAAACAACAGACAAAGTAATTCACTACTTTTTCTATAATCAACAGATAAGAGAAGCATGAAGGGAAACCAACCTGTAGCTTTTGCTTACTTCCTCTCTCCTTTGACTAATTTTGTTTCTCCTTTCCATACTTAATCCGCTTAGAAAGTACCTACACACAAGCTGAGACAGAAACCAATCAAAGCATACAATAAATATTTGTTAATTAAACTTATCATAGAATCCAGAATACGATATACATATAAGAACATGAATGGAAAAAGCTTTGAATTATTTATTAATGAAAGAAAATATTACAACCCATGAATGTTCATGCTTGATTCAGTGTCCTCCTTCCAGTTCAATCCCTTCTCTCCTCATGAAGCAACAATTCGACGTCATTACAATACTCTCACTAATCTCATTCAAACAGCATCTCCTTAGCTCAATAAATTCCAACCTAGACCAGCGTTTGAATGCTTGATCAATTTATAGTTGAATGGAGGAGGTTAAGCCATTAATGGCCCTCATGAATGCTCTGCCAAATTTGGGAGGTGGTTTCATGGAGGTGCGCTGTAGTGCACTGAATCAGTGCAGTTCCTGCATTGAAATGCAACTTTATAGAAGGTTTCCTATGTTGATCTCCTTAGGGGGACTTTTTGGATGAATGGTGTCATGGAAACTCTTGGGAGGAAAGCATGATGTAGTTTGACCTCTTTAGGGAATGAAACAACTGAATTAGGGATGGATAAACCCTAGTAGTACTGATCCAGAAGTCGGGGTTGATGTGCCCAAATTGACCTGTAATAGTTGCCCCCTAAAGCATGAAGTCGAAAATAAACATGTCGAGTGAAATGCTTTACCATTTGGAGAGAAGGTTTCAAAGTGGAAGGTGACTTGCATCAGTTACAATACAAATATCATGATAATGTTATCTTTTCTCACGAACTAGCTGAGGAAAGGCATACCCATGCTCAGCTTATAAACTTTCATTACATGTACAAATATAGTCGTCTAAAGATATAGACCCATGAATGGATGACAATGAATGTAAGGCCATTTTTACATTTGATATAGTACTCCTGAAAATATATCGCAGCCCGGATGGATGAAACTAGATCTGGGGTCTTCAATCTCATTCAATCTTCACTCAATGTACAAGTCTAACCATGTGAATAGATGATCTGAAGTCAAACATGGAGAGACATCGTCTGATTACCAGCCAATGATGTGAGCCGTTAACAAACGCAAGAGGAATCACTGATAATGATAACGGCCCTCAAGGTACTGCAGCACATTTCGCATGGTGTGAATAAATGATTTGATATCGAAAACCATATGAAGTCTTTCAGTCAAAGGCCAGTGATGTCAACCTATCACCGGAAGCGAGAAACCTGCCATTGATGTATGCAAGCCTCAAGGTACTGAAGGGGTGTTTCTAAGTCAACTTCTTGGATGATGTGCTGATGTCGACAAGAAGCGACTCATCGCAGGAGGGCCTTTATGTATCCCACATCAACGACATGAAATGAGGTAAATGATTTTGGAGATGAAACATTGACTGACGACACAAGGTTCAGGAATGGCAGGCATGAAAATGAAGTTTTACTGTATTGTAAAGGATGAAGTTTTGAATTGAATGACTTCTCTTGAACATATCAGTGACATTGAACCAATGGTGTGATAACCATCAAGCTGAATGACCCAACCCACATAGTCACGATGATGAGGTGAAAGTGTCATGTTCAAGAGTGACCTACTACCACAAAGTTTTCTCGGCTTTTTCCATTTTCCCCAGTAATTTCTGACCAGTACTCTTTATTTTTTATCAAGATTGAGGAGGATAGCGTATGCTTGTTGTATAATTCCACCCTTCAAGTGAATCCATCGCTATTTGATGTTTTAACGAGTCTAGCGAAGGTGAAACTCGGTCTTGTCTAGATGGACAAGTTTGTTGCTATTTAATGTTTTTAATGAGTTTAACGAAAAATATAACTCAGTCCTTTTCACATTCAGAGAGTCTAAAAAAGGACTAAAAGGAAACTCCACAAGTTCTTTTTTTGTAAATTTGTCTCTCAGGTTCGAAAAAGCATAAAATAATACAAGAGAGAACCTATTGATCATGTTCGATCAACGAGTACCTTTTTTGTAGTTAATCTATCTTAGCCCAAAGAAGGGGTAAAACTATACTGAGTAGATATCGATTCTAATCTGTTAACGAGCTAGAAACGACAAGCGTTTGACAATCTTTTCATGTTTAGAGAGTCTGAAAAGAGCTTAAAGAGGACTCCATTTTGAGGAACGAGTAGTGTCTAAGGTAGCAATTGGTTCCAGTGATGTTGGAACTTCTCAAAACATGTTGATTTATGTGAAGAGGCTGGCTAATAGGACCACTCATTACAACTGTTCCTCAAAAAAGGTAAAACAACCAAGTGAAAGTGTATGATCGGCCAAAGAGATGGTGGTGATGGAATGAAACAACCAAGGCTCATCTGATAGAAAAGGCTGATAGAATGGCAATCACAAGGGTTAAAAATGGAAATGGGTTCATTTTTAGACAAGCTTGAACCATAGGGAACTATGCTTGGATTCAGTTTCATGTTTACACAAGCTTGAAACGAAAAAATATGCTTGGATTCAGTTTCATTTTTACACAAGCTTAAAATGAAAAACTATGTTTGAAAATGGACTACATGCCCCCAGCATGATGAAAAGGAGTCTCCTGTAATCAAATGGAAGTCGTTGCAGTGAAGTAGGACGGTTATCAAACACTTTTTGGCTTCGTCGAGATAGGGACAAAGGTGAATGGGGTGATTCCCTTCACATAACCTACAGGGAAACTTAACTTTACCATTACGTGCACGCCCCCCAAGCTTCCTTACATTCACCTAAGTAGACTAATCATGGCTATCAGGGGGATGGAACGAAGGTTCTTTTACAAGATGAAGTGAAAGACTCGACTGGGATTTTACGAGATTTAATCAAAGACTTGACTTAGGACTTGGGACCTTGTTTCATTTTCTAATGAGCTTGACACAAGACAAGGAACTATGCTCATACTCCCTATTTCATTTTTTAACGAGGTTGACAGAAGACAAGGAACTATCCTCATGGACCTGTTTCATTTTTTAATGAGGTTGACATAATAAAAGAACTATCATCATGGATCTGTTTCATTTTTTAATGAGGTTGACACAGTAAAAGAACTATCCTCATATTCCTTGGTTTCATTGTTTAACGAGGTTTACACAAGACAATGAACTATCCTCGGGGACCCTTGTTTCATTTTTTAACGAGGTTGACACAAGACAAGGAACTATTCTCATGGACCTGTTTCATTTTTTAATGAGGTTGACACAGTAAAAGAACTATCCTCATGGATCTGTTTCATGTTTTAACGAGGTTGACATAGTAAAAGAACTATCTTCATATCCTTGGTTTCATTTTTTAATGAGGTTGACACAAGACAAAGAACTATCCTCGAAATCAATCACAACTCATAAGTGATCATGAAGGAGAGATCTGGTTCCAATGCCCCCAGTACATGATGTACAAAATCACTGAATTGATCATCAGTTGATATAGGTATCGAACAAGTTGCCACATAATTAACCTGTGGCAGGGATGATACCATTGGTACAAAAGGACCATTTGGGGAAGATGGTTGACTAGGAGCCATATTTGGACTGGGAAATGAAAGCTGGTCAACGGTGACAATTATGCCTTCATGCAGGAAACAAATCACTCGAAAGAGTGTTGAAACAATAGCTCCCATGCCATAAACATAGTCACACCCAAGAAGTAAATTGTAATCTAAAGGTCTTGGAACTACCATCACATTCAGATAAACGATTTCTCCTCCTAAAGTAATAGGTAACTATGGAAGGATACCTAATGGTTTATTGGTTCCTCTGTTAAAATCCAATAGATTTTGGGTAACTGGCACAAGCGGCGGCGAACCGAACGCTTGCCAAGAAGTTGAAGAAAGGATACTCACTGATGCACCTTCATCTATAATAGTGCCAGGTACAATCATATTACAAACTTGTACTATGATCTGGAAGGGCACATAAGAAGGAAGATGAAATCTTGCCATTCGATTCCAATCAAAGGAAGTGACTAGACTACTTGGAGGAGGTACTGTAGAAACGAGAGGATTAACCCCTTGAGTTACGAGAGCGGGAGGATTTTCCTCTTGTCTTGATGGACCAGGAGGACTTCCCCCAAGCTCAATAGAATCTGAAGAAACAAAAAGAACTTGAGTGGTATCATTTTCACTCTCTTCGGGAAAGGTACGATTAGCTGAAGGTGAAATCGGGTCAACTGTTACCTCGACCTATTGATTTTGGTCGGGTATAGACTCATAGGATTCACTTTCAGAGAGAGTGGGTTTGACCAACGGTTGATTTTGGTCAATCAATTCATCAACTAGTGAAGGGTTTAGGGAAAGTTTCTTGTAACCAGATGGAAGTCGTTGCGGCAAAGCAGGACGGTTACTCAACATTTTTTTGGCTTCATCCAAATAAGGACAAATGTGAATGAGGTGATTCCCTTCACATATCCTACATGGAAACTTAGCTTTTCCCTTCTTTCCATGATCTTTACTGCCACTAGTTAATGGTGTGTCACCAACATGATCTCCATAAGTTGATGACACAGGATGATGTGAACGAGAAGACCATTCTCCTAAGACCTGAGGAATATCAGGACAATTTCAAAGAATATGTTCTCCCGCACAAAGTTTGCATGGATATTGAACTTTGTGAGGCTTAACAAACGGTTTCTCATTAGATGTTGCATTCAAAGCAATGGTTTCTTGGTTGCCCCTCTGCCGAATTTTCTTCTTCTTCTTCTTCTTCCCTTTCTTCTTCTTCTTAGCCACCTGGTTACTAGTACCAATACTTTCACCAGGCGAAGAGGAAGAGGGGGAGGAAGAAACAATTGAGGAAAAAGGCAAAGGGTCAACTTTAGGATCAACTGGGGGTTGATTTTTTCCAGTTGGAGGTGTACTCAATTGCAAATAAATCACGACATTTTGAACCAAGGAGGTTGAAAACAACCATACTGGTAAGCCAATGGTAAATCCTGGAAGGGACAATGTAGCCATATATGGAGAACCAATATTTCCAAATGGAGGAAAATGATCTGAATTGGATCCTTGAAAATTATCAAAGTTTCTATGACTATTTCAAATTATGTCGAACTTCAAAATCTTGTAAACAATGAGCTATCAGGAAGAACCTTTGAACAGTGGCAGTTGCAGCCAGCACGAAACAACAAGGACCCTCAGTCAAAGCGCGCTGACCCTTGGCCCATGGAGACCGCGCAGTGGCGCAAACTAGCAAATGGGGAGTCCAGATCAAAAAACAGAGGCCATTTATGATGCGTGAAAGCACTAATCACGCATTGTAGGACAAAAACCTCAGAGAAGGAAAATCCCAGGCACTTGGTCACGTGAAAAACAAACAAAACCGTGGGAAAAGCGCTAAAACCAACAGGCGGGTCTTGCGCTCCAAAACCGGTGGAATATCAGAGGCATTTCGGGCGGTAAGCAGGTGTGGCAGAGGACCAAGCGATGCCATACGTTGAATGGCACGTCCGGCGGATGAGAGATAAAACCGCTCTCGTCGTGGGCTAACAGTCGAGCAAGTCAACCGTGTAATAAAAGTGATGACCGTAGGATCTAGAGGCCCTAGATCTAATGGCGGAGATTGCACCCGATGGGAGACCAGATTTGATGGGAAGAATAAGATAAGGCATATAAATATTTGAAGTCCGATTTGACCGTTGAGCTGGTGGATGAATCATTTCACAAAGTAACCAAAATAACGGTCATTCGAGGAAGAGCTGGCGCTCAGTTCGTAAGGAGACAAGTGGCCACCTCCTGTGGAACGTTACACAGTGGCGATGATGCAGAAGCAAGGAATTCCAGTGGACAGAGGTAGGTGATCCAAAGAGACGGAAGAGGAAATGAATAGTCAAGGGACAAATTGGCTTTAAGCCATGAATAGACAGAGAACAGAAAGAAAAAAAAAAAGATAGGACACAGAGGAGACAGAACAGAGAGTGAAGCAAGAAGTAGAGTACAGAAGTCGAGCTAACCTGCAGAGCTAAGGCAGCATCGAGCAGACAGAACCGAGAAGGCTTGAGAGGTTCAAGCAATCCCTGTGAGGATATCTATCGGGAACTAAGTACCAAATTGGACTCATCCCATTAAGACTAGTTGAGGTTGAGACTTGGTAAGGGGGAGTCTGTGTACTCTAGTGGCTTGGTGAATCCAAGTACCACCCTACTAAGCATCATCTATTCCAGGAGACTCAATTTGAGCTCCGCATTGTAAAAAATCTACTTAAAGACACAATAGAAAAAGCCACCACTGAAAGCTGGACCAGGAGACGTAGCCTAGGAGGATTAGGTGAACTCCTTATTAATTTGTTGTGTTTTTGCATTTTCTTGTTGTTTTTCTCTTATTGTTTTCCAATGCCTATGTATTTCGCAATCTTATCAATCTGTTGCTTAAAATAACATAGGGATATCACCAGCACATGAGTCTGTAATACCTACATTAATTAACTAAGATCATACTTAAGTGATTTTCAAATCAAATGGTATCAGAGCTATAGGTTGTAAGGTTATACAAGCTTGTTTTGGGTTTAGCTGTTGAATGCTAACTAGATCAAAGCTCAAATTAGGAGAAGGAGAGTTGGTCGAAACTAATCCTGAAATTGGAAGAGTCTATCCTCAAAAGACAATGTTGGAGGAAGGTTCTGTGGGGCCAGACCCTCAATTTATAGATAGTTTCCTGGCCATAAGGTCCATGGTAGAGGAAATGTATAAGGATTTTAGAAAACATAAAGATGAAGATTCATCAGGCTCTACACAAGATAAAGGAGAAGAAGATGTTGGGTGTGGAGCCTGATTATCTTCTGTATTCAAAGGTATCACCACATTGGACCCCAGTTTTCCGCCCATAAAATATTCGTTGCAGGGGGGGTCCAGGGGGGGCGACTGCGACCTTTGGGGAACCCCCCCCCCTAGCGAGGGCTTTCAGGGGTAGCGTCCCCGAAGCTAAAAACATATGTAAAATTGCCTTGTAAAAGTATAGTAATTTCTAGTCAATCTGGGCCGTTCATTAGGCGGATGATCTGACGGTAGAACTTATGTGTAGTTTAGGGTTTTTTTCCCTAGAAGGCAACCCCTCTCTTTGTATGAGGGCATTGTATTGAGTCTGTGTAATATATGTGTATTCTCCAAGCGAGAAGCAGAGAGGTGAGACTGTGACAAAAAATAGAGGATATTACAGCAGATTTGTTATAGGTTATGTCTCTTCATTTTGTTGGATAATATAAAGGAAGGACTGGCTATTTGGGGTGGACATATACCAAACTGGGTGAACCACGTATATCTGTGTCTCTCTTGTTTTATGCGTTTTCTGTGTTTATATTTCTGCAATATTTTATGTGTTCCATTGCTCCATAATATATAATTTTCTAACAATTGGTATCAAAGCCAAACGTCTATTTCGCTGATAAACTCGCAAGAAAGAAGGGTTCCTCGTTCGAGTGGGAGAAATGGCGGAAGATGGTAAGTTTAGGGACGAGAAATTTAATGGCCAAAACTTCTCGCTGTGGAAGATGCAAATGGAAGATTATCTGTATCAGAAAGATCTGTACCTACCATTGGGCGGAAAAACAAAGATGCCGACGTGAATGACAGATGAAGAATGGAACCTTCTCGATAGAAAGGCACTCGGAACAATACGGTTGTGCCTTGCAGCGTCAATCGCCTTCAACATTTCGAAGGAAACAACGACAGAGGGTTTGATTAAGGCGTTGGAGAAACTATATGAAAAACCCTCGGCCTCAAACAAGGTATTTCTTATGAAACGGTTATTTAATATGAAGATGTCAGAAGGTGGATTTGTTGCAGACCATTTAAATGATTTTAATATTGTTACAAGTCAGTTATGTTCTGTAGGGGTAAACTTTGATGATGAAGTTAGAGCTCTGTTATTCTTGTGCTCGTTACTAGAAAGTTGGAATGGTTTAGTAATGGCCATTAGTAAATCCGTTTCTAGATCTAGTACTTTAAAGTTTGATGATGTTGTCGGTGCTATCCTTAGCGAGGAAATGCGACAAAAAAGCTCTGGTGAGACATCAGGTAATTCTTTGTGTGCAGAGTCTAGGGGAAGAAAAATGGAAAGAGGAAAGAGCTCAGGATATCGCAGTAAATCAAGGAAAGGCAGATCCAAGTCTAAATCGGGGATAGTGTGCTAGAAATGCGGAAAGAAAGGACACCTAAAGAAAGACTGTAGATCTCGGAAGGCAAAAGAAGGAGATGCACAGCAAGAAAACAATCATGAAGCAAATGTGACAGGTGAGGTGTTACAAGATGCTTTGATTCTTTCTTTCAAAAATATTACTGATTCCTAGGTGGTAGATTCAAGGGCCTCATTCCATGCCACACCTGATAAGAAATACTTTCATGACTATATTCAAGGAGATTTTGGACAAGTTCGTTTGGGTGATGATAAACCCTGTAAAATTGTTGGAATGGGTAAGGTTCTTGTAAAACAGCAGAATGGAAACCAATGGCTACTAAAGGAGGTAAGACATGTTCCAGATCTAAAGAAAAATTTGATTTCAACAGGGCAGTTAGGTGGTGAAGGTTGTGTGACAACTTTCACAGATAAAGCTTGGAATGTTACCAAAGGAGCCCTGGTAATAGAAAAAGGCGAAAAGGTTGGTACATTGTATTTATGCAATGGTACTTCTAACTCTGTTAATGCTTTAACTTCCAAAGGAGTAGATGCAGCATTATGGCATCATAGGCTCGGACACATGAGTGAAAAGGGGATGAAGATTCTTCACTCAAGGAATTTGTTGCCGGGTTTGAAAAATGTTGATTTGGACTTCTATGAGAATTGCATTTATGGAAAACAGAAGAAAGTTAGATTTCTTAGAGTTGGGAAAGAAAAGAAGAGCGAAAAATTAGAGCTTGTGCATACAGATGTATGGGGACCTACTCAGGTATCATCTCTCGGTGGCTCTCGTTATTATGTTACTTTTATTGATGATGCAACTAGAAAAACTTGGATTTATTGTATTAAGAATAAATATGATGTGTTTGATACTTTCAAGAAATGGAAAGCTTTGGTTGAGTTTGAGACAGGAAACAAATTAAAGTGTCTCAGATCAGACAATGGAGGTGAATATTGTAGCAAAGAGTTTGATAGGTACTGTTCAGAGCATGGAATTCGCAAAGAGAAGACAATTCCAAGAACACCACAAGAAAATGGTGTGTCAGAAAGGATGAACAGAACAATCATGGAGCGTGCAAGGTGCATGAGATTGCATGCAGGATTGCATTTACAATTTTGGGCAGATGCTATAGATACTGTCGTTTATCTAATAAACAGAGGGCCTTCAAGTTCTTTGGATGGTGGTGTTCCAGAGGAAGCATGGATAGGTAAAAAGGTAAAATACTCTTTTTTAAAGCCTTTTGGTTGTGACGCCTTTGTCCATATTGATAAAGAAAATAGAACAAAGCTTGAGGCAAAGTCAAAGAAATGTACCTTTATTGGATATGGTGTTAATGATTTTGGTTATCACTTATATGATTACGAAAATCACAAAATCATTAGGAGCGGAGATGTAGTATTCAATGAAAAGGTCTTGTATAAGAATTAGTTGCAGGAAAAGAAACAGGAAAAAGAAAACAAGGAATACGCAGTTCTTGATGAAATCACTGAAAAAGTAAAGGTGCCTGAAAATAATAATAATCAACAACCACAACAACAGCAACCACCACAACAGCAATCACCACAACAGCAACAGACACCCCAAACACCTGAAAATGGTGTTAGAAGATCTACAAGGATAAGTAGACCCCATGAACGATACTCTCCTTCATTATATTATTTATTGTTGACTAATTTTGGTGAACCCAAATGCTATGAAGAAGCAATGCAGGTTGAAAGCAGGAAGAAGTGGGAGGTAGCCATGGAAGAAGAGATGGACTCCTTAATGCATAACCAGACTTGGGACTTCTTCAGGTTGCCTGCAGGAAAAACTACATTGAAGAATAAATGGGTTTACAGGCTGAAGGAAGAAGATGGAGGAAAACAGAGGTACAAAGCTAGACTTGTGGTGAAGGGATTTGCACAGAAGAAAGGTATTGATTTTAATGAAATATTTTCTCTTGTTGTTAAAATTACTTCAATTAGAACTATTTTAAGTCTAGTAGCAGTTGAATATTTGCATCTTGAGCAGTTAGATGTAAAGACAGCCTTTCTCCATGGGGATTTGGAGGAAGAGATATATATGCAGCAGCCACAAGGATATGAAGTGAAAGGGAAAGAGAAACTAGTGTGCAGGTTGAAGAAGAGCTTGTATGGCTTAAAATAGGCTCCAAGGCAGTGGTATCTAAAATTTGACAAGTTTATGTCTGAACAAGGTTATACTAGATGTTACTCTGATCATTATGTTTATCTGAAAAAGCAAAATGATGGCAGCTATATTATATTGTTATTGTATGTAGATGACATGCTTGTTGCAGGGTCTAACATGCATGAAATAAATGTGCTCAAAAGAAAATTGGCAAATTCATTTGCAATGAAGGATTTGGGAGCTGCAAAACAAATCCTTGGTATGAGAATAACTAGAGATAGGAAAAATTGTAAATTAACATTGTCTCAGAATGAGTACATACAAAAGGTGTTGAAAAGATTTAATATGCACAATGCAAAATCAGTTAGCACACCTTTTTCTAGCCATTTCAAACTTAGTAAGGAAATGTGCCCAAAGACCCAAGAAGACATGGATTATATGTCTAAAGTTCCATATGCATCAGCAGTTGGAAGCTTAATGTATGCAATGGTCTGCACAAGGCCTGATATTGCACATGCAGTGGGAGTTGTAAGCAGGTACATGAGCAATCCAGGAAAGGAACATTGGATGGCAGTGAAATGGATTCTCAGATATTTGAAAGGTACCACAAATCAAGCATTATGCTTTGGTGGTTCAAACATTTCTCTACAAGGATATGTTGATGCAGATATGGCAGGTGACAGAGATAACAGGAGGAGCACTACAGGATATGTATTTACTGTTGGTAGAATAGCTGTCAGTTGGGTTTCAAAAATCCAAAGTGTTGTTGCACTTTCAAAACAGAGGCAGAGTATGTTGCTGCTACAGAGGCTAGTAAAGAAATGATTTGGTTACAAAGGTTTATGGGTGAATTGGGTAAGGAGCATGATATGGGCACGTTATACAGTGATAGACAAAGTGCCATTCATCTTGCAAATAACTCAGCATTTCATTCCAAGACTAAACACATACAGCTCAAGTACCATTTCATATGATCAGTGTTGGAAGATGGAGAGTTGAAGCTAGAAAAGATACACACTAGCCAGAATCCTGCAAATATGCTAACAAAAGTTGTAACCAGGGAGAAACTGAGAATATGCTCAGTTTCAATTGGTCTTCAAGGATGACGATGAAGATGACAAACATCCAGGTCTAAAGAGGAGTCATTTTCCAGCAAATGAAGCAGTGGTGGAGTTGTTATAATCAGTCTCCAAGTGGGAGATTGTTGGGTGTGGAGCCTGATTATCTTCTGTATTCAAAGGTATCGCCGCATTGGACCCTAGTTCGTCGCCCATAAAATATTCACTGCAAGGGGGGTCCAGAGGGGGTGGTTGTGACCTTTGGGGAGTCCCCCCCCTTGCGAGGGGTTTCGGGGGTAGTGCCCCTGAAGCTAAAATCAGATGTAAAATTGCCTTGTAAAAGTATAGTAATTTCTATTCAATCTGGGTCGTTCATTAAGCGGATGATCTAACAGTAGAACTTATGTTTAGTTTAGGGTCTTTTGCCCTAGAAGGCAACCCCTCTCTTTGTATGAGGGTATTGTATTGAGTCTGCGTAATATATGTGTATTCTCCAAGCGAGAAGCAAAGAGGTGAGACTATGAGAGAAAACAGAGGATATTACAGCAGATCTGTTGTAGGTTTTGTCTCTTCATTTTATTGGATAATAGAAAGGAAGGACTGGTTGTTCGAGGTGGACGTAGCCCAAACTAGGTGAACCACATATATCTGTGTCTCTCTTGTTTTATGCGTTTTCTGTGTTTATATTTCTGCAATATTTTATGTGTTCCATTGCTTCGTAATATATAATTTTCTAACAAAAGAGTCTCTCCTCCATGACCACTCAAAAGTCAAAGGGAAAGAAGAAAGCTTTCTCACACCTCCTAATAGCCCTGAACATAAAAAGAAGACATCTTTGATTAAACTAGATGTTAAATTTGATTTACCAATATATGATGGAGAGTTGAATGCAGAAAAGTTGGACAATTGGATTAGACAAATTGATGTCTATTGCAGAGTGCAGAGTATTGATTCAGACAAGAGCAAGATTCAGCTGGCCAGCCTACGTTTTGGAGGCACTGCCTTAGTTTGGAAGACTACTTTCAAAACAAAGCAGGGATTGTATGAGTGGCTGGTTATGCCTTTGGCTTAAGTAATGATCCTTCTACTTTCATGAGAATAATGAATGATGTACTCAGACCTTTTCTTTATGATTTTTTTATTGTGTATCTGGATGACATTTTGATATTTAGCAAAACATGGGAAGAACATTTAAAGCATGTAAACATACACTAGATGTTTTAAAAAGAGAGAAACTTTATGTTAAACTCTCAAAATGTGAATTTGGCAAAACATCTTTGAATTATTTGGGACATATAGTAGGGGGTGGTGGATTGAAGATAGATCCCTCTAAGGTGGCAGTCATTGTAAATTGGCCTAAACCCAAATCTGCTATAGAAGTTAGGAGCTTCATAGGAGCAGCACAATATTGGAGAAAGTTCATTTCTAACTTTTCCTTAATTGCAGCTCCTTTACATGCTTTAACGGGATTGAACAAGGTGTTTCAGTGGGGAGGCAAACAGTAGAAAGCCTTTGACACCTTGAAAGAAAAGATTAGTACAGCACCAGTACTAGCACTACCTGATCTTCAAAGACCCTTTGAGATCCAAACGGATGTCAGTGACTATGCCATGGGAGAAATGTTGATACAGCACGGTAAACCCATATGTTATCATTCTGAGACATTTAATTCTACAGTAGTTAAATATCCCACATATGATAAAGAATTGTATGCATTAGTACATAGTGTGAAAAAGTGGAATCATTACTTAATGGGCAAAGAGATAGTAATACATACTGATCATCAACCACTTCAATATCTACACTCCCAAACTAAGTTGCAGCAATCAAGACACTATAGATGGATGGGTTTTCTACAACAATTTCATTTAGTCATCAGATATAAAAATGGCATACACAATAAAGTTGCAGATATGTTATCTAGACCCATTATAAATGCATCTACTATACTTAAGCATAATTCTATGTTACATGAGAGCTACATTGAACAATATGCTCAAGATATAGACTTTAAAGATGTATATGCAACTTTAAATCAAGGCAAACGAGTATAAGAATTGGATTATCATATTAAGGACCGACTCCTATATCATTGTGGGAAGCTATGCATTCCACAAACTTAAAGAGTAAAGATAATTTGAGAAGCACACACTTCTCTAATATCAGGTCACTTTGGGGTAAGTAAAAAAGTTGCACAGCTGCAAAGATTTTGTTATTGGCCAAAAAATAATGAGACAGTTTCTAGATATGTAAGAGGGTGTACTATGTGTGCTAAAAGAAAGCCCAGCAATAGAAAACTAGGCTTGTACACTCCACTACCAGTTCCTTCTCATCCTTGGGAAAGTGTTTCCATGGAATTTGTTGGAGGACTGCCTAAATCTAGGAAAGGTCATGATTATCTGTATGTTGTTGTGGATAGGTTCAACAAAATGTGTATTTTGATACCTTGTAATAAACAGATTACAGCTAAACAAACTACAAAATTGTTCTTTCAACATGTATGGGTTCATTTTGGATTACCCACTTCCATTATATCTGATCGAGACACCCGATTTGTGGGAAAGTTTTGGTCAAGTCTGTGGGAACTGATGGACACCAAACTGAAGAAAAGCATAGCTTTTCATCCACAAACTGATGGCCAGACAGAAGTAGTCAACAAGACAGTGATCCAGTTGCTCAGAGGATATTGTAGTAAGCATCTGAAGCTTTGGGATGAACATTTGTGTTATGTGCAGCATTCTTACAACCGAGCCAAACATTCTTCTACACAGAGATATCCTTTTGAGACATGCTTTGGTTTCACATCAAGGTCGCCCTTGGATTTTGTCTTTGGTAAGGACATAACAATTGAGGGACACAGTGATGTGGACAAGGCAACTAGGTTCATTGAACAAATCCAAGAGATCCACCAGGCAGTACAGGAACAGCTGGAAAAGAGCCAAGCCAAATACAAGGCAAGGCATGACAAGCATTGGATGGAGCATAGTTTCCAAGTTGGTGATCAAGTTTGGTTGTATATCAACAAGGACAAGATGCAAGGTGAAGGTAAAAGGCTAAAGCCTATCAGGTATGGACCTTTCAAGATACTTGTGAAAATTGGTGAGAATGCTTTTTTCCTTGATCTACCAGCTTACATTCACATCTACTCAATCGTAAATGTAGACAGCTTGAGACTATTTGAACCTTCGTTAATTAAAGATCCTGAAGAGCAA
Organism: Pinus tabuliformis; assembly: GCA_031772625.1. NCBI lineage: Eukaryota > Viridiplantae > Streptophyta > Pinopsida > Pinales > Pinaceae > Pinus > Pinus tabuliformis. The sequence continues at coordinate 2,059,956,835 of CM062818.1, forward strand.
AGTCAATTACCTTCTATTGATGACCTACTACCTGAATATCTTAATGAATTGCAGGAAGACACAGTTCTAGATAGGAAGGTGAGAACGATGCACAGGGGAGATGTTGAGTACCTCAGAATTGGGTTCATGGGTTCAAAGCCAAGTAGCGCAAAGTGGATAGAGATTGGACAAGTGAGACAATCCTACCCTCACTTAGTCGATGCTTGAAAACCAAATTTTGGTGGTCCAAAAGCTTTTTCAGTGGGAAGGCCGTGATCCGAATTGGATCCTTGAAAATTATCAGAGTTTCTATGACTGTTTCAAATTATGTCGAACTTCAAAATCTTGTAAACAATGAGCTATCAGGAAGAACCCTATGGACAGTGGCAGTTGCAGCCAGTACGGAACAACGAGGACCCTCGGTCAAAGCGCGCTGATCGTTGGCCCATGGAGACCGCGCAGTGGCATAAACTAGCAAATGGGGAGTCCAAATCAGAAAACAGGCCATTTCTGATGCGCGCGCATCACAGGATAAAAACCTCAGAGAAGGAAAAGCCCCGACACCTCGTCACGTGAAAAACATAAAAAACCATGGGAAAAGTGCTAAAACCGACAGGCGGGTCTTGCACTCCAAAACCGACGGAATATCGGAGGAATTTCAGGCGGTAAGCGGGTTTGGAAAAGGACCAAGCAATGCCATACGTTGAATGATGCATGTCCGATAGATGAGAGAGAAAATCACTCTCATCGCGAGCTAACAGTCGAGCAAGTCAACCGCGCCATAAAAGTGATGACCGTAGGATCTATAGGCCCCAGATCTAATGGCGGAGATTGCACCCAATGGGAGACCGGATTTGACGGGAAGAATAAGCTAAGTCATATAAATATTTGAAGTCCAATTTGACCGCTGAGCTAGCGGATGAATCATTTGACAAAGTAACTGAAATAAAGGTCGTTCGAGGAAGAGTTGGCGCTTAGTTCATAAGGAGACAAGTGGCCACCTCCAGTGAAACGTTACACAGTGGTGATGACACAGAAGCAAGGAATTCCAGCAGACAGAGGCAGGCGATCCGAAGAGACAGAAGAGGAAACGAACAGTCAAGGGACGGATTGGCTTTAAGCCATGAATAGACAAAGAACAGAAAAAAAAGATAGGAGACAGAGGAGACAGAACAGAGAGTGAAGCAAGACGCAGAGCACAAAAGTCAAGCTGACCTGCAGAGCTAAGGCAGCATCAAGCAGACAGAACCGAGAAGGCTTGAGAGGTTCAAGCAATCCTTGTGAGGATATATGTCAGGAACTGAGTACCAAATTAGACTCATCCCATTAAGACCAGTTGAGTTCGAGACTTGGTAAGGGGGAGTCTGTGTACTCTAGTGGCTTGGGTAATCCAAGTATCACCCTACTAAGCATCATCTGTTCCAAGAGACTCAATTTGAGCTCCTCATTGTAAAAACTCTGCTTAAAGACACAATAGAAAAGGCCACCACTAAAAGCTGGACCAAGAGACGTAGCCCAGGAGGATTGGGTGAACTCCTTATTAATTTCTTGTGTTTTTGCATTTGCTTGCTATTTTTCTCTTACTATTTTCCAATGCCTGTGTATTTCACAATCTTATCAATCCGTTTCTTAAAATAACATAGGCATATCACCAGCACATGAGTATGTAATACCTATTTTAATTAACTGAGATCATACTTAAGTGATTTTCAGATTAGAAAAGGACTAGGATTCCCATCTAAAGGAGTTCCTTGATTGGTGGACTCTGGATTTGTCGCCATATGTCTCAACCTAATATCAACTAAGGAGTGAGCGTGGAGGATGTTATCCGCTGTCAATTAATTATTACGACACTGGAACACAACTTCGCTTTTTCATTTTTAAAGAGTCAAGGAAAAACAAAATATGAATCTAGTCGCCTTCGATGTTTAACGAGCCTGAAAGGACAAGTGCTCAGATGATCCTTTTACTTTTAAAGAGTCGAAAAGGAACGAAAGTGACTGCTCTGGAGATTCTAGACAAGAGGGTTTACTAGAGAAATCACAAAACTACAACATACACCTTGGTGATAAATGAAAGAGAAATGACTAAGGACTTTACGTACGACAGTCAATCTTCCTGAACGTTGTGTTCGGTGTGTTGCGATCGGTAAGGCAGCAGACTCAGCTTCCTAGGGATAAAGGATTTCAACCTATTGGGTTCTCCCACCATATACTCAACGATATAGGGAGCACAAGTCTGAACTATCACTTATCGAATCAGAGAGGAGGAATCACCCAACCTCAGTGAAAACGATAGTCACTAGGTTTAAAGACGCCGGAACACGTCTCTAGCCTAGACCTCTAGATGTTTTTCGTTAAGTTCCAATGCGTTATTAGATTAATTTATGTAAATTTTAGGTTGATCTTGCTTAAAATTTGCCTTTGAAGGTTCACCATGAGATGTTTTTCTAAATTCCTAAGAATGAAACTAGAATTAGAAGCACTCTTTCCATTTAATTTCAGCAATGAAAATTCTAGCTATGAGGGATAGAGCATACAAGTACTTTTTGAACAAGCAACAAAGAGCAAAAAACTAATGTAATTCCATACACTATTCCTTTCAAGAATTCACAATCTACAAAATGCAAATTGCATGTATTTCTTTTCAGTTTCTCTTAATGTGAATGATGCAATAAGAAAAACTAATGCACAAACAATTCATAACTCTTTTCATAAAAAATGACGATTTGCAACAGTTTCTTTTAAAGGGAAGGGAAGACTGTACGACATTTTCATTTTAAAGAAATGAATATTTTGACACTTTAAATGAAAATACAAATCAAATGCACATATCAATCAATCGATCTTTCATGAATGAAGACTTTACAACAATTCAACTTTCGAAGGAAAAGACGATTTTACGACACTTTATTTCCACAAAGATCAATCAACTATATTCTAACTTTGACAATAGATTGATAATGACAAAGAAAACATAAAAAAAAACATTAGTCAATCCAATCAAATTAGGGTTGGATTAAGGAGATGAAAAACTATTTTCAGAGATAAGACATAATTTACATTCAACAAGCAATTCAAACTGATGAAAATTGACAAAAATTTTCAGTTCCTAGATGGGAAAACTAACCCTAAAGGGATCAGTGTATGCAGAAGTTAGAGACAGCGCGCTAAATCACACTGGATCTATGCAGGAAGTGCACTGCAGCGCACTATGTCAGTCATGGAAGTGCACTAATTACAGCAAGCCATTCTGAACGCAATTTTATGCTTAAACTTGATTCAATTTTCAGTGAATTTAGACTTGAATTCAATAAATGACAGGAAGTACAGTATGTCAAAATTCTTTAAGAAGACAGATAAGCTACTAAAAGGGTTAATCATGTCCCCAGTGGAGTCGCCAATTTGTTTTGGGAAAATTTAGTGTTTTTTACAAACGCCTAACCCTCTAGACTTAGTAGCTAGCCTAGAAACAACAGACAAAGTAATTCACTACCTTTTCTATAATCAACAGATAAGAGAAGTAGGAAGAGAAACCAACCTGTAGCTTTTGCTTACTCCCTCTCTCCTTTGACTAATTTTTCCACTCCTTTCCGTACTTAATCCACTTAGAAATTACCTGCACACAAGCCGAGACAGAAACCAATCAAAGCATACAATAAAGATATGTTAATTAAACATATCATAGAATCCAGAATACGATATACATATAAGAACATGAATGGAAAAAGCTTTGAATTCTTTATTAATGAAAGGAAAGATTACAACCCATGAATGTTCATGCTTGATTCAGTGTCCTCCTTCCAGTTCAATCCCTTCTCTCCTCATGAAGCAACAATTTGACATCATTACAATACTCTCACTAATCTCATTCAAACAGCATCTCCTTAGCTTAAGAAATTCCAACCTAGAGTAGCCTTTGAATGCTTGATCAATTTATAGTTGAATGGAAGAGGTTAAGCCATTAATGGCCCTCATGAATGCTCTACCAAATTTGGGAGGTGGTTCCATGGAGGAAGGGATAATGGATTGAGGTTCATTAATCCTCTTCCTCATCCAAATGCGAGCTCAACCAACTTGGAAACTTCTAGAAGCATCCATTGGATGAGGAATACAATGGATTCATTTAAAAAATTAGTTAAAACTCGCTCAGCGCAGGTGAAACAAAGGCTAGGTGCATTGCAGTGCACCCAGTCAGTGCAGTTCTTGCATTGCAATGCAGCCTGATAGAAGGTTGCATGCGCTGATCTCCTTAGGGGCACTTTTTGGATGAATGGTGTCATGGAAACTCTTGGGAGGCAAGCATGATGTAGGTTGACCTCATTAGGGAATGAAACAACTGAATTAGGGATGGATAAACCCCAATAGTACTGATCCAGAAGTCGGTGTTGATGTGCCCAAATTGACCTGTAACATATTGGGGCAATCCTTACTCAACAGCGGCATCCAGTGCCATATCACAGTGACACACTTTTAGACACAGTCCAGAAGTATCCCACATATGACAAAGAAATGTATTCCATTGTGTAGTCCTACCGACAATGGAAGCATTACATTTGGGGGAAGGAAACGGTCATCCACACAGACCACTGACTCCTACAGTTCATACAGACGCAAGAGAAGTTTCAAAATAATCACCATCAAAAGTGGTCCACATAGCTACAATAGTTCCATTTGAATATAACGTACAAGAAGGGCAGCACCAATAATGTTACAAACTGCCTCATCCAACCAACGACCATGGCGTTAACCACCGTGCTCAACTCAACTGGGCACGAGACTTCTGATTAGTCACTTCTCTACAAAAGCAACCCATAATTCGGCCACACATATCGGATGCTCTTGGAGGGTCAGCAAGTTCCATATTTTCACCTCCAGGATGCACTGTTATGCCACCTGGGATACCTTTGTGTTCCTTCAAGCGATCCTGTCAGGACGATTTGGGAAGCACACTATAATCACGTCGTTGGGCATTTCAGGGTCGAGAGAATGGTGGCAGTATTCTAGAAGCATTTCTATTGGTTAAATCTTCGACAGGATGTCAGGAAGTACATCAGATCCTGCGTTGCATGCGCCATTGCTAAACCAACCGTCAAGAATAAAGGCATCTATACTTCACTGCCTACCCCTAGTCGACCTTGGGAATCCATCTCCATGGATTACATGTCGAGCCTTCCTTCTACTAAGCATCGCAACAACTATTTTTTGTGGTTGTCGATAGATTCTCGAAGATGGCCATTATGGCGGCGTGCAAGAAGAATATCAAAGCAGAATCCACTGCTAAACTCTTCTTTGAACGAGTGTGGGTACACTATGGGATCCCACAGTCTATCATTTAAAATTGGGAGAGTATCTTCCTCCGTACATTTTATCCAATCTCTGGTCGATGTTTAACACGAAGCTCACTAACTCCACAACTTTCCATTCCCAAACTAATGGCCAGACAGTCGTCAATAGAATGATCATCCACATTATGCACATGTACAACTCAAAGCACCCACACACATGGGATAAGAGCCTCCCCTATGTCCAGCACAGCCATAATAGGGCTCTCCACAGTTGGACTAGCCACAACCCTTTTCAGGTGGGCTTGGGATTCTAGGTGGATTCTAGCCACTATGTCCCATTGATGTGGTCATACCATTTGTAGCTACTTAGGAAAATTTAGATCATGTCCAGTCCAAAGCCAACAAGGCAAACAACTTCATTGAGCACATCCAACACATCCACCAATATGTCCATGACATTCTGGAGAAATCAAATTCCAAGTACAAGAAATGACATGATCAACATCGGGTGCCACAAAAGTTTCAGGTGGGTGACAAAGTCTTGTTGCATTTGCAGAAGGAACACCTTACCGAAGCCTATCGGAAACTCGAACCACTCTGATATGGTCCTTACACCATTACCAAGGTTGTGGGAAACAATGCATTTGAGCTCATCACTCCCCCATTCCTTGGCCTGTACCCAGTGTTCAATGTGGACCGCCTTCGACCATACTTCACACCATTGTTGGACACATCAGACATTGAAAAAAAGCTCACACCTACAAATTTAAATCCAGAGTGCATGACTGATCAGATCATGGAGCACACTTAACAACAAAGGATCCAAATATATCGATTTGTTGAAGCAAGACAACTCCTTCACCAGGGAAAGTGGCTCACCAGGGACAAAGTTCAACAGATGTTTCCTCATCTAAAGGAGGAACTCAACATAATGGAGACCATTTCTTCCTAAGAGTGGAGAAAATATCCAGGTGGAGATTGGTGACCACCCACCTATTCTACTTGGACCTCAACCATTGTTTCTTTAAGTTTTTCAATTTCCTTATTTGTATCACAATTTACTATTTTTGGCAGTTTTTCAAGTCCTTAACTTTCGGAGCCCTTATGAGGCCCTCAACGACATTTTTTTGGAAAACCTGGGCCAACATGGGGGATAGACACATGTTTGCCACCTGAAAGTTGTAGTCCTCGGATAGATATTTTTAACAAGGTATTGTGTGCGTCAAACAAAGATCGCATGCCAAATTTATGACCCCGGGAAGTTGATGTACCAATTTACCCAAACGAGGCCCATAGTTTGGTGCTTCATCTCCTAGGGTTAGGTTTTTGGATGTTATGTTGAAAAGTGTGCAACAAGAAATGCTAAAAATAGAAATTTCTAAAAATAGCACTACTATAAATAGCTCGGCTATAAATAGCAGTTCAGACATTGGAGATCTTAGCTACAATGGGTGAAAAGCGAAAGTGCTAAAAATAGCTTTTCTAAAAATATAATTTTGGGATCCCTTCGTATTTTAGTCAGTCCCTCGACTAAACATAGGAAGTAAAATTCGAATTTGATATCAACAACAGTTTGGAAATTAATTAATTCATCTTGAGTTAATTAGTTAAGGAAAATCAAACTTGAAGTCTATGTGAGCACATGCAACAGTTTCTCCATTAATTGAGGAATTTAACCTTCAGTTAAAGAGATAAGGATGAGTTGTAATATTGAGTTGTAATCAGTTGACTTAGTTTAACTTAGTCAAGTCCAGTTAGATTAATTTAACAGTTTGTTAAATTAATGAGAGTTCAATTAGTTAATGCTTGCATGCATGTAACTACTGTAATTCAGATAACTGAGTATTCACTCATGGATAACGCATGCATGTCAATTCGGTCAAAGACCTAGTTGAGATCAGATGGAGGGACAGTGTACTATCAGTTGCTAGGATATTCCTTTGTGAATATTCCTTGCATGCAAAAGGAATATTATTCCTTATGGATTGCGCAGTTGGACCTAAGGTTACAGTGAGTGTGATGAGGCCAATTCACACATGTGATATCATTGGACCCCAATCAAAACTGTGCAAGGAAATAGGAGGCTTGGAGGGCTTGAGGAAGATATATTCTATGACTATTGAGTCTGTGAGTTGTATTGTTTGAGTGTAGAGAGATCACGATAGCTTGAGAGCTAATTCTTTTTGTAACTTGAACAAGATTTCCACTTGTATGATAATATAGAGTTGGGGTTTTAGGCTGGTGCTTTCCCCAGTGATATATCTTTTGTGTTATGGTTGATTACTTCTCATTCTCAGTTATATCTGTTCATGCTTGATGTTTCTCATGTTCAATTAAGCTTCCGCTAAATTGTTTGTAGAAGTAGGTCAAGTGTTTTGCTTTAGTACATTGCATTACCAGGTGATCTACAGTGGGAAATTTCTACATGGTATTGGAGCGAAGTTTTGTAGAAAAAGTTCTACATGGTATCAGAGCAAAGGTGATCAAGGCAGAACTATATACAAGTAGGAGAATTTCAAAGTTTGGTTTCTGGATATTGAATTGAGTTCTTATCACATCTATTTCATTGATGGCATTCAGTGGTTTAAGACTTGAATATGCCCTTGATGGCAGTTCGAATTATATAGCCTGGAAGGATCGCATGGAGGCAGTATTGGAAGATAACGGCCTAAAGGATTTCATTGATCAAGAAGTCCAGAAGCCGACTAATGCTACTCAACTGGCGGAATGGAAAAAGTGTGTGGCTAGAGCAAGGAGAATCCTCCTGGAGGGAGTTTGAGATCACATTGTCTCGAGCCTCCATGGGAAGGAGACTTTGTTTTTGATGTGGAAAACATTGAAATATCTTTATCATAATAGTAGCGATCAGAGGAAGCTGGCACTAAAGGACAAACTTTGCAAGATCAAGTGCGAAAAGGGTAACACAATCTCTACGTTCTTGAACAAGCTCACCACCTGCAGGGATGAGCTTGCAAGTGTAGGGGTTGTGACTGCTGATGACGACATGGTGAGTCTAGCACTCCTCGGTCTTCCAAAGAGCTGGCATAGCTACCAGGACTCGGTTAATGGAAGAGAGAAACTGCCAGATTGGGAACGACTTTGGTCGAATCTGATGCAGGAGGAGATAAGGCAGAGCACCAGGGATGGATCTTCATCAAAACAAGATGATGAAGAAAATCTAGCTTTAGCGAGTAAAGCTAAGAAAGGGAAAGGGAAGGCGTCCCAATCCAAATCTTCTCATGGTGGGAAGAAGGTTGACAAGTTGAAGGTGTGATGTTTTCACTGTCATGAAGTGGGCCATTATGCTATGAATTGTCCACAGAAGAAATCCAAGAAGGGTTCCTCAAAGGGATCTGATGGTGATGCACTAGCTTCATAATTTGAGCTGGATTTCTCGCTTATCGCATGCATGGTTTCATCCATGGTGGGATGTGTTTGGTACTTGGATAGTGGAGCTTCTATTCACATGTCAGGTGACAAGAATATTTTCAGTACATTGGAGGAGAAGGATCTCCAGATGCGGATCGAGATGGGTGATGATGGAAAATATTGTGTCTCAGGTGAAGGTATAGTTGTGTTTCAGCGGGAGCATGGTGCTCCTCTCACCCTATCTGCTGTTAAATATGTACCATGTTTGAAAAAGAATCTTGTGTCTGTTGCTATGCTAGAAGATAAAGGTTATGATGTAGTCTTTAGTAAAGGAAAAGTGTTCCTGAGGCATATTGGCACCAGACAGACCAAGCGAATAGGGATTCGAGTAAAGAATCTCTACAAGCTGGAGGTATATGATTGTGCTGCACTGAGTTCCAAAGCAGAGGTGGTGAAAAGCCAAGATGTTGGTGAGCTATGGCATAGGAGACTGGGCCACTTGCATCACGGGGCCTTGAAGATCATGTAGCAAATTTCTACTGGCTTACCCAGGGGAAAACTGGAGCAAACAGACACATGCAAAGGATGCACCTTGGGTAAGTATGCGAAAGCTTCCTTTTAGGATCGGGATAGTAGAGATGGAGCAATCCTGGAGCAAGTTCACTCAGATGTATGTGGACCATTCTCTATAGCCTCCACTGCTAAACAAAGGTACTATGTTATTTTCATTGATGATTTTTCTCGTAGATGTTGGATCTACTTTATGCAAAAGAAGGATTAAACCTTCTTGAGGTTTTGTGAGTTTAAAGCCTCGGCAGAGAAAGAATCTGGGAAGAAAGTAAAAGCTTTGCGTAGCGACAATGGTGGAGAGTATGTTTCCTAGTAGTTTAAAGACTTTTGTGCTGCAGAAGGAATTAAACAGGAATTGACGGCACCTCATAACCCACAACAGAATGGGGTGGCCGAAAGGAAGAACAGATCTATTGTGGGAGCAGCTCGAGCGATGTTGCATGACCAAAGCCTACCACTTCATCTGTGGGTTGAGGCATGCCATACAATAGCGTATCGTTAGAACAGAAGTCCTCATCATGTTTTGGGGATGAAGACACCTATGGAGGATTTTTTGGCGAAGCGACCAGATGTGATTCACTTCCATATCTTTCGATCACCAGTTTTTTTTCATGTGACCAAATATGCTCGAAAGAATCTAGACCCAACAGTTGAGTTGGGGATACTTGTGGGATACACCGATACACCCCATAACTATCGTGTGTTTCTGCCTGCCAGTCAGAGACCCATATTGCGCAGGGATTTGAAGTTTGACGAGCAGAGAGCCATGCGAGTGTCACTTGAGAGGGAGCTCAAGTTGCATGGTGATGAGGAAATTTTAGTTCCAAAGGAGGAGGAGCCTCCTGATGATGTGGATCAGCCACATGCAGAGGATCCAGTAGTGGAGACCACCACTCCTGGAGAGTCTTCCAGAGATGGGCGGAAATGCTTGCGGGAAGCTGACAGATTGATGCAGGATGTGAGAGAGAATGTGGGGCAGCCATCCTCTCATCATAGACAGAGGAGATCTCCCGAGAGATACACTAGCTACATGGCCCTGGTTGGGGAGTGTGTAGCGATCGAACCTTCTTCTTTTCAGGAAGTAGTGTAGAAACCAGTCTAGGTTGATGCAATGGTAGAAGAGTATGATTCTATCATGCGAAACAGTGTGTGGGATGTTGTCCCTAGACCTGTGGACAAGGTAGTGGTTAGTTCCTGATAGCTTTATAAGGTAAATTAGGCAGCTAATGGCAGTGTTGAGAAACATGAGGCAAGGTTTGTTGCCCAAGGTTTCTCACAGGTTGAGGGGATCGACTACGATGAGACCTTTGCTCCCGTAGCAAGGTACTCATCTATCAGATCGATGCTAGCTCTATCAGCTCAGATGGGTTGGAAGATCGATCAGATGGATGTGAAGATGGCGTTCCTCAATGGGAAGATTGAGGAAGAGGTATACATTGAGCAGCCCAAAGGATTTGAGACCTTCGATCGCGAGTCGCATGTTCACTGGCTCAAGCAAGCACTGTATGGGCTGAAGCAAGCACCCCGTGCTTGGTATACCAAGATCGACAGCTATTTCACCAGGTTGGACTTCACCAAGAGTGAAGAAAATGCGAACCTATACCACATCATGGTAGATGGTAAGCCCTTCATCATTGTACTTTATGTCGATGATCTGATTTTGACAAGTGATAAACAGCGCATACAGTCTTGCAAGGAGGACCTTGCAAGAGAGTTTGAGATGAAGGACATGGGCCTCATGCACTACTTTCTAAGCATGGAAGTGTGGCAGAAAGATGGGGAAGTATTTGTGTCTCAAGGCAAGTATGCTAATGAGATACTCAGGCGCTTTCACATGGAGAAGTGCAAGCCCATGCAGACTCCTCTAGTTGGGAACTGGAGGAAGGAGGATGCTACTTCAGGTGAGGTAGTAGCTACTGTTGTTTAGCGGCAATTGGTGGGTTCACTTATGTATTTGGTGAACACATGATCCGACTTATGCTTTGCGGTGAACCAGCTGAGTCAAGCTATGGTTCAGCCTACCAAGCTATTTTGGAAGGCAGTGAAGCATGTGCTGAGATATCTCAGAGGCACTACACAGTACGGATTATGGTATAGTCGGACAAAGGAAATGAAGCTACAAGGCTTCATGGATGTGAATTGGGTTGGTAGTCCATCAAACTCGAAAAGCACTGCTGGAGGAATCTTCAACCTTGGTTCAGCTGCAGTTTCTTGGTATAGTAGGAAACGGAGATCAGTTCCACTTAGCTCAACAGAGGCTGAACACATGGCTACTAGTCAGGCAGCATGTGAGGCCATTTGGATGCGGAAGATTCTAGTAGGATTTTTTGGTCAGATGATGGATCCTACAGTGATATACTGTGATAATCAGAGTTGCATAAAACTCTCTGAGAATATAGTGTTTCATGACAGGTCCAAGCATATAGATATCCATTACCATCATCTACGGGATTGTGTGTTCAAGAGGATCATGATGTTGCAGTATGTTTCAACCGAGGAGCAGGATGCAGATATTTTGACTAAGGAATTGTCAAAATGCAAGTTCGAGTTCCACAGAGACAGGATCGGGGTTGCTGATAATCCCTTTCTTGTTGAGAGGGAGTGTTGAAAAGTGTGCAACAAGAAATGCTAAAAATAGAAATTGCTAAAAATAGCACTGCTATAAATAGTCGGGCTATAAATAGTAGTTCAGCCATTGGAGGTCTTAGCTTCAATGGGTGAAAAGTGAAAGTGCTAAAAATAGAATTTCGGGATCCCTTCTTATTTTAGTCAGTCCCTTGACTACACATAGGAAGTAAAATTCATATTTGATATCAACAGCAGTTTGGAAATTAATTAGTTAATTCATCTTGAGTTAATTAGTTAAGGAAAATCAAACTTGAAGTCTATGTGAGCACATGCAACAGTTTCTCCATTAATTGAGGAATTTAACCTTCAGTTAAAGAGATAAGGATGAGTTGTAATCAGTTGACTTAGTTTAACTTAGTCAAGTCTAGTTAGATTAATTTAATAGTTTGTTAAATTAATGAGAGTTCAGTTAGTTAATGCTTGCATGCATGTAACTACTGTAATTCAGATAACTGAGTATTCACTCATGGATAACTCATGCATGTCAGTTCAGTCAGAGACCCAGTTGAGATCAGATGGAGGGATAGTGTACTATCAGTTGCTAGGATATTCCTCTGTGAATATTCCTTGCATGCAGAATGAATATTATTCCTTATGGATTGCGCAGTTGGACCTAAGGTTACAATGAGTGTGATGAGGCCAATTCACACATGTGATATCATTGGACCCCAATCAAAACTACGCAAGGAAATAGGAGGCTTGGAGGGCTTGAGGAAGATATATTCTATGTCTATTAAGTCTTTGAGCTGTATTGTTTGAGTGCAAAGAGATCAGGATAGATTGAGAGCTAATTCTTTTTGTAACTTGAACAAGATTTCCACTTGTATGATAATACAGAGTTGGGGTTTTAGGCTGGTGCTTTCCCCAGTAATATATCTTTTGTGTTATGGTTGATTACTTCTCATTCTCAGTTATATATGTTCATGCTTGATGTTGCTCATGTTTGATTAAGCTTCCGCTAAATTGTTTGTAGAAGTAGATCAAGTGTTTTGCTTTAGTACATTGCATTACTAGGTGATCTACAGTGGGAATTTCTACAGTTTAGGGTTTCCCATTGTTTCTCAATAATAAATAGGCCTTTGAGCCTCATTGTAACAAAGTATAGATGCATGTAGCTACGATAACTCTTCTTAGAGATAAGCTACCATCGCCTGAGGTACTTATTTCCATTATGTTTGTAAACATACTTCAGTATTTGACATTAATGAAATGAAGTGTTATTTATGTTGTATTTCTGTATTTATGGTTATAACTATAATTTGTTTCGTTCCTGTTTAAATTCAGATCAGTGGTATCAGAGCGGTCTATTATTTCTTTTTTTTACTTTGCATGTCCCCAACAAGGTCGGGATATAAGGAGTTAGGGCTTGAACTGGTCGAACATTTGCAAGACCAACCTCGCAAATCCCAAAGGCTTCCCATGGGGGAAGAAAAGAAAGACAAGGGAGAAGGAGATCCTATCAAAATATTGCTCGAAGAGGTCCTCAAGAAACAAATGAATGCGATAATAGATAACTTTGCCTAGATCCTTCAACAATTGCTCACTGGCAGCGCATCCACATCCAATAGCCACTCTCAAGGCGCGACTCCTTTTAAGGTAAAAGTAAACTTTGACATTCCCATATTTGAGGGCCAAATAGATGAAAACACCATAGATAAATGATTAAATCTACTAGAAGGATATTTTTCTTTTCATATTTTTCCATTCAGGAAAAGATAAATTTTTCACTTCTCAAATATTCCCCCCACGTCAAGGACTAGTGGGAACCTACTGCGAGAAAAAGGATGAAACTACCCCCTCACTATTTTCATTCGCACCCACTTGGAATTCGTTTTGAGATGCCATCAAGGAGCATTACTACCCTTTCGAGAGCTATGAGGATAAATACATAAAGTGGTCCATGCTACGGCATGGAAAGGACCAAGATGTGCGAGAGTTTACCAATGTTTTTCATACCCTTCGTACGAAGTTGGGTATCAAGGATTCTGAGAAAAATTTGGTACTCAAATATTGTGGCTGCCTACATAGGTACATCCAGGATGAGATGGAGTTCTTGGACATCTCCTCGCTCAGCACGGCATACCGATATGCTGTCAAGATCGAGCAGAAACTTAAACAGAAGAAGCGAGACTTTGGATCTATGAATCCAAAGCAAGGGAAAGGTTCCCCCAAACCACAAAACAAAGGACAAAACCAAGGTGGGGTGGCATAGGACAACCCGCCAAAGTAGCAAGAAAAGAAAAACACCATGAAGCCGAAGAAATACATGGGAAAGTGGTGTGAGTTCCATAAGAACTCTACACAGAACACAAATGAGTGTCGGGCCAAGCAGACACTAGTGGCCAAGCTGAAGGCTTCTGAATCATATGCATGTTCTGACTCTGTGTCAAAACTTGACAAGGGGAATGAAAAAAGGAAGCAGATTATCGATGCAAAAACCAACGCCACTATTGCCACCATGAAGATCTAGAAGGAGGAACCCGAAGATTCAAAGGAGGAGGAATGTCTCTTCCACTCCCAGATTTGGGTAAAGGGTTCCCTGCTATAGTTCATTATTGACGACGAGAGCCAAAAGAACCTCATTTTAGTAGTGGCTGTGAAGCGGCTGGGCTTACTAACCATAGCACACCCACAACCGTACACCATCAGGTGGCTTCACCAAGGACAGGATCTTCACGTCATCTAACAATGTTGCTTTCCATACAACATCAAGCCCTTCACGAATGAGGTATTATGTGACGTTGCTCCCCTTGATGTTTGTGATGTATTATTAAGTCAACCATACTTGTGGAAGTGACATGTTATATATGAGTCAAGGCCTCGCGTTGTTATGTTTACCTTGGGAAATAATTTGTACAGGATATCGGAGGTAGCACCGCCTACCGTCATCTCTTTGGTTAGTGAAAAACAATGCAGTAAGCTCATTTCCAAAACCAGGAAATTTGTTTTCCTGATGATACACCCTCGGGGAAAGAAGAAGACAATCGCCATGACCTCCAGATAGGGTCCCTTCGCACGACAACAAAAAATGGACAAGGTCATGGAGGAGTACAAGGACATCTTCACCTCCCCAATAGGGGTGCCTCTGCACTGCCAATTCAAGCACTCCATTGATCTGACCCCAGGTTCGTCGTTTTACAATAAACCAATCTATCAGCTCTCTATTCTAGAGAATGACGAAATCAAGAGGTAGATTCAGGAGTTGTTGCAGAAAGGTCACATCTAGCCGAGTCCATCGCCCTGTGGGAGCCCAATCGTGTTGGTATAGAAGAAGGATGGGACTTGGAGACTTTGTATTGACTATCGGGCATTGAACAAGATCATTGTCCGGAATAGGTACCGATCCTACGGATTGATGACCTTCTGGACCAACTCAAGGGGGGGGGGGGAGTATTTCAGCAAGATCGACTTGAAGTCCGGATTTCACCAGATGCCAATTGACCCCTCTGATGTGTGGAAGACTACTTTCAAAGCCAAGGAGGGCCTTTTCGAATGGTTGGTTATGCCTTTCAGGTTGACGAATGCTCCTACAATCTTCATGAGGTTTATGGATGACATCTTGCAGCCATTCACCAACTCATTTGTAGTGATATACTTGGATGACGTCTTGATCTTCAACCAGAGATGGGAAGAGCACCCCCACCACATCCGACAAGTTCTCCAAACACTGTGGCAACACAATTTGTGTGCCAATTTGGAGAAAGTCACTTTTGGCATGACCCATTTTGGAAATACTAAGAGGGGGGTGAATAAGCATTTCTTTTCAATTGTTACTTTTACCAGTTAGATCACTTATATTTAGAACAAAAAATGAACAATGAGAAGAATAAATGCTTTTATTAATTGAATCAAGTACAAATGAATGAGTACAATAATTGTTGCCAAGCTCCAACTTGGACTTTAGTGAGGCTTCGACCTCTAGGGCTTCTGCTGGAAATAATACGGGGGGGGCTAAATCAGTATTAGTAATTTAACAATATTTCATTTCCATAAACAAATTTATATACGCTACTTCTGTTAATGAAACTTGCATGTATACACAACTGTGTTTAGAGCAACCAGCGTATACCTTGCAAACTTATAATTTCGTTAGTTGATCTCTAATCTATGTATTAGAACCATATAACCAATATTCAGGTGCAGTAAACAAAACAGGCAATCACACACATGAACACAAGATATAAGGTGGAAACCCAATGTGGGTGAAAACCATCTACTGCAATCGTCTCTATCTTTCTTTAATAAGTAACTTCTTTTTACAAATTTTGTACTGATGCAACCTTATACCAGTACGCAGGCTTCTACCTGCAGAAGGTTATAACCTTCTCTTGTTCTCCAGCTTCTCCTGGAAGGGAGCTACAACCCCCTTGCTCTTGTACTAGCTGATGTGTTTACTAGTATGTAGGTGCTGACCTACATAAGGCTACAACCTTCTCTTTTCTTCCAGGGACCACATTTCATAAATTTTCATATTGGATCCATAAATAACATCAATCAAACATCAAATATATCTGCATCAACCAATCTCCTTTGCACTAACCAAAACTAAATCAAACAATCACTTTTATGAATGTTGTAACCAGAACACAATAACAGTAACTAGAACCCAAGCCAGAACCTAGAACACTGCAACAGCAAACAGAAGTAGCTAAAACATATTTTATGAGGTGTACACTACTTCAATGTGTCGAACCTGCGTGCATACGCACTTTTCTCAAGACAAACCTGTGTATACGTTGTTTTGAAATGTTGAACCAACATTTATACACACCCTTGCTGTAATGAACCTGCGTACAGATCTGTAAATGATGATTTAACCTTTACAACTATTCAAGCATCAGTTATACCTAGATCATCAGATTTACAGATTACGACATGCACCAATTATTCAGATAAAAGATCAAAACCACATAAAGATACTTCTCTTCAAGCCTTAAGATCTTGATCCATCAATAGAACTTATCCTTCTTCAAGCGCTCAGGTTCCACCTGAATCAGAAACAACTGTGACATTGTACCAAGATAATGCCAACAATGCATTATTAGAAGTATATGCTCCCCCTAAACTTGTGCCAGGTGATCACTTTCAGACCCATATCAGACTCTTTTCCTCATGAGTCTGGCCCACTTTTTTTCTTCAAACCAACATATACGCGACTATATCCATAGAAACTGGCATATGTACGTGGATATGCTTCATGAAACTCGCATACAACCACTTTTCTCTGAATCAGATAGTTTCAACAGCAAGATGATGCATCAACTACTCCCAGCTTTTGTCTGAGATATTCAAATGTCTCTCTGGGCAATGGTTTGGTGAATATATCAGCAACCTATTCCTTCGAGGGAACATACTCCAACTTGACCTTTTGTTCAAACACTTGTTCCCGGAGAAAATGATATTCGATAGGTATGTGCTTGGTCTTGGAATGCATGACTAGATTCTTTGAAATATTGATTGCACTTGTATTATCACATAGAATGGAGATGGGTGGAGTACATGTGATTTGAATGTCTTGCAATGTTTGCATCATCCAAAGGAGTTGTGTGCAACAAGATGCAGCAGCCACATATTCTGCTTCAACTGTAGATAATGCAATTGAACTTTGTTTCTTGCTGAACCAAGACACTAATCTGGAACCCATAAAGAATGCACCACCACTAGTGCCTTTTCTGTCATCCACACTTCCTGCCCAATCTGCATCTGTATATGCATGAAGTGTAAGATCTGTATCTCTAGGATACCATAAACTAAAGTTTTGTGTTCCTTGAAGATATTTAAAAATCCTTTTGACTGCCTAAAGGTGTGATTCCTTTGGATTTGCTTGGAATCTTCCAACTATTCCCACTGCATGCATGATGTCTGGTTGAGTACCTATCAAATAGAGCAGACTACCAATCATGGATTTGTAGGTTGGTTGATGTACTGCTGCTGATTCATCATTTGCGCTAAGGCTGCATCCTATTACCATACGGGTACATACTGGTTTAGAATCTTCCATGCCATATTTATTCAAGATCTTCTTGAGGTACTTGGTTTGCGATAGAAAAATACCATCTTTATTTTTTTGAACTTGTAAACCAAGAAAATATGTGAGTTCACCAAGCAGGGACATTTCAAATTACTTCTGCATTACCAAAGCAAAGTTTTGACTCATGGCTTCTTCATTGCTACCAAAAATGATATCATCAACATACACAATAAGTATTAGCAATTTATCATTGTCAATTTTTAGATATAGATTGCTATCAGCTGATCCTTTTGAAAAACCTTGTTGATAAAGGTATTTGTCAAGACGATAATACCAGGCCCTTGGAGCTTGTTTTAGACCATAGAGAGGATTTCTAAGTCTGCATACAAGTTTTGGATCATTTCCAAGGATGAATCCGTCTGGTTGCTCAATATATACTTCTTCTTCTATGTCTCCATTAAGAAAGGAAAATTTCACATCCATTTGATATACTTTGAACTTCTGAAAGCTAGAAAGAGCAAGGAACATTCTTATGGCTTCAAGTCTAGCAACAGGTGAAAAAGTTTCTTCAAAGTCTATACCTTTTTGTTGAGCATACCCTTTACAAACAAGTCTAGCCTTGCTTCTAATAACTTCATTTCATTTAGCTCGTTTTTGAATATCCATTTGGTTCCTATGACATTCTTATCATTAGGTCTAGGAACCAATTCCTAAGTATTATTCTTTTCAATCTGCTCAAGTTCTTCATTCATGGCCTTGACCCAACATTCATCTTTGCATGCTTCATTTACATTTTGCAGTTCGATGGAGGAAAGCAATGCTAGATAGCTTGAAGCTTCTGTAATAGTTCTTCTTGTCTGCACACCTGCCTCTTTCTACCCCAAAATTTGAGTCTCTGGATGATTCTTCTGAACATACCTGGATGGAGTCTTTTCTTCCACCCTTATCTGTTCTTCTGGTGCCTCATTGGTTTCTTCTTCAGAATTAGTCTGATTGGGTGTGGAAGGATAGTCCTCATCTACTTCATAATATTTAGTTTTTACCTACTTTGGATTTTTGCCTACTTCATCAACCACAACATCAATACTTTCAACAATTTTCCCAAGTCTTTTATTATAACACTTATATCCTTTACTTCGGGAAGAGTAACCAAGGAGAATGCCTTCATCTACTCTAGGTTCAAACTCACCAAGTTTTTCATCAGTCCTTTTGATGTAACATTTGCTTCCAAAAACTTTGAAGTATTTTACAATAGGATTCTTACCATACCAAAGTTCATGTGGAGTTTGAGTGTTGTTTACCTGGACGTTTTTTTTGTTGAGAATAGTGACAGCAGCAAATGTAGCTTCACCCCAGAAGGTTACAGGAGTTCCAGACTCATCTAGCATAGCACGAGCCGTTTGTTGAACAATTATGTTCATCCTTTCTACCACTCCATTTTGTTGAGGAGTTATTGCGGTAGAGAATTCCCTTCTTATTCCATGTTCTTCACAGAAGTTGAAGAATTCATCCGAGGTAAATTCCCCTCATCAATCAGACCTGAGGCATTTGATTTTGCGATTTGATTCATTTTCAACCAAGGATTTAAAGGCTTTGAACTTTTTGAAAGCTTCGTCTTTATGCTTTAGAAGTCCTATCCAACACATTCTGGAAAAGTTGTCAATGAACAATACAAAGTATTCTTCTCCACGAGGTGACTTTTTCCTAGATGGACCACATAAATCAGTGTGAACAAGTTCAAGACGCTTACAAGCTGATCCTTCCCTCTCAGGGAAATGTGCTCTGGTTTGCTTACCAAATTGACATGATTTGCATATTGTATTTTCTGGAATGCAAATATCCGGAAGATCACGAACCGCCTAGTATCTGCATGCTTTTCTTATTTGAGGGAAGCTTAAATGCCCCAGTCTTTTGTGCCATAGCCAGTGTTCATCATTTTTGCTTAGATAGCATTGTTGTTGTCCTCCCTTGAGTATGTACAATTTGTTTGGAGTTCTTACACCTTTGATCATTGTTTCTCTTGTATCAAGCTCACGAACAACACATCCATTTGATCGAAATACTACTTCATTTCCTTGATCACACATTTGACTGACACTTAATAGGTTATGCTTAAGACCATCAACATACATAACGTTTTCAGCTTTAACCTTTTCTTTTAAGAGAACATAGCCTTTACCTTTTATGATAGCAGGAGTGTCATTTCCAAAAGAGACATCCTTTTCCTTTTCTAAGGCATTATATGGCTGAAGTTTTTCTTTGTCACATGTCATGTGTTTTGAGCATCCACTGTCGATATACCACTAATTTTCTTGTCCTTCTGCATACAAAGATATTCCACATCTTTATGTTTGCAGTTCCTTATTTCTCCATGTTTTGGGACCCAATGAAGATTGCTCCTTTTGAGATGTTTGTCGAAATTTACTCCTGCATTTAGAATCTTCATGACCGAAGTTGTTACAGATAGAGAATTCTATTTCATTTTCAAGAGCATTAAAGTTATTGTAGGTCCTTTTCATGATCCCAATCACATTCTTTTGATTATGTGCT
Source organism: Pinus tabuliformis (assembly GCA_031772625.1). Classification (NCBI taxonomy): domain Eukaryota; kingdom Viridiplantae; phylum Streptophyta; class Pinopsida; order Pinales; family Pinaceae; genus Pinus; species Pinus tabuliformis. The sequence continues at coordinate 2,059,977,189 of CM062818.1, forward strand.
TCTCTAGTCATGATGGTCTTGTAAGAAACACATTGGGTAGCTTTGTGTCCAAAGTTATGACATGAAAAACATTGGTCATTAAAGAAATTCTTGCGATTATCGAATCTACTGACCTGATGATTGTAGTTTCCATTCACATTCATTCTTGAAGCAAATTGAGACTGATTTACCCGTGGTTGGTTATAGCTTATGTTCATCCTTGAAGTAGATTGAACCTAATTTACCTGGTGATCTGATTTATGCCTTTGCTGACAATTGTCAACCTGTTCACTTCTCCTTGTTGCATCAAGATAGCTTTTGGAGGTTGATGGCTTCTGTGCTTGAGGTGCTTCTTCAGTATATCCAAGACCTATCTTTATCAGAGGAGAACGTTGCACTTTGATAATTTCATCTAAAGTTTCTGATCCTTTTGCAAATCTAAGATTGAGAGCTTTTGTTTTCTCAATGTCTTTTCTTACACCCACAATTTCACATTCTAACTTTTCATTGTGTTTTTCCCTTTCAGCAAGTTGGAATGTCAGAGTATCTATAATCATACTCTTTTCTTCTAAACAGATTTTAATTTTAGAAATTTCTTCATAGAGACCATCTTCATCTAAAGCATCCAAGAAATCATCATCTTCAAAAGCCATCAAAAGTCTATAATCATTACCATATTCATCTTCATCACTATTTGATAAACCATTGCTATCTTCATGCGTATAGTAGCTATTCTTACTTACATTTTGTTTTCTATTCCATTTTGTTGGTTCCTTACCTTTATCAAGCTTATCTTTATGAGGACATTTGGCTGCATAATGACCTACTCTTCTACAAGAAAAGCATTTGAAAGGTAGTTTACCTCTGAATCTTCTAGAACCTCGTTGAAGGTTTTTGACAAAGTTTGCTTCTTCCTCTCCTTATGAAATGTGTCCTGATTCATTGAGCTCTTCTCTTCCTGAAGCCTTGAATGTTGCTTCTCTCATATCTGATGGACCTCCTTTTCTCATTTCAACAGCAGTTAGGATTCCATGCAGCTGTGTCATAGTCATATTTTGAAGATCCTACTTTTCATCTATGGAAAAAAAATTTGATTCAAACTTAGAAGACAAGGATCTTAAAACCTTTTCAACTAAAGTAACTTCTTTTATCTCTTCACCCAGGTTTTTCATGCGATTAACAATCTCATCTATACGTAGAAAGTAATGAGTTATACTTTCATCATTGTGCATTTTGAGAGTTTCATATTGAATTCTGAGAGTTTGTAGTTTTGCACGTTTTACCTGATTGTCTCCTTCATAGCTTAGGACGATCTTGTCCCATATTTCTTTAGCAGTTTTGAGCTGCAAACCTTGACAAATTTTGATTGTGATAGACTCCCCAATAGTGTATTGATAGCCTTGGCATTTGTTTCATACTGATTTTTACCTACCGTATCTATAGGAATTGCTGATGGAAATGTATATCCTCCTTCCACGATTTCCCAAACATCTATTCCAAGAGATTGAAGATAGGTTGTGGTTCTTACCTTCCAATAGACGAAGTTGCCCCCATCAAAAATTGGTGGTCTAATGGATCCCTCTCTTTCGTGGCTGCCCATGATGATAGATCTTCCTTCAAGCGATCAAGCTTCTTCTGAAGGACCTGATCCGATACCAATTTTTGGAAATAATACTAAGAGGGGGGGAGGATGAATCATTATTAGCAATTTAAAAATATTTCATTTCCATAAACAGATTTATATACGCTACTTTTGTTAATGAAACTTGCGTGTATACGCAACTGTGTTTAGAGCAACCAGCATATACCTTGCAAACTTATAATTTAGTTAGTTGATCTTTAATTTGTGTATCATAACCATATAACCAGTATTCAGGTGTAGTAAACAGAATAGGCAATCACACACATGAACACAAGATATAAGGTGGAAACCCAATGTCGGTGAAAACCACCTGTTGCAATTGTCTCTATATTTCTTTAATAAGAAACTTCTTTTTACAAATTTTGAACTGGTGCAGCCTTATACCAGTATGCAGGCTTCTACCTGCTTCTCTCGTTATCCAACTTCTCCTAGAAGGGAGCTAAAACCCCCTAGCTCTTGCACTAGCTGATGTGTTTACTAGTACGTAGGTGCTGACCTACAGAAGGCTACAACCTTCTCTTTTCTTCCAGGGACCACGTTTGATAAATTTTCAGATTGGATCCATCAATAACATCAATCAAACATCAAGTATATCTGCACCAACAAATCTCCTTTGCACTAACCAAAACTGAATCAAACAATCACTTTTCTAAATGTTGTAACCAGAACATAGTAACAGTAACCAGAACCTAGAACACTACAACAGCAAACAGAAGTAGCTAAAACATATTTTATGAGGTGTACGCTACTTCAATGTGTCGAACCTACATGCATACGCACTTTGCTCAAGACAAACCTGTGTATACGCTGTTTTGAAATGCTGAACCAACGTGTATACACACCCTTGCTATAATGAACCTGCATATACGTTGTTTTGAAATGTTGAACCAGCGTGTATACGCACCCTTGCTGTAATGAACCTTCGTAAAGATCTGTAAATGATTATTTAACCTTTACAACTATTCAGACATTAGTTATACCTAGATCATCAGATTTACAGATTACGACATGCGCGAATTATTCAGATAAAAGATCAAAACCACATAAAGATACTTCTCTTCAAGCCTTAAGATCTTGATCCATCAATAGAACTTATCCTTCTTCAAGCACTCAGGTTCCTCCTTGATTTAGATCCAGCTATGCACCGTAACCCAATGACCAGTATTTTAGATCTTGCTCTTCATTAAATATTCAATACTTGAGTGCCTTTGCCTAATGATCTCCTCCTCCTTTTATATTCTTAGGCCTTACTCAATACCATGGTCCAAAACCACTTAGAGTCAATACCTTGGACCAAATACCTGGGGACAACACCAAGGATAATTTTAGGGGCGAATGTTCGCCCTTTGGCGAAATTAAGGGGTGTTAAATTTTTAGTGGGCGAATATTTTGTATCATAGTACATTTTTAGAAATCACCTCAAATAGCCCACCTTATTTTAAGGGAGAGGGTAAAAAAGGTAAATTTAGCCCTTGAAATTAGGACTTACAACCTTCCATTCGCCCATTTTCAAGAATAGGTTTTATTTAAGTGAATCCATTCACCCATTTTCAAGAATAGGTTTTATTTAATGGAATCCTATGGGCCAAATACCATATTTATAAAAGAGGTATGGTAAATTAATAAAAATATAAATAAATGAGAGGTATGGTAAATAAATAAAACATTTTTTATATTTACTCCATAAGTCACCTTATATACATGTAAGGGTGTAAACAAATAAAAATATAAGTAAAGTGGAGGTATGGTAAATAAATAAAACGTCTTTTTATACTTACTCAAAAGGTATGGTAAATAAATAAAAATATAAATAAACTAGACGTATCGTAAATAAATAAAACCTCTTTTTATATTTAGTCCATAACCCTCGTTCTATTTATGAAGGCTCAAGAAAGAGGTTTTATTTAAGTGAATCCTATGGGCCAAATACCATATTTGTAAAAGAGGTATGGTAAATTAATAAAAATATAAATAAACTAGAGGTATGGTAAACAAATAAAACATTTTTTTTATATTTACTCCATAAGTCACCTTATATTTACGGACACTCAAAAAATGGGTTATATTTAGGTGAAACCTATGGCCAAAATACTATGGGACAAATACCGTGGACTAGATTGTTATTAATACCATGCAAAAAACCATTATTAACCCTAATATTAGAATTAATAAAAATAAAAATGGCACATGGTATTGACCCATGGTATTCACCAAAATGGCACATGGTATTGACCCATGGTATTCACCTAGAATGTAGCCTATTTAAATGGGGGAATTAAACCAGCATGTAGCCTATGCTAAGATTCACTAGGACTTTAGAAAGTTTTATTATTTAGTGAAAGGCTCGCCAAGATCTTACAAGATTTTATAATTGAGTAAAATATTCGCCATGCCTGGTGAGAGATTCGCCAAAAAAATAATATATACATATTATATTATTGATAAAATCGCCTTCCATTTTTCCTATATACCATGGAGATTCACCCATTTATTATATTTATAAATTTAGGGGGGTTCTTAAAATTTTCCCTGGACAACACTTCGAACAAGATACCTTGAACCAATACCATGGGTAAAAATACCATGGTCCAAATACCACGGACCAAAACCAAATTCTCCAACATGTACGCACCTTTCCTTGCGTTAAAGTGTGTGTATACAGATACGCGCCTTTTGGTTGGCAAACCCACGTGTATACGTGGCTTGGTCAAGGGTAACCTACGTATATCTCTTTTTCCTTCATTCTAAGAGCCTGAACTGTGATCTATCATCTGAGTGAGTTGACATCAAGGACAACACTTGTGTCATAGCACCAAACCTGTGTCATAATGCCAACATCTTCGACCCTATCTTATCCAAGGCACCAACATTGAGTTTAGAAGCACCAACTCCAAGGACACCAATCCTATAACTGCTTCAGGCACTGACTTGGTTTCTTGAGGACTCCGATCCTCTAGGGCTCCAACCCTATCCTTCAAGGCACCAACTCTGTCAATTTTGGGGCACCGACCCCAAGGACTCCAATCCTTTATCATCTTCAGGCAGTAACCTGGAATCTTGAGGACTTCAATCCTCTAGGGCTCCAACCCTATTCTCCAAGGCACCAACCTTGTTGTTCGAGGCTCCAACCTCCAGGCACCAACCCTCTGGGCTCCAACCCACTCTCATACTTTGTCTAGATGTGTTTGATAGTATTTCACTACTCCTAATATCTTATTCAACCAACCATGTCAATCTCCAGCTTCATTGTAGTCTTCCACACTACATCATCAATGACAACCTTGATCTCTTAGAAGGTGTCACCACTACTCTTCATCATACCCAAGAAATTTCTCCAAGTTACCTCATGATGACATCAGCAATGCATCATGGTCTCCAAGGATGCCTTCAAGATCAACTTCTGCAAGTCTTCCAAATGTCTTCAAGGATGCCTCAAGGTGTCTTCAATAAGCTATGCTCCCTGAACTCTCCAACCAAGGGTGTCTTCAATAACTATTCTAGAGAGTACAAAGTCTCAATGCTCAAAGGTTGCTCTCAGTTTTTACCACGATTCTTCAATAACAGTGCTCCAATTGTGACCTATCAGAATGTCTTCAAAGCTTCAAGGTCTGCAATGTGCACAATGGGTACTTTACAAGCTACTCGACAAGAACATCATAAGTGTCTTCAATAAATCTTAAATGACATTGCTTTAAGGTCTGGACTCTGTAGCAAGTCTTCAATAATGCTGTAAAGGGGTCTGCAAAAACTCTTCAATCAAGTCTTCACTCTTCTAGAACAATATTGCTTCAGGGGTCTGCTTCAAAGACTTCAAAGAGACTCTTCAAGGAGTGTCAACAATCAGCTTGATGTCTGCACTTAAAGGAGGTAAATTTCCTTCTCAAATATCTGCTCAAGATCAGTGACTGAGATCTAACAAGAAGTTGAGATTATGATTTTGTATTTCCCCAAGATCTACAATAAGAATGAACTCGACCGAGATCTTTCCAAGGTATGAATATCATCAAATAGTACTGGAGCTTGTAACATATCAGAACACAAAATAAGCCTAATCTTTGAATTTATACCAAAATAATTCTTCACATGCTAGTACATTGGACTAGAACAAATCTAAATATAGCTCCAGAACAGGTCTACCAATAATCTTTACAAGGTCTGCAATAGGACCACAAAAGATCTGAAAAATAGTGACAGCTCTGAGACACCTGTAATCTGGTCCGAATTCTGAAGCACTAGGTCCAAGCTCCTTATTCCTCCACAAATCCACAAATGAGTGCCACTACAGGACTGAATATGATATCACGTCTGAGTTCTATTTCTTTGAAGACTATCTTGAGATGACTTGTTTCTAAGGTGTCACAAAACAACCCAGAAAACTTGTATCAAAGTGCCACGAAAATTTGTTGAAGTATAATTGTCTTCAAACTTCGTCCTTTTGCTTCAGATCCGAGTTTTGAGTTTTCTTCACCGAAATTGGATGGTTAAAATGGGTTCCCAAATCCTTATATATAGTGTTTTTTTGCACAGCAAAACGAAAAGATATGTCACTGTATGGAGGCCGACTTGAAAAACAAGGTGCAGGTTGGCTCACTGTCAAAATAATTTTTTCTAACTTAAAAAATTCATTATCTCCTCAACCGCTGGGAGTTTCGGGGCAAGTAAGGGCTCATTGGAAAGAGGAAAAAATCCTCTTTAAGATGGTCTAGGTCCCATTGAGAAAAGGTGCCTCTAAGGTCAAAAAAATATTTTTCTTTGTGACTGTCCTTAAATTATATATATATATATATGTTAACTTAAAAAATCATTTTCTCCCAATCTAATAAGAGTTAGAGGGCGTGTAATAGCTCATTGGAAAGGGGAAAATTTCCTCTATGAGCTTATGCCAAGTCCTTCCTTAAATGAGGTCATTTTACCACCAAGAAAGTCATATTTGTGAAACTGTCATTATTTTATTTATAGCAGCAATTAGGATTTTATGTCTAGGGCTCCTTCTTCATGGTCTTAGACCTTTATAGCTTTTTAGGATAAGGGAATCTTTGGGGAATCATTATTCCACAAGATATTTGGGGCTTAGGGCATCCTATTTGTTATCGGGAAAACTAGTGCCTATACAGAGCTGCTAGTCCCACTAAGGCTGGTAGCTACCTTAGAAACAAACACACTAAAAACTACTTTCGTTTTCCTTTATGAGAAATAGATAAGAGAAGAATAAGGAGACCAACCTCTGTCTTGCGCTTGGTTCCTTACTCGATTCCTCTCTCTTCTGGTAGGTCTTTGCCACTCGCTTCCTTGTCTACCCAGCTTCAAGGAGTACCTATAGAATCAAAGCAGCATAACACTATCTAAGAACATATATCTATTATCATAAAAAATATAGGATCAGATGTACATTGACCACACAAATGCATAAATCATCAATCGTACAAGAATGTGGAGGAAAACTTGAATAGCTTTATTGATAATCAAGAAAAAGCAAAGAGGATTACAACCAATTTTCCTGACCCAGCATCATCCTCTCAGCATGAAAGCCCTTCTTCACCTCATGAAAATCTTAGATCACCCAACACTATGATATTGCACCAAGAAACCAACAGCACTTCCTTACAAGATACAAAATTTCAGCCTCTGGATCTCTGCAATGAGGGATCCATATATAGATGTCTGCAAGGGAGGTGAGTCAGCTTTTGAGATTTGATTAGTGTCTTCTCTCTGATAGTTCTTGGTTCCACTTGGAGATTGATGATCTCTTACTCATCCCTGGTCGAAGTCAAAGAGGCAAGTGTCACAGGAGAGGTTTCTGGAAGATTCCATGCTCCTCCACCTTGCGGATTGACCCTGCCATTTGTCCCTTCTCGCCCATCGCACCCCATAGAAGGGTTTTTTGACATGCATTGCACCTACTGTGTGTATTCAGGTGGGATGCAACGCACTCTGCCTATGGAGCAGGTGAAATGATCCAGTTTTGACCAATTCTGAGTACTTTTTAATGGAGAACTTCTGGGAGATGTTGTAATCAGTTGACCTTGTTCTTTTAGGGGTTGGAACAACACCTTTAGGGACTTAGGAGCCCTTGGTTTATGGATATTTATGCTTGGGTTTGCAGTGCCCAAAAATGTCTATAACAGTTGCCCCCTAAAGCATGAGGTTGTTAATCTTTTGATGTCGGGTGAAATGCTTTATCATGAGGATCCGAAGTTTTTTCGAGCTGGAAGGCGACCTGTAATAAGATACAATACAATACATTATCTTCATATTATTTTCATGATCTAGCTGGGGCGGGCATTCCCATGCTCAGTTTTATAAATTCATTTTCATGTAGATAGGACAGACAATCGTCTGAGTGTAGACTGATGATTCTGGTAGAGCCATCATCCCTTAGATTGGATGATTATCTGTGCAGCAATGATGTACATTTGATGTCTTTATTTATCGCAGCCCGGATGGATGAAACTAGATCCGGGGTCTTCAATCTCATTCGATCTTCACTCAAAAGTACAAGTCGATCCATGTGAGAGATGTTATGGAGTCGAACATGGAAAGACAACACCTGATTACCAGCCAATGATGTAAGTTGTTAACAAGCGCAAGAGGAATGACCGATAATGATAATGATCCACAAGGTACTGCAGTACAATTCACGTGGTGTGAATAAGGGACTTGGCGTCGAACACCATGCAAAATATTTTGGTCGAAGGCCATTGATGTAAACCTGTCGTCGGAAGTGAGAAACTTTCCATTGAGGCATGCAAGCTTCAAAGTACTGAAAGGGTTGTTCCTAGATCGACTTCTTGGATAATGAGCTGATGTCGACAAGAAACGATCTGTCATAGGAGGGCCTTAGTGAATCCCACATCAATGACACAGAATGGAGCAAACAATTTTAATGGAGGTGAAAACGATCTGGTGATATACGGTTCAGGGTGGCGATCATGAAAGAATGGAGCGAAAATGTATTATAGTGGGTGAGACATAGGTGAATTCTCTGAGTGACTTCTCTTGAACATAGCGGCGACACTGACATGATGGATTGGTAGAATTAACCCCAAATGTGGATGGTGTGATGGAACCATGGTGATGTGACCAGTGAATGGAACAACCCAACCCGACTTGGATGCGGAGTGAAAGTGTCATTTCCAAGAGCGACTTGCTACGAACAAAGTTTCTTCAAGTTTTCTTCCCAATTTTTTCCCAGTCATTGCTGACCAGTACCTCTTTATTTTTGTCAAGCTTGAGGAGGATAACATATGCTTGTTCTATAATTTTCCCTTCGGGAAAACCCATCGCTATGTTTTAACGAGCCTAGCGATAGTGAAACTCGTTCTTGTCTGTTATGGACAAGTTTGTCGCTATTAGGTTTTAACGAGTTTAACGACAAAGATAACTCGGTCCTTTTCAATTTTAGAGAGTCTGAAAAGGGGCGTAAAGGAAACTCCAAAAATCCTTTTTCGTCATCTAATCCCTTCAGTCCGAAAAAGTATACAATAATACGAAAGGGATTAATTTTCGGTAATTTTAACGAGCCGAACAAAACAAGCGCTCAATCTTTTTGTGTAATAATCCCTCAGGTCCAAAAAGATTAAAATATAAAGGAGGGATATCACTTCCGGTCACTTTAACGAGCTAGAGAGGCCAATGGCTCGGCAAACTTTTCATATTTTACGAGTCAGTTGAAAAGAGCTTTAAAGGAGACTCATTTTTTGAGGAACGAGTGATAGATTCGGGTAGCAGCTGATTCCCAGTAAGGTTTGGAATTTTCCAATCACGGCAGTGTCACAAGGATGGCTAACAAGATCACTCTTCGCAGCTGTTCCTCAAAAGGGGTAAAAAATCAAGTGGAGGTGAATGATCGGCCAATACAGAGTGGAGGTGATGATGAGAACACGACCAAGGCTTCAAAGGCTGAAGTAATACATTCATGATGGTTATTTACCGGAAATTGGTTCATTTTTTATTTTAAATGAGCTTAAGCTCTGGAGGAACATTTGTTCATTGCTTATGTTTATTTTTTAACGAGCTTGAAGTCGCGTTAAAACTGCTCGATATAACGGTCATTTCTTGACTTTACCATTAATGACTTTGTTCCTTCAAAGGTTGTGCTGCATGCTCAATTGCTTCATCAAACTAGTTAGAAATGAACAATACATGTTTGGAAAATGAGTTAAGAGACTAATATTTTACTTGAATTACGTAAAAAGTAATTTAAAAGTGCTTTTACCCCTCATTTTACCATTTCATTTGAACTTTGGTCTGTTGGAACCTTGGAGGTGCTTTCCCCCTTGTTTTCACCAGCTGATTCCGAGAGATTCTGTGGACGATTTTTGGCGCTGTCTGGACCAGGTAGGAGCTAAACCTGAGCTCTTTCATTTCATCCTTTCCATTTTTCATTCTGAGCATGATTTCTGGTTTTTCTGAGCCTCTGGGTTTGAAAAAATCGCTTTGGCTCCATCGCACCCTTTCTATATCGAAAGGTGTGTTGCATGTTGGCCTACCCACTAGACAGTTGGCATGCAACGCACCCAGAACACTGCTGGGGGTGCGATGGGCGCAAGGAGGGAAATTCGTGCACAGTTTTCAATGGAAATTTTTGCCTGTTTCTCACAAAATCAGGATCTAACTCTTCTCTTGTTTGTTTTCATAGATTTATCGGAGCAAAATGCCTATTACATGGCGAGAATGTGAGCATGAAGAAGAGGACATGCTTGCTTTACATGATCCGGTTACGGTAAATGCACTACGAAATTGTGGCATGTTCAAGTTTTTCCGCATTTCTAGCATGAGGCAACAAATCAACTTGTTGCAGTATTTGCCACGCCATTTTGTTATCGGGAAAACTAGTGTCTATACAGAGCTGCTAGTCCCACTAAGGCTGGTAGCTACCTTAGAAACAAACACACTAAAAACTACTTTCGTTTTCCTTTATGAGAAATAGATAAGAGAATAACAAGGAGACCAACCTCTGTCTTGCACTTGGTTCCTTGCTCGATTCCTCTCTCTTCTGGTAGGTCTTTGCCACTCGCTTCCTTGTCTACCCAGCTTCAAGGAGTACATGTAGAATCAAAGCAGCATAACACTATCCAAGAACATAGATCTATTATCATAAACAATATAGGATCATATGTACATTGACCACACAAATTCATAAATCATCAATCATACAAGAATGTGGAGGAAAACTTGAATAGCTTTATTGATAATCAAGAAAGAGCAAAGAGGATTACAACCAATTGTTCTGACCCAGCATCATCCTCTCAGCAAGAAAGCCCTTCTTCACCTCATGAAAAGCTTAGATCACCCAACACTATGATATTGCACCAAGAAACCAACAGCACTTCCTTACACGATACAAAATTCCAGCCTCTGGATCTCTGGGATTAGGGATCCATATATAGATATCTACAAGGGAGGTGAGTTAGCTTTTGAGATTTGATTAGTGTCTTCTCTCTGATAGTTCTTGATTCCACTTGGAGATTGATGATCTCTTACTCATCCCTGGTCGAATTCAGAGAGGCAAGTGTCACAGGAGAGGTTTCTGGAAGATTCCATGCTCCTCCACCTTGCAAATTGACCCTGCCATTTGTCCCTTCTCGCCCATCGCACCCCATAGAAGGGTTTTTTGACATGCATCGCACCTACTGTGTGTATTCAGGTGGGATGCAATGCACTTTGCCTATGGAGCAGGTGAAATGGTCCAGTTTTGACCAATTCTTAGTAGTTTTTCTTGGAGAACTTCTTGGAGATGTTGTAATCAGTTGACCTTGTTCTTTTAGGGGTTGGAACAACACCTTTAGGGACTTAGGAGCCCTTGGTTTATGGACATTTATGCTTGGGGTTGCAGTGCCCAAAAATGTCTATAACACTATTTGCCAATCAACATTTAATCATGCATCGTAGAAGGGTTTCATGGTAAGGGATTCATCATCATGCATCATCATTTCATCCAAGATAGATCATGCGCATCTAGGGCTTCATTAGATAATGCATCATGGGTATGATTATTAATGTAAGCATTTCATTAATACACATAGGATTAGGTTTGGGCATTCCTTATGGCATCATGAGCATTATTCAACATAGGGATATATATACCATCACAAAAGGGTTATCACAAGAATATTTTCCATCTCCACAAATGCCATATTGACATCAATGACAACCTTGATTAACAATCTCCCCCTTTGTCATTGATGGAAATATTCTTTCCCTTCCAACATTCTCTCCCCCTTTGACATCAATGGCAAACAGGGTGCCCAACTACTCCCCCTGTCTAGCTGCTTCTTTTCTTCATCAATAATAGTTCTTCATAGGTATGTTACTCCCCCTGTCATGGTACTCTTCCTTCTGACAATGTGGTCCATGATAGATGTGTTTACATTTCTTCATGTGATGAACCAACTCCCCCTGCCTGCATAAACTCTTCTAGCTCATGAAAACTTGTTGTCTTGTAAACAAGTGGAAGAAGTATTCAACAATAGTTCATTGGATAGATAAGAGATCATGTTCTTCAATGGAGTGTTCCTAAGAGATGATCTATGAATGTCCAGATATGAGTCATCAAGGTTTTCATAAGATCCATCCATGAATAGCTTCTGCAAGAATGCCTAATCATCATAAGCTCCCCCTAACTGTATGCATGATCTTCCTTTGGCAGAGTCTCCCCATCAAATGCTTAGATTGTCGAAGATCAGGTCAACAACATGTGTTGTTGGTTGGAGAGTTCAGGAGATTTTCAGATTGTATTTGCTTCCTTCTCCATACTTGTGTAACTTTATTCTATGGCATGATTCTAGCTTGTGTAGGAGCCCAAGTCAAGTTACAATTTTACGTGCCATATGATCAATGTTATGACACTTGAAGCATTCTATGTTGTTCATGAATAAGAATTCATGATTTCTAGCAAAATTGCTTCTCGGATATTGACGGGGACCATAATATTTATCTTTGTGATATGCCCTACAATCTTTTTCCATGTGCCCAAAGTTTGTACAAGAATAGCAATAACCAAGAAATATACTTTGGTACCTGGGAGAAGAGGGTTTTGTTGATGTACTTCTGAAGTCTTTTTGCCTTGGGATCCTTTGATGATATCCATTGCCTCTTGCATCTCTGACACCATCTACATATCTCCTTGGAGTAGGATTTATTCCATAGTTGTCTTGACTATTCTCCTTTCTTTTGCTGGGAGCATCAACATTTCTTTTTGGATTTCTCACATCCTTGTTGTTTGAAGCATTATGGTTTTCATCATTCTTGCTTGAGGATTCACTTGAATAGCCAAGACCTAATTTATCAAGGGGAAACCTTTGATGGCTTAGAATGTAATCTAGGGTTTGACAGTTTTTCAAGTTCTTATTTAGCAGGTCAACTTCCTTTTTAAGAAAGACAACTTCTTCTTTCCACTTTTCACAGTCTTCATCTTTCATAACTAGTTGTTTCTTCATTTCTTCCATCATCCTTGTCACTTCATGTGTTTTGTTTTTTAGAGAGATGACATTTGATTTTAGTAGGAAAATCTCTTCATCCTTTTCTTTTATTTGACATGTCATAGTATTTCTTTCTTTTTCTGCTTCATCAACTTGTCCTTCTATGAATGCCAAAGTTTTCATTTGCTTCTCAGCTCCTTGTGCTTGTTTCCTTGCTTCTTCTAGTTGAGATCTAAGGGAGGAGACCTCTTCCTTGTATTGACCAATCTCTGCTTCAAGTTTGTTCAAGCTTTTGTGCCTTTGTTCAAGGTGGTTTGAAAAGGCATCTTCCCATTTCTTTGCCTTATCCAATTGATTTGTCATGGATATGACTTCTTCATGATGCTTTCTATTGTTTTGATGAAATTCTTCCTTAATCTTGGCAAGCTTCTCATCTCTTTCTTGTACTTGAAGCTTGACAAGGTCAACTTCCTTCCTTGTCTTGTCTTGGTCACCAACTTGTACTTTCTTCTTAAGTTCCTCATTTTCCTTTTTCAAATTTTTAATCTCTTCCATGGTAGCCATAAGTTTACTGAGGAGATCTTCTTCAAAATCTTTTTCAGTATCTTCATCTTCTAGGTGTTCTTTAGCATTGATGACATCACTCTTATCTTCAGCTTCCTTGATGGGCTCTAGATTTCCTTCTTGCTTTCCATCATATTCTTTACTAGTGGTCATCGGCAATGCTCCTTTTGAGTGAAGGTCATGAAGTTTGTCCCATATATCCTTTGTTGACGAACATTTTTCCAAATTTGCCTTTATAGAATCCGATAGCCCATTAAGATTGCCTTCATCGCTTTTGCATTGTACTCATTAGATTCTCCATCCATCGTGCTATCAACAATCACCGATTTCTAGACTTAAATGCCTTGAGTCTTTAAGAAATTCCTCATTCTTGCCTCCCATATATCAAAGTTTCCATTGAACAATGGATCCTTAACAAATTGATTGACTTCAATTTCAGTAGTTGAGGGAGACACATCTTTAGGAGAATTGGAGACTTTCTTCCTTGGCATCGCCATTTGTGTTCTAATGATCAACCTTCAAGTTGTTAAGCTTTCAGTGAAGGTATTGGCTCTGATACTAATTGTTGGAAATACTAAGAGGGGGGTGAATCAGTATTTCTTTTCAATTGTTACTTTTACCAGTTAGATCACTTATATTTAGAACACAAAACGAACAATGATAAGAATAAATGCTTTTATTAATTGAATCAAGTACAAATGAATGAGTACAATAATTGTTGCCAAGCTCCAACTTGGACTTTAGTGAGGCTCTGACCTCTAGGGCTTCGACCCTATCTTATCCAAAGCACCAACATTGAGTTTAGGAGCACTGACTCTAAGGACACCAATCCTATATCTGCTTTAGGCACCGACCTTATTTCTTGAGGACTCCGATCCTATAGGGCTCCAACCCTATCCTTCAAGGCACCGACCCTGTCAGTTTTGGGGCACTGACCCCAAGGACTCCAATCCTTTATCTTCTTCAGGCACCAACCTGGAATCTTGAGGACTTCGATCCTCTAGGGCTCCAACCCTATTCTCCAAGGCACCGACCTTGTTGTTCGAGGCTCCAACCTCCAGGCACCAACCCTCTGGGCTCCAACCCACTCTCGTACTTTGTCTAGATGTGTTTGATAGTATTTCACTGCTCCCAATATCTTCTTCAACCAGCCATGTCAATCTCCAGCTTCATTGTAGTCTTCCACACTACATCATCAATGACAACCTTGATCTCTTAGAAGGTGTCACCACTGCTCTTCATCATACCCAAGCAATTTCTCCAAGTTACCTCATGATGACATCAGCAATGCATCATGGTCTCCAAGGATGCCTTCAAGATCAACTTCTACAAGTCTTCCAAATGTCTTCAAAAATGCCTCAAGGTGTCTTCAATAGGTTGTGCTCCCAAAACTCTCCAACCAAGGGTGTCTTCAATAACTATTCTAGAGAGTAAAAAGTCTCAATGCTCAAAGGTTGCTCTTAGGTTTTCGCCACGATTCTTCAATAGCACTGCTCCAAGTGTGCCCTATCAGAATGTCTTCAAAGCTTCAAGGTCTGCAATGTGCATAATGGGTACTTTACAAGTTGTTCGACAAGAGCATCATAAGTGTCTTCAATAAATCTTAAATGACATTGCTTTAAGGTCTGGAATCTGTAGCAAGTCTTCAATAATGTTGTAAATGGGTCTGCAAAAACTCTTCAATCAAGTCTTCACTCTTCTAGAACAATATTGCTTTAGGGGTCTGCTTCAGTGACTTCAAAGAGACTCTTCAAGGAGTGTCAACGATCAGCTTGATGTCTGCACTTAAAGGAGGTAAATTTCCTTCTCAAAGATCTGCTCAAGATCAGTGACTGAGATCTAACAAGAAGTTGAGATTATGATTTTGTACTACCCCAAGATCTGTAATAAGAATGAACTCGATCAAGATCTTTCCATGGTCTGAATATCATCAAATAGTACGGGAGCTTGTAACATATCAGAACAAAAGATAAGCCTGATCTTTGAATTTATAACAAAACAATTCTTCACAGGCTAGTACATTGGACTAGAACAGATCTAAATATAGCTCCAGAACAGGTCTACCAATAATCTTTACAAGATCTGCAATAGGACCACAAAAGATCTTAAAAATAGCAACAGCTCTGAGACCCATGTAATCTGGTCCTAATTCTGAAGCACTAGGTCCAAGCTCCTTATTCCTCCACAAATCCACAAATGAGTGCCACTACAAGACTAAATATGATATCACGTCTGAGTTCTGTTTCTTTGAAGACTATCTTGAGATGACTTGTTTCTAAGGTGTCACAAAACAACCCAGAAAACTTGTATCAAAGTGCCACAAAAATTTGTTGAAGTATAATTGTCTTCACACTTTGTCATTTTGCTTCAGATCTGAGTTCTGAGTTTTCTTTATCGAAATTGGATGGTTCAAATGGGTTCCCAAATCCTTATATATAGTGTTTTTTTGCACAGAAAAACAAAAAGATACGTCACTGTATGGCGGCCAACTTGAAAAACAAAGTGCAGGTCGGCTCACTGTCAAAATAATTTTTTCCAACTTAAAAAATTCATTATCTCCTCAACCACTGGGAGTTTCGGGGCAAGTAAGGGCTCATTGGAAAGAGGAAAAAATAATTTTTAATATGGTCTAGGTCCCATTGAGAAAAGGTGCCTCTATGGTCAAAAAAAAAAAAAAAAAAATCTTTGTGACGGTCCTTAAATTATATATATATTTTTAACTTAAAAAATCATTTTCTCCCAATCTAATAAGAGTTAGAGGGTGTGTAATAGCTCGTTGGAAAGGGGAAAATGTCCTCTATGAGCTTATGCCAAGTCCTTCCTTAAATGAGGTCATTTTACCACCAAGAAAGTCATATTTGTGAAACTGTCATTATTTTATTTATGGCAGCCATTAGGATTTTATGTCTAGGGCTCCTTCTTCATGGTCTTAGGCCTTTATAGCTTTTTAGGATAAGGGAATCTTTGGGGAATCATTATTTCACAAGATATTTAGGGCTTAGGGCATCCTATTTTCCAATCAACATTTAATCATGCATCATAGAAGGGTTTCATGGTAAGGGATTCATCATCATGCATCATCAGATCATCCAAGATAGATCATGGGCATCTAGGGCTTCATTAGATCATGCATCATGGGTATGCTTATTAATGCAAGCATTTCATTAATACACATAGGATTAGGTTTGGGGATTCCTTAGGGCATCATGAGCATTATTCAACATAGGGATATACATGCCATCACAAAAGGGTTATCACAAGAATATTTTCCATCTCCACAAATGCCATATTGACATCAATGACAACCTTGATTAACAACCCAGGTTCAGTATCTGGGATACATTGTTTCTGAACGGGGGGTGCATGTGGATCCAGCCAAGATCCAACTCATTCAATATTGGCAATCCGCAACCACTCTTACAAAACTCAGCGCTTTCTAGGTCTTTCCAATTTCCACCACAGGTTCGTGTTGGGGTTCTCTCATATCACTTGGCCCTTGAGTCAAGTCACCAAGGGAAGAGCGAAAGAAAAATTATTTTGGTATAAATCTCAACAAAAGGCATTCGCAGAGTTGAAACATCATCTCTGCTCTGCACCAGTGCTCACATTACCAGATTTGCAACAACCATTTGAGATCGAGATAGATTCCTCTGACTATGCTATTGGGGCATTCCTTACTCAACATGGGCATCCAATGGCGTATCACAGTGCAACACTTTCAGACACAATCCGGAAGTATCCCACTTATGACAAAGAGATGTATTCCATTGTGCATTCTTGTCGATAATGGAAGCATTACATTTTGGGGAAGGAAACGGTCATCCACACAGACCACCGACCACTATAGTTCATACAAACGCAAGGGAAGTTGCAGAATGATCGCCATTAGAAGTGCTCCACATACATGAAACAGTTCCATTTGAATATAAAGTACAAGAAGGACAACACCAATAATGTTTCAGATTGCCTCAGCCAACCACCAATCATGGAATTAACCACCGTGCTCAACTCTTGTGGGCACGAGACTTCTAATTGGCCACTACTCTACAAAAGTGACTCAAAATTTGACTACACATACCAGATGCTCTTGGAGGGTCAGCAAGTTCCATATTTTCACCTCCAGGATGCATTGTTATGCCACTTGGGACACCTTTGTGTTCCTTCAAGCGAGCGTGCCAAGATGATTTGGGAAGCACACTACAATCAGGTCTCTCAGCATTTCGGGGTCGAGAAAATAGTGTCAATACTGCAGAATTATTTCTATTGGTTGAATCTTCGATAGGATGTCGGGAAGTATATCCTATCCTACACTGCCTACATAATTGCCAAACCGACCATCAAGAAGCAAGGCCTCTATACTCCGCTGCCTACCCCTAGTCAACCTTCGGAATCCATATCCATGGATTACATGTCGCCTTCCTTCTACTAAACATTACAACGACTGTGTTTTTGTGGTCGTCAACAGATTCTCGAAGATGGCCATTATGGCAGCCTACAAGAAGAATATCATAATAGAACATTAGGGGAATTTTGAGGTATAAAATGGGCCTCTTACAAAAAATGTACAACCAAAATAAAATTTATAAGAACCAATAGGATTAAATATGATGATGTCAACCATGGGGTATGCTTCACCATTTTTTGAGGAAAAAAGTAAAAAGATTAAAAAATAATAAAACTACTTTTTCAACCCATATTTTCAGATTATCTCCCTAAGGTTTTACTCAAATTTTGAGCAAGAGCACTCGTTGGATGCAAAATGTAATTCCTCATCCAAGGAGTACCCATGTTGCATACTTTCAATGGACCCTACTACACAAAAAATGAGAAATGCATGAAAAAACGTGATTGCAATCATGTTTTTCAAGTTTTCTCATTTTTCTTGTAGTAGGGTTTATCAAAAGTATGCAACATGGGTACTCCTTAGATGAGGAATCAAATGTTTCATCCAACGAGTGTTTCCGCTCGAAATTTGAGTACTCCTTGGATGTTATGAGTTGTACATGTGCAGAATATGGATAGTCATCCTGTTGACAACCTCTGTCTGGAAATAGTTTTTTCTTTTTTCCCTCTAAAATTTGATGATGTAATTTAATATTATTTTATTATTTCCACTATTATTTTATGATTTCCTTAGGAGGCCCATTTTAGACCTCAAAATTCTCCTAATGAGCCATTGTTAAACTCTTCTTTGAACGAGTGTAGGTACACTTTTGGATCCCACAATCTAGCATCTCAGATTGGGACAACAGGTGTTATAGAAATATTTGGGCACTACAACCCCAATCACATATGTCCATAAACCAAGGGCTTCTAAACCCCTAAAAGTGTTGTTTCATACCATAAAGGAACAAGGTCAGTGGATTACATCATTTCCCTGAAGTTCTCCCTAAAAAACTGCTCAGAACTGGTCAAAACTGGACCATACAGACTGCTCCATGCTGAGGGTGCGATGCATCTCACCTGTTACACACAGGGGGTGCGATGCATACTGAAAATCCCTTCTGTAGGGTGCGATGAGCGAGAGCAGAAAAATGGCAGAAGCATTTTGCTAGGTGGAAACTCAAAGAATCTTCTAGAAACTGCTCATATGACACTTGCCTCTCTGAATTTGCCCAAGGATGAGTAAGAGATCATGAAATCTCCAAGTGGAACTAAGAACTATCAGTGAAATGACACTAATAAAAATCCCATAAGATGACTCACTCTCCTGCAAACATCTATATATGGATCCCTCATCCTAGAGATCCAGAGGCTGGAATTTTGTAATTTGGAAGGAAGTGTTGTTGGTTTCTGTTTAAAGACATTGTTGGGTGATCTTGCTTTGTATGAGGTGAAGAGGGCTTTCATGCTGGAAAGATGACGCTATATCAGACAGCTTGGTTGTAATCCTCTCTCCTACTACTTCTATCAATAAATCTATTTGAGTTTTCCTCCATATGCTTGTATATCTCTGAATCTTGTATTTGTATATGCATTTATATGGTTAATGTACATCTGATCCTACATTGTTTATGGTTATAGATCTCTATGCTTTGATGGTATTTTGTTGCCTTGACTCTACAGGTGTTCTTTGAAGCAGGACAAGTGAGAAAGGAGTGGCGAAAGCTCTATCAAGGGAGAGAGGAAACAAGCAAGGAGACTAGTGAAAGACTGAGGTCCGTACTCTCTGCTTCTCTCTCATCTATCTCTCATAAAGGAAAACATAAGTAACTTTAGTTTGTTTGTTTCTAAGATAGCTACCCGTCTTAGTGGGACTAGCAGCTCTGAATGGACACTAGTTTTCCCGATAATAGCTGGTTCCTTTGTACATTTTGGTCCAGTCTCTGGTCGATGCTAGACACCAAGCTCACTAATTCCACATCTTTCCATCCACAAACTGATGCCCAGACAGAGGTTGTCAACAGGATACTAGGTGGAAACTCAAAGAATCTTCTAGAAACTGCTCATATGACACTTGCCTCTCTGAATTTGCCCAAGGATGAGTAAGAGATCATGAAATCTCCAAGTGGAACTAAGAACTATCAGTGAAATGACACTAATCAAAATCCCAAAAGCTAACTCACTCTCCTACAAACATCTATATATGGATCCCTCATCCTAGAGATCCTGGAATTTTGTAATTTGCAAGGAAGTGTTGTTGGTTTCTCTTTGAATACATTGTTGAGTGATCTTGCTTTGTATGAGGTGAAGAGGACTTTCATGCTGGGAAGATGATGTTGGATGAGACAGCTTGGTTGTAATCCTCTCTTCTACTACTTCTATCAATAAAGCTATTTGAGTTTTCCTCCATATGCTTGTATATCTCTGAATCTTGTATTTGTATATGCATTTATATGGTTAATGTACATCTGATCCTACATTGTTTATGGTTATAGATCGCTATGCTTTGATGGTATTTTGTTGCCTTGACTCTGCAGGTGTTCTTTGAAGCGAGACAAGTGAGAAAGGAGTGGCGAAAGCTCTATCAAGGGAGAGAGGAAACAAGCAAGGAGACTAGCGAAAGACTGAGGTTGGTACTCTCTACTTCTCTCTCATCTATCTCTCATAAAGGAAAACATAAGTAAATTTAGTTTGTTTGTTTCTAAGATAGCTACCTGTCTTAGTAGGACTAGCAGCTCTGAATGGACACTAGTTTTCCCGACAACAAAATGGTGACTCCGCTGGGGAACGAATAGTTTGTTTGTTTTGTTACTATTGTTTGTTTTATAAACCACATACGGAGCTTGAACTTAAGTCAGCTAGCCTTTGAATTTCTTTTGCTATGCAACTGCAAAGTATATCAACACTGCTTCAGTCAATCTCCGGGTTGGTTTATGAACTGAACATCTGACTTGCAAACATACTAAGTGCCCTGGTGGTAGTTCAAATAACCTCATTAGATCAGCCCCTATACTTTGTGTTCACTGACTATCATTAGCTAAGACTAAACCCCTGAACTTAGCTGCAAACTGTGAGTGAAAACCAAGCTCAGTCTCGTCCCCGGACCATCGCACTGTCTCTCATTGGCAGTCTAGATACATCGCACCTCCCGTGTGTTGCAGGTGAGATGCATCCCTGTTTTCCTTAAGGACAGGTGTGATGATTGATTAAGACTATTTCTGCCTCCAGATTTTGGTTTTTTCCTCATTGTCCTTAGCTTTATTCAGTATTTTTGTTTTCTATGATCAGTATATCACTGTCGAAACCATCTTCCTTTGCATTATTCAACCTCCACTGATAAGGAATTGTGAATGTTTTTTAATTATTTTTCATCATTTACAGTTCTCCTTTGCAAATAGTAGCTTAATCGAACTGTCATCTTTTGATTTGAAAGTGTCGCAAGTGACGTTTTTAGTCAAGAAAAAGAGTGTCGTAAAATCTTCCTCCTTTAGATAGTCGATTACACTTTTGCCATTGTATTTGATTTGGATTAATAGTATTTCAAGTGTCGGAAATAATTTTAAATTCAAAATTGCAAAGTGTCGTCTTAGTTTTCCTTTCTTTTTTTGAATTCGAAATTTCAAAGTGTCGTATTAGTCTTCCTTTCATTTTTTGAATTCAAAATCGCAAAGTGTCGTCTTAGCCTTCCTTTCGTTTTTTGAAGAGAAAATTGTTAGTACTGTCGCTTTGAAATAAGATAGTTTAGATTTGTACTTAGTTTTCTTTTGTCATTCTCACATTAAGGAAACTGAAAAAAATACATGCATGTGCATTTGCATTTAGACTGCATGCTGAAATTTAGTTAGGAAAAGTGCATCTAGTGTGTGCTCTCTGCTCTATGTTGAAAGAATTTCATTTCTCTTTCTTTAATAGCTAGGATTTTCATTGCAAAAAGAAAGTAAACGACTGTTTATCATCTTAGATTGCACATTAGGAATTGTATATCTGCATCACGCAGTGAACCTTAAAGGTAAACTTCTTAAGAAAGATCAACTATAAAATAAACCTCAATGAGCATAAAAACAATTTGGAACCTAACACACAACATCTAGAAGTCGTAAAGCCTGGTAACTATCGCTTTCATCGTAGGTTGGTTGATTCCTTCTCTTTGAGACGACAAGTGTCAGTACGGACTTGTGCTCCCATGTACTGTCGAGTATATATTGGGAGACCACAATAGGCTACATCCTTTATCCTTAGGAAGCCGTGTTTTCCGCCCTATCGATCGCAATGCACTGAACACAGCATTCAGGAAGATTGACTGCGGTACCATAAAAAGTATTCTGCAGTTTTGTGATTGGTTTGCTAATCCCTCTGTCTATATTTCCAGAGTAGTCACTTTCATTCCTTTTCAGACTCCCTAAAAGAAAAGGTCCATCTGAGCACTTGTCACTTCAAGCTCATTAAAAATCGAAGGCGACTAGAGTCATCTTTAGTTTTTTCTCGACTATTAAAAATTGAAAAAGCGAGTTGTGTCAAAGCGTCATAAAAATTATTTTAATCGGAATAACGTCATTGTTCCCTCGTTGGTCTTAGGTTGAGAAAATGGAGTCTACCAATCAAGGATTTCCCCTTAGGGGAAATCTTAGTCCCTTCTCCTCTTGGAGAGATGTTGGTGCTCCACACATGGCTACATTATCCCTTCTAGGACTCACAATTGGCCGGCTATTATGGCTTTTCTCAACCTCTGTCGTTCAAAACACCGCAATTCCTCAGCAATCAAATCAGCAACCAGATGATCCTGAAGTCGCTCCCCAACCTTCTACTTTGTTTGTTTCTCCCTCTCCTTCTTCCTATTCACTTGGTGAAGCTAGTAACACTAAAAACCAAGTAACTGAGAAGAAGACGAAGAATCCAACGGCGAAAGGGGGAAACCATGCATCATCTGGTGAAAATCCACTCACTACATCTTCCAAGCCTAAATCTCCATGTGTCATTTGCAAGGGAGACCACTATCATCGAGATTGTCCCTGCATCCCACAAATCTTGAGGGACTGGTCTCCCCGCTTGCACAATCCGGTGTCTTCAACCTCTGACGATCATGTTGAGAGCACACCATCAACTAGTGAAAACGAAGCCAATGGAAAGAAAATAAGATCTAAATTTCCTTATAGACTGTGTGAAGGAGATCATGCCCTCCACCGTTGTCCTTTCCTGGACGAAGCTAAAATAGTTTTGGATATCCGTCCTGCTTCACTGCAGCGAATTCCTCCTGGATACAAGAAACTCTTGCCGAGTCCATCGCTAGTTGAAAATTCAACTGACACACCATTGTTGTCGGTCGAAGCACCTATGTTGAGTCCACACTGGACCAAAGTCAACAGGTCAAGACGGCAGTCGACCCAGTCTTGTCTTCAGAAGGTCCACCTTCAGATGATACTGTCACCAAAGAGAATGAGAACGACACCGTTCAAATTCTTTTTGTTAACACAGAATCTGATGAACATGGGGGAAATCTACCTGTTCCTTTACCACAGGAAGGAATTTCGTCAGAGATTTATCCGGCCATTTATTCGGTCCCTCCTCCAAGCAATCTAGTCGTTTCCTTCGATTGGAATCTACTAGGGAGACCCCGCCTACCATCTAATGTACCATTCCGAATCATAGTACAAACTTACAATGATCATGGTTGGTACTATCATAGATGAAGGGGCTTCTATGAGTATCCTTTCCTAAAATTCTTGGAAAGCACTTGGTTCGCCATTGTTTCTGCCTAAGATTCGAAATTTGACAGGCTTCAACAAAGGAACCAGTCAACCGGTAAGGATCCTTCCAAATTTTCCTATAACTTTGAGAAGAAAAACCATTCATCTAAACGTGATGGTAGTCCAAGGGCCTCTAGATTACAATCTACTCCTTGGGCGTGACTACATTTATAGCATGGGAGCTATTTTTTCCTCACTCTTTCGAGTGATATGTTTTCCGCATGAAGGCAGAGTGGTCCACCTAGTTGACCATCTTTCATTCCCTCGTTCAAACACAGCTATTAGTCAAATGCCATCCCTAACTGGTATTTTTGCACAAGGAATGTCTCATCAATCTCCAGTCCATCCACATGATGAGCACAAGTGATTCGGTGATTATGACTGAAACCCAGGAGGCGTGTGCCCTGGTCTGCTTCAGCAAGAAAACCCCAGATATAAGGTAGGTTTCCACATAGTAATATGACTAATCTGACTATCCTGTCCATTTAGGAAAATGGATCAGACTAGAAAAGGATTCCCCCGTCAAAGGTTAGGTGATTCAAACTTGAATCACCTTCATCCATTTCGATGGACAAAGTTGAGGAAGCGTTTTATCTACTACGCGGATGGAACAATCTTGCTAATGCAAGAACTTCCGTATGGTAACTTGGAAGCTCTATTTCGTTATACCTGGGGGCATGCAAACCTTTTTTCATGCAAGTGAAAAGTGACCATTTATTTTCTTAGTTTGTAGGATCTCAACCCTTTAAACTCGTAGGTTGGTCGTTCCTAGCTTGCATAACGAAAGGCTTCAGAGCAAAGTTTCGAATGGGGCAAGCTCCCTAAAAAATGAACCTATCGATGAGACATCCTTATTATACAACTAGCACAAGCAGTGTTACGCGAAGTTCAAACTCGTTAAAAAATAAACCTAGCAACGAGCAAATGTTCTCCCAGAGTTTAAGCTCATTAAAAAATGAACCCACTTTCGGTAAATAATCTTTGCGGTCACATAATTATCAGCTTTTTAGCCTTGATCATGTTCTTACCATTACCTCCACTCATTTTTAGCCGATCATACGCCTCCATTTGATTGTTTACCCTTTTGAGGAACAGCTGTGACGAGTGATTCTATTAGCCACCTTCTTTACACTGTCATGATTGAAAAGTTCCAAACCTTACCTGGAACCAGTTGCTATCCAAAAACATCACTCGTTCCTCAAAAAACGAGTCTCCTTTAAGCTCTTTTCATCTGACTCGTAAAATATGAAAATATTGCCGAGCAATTGGCCTCTCCAGCTCGTTAAAGCGATCGGAAGTGCCATCCCTCCTCTATATTTTAATCTTTTTGGACCTGAGGGATCATTACACAAAAAGATCGAGCGCTTGTCTTGTTCGGCTCGTTAAAACTATCGAAAAGTCATCCCTTTCGTATTATTTTATACTTTTTCGAACTTAAGGGATTATATTACAAAAAAGGAATTCTGGATTTGCCTTTCCGTCCCTTTTTAGACTCTCTAAAATTGAAAAGGACCGAGTTATCTTTGTCGTTAAACTCGTTAAAACAATAGCGACAAACTTTTCCATGCAGACAAGAGCGAGTTTCACTGTTGCTAAGCTCGTTAAAACTAGGTTTGCTCGAAGGTAAAATTATAGAACAAGCATATGTTATCCTCCTCAAGCTTGAAAAAAATAAAGAGGTACTGGTCAGTAATGACTAGGGAAAAAGGGAAGAAAACTTGAATAACTTCATTGGTAGCAGGTCGCTCTTGAACATGACACTTTCACTCCATCACAGTGATTGAGTCGGGTTGGGTTATTCCGTTCACCGGTCATATCACCATTGGTCCTCCGTACCATCTATTTATGGTGTTAACGCTACCAATCCATTTCAAGTGTCACCGATATGTTCAAGAGAAGTCGCTCAGAGAATTCACCAACCTAGATAACACCTCATCTGCTGCAATACCTTAATGCTCCATTCTTTCATGACCGCCACCCTAAACCTTGTATCATCGAATCATTTTCACCTCCACAAAAATCATTTGCTCCATTCTGTGTCGTAGATGTGGGATTCATTAAGGCCCTCCTATGACAGGTCACTTCTTGTCGACATCAGCTCATTATCCAAGAATTTGACTTAGGAACAATCCTTTCAGTACTTTGAAGCTTGCATGCCTCAATGGCAAGTTTCACACTTCAAGCGACAGGTTTACATCAATGGCCTTCGACTGAAAGATTTTGCGTGGTGTTCGACATCGACTCATGTATTCACACCACGTGAATTGTACTGCAGTACCTTGAGGGTCATTATCATTATCGGTGATTCCTCTCGCGCCTGTTAACAGCTTACATCATTCGCTAGTAATCAGGCGATTTCTTTCCATTTTTGACATCAGAACATCTTTTCACATGGATCGACTTGTACTTCGGGTGAAGATTGAACGAGTTTGAAGACCCCGAAGTTTCATCCATCCAGGCTGCGATATATTCAGGAAAATAAAGACATCAAATGTACATCATTGCTGCAAAGATAATCATCCAAGCTAAAGGATGATAGCCCTACCAGAATCATCAGTGTGCCACACAGACGATTGTCTATCCTATGTACATGAAAATGAATTTATAAAGTTGAGCATGGGAATGCCTGCCTCAGCTAGTGTTGGAAACACTGAGAGGGGGGGTGAATCAGTATTTCTTATTTTTTTTTAATTGTTCTAGTGATTGCCAAAAGCATATATAGATATGTATATGTATTCACAGAACACAAAAATCAACAGCTGGAATTAATGCTTTTACTAAAAACTCAAGACAGTATAACAAAATAAATACAATAGAAGTATATATCTGATTGTGAATAGTTTCCAAGCTCCAACTTGGACTTCAGTGAGGCTCCACCCTCTAGAGAACCAACTCTGTTTTGCAGTGGTTCTGAACTTAGGAGCACCTACCCCTAATGACTTTAGTCCTGTTCAGTTCTGAGGCTCCAACCTCTTGGGCTCCAACCCAACCTTGGTATAAACGGGTATGTTGCTGCACTCTATTCAGCTGAGGTTCTCTCACTCCTACTCTGCTGCCTCTACAGCCTCTGCTGCTTCTGCTGCCTCTTTTGCCTCTGCTGCTTCTACCACCTCACACTCTGGTTCTTCACCACAACAATAACACCAACAGTTCTCTGTTTTTACTGTTTTATACATTCTCATGCCTTTGTCCATTCATTTCCGCTTTCTCGCTGACTCTTTGGCTTCCTCCTCGCCTGCTTCAGCTTCCTCACCACTGGCTTGTCTGTCGTTGTAGCTTCCTCTGTCTCGCCGTGCTCACAGGAGACGTTAATTCATAAGAGAGTGCCAAAAAATCCACGGAGAACACATCTTCCCGGTTAAAACTGTAAGAGTGCTCCTTTCAACAATGATAGCAGGCATACACAGAATCAACGTAGTTTAACAGACAGCCACATCCCAATCGCAATCACAATCGGCTTGATTCAGCCTCTTGAACTATAGTTCAGGCCTCCTAAACTATCGGGAGCATTATTGTATTGCATTTCTACCTCCAAACCACGCGCAAGCCAAATATCAATTATACAGGAAATATGAGCAAAAACAGGTGAAAGTGCTAAAGGGCGGACTTCAAGGATCATTGCACCCGTATCTATACCTATGTCGGGTCCACTCCTCCGCAACATTATCGCAATCGGCAATCGCGGTTTCTGGAAGTCTTTTATAAGTCGAGCTCATGACATTGTCGATGGCCGATGGCCAATTCTCCTACGGATGCGTATGATATTAAGCAACAGTTGATAAGCCCTTCGGGTCCGTGTGTAATCGCAATTGCAGTTTATAGCGCCATCCCTTTATAACTTGCAATGGATCACTTTCGACATGGCGAACGCGATATAGCATTAAGCCATATTGTAATGTAGTGGCGGGTCCGCATACGTTCATCGCAATCGGGGGTTTCCCTTGGCAGAGGTCCGATGCGACCTCGCTAATCGCTATCGGCGATCACAATGGACTACTTGAGCCATAGTAACTCCGCTCTTGAAGTGTCGATGTGATATTCATCGGCAATCGCCAGTCACAAGGGTTCAGGGCTCGACGTTAACACAGACCATTCCATTATAGCGATGCGATATTATATGCCGGACCCAATATGACTCACTACTCCCGTATATAAAGTTTCAAGTCCACTTTCCGCCTCCGATAGTGTATTTTCCTATACTCAGTCTTTCTACCTTTCGCGCTTCCCAATAGTGTAAAATCATGCATATATATGATTTTGTCGCCGATACATAAGGTTGTGCCATATGTATGATATGTGCTCCCGATAATGTATTCCTTTAGCATATATGACCCCCGAATGATATGTGCTCATGATAGTGTTTAAATGCATGCATATATATATATATCTATATATATATATATATATATATATATATATATATATATATATATATATATATATATATATATATATATATAATAATATATATATATATCTGAGTTCAGCTCCCGATGGTGTATTCCGCTTGCTACATATGCTATGGTGTATTCCGCCTGCTATACATATATATAATTATGCTTTGATACCATATACACTATAATCCTCCCGATGGCTCTGTTTGCTCTGTTAGTTCCTTTCGTTGCTTTGTCTGCTCCTCTTGGCTCCTCTTGGCTCCGTCTGCTCCTCTTGGCTCCGTTTGCTCCTCGAATATTTCCATATTGACATCAATGACAATCTGTGTCCAACAATCTCCCCCTTTGTTATTGATGGAAATATTCTTCTGCTCTCTCCCCCTTTGACATCAATGACAAGGGAATGCATATGGACTCCCCCTGTCAACCTGCTCCCCCTGTCCTGCTACATCTTTATGAATGAACTTGAGTGCTGATAAAGAGATAACCTCAATCTTTTGACACAGATGTTCGAATGCTTCTCGAGGAAGAGGTTTTGTGAAAATATCAGTTATCTACTCCTTAGTACTGATATATTCTAGGACGGTGTTTTGTTCAGCTACTTGTTCACGGAGGAAATGATACTTGATTGGTATGTGTTTGGTTCTTGAGTGCATCATTGGATTTTTGCTGAGACTGATAGCACTTGTGTTGTCACAATAGACGGTAATTGGTTGATCTGTACATATGTCGAGATCTTTTAGAGCTTCCTTCATCCATAGTATCTGAGTACAATAGTCTACTGCAGCAATATACTCGGCTTCGGTTGTGGATAATGATATGGATGACTATTTTTTGCTGAGCCAAGATACCAAACAGCCTCCTAGGAAGAATGCATTTCCACTAGTACTTTTCCGATCATCTATACTTCCAGCCCAATCAGCATCAGTGTATGCAGTTACAGTCAGTGTTGAGTTCTTTAGGTACCAAAGACCGAAATCAGAAGTTCCCTTCAGATATCTGAGAATTCTTTTTACAACTAATAAATGGGATTGTTTGGGAGCAAATTGAAATCTTCCCACCATTCCTACTGCCTGAATTATGTCTGGTCTTGTAGCTATTAAGTATAGAAGGGCTCCAATCATTGACCTGTAATGAGTTGCATCTACTAGAGGGGAGTCATCATCTTTGCTCAGTTTGCAGTTTGTGGTCATAGGTGTGCTCATGGGTGCACAGTACTCCATTCCATATTTTTTGAGCATGTCTTTTAGATATTTGGTTTGAGATATACACAATCCTGCTCTGGTTTGAGATACTTGTTATAGCTCCAAATCTCACTCTTATGGTTTGTGATGCTGCACTTATGGCCTAGGGCAACCCCTCCTTCTAGACCTGGTCCAAAAATTTAAAAAACAGTGTTTTATTCCCTATACGCGACTTTGCCCTGTGTTAAACGCGTGTACACGCGGGTCTGTCATACCAAACACGCGTGTATCTATTAAAACACTTAAAAAAATAATAAATTCCTCTTTTTCGGGCGGTGATCGCGGGTTTACCTGCTGGAT
This sequence comes from Pinus tabuliformis, assembly GCA_031772625.1. Lineage (NCBI taxonomy): Eukaryota > Viridiplantae > Streptophyta > Pinopsida > Pinales > Pinaceae > Pinus > Pinus tabuliformis. The sequence goes on from CM062818.1 coordinate 2,060,006,859, forward strand.
CACCTGTTAGTGCCCGTGGCCCAACTGTTCCCAACCAACTCCTAACTAAAAAACTACTTTGGAGAGGGTATAAAAAGACATCAAAGGGAAGGCCAAGGAGAGCAAGATTATTATGCTGAGATTTTTCCCTTTTGACCAGGTCTGAAGTCCTTGGTGCTTTCTGCACTTCCCCCATCTTGCATAGGAAACCCTTGTTTCCATGTGTATTGGTGATCATTCATCCTTGATATCATCATTGAGTAAGACTTGGAAGGAGCTCTTATCGGAGGCTTGAGGCTGGAACGAATCCGGGAGGAAGCTTGCTTGGAGCCTGCTGAAGGTGTTCAGGTGATATCTTTCCGATATATGTACTTTATTTGCCTTTATATATAAATAAACACGTCTTTGTTCCCGAATAATCTTTCTTTATGCTTATGAAATTCTTGTGTTGAATTCTTATGAAAGAGGTTACTTAAAGATTTTTTATAACTAACTTTATAGCATAAAGATGATTTATATATAAACTTCTATACATGTACTGTTGTGTTCCTTGATTTGTTTGTCTTGCAGGTCAAAGAAAGAAGAAGGGAACTCCAAGAAGGGTTTGCACCCTAACGGTCTTCTCGAACGTAGGACCTTAGGTATGTACCCTAAACATTAGAATTTGCTTAAAAGTAAGAATGATGGCTGTGTGTGTGTTTCTTTGAATAAGCAATTTTCAGTCTGGTAGAGTCTTAGCCCAAAGGACCCTAGGGGTACTTTCCCTTCAACCAGAATTGGCGACTCCGCTGGGGACAACACTCTTGTTGTTCCTAGTTTGGGTAGTCCTCAAGCCAATCAAGGCTCAGTCCCTCTGTTTGTTGGTTCTGACTGTCTGATATTTTCTTGAACTCCAAGCTTTTCCAGTTTTTTAGTTTGTGTTTTTTTTATTTTTCTTGAAAGACTTCAGATACGCACTTTTTCTGGATTACAGAAGCGTATATACGCAAGTTGCACTAAGTAAACCCGCGTATACGCAGGTTTCCTTAGTTACAGTTGCGTATACACGCATTCTGCAAATAATTGCAGGCGCGTATACCACATAATTTTCAAGATTTATAATTTGTCTTTTGCTGAATGTATGTCTGGTGGTTTGGGTCAGTTTAAAACAGTCAATTCCCTGTGACAGTTCTCTGTTTAACAGGGGGCATCTTGTTCTGAACTCTCTCTAGTTATAACGAGTACTAGTCTTATTTTTCGTTGATTGCAAGCGTCATTGATTTTTGACACACAAGATTTCTGTTTAAGAATCTTGATTGCTCTGTTTCGGCAGAGTGGGAAGATTGTCTTCAATCTTTGTGTCCATTTTGTTTTCATGACATTTGTGTTTGCTTAACGAAATCATTTTTATGACCATTTGCTCCTTCGTTTCGGGAAATTTGTTTGTTACCATTTTTCTTGAAACTTGTCTTTTGATATTTTGGACTTTCATTGCTGCTTTTGATTGTCAAAAGCGATTTCGAACACATTTTATTTTTGTTGAGTTTTCATCATTTGAAAGGTGTCAATTCACAAAAGTGTTTGGTGGCTTGTTTATCAATCATTAGTGTCAGTATTTTTGAGAGCTTTCCTTTGAAAAAGACTTTTTGGTTTGATTGAAAGAAAATCTTTTGAAAGTTTTTGAGTTTCGCTTTCTTAAACTTGCTTCTCATTTGATTTCCTTTTTTGCGAAGTGAAAGTGCTTTGTTTTTATCTTAGAACTTGTTTTTATTGTTTGGACGAAATGATTGGTAACACATCATCTTCTATCTAAGCATTTTAGTGGCAAGACAAAATTTGGTAAAGCAGCAACTTTCCTTCTTTGTTTGCAGAGTAGTCTTTAAAATATTGCATTCACATATAGTTCTTGCATTAGCATAGCTTTGCATCCTCTTTTAGGCATGCATAGTTTTGTTAGCTTTTGTGAGTGTGGAGTTTGAAAAGAAAGCAAAAAACTTTGTTTAATTTGAAGTACCTCTGAACCTCATAGAAATTGCTCTTCATCGAAACGAAAAGTGCATGTGCATGTAGTTAGGATAGTTTCTTTTTGCGTCCTAAAAACACCACAAGTTTCACTTCCGTTACCTTCTGACTTAAAGAACAGCCTAATAAAATCAAGCGCTTAATTAAAATCCACTAGAACTTTTTTGTTTTAGTTATTACACCAACAAGTTTAGGATTTTAGGGCCTTGGATTAGGTGAGTGGAGAGTTAACTCTCCAAGGCCACATAAAACGTCAAACATAAGAGTCTGATTAAAGAGAGTAAATCCAATAGCGTTAGGAAGACCAGGAAAGCTCTGGATCTGGGAGTTAAGCACGAGGGTCTGTGAAGACAGGGAAGAGAGATACCCCCTCTCCTACTTGTCCGAACTTACCTCACGACTGTTCCGCCTGGCTTCTGCAACGAGTTGGTACCCATAGTTGCCTCTCCTAGGGATCTGCATAGGTGGCTGCGGAGGGGAATCCCGTGGCACCTGAGGTCGACGTTGTATCACTCTCGACAGTACTACTGGAGGGTACCCTTGCGAAGCTTGGGGGCTTGCACCGGCGCAGGCTGTGGTTAGGAGGTCAGCGTAACTTCCTCTGTTACCTTCGCTGATAGGACTGGGCCGTCATTATCCTAGACTATCTTCGGAAGGCCCCTGACTCCACTTTCTTGTATTTTGGTGTCCGGTCCTCACCACCCGGAGCGGAAATACTTGGAAGTTGTTTGACTGACTGTTTCTTTAGGGACTTTTTAGTGGGTGCTCTTTGCTCCTTGTATATAGTTGGCTTTAGGTATTTTTGTCTAGTCACCTTTGGACTTTGTGGTCTGAGTGACTGGCTTGCCACTCCACCAATCTTGAAAGGCTTTTGGTCGTTCTTTCAGAAGTTGTGGAGTTGCCTCCTCAAGGGCAAAGGTTTTGATTGCGTATCCATATTCTTTGAAGGGTTATTTCTATATTCCCGCAAGGGAAAGGGTCTTTGGATCAGTTAGATATGGCCAATATTCCTGTGGAAACCAACCAAGGTACCCTTCCAAAAGGGGATCCTTGTGCTTTTCCTTTCTTTGGAAATGTTGGTACTCCCTTGATGGCCACTTTGAATATTCCTGGGTTGAACGTTGGACTACCCGTTTGGCTGTGGTCCACTCCGAATATTCCAAATGCTCTTGAAGCTTCTCAGATGAATGCTTTATTTCAGGGGCATCACATGGGTGCTAATTGTTCATCTTCTTTCAAAGAGAAATCTGCGATTCTTTCTTCTCCCCCTTCTTGTAACAAGAAATCTAAAAAGAGGAGAAAAAGGAAGTCAAAGAAGAAGAATAAGTCTATCCCTTCATCTTCAACCTCTGCGAGTCATGTTGGAGATGAGTCTTCAGCCGCTGCAAGTCATGCTGGGGGCACGAGTCTAGTCACTGCAAGTCATACTAGCACTTCATTTTCAACCTCTGCGAGTCATGTTGGAGATGGGTCTTCAGCCGCTGCAAGTCATGCTGGGGGCACAAGTCTAGTCACTGCAAGTCATACTAGCACTTCATCTTCAACCTCTGCCAGTCATGTTGGAGATGAGTCTTCAGCCACTACAAGTCATGTTGGAGGCATGAGTCTAGTCACTGCGAGTCATACTAGCAAAGAGTCACCGACCTCTGCAAGTCATGTTCAGGACTCTCCGCAAACCACTGCTAGTCATGTTGGCGGAATGGAGGTTGATAAGAAACCTGGACGTAGAAGTTTTAAACCTAAGTTCCCTTGTAAGATATGCAAGGGAGACCATCTTACTCATTTATGCCCTGGTATTCCAGAGGTTCAAAGGATATGGTCCGAGTCTGAAAGTACTTCTACTCCTAGATCTGATATGGTTTCTCATCAATCCCATCAACCATCGGTTGAAAATGTGGTAGAGTCAGTGCAATCGTTGGCCGATTACACTCCTCTTTTGGGGGGTGAAGTGCCTAACAAAAGAGTCTGTTTGATCTCTAGTACAGAGTCTTCTAGTATAGGGGGCATTCCGGTTTCTTCGAATGTTCCCCCTCCAAGTGCTAAGAGTGTTTCCTTTGATTGGGATAGTCTTGTTGAGCCTCGTCTTCCTTCCGCTGCACCTTTCCAAATAAAGGTCAGAGTTAATTCCACAAATGTCTATCGATGTATGGTGGATGAAGGATCCTCTACAAGTATTATATCCTCTTTGACTTGGAAAGCTTTGGGTTCCCCAAAGTTGTTGACAACTCAGAGTCAGTTGTTAGCCTATGATAGAAGGCCTGGTGAATCTATGGGTGTTCTTCCTCAAGTGCCTATCACTTTAGGTGGGAAGACTGTCTTAATCGATATGATGGTGGTTGATAGCCCTTTAGACTTTAATATGCTACTTGGGCGTGATTATGTCTATGCTATGAATGCTGTGGTGTCTTCACTCTTTCGAGTAATGTGCTTTCCTCATAACGGGAATATTGTCACTATTGATCAGCTTGCATCTGATAATCACCACCCTAATTCGACTTTACTGCAGAATGCCCCTTGGTTTGTTCCAAGTGTTCAAGTAGACTCTACCCAGCCACGGGTGAATTATGTGGCATTGAGTCCTCAATGTTCAATTGCTTCTGAGAAGGATCCTTTGACTTATTATTCTCCTTCTTGGGACTTGGTCCCGGCAGTTGACCGAAAGATTCTTCCTATAGGGACATGGGACCCTTTAATTCCCTCTTTTGATCCTTGTAGTTCTCATGATTTCTTAGATCTTGCTTTGCCTTCACAGGAGGAACTCTTTGAAGCCATGAGTTATGACTACCAAAGGAGCCCTTGGCCTGAGCCCTGCAAGGGGTTTGTTCAGAAGAACTATTATGCGTAAGCCGCAAGGCTGCGTGGTTCCCTGTACCATATTGTATATATGAGGTACGCATTTTCAAGTTTTGTATTCTATAGCACAAAGATTTTATATGAAGTTTATATGTGGGATGTATTAACTTCTTGTCTAGTGTTCCTATTTATGTTTACAGAACTTGGAAGATTTCTCCTTTGGAAGTTTATGGTTGGTCCGTTCTGACAGGTATTGGTTTTTGAAACTGGCATATAGGTTAGGTTTTTTCCGCCTGCATTGTGCATTTATCAGTTTCCTTTCCCATTTTGCCTTAGGATCGACCCCACCAAGTTATGGTGCGGAACCTTCTCATTGCTTAGAAGTATCATGACTTGTGTGGTAGAGCCTACCTTATCATGGGTGCCCTAGTTAGTACCTTATTGTCGCTTGGCACTCATGCAGATTTTTCATCCCTAGCCTCGGGAGTCCTCTGTAGTCCCGCCATGACTTATGCGTTGAAGACTCATTCCTCTTTGCTTCCTCGCTTCGTTCTGGCCTTATACCCTAGAGGCTCCTATCTGTGTTAAGTTGTACTTCTGCATTGCATGTTGACCATTTGCACCTTTTGGCCTATAGCCGGCTTCACTTGGACTCGTGTTTAAGCCCACTTTTGACCATGACGTCTGCAAAATCAACCTTGCATACCCTTGACCTCTGCAGCTTGACATACCCAGATCCGTGGAAGGAACATACCTCCGAGTGTCACTGTCCAGTTTTTCACCTCCCTGCATTGAGCATAGGAATGTTCCTTTCCCAGGAACTAGATCATCTGTTTCACCGACACTCGTTCTTTCCACTGTACCATAGCATTCTTTTATTCTTTTTCCGGCTTATCAGAAAAAGACAAAAAAATTAAATATTCCAAAAAGAGCGGGAACAGGGACGTTATTTCCATTTATTGTTGGCAGCTGGAGTCAGTCGTGTCGCCCTTGAACAAAGCACTCAAAGCAAAGTCTCCTCCGCATGGGTGGGATTTAGTTTGACTTAGGTACGCCATAACCTTGTTATCGAGTCAGTTCTCCCCCGATTGGTTATCTCTTCCAATCATATGGAGGGTTCGTTCATGCCTCCTGCATGACGGATTTATACAGATTCATTTTATGCTGCCACATAGTCACATTGAGTCGTGCTTTTGTTCAAGGGAAGTTAGCCTGAGTCGGCCTTTCTGCGGTGTCTCTTGACTCGTTTTTCAGTCGGCCATCCCTGGTTGTCAGTGTCATGTCTATCATCACATCAGTTATATTGGTCCTTCACTCGTGCCGGTTTGAGAAGGTCCCCATTGACTTCTTGCTGGCGGGTCTTGTCCTTATCGACGACGACACATTGCTCTGAGGGCAGACCTAGAGACTGCACCCTGGCCCTATTTTCATTATTGATAGGTCACCTTGTGCTCAGCATCGATCAGTATCATGGGTCTTTGACTGAGTGGTTTCCCTTGTGTTCGACGTCAGCATACATTATCACACATTGGGATTCGTGCAGTACCTTGGTTTCCATTTGACCCTATTGGTGGATACCTCGCCTCTTTGTCAGCTTTCATTATTGGTTGGTTCAGAGGGTTTCTGCCGTGCGCTAGCCACATCTTGTGTACGCCGGAAACGTACTTCGGTTGGGTTACTACATCTTTTTCGTCCGATTCCTTCCACATTATTGGCCTACGGGTTACACTCGCGCTAGATTGATGGAGGATGCCTTAATGCCTTCCTTTTAGCGAATCTTTCCCTATCGACTCCGACTCATTGCTCTGGGGCAAAGATCTAGAGTCCATTTGGCAGTACCTTGGGGTTTGCAGTCATTAGTGGCAGATTCCTCGCTATCGACAGTGGGAAACCATCATTGTCTCCTGATTGATAGATTCTTACAGGTGTTCGACTTCAGCTCATCTATTCACACTTGTTAGATTGTACTGGGTACCTTGACGCTCATTATCATTATCGGTGAGTAGTCTCGCGTTTGTTAACGGTATACATCAATGACCGGTAATCAAACGATTTCTCACATGGTCGACTTCAGATCATTTATTCCCATGGTGTAGAAATGTACCACGGCGGTCGGTGAAGACCTCAGGTTGTATCAGCATTCATTGGTTCACTTGACAGTTGCTCCTGTTGCTGCTAGTTGATACCACTCCACCTTATATGTTGCAGTCAGTCATGGCGACATTCTATATGCTGGCACCAGAGTTTGCAGTGTAGTACCATCCTATTCCATCATGTTCAGTTGGTACCGTTTTTGGGATCAGTCTTCGATATCAGTGATCCTTTGCATCTTTCAGCATCATTGACAGTCTTATATGTGATATTCAGACATGTACTTACTCATTATGATCAGATGATCCATTATGTATTTTCCAGTCATTTATACTTGTATACTTAGTGGATCCGCTTGTACTTGATATGCGGACATGCTTTACTTTTCCTGAGCATGGGTATGCCCGCCTCAGACGGTGTTTCTTTCTGATCTCCTTTCGGTGGCTTGGCAGGCTGAATTCTGGTGAAGTCCTCCTCGGTTTTTCGGCAGAGTTCCTTTCCTTGTACTTACTTAATATATTTCGGCCATCATGTTCCCCTTCTGACCTCATACATTAGGGGGCATCTGTTATAGCTCCAAATCTCACTCTTATGGTTTGTGATGCTGCACTTATGGCCTAGGGCAACCCCTCCTTCCAGACCTGGTCCAAAAATTTAAAAAACAGTGTTTTATTCCCTATACGCGACTTTGCCCTGTGTTAAACGCGTGTACACGCGGGTCTGTCATACCAAACACGCGTGTATCTATTAAAACACTTAAAAAACTAATAAATTCCTCTTTTTCGGGCGGTGATCGCGGGTTTACCTGCTGGATCACCTGTTAGTGCCCGTGGCCCAACTGTTCCCAACCAACTCCTAACTAAAAAACTACTTTGGAGAGGGTATAAAAAATCATCAAAGGGAAGGCCAAGGAGAGAGAGAAAGGAGAGCAAGATTATTATGCTGAGATTTTTCCCTTTTGACCAGGTCTGAAGTCCTTGGTGCTTTCTGCACTTCCCCCATCTTGCATAGGAAACCCTTGTTTCCATGTGTATTGGTGATCATTCATCCTTGATATCATCATTGAGTAAGACTTGGAAGGAGCTCTTATCGGAGGCTTGAGGCTGGAACGAATCCGGGAGGAAGCTTGCTTGGAGCCTGCTGAAGGTGTTCAGGTGATATCTTTCCGATATATGTACTTTATTTGCCTTTATATATAAAGAAACACGTCTTTGTTCCCGAATAATCTTTCTTTATGCTTATGAAATTCTTGTGTTGAATTCTTATGAAAGAGGTTACTTAAAGATTTTTTATAACTAACTTTATAGCATAAAGATGATTTATATATAAACTTCTATACATGTATTGTTGTGTTCCTTGATTTGTTTGTCTTGCAGGTCAAAGAAAGAAGAAGGGAACTCCAAGAAGGGTTTGCACCCTAACGGTCTTCTCGAACGTAGGACCTTAGGTATGTACCCTAAACATTAGAATTTGCTTAAAAGTAAGAATGATGGCTGTGTGTGTGTTTCTTTGAATAAGCAATTTTCAGTCTGGTAGAGTCTTAGCCCAAAGGACCCTAGGGGTACTTTCAACCAATACTTGAAGTCCTAGGAAGTGGGACAGCTCTCCTATCATTGACATCTCAAACTCTTTTGACATGTTTTGAGAAAATTCATGGCTCATTTCATCATTATTACTAGCAAAAATCAGATCATCGACATAAACAAGAGAAACTAGTAACTTACCTTGATCTTTCTTTATGTATAGATTGCTTCCAGCCACTCCCTTTTTGAAGCCTTGTTAACGTAGGTAGTGATCCAATCTTGCATACCAAGCTCTAGGAGCTTGTTTCAACCCATATAAATCCTTTTTCAACTTACAAACTAAGTCCTTTCCTACTGTTAGATCAAACCCTTCTGGCTGCTCCATGTAGACTTCCTCTTTGAGTTCCCCATTTAGAAATGTTGATTTCACGTCCATTTGATAGATTTTGAATCATTTTGAGCAAGAAAATGCCAAGAACATCCTGATAGCTTCCATACGGGCCACTGGTGCAAATGTCTCTTCAAAGTCAATTCCTTCAATTTGTGAATAGCCTTTGCAGACAAGTCTTTCCTTGTTTCTAATAACCTGTCCTTCCTCATTCATTTTATTTTTGAACACCCATTTGGTTCCTATTATGTTTTTGTCCTTTGGACGAGGTATCAGCTCCCATGTCTTGTTCTTCTCAATTTGGGACATTTCTTCTTCCATGGCTTTTACCCAATGAGGATCCTTACTTGCTTCTGCAAATGTTTCTGGTTCTATCATAGATCAGAGGGAAATGACTTTTCTCTTGGGTGTGATTGTTATCCTTCTTCAGGTCTTCACACCTTCATCTTTATCGCCAATGATCTGCTCTTCTGGATGATGTCTTTAGACATACTTCATCTTTGAAGGGGTATTAGGTGGTTCTCTTTCCTCTTCTTCTTCTTCTTCTTCCTCATCTATTTCTTCTTCTTTAGGTTCTTCTTCTTCAATGAGAGAGTCATCTTCATGTTCTTCAATTTCCTTTTCTAGAAGATCTTCATCAACCTTTACATCAATGCTTTCCACTATTTTCTTCAGTCGATAATTGTAGCACTTGTAAGCCTTGCTCCATGTAGAGTATCCAAGAAATATCCCTTCATCAACCCGAGAATCAAACTTTCCGGGTGAGCCATCATTTATTTTTAGGAAGCACTTGCTTCCAAAGATCTTGAAGTACTTCACCGAAGCAGGTCTTCCTTTCCATAGGTCATAAGGAGTTTTTTCACAACTTGGTCTTAATTGAGTTCAATTTAATGTATAGACAGTTTTCCCTACTACTTCTCTCCAGAATCTAGGCTGTAAGTCTACTGCTAATAACATTGTTCTTGCCATTTCTTGCACTGTTCGATTTCTTCTTTCAACTACCCCATTTTGCTGAGGTGTTCTGGCAGCCAAGAATTCCCTTTTAATTCCATGAATATTACAGAACTCACTAAACTCGTTTGATGTGAATTCTCCTCCTCTATCTATTCTGAGGCACTTAATTTTTGAATCTTTTTAATTTTCTACAAGGGCTTTTAGATTCTTAAAACACTCAAAATTTTCAGATTTATACTTTATGAAATATATCCACATCATTCTAGTATAATCATCAACAAATAACACAAAGCACCTTTCTCCTCGGAGTGCTTGATTTCTAGTTGGCCCACACACATCAGCATGGATGATCTCCAAGGGCTTTGATGTAGAGAGCTCCTTTGTCTTGTGGCTGGTTCTGGTCTGCTTTCCATGTTAACATGGACCACATATTGCTTGATTTGGTTTGAACAGCCTTGGGATGTCTCGTACATCTTTGATCTTGCTGATATTGATCAGATTTTCAAAGCTTGTATGTCCAAGTCGCTTGTGCCATAGCCAACTCTCATCTTTCTAACTCAAGTAGCATTTATTTTCTTGAATCTTGTTTAGAATGTAAATGTTGTTTGATGTTCTCACCCCTTTTGCCACAAGTTTCCCTGAGGCAGAGTTCCTTATTTCACAGTCTTTGGCGCTGAAAATAACCTTATGTCCTTGATCACATATTTCGCTGACACTCAGGAGGTTGTATTTGAGTCCGTCAACTAGCAGACCATCTTGAGCTTTTCCTTTTCCATTGATCACAGTAACTGTTCCTTTTCCTGCAATTTTGTCGGATCCGCTTCCAAAGGACACATTCCCTTCCTTTTTTCTCAGTGAGACAAACTTCCTTCTGTCTCCTGTCATGTGTCTGGAACACCCACTATCCACAAACCAATGGTTTCCATTATTTTGAGCATATAGAGCCAGGCCGCATTTATCCATGCTGGATTTCTTGCTACTCGTCTTTCTTCCTTTGAGTGGGCAGTGTTGTTCATAGTGTCCATTATTGTAGCAGAAAGAGAAAATCAAATCAAATTTGGTCAAGGGATCAAATGAATTGAAGGTTTTGCTTTGTGCCTGCCTTTTGGGGGCATATGAGTTGATTATTCGGTCCTTTAGCTTTGTCTTTTCACTTCTGTGAGCCATACAATGTTTGGCTTGATGACCGAAGTTTTCACAGTGAAAGCAGTGTCCAAGAAAGATGGTTTTGTACTTGTTGAAGCAACCACGGTTTGAGTCGATTTCCTTCCTGGGAATTACTCCTCCCTCGTTCTTTGGATTTGCGATGGGCCCTTGGTGGAGTACAGGTTTGTATTTGTTGTAGTGTCCATGATTCGACTCCACATTCTTCTTTGGAGTAATTCTCTCTTCATTCTTGGGATCTAGGATGCACTTTTGATAGCATACTTTTCCATCTTTTGGATTGCAGGAAAGTGCATCGGCATAGCTTTTCGCACTATTCTTAGTGCTTGAGGATTCTCCTTTGAAACCTATTCCAGACTTCTCATGTTGAGGTTTTTGATTTTTCAGAATAGTCTCAAGTATTTGAGAGCTTTTACAGCCCTTTTTAATTTGCTCCAACTCCTTTCTCAGAGACACTATTTCGGCCTCATGTTCTTCACAAGTCTCTTCTTTTTGTTTAAGCTTTGCTTCCAAGAGATCTTCTCTCCTTCTTATTTCCTCATTTTCCACTTTGAGAGAAATGATTTTGTTCCGTAATTTCTCATTTTCTTCAATGGCGCTTATTAACAGTTCATCTACATTTCTTTCCAGCACTAAGTCATCATCATCTACGAGTGCCATGAATAATGTTTCTTGGCTTTCATCATGATCACTTTCCTCATCTGATTTCCTTTTGATGACCATAAACTCATCCTCATCAAACTCATCTTGCTTGGAGAAGAAGTTTTTCTTATTGAACCCTTTCCTTTTGTTTGCCATTCTTTTAGAATTTCCTTCATCATCACTGTCATGTTTATGAGGACATCTTGTTGCATAATGACCTATTTTACCACATTTAAAACATATAAGAGGATACTTGCCTTTAAGCTTAGATCCTCTCTTCAGCTTTCGTACAAATTGAGCCAATTCGGATTCCACATCTGACTCATCACTACAGTCATTCCTTTCTTTCCCCTTCTTTGACTTTGAGGCCTTGAATGTTGTGTCTTTGGAGCTTGGGCCACCTTTCCTCATTTCATAGGCAGTGAGAATTCCATGGAATTCATCCATTTTGAGGGTATCTAGATCCTTTGCTTCTTCTATAGCGCTTATTTTGGAGTCAAATATGTCTAGAAGAGACCTTAATACCTTTTGAACAATGGTACTTTCTTCAGCTTTTTCGTCCAATCCTTTCAGGGAATTTACCACTTCAACTACTTGGAGGAGGTATGATGCAATATCTTCTTCATCTTCCATCCTCAAACTTTCAAATTGTCTTCTGTGAGTTTGAAGCTTTGGCTTTTTTACTTGAGTCTCCATCGTACAAGCCAACTAGCTTCTCCCACATTTCTTTGGCAGAGGTACAGTGCATGATTTTTGTAAACTCGGAATCAGTGATTCCACTAGTGATGGAGTTCATGGCCTTTGCATTTGCGATGTAGGCTTTCCTCTCGTCTAGGTCTGTTGGAAGAGTGGAAGTCATTTGGTATTCATTTTGAACAAAATTCCAGACTTCAAGTCCAAGGGACATTAAGTAGTAAGTCATTCTTTTCTTCCAGAAACCAAAGTTAGTACCATCGAACAAAGGAGGTCTTCCTCATGCTTCGTGATTTCTCATCATGGTTGCGGATCCTTCTTCAAGCTGTTAGGCTAGTATGAAGAAGTCGGCTCTGATACCAATTGTTGGAAATACTGAGGGGGGGTGAATCAGTATTTCTTTTTCTTTTTTAATTTTTCTAGTGATTTCCAAAAGCATATATAGATATGTATATGTATTCACAGAACACAGAAATCAACAGCTGGAATTAATGCTTTTATTAAAAACTCAAGACAGTGTAATAAAATAAATACAATATAAGTATATATCTGATTGTGAATAGTTGCCAAGCTCCAACTTGGACTTCAATGAGGCTCCAACCTCCAGAGCACCAACTCTGTTTTGCAGTGGTTCTGCACTTAGGAGCACCTACCCCTAATGACTTTAGTCCTATTCAGTTCTGAGGCTCCAACCTCTTGGGCTCCAACCCAACCTTGGTATAAACTGGTATGTTGCTGCACTCTATTCAGCTGAGGTTCTCTCACTCCTACTCTGCTGCCTCTACAGCCTCTGCTGCTTCAGCTACCTCTTTTTCCTCTGCTACTTCTACCACCTCACACTCTAGTTCTTCACCACAACAACAACACCAACGGTTCTCTGTTTTTACTGTTTTATACATTCCCATGCCTTTGTCCATTCGTTTCCGCTTTCTTGCTAACTCTTTGGCTTCCTCCTCGCCTGCTTCAGCTTCCTCACCACTGGCTTATTTGTCGCTATAGCTTCCTCTGTCTCATCGTGCTCACAGGGCACGTTAATTCATAAGAGAGTGCCAAAAAATCCACGGAGAACACATCTTCCCTGTTAAAACTGTAATAGCGCTCCTTTCGACAATGATAGCAGGCATACACAGAATCGGCATAGTTTAACAGACAGTCACATCCCAATCACAATCACAATCGGCTTGATTCAGCCTCTTGAACTATAGTTCAGGCCTCCTGAAATATCAGGAGCATTATTGTATGTCATTTCTACCTCCAAACCCCGCGCAGGCCAAATATCAATTATACAGGAAATATGAGCAAAAACAGGTGAAAGTGCTAAAGGGCGGACTTCAAGGATCATTGCACCCGTATCTATACCTATGTTGGATCTTCTCCTCCACAACATTATCGCAATCAACAATCACGACTTTTGGAAGTCTTTTATAAGTCGAACTCGTGACATTGCTGATGGTCGATGGCCGATTCTCCTGCGGATGCGATATGATATTAAGCAGCAGTTGATAACCCCTTCAAGTCTGTGTGTAATCGCAATCGCAGTTTATAGCGCCATCCCTTTATAATTTGCAATGGATCACTTCCAACATGGCGGACGCGATATAGCATTAAGTCATATTGTAATGTAGCGGCGGGTCCACATACGTTCATCGCAATCGGGGGTTGCCTTTGGTAGAGGTCCGATGCGACCTCGTTAATCACTATCGGCGATCGCAATGGACCGCTTCAACCATAGTAACTTCGCTCCCGAAGTACCGATGCGATATTCATTGGCAATCACCAGTCGCAAGGGTTCAGGGCTCGATGTTAACGCAGACCATTCCATTATAGCGATGCGATATTAGATGCTAGACCCGATATGACTCACTACTCCCGTGTATAAAGTTTCAAGTCCGCTTTCCACCTCCGATAGTGTATTTTCCTATACTCAGTCTTTCTGCCTTTTGCACTTCCCGATAGTGTAAAAACATGCATATATATGATTTTGTCGCCGATACATAAGGTTGTGGCATATGTATGATATGTGCTCCCGATAGTGTATTCCTTTAGCATATATGACCCCCAAATGATATGTGCTCCCGATAGTGTTTAAATGCATATATATATATATATATATATATATATATATATATCTGAGTTCAGCTCCCGATGGTGTATTCTGCTTGCTACATATGCTATGGTGTATTCCACCTACTATATATATATAATTATGCTTTGATACCATATACACTATAATCCTCCCAATGGCTTTGTTTGCTCTGTTAGTTCTTTTGGTTGCTTTGTCTGCTCCTCTTGGCTCCATCTGCTCCTCTTGGCTCCGTTTGCTCCTCGAATATTGCCATATTGACATCAATGACAATCTGTGTCCAACAGCTATATCATGAAAATATTATGAAGATAATGTATTGTATTGTATCTTATTACAGGTCACCTTCCAGTTCGAAAAACCTCGGATCCTCATAGTAAAGCATTTCACCCAACATCAGAAGATTTACGACCTCATGCTTTAGGGGGCAACTGTTATAGACATATTTGGGCACTGCAACCCCAATCACATATGTCCATAAACCAAGGGCTTCTAAACCCCTAAAAGTGTTGTTTCATACCCTAAAGGAACTGACCCCTAAAGAAACAAGGTCAGTTGATTACATCACTTCCCAGAAGTTCTCCCTGAAAAATTGCTCAGAACTGGTCAAAACTGGACCATACAGACTGCTCCACGCTAAGGGTGCGATGTATCTCACCTGTTACACACGGAGGGTGCAATGAATACTGAAAATCCCTTCTATAGGGTGCGATGAGCGAGAGCAAACAAATGGTAGAAGCAGTTTGCTAGGTGGAAACTCAAAGAATCTTCTAGAAACTACTCATATGACACTTGCTTCTCTGAATTCACCCAGGTATGAGTAAGAGATCATGAAATCTCCAAGTGGAACTAAGAACTATCAGTGAAATGACACTAATCAAAATCCCAAAAGCTAACTCACTATCCTACAAACATCTATATATGGATCCCTCATCCTAGAGATCCAAAGGCTGGAATTTTGTAATTTGCAAGGAAGTGTTGTTGGTTTCTCTTTGAATACATTGTTGAGTGATCTTGCTTTGTATGAGGTGAAGAGGACTTTCATGCTGGGAAGATGATGTTGGATGAGACAGCTTGGTTGTAATCCTCTCTTCTACTACTTTTATCAATAAAGCTATTTGAGTTTTCCTCCATATGCTTGTATATCTCTGAATCTTGTATTTGTATATGCATTTATATGGTTAATGTACATCTGATCCTACATTGTTTATGGTTATAGATCTCTATGCTTTGATGGTATTTTGCTGCCTTGACTCTACAGGTGTTCTTTGAAGCAGGACAAGTGAGAAAGGAGTGGCGAAAGCTCTATCAAGGGAGAGAGGAAACAAGCAAGGAGACTAGGGAAAGACTGAGGTCGGTACTCTCTGCTTCTCTCTCATCTATCTCTCATAAAGGAAAACATAAGTAACTTTAGTTTGTTTGTTTCTAAGATAGCTACCCGTCTTAGTGGGACTAGCAGCTCTGAATGGACACTAGTTTTCCCGATAATAGCTGGTTCCTTTGTACATTTTGGTCCAGTCTCTGGTCGATGCTAGACACCAAGCTCACTAATTCCACATCTTTCCATCCACAAACGGATGCCCAGACAGAGGTTGTCAACAGGATGATCGTCCACATTATGCACATGTACAACTCAAAGCATCCACGCACATGGGATGAGAGCCTCCCCTATGTCCAGCACAGTGATAATTGGGCTCTCCACAGCTCGACTGGCCACAACCCTTTTCAGGTGGGTTGGGATTCCAGCCACTATGCCCCATTGATGTGGCCATATCATTTCCAGCTATTCAGACAGATTCAACTCATGTCCAGTGCGAAGCCGACAAGGCAAACAACTTCATTAAGCACATCCAACACATATGCCAGCGGGTCCACAACATTCTGGAGAAATCAAATGCCAAGTACAAGCAACAACATAATCAACATTGGGTGCCACACAAGTTTCAGGTGGGCGACAAAGTCTAGTTGCATTTGGAGAAGGAATGCCTAACCAGAGCCTATCAGGAACGCAGACCACTCCGATATGGTCCTTACACCATTACCAAGGCTATGAGAGACAATTCATTTGAGCTCGGCATTCCCCCATTCCTTGGCTTGTACCCAGTGTTCAATGTGGACCGTGTTTGACCATACTTCCCACCATCGTTAGAGACATCAGAAATTGCATAACAGTTCACACCTGCAGAGTTAAATCTAGACGGCATGGAACAAGCCACAACTGATCAGATCATGGGCACGTAGATCAAGCACACCATACAGAAAAGGATCCAACTATATCAAGTTTTCAAAGCAGGCCAACTCCTTCACCAGGGACCAAGTTCAGCAGAAGTTTCCTCATCTAATGGAGGAACTCAACGCAATGGAGGTCATTGTTTCCTAAGGGGGGAGGAATGATCTAGGTGGATATTGGTGGCCACCGGCCTATTCCACTTGGACCTCCACCATTGTTTCTTTCATTTTTTTAGTTTCCTTATTTGTAGCACAATTTACTATTTTTGGCAGTTTTTTGGGTCCTGAACTCCCGAAGTCGTGTTGAGGCCCTCAACGACGTTTTTTGGGAAAACCGAGGCCATGTTGGCCACTCGAAATTTGTAGTCCATGGATAAATCTTTCTAACAAGGTATTGTGCGTGTCAAACAGAGATCGTATTCCAAAGTTATGACTCCGGGAAGTTGATGTACCAATTTACCCAAACGGGGTCCATAGTTTGGCGCTTCATCTTCTAGGGTTAGGTTTTTGGATGTTTAGGGTTTTCCATTGTTTTTCTCGATAATAAATAGGCCTTTGAGCCTCATTTTAACACAGTTCAAAGGCATGTAGATGCCACACCTCTTCTCAGAGATAAGCTACCATCGCCCGAGCTAGTATTATTTCCATTTGTTTGTAAACATACTTTGGTATTTGATATTAAATTAAATGAAGTGTTATTTTTGTTGCGTCTCTGTATTTATGGTTATATTTGTTATTTGTTGTGTTCCTGTTTACGAATCACTGTCACCAAAAGACTACTCCAATAAATAGGAGATCATTCTTGATTTCGGTAATCCTCATGAAGTAGGATTGAATGGATTCTCCTCTATCCATCTTGATGCCTTTCAACTTGTTCTTGGGAAATCCCAACCCACTTGTCATACATCTCCTTAGATGTTTCCAAATCAGAAATATAGGCAACCAAAGGCTTGTGAATATAATCAACAATAATTTTCTTAGCTTTAACCTCACAGTTCTTATACTTATTTGTGCAGCTGCGGATGCATTTGAAGGAGGCTCCACTACTCCTCCTTTGACATAGTCCATGGCATCATTTTCTTCCAAAGTTAAAATTGGAGACATCATCCATTCATGATAGTGGGATTTTTCCTTAAGCTTGTCCTTGGATTTGAAGTAAGATGTAGTCGTCATTGGGACTAGTTCCAAGTTTTAGTCTAGCAGCTTCCATTAGTGATTGATTTTCCTCACTCTTGCTTAAGCTTTGTCTTCACCAGAGTTCTGATACCATGTTAATTTTAGATAACAATGGTATTTTCTATGCTTTAGCACAATTTACTTCAACGTTCCTTATCAGCGCAATGACAATTTCCAATTATTCACAGTAGCAATCACATTAACTTAATCACATTGACAGTAAATGCAAATAGGACATAAAAACAAGTGCATAAGACAAGGTAAGACAAGAGGACACAAGATTTGGTGGATGCCAGAGAAAAACCCCAATGTGGGGAAAACCCTTTGATCAAATCTTCTTACTATTATTCAATAGTTCAGCGAAGAGAGAGTACATAGATCAAATTTACTTTCCCAATACATAGTCAAAACAGCCTTGTCAAAAACAACAGTCAACAATAGTCAATTGCAACCCTAACCAAAAAGTAACAAAACTTCCTCCAAGCAGCGCTGTCAACAACAGTGCAATTCGTCCTTCAAGAAGGGTCAAAGTTAACCCAAAATAATCCAACCAGCTTAAGTCAAACTCAATAAAACTTCAGTCAACGTTGCGTCAAGCAGTGTTGCAGTCAACGCAGATCAAACTGCCCCAAATGCCTTGGTTTCTATGCCAGAGAATGTGACCTCAAGGAATCTGAATTCTACCAAGAAAAACACAGTGCGCTAGTTTGTTTCTCTGAAATTTCGGCCTACACTTGATTATAAAATTTTCGTCCTTCTATTCCACACGTGGGAAAGAGAAAGAGATTGTCCACGCTGTACATACCAATCTAATCTTATTTTATTATTTTCACTATTATTTTATAATTTCCTTAGGAGACCCATTTTAGAGCTCAGAATTCCCCTAATGAGTCATTGTTAAACTCTTCTTTGAATGAGTGTGTGTACACTATGGGATCCCACAGTCTATCATCTCAGATCGGGACAGCAAGTTCCTCAATACATTTTGGTCCAGTGTCTGGTAGATGCTAGACACCAAGTTCACTAAGTCCACATCTTTCCATCCCCAAACTGATGACCAGACAGAGCTCGTCAACAGGGTGATCGTCCACATTCTGCGCATGTACAACTCAAAGCATCCACGCACATGGGATGAGAGCCTCCCTTATGTCTAGCACAGCTATAATCAGGCTCTCCACAGCTCGACTGGGCACAGCGCTTTTCAGGTGGACTTGGGATTCCAACCACTATGTCCAATTGATGTGGCCATACCATTTCCAACTATTCATGAAGATTCAGCTCATGTCCAGTGCGAAGTCGATAAGGCAAACAACGTCATTGAGCACATCCAACACATCTGCCAGTAGGTCCACAACATTCTGGAGAAATCAAATGCCAAGTACAAGTAGCAATATGATCAACATTGGGTGCCACACAAGTTTCAGTTGGGCAACAAAGTCTGGTTGCATTTGAAGAATGAATGCCTTACCAGAGCCTAACAGAAACTCAAACCACTCTGATATGGTCCTTACACCATTACCAAGGCTATGGGAGACAATGCATTTGAGCTCAGCATTCCCCCATTCCTTGGTCTGCACCCAGTGTTCAATGTGGATCGCCTTTGACCATACTTCCCACCATTATTGAACACATCAAAAATTGCAGAACAATTCAGACCTACAGAGTTAAATCTAGATTGCATGGAACAAACCACAACTGATCGGTTCATGGACATGCAGATCAAACACACCCTACAGAAAATGATCCAACTATATCAAGTTGTCAAAGCAGGCCAACTCCTTCACCAAGGCAAATGGCTCACCAGGGACCAAGTTTAGCAGAAGTTTCATCATCTAATAGAGGAACTCAACGCAATGGAGATCATTTCTTCCTAAGGGGGGAGGAATGATTGAGGTGGATATTGGTGGCCACCCGCCTATTCCACATAGACCCCCACCATTGTTTCTTTCAATTATTCAGTTTCCTTATTTGTAGCACAATTTACTATTTTTGGCAGTTTTTTTGGCCCTGAACCTCGGAGCCGTTTTGAGGCCCTAAACGGCATTTGTTGGGAAAACCGAGGCCAACATGGGTCATAGACCCATGTTGGCCACTCGAAAGTTGTAGTCCTTGGATAGATCTTTCTAACAAGGGATTGCGCGCGTCAAACAGAGATCGTATGCCAAAGTTACGACTTCGGGAAGTTGATGTACCAATTTACCCAAACAGGGCCCATAGTTTGGCGCTTCATCTCCTAGGGTTAAGTTTTTTTATGTTTAGGATTTTCCATTGTTGCTCAATAATAAATAGGCCTTTGAGCCTCATTGTAACACAGTTCAAAGGCATGTAGCCGCCACATCTCTTCTCAAAGATAAGCTACCATCATCCGAGCTAGTATTATTTCCATTTTGTTTGTAAACATACTTCAGTGTTTGATATTAAATGAGATGAAGTGTTGTTTTTGTCGCGTCTCTGTATTTATGGTTATATATGTTATTTGTTGTGTTCATGTTTATGGATCACTGTCACCAATGACTTCTCCAATAAATAGGAGATGATTCTTGATTTCAGTAATCCTCATGAAGTACGATTGAATGGATTCTCCTCTATTCATCTTGATGTTTTTCAAATTGTTCTTGGGAAAGAGAACTTTATTTGCATTATATACTTTGAAAATCCCAACCAACGTGTCATACATCTCCTTAGATGTTTCCAAATCATAGATATATGCAACCAAAGGCTTGTGAATAGAATCAACAATAATTTTCTTAGCTTTAACCTAACAGTTCTTATACTTTATTTGTGCAGCTACGAATGCATTTGAAGGAGGCTCCACTACTCCTCCTTTGACATAGTCCATGGCATCATTTTCTTCCAAAGTCAAATCTAGAGACATCTTCCATGCATGGTAGTGGGATTTGTCCTTAGTCTTGTCCTTGGATTTGAAATAAGATGTAGTCGTCATTGAGAGTAGTTTTAGTCCAACAGCGTCCATTAGTGATTGATTTTCCTCACTCTTGCTTGGGCTTTGTCTTCACCAGAGTTCTGATACCATGTTAATTTTAGATAACAATGGTATGCTCTATGCTTTAGCATAATTTACTTCAATGTTCCTTATCAGCGCAATGACAATTTCCAATTATTTACAGTAGCAATCACATTAACTTAATCACATTGACAGTAAATGCAAATAGAACATAAAAACAAGTGCAGAAGACAAGGCAAGACAAGAGGACACAAGATTTGGTGGATGCCAAGGAAAAACCCCAATGTGGGGAAAACCCTTTGATCAAATCTTCTTATTATTGTTCAATAGTTCAGCAAAGAGAGAGAGAGTACATAGATCAAATTTATTTGCCCAATACACAATGAAAACAGCGCTGTCAAAAACAATAGTCAATTGCAACCCTAACCAAAAAGTAACAAAACTTCCTCCAAGCAACTCTGTAAACAGCAATCCAATTCGACCTTCAAGAAGGGTCAAAGTAAACCCAAAACAGTCCACCCAGCCTAAGTCAAACTCAATCAAACTTCAGTTAACATTGCGGTCAGACAGTGTTGTGGTCAAAGCAGGTCAAATTGCCCCAAATGCCTTAGTTTCTATGCGAGAGAATGCAGCCTCAAGAAATCAGAATGTGCCCAGAAAAACGTAGTCCGCTAGTTTGTTTCTCTAAAATTTCGGCCAGCACTTGATTCTGAAATTTTTGTCTTCTATGCCACACGTGGGAAAAAGAGAGAGATTGCCCACGTTGTACGAACCAATCAAGAGAAGAGAGAGAAGAATGATGTGATGAGTGATGTCCAAATAAGGAGAGAGGGCACTCCTATTTATACAATTCATCGAGGTTGAAGAGACACATCCATTGGGCTTCTTGAACCTACATTTGATTGAGGTCGACATTGACAATTTGTGTATGAAAGAATAAATTCAAAATTCCACTTCTGCTTATCAGAATAAAGATTATTTATATCAAAATTGGATCTCTCGAAAAGAGGAATCCAATGCAATAGTCATCTCCATCATGAGTTGTCTTGAGGTGGAATTTTGCCCTAGTTGCCAATTTTAACAATAGGGGAGTGGCTCTTTACAAGTCATGGGAGATTTTAAGTTAATTATACACTGGATGACTAGATTGGTACCTTTTCAAAATATGGACCTACAATCTTTGATGGATTAAAGTTAATACATGAAGAGGTCATATGGCCTATGTGGCAGTCAAACATGTTTACTTTGAGCTCAATATCACAATAGATTCACAATCAATCATGGGTTTCAATGCAATGGGATTTTCTAAATATTTGGGATTTCAAAAATCATTGCGACCTTTCATGTGATATGAAAATGTTGTATATTATGTTTTTAATACAAGTTTTATGATTGTTAAAACCATATGGCCAAAAATATTAATTCTTTTTTGGAACAACATGATTATCAACTAAGATGCTCTAAGCATACTCTTGCAAAATGTAATACTCTGATTTTTATATTGGAAATAAAATATTATGTTTTTTTTTTCTTGGGATAAAATATATATATATATATATATATATATATATATATATTCCAAGTAAAATCTCATGGAACCCCTTTCTATTCCTCCTAAGAATCTTCAAATGGAGGGCAACTCACCACCATTAACAATAGCCACTATTAGAAAACTCGATCAAATTTCTCCTTGATGACCATATGTCATGAGCAAATGGTACAACAAATTGAGCCAACTCTAAAGACTTTATTTTATTTCCAAGAAAATATAACGACCTCTACCCTAACATTGCTAACTATTTTGATAACACTTACCCACTCACCCTCCCAAAATTTTGTAAAAAAGAATATTAACAAACTTCACCATAACATTGCTAACTATTTTAACCCAAGTTGCACAAAATGCTGTAACATCTAGACGTTTCCGAAATGGACAAGGTTGGAAATGTCACCCCAATCCCCCTCCCAAAAATGGAAACATAGCTCAAAACATCGGATGAAATGCTATATATATATATATATATATATATATATGAAATGAAAGAATAAGACACAAAATACATTTTAGAAGGAAAACCAAGTCTATTAACTCCATGATGCAAAAATCCAAAATTAGTCTTTATAGATGAGGCTATATTTTATGAATTAAAGACAAATATTCGCCACATATTAATAATAATAACAATACTCATCCTCGTCAACAAAAATATAAAATGTTTGTTCAACAAAAATATAAGATGTTTGTTCAGCAGAAAAGGCAGGTCAATTTTACAAGTATTTCTAGTTCCACTTGCATCACCACTAAGATCAAGAGCATCCAGAAGTGTAGTTTTTTATAATGAAATTAACTTAGTAGTGAAATAAAATGTACGGAAATTATTTAATTAAGCATTTTTGAACCATACAAGGGACGCACACCCTTCTTGGACACTTGAACAGAATCGAAACAACCACTTAACTCACCAAAATGCTATACTTGCTATACTTTCCAGCGGAAATGTCGCTGTCTGTACCATACGATGTTTAAGAATCGTGAAATGCCACACGGTATGGCCAATGGTGTTTCAAGTTTCCGCCGAGTTTCGGAGTTTCAGTACGTTTCCGTTACCCGTACGCTGCCCAGGAAGGCATTTCGTGCAACATAGATTTTAACAAAGCTGACCCCTCACCCGACTTGTCACAAAAATTTTGGTCAAAAAGAAATAACAGTGATCTCCACCGTAACATCACTAACTATTTCAACAAAAGTGACACCCTCATCTCACTTGGTCAGCAAAATGTTGTTCAAAAAGGAACATGTGATAAAATGAGAAAAATATCACGAAGCATGCATGGTTTCAAATTTCAAAACATTGGGGTGTGCCTGTGCGCTATGACAGTAAAGAATGATATATGTCGCAAGTATTGTTCAAGTTAAGTTAAATATACAGCTGGTAAAATTACTACTTTGAAATGGAAGCTTTACTAGGTAAAGTTTCATGCTTCTTAACATTAGGGAACCCAAACGGAAATTATATGCATCCATCAAGGAAGC
This sequence comes from Pinus tabuliformis, assembly GCA_031772625.1. Classification (NCBI taxonomy): domain Eukaryota; kingdom Viridiplantae; phylum Streptophyta; class Pinopsida; order Pinales; family Pinaceae; genus Pinus; species Pinus tabuliformis. The sequence continues at coordinate 2,060,030,574 of CM062818.1, forward strand.
GAATCATAAATTACATACGTTCAATGGCTTATCAAAAAGAGGATCTTGTGTACAATCAATTTTTGTATGTTGTTGTGGTATCACTAATTTGAAGCGACTCCGAGAATAAAAGATGGCATTCTTGGCCATGATTAGTCTTTGCTTTAGAGTTGCAAAAAAGGCCACCTAAATTAAATTTTGCAGGTATGAAAGAATGCTCTAGATCAGATATTTCAGGGGTAAAGACCTATTGCATGAATACATTCTAGTAACCATTTAAAATGAAATGATAAAAATTACAACTGTTTGTTATAACAGTTGTGAACCATAATTCTACAACACAGCAATAACAATATCTTGTATACCACAACGCCATAGAACATAATTAGTTACCTTGCACCAGTGGGAGAGGCTTGTCCATCTTGCATGTTTTCATTTTAATTTGATATAGACCTGAAAATTCTAAACTGAATTTAAGGCAATTAAACAATCTTTTGATGTGCTCATAATAATCACAACATTTGCTATTATTGATGTATAATGATTAGACCGATGCACTGCTTCTGGTTCCAAAAAATAATTTGGAACATATCTATTGATTTAATTATGAAGCACTTTATATGCCAATTGAGCTTTCATTGTCCAGTGGCAGTGAGATTGATGCAATGTTAAGTTATACACCCAGGAGCCATTCTCACTGTGGTCTGTCCCTCGTGAATATTATGTCAAAAAAAATGGATAAGGCCAACTACAAGTCCTGGGCGAATTTGGCTGAATAGATAACCCTCAGTCCTGCCATCTAAGTTGAAGCACCTTTCAAAAGAAGCAACATTTTTAATAAAAAACATTGAAAAAATATTTAAATACATGGATTGATATATTTATGAAAGTGGAACTGGACATATATATATATATCAATCATTGGGGTTCGTTCTGCAACTGGACATATATAAACATCAATGTACTCTGATTTCAAAATAACTTGTGTTGTTACACGCAAAAACATCTTACATTGCTTTTAATTCCTCCTCCAATATACAGACCATGAAACGATTATCTCTGCCAATGTGCATGCAGCGATAATCGATTTTATCGTTGCATGTGAACAAACAGTTAGATATAATAAGATTCGTGTCATTATTAGATCACATGACTAAATTTCGCCATCTCCTAATCTTGCTTGAAAGATTGCTAGAGTAAATAATTAATAAATACAAGGTCTAACAAGCCCTCCTTGCCAATAGGCCATTAGTTCATTAGTGAGGTTGACACATTATCAAGCTGAAAAGATTGACAATGATTACTAAGCCATCCACCTGAGTTCCATTCTCACTATAGTCTGCCCCACCCAAATGGCATGTTTCAAAAAGGATGGGGCTGGAAGCAAGTCCAGGCCAACTTTTATGGAATTGATACCCCTTAAAACTTCCACTTAAGTCCATGTTATGCAGTGCCCAACCTGATGGTGTATTTCATGAAGCACCATTCCAGAAAGAGAAAACAGAACTAACCTTGAATTTGGCTGAAAAGTACATTATTAGTCAAGGCTGGTTCAAAAAGAAAGTCGCTGTTTACTCAAAATATCAATTCACTGTCAACCCCACTAATCATATAACGTGTCAATTTGAGATCAACCAGCCCACAAGCCTGACAAAAAATGTGTGAATTGTACCTGCCCACCTGCAACTTATATTGGATTTGGATTATTATCATTTTTTTCCTTCTATGTCAATTCAAAGTTTGGATGTCAGAGAGAATCTAACTTTTCCTAGGCTGTCATAGCTATGCTGATTCTACATTGGATAGATATTTGTATTGGAACATATAAGACCACAGGATTCAAGATACACAAAGAACTTGAACATCCAGCAAAAAATTACAAATTCAGTATGCTAGACCATATGACGTTCAACAATTAACTTCAAAAATTATTAATTTCTCTAGTTGGACTTCTTAAAAAATGTATTCAATCAGTAGATCTCAACTTTTGATCTATTTCAGTATGTGCTATGGATTTTCAATACACAGGAACTTATGATAGCAGGACACAGGAAACCCTGCCATTCTTGGAAACAAAATACTATTATACAACAGCGACAGCAAGCCAGTAACCATAGGCTACTATAATATTGCCTCCTTATCTTTGGCCATCAAACCAGAGCTTGCAGTCCACACTCCGGTATGGTACAATATCAGATTCATGTAGAGGTGTAAATAAAATGAATAACGATCTACATGTTCCTCAAAAGTAAGGAGAAAAATAGCTATCCATGAAAGAGTCTCATAATTTCCGTACAACAGTACAGAAGCTCCGGTTCTAGTGAAAGATCAGCTCTACTTCCATTGAGTGACAAAAAATATCAACATCCTTCGACCTGAGAAAATTGTGAAATCAAAAAACATGTAAATTTTCATGTTTTGTTGAGACGATAATCAAGTAACAATGTGAAAATTATGTAAAGAGTATAAAACAACATGAAGATTAAACCAACAAATTGACATGCCAAGAAATTAATATAACAAGAATGTGTTAATTCTTGCTCAAGCCTAGTTGGGATGCTACTAAAGCATGGCTTTCCTGTCAAATAGCTTGCTGACGAAAAAAGTTATTGTCTAAAGACCACCCCTTTTAGGTACAAATCTTTCAAGATTATTCGAGTTAAAAGGTCTTGCCCATCTCATCTGTTTAGATCTGTTCACACAAGCCATCAATCTACTTAACTAAATATACATGGATCTTTCTACATTAGCACTATGATATCGAATAACTCTCATTTACCAACTTGAAATTTTTAAGCTAGCTAGTTTACATTATTGAATTATTCCTATTGATTGTTATAGCACCAAGCCTCAAAAGTAAGCAATTTAAAAAAATAAATACTCAAAGACTTTGATGCTAGTTGGAACAATTCAATTCATTTCACAGCCCTCGTAAAAAAAGCAGAGCCACTCAAGTACTGACCACTCCTGGGAAAAGTAGCAGAGATAGAGTCAGAACAAGGAATAAAAATGTTTAAATGATCAGACCTATGGTTTATAATGAAACTATTGGGGATTTACACACACACATATACACCAAGAATGTGCTAATGCTTGCTCAAGCCTAGTTGGCATGGTACTAAAACATGGGTTTCCTGTCAAATAGCTTGCTGAATAAGAAAATTATTAACTAAAAGACCACCCACTTTAGCTACCAATTTTTCAAGATTATTTATTTGGATTAAAAGCTCTCAAACCTCTTATCTGTTTAGATCTGTTCACGGTTAATAATAAGCCATCAATCTACTTAACTGAATAAACATGGATCCTTCTACACCAGATCTATGATGTTGAACAACTCTAATTTACCGAATTGAATGTTTTTAGCTAGCGTACATTATTTCTATTGATGTACACAATTTAAGAACATAAATGACATGGAAGACATTGGCATTAGTTGGAACAACTCAATTCATTTCACATGCAAAAAAACAGTGCTTACCATTTTTTTTAAATGCAGAGACACTCAAGAACTAACCACTCTTGCAAACAGTAGCAGAGATGGAGCCAGAACCAGGAATAAAAATTGTTCAAACGATCATCTAATGTTTTATAAAACTATTGGGGACATGTACATTAATATATATGTAAATTCCCTTAACAATACCACTGGAGCCCTAAGTCACCTTGTTTGAGTTCAAGTTCGAATTCAGCAATCTCGAAATTCAACAAAAATTTTACAGTAATAATTTTGGTAATAAAATTCATCATTTAGTTTGATGGGCTGTAAAATTTGAAAATTTGAAAATTTATATAATAAATATGCAATACAATCATTAAACAATACTGCTACATCTCAAAGCAGTCGACACTGTAATCTGGAACTATTCAAAAAGTGGTTTCATCGTACTGAGACTGGGGTGCAGAAGGAATAATGTGTGGCACCGAGTGGGAGGAAAGATATACAGAGGGAGGATTATTGTGACACAGCTGGAAGACTTTTTAGGGTTTATTTATTTTTTAACTTTTAACTAAAAAAGGAATTTGAATCTAATGTCAACAAATTTAGACAAACACTGGTGAATATAAGACAGAATCTGTTCAAATTTGAACCCAATTTTAAACTCGCCTTGAAATTAGCCAGAATGAAAAAAAATTGTTCAGACTAGCTTGAAGTTCAGCAAATTTCAAATTTCAACCTTGAAATTTGCTAAACCCAGTGACTATGTTGGGGTCTTAACTGGTTGGTTAAGAGGGAGTGCTGATATTCCCCCCAACAATGTGGTACGTTTGTTCCATGAAATGGTGGGGTCATCATGGCCACTAAGTCGGGCCAAGCATCACATTTTCCATTCAGTACAACATGTTGTCCCTTCTCTTGATAGGTGGTAGATGCTCAACACTTGAAATATAAGAAATTACCTTAACAACCACATACAGTAGGATGAAGTTGCTGATCAAAGTTACAAAACATGCCATGGTACCAGATATATATAGTCGTGCATAATTAATAGACGGTTGATTTAATGTGGCAGAAACCCCATGATGTATATCCGAAAATGAACTTAGAAGTGTGATCAAAATTACAAAAAATGAACATGTGGCTACTGATCAAAACTTTAACAGTATTACCATTGACCAAGGCCTAGCATTGCTGTTGGAAAGAGTGAAACGTGAAACCACTATAAAAGGCAATTGAGTCAAAAGGGGCTTGCCCAGGTAAGTGAACGCAGAGTGTTGTTATAGCCACTATCAAAGTTTGATTCCCCACAGTAGCAAACCTCAGGTGCCAGTAGCAAACCTCAAATAGTGAAAACCATCATGGATATTAAGCCAGGCTATAGAAGTCACATGCCATTAGTGCCGAGCAGTGTCCCTCCTGATAGGAGACAGATACTTGGCACATTAAAGTCTAAATGAAGCATCCTAAAGACATTTTATAATAGATTAACAAATTTGACGTTAGAATAAAAAAATGTGTAGAATTATTATAGTTTAAAAGGTCGTGGGAAGATAAATCACCTAAAGGTAACAGAAAACAAAATGTGAAGAAGAACCCATGGTCCAAATGACCATATATTACCTCCAGTGGATTGTAGTATAACAATATTAGATGGTATATTGTTCATTTCATAGCCAACTGTAATTGGAATAGTTCCTACTCAACACATGCAGAACCCCTGTTTGTTGTAATGAATGGGCCATTTTGATTCTAGCGTATATATCCTATCTATATTGACCCAAGATTGGAATACTGAACAAAAAAGGAGAATGGTATGAGAAACAAGGATAGAGAATTTTGGGAGATAACAGTGTAATGCAGAATCCCTGTTTGTTGTAATGAACTGGCCATTTTGATTCCAGCGTATACATCCTATATATTGACCCAAGATTGGAATACTGAACAAAAAAGGATAATGGTATAAGAAACAAGGATAGAGAATTTTGGGAGATAACAGTGTAAATCTCATCTCCCAGATGCCCCCCATCAATGTATATTATGTATATACAGTTGATCAGCACCACTCTAATATAGTGACAAGATAGGAACCAGAACAAGAATGGGAATGAGAACGGGCTCGTAGATCAACCACAAAAATTTTGGTGCACCTTAATATCTTGTAACTTGTCCTGTCCCTTTCCGAGTGATCACTACATGGGAAATGACTGATTAAATTAGATTAATATATGGTTATGTGAACAGGGTGAACTTTATAAAGTCACATTATTGTGCATTTATTTGCCCATGGTATCGATACCCGGTATTGGCACCCATGGAATACTTACCCATGGTATTGGGATGAACAAAAATTATAAAAGGGAGCTCAAGATCATTCTTTAAGCATATTGATGGATGATTTCTCTTATTTGATTTTGAGCCTTTGTGGCTAAATAAGGGGTAAAACCTGTTGATTTTTGGGTAGCATCGGATGTGCTCTAGCTCCGAAATGGAGGCGCTAGAACACACAAGATCTCCAAGACCCAGAAATCGTTTGGAGAAATTCCACCCGGAGTGCGTGTTATTCAAATAATTATAAAACATAGGAAATTAAATAGAAAGTAAATTAATGTAAATATGGGTGAGAAGCTTATAAGTGACGAAGATCAAGTCTAATTTAATCTTAGCCATTGATTAGATATTAGATCACAGTCATTGATTTCTCAACAAGAAAAGTATAAAGGAAGGCTTGGGGTCAATTGGAGAATGCACACAGGGAGAGCAGCACTTGAGCTAAATCGAAATTTTGGGGCGTGGTTTGCTGAAAATTTCGAAGTAAGCTTCTAGTGTAGAGAGGGGCAGTTCGGCAACGGGACTTTTGTCCAAGGCCGAGAATACATAACAAAGAGGCAGTGCAGAACCAGAGAGAGACACCGCAGCTCGAGGAGGGTGACGCAGAGGCTAGAGGGCTGATGCAGTCATCTAGAGGCAGCGTTGGGTTTCTGTGAGGCAAATCGAGCATCAATTCAGCAGATCAATTTCTGAGCCAGGAAGGCTCACAGGGAGGGTGACGGAGTTCCAACGCAGAGCTTGGAGCAGCCATCAATGCCTAGCACTGGGGACAACGCAGTCACCCATGGAGTGTGTTCATCTGTCTCCGGATAGAGTTACTTCTGTCGGGTTTATTTTCTGTTGGGTTAGCCGGATTTGGCACCCTAGTTGTATTCAAAAATCTGCTTAACAATAAAACCCTCATATCTGTTGCAATGGTTTTCCGACGCTGGGTTTTTCCTGAGACGTTTAGTCCAAAAATAAGTGTGTCCTTTGTGTGGTTGTCTCATCTATTTTTCAGTACTTGATCTGTATATTGGTGTAGGTTGCAGTGTATTTGCATTAATATTTTTTGAATATTTCTGAAAATAACTTGTTAAAATGGAGAACACAAGTAGGTAATGCAAATCAGTTTACTGCAGTAGGATTTCTAGTTTGTTAGATTCAGAAATTTTCACATCGTATCAAAGCAATTGCAGATCAAGGAGGACTTAAGCCATCAGTGAAGGGACAGAGGAAAATCAGTGTGACAGACAGCGCAAATTTCATCTAGAGTTGCTGGTGCGGTGCTGATTTTGTTGGTGCAGAACAGTACCTAGTGGGGCAGAAGCAAAGTAGAGGGAATCAATTCCTCAAAAGATTTTTTGCCAAAAAATCTAGATCCAGTGCTAAGCAGCAGCAAAGAGAGATCAGAGAAGGGTCGTTCGATAGTGATTGGCAGAAGGATTTCCGTGAAGGAAATCGAAATTCAGAGGGAGCTTGTTCCTTAGAGGATTTCTAGCGCCAAAGAAATCCAGATCCGAGTTTTGTTGGGGCAGTAGCGAAAGAGGGAGAAGAGAACCAGTTCGACATTCATTTGAGCAGAGATGGTCGTTAACGGACTGAGGGATCAGGACAAGTTGGATGGAGCATCCAACTTCGTCATCTGGAAGGCCAGGATCCTGGCAGTTTTGGATAAAAATCACATCAAGGATTATGCCTTGAGGACGGTTGTTGTTCCGGTTGATGTTGATCCTCTCAAGAAGTACAAGGAGGCTCAAGCAAAAGCGAAGTGCATGATCTTAGACGGGGTCAAGGATCATGTGATCCCACATATTGCTGAGAAGGACACAACAAGGGAAATGTGGGAGGCCTTGACCACATTGTACGAGGGAACTTCCTTTCGGCGAAAGATGTTGCTTGAGAGTTAGCTGAGACAGTTTCAAATGCAGAAGGGAGAAGAAACCGATCCCTTCCTTCTCAGGTTGCAAAGGAGCCGTGACAAACTAACTTCCGTAGGGGCTACACCAGATCCTGAATTTATGGTCGGGACTGCCCTGAATGCAGTCACTGAAGAGGGAAAATTTGTCCAAAGCATCTTGGGCAATGCTTCTCTTCTCAATTGGGAGGAGATGTGGGCAGCTCTTCGACAAGAAGAGACCAGACGATGGACAAAGGCGGGAAGCAGCAGCAAAGCGGTCAGAATCAAGGAGGAAGAGGAGGATGCGTCTCTCGCATCAGTGGGACAACAAGGGCAGCAGAAAAGAAAGAAAAAGGACATATCCAAAGTCAGATGCTTCAGATGTGGAGAAATGGGTCATTTCGCCACACAGTGCCCTCAAAAGAAGAGAAGTCTGACTCAAAGGTTGTTCTAGCGCAAGCTGACAAAGAGGACGATAATGATTGCACCATGAGTGCTCATGCACCTCTAGAGAAGAGGTGGGGTGATATTGAGTTGTAGTCGAGGAGGACTACATAAAAGGGGCAGGATCCTTGAGGTGCCCAAACTCTTGGATCACGTACAGCTATGGGAGCCCTTAATGACAGAAGCAGAATGACGGGAGTCAGTTGGTGTGAGGGATGATGGAGCAACAATGGCAGAGCTAGAGCGCCAAAGTCTGAAGCAGTGCAATGGAGAGTTGCGGCAATGCAGAAGGCACTGAGCAGATACAACAACAACACAGTAGCATCAGAGGATCAGCACAGATTAGCAACAGAGGCAGCTTTAGTGTCAAGGGGCATCCAAACTAACCAGCGTGTCAGCGTTTGGGTGGCTTTTCAGTTGCTTAATTCTCAGCGACTAAGTTGCAGTGCAGCAGTTAGCAGTGGCAGTGCTATGGGCAGCATAATGAAGCATATTGAGAGGGAGTTGCAATACAGATACAGTAGTGACAGTGGCAATGTCATGAGCAGCAGTACAGATTGCAGCAGCGCAGTGGATGAAGGGCAGCAAGTCGAGCATCAACAGCGCAGAGGACCGATGATGTGGATCAGTGTGATACTTCTGCTGGGAAGTATTGCTAGAGCACATTTCTCGCTAAGAGGGAGTGTTGATTTTTGGCTAGCATCGGATGTGCTCTAGCTCCGAAATTTTGTGGAGGGGCTAGAACACATGTGATCCAGGTGGATGTTGGTGGCCACCCACCTATCCCACTTGGACCCCCACAACTGTCTCTTTCAGTTTTTCAATTTTCATAATTATAGCACAGTTTACTATTTTTAGCAGTTTTTCGGGTCCTGAACTTCCGGAGCCGTTTTGAGGCCCTAAACGACGTCTTTTGGGAAATCTGGGAGCAACATGCGTCGATGGACCGATGTTGCTCTTCCCGAAGTTGTAGTGCTCGGATAGATCTTTCTAACGAGCTATTGTACGCGTCAAATGAAGAGTGGGCGCCAAAGTTACGACCCAAGGAAGTTGATGTGCCAACTTACCCAAAACAAGGCCCACAATTTGGCATTTCATCTTCTAGGGTTAGGTTTTGGGATGTTAAGGGTTTTCCATTGTTTCTCAACAATAAATAGGCCTTCGAGTCCCATTGTAACACAGTTCAGAGGCATGTAGCCGCCACATCTCTTCTCAGAGATAAGCTACCATCGCCCTAGCTAGTGTATTTCCATTTCTGTTTGTAAGCATATTTCAGTATTTTACATTAATGAAATGAAGTATTATTTTCGCCGCATCTCTGTGTTTATGGTTATCTCTGTAATTTGTTGCATTCCTATTTAAATCCGGATCAGTGGTATTAGAGCAGTCTGCTTTTTCTCTGTTTTTCTTTGCATGTCCCCAACGAGGTCAGGATATAAGGAGTCAGGGCTTGAACTGGTCGAACCTTTGCAAGACCAGCCTCGCAAATCCCGACGGCCTCCCATGGCAGATGAAAAGAAAGATGAAGAGGCAGGAGATCCTATCAAAATCTTGCTCGAAGAAGCCCTCGAGCAACAAAGGAACGTGATGATGGGCAGCTTTGCCAAGATCCTTCAGCGGCTACCTAGGGGCGACGCATTGGCTTCCAACAGCTACGCTGGAAATGCCACACTGTTTAAGGTACAAGTTAATTTTGAAATCCCCATATTCGAGGGTCAGATAAACACAAATGCCGTAGATAAATGGTTAAATCTGCTAGAGGGTTATTTTTCTGTTCATGAATTTTCGAGTCAGGAAAAGATTGTTTTCGCTCTTCTCAAAGCAGCCCCCCACGTCAAGGACTGGTGGGAAACCTATTGCAAGCATAAGGATGAAAGTACGGACTCACTGTTCACAGCCGCACCCACCTGGAATTCCTTCCGGGATGCCATCAAGGAGCAGTGCTACCCTGTCAAAAGCTTTGAAGACAAATACATAAAGTGGACCACGCTGCGGCAAGGACAGGACCAAGATGTGCCGAAGTTCACAAACATTTTTCATACCCTTTGCACACAGTTGGGTATCAAAGATTCTGAGCTACATCTAATACTCAAATACCGCGACTACCTACATAGATACATCCAGGAAGAGATGAAGTTTCTGAACATCTCCTTACTCGGCACAGCGTACCGATACGCTGTCAAAATCGAGCAAAAGTTCAAACAAAAGAAGAGAGACTTTAGATCTACAAATCCGAAGACCAAAGGACAAAGCTAAGGCGGGGTGACCCAAGACAACCCGTCGAAGCTGCAAGAAAAGAACAACACCACGAAATCGAAGAAGGACACAGGAAAGTGGTGTGAGTTCCACAAGAGTCCCACTCATAACACAAGTGAGTGTCGGACCAAGCAGTCGTTGGTGGCCGAGTTGAAGGCTTCCGAATCAGATGCATGTTCCGACCTTGAGTCAGAACCCGACAAGGGGAATGGCAAAGGGAAGCAGATCATTGATGTAGAGCCCAGTGCCACTGTTGCCACTGCCAAGATCCAGAAGAATGAGCCCGCAGATCCAGAGGAGGGGGAGCATCTTTTCCACTCACAAATGTGAGTGGAGGGTTCACTGCTACAATTCATTGTTGACAGTGGGCGCTAGAAGAACCTCATTTCAGCAGAGGTCGTGAAACGGTTAGGCCTACCGACTACACCACACCCACAGCTGTATAGTATCGGGTGGCTTCACAAAGGACGAGATCTCCGAGTCCGCCAGCAATGCCGCCTTTCCTACAGCATCAAGCCCTTCACAGATGAGGTATTATGTGATGTTACACCTATGGATGTTTGTGATGTATTATTAGGCCAGCCATACTTGTGGAGGCGACATGCTGTGTATGAGTCAAGGCCTCGCGTTGTTATTATTTATTTGGGTAACTCATTATACAGGATACCGGAAGTAGCCCCGCCTACCGCCACCTCTTTGATCGCTGCTAAGAAAGGCAGCAAGCTCATCTCACAGACTAGGAAATTTATTTTCTGTCTGAGTAAGGGGAAGATCATAGCCACATCCATGACCCCTACAAAGGGTTCCTCCACACAGCAGTAGAGGGATACGGTCATGAAAGAACACAACAACAACTTCTCCTCAACCACAGGGGTATCACACAAGCTTCAGGTGGGCAACAAATTCTGGTTGCATCTGCAGAAAGAACACCTTACAAGAGCCCATCAAAAGCTCTGACCTCGCCGACATGGTCCATTCCTTCGCCTGCACCAAGTGTTCAATGTGTACCACCCTCGACCATGCTTCCCACCATTACTGGACACGTCAGAGATTGCAGAACAGCTCACCAGGGACCAAGTTCAGCAGCAGCTTCCTCATCTCATGGAGGAACTCAGCGCAATGGGGACCATTGCTTCCTAAGGGGGGAGGGATGATTCAGGTGGATGTTGGTAGCCATCCACCTATCCCACTTGGACCCCCACAACTGTCTCTTTTAGTTTTTTAGTTTTCGTAATTGTAGCACAATTTACTATTTTTAGCAATTTTTCAGGTCCTGAACTTCCGGAGTTGTTTTGAGGCCCTAAACGACGTTTTTTGGGAAATCTGGGAGCAACATGCGTCCATGGACCGATGTTGTTCTTCCCAAAGTTGTAGTGCTCGAATAGATCTTTCTAACGAGCTATTGTACGCGTCAAACGAAGATCAGGCGCCAAAGTTACGACCCCGGGAAGTTGATGTACCAACTTACCCAAAACGGGGCCCACAATTTGGCGTTTCATCTTCTAGGGTTAAGTTTTGGGATGTTAAGGGTTTTCCATTGTTTCTCAACAATAAATAGGCCTTCGAGCCTCATTGTAACACAGTTCAGAGGCATGTAGCCGCCACATCTCTTCTCAGAGAAAAGCTACCATCACCCTAGCTCGTGTATTTCCATTTCTGTTTGTAAGCATATTTCAGTATTTTACATTAATGAAATGAAGTATTATTTCCGTTGCATCTCTGTGTTTATGGTTATCTCTGTAATTTGTTGCATTCCTGTTTAAATCCGGATCAACATGAGATCTCCAAGACCCAAAAATTGTTTGGAGAAATTTTACCCGGAGTGCATGTTATTCAAATAATTAATTATTTTTTATTGGTGCCTAAGTTAAAACTTAAGAAATTAAAATAATTAAAGTGAATTAATGTAAATAAATTAAAATAATTAAAGTGAATTAATGTAAATATGGGTGAGAAGCTTCTAAGTGAGGAGCATCAAGTATAATTTAATCTTAGCGATTGATTAGAGATTAGATCACAGTCGTTGATTTCCCAATAGGAAAAGTATAAAAGCTTGGGGTCAGTTGGAAAATACACACAGGGAGAGCAACACTTGAGCTAGATCGAAATTCTGGGGCATGGTTTGCTGAGAATTTCAGAGTAAGCTTCTAGTGCAGAGGGGTATTTCGGCAGCGAGACTTTTGTCCAAGGTCGAGACTACATAACAGAGAGGCAGTGCAGCAACAGAGAGAGACAACACAGCTCCAGGAGGGTGATGCAGAGGCTGGAGGGTTGACGCAGTCACTTAGAGGCAGCGCTAGGGTTTTTGTGAGGCAAATCGGGCATCATTTCAATAGATCGATTTCTGAGCTGGCAAGGCTCACTGGGAGGGTGACGCAACTCCTAGAAGAGGTGACATAGTTCCAGCGCAGAGCTTGGAGAAGCCATCGCTACCCAGCACTAGGGACAGCGCGGTCACCTGTGGGATTTGTTCATCCAGTTGCTGGATTCACCAAAATATCTGTCTCCGAATAGAGGTACTTCTGCGAGTTTATTCTCTGTTGAGTTAGCCGAATTTGGCACCCTAGTTGTATTCAAAATTTTGCTTAATAATAAAACCCTCATATCTGTTGCACCAGTTTTCCCACACTGGGTTTTTCTAGGGACGTTTAATCCAAAAATAAGCGTGTCCTTTGTGTAGTTGTCTCATTTTTTTTTAGTACTTGATCTGTATATTGGTGTAAGCTGCAGTGTATTTGCATTAATATTTTCTAAATATTTCTGAAAATAACTTGTTCAAATGAAGAACACAAGTAGGTAATGCAAATCAGTTCACTGCAGTAGGATTTATGGTTTGCTAGATTCAGAAATTTTCACAAAACCTTATCCCTAAGAAAAATTGGGTTCAGTGTTGAAACTATACACCCTAGCAAATTCAAGAAAAAATCATTATGGAATTCTCATTGGAGTGTGTTGATTGGCAAGATAGGTTTGCCAGAATTTTGGGGTTTTAATTTTGTCAAAAGATTCCATTTGTTTTGCAGGGCATATTTCATGAGGAGATCTCCATATTTACACTCATGGCATTAAGAAGAAATTTTATTGCAGGGGTTTCAATTAATTTTTTTTGGAGCCCAAATTCCATCAATAATAATTATTTATTTTGGCATGGTCACATACTTGCTGGGAAACCAAGTTATATTGTGAATTAGTGGAGGACATGTGCAGTCTGGAAGGGCCCAAATAAATCAGTGAGGAACCATATATTCCCTGGGTCGAATTTGCAATGGGAGAGCAGTGTTTACTGTTTATTCTTGAGAGACCAAATTATAGCTTGAAGCACAACTCATCCTGAGGACCATGTTCATGCCAGCAGATTCTTTTTTTCGGTGTCTTGATTGGTGGGCCAATTCTGTAAGTTGAAGGCCGAATTTATGTGGCAGGTCGCATGCTAAGTTGTGAGATCAATTCCTGAAGAAAGTTGTGGCTAATTCATCAAGGGAAGTGACTATATTTATATAACAGCCAAATCTGTTTGAAGAGGTTGTATACCATCCTGTAGGCTGATTTCTGTCATTTATTGGGAGGACTGATTTCTTCATGTGGATTGATGGGTGTTGGGGGCTGAGTATAGTTACATTTTGAGAGGGCTGAGTTCATCTCTGTGGCAGCTTAAGTAGAGTTGAAGCTCCAAGTATTTATTTTAACATAATTTAGTGAAGGGTTTGCACAGAGTTTGGAGGACTGTATCTCTTATAGACAGAAGCAATCTTCTTTAAACGCCTACAGCCCAGATCTTGCCACTTGCGAGGATATTAATCAAATGGGGGGCAAGACTCTGATCAGAGTGCAATCATTGAAAGGGCCGTGAGTACTCTGGGCTGCTATCATCTGTACCAGCGCTAAACTTGCATCAGGTAATGAGAGGGCTACAACAGTGATAATTTCACATCAGTTTCCTACAGTCACACTGCCAGGTTCCAAACTGGTCTTGTATGCCAATATTGATGACAGTTAATTGGCTAATGTTTTTACCCCTTTGTTGCTGTCATATGAATAAGATTTTACTCCTATATGTCTTTTAAGTTTTTACTAATGATGCTGATATATTAATTGCATGATAATTGAGATAATGATTCTATGCCATCAACCACAAGATTACCTGTAAGATTCATGCATAGAAACTGTTTGTCAAAATGCTCCAACCAGCAGTTAATGTGTTGTACAAGGCAAATTGGCAAACTAAGGAATATCATAATGGCTGATTGGTAAAATCCTAGTAAGGGACATTACATAACTTATAGGGAATGGTAGACATTACAGGGAATGATCTACAAGGGTCCTGCTACTGACAGTAGAAACCAGGCAAACTTGGGAACACCCATATATCTTCTCAGCAAACCCAACCATTGAATTTCTATTTTCTTATCACCATTCTGTAGTGTATATAAATCAAAGAAAAATTATTGAAAGGACCAACCGTAGGTGGCAAAACCCTAAAGAACAAAGAAATCAAATAAAACTACGTTTGAGATATTTGCTACCAGACCTGCACACTGAGAAACAGCTGCATTTACTGAAAGCTAAATGAAATTCAGTTGGATGATAAGAATGAAACAGCTATATGCTATCAAAGGAGAAACTTTATTACCTTGTTGATTCTGTTACTTCTACAGCGAATCAGCCCACTCATTGATGCCTTCATAGGCAGTCCTTAATGGCTATTAGCCAAGCTATCCAGATTCAAGACAGTATGAAACATCAAACAGTTCTCCAAAATTCCTTCGTTAGGCTAGTGCTTAGGTACACACTGGAAGCTTGAATCTCTTTTTCAAGCTCTTTTTCTTAATGAAGTCGTGTGGCCTGCTTCCTATTTGTAGTTGGCATTTAGAGAGTTTATAGATCCCCTCAGTTGCCATACAAGCATTGCAAGCACCACAAGCAAAGTTATGATTAGAGGCCTGGCTTCACAATTCTACAGACAAAAAGGTACAAGACGAGGGTGGAACCTCAAGCAAAAGAAACTCCATAAAGCAGCTAACAAAAGTTAAAACGGAATTGGTGAACTTTGCCAAGTGGCAATCCTCAAAACCACTTGTTCAATTGAAAATGAACCCATTCCCCTGGATATCTTAGAGACACAGAGGCCAATTCTACAAATATTGCCATTACAGTGCTCAGAAAACTACACTGAAGAAAACCAAAATATTCTATTGAAATATGGCATCTTTGCAAAATTTCAGGCTGGCTTGCAAAAGAAGAATCTTTGTTGCTGAATGGATAGGCTATAGGAAGTTGGAACTGCTTTAGAAGCATCTTTTCTGCCAAATGGTCCCAACAAATATGGTAGCAAAGGTGAATCCATGACACCTATCCTTAGAAGCAGGAAAGATGAATCCATGACACCTATACTAAGAAGCAGCAAAGGCGAATCTGCGACAACTATACTTACAAGTAGCAAAGGTGAATCCATGACACCTATTCTTAGAGGAAGCAATCACTGGAGGAATACTGAAAGGACATAATTTCAGCTTGAATTTTGGGACTGAAGGAAAAATTGGAAATAAAGACGTGAGATAAATCATAGAAAATATATCCAATATATCAAAAAGAAATTATTGCCAAACATTACACATTTATCAAACAATCTATGCATAGAATGGAAAAAAAAAATGGTCAAATTCAATTTCAGGGCTCTTGACACAGTTATTTTTCCCCGCAGAGATAAACCCGTAATTTCATTCATAGAAATGAGTGAAAATTACATTCCTTCAATACACATGGTGTGTATTCATATAGCAAAGAAGACCAAAAAGGAAATGCAGCTATGAGAGCTCATACAGGGCCGAGCTCCTTACACTAAGAGGCTCTTGACACAGTTACAGGGGTCTGAGAAATCAAAATCATCATGTCCAATCTATGCATTTGGAAAATAAGTAGGTTTCAAGACTCATTATGCTCACCTTATGCTTCTCACTCCTGCATGCCAGGAGCAGGACCATCTGATGGAGCTGCTGCTGTTGCAGCAAGTGCAGATTTCAACGCAGAATTTTTATTAGCAAGCTTTCGTTTACCCCTTTTCCCAGACAACAATCTAGCTATCTGTAATTGAGTTTTGGCTATGATCTCTGTGCGCTTGAGTTCCATCTCACCTCTCCTAACCTCTGTCTCTGCCCTCAAGCGTTCTGAGTCCTTGTACATCTCCATCTTTGCCTGCTCAAGCTTGAGGATTGAATCAGCAAATGATCGAATGCTTTCTGCTACTTCACTGCTTGAATTCTTCCTGCGTTTTGATGATTGGCCCTTTCCTGAGCCCTCCCCCACATTTGCAACTTTGCTCCGAGGAGTACTGGTGTCACTGTCCAAAGCCACACTTTCTTTCCTATTTGGCAACGTGTTAGAACCATCTTCCTGGTTGCTGTCCTGCATCTGTCCCTCTGGTTCCACTACTGTCAAAATGTTCAGATTCCCTTCAACGAATTCTCCCGGATTAGGTTGGATCTCTTGTACTCTCTTAAAGACCACCATCTCTGAATCTCCAATTTCCACCTTAGGCAAGGCTTGCAGTCCCAGATCGGTGAGTGCCGGCTGTCCACCCGTATCAACACACACCCCACCAGGCCTGGCTTGGGGCATAGTCGAGCATCTTAACAACCCATCCATCCTTGAAAAGAAGGGCCAGGAAGAAGGTCCAGAACCGGGATTGCATGTACTCGCAGCTTCAGACCGATATCTCTTCTTCATAGACTCGATCTTGTTTTTACATTGTGACTGTGTCTTGTGTGATTTGATTCCAGAACTACGAGTAGAAACTTGCTTTGCCACATCCTCCCAATCATTTCCTTTGAGCTTGGCCCGATTTCTGAGAAGCCATTTGGACTCGTACGCATCCAGAAGAGTACAAACTGCTTCTTCGCTCCATTCATCTCTTTTGGTCCGATCAGGGGTCTTGGAGAGACCATTTTCGCCTGTCTTCAAAAGTGACTGCTGTAACTGCTGATGTTGAATCTGTTGTTGTGGGACTTGAACACGTGGCAATGGTGCCTGCTGCTGCTGTTGATGCTGTGGCTGTTGATGCTGTGGCTGTTGATGCTGCAGCTGCTGTTGATGCTGCTGCTGCTGCTGCTGCTGCTGCTGCTGATTTCCAACCTGCTGCTTCTCCATTGAATCAAGATTACCCTTCAAGAATGGGCACTCACCTATGCTTTATTCCTGAGAATTCTCCCACCCCAAAAGTTGGTTTTCATTCTAACTCCTAATCATGGAAAGCAGCAGCCAGGAAATGCATTTTCCTACATTTTCCCTGATTTTCAAATTATAAATTCCTGAGAACATTGAGACTCTGCAACCCAAATATCAACCAGAAAAATAGAGATCACTTGCATTAGTTGGTAGACTGAGCTCAATACCAAAAGGTGAAATCGGGGTCTCATACAACAATAAACTAAAATGACAAATAGACAATCACCCTCGAGACAGATCAATGACAGAGATATAAACCTAACACTGGCAACATGCAGCTAAACTAGAGGCAAAAAACAAATTAACAGAAAACAGACAACCGCACATCTAGTCCTGCAATGAGAAGTGAATGAATATCAGAAGATTCAGACAAACACAGGGAGTACAGCCAAAAATATAGCTAAAAAGGCATCTACATTCAGATGGACATTTAATTTTATGCTAAAAGTGTGAATGGAAAGACAAACGTGTGACCAAACTGGAGATGGGCAGATTAAAATATGGCTAAAATTTAGTTAAATCGAAGATGGGTGAGACTATTTTATCACTTCAATTAACATGGACCAAAATTTGGAACTAAACCATGATGGCGAATATAGAACCCTCACTTACCAAATTAAATTAGGGCTTCTAATAAACAGTTAGCTGACAGATGAAAGTAAATTTACTAAAATTTAGGAGTAAATGGCTAAAATAGAGGGATTCGAGATGCGTAGTTAGATGCAAAAGTAAGACAACTTTAATAAAAATGTATGGCTAATCTGCAGAGGAATTTTGACGAGCAGCTAGTTGGGACACCGAATATATGAAAAATAATAATAAAAAGGCTGGTGGGTATCTCTACTATGAGACGAATTTCAACAAATAGCGCTCACAGATGCCAAACGCTCGAAAAATACTGGAGAAAAAATACGTCAGTAACGATGATCCATTGGGGATTTTTACCAGATATGGAGAACATTTAAGAGGAATTGGCTGCTGTCTACTGCATTAATCTATTGATAAATTCTGTCAAACAATTCGCAGACATGCCGAATATATGATTTCACAGAATAAATGGGTTAAAACATACCTGGCAGCAGAATAACAACAAGAGGGATCGATAAGGGTCCGGTCGCTTCAAAGGTACTGAGCGGATTTCGATGCGGGAACCTATAATCAGACCAATGAAGCATGGGCACTTGTTACCAAGGGTTTAATGGAAGTGAGTGAGTCCGGTTAGAACAAACGGCTAGGGTTAAGATTTCTCAACTTTGGTTGAGGATATGGGGAATGAATTAGGATTTTTGTTCCCACTTTTGATGTTCTGGTCAATACAAGTAAGCTGCAAGGTTCAATATGGAATATTGCAATAATTGCGATAAAAGGTAAGTAGATAAGTTTCATATATACTGAAAGATTAGTATTTTGGCGTAAACTGAAGTATATATTCTATCATGTTTCTGAAGTTTTTAGGACTTTAAATTTATGTTAAATTGGTAAATAGCGTATTATGATAGAAATGTTTTTTTAATTAAAATTTTTAAAAAATTGGTTAGGATAATAAATATTAATGGATAAGATTACATAATTGCAGTGTAATAGAGGTTTAAAAGATCCTCATAATAATTGTAGGATAAAAAAGTAGTTGTCTATAATGCAATTTTTTGGAAGTTTTTTGGTGGGTTTTTTTCGTTAAAATCTGGGAGTAATTTATTGGAATCGCAAGTTTGATAGCTAGTTTTTGCACAATCAAAGCGTCCCAGAGGTTTTTCAGGGTGCTGAATCCAAATATGCAATTAAAAAACCATTTTAACTGCAACAAATCAAGATTTAACCTCAATTTCTTCCGCCGAATTCCGTCACTAAAATCTCCAAAAAAATCACATTATAAATCACTCCAATAAAAAATAATAAATTTCAAACATTAATACAGATAATGTAATTTAATTCTTCATTGACTTTTAAGTCTTATCAATTTGATATAGTAATTCTATGTCATATCATAATTTTGAAATTCTAGGGGCCTACGTGACTTCCTCCTAAAGATAAACAATATTTCCTAGCATGCAACACCGGTATTCCACAAGCATCTAGTTTGTGGGTAACCCTTTAGCTGCTTACAACTATATTATGGTCTATGACATCATCACCCTTCTCCATTGGTTAGAAAAAGTGATTTAATCTTGAACCCACACTCTAGTGCCTTCACCTTACATTCCACCTATCACCCATTGTCCCTTTCCTAGTGCTGTCCTTAACTAAGTGGATTTCCACTTACCACTCCTTGTCTCTTTCTTACTTCTCTTTCTTGTACGTAACCTTAGTGCCTTACTTTGACCTCTCTACTACTTATTATTTTTAATAAATAATTTAATTCCATAAAAAATAAGTAATAAAGTTCGGTAATTTAATTAATTAAATAAAAATAATAAAATATATTTTTAATATTAACCAATTTAAATACAATTAATAATGTTGAATTTCAAATATCATATAAAAGCATTTTATTAAATTTTAATTATCAATATTTAATTATGTGATAGAATAAAAGCATTTTATTAAATTTTAATTATCTTAATATTTAATTATGTGATAGAATTAATTATGTGATAGAATAAAGTATAGGTTTAGAATGTTTTCAATAAAATAATGTTTTATATTTGAATAAAAAAAATTATTTCATAATCTATTTGTATGATGATGATGGTTAGATGTAATGTAATGTCTTATTTTATCTTAAAAATAAAATAATCTTATGTGAAAACGTGTTTACTCGATCAAAAAATAAAATAAAATAAAAAATAACTTTATGGTATTGACTCATGGTATGCATGTCGAATATAGTCTATTTAAAGGGTGAAATTAAACCAACCTAAATTCATCTTAACTTTGTATCTACCAAGTGTAAAGAGGGATCAAATCCCTTGAGATGCAAACGTCTTTTAGAGTGAAAATACATTTGATCTCTCTGATGCTTAGTAGATCCGTAGTTAAGATGGATATAAACTAGTTTTTGAAAAGTTACATTGTGTACATAAAATGAATAGTTGAATTTTTAACTTTTTCCTTCTTTGGGTGAAATGAAATATTGGGTAAAACATATTTACTAATATTTACGGTAAATATGTTTTGCCCAATATTTCTCAATCCTCATCTCATTTGTAAATATGTTTTACCCAATATTTTGTCTTACCTTCAATTTATTTGCCCCATCCTTACTTTTTGGTTAAAATATATTTATGGTAAATATGTTTTGCCCAATATTTCTTGAACCCCTCCCCACAGTTTGGATAAAACATATTTATTGTAAATATTGGCCCCACCCCATTCTATACTAGGGTTGGGGATTGGGGAAAACAACAAAGAAAACATAAAAAAATGTTTTTTATGTTTTCTCTATTATTTTCCTCACATGAGGAAATATTGAGAAAACATAATACTCTTATATATATTTTTAGGTGAGTGATGAAATTTTATAAGCACTTTTACATTTAAAATTTAATTTTTTGTTTTGTTTTGCTAAGATATGTGAGTCGTGAGATGACTAGCACATCTAACCTGTGTCTTGAGTAGTTGTGACCTAGGGGCATCTAAGTCGTCAAAATCACCAAGGGATCACACCCAACTTGACCCACACCAGCCCTTGGCATGGCTGGATTTTTGCCCATGACGTTGCGAACTAGTGGCCTTTACACCACAAAGTGTCTTAACAAAACACTATGTCACTTTCTGCTTTATGCCCCGTGGGTATTTAAAGTTTCAATTATATTAATGAAGACTTATTTGATAGATAGTATGGAGGTGAATTTTAATTTTTTACTTTTATTTTTTTCACATAAAATATACAAAATTCACAAAGTCAAGGCCCGACATGCCATAGGTGAAACCAAGCGCTCTTGATAGTCCAAAAAGGCTTGCCATATGGGAAACCAAGCTCTTTGATTATGAATATTTTATAAAGTCTAATAGTAAAATTGAAAACCTGCAGAAGAAGGGTTGTGCTTTTGGGGGGTTTTGAAGTTACCTCCTCCTTGCATTAGGTTTCTTTGAACCGGGAGTACCAACTAGGTTAGCCAAAGCAGGAGCAACTCTTATGGAATTAGAATTTGATTTTGTCAAGTACCCTTTGACGCCCTAAATCCTTCACACTTATTTGCTTTTTCAACTCCCTTTGCAGTTTGTTTAATCAAGATTTGAATATTGAAGACTCCCTTGACAAAAGCCTCAAATTTCCCCTTGAAAATTGAGAATTGTTGTTGTAAATCCACAACTCAAACCACTCTGGGGCGATGGCCAGAGCTACCATAGGTTTCATAATCCAATACATTTCAACCAATCTAAAATACCTTGTCCCAACCTTGAGCCTCCTTTATAATCCTTTTCACATTAGTGCCCTCCCATAACTATTGAACCTCCATATTTACATCCTCAATAGCATCCTTTCTCTTCATTGGGCATCAATATAATTATTGGCTTCATGCCTCATTTTGCGTGGGTCACTTAATACCACCCAGAACTTAGAGTCCAAGTTGTGCCTCAAGAGGCAAGGACCGACCTTTTTCCTTTGCCATTTTGTTTGCATGTTAGTGCCATTAAAGTTGAACTTGTAGTAAGAAGAAAACCAAATTTCCAATTCACCAATGCCATAGGACTCTTAATACCCGAGTCCAATCCCAGGGATATGCAAGAGCAAAGTGATGAGTCTAGAATCAGCTGCATCACAAAAGTAGAAAATTTAGAAGAATATTCAAAGAACAAAAATGTAGAGTCATGCCTTCAAAATAAGCCAACCACCCACTGAACAAGAAACCCAAAGACTACATCCACCCTCAAAAATGATGCCACACTCATGGCGAGTGTTTGCTTACGAGGCTAAAGCCATAATAATAATAAGAGGTTGGGGCCCTTTCCCCATGCCATTGCTCACGACACCAAATGAGTTGGCTTTCTTCCTAGCATATGCCATTATTGGCTATCACCCACATACTCAGGATTGGAGGTAGGGTTTTACTGCAACTAAATGGAGGTGATGGTTGAGGAAGCCTATACTATCCAAGCCCCTCAATCATTTGATGAACCCCTACCTTAACATCCGTGCCTACCACGTGCCTAGTCTCATCCACCCCCTCTATCTCATGCTTTAGGTCACATTCATGGCCTAATAACTCATTCAAAGAAATATGGAGGTGATGCTATCTTTTCATTGTTTTTTTTTGTAAGCTTGGCATGACCTTTTCATTCATTCATTTTCAAAAGCAAGTTACATCCATAATAGACATGTAGTGAACTCAACCCGCCCACTGGGAAACCAGGTTTGTTGGCCACTGAAACACATTATATCCCATCCAAAACCTCAAAAGTTTAAGCCTGTCAAACAAAGCCTTATATGACTGAATGTCTGGAAAACATCTATCACCTAAATAACTATAGTAAGAACTGCTAGCCGACATATACATCAAGAAAACTAGACAAAATAGAAACTGCCATATCCATACTAACAACTATTCATTAGAGGACTCCACAGGAGTCGAGTCCTTAGCACTGGAGCCTGGTAATTCTGACCGAGGAAGGCACGTGACGTGCTGCTAAATGTGCCAAAGAAGAATATTTTGCTGCTGGATTTGAAATTGAATAAGTTGAAATTCTTTCTAAATTTCCTGAAAACCTGGATCCGCTTTGACATAACCTGCAGGCGAGGTCATGATAACTTTGGCCACAATACTTTTTATCAGCCTGTATAGATGGACAGTTTACTTATATTGGGTGGTGCAATTGCGAGAATGTCCAAGATCGGGAACGAGGACGCTCCAATCTTCAATCTGCACCTCAACTTTCGCCCACTGATTTATTTATGTTTCCCACTATGAGATCATTTGTTTAACATGGGCTGGGGTTCCCGTGTTGTAGGCCTAAGCAACCTCACTGATATTTCAAACATCCGACTTACGACCACTTCTTCTCGGTGGCCGAGCGAGGAGGGACCCTTACTGCCGCAGCTCTCCCACTGATGTTTATGACCTCGACCCCCATTTCCGAATGAGCTAGTATCTGGGGTTGGCCGAGCTATTTAAATTCCCAACAAAAGAAGTGAACTGCAAACTGACACTCGAACAAAACATTAAATTTTAAATTATATGTTTATTTTTAAATAAATTTAAATATTTGATGAGTTAGATTTTTTTGAATAATTATTATAATTTTGTTACAAATAAATTATTAAAATTATTTTATTATTATTATTATTAGATGGGACCAGCCCGTGTTACAAACCTTAATTAATCAAGCAACTATTGATTACAATGATTTATGAATAATGATATTGTTAATCAAGGTTTAGTGTAGATATTTAGGTTGGAAATTGATTGTTGTATTAATGTGTTTGTACGTCGAGAGGACAAGTGTCCAGACCTCGGGCTTCTGTCCCGCGTTTGGCTAAACCCTAGGTATTGGGTTCTCCCAGTCATTTTCACTATGCGCTATTGTTTGTGAGCTCTACGACTCCATGAGGGTTTGGCACTGTTCTGCAACAATGTTTTCTTGCGTCGACTGTGGATTTTGTTGGTAAGTTACAGTTGTACATTAATATTGTTTTTCCTCTAGTCTATGCCCTTGCTAGTTTGGTTCTGCTAGTCTCTGGTCGAACTATGTGAGGTTTCCTTACTCTTTGGATGGCTCGACATTCACTGCTTCATTCTGGTTGCTCTTTGGTCCTTGATTTTATCTTACAGTTCTGCTGCCACTTGTATGGTTACATAATTTGTTGTTGGGTATGCATTTACTTGTGCTCAGGACTCAGCCTCAATGGGACCCTTCCATCCGGCGACTGTTTCCTCTAGCAAGGTAAGATGTCTCTCTCTGCTGAAGGTTATATTCCCAATTTTTATTTACACTAATAGTCTCAGCTCCTTGCGAGCAGGGTTCTTGTTCAATGAGGGCTGCAGTCAATGGTAATTCTACTTGGTCAGTTCTGCTATCGAGAGGGTGAGTTCGTCTGGCATGCACGTTCCCCTTCTTATCAGTTTTCACATTTGTTGTCTGGTTTCCAAACCCTCGAAGCTAACACATTGTCGTGCTCTCCTTGCAGGTCTCCGGTCTTCAGTTGGAGTAACCCTCGGCTCCTTCTTCGAATAGACCCAGTAGGATCTTTCCTTGTTGTCTCTATTTGGTCGAAGGGTTTCTGGTTGTGTTTCTATTGTGCTCGACTTGGTTCGGTTGCAATGCGTTCGATTGTGAACAAATCTAGTTTTCTGGTTCGTTGACTGTATAATGTGGATTCGGCCATGGGCTGTAAAGAACTTTGTTTTAAGGGTTTGAAACCCTAACCCTCGTCTTATCACTCTGTTTCTGAAGGAGGGTTTCCTCGCCTTCGAAACTGTTGGCTGTAGACTTGTATTCACGTGTTTGAAACCCCAATGTGGACTGTAATAATATTTGTGAAGGATTAATGAAAAGAAATTTGGTATTATCGTGCACAGGGTTACCTCTTGTTTATATTCGGTGTTGGAACTGTGTTTGTTGATAATGCTTTACTGTAGCGTATCTTCGTGCCTCTGTAGCCTCTTTAGCGTGCACAGGAACTATGTGCTTGTCCCCATTTGTATATCTATGTCTCGGCTTTAGTTATGCTTCTGCTTGACTTTATATTCGGGAACTTGCTTCTGTTCAGGAAGGAATTTGACAGATTGTCTGTCTGTTCTTATATTGTATGTAACAAAAATTAGATTGTAGGAGATACAGTAGTCAATTCAGATGGATTCAGGAAAATAGAATGAAAAGAAAATATCTCTGTTTCGTATTATTATTCTCTGTCCCGAAAAGAACGAACCCCGTCCATGCTGTGTACAATTGTTTTATAATTCCTTGCAATACAGTTAAGCAAATTGTTGGCAGTTGCTTGTTTAGTTATGCAGTTATCAACTATCTTGCTATTTGATTCTTTCGTTCTGTAAAATACAATGATAATATTTTCTTTCCTGTTACTTTGTTGTTGTTTTTTTTTAAGTAAACAACTAGAAAGTTAAACTACACAAGAGACCAGACAACCAGGTGTCTGCAACTGCTTCTACCTAATTGTACTATCCTTAACTACTCATTAATAGACAAAAACAAAACATAAAACAGGTTCCTAATATTGTCTTTAATTAACAAACACAAATGAAATTCAAATTGTTGATGACCCTCCTCCTCAGCTGAGACCAACACCTGGTCATGGCGCCCTTAGCTGGATGCTCCTGCATCAAGAAAGAAAAAGTTGGGCTCAAGAGAAAAATGTTCAAAGCATCACAATATGACCTACCAGGAAAGAGTGTTAAATTTAGGTTTCTAATGAAAGGTGTACACCAACAAATTTCTCCCACTCAAAGGAAGAAGAGGACTATTGGACTAGCGAGGGAAAGGACAGAGGACCAAAATACAAATTTATTGAAATGCTAGTGGTGTGGAGAGGAGCACCTGCTTCGTTACTGCCTGAATAAGTAACACAATAACAAGAACATTTTTTATGTTTAAGAGACTACCACAATGGATGAAACAACCAAGAGAATGTCTAAAGTTCATGTAACAACGGCAAATCCAATAGTGCAATGAAACACGTGCTAGGAGTTGGTAGGTGTATCTAGTTAAAGGGGAAACTTAGAGAATATGAGAAGGTTGAATCACATACCATTGATGGTAAAAGAAAAAAAAATAATAATAATAATAATAATAAATAAATAAAATAAAATTTAACAAATTGTGTGCATATGATGATGTGTTAAGTGCCCATGTTGAATTAACGTATAGGGCATATTTTGAATATTTAAAGATAAGTTAAAGTAGACTTGACTAGGTTGTACATTAAATCATGAAGTGACTTGAGCTTAGGAGTGCTTAATTGATTGTTGAAAAATATTGAAAATGAATGAAGGAGTAAAATGAAATTGGTTCCTAAACTAGAAATTATTAAGAGTGTATGCATTTAACTAATTTGATTAGTAGTTGATGTGTGAAGGAGATGGTGAAGTGGGAAAAGACATAGGTTACTGTCGGAAATTAATATTAATGATGTCTGAGGCAACACAAGTGCCTTCAATCATACAAATTACCTTGGGGGCAATGATAAGAGAATGAAAGGCTAAAGAAGGAGCTAGGTGGATTCCTTGAGAAAACATCAACAAAGAATAAATGGTAATGATAAACATGTAAGCCTAAAAATCAACTAGGATACATTAGTTGGTAAGTTGAAGGATTTAGGTCAAAATTCTTTCAAACCAAACTGTCATGATGAACAATAGTTAAATAAGTGATAAATGCATTTGCAAGTTAAATACAACTTAGGACTAGCAATGCATTCTTGTCATAGAATATTCAATGGAATATTATAGTGGTGTTGTTACATTAGATATGGCTATGATTTCTTAAAGATTTAGTGTATGTGTATTTGCTGCACTTAATGCATGCATGTGTTGTGTAGGACAATGTTTAGAGTGATTAAGTGTCATGAAAAAAATGATGGTCGATATTTAAAAAAAAACTAATGATTGCTGAAGTGAATGGTGTAAATCCTTCGCTCCCACAGAGAGTGAATTGGGGAAAATTGATTGCTAATAAATTATGAGATGACGATATAAATAAAGAGAGTGAATATGAAACTACTGGCCTTGAGCTAATTTAAACTATGGACATGAACAATATGATTTCCTAAGAAATCCTCGAAATAACTAAAAGGAATGCAAATGATTAAAGATGTGATGCTATGATGGGTTCCTTTCAATGAAAATATTATGCAATTGAACTGATTGAATGATTAATTGTGTGATGAATTCAATGTTAGTGGTCATTGTAAAATTATATTGAAAGGTTTATATGTATGAGACAACTAATATATTGTGGTTGAGTGTGAATGTAGAATTGCAAGTAAAACAATAATGAATATTGTTGGGAATCACGATTTTTGTTAGACCAAAACCCGCAGGTGTTATTCAACGATCGCATCACTAGAGATAAGGATCCATGAGAGGTGGTTAGTCCATGTCACGAAACACACGGGGAGCGTTGGTTTATCGAATGTCAAAAAAATATGGCATGGAATGTATGCCCATGATGAAAGCTAAAATATCACCACCTACAACTAGCCCAACGTTATGAGAAAAGTCTCATGTTTGTCAGACCAACTTCTGTATGAAGCAAGTTTGGAAAATAAAGAAAGCTCTAATTATTTTTTTTGTGAATATGTCTACAAGTGAACAAAGGAATCACTTAAGAAGGGTAAATCAAGGTTGAGACGCAGAGAACCTAGGAACAAAGTCACTTAAGTGATGTTGGGCTCAAGGACAAGTAAACTATGTTAGGAGCAAGTCAACAAAAAACCTTCACTGTAAGACTCCAACAATATCATCAATATTCCTATACAAAAAAACCTTAGTTAGGTCAATCGCCCAAGGAAGGGGATTGTTTAGACATTGAAATGGTGAGTACTTGCAAGGAAGGGAACACTTGTCACACACATACTAGATTATCAATGTGAATGGGTATGTCCAATGCAAGCAATGGGATAAACTATTACTTGTGGAAGACTAATGAAGTGAAGGGAAATTATGCAGATAAGTATTAAGTTGAAATTTCATTGTTGACATGCATGCTACCTAGTCAAAATTGAGATATTCCTATGAAAATTATTTAATGACTATATATGGAAAGTGGTCATAACACATCTAGTATGTTGGTTTGTTGATGTAGATACTAGATGGAACTTTGTAAGTCTAGAAGTGACTAGAAAATGAAGATAGATATCATTGTTGAAGCAACAAGAAAAGAAAAATATGGAAAATGATGTCCATGTGCAAGAGCAAGGAAGAATGGATGAAGAGGATCATGTTGCAGATGCAGATGAGGACACATAAAGGAAACTAGTGTAGTTGAAAGGTATTAGTCCATAAACTGTTGCAATGAACAAAAAAAACGCTTGAAATAGTGTGATGCTACTAAAGATAACACCTGAGAGTGTGTGAACATCGAGGATGATGTTCCTTTAAGGGGGATGGGATTGTAACATCCCTTTTTCTAATCCCCAAGTTTTGTAATGTAATTAAAGGATGATAATGCTTGAGGGTCAACATGGATATTTTCCAAGACTATATGATGTAAATATTTTGATTTAATAATAAAACAATTGAAGTTGAATAAGGACAAGCAAATATAGATCTTGATGTCTAGAAGGGTAGCTTGCTTAGGAAGGCTGTAAGGGATATTGGAAAGTCTCCTATATCCCATGATTTTAATGTTCTAACCCGTGATGTTATTGTTGAGCTAGCAACTGCCCAAGTAGTTATGAGAGGATGTGTGCAGGAGATACGAAAACCACCCAAGCAAGGACTACATACCTCATGGAAGTCTTGGTTGTCTCCACAACCCAAGAAGGGAACCCCACACACCACTTTAAAGAAGTGCTTGTGGGAAGTTTAGGAATCAATCAATTTTTGAAGTTGAGTCAGGAGTATTGTAACGATTAGAGACAGAGACATAGAAGAGACCTAAATTGTGTGTAAACATGTAACCATGTGGCCTTCTAAACTTGTGTTTGGAAGTTGGGCCACATAGTTTAGGCTTAAGTTGTGATAGTTGAGGAAACCAGTGAGAGAGGCTTCCACCTAAGTTAGGCAGTCTAATAAGAACTTAGCCATTTGATTGTGTTTGTGCACATGAAACATGGGAAAGAGGGAGGATCATCGAGGGAACAATAGGAAGTGGTGAAGGGGTCTTCCTTTGGGTTGTGTAGGCCCCCAATGGCCATATTTTGTTATGTATTTAGCCTAAACTTAGTGATTGAAAGTGGCATCCCTATTTCCTAGGAAACGAAAGAGATTGGCCTTCATTCTTTATCCTAAAATTGCCTCTTTGGTGTAATACCCTAAGTGAGGCATTCTTCAAACATCAGATTTGTCTCAAGGGTGGCCAACTGCAAGAAATTTACAGTGTAGTTGTGCCTACAATTGAGTGGAGAGTGGCAATTCCTTCTTCAGTTTTCAATAGAATTAAGTGGAACAAATAAGTTTATCTTCTTTCTTTGTATATGAAATGTTAATGTTATTCAATGCTTTGTGTTTATGTGTTGTGCTAGATTTACTGTGTATGTATATATTAATGAGATGAAAGCTATTCTTTATATTCATATTGAATGTTATGTTGAAATGAGCAAGAGTCGAGAGATGAGTATTTAGTATAACTTGCTTAACTATTG
Organism: Pinus tabuliformis; assembly: GCA_031772625.1. Lineage (NCBI taxonomy): Eukaryota > Viridiplantae > Streptophyta > Pinopsida > Pinales > Pinaceae > Pinus > Pinus tabuliformis. The sequence goes on from CM062818.1 coordinate 2,060,060,322, forward strand.
ATTTGCATTCTTGTTCTGATTTGTATGTTGTATGCAATGGTATCCTTATGCCCATGCTATTTATGATCATTGTATGTTGTATACTCCTGAATGGAGATATTTGATCGTATACGTAATGGTGGTGTTTATCTATTGATCATGAATGTTGTCATGATGAATTTCTATTGAATATGAAGATGTGGTGAAATTTGTATGTTAGAAGGAGCATAATTCTTTTTATTTCTATGGAGACTAGCCAACTCATGGGCCTCTCCATTGTGATGAGGTTAGAAGTGAGAATTTTGGGCTTCCTAGTTAAAGGAGGTGCCTTGTTTCGACTCGAATATGTTGAGAAGCTTCATGTTATCGAAAGAAAACTAGGAAGATTCCCAAGTTTTTCTTAGAATTTGGTGTTCAAAGGTCTTGGCCTTAGCCCTTGGTCGCATTGATTGAGGGGAACCAAGACCGAGAGCTAACTAGAAGGAGGGTATTATCAATTTATCAACTCTCGGGCTTTTGCAAGAGCTTGTAGTTATATGGAAAGACCCCAGTATGGCACAACCCCAAGCAACAAGTTGAAAGTTGACAAAATATATTTTCCTTCATTGAGCATGTTGATTTATGACACTGGGACCTCAAGGTATTGAAGTATCAATGTCTCGAGGGGTGAAATCATGATGACATAATAATCGATGATGTGGCAATGCCATATGTATGACACATGTCACTAATATTTGGCCCTTTGGGTAGGCCAACTTGTAATGGCCCTGGTGAAAGTTCCATGTAACAAAAGTAAATAAAGGCAAAATAATAACCATGGATGATGGGACACTTATTCCAAGATGAATGTTGGGCAAAATCCTAGTGATGGCAATCACTTGTGATTGTTTATGGCTCAGGAAATTGGCAAAGGCAATGGCGAAGACTTTGGAAAGGCAAAATTATTTATGAAAATAATGGAAATTAAGAGAAAAGGGAGGTGAAAGGTCACAAGTTGCATGTGAGGAGGAAAATGAAGGAAAATAATTGAAAATGAATAAAATAGAGGCCCCATTCATAAAAAGGCTTCAGAGGATCAGTTGGTAACCTTTTGTCAGTTCAGTTTTGGAGCTCTCCCATTATTATCTCTCTCTCTCTCTCATACTCTTGGAGACTTAGAGTTTTCTTGGAGCACTATTGGAGGGTGTGGCGTACTTTGATTTTTGGAGCAAGAAGGCAAAGGAAGAGCAGGAAATCACAAAAAGGCATCGATATCAACAACTACATCAGATCTTCTTGCAGGTACCGAGTTGCATATATGTTTCCTTCACTAGTTTTCGCATGCATGTGGATTCTTGGTTGTGATTTGTTTGGAGGATTTCCTAGATTGACAGTGGATTGCCTAGCCTTTCCATTTCCTAGATGGTCATGGTGATTGTGGGTCTACTTTCATTGTTTTTTTCGGTTGGTCCTCATGTTTACTTAACTTGGGTTGAGTTATTCATGGAGACTTGGTTGGAAAAACGCTCTGGAGCCCTGTAACAGCTTGGGTTGAGTTACTAGTCTTGTAGCCTTGGTTGGACAAATTCTCTGGAGCCCTTCGTGTGTTGAGTTACTAGTCCTGGAGCCTTGTTTGGAACAAACGCTCTAGAGCCTTGGATGGCTAGGATAGGGACCGATCGGATGATGATTTTGTGTTGTCCAACCATGAGGTGGAATCAATATTTGATGGGTTGAGGTGGATGGCCTCTTGAAGCCCTGAATGAGTTTTGATTGATGTGTTCTATGAGATCCCACATTCATGCTTGTAACATGGCACGGGGATGAATGGGTGAAGAGATATTATTTGATGCAGTAACCATGTGTGGCTCTCTTCATGTTTTTACTTGTAATTGAATGATCAATGTATCTATGACCTAATGGATGGAATGGCAATTGATGTGTTGAGGCATCAATGGTTCTTAGTGATTCTCAGCTAAGTATGAGACCCCTATGCTCAAAACTATTAATTACACATGTAGATTACACATTTGCAATATGTTTGACGAAATGCTTGTCATGGCTAGTAGGGGTCTATTCAAGGTCTTAAACAAGTATTTGCTTTAGCATTGTCATTTCCATGTTATTTTAATGATCTGAAGATATGGTTGAATTCTGGGTAGTGACATGGGCTCTGGGCCTAAAAAAATGGCTCAAATCTCGGAGTCATTGGCATAACACTGACAATTTTGGTCTCTGGTCACTGGCAAGCAAGCCTGTGAGAGCGACTTTGGGTTGTTGGTCGCACTCATGCCTATAGCATGGGAGCAACTGAGCCTTAAATTGTCCAAAAGCTCAGTGGGACCCCAAGGCAAGTTGTCTAAAGTATTGGATTGGTTCCTGAGGGTCCTATAGCTGATGATTAATGTCTATATGGTGTGTTTCCATTAGTTCCACTTCCTTAACGTGACTTAGGAGGTTGAATAATATCATAGTGGCCTCTCATCGCATGTTTACCCCGGTTGGTAAGTTGCTTGGGTAGATGTGGGAGGAGGGTGTTACACAATTGTACAGATATGAGTGACACATGGAACATGTCAATAGTGTCACATGGTTGTGGGCATGTTAACACATTCCACATGCCAAGTTGATTAGTTATCTTTGATCGATGTGGCATGTTGAGCTTTCATATAAGAATATCGATAGTTCTAGGGTATTACATCTAGGAAAATAATCGATATCCCAATATACACATTAGCAATGCCATGTGTTAGACACATTAGCATGTGCCATGATTGAGTAGTAGAGTGTTGAGGTGGAAAGCTAAGTTGGCCACAAGCCTATTGGCTCATCAATGTTTTGTATGGGTTTTCCCATTATAAAGTTTTTGATGAGTCTCTGATAGTCTACATTGATATCACATTATATTGACATATTGGTGAATTCGAAGGAATCATGCCCATATCGACATATTGGGGGTCATGCCCATATTGTCATATCAAAAGTTCAAGTTATCGATATATTGACCATATCGGTATTTGAGTATGTCAACATGGAGCCTGAAGGGATTGTGTTGACATGGCGAGGGCTCGATATGACACATGGGCCTACAGACATGGATAAGTATAGAGGCACCACATGGAAAAGGGACACATGGCATGTATAAATTATTATGTGGCCCTAAAGGGAGGGGGGGCTTCAAATGGGCATAAATTTGCATATGTAGCTCAAAATGAGATGAAATTTTGAGGAGTAGAAAAAGATGGTGGTATTGAAATTGTGATTTGAGGTGATGGAAGAAAGAAGATTTTTGGATAACCCCATCTTCATAATGTACCTTGAAGTTTAGGTCTATTTACACCCCACAATCTTATTATGGAATTAAGGGGGTGGGTATGTTATAGAAACCAACTCTGAAAAATCAAAGACTTTGGACACCCAACATGTACAATGTTTGAAGTCTAGACCTTGATATTACTCTTTTCTTCTAGGTTGAGCCCTGAATACCACATATAAGTAATGGTTCACTAGAAATCATGATCTTGTACCCAAGTATATTAATAGTATATCCACAAAAACCCTCTCTTGTTTTGTTCAACATCTTCCTTTGATATTTATTAGCAATATCCAATAGGCAAATGAGCTAAAATATAGTTAATTGAGAACTTTGGTGTTGTTAAGTATCTTATTAACAAGTTTTTGTGTGAATTCACGAGAGGAAAGGTGGTTCATAAATAGCAAATACTACTTTAATTTGAAAGGATAGTTGAATCTTAATGAAAAACATGCCTCCTCCATTACGAAAGGGAACTTTGGTTGTGCAAAGTATGTGTTAGTTGTGATGATTTAATACATATTGAAAAAGGTAGTGAGAGTTTAATGAATGTGAGATGCATGATGTGGGATGTGGATATATGACAATGTCATGTAAGGGTTTTCACACCCACATACAAAAGGAGCGATTAACTACAAAAATGGCTAAGTATCAGAGGCTTGTGGATTGTTTCCAGTAATGTAGGGGAGATTCATGTGGGCTTCAGAATGTAGGGGAGTAAGTGAGAAAAAGGTCTCCCACAACACATAGAAGCAAAAAGGGATAAATATAAAAAAGAGGGTGCAATTTGGAGGATGCGAAAATGTGGGTGTAAATTGTAGAATGTTGGATACAAGTGCAGGATGAATTAGATGAAAAGAAATTCCACACACATAAAAAAATGACCTTTTGTAAGTGTTTCAAGTTGTGAACTATATGGGAAGCAACTAAGTAAAAAGAAGGCCCACAACCTACATATGCGAGAAAATAACAAGTGTTGAAAAAGGAAGACAACTTGTTATAGTATATGGTTAAGAAAGATAGATTACTATTGATCAAAGAATGTTGTTCAATACCTTCTTAATTGATGCTCTGTACCTCTTCACCTATTTATATTTTCTATAAGCAACCAAGGGAATTTTATAAAAGTAGGCTTTCTAATGATTTCATGTTTTATATGGACCATTTAATTGTTGGGTGTGGAGCTTGGTTATCTTCCTGATTCATAGGTCTTTGTTTCAGCTAGATGTATACCCTAGGAAGATTATACGCCCCTACATGCAGGGGGGATCCCCCCCCGCGGAGGTTCAGGGGTAGCGCCCCCGAAACTAAAAAAAGATGTAAAATTGCCTGGTAAAATACTGTAATTTTGTAGTCAATCTGGGCCATTCATTAGGTAGATGACCTAACGGTAGAATTTATGTTTAATTTAAGGTTTTTTTTCCCTAGAAGGCAACCCCTCAATTTATATGAGGGAATTGTATTGTGGGTGTGTATATGTGTATTCTGAGCGAGAAAGAGAGATGAGACTATGTGAGAGCGAAGAGTAAATTACAATGGATATGTTATAGGTTGTATCTCTTCATTTTGCTAGATAATATAAAGGAAGGACTGGCTATTTCTCCGTGGACATAGCCCAAATTGGGTGAACCACATATATCTGCGTCTCTCTTGTTTTATGTGTTTTCTGTGTTTGTGTTTCTACAATATTTTATGTGTTCCATTGCTATGTAATATATAATTTTCTAACAATTGGTATTAGAGCCGATAAAATCTTAAGAGAGAAGGATTCATGGTTCGAGTGGGAGCAATGGCGGAAGATGGTAGGTTTAGGGTCGAGAAATTTAACGACCAAAACTACCATTTGTGGAAGATGCAAATGGAAGATTGTTTGTATCAGAAAGATTTGTACCTACCATTGAGCAAAAAAACAAAGAAGCCGATGAGTATGACAAACAAAAAATGGGAGATTCTCGACAGAAAGGCACTTGGAACAATACAATTGTGCCTAGTGGCGTTGGTAGACTTTAATATTTCGAAGGAAACAACAACACAGGGTTTAATGTCAGCATTGGCCAAACTATATGAAAAATACTCGACCTCAAATAAGGTATTTCTTATGAAGCATTTATTTAATATGAAGACGTCAGAAGGTGGATCTGTTGCTAATCATTTAAATGAATTTAATACAATTACCATCTAGTTAAGTTTTGTAGGGGTAAATTTTGATGATGAAGTTAGAGCTCTGTTATTTCTATGCTCATTACCAGAAAGTTGGAATGCCTTAGTTATGGCCATTAGTAACTCTGTCTCAGGATCTAATACTTTAAAGTTTGATGATGTAGTTAGTGCTATCCTTAGCAAGGAAATGCGACGGAAAAGCTCCGGTGAGACATCAGGTAATGCTTTGACTGCAGAGGCTAGGGGAAGAAAAATGGAAAGAGGAAAGAGCCCAAGATATCGTAGTAAGTCAAGGAAAGGAAGATCCAATTCCAAATCAGGGATATTGTTCTGGAAATGTGGGAAGAAAGGACACCTGAAGAATGACTGTAAGTCTTGGAAGGGAAAAGAAGGGGATGCACAATAAGAAAACAAACATGAAGCGAATGTGGGAGGTGATGTTTTGCAAGATGCTTTGATCCTTTCATTAGAAAATATTATTGATGCATGGGTGGTAGATTCAGGGGCCTCATTCCATGCCACACCTGATAGGAAACATTTTCTTGATTATGTTCAAGGAGATTTTAGACAGGTTCATTTGGGTGATGATAAACCCTGTAAAATTCTTGGAATGGGTAAAGTTTTCATAAAAACAAGAAACCAATGGATATTGAAGGAGGTAAGGCATGTTCCAGATCTAAAGAAAAATCTAATTTCAATAGGGCAATTGGGGGTGAAGTATGTGTAATTACTTTTATAGATAAAACTTGGAAGGTCACTAAAGGAGCCCTGGTAATAGAAAAAGGAGAAAAGGTTGGTACAATGTATTTATGCAATAATATTTCTAATTATGTTAATGCTTTGACCTCCATAGGAGAAGATACAAAATTGTGGCATCATAGGCTCGGGCACATGAGTGAGAAGGGGATGTAGATTCTTCACTTAAGAAATTTGTTGCCAAGTTTGAAGCATGTTGATTTGGATTTCTGTGAGAATTGTGTTTAAGGAAAACATAATAGAGTCAGATTTCTCAGAGTTGGGAAATAAAAGAAGAGTGAAAAATTAGAGCTTGTGCATACAGATGTATGGGGACCTGCTCAGGCATCATCTCTTGGCGGATCTCGTTATTATGTTACTTTTATTGATGATGCAACTAGAAAAACTTGGATTTATTGTATTCAAAATAAATCTAATGTATTTGATACTTCCAAGAAATGGAAAGCTTTGGTTGAGAATGACACAAGAAAGAATTTGAAGTGTCTCAGATCAGACAATGGACAAGAATATTGCAGCAAAGAGTTTGACAACTATTGTTCAGAGCATGGAATTCACAGAGAGAAGATAGTTCTAAGAACACCACAAGAAAATGGTGTATCCGAAAGGATGAACATGGCAATCATGGAGCGTGCAAGGTGCATGAGATTGCATGCAGGATTGCCTTTATAATTTTGGGTAGATGTTAGTGTGTGTTGGGCAGCGGATCCCCCAATAATGGGTTTTCAGGACTTAAAGCCGAATTTTGGGTCAATGTAATGTAAGACCCCACAAAATGCGGGCGCGGAGTGCGAGAGTCTAGGGTAGTCCGTCCTAAAATATTGTAATTTAATATAGAATGTGTCGGCCTACCCATGGTCCGCGGACCATGGGAATGTATAAATAGAGCGAGGCTCTAAGTATAGACGGCTTTTTCAGTTAGTCTTGATCTTAAGTGTTATGGGTTTTTGAATACGATACTCACTCTAAGTCTATAATTCTGAGTCTTGGGTGGTAATAGTAGAAGGTGTAGAAATTTTGAATAATATGACACTTATTCACAGAGATTATCCTAATTATACACTATTGTGGAATACATGCACAATACATAATCTCCTCTACGTTGATCATCAATTTAGTAGCATCAAAAATCATGAAACATCAATCACATGCACACATTAACACAATATGTAACCCGGGGAAAGCATACAGCTGAAAACCCCACACTATCTGTATATTATAATGATTGAGAACATGTAACAATACATAGTACAATACTCCTCACAAGTACTCAGTACTATCTCCACCTGTTACACACAAAACTAGCTCAGATCCGAACAAGTCACAGGTTCAAATCTCCTCCGCTGCTTTGCCTGCCTCCACTGCACAATCCCTGGTGAAAATCACGTGAGCACAAGCTACAATTGCCTTGGTATTGGCCCACACTGCACAATCCTCATTGGCATAACTCAATCCCATTGATTGTGCAAGATCTCATGCACAACTATAGTCACAACTGATAGCAATCTCAACCTCTAACACCTGTCTCCACTGAACTGTACATGCACTGAGTTAACTGATGTATTCTTCAGTTGCTTTATGAGCTAATAATTAGTGAATTAATTAATATTTAATTCACACAACTCATCGCTAGTGTATTCTTTAGTTAGACTAAAATACAACTAGTTCAACCAAGTCAAACTGAACACAACTCCATCAACTCCACAATCAACTCCACAGAACTCACATGCATGAGTTCTAACTAAAGTCCTCCATGCAATAGCTCAACTGACCCACAAAGAAAGTGTATTTCCTTCTGACAGCTGCATGTGCCACATCTGTAGCTCAAACTGAAGTGCTCCAAGAGGATAAGATAATGTTTATAGTCCAAATATTATTATGAGACAATAATATTCGACTGTTCTATTTTTAGCCTGGCAGTCTAAAAATAGAATCTGCCCATATGTCTAAAAATAGAAGTCCATCTATTTTTCCCAACATGACCAATCATCCATAAACAACATCCTGCAACTCATAGACCATGATCCATATGTCTAAAAATAGACTTTGCGCCAAAAATAGCCTGCGGGCCTACTTAGTGAAGGCGACTCCTTTCCACTAAGCTCCATCATCTTGTTGCATTTTCAACACTCCCTCTCAACAAGATATGGATTATCTGCAACCCCTATCCTGCAACTCTGGAATGTTTTGCATGCAACACATTTGCCCGATCCACTTGCTCCAACAACACTTGGAACAAAAACACTCCCAATTGACCACTCTGTTGGGCTAGGAACATACTCTGATGCTGAAGCTCTACCTGCTGCTGACAAGTGCTCCGTCTCTGACATCTGCACTACTGCAACATCTCCATGCATCTTGCACCATTGCACACTTCTCTGTGCCACCTAGCACTGTACAAAAAACTTGTGCCTCTCGCATTGCTGCAGCCTGCTAGCTATGCGCTGTCCTGGGATTCCCTACACTGTCACTCTTTCTGCCGCTCCATCCGCATCTGTCTCTACCCAATCAGTCAGTTCTTGCTACTCCACATCGGGGCTCCCGTAGCAAGGTCTCATCCAAGAGCTTGGGTACCTCAAGGATCCTGCCCCTCCTCCTTGGGACGATCAATCCACATCACCCCACCTCCTACCTGGAGGTATGGCTGCATGCGATCCCTCAGCCCACCTGGCTTGAAGTTTCCCCCTACTGGAGGTCTCTGCATGAGTAGATGTTTGTACTCGATCTCCTCTCAGCTTCCCTTGTTTTGGCTGCTCCACAACCTCCTGAAGCTGCTGCACCAATCGTGGCTCCTCCACAATCGTCTGAGACTTCTTTTGGCTCTGCATGTTGAGAGGTAATATACGCTCCCTCTCAACCACCAAGTCTCCATCAGTTGCCTTGCTGCTCAAGGCTTTGCATGCATCTACATGTAACTGATAAAGGTTCCTGACTTGAACCCCTATCTTCCGGGTTTCTCCAGTTGTCTTGCTGCGCAGGAAAGCCTTTCCCTCGCTGAAGACAACATCATATCCCTTGTCTTCTAACATCGCCACAGAGATAAGATTCTTCTTCAACCCTGGAACATGCCTCACTTCCTTCAATTTGAAGGGTTTACCAGACTCCCTCTCAAAGGAAATGGTACCGATACCGGTCACACTGTATCTACCATCATCACACATCTCGATGTGCACTCCAAGATATTTCTCATCCAGATCAAAAAACAAATCTCGATCTCCTGTCATGTGAGAAGATGCACCACTATCCAAGAACCATACCGATCCCATCACACTTGATACCAAGCATGCGATCAGCGAAAAAACCAGCTCAAACTGCGAGGCTAAGGCCTCTCCTGCTGTAGATCCAACAGCTTGCTTATTTTTCTTCTTCTGCGGACAATTTGTGGCATCTCCATTCTTAGCTTTGATGTTTCTGAGTTTATCCTTGAGCGCCATTCCACCAGCTCAAAACTCAACCACTTCTGATCTAAAATTCGTGAGAACAAAGTATTTCTTGTACAGAGATCGACTGTATGGGCATTCACCGGATATTTCACCTTCCAAAAGAAGGATGAATCCAGAGGCTACCTGGCCCGATTACAGACTCTGCCTGAAGAAATAAGATGTAATCACTTTCTGAATAATAGATCTGATGATCAACTCTGCTCTAATACCGTGTAGAAATTTTGAATAATATGACACTTATTCACAGAGATTATCCTGATTATACACCATTGCGGAATACATGCACAATACATAATCTCCTCTACGTTGATCATCAATTTAGCAGCATCAAAAATCATGAAACATCAATCGCATGCACACATTAACACAGTATGTAACCCGGGGAAAGCATACAGCTGAAAACCCCACACTATCTGTATATTATAATGATTGAGAACATGTAACAATACATCGTACAATACTCCTCACAAGTACTCAGTACTATCTATCTCCACCTGTTACACACAAAACTAGCTCAGATCCGAACAAGTCATAGGTTCAAATCTCCTCCGCTGCTTTGCCTGCCTCCACTGCACAATCCCTGGTGAAAATCATGTGAGCACAAGCTACAATTGCCTTGGTATTGGCACACACTGCGCAATCCTCATTGGCATAACTCAATCCCATTGATTGTGCAAGATCTCATGCACAACTATAGTCACAATTGATAGCAATCTCAACCTCTAACACCTGTCTCCACTGAACTGTACATGCACTGAGTTAACTGATGTATTCTTCAGTTGCTTTATGAGTTAATAATTAGTGAATTAATTAATATTTAATTCACACAACTCATCACTAGTGTATTCTTTAGTTAGACTAAAATACAACTAGTTCAACCAAGTCAAACTGAACACAACTCCATCAACTCCACAATCAACTCCACAGAACTCACATGCATGAGTTCTAACTGAAGTCCTGCATGCAATAGCTCAACTGACCCACAAAGAAAGCGTATTTCCTTCTGACAGCTACATGTGCCACATCTGTAGCTCAAACTGAAGTGCTCCAAGAGGATAAGATAATGTTTATAGTCCAAATATTATTATGAGACAATAATATTCGATTGTTCTATTTTTAGCCTGGCAGTCTAAAATAAGAATCCGCCCATATGTCTAAAAATAGAAGTCCATCTATTTTTCCCAACATGACCAATCATCCATAAACAACATCATGCAACTCATAGACCATGATCCATATGTCTAAAAATAGACATAGTCTAAAAATAGACTTTGTGCCAAGGCGACTCCTTTCCACTAAGCTCCATTGTCTTGTTGCATTTTCAACAGAAGGAAGCTCTGCAGCTGTGTGCGCAGAGGCCTGGTAGAGTCCGCAGCTGTGTGCGCGGACCCCTGCAGCTGAGTGTGCAGGGCGGAGTTGGGATTGTAATGGGACAAAAGTTAATAAAAGCTAAGTTGATTATGAAATATTGTGCATCCATTCGCAGATCTGTATGTTTATGCTTCTGTTATATGTTTATGCATCTTTTTACAGTTTATGGTTATGCGCACTGGTTATAAATGTTGAATGATTAATAAAGATTACTAGGCCCACAAAATTAAGTCAGATCTATAATAATAACACAGTAAGGTTAGAGGATCTAGATAGCACCCCTTCGCGCTCTGTATAGAGCTACGCAAAGGTCAGACAGTTGCACGGAGCTGCACTAGTGTGCAGGACTGGTTCGCGTCCTGTCCAGTTCTCATCAAGACATCCCTAGGGTGCGGAAACCTGGTTCCAGCACCCTCCCATACTACCTTGAGTGAGACCTTAGTCCGCGCTCTGCAGACTGTTGCCGAAAGGGCTGGTAGTTTCGTGATTTGTTTGGCTAAAACACTTCTAAACCTGGGTCAGGCCCTAATAAGCCAATAAATGGTTCCGTTGCCAGGACTAGGATCTGACTAAGGGATTTCCGATGTCAGAACACTTGGAACCCTACGAAGAAGGAAATTGAAGAGTGGTTAGATCAGAAGCTTCACGAATTCGTGGCACAGGAAAAAAGAACTCCGCAGATATCCGAGAAGAGGTGGCTGGATCACTACGTATATACGGAAATCTATGAGATCTTCTTCACGTCCTTCTCTTCAAAGTTGTATGATTGGATCGTGAGGTTAGTCGACAACCAAGGAAGGTATAATCTCGATAAACCAATAGTGTGGGCTCTGGAGTTGGTGCGCAGGCTAGAGGCATCAGAAGATAAGATCGCACGGGTCGTAGACCATTGGCTCGACCGGATAATAGGAGGGTTTATCACTGAATTTGTGATAGACACGACTGTAAGCTACAACGAAGCAGAAAGACGTTTTCTCAAGGGACCGCGAGGTAAGTACATCAAATCTTTGAATACCTAGATTAAGATGCTATTATGTGAAAAACGGGTGATGCAAATACATTAATGATTGGAACGACACGGAGCGGAAAGGTATACAAAGGTATCGAAGGGTTAGGAAATAGTCCTTTAATTTCACCTCCGTGAGCGAGCAAGGAAGAGCGCGCTCGGGTTTCTCCAAGGAGTGCGGTCAGTTTGATAAGGCAGTGCATTTCACAATTACCATCTCCACTTACGCCACCACTCGCTTCACCTCCTTCACCTCCATCTCCGCCCACACCACCTCCACCAAACCAGCAGTTCAGTATGGTGAGCACGATTAAGCTACCCATGTTCAGAGGAGTAGGAAATGAGGACCTGAATCAGTTCTGGTTCGTGGTAAGAGCAGTGTGAGAAGCACAAGGGGTTACAGACGCTAACATTAAGAAGGCTACATTGGTAAGCGCGTTTTAGGATCGTACGTTAACATGGTATATCAAGCACTCGAATGATCACCCAAATGTAGGAATAGCGGAGATCCAGATTCCGTTGAACAAAAAATTTAACCGACTAAAATCAAAGACGCAGTCAATCATCGGATTTAAGGAGATCACGATGCTTCCAAGTGAGAGCCCTTGGGATCTAGTTCAGAGGCTGAAAATTATGATCTGCGAGGCTAATATGACGCTGATGGATGCGCAACACCACGCATGGTTTTGGCATCTTTAACACCTCACCTAAGGATGGCGTTGTCACAACAGAGGCTTTCAACACAGGCAGAAGCATTGGAAATGGCAATGAGGCTGCATGAAACACCGATACAGGATCTGGGATTGGGAGTCCAACAGATCCATGTGCAACTGCAGAACCTATGCTTGGAGATGCAGAGTTTGAAGCAGGATAGGGTGCCATGGCCAGAGGTGCGTGAAGAAGTGTGGTGCATAAAATGTAAAGGCCAGGGCCACGATAAGGATCACTGTCCGGTATTCACGAACTACTTGGCAGGAGGGTGACCGATGCCGTTGAGACCAGAGGCATAGGTAGGGCCAAGTGTGGCACCGGTGCTCTGGTGTGTCATCTGTCAGGTGGGAGGGAAGCACATGATGGACAACTATCACTTGTTGCAGAAGTATACATAGACTCCCCAGCAGCTGTTTTGTAATTTTTGTAGATCAGTGGGTCACGATGAGTGTACTTGTTGAAGCTATGAGTTAATGATGGATTGAACCCCAGCCTATAGAATGCAAATAAAAACACGAGGCCTTCACCCAGCTGCGGGGATGGCGTGCGCTGGATTTCAGGGCCGAGGTCGAGGACGAGGAGGAATGGGGCTAGGAAGGGGCCGCAGACAATTAATCTGTTACAATTGCGGAGGACCGGGGCACTACGCTCGCAATTGTACCAATCCGACGAGACTATCGTGTTCCTACTGTGGTCAATTCGATCATGAAGTAGTAGATTTTCCTACATTGATTGCACAGGTGCGAGAGAAAGGGGTCCTTCAGCCTACTTCGACGCAGAATATTCAAATGATGAGGTCTAAACCGCGCGAAGACGACCCAAATGTGAATATGGTGCTCAGAAGTGGTGCGACCACCGAAGAAGATAAGGTGAAGCAACCCGAGGAAGATACATGGGTTCGCAAGGCTCCTACAAAGGAACCTGAGTTTGACTTGGAATGCGTAAAGGAGACGTTTATGGAAGCTAAGAAGAGCTTCGCGGAGGCCTCTACTTCAGGTAGTAAGGATCAACTAGAGACAAGGATGGATCCTTCTATGCTAACTACCTTTTTAGAGACATGCATGAAATTTCTGCACGATAATAAGACGGTTAGAGGACTACAAGAACTAATAACTAGGTGTGCAGGGTCATGGGCACTGCGCATAGTCTAGAAACTAGGAAAGCATACATTGCGCACCGGGAGGGAGATGAGATTAACGGTGCAGATTGGCGAATATGAAATGGATTAGGCAATTTTAGACGTGGGTTCGGACGCGAATGTGTTACCAAAGTAGACATGGGAACGCATGGGTAGGCCCGCATTGCAGTGGTCCCCTATTCAATTACGAATGGCGAACCAACAAAAGATCTTGCCCATGGGGAGGTTGCAAGGGGTGACAGTGGATATCAAAGGCGCAAGAACGCAGACGGACTTTGAAGTGATAGAGATTGTCGATGACAGCAATCCTTATCCCACGTTGCTAGGAGTAGACTGGGCCACTGATATGAATGGAATCATCAACCTGAAGAAGTGGAAGATGATATTCAAGAAAAAGTCTCTACGTGAAGTAGTTCAGCTAGATCCAGCCGAAGGACAACGCTACACTGAACCTGTGCACGACGATGACAGTGAAGATGAGCTGGATTGCATTTACCAGATAACGGTGCAAGACCGGGATCAGGTGAACCCTACCGCAGATGGAAGAATCTCATGGGAGTGCGACAGTTCCTATACTTTGGATTCAGATGAAGAAATAGAACACTGGCAGAACCGGTTGCACGAAGTGACAACGTTGAATTGCAACATGATGATCAGATCACTGTAGCGTGTGATGACCGAAGCAAGGGAACTACCAACCTATGATGGGGTAACAGGAGTGGATGAATTCTTGGACAAAAGTGCAGTACCGGAATAGCAGCGGTACGATGCACTGGAATGGGCATTGCACGCGACACCTGCACGATGGTGGAGTACACATCAGAAGGCTATGGGGCATTGGTGCGAATATAGAAGATGGATGTGCTTACGGTTTGGAAGTCCCCAGCGTCGAACGCGAGCCGGGCAGCCAAAACGGAGCAGGCTACGCTCCCACCTGTGTTGATGGGTGCATGTGTGTGTTGTGTAAGCACCTCCCAGACTAAGGATCGGAAGTCGGAACTCAACGCAATAATAGGGAAGGCGACACACTCCACAAATAGTCCACAACGGAGCATTCAAAAAGCTATGTGGAATCATGAACAAAATATACTAGATGGAACGAACTGATTGAGACCTGCGTGTGCCAATGGCCCAATGGGCCTATGGGGCCATGTGTGGAAACCTGAGCGCGAAAATGGTTCCGAAGACGACAAGCAGAGTCAAGGCCATAGCTTTGGGAAAGAATCCTCACGCAATCACTCCTGTAATTGCGACAGCACGTAGGGACCAGAGCGAAGAGATTATGCAGCCGTGCGAGGATGAACATATGCAGATTCAAGAAGCCATTCAGTGAGGGAACCTTGAGCTTCACGAACTCAAAGAAGATCGGGTATGACTGAAGCAGGAAAGCATACTAATGCACGAGGATATCAGAAAGCTGGAAACTGCATCTACTCGAAGGATTAAATTATTAAATTATGGAATATTAATTGATTAATAACTCCCTTAGATAGACAAGACGTTGTCTTAGGAGATGCAAAGAGTGGAGGCCATTAATGAACAAAGTAATTGTCTTCCACTTAATGGATAAGGGAGGAGGTAGTTAATAAATGTTAACAAAATCTTGAAAAGGTTTTTTTTATATGCTACTGCATGAGACTCACGAGGACAATGGTACTGAGGGTGAGGATTTACAAGAGACAAAAAAGAAAAAAAGAACAATGCATTTTTTCTTTAATCCCATTGAGTATTTGGGTGAATCATCCATGAGGAAGAGTCAATGTTGGGAGGAGCATTGCAGCTCTAATATTATTTTCCAGGAAACTTGACAAGTAAGTATTTCTAGACATTTTACAAGTTGTTTCATATTGTATGTTTTACATAGAATTTGTTGTTGTGATATGTATAGTAATAACACTACTACAAATTGCAAATATCTTATAAAAAGGAACTACTAAAGTTTTGGAAGTTTTTACATATGAATCATAAAGGAAAACAAATATTTATGCTCTAAATGGTTTTAGAAAAAATTTCAAGCATTTAGTGTGTTCATAAAGCCGAAAACGTTATACTTCAAATACTGAAAACAATGCGTTTTTGTTGACTGCATCAAGATTACTTTAGGCAATGTGTGATAGATAATTGTTTTCATAATACATTGATAATGCCCATCTATCACAATCTTAGTATATAGGTAAACATGAGGAAAAAATAAGAAGGAATTAAATATAAATGAAACCATTTAGTAAAGCCTAAATTCAAGTGTAAATAGGACAAACTGTTGGCATTATGATACAGGTGTTGTCCTTGATGGCAACTCACTCGTAGGTCAGTTCATATTTGATAAAGGGCAACTCACATTGTAATGGGTCAATTCAGCAGTAACAGGGCATTGGTATAGAAGAACAGGAAGTTGGAACAAAGGTCCACTGATCAGAATCAAGAAGTTGAAGGAAAAGGATGTTTTAAGGTAGTTTAAGTTGTATACACAGGTTCACCTTGTCAAAGCAGTGTATACACGCAGGTTAACAAAACAAAAATGGTGTATACATATGCATGCACTTTCACAAGAAGAAAAACGCATATGGGTTGGAAAATCAAGGAAATTCAAGATTAATGAATACCAAGGGTCAATACCATGGTATTAGCCCACAATATTGAGCAGAGTAATGACTATTTGATCCGTCCAAGAATGCCACAAGTTGTAAGTGTTGTTTTGGTCCGTGGTATTGAGAAATGCCAAAAACTATATAAGGAGGAGAAGATCAAAGGGCCAAGTGTGCAAGTGAAAGGGTTTCTCAGGAATACTTCCATCTGAAGTATATTTTATGTTGCAGGGGCTATGATTATGATATATTCTGAAATATTGGGTGTACCTTGAATTCAATGTTGGATAAAGATCATGAGACCTGAAATGACTTATCATTGAATGATATGACATTTATTGGGCTAGATCTGAATGATTACACATGTTTTATTCTTTAAATGTCATGATCTAGGTATGTCTAAAATCTAGAATAGCAGCGAAGTTGTAAGTTAGTATTTGTAGATCTATACGCTGGTTCGACTTGGTGAAGGCACGTATACAAGCTAGTTCGACTTAGTGAAGGCGTGTATACAAAAGAAAGCCTGTTATTTAGAAATGACTAATCTATTTGATTAGTGTTCCTGGTTTACTGTTGTCTGTCAATGATATCTTCTTAGATCTGAAAATAGAACTAAATGCATAAGGAGATTGAGTCTGATTGATTGATTGATTAAGTGAGAAGGGTGATCTTTACTGTTGACTGTCTAGATCTCTGTAATTTGACAGTATATGTTTAGAATATTACTGGTTGGTATAGATTTGATTCAGAAGTTTTTATGATTCAGTAGTTTTGGAGGTATACGCAGGTTTGGTTAAAGGAAGTAGCGTATACATGTAGGTTGGGTTCATTAAAGTAGCATATGCATTATGATGTATGATTTTTGAGGTTGCAGCTAGTTCTGAATGATGATGTAGGTTTCTAGGTTCAACACAGTGTTTTGGTGACAATGATCTAACTGTTCAGATTGATTGATTGTTGGTTGATGCAATTATTATTATAGAGTTTGAGCTTCAAAGTTTCTGATGGGTCTAGTGTGAAAATTTGATGAAACGAGGCCTTCATATTATGTTGTTGTGTACCAGGAACATCCAGTTTGAAAATTTATGAAACGTGGTCCCTGGAGGAAGAGAGATGGTCATAGCCTTCTGTAGGCTGGTGCCTATGTACTAGTAAACATATCGGCTAGTACAAGAACTAGGGGGTTGTCGCTCCCTTCTGGTAGAAGCTGGAGAATGAGAGAAGGTTTTAGCCTTCTACAAGTGGGTGTCTATGTACTAGTATGAGCCTGCACCAGTACAAGATTGTAAACATATTTTCTTTATATTAAAAAGAAGACAGAGACAACAAAAATAGGTGGTTTTTCTCCCGCATTGGGTTTCCACCTTAAATCTTGGTGTTCATGTGTGTTGCTTATGTGTGATGGTTTATTATGTTATTATTGCACATAGTTACTATATAATAAAGTACTAATTCATTGATTAAAGATTAACACATGATGAATTAACTAAATCATAAGTTCTCTGGGTATATACTGGTTTCTTTAATCATAGTTGTGTGCACACGCAAGTTCACTTCACTGAAGTAGCATATATAAATCTGATTGGGAAATGAAAAATTATTGAATTGTAAATATTGATTCACCCCCCCCTCTCAATATTATTTCCAACACAAACATCTATGAATTCGAGATAGTAAGGAATTAGGATATTCATTATCATTTTAAAAAGGAACAACAAATCTAATTTCTGGATAGAAATTTAGGGGCATTAGCTAATCTATACAATTTTAAAGGAAAGCGAAAGAACCCATCAGTGGGTAGAATTGTATTATAACAATTACACCAAAATTACATCAACGCTTGCAAACTTGAAAGCTATAAGGAAAAACATATTGGTAATTTCTGAAATTGCAGAGGAAATAAAATTTTAGTTCAAATAAGTTAATGGAATAATCCCTTTGAGTTATCAAATAAAAACCAATATATAATGTTAACCATAAGGAACTCATTGTTAACTAGAAGGTCGAATTATATCTATTATATAAGTAAAATGAAACAATACACATTTACTGAAGGCTTACAACCTTGGTTGTTGATCTGAGATCTAACACAATTAATAAGGTATTACAGACTCATGTGCTTGGATGTGCCTATGTTATTTTATGCAATGGATCGATAAGATTGCGAAATACATAGATAATGAAGCAGTAAACAAAAACATAATAGACAACACATAACACAACAAATTTAATGAGGAGTTCACCCAATACTCCTGGGCTACATCTCCTGGTCCAGCCTTCAGTGGTGGCCTCTCTATTATGTCTTCAAGCAGAGTTTTACAACAATATGAGCTCAATTTGAGACTCAATACACAACAGATACAACAACAAGAGTTTGCTTGAACCTCTCAAGCCTCTCTGAGTACACATACTCTCTCAATCACTCTCTGTCTTTGTCTTAGCTCCGTCTCGGCACTACCTTCAATACTGCTTGCCCCTATTTGCTCTTTGTCCGTGGCTTTGAAGCCAAACTGCACTACCTGTTCATTTTAGCTTCTCGGCTTTCTGTCTCCTCGACCTCTGTCCACTCATATCCCTTTTTAAGCATTAGCAATCATTGCTAAATGCTTCCAAGGATGGTGGCCACCTGTATTGTAACGAGATAGGTCGTCGTGCCTTTGAAATCCTTCAAAATACCAAAAAAGATCATTTTTCTGTTTACACAAAGAAACGCTGCAAAACAGTGAAATTCCGCCAAAACATTGTTCATTTCAGACTTCAAAAGTCCTTAAATCTGGTCTATTTTCCTATCGGGTCTGTCCCCAATCGCTATCACAAGTTGCTTTGGCCTTGTTCCTTTGTATTTTTAAAAATACGTTAAAACTATTAAAACCATGTAAAATTGGCTCCCCCTTGGACTTGAAATAATATATTTTTCCATTCACGAACACTTTCGAGTCTGGTTTATCACATTGACGCTTTATCCCTTGCATTTCCTTTAATAAATGATACTGCGAAAATACATTAAAATTGGTGTATGACGGATCTCAAATATTGTGAGATAGCGTTTATATTTGTTATCGGGTTCAGATGGTCACATCGTAGATATGTATATGTATAAGTCCTTCTATATGGCTTCAATGCGACTTTGCGACACGACTTGTCGCAGTCACAAGTCGCATGGGCCCCGAGTCGTGGTGAGTGCTGCGATTGAAATCCGCCGATGCGATATGGCAGTGCAACGTGGGCCGTCGATTTGCACGCTTGATCGACGATCCTCGTTGACCCCGTCGTATCACTATCGCAATATACATATGGTCTCCATTGATATCCACCAATTGCCACTGCCGATTGCGATTCTCTAATCAGATTTGGACCGTTGATTGGCCATATTTGACGGCTACTATGCAAAGTTTCCGATTACCCATTTTTTTCACTGTTTCTTCATAATTTTGGCCGCCGATAGTGTTTTCCACCTTTTTGAAAGGTTTTCTCATGCGATTTTTTTGGTCTTTTAAACGACTTTAGTAGATTTCAAATACTTTAGAGAGTGTTTTAGGATCCATTTGGGTCATGCCTTCCCATTGAAAAGGATTTTGGACCACCAAAAGTTGGTTTTCAAGCATCGCTCAAGTGAGGATACAACTACCTCACTTTCCGAATCTCTATCCATTTTGCACTAATGGGTTTTGAACCTCTGAGTCCAATTCTTAGGTACTCAACATCCCCTTTACACGTAGTTCTCACCTTCTTGTCCAGAACTGTATCTTCCTGCAAATAATTGAGATATTCAGGCAACAGATCATCAATAGAAGGCAATTGAATTTTCTCTTCGGTATCTTCAATTAATGAAGGTTCAAACAGTCTTAAATTTTCTGCATTTACCACTGAATAGATGTGCATGTAAGCTGGCAAATCAAGGCAGAAAGCATTCTCACCAATTTTCTCAAGTATCTTGAAAGGCCCATACCTTATTGTCTTCAGTTTCTTTCCTTCACCTTACATTCTGTCTTTGCTAATATATAGCCAAACTTGATCACCAACTTGGAACCTATGCTCGATTTGATGCTTATCATGACTTGCCTTATACTTGGCTTGGCTCTTTTCCAACAGTTCTTGCACTGCCTAGTGAATTTCTTGGATCTGTTCAATGAACCTAGTTTCTTTGTCCACATCGCTATGTCCATCAACCGCTATGTATTTTTCAAAGACAAAATCCAAGGGAAACCTTGGTATAAAACCAAAATAGGTCTCAAAAGGAGATCTATGTGTAGAAGAATGCTTAGAATGGTTGTAAGCATGTTGCACATAACATAAATGTTCATCCCAAAGCTTGGGATGCTTGCTGCAATAACCCCTGAGCAACTGGATCACTGTCCTATTGACCACCTCTGTTTGGCCATCTGTTTGTGGATGAAAGGCTATGCTCTTCTTCAGTATGCTGTCCATCAATTCCCACAGACTTGACCAAAACTTCCCAACAAATCAGGAATCTCGATCAGATATTATGGAAGTGGGTAACCCAAAATGCATCCAGACATGCTGAAAGAACAATTCCGTTGTTTGTTCAGCTGTAATCTGTTTCTTACAAGGTATTAAAATACACATTTTGTTGAACCTGTCCACAATAACATACAAATAGTCATGACCTTTTCTAGATTTTGGCAATCCCCAACAAAATCCATGGAAACACTTTCCCATGGACGAGAAGGAACTAGAAGTGGAGTGTACAAGCATAGTTTTCTATTATTGGGCTTGCTTTTAGCACACATGGTACACCCTTTAATATATCTAGAAACTGTTTCATGCATTCTTGGCCAATAGCAGAATCTTTGCAGTTGTGCAACTGTTTTACTTACACCAAAATGACCTAATATCAGAGAAGTATGTGCTTCCCTAATTATGTTAACTCTTTCAGTTTGTGGAATGCATAGCTTTCCCAAATGATACAAGAGTTGGTCCTTAACATAATAGTCCAATTCTTCTACTTTTTTGCCATGACATAAAGTTGCATATACATCTTTAAAATCTATATCTTGAGCATACTGTTCAATGTAGCTTTCATGCAATACTGAGTTATGCTTAAGTATAGTAGATGCATTTATGATTGGTCTAGACAACATATCTGCAACTTTATTGTGTATGCCCTTTTTATATCTGATGACTAGATGAAACTGCTGTAGGAAACCCATCCACCTATAGTGTCTTGATTGCTACAATTTAGTTTGTGAGTGCAAATACTGAAGTGGCTGATGATCAATATGTATAACTATTTCTTTGCCCATTAAGTAATGTTTCCACTTTTTTACACTTTGTACTAATGCATGCAATTCTTTATCATATGTGGGATAACTAACTACTGCAGAATTAAATGTCTCATAATGGTAGCTTATGGGTTTACCATGTTGCATCAACACTGCTCCCGTGGCATAGTCACTGGCATCTATTTCAATCTCAAATGGTCTTTGAAGATCTGGCAATGCTAGTACTGGTGTTGTACTAATTTTTTCTTTCAAGGTGTCGAAGGCTTTCTGTTGTTTGCCTCCCCACTGAAACACCTTGTTCAATCTTGTTAAAGCATGTAAGGGAGTTGCAATTAAAGAAAATTTAGCAATAAACTTTCTCCAATACTGTGTTGCTCCTAGGAAGCTTCTAACTTCTGTAGCAGATTTGGGTTTAGGCCAGTTTACAATGACTTCAACCTTAGAGGGATCTATCTTCAATTCACCACCCCCTACAATATGACCCAAATAATTTAAAGATGTTTTGCCAAATTCACACTTTGATAATTTAACATAGAGATTTTCTTTTTTTTCAAAACATCTAGAGTCTACTTTACATGCTTCAAATGTTCTTCCTATGTTTTACTGAAAACAAGAATGTCATCCAAATATACAATTACAAAATCATCAATAAAAGGCCTGAGTACATCATTCATAACTCTCATGAAAGCGGCAAGAGCATTAGTTAAGCCAAAAGGCATAACTAGCCATTCATACAGCCCTTGCTTTGTTTTGAAAGCAGTCTTCCATGCATCTTGATTTGCTACTCTGACCTGATGGTAACAACTACGCAAGTCCAACTTGGAAAAGTAAACAACTTCTTTCAACTGATGGAATAGATCATCAATGCGAGGAAGGGGATAACGATTCTTTATCGTTATTTTATTCAGTGATCGGTAATCAATGCACATGCTCCATGAACCATCTTTCTCCCTCACCAACACGATTGGAGATCCACATGGTGATGTGCTTGGTCTTATGAACCCTTTCTCGAGTAGCTCCTATACCTGCTTCTTGATCTCTGCATTCTCTAAAGCAGATAACCTGTACATTCCGATGTTAAGCAATGGAGCATCTTGCTGCAAATTAATATCATGTACAATTTCCCTTTTGGGTGGCAAACCTTTAGGTTCTTGAAATAGGATATCATATTATGAAACAACTTTTTCTAAATTAGCTTGCTGTTTAGCATCACAGCCTTCAAATACATTGGTTTTATCATGTTTCTTTTCCTTTACAACCATCAGTAAAAATTGCTTGCATGAATTTACAATTCTTTTCATCTGCCCTGAGTTTAAGAGAGTATAATTATTCTTGAGTTTGTGAGCTCTTACAATATATTCAATTCCATCTTTAACGAGTTCATACTTATTTTCAGATCTATAGAAAATGGATTTTCTATCATACAAGTAAGGACTTCCTAAAACAATTTCACATATATCCAAGGGAACGATGTCTAACTCAAACTCATCTACAAATGTTGACCCAAAATAAAACCTAAGTTTACATTGTCTAGTCACTTGTAGCTTTGCTTTATCACATACCCAACGTAATGGATATGGCTTCTTGTGAGGTATGGTCAGTAGTCCCAATTTCTTTATAATTGCTTCAGAAATCAAGTTTACTTGTGAGCCACTATCAAATAAAGTATCAATCTTTTGATGCTTGGAAATAACTCTAATATGAAAAAGCTCATGTCTTTTCCTCTCATTTTCTTCACTATCAATAGTTTGTGCAAAATTACTAGTAGATGCTTCAGAATTTTTACCTTTTATACCTGTAGCTGTGATTGTTGTTTCATCACGTGAGTCTGACCTCAAATCTTTCTGTATAACAGCAACAATCTTCTTCTTCTTTCCATCGAACTTCTTGGGTTTTAGCTCCAGATGCAAAGACCATCAATGTTCATCATCATGTCCATCCTTCTTGCAATGAGTGCATGAAGGTTTGTCTTTCTATATAGCGTTTGCCTTCCTCTCTTTCCATTTTTGCTTCCTCTTTTCTTTGTTCTTTCTTGCGGTGGGTTTTGATGATCCCCCAATCTCTGGGTCACATTCTTGCCTCTAGCCTCTAGATGGGCAGCTTGAACATATACCTCATCTATGCTAGTAGGGTTAAACATGAGAATGGTGTGCCTCAAATAGCTGTGTAGACCGCCTATATACTTTAGCAAAGTTTCAGGCGAGTCTAAAGAAATTCCTAGAATTAAAGCTCTTTTTCTAAATTCTTGGGTGTAGCTTTGTACACTTTGCCCCTTTAATTGGCTAAGAGTTTGCAAACTCATCATAGCTTGCTGCATATAAGCTAGTGGATAGAACTGTTTTTTAATGGCAGAAACAAATTCACTCCAAACAGAAAGAATTTTACCATGCTTCTTCAAGTCATCTTGTGTCCTGCCTTCCCACCAGACTAAGGCAGTTCCTCCAAGGCGTAGGCTGGCCAGCTGAATTTTACTCCTATCTGAATCAATATTCTGCACCCTGCAATACACATCAATCTGTCTAATCCAGTTATCTAGCTTCTTTGCATTTAATTCTCCATCATATATTGGCAAATCAAATTTAACATCTAATTTAATCAAAGATGTTTTCTTCTTTTTATTTTCAGGGCTATCAGGAGGTGTGGATAGAGGAGCCTCTTTTCCTTTCCCTTTGCCTTCAGAATGGCCATCTAGAAGAGATTCTTCTGTTCCTTTGTCTTGTTTGGAGGTTGAAGAATCTTCACCTCGACCTTTCTTAAATTATCAATACATCTCTTCTACCATGGCTCTCATGGTCATGAAACTGTCCATGAACTAAGAGTCTGATTCCAAGGGATTTTTTTCTACCATTTTCCTCCCAGGATAGACTCTTCCTATTTATGGGTTAGTCTCAACCAGTCCTCCTTCTCCTAATTTGAGCTTTGACCTTGTGAAGCAGGAAAGTGTTCCCTTTGCGGACAGAGGCAACCCCTCTAGCCCTAGAGTGGGTCTAGTCACAAACAAGGACAAATCAACAACAATTCTCCTTAAATAGTTCAAGTCAAAGGCCTACCTCAACTGGTGGTCGATGGAGTTCCGTTGTGCTGCTCCAACTTCCGCTTCTTTCTCCTAATGAGTAATCAACCTGAAACAAAGCAAGGAAATACAACAAAGCACATAACCGGATACAACAAAGAACTATTTACCCATAAAGTCAAGAAATCATGAGCTATCTAGTACATTGCATACAAGACATAGGAAAACATCATTGATTGTATTAAATATAAAATAGAGTAAGCTTACAACCCAGGTCTTGACGTCACAAGCCTTCTCAGGAGGGTCCATCCAGCATGTTCCTTAGGCATTCACCCTTGAAGATGGATCTCCCAATACAAGTCTCTCTCACTCACAAGTTTCACACAAGATAAAAGCACTTCACAACCTTCCTCAAGCTCTCAAACAATCCCACACTTGTCACACCAGCTATCTATCAAGCTCACAATACTATTAGTAACACTCCAAAGACTAAGAATTCCAAAACTAGCAGCTCATAGCAATGGTGAAAGCTTAAATAGGAGAAGGAGTCTCCATGAATGGTGGGAAGATGAGCTTATCTCCAAGGAAGGTAGCACAAATGACGGAACAACAATGCCAGAGAAGGGAGGGTGACATAAACAAGGCCAACAACCAGGTCTGGAGTCATCTGGAAGGCCGACTGTTAGAACAAACTTGCTCAAACTGGATCATCGCGGGTACATCACTGGTCTGCCGCGCTGACATCACTACTGCATAACATAGAAGGTCATGTCATCGCGGGAAAATACAAGCAACAGTTGCACTGTCATATGAAAATCGACCATCGCGGGAATCATGTGTACTTCCACGATGGCAACGCGTATGGACTGTTTTGGAGCGCTCATCAACGCTTTTATTTGGACAACAGACACGATGATGCAGAAACTTTCGCAAAGTGGGTCATTTGGCAACATCAGAGAGCATGAGCATGAATGATTTTGGACTCATGACACAGTAGGAAGACTGGGATGAAGGCAGTGAAAAATTACTGTGTAACAGACCTAGTTATCATTCACCAAACCAGCACAAGCTTGTCTAACCTTAGCAAACCTAAAGCTTTGATACCACTTGATCTGATAATGAGATCTAAGAAAATTAATAAGGTATTATAGACTCATGTGATTGGATGTGCCTATGTTATTTTATGCAATGGATCGATAAGATTGTGAAATACACAGACAATGAAGCAGTAAACAAAAACATAATAGACAACACATAACACAACAAATTTAATGAGGAGTTCACCCAATACTCCTAGGCTACATCTCCTAGTCCAACCTTCAGTGGTGGCCTCTCTATTATGTCTTCAAGCAGAGTTTTACAACACTATGAGCTCAATTTGAGACTCAATACACA
Organism: Pinus tabuliformis; assembly: GCA_031772625.1. NCBI lineage: Eukaryota > Viridiplantae > Streptophyta > Pinopsida > Pinales > Pinaceae > Pinus > Pinus tabuliformis. Next base: position 2,060,086,411 of record CM062818.1, read on the forward strand.
ACAGATACAACATCAAGTGCTTGCTTGAACCTCTCAAACCTCTCTGAGTACACAGACTTTCTTAATCACTCTCTGTCTCTGTCTTAGCTCTGCTTCGGAACTGCCTTCAATATTGCTTGCCCTTGTTTTCTCTCTGTCTATGGCTTTAAAGCCAAACTGTGCTGCCTGTTCGTTTTAGCTTCTTGGTTTTCTGTCTCCCTGAACTTTGTCCGCTCAGATCCCTTTTTAAGTGTTAGCAATCATTACTAAATGCTTCCGAGGATGGTGGCCACCTGTACTGTAACGTGATAGGTCATCATGCCTTTGAAATCCTCTGGAATGCCAAAAACGATTGTTTTTTGTTTACACAGAGAAACGGTACAAAACTATGAAATTCCGCCAAAACACTGTTCATTTCGGAATTCAAAAGTCCTTAAATCCAATCTATTTTCCTATCGGGTCTGTTCCCAATCACTATCACAAGTCACTTCGGCCTTGTTCCTTCGTATTTTTAAAAATACATTAAAACTATGAAAACCATGTAAAAATGGCTCCCCCCAGACTTGAAACAATATATTTTTCCATTCACGAACCCTTTCGGGTCTAGTTTATTGCATCGACGCTTTATCCCTCGCATTTTGTTTAATAAATGAAACTGCGAAAATACATTAAAAATGGTGTTTGACGGATCTCAAATATTGTTGAATTGAGGCTTCTGTGATCCATAACATTTATAAGAAGAGTTTCGGTGGAGACCATAAGTATATTGCGATAGTGATACGACGGGGTCAATGAGGACCGTCGATCAAGTGCGCAGATTGACGACCCCCATTGCACCACCATATCGCATCGACGGATTTCAATAGCAGCACTCACCATGACCCGGGGCCCATGCGGCTTATGACTGTGACAAGTCACGTCACAAAGTCACATCGGAGCCATACAAAAGGACTTATACATATACATATCTACGATGCGACCAACCGGACCCGATAATAAATATAAACGCTATCTCACAATATTTGAGATTTATAAGAAGAGTTTCAGCGTAAATCACATGTAGAAAACCTTTGTCGACGCGTTTCGAACCAACTAGTGTGGTTCATCGTCAGGACAAGTTGAGGAGTCAGATCATGGCTGCAAATTAAATAGGGAGAGCAGATCTTCCAAACGGCTAGGTTGACTAGGTTGACCATCAACGGCTATATAAAACGGCTAGATTATATAATAATATTAAAATGTTAATAAGTCAAAGGTAATAACTTATAATAATAGAATAATAATATAATTATAGTAAATAATTTACTTCTAATAACTAATTATAATATATTATATATCATAATGTTATATTTATTTAATTAAAATATTTTTCTTAGGTTATTAAATTAATTAATTTAATTCCTTTTTTAATTTATTTAATCATATAAATACTAGGGATAAGTAAAAGGGAGTTTTTTTTGTATATTAGAATGTTATAATAAATTAAATTACTTAATTCTAATTTATTTAATCAAAAGGGGGTTTATATATTAGAATGTTATTCTATTTTATTTTTTTAATTAATTAATTTAATTCCTTGTTAATTTATTTAATCATTTAAATCACTAGGGATAAGTAGAGGGTTTTTAATAATAATGATTTAATGGAATAAATTATTTTTGGATATTGGTTAAAATTAATTTTTATTTTTATTTTTATATGTTAAAGGTAGAAGCTTAATAACAAATAGGATTAATAAAAATCTTGATAAGGAAATAGTAATAAAAATAAAATTTAGAACGAGTGACAAATTTTAAATACAAGAAGGACAAGAACATGACAATTAGTAAAAAAACTTAACCAAAGGAGAAACCCTAGGAGGATGGAAAAGACAGCTATAAGGAGAAGGAACCGAGAAAAAATGGGGAAAACTCGAAAACCAAAAAAGGTAAAAAGGGGGGGGGGTGGGGGAAGGGGGGGAAGGCGGGAAAGGAAGGCAAGACTAAGAAGAAAGGGCAGGGATCCAACAACTATTGATCTTCCAGCCGTCATCTCTATTGAGATTGTTAGGCCTTTTTTCAATTTCAATCGCTTCCCTGAATTTACGGTGATGGAACTGCGCAACCTTGGTAATAACCTTGGCCTCCTCAATACAAACAAGATGTTTGGTCTTTTCCACATGCTCTGCTAACGTTGAAGACTTGGTTCTCCCATGTATTAGGTCGGCTGCATGTTCGTTGATCCTTTGATGGATGGAGCGCGTGTTTCCCCGATATAGGGGGTCCCACAAGAACATGGGATCAAGTAGACGCCCTTCATGTCCTTAGGATCAATGGGATCTTTCACTAATCGGTGAAAGATCCCATTGACCCTAAGGACATGAAGGGCGTCTACTTGATCCCTTATTCTTGTGGGACCCCTATATCGGGGAAACAGGGCGCTCCATCCATCAAAGGATCAACGAACATGCAGCCGACCTAAGACATGGGAGAACCAAGTCTTCAGCGTTAGCAGAGCATGCGAAAAAGACCAAGCATCTTGTTTGTATTGAGGAGGCCAAGGTTATTACCAAGGTTCCCATTGACCCTAAGGACATGAAGGGTGTCTAATTGATCCCTTGTTCTTGTGGTATCCCCTATATCGGGGAAACAGGTCACTCCATCCATCAAAGGATCAATGAACATGCAGTCGACCTAAGACATGGAAGAACCAAGTCTTCAACGTTAGCAGAGCATGTGGAAAAGACCAAGCATCTTGTTTGTATTGTGGAGGCCAAGGTTATTACCAAGATTGCACAGTTCCATCACTGTAAATTCAGGGAAGCGATTGAAATTGAAAAAAGGCCTAACAATCTCAATAGCGATTATGGCTGGAAGATCAGTAGTTGTTGGATCCTTCCCTTTCTTCTTAGTCTTGCCTTCCTTTCCCCCCTTCCCCTCCCCCCCCCTTTTTACTTTCCTGGTTTTCGAGTTTTCCCCATTTTTTCCTGGTTCCTTCTCCTTATAGCTGTCTTTTCCATCCTCCTAGGGTTTCTCCTTTGGTTAAGCTTTTTACTAATTGTCATGTTCTTGTCCTTCTTGTATTTAAAATTTGTCGCTCGTTCTAAATTTTATTTTTATTACTATTTCCTTATCAAGATTTTTATTAATCCTATTTGTTATTAAGCTTCTACCTTTAACATATAAAAATAAAAATAAAAATTAATTTTAACCAATACTCAAAAATAATTTATTCCATTAAATCATTATTATGAAAAACCCTCTACTTATCCCTAGTGATTTAAATGATTAAATAAATTAACAAGGAATTAAATAAATTAATTTAAAAAAAATTATATATAAATAAAAAAAAATGGAAGAACATTCTAATATATAAACCCCCCTTTACTTATCCCTAGCCATTCAATTGATTAAATAAATTAGAATTAAGTAATTTAATTTATTATGACATTCTAATATATAAAATAACCCTTTTACTTATCCCTAGTATTTATATGATTAAATAAATTAAAAAAGGAATTAAATTAATTAATTTAATAACCTAAGAAAAATATTTTAATTAAATAAATATAACATTCTAATATAATATATTATAATTAGTTATTAGAAGTAAATCATTTACTGATGATGATGATGATGATGATGGTTAACGTCCACTCAGACCAAATTGGTCTATCGGACCTACAATTTTCTTAATTTTTACTTGTCTGGCTCCTCGTCTTTCTTGGCGAGATTGGTGTTGTAGCTTTCTTTCTTTTCTCTACGGTCTTCCAACTTCCTTTGTCTTGCATCTCCTTCATCTCTTCTGGTTCTTGGGACATTGGTGTCTTAGCTTCGCGATCTATTGTGTTCGTTCTTTTGAAAATAGTCGGAGAAGAAGTTTGGTTTAGGAGATCTGCTTTGCTGTTAAATGAAGATTTATTTTCTGCGGTATTCAAATCCTCATAACTGTTGATTTGTTGGGGCGGGCTTTCTCCTTGCTTGTTTTGAGAGTTGTTTCCTTCTTCCTTGATTTCTTGTGACTCATTTTCTCTAGAATATTCTTCTTCTTTGATGACAGTGTAGTGTTCTTTTTGTGCTCCTTCCCACCATGTAGATCTGTGGTGGTTTTTTCTAGCAAAATTTTTCTCAGAGGCTTTTGGGCAATTTTTGGCTAGATGCCCCGTCTCAAAGCACGATCGACATCTGAAGAGGACACTTTCATAATCAAGCTTCTGGTTCCACACATAGTCTTTACTTGTTAGGTTTATTTCAGCTGGGAATCCGGCGCTGAAATCCATTTCCACACAGATGCGTGCATAGGTGGTTCTGGCATATTCCTCTGTTTCTGGGCACCTGCAGTAAAATTTCCCAATTGCATTTCCGATGGTTTTTAGTGAGGAGAGATTCCAGAGATGCAAAGGTAGGCTTGGCAATCTCACCCAAACTGGTGCTGAGGTTATCACTGCTGTAGAGGGATCGAATGATGGGTTCCATGGCTTCATGAATAGGCCTGATTTTTCCCAAAACCAAGGGCCGGAATATAGAATACATTGTCTGCTTTCAGGATTTTCAAAATCTAATATAAAGAAACCTCTAGCACAGGGGTAGATATTAATTTCATCAGAAATGATAGGCTTCCATACCTCCTAGATCCAATTGTGGAGTGCTATCAGCCGCGGCCAAAAACCATTGAACCGGCAAATTAGGGCACTTTTGGAGAACTTCAAAGCTTCATCGAGTGAGTCCTGGACCACTTGGATAGTGGGAGCTGGGGCTTCACTCACGATATGGGCAGGAGATTGCCCTTCAGAGGCGGATGAGCCACCAGTTATTTTTGCGAAGCTCGGAGCCATATTTTACTTGCTCGTAGAACGCAGCCGCAAACAAATAAGACAGAAGATAAGATTAGATCTAGATCTGACCGCAGAAATTAGCCGCCTAGATCTAGCCTCAGAGCTAAAACCTAGCCGTGAAATAAACTGTAAATGCGAGCAGGCCCCAGATCTATACCGCAGATCTGCACTAGATCTATACTACAGATTCAATTCAATGTCGCAGATCTATACCGAAAGCTAAAGAAAGATCTCTTCCCAATCGTGGGAGAAGGTATTAATTTAATTTAGGATTCTTTTCATCATAAAAACTATACCGAAAGCCGAGCAAGAATTTGCAGATCTATATCGAAAGCCTAGCAAGATCTGCGTGCTAGTTGGTTTATATGTTTTCCAATAAATCGCAGATATATATATAAGAGGAGATCTACGAAAGAGATCTGAGAAAGCCCGATCTGCGGAAGAGATCTGAGATCTGCGGAAGAGGAGATAGGAAATCTGAGAAAGCCCGATACTTCCCACTAGAATTATATTATTATTCTATTATTATAAGTTATTACCTTTGACTTATTAACATTTTAATATTATTATATAATCTAGGCGTTGATGGTCAACCTAGTCAACCTAGTCGTTTGGAAGATCTTCTCTCCCTATTTAATTTGCAACCATGATCTGACTCCTCAACTTGTCTTGATGATGAACCACACTAGTTGGTTCGAAACGCGTCGACAAAGGTTTTTTACATGTGATTTACGCCGAAACTCTTCTTATAAATCTCAAATATTGTGAGATAGCATTTATATTTGTTATCGGGTCCGACTGGTCGCATTGCAGATATGTATATGTATAAGTCCTTCTGTATGGCTCCGATACGACTTTGCGACGTGACTTGTCACAGTCACAAGTCGCATGGGCCCCAGGTCATGGTGAGTGTTGTTATTGAAATCCACTGATGCGATATGGCGATGCAACGTGGGTCGTCGATTTGTGCACTTGATCGACGGTCCTCGTTGACCCCGCCGTATCACTATTGCAATATACATATGGTCTCCGCTGATATCCACCGATTGCCACTGCCAATTGTGATTCTCTGATCAGATCTGGATCATTGATTGGCCAGATCTGACGACTACTGTGCAAAGTTGCCGATTACCCATTTTTTTCACTGTTTCTTCATAATTTTGGCTGCCAATAGTGTTTTCCACCTTTTTGAAAGGTTTTCTCATGCAATTTTTTTGGTCTTTTAAACGATTTTAGTAGATTTTGAAGACTTTAGAGAGTGTTTTAGGATCCATTTGGATCAGTTGTTTTTAACAATATAGACAAAATCTAAATGCCCTTAACATTAAAATTCCCAATAGGGTAAAAATTTAACAACTCCCATAATATGTAATTCAGAGTAGAAGCTTTGATGTCTCATTCCCTGGCGAGAGAAACACACACACACACACACACACATTAAGTTTTATACAAGAGTGACAAGAGAGTGCAAGGACATCCAACTTGTAAGAGAGGAAGTTGAATACGTTAAGGGACTGGAAGGGTTCCTAATTGAATAAAAATGCATCTAATACACTAAGGGTTAGTGTACCTAGAAAATATTGACAAAACAAAATATGAGTTATGGTTTAACAAAAGAAATTATTGACATAAAAGGAAACAAATGAGCTATTGGAAGAATATTTTACATAAGGTAAAGTCCATGTTTGAAAACCCTTATTCTCTACCTGTAATAGATGAAACTCTGTCAAAATGGTTAAAAAAGGATACAAAATTAACAAACTCGAAAAAGGTTAAGACCATGTACATTAAATAAATTCTACACAAGAAAGTTCAACCACGACACGACATTTACATATGTGGCCATGGCTAAACACTCATGCCAAGATTTAACTAAAGCCATACAAAACCCATGGTGTGCTATGGTTTCAACATTTAAACCCTAATTCGTAACTGACCAAGAAATAAACAAAGAGTGTGAGAAATGCATTAATGGTTTTTCACTTTTAAAGAAAAGAAAAATATAGTATTACCTGTCGAGAGTGAACCCCTGTGGAGAGAAAACCCTTACCGAGATGAGGTCAAAAGTAAATCTATATCTTCGTATTGAACCTGCATACAAAAGGAAAAGGGTTAATACAAAACCTCGACTTGTTATCAAACCAAAAAATTCCATATACAAGGAAATGAAAAAAAAAGTCTACCAGGAGAGAAAGGGGAACGAAGAAAAACACCTGCAACAAGTTTAACCAAACCAAGAGCCAACTAATGGAAAATTCCTTCCAATGATAGAGAATGAGAGGGTCTAGGCATCATCAGGGAAATACTCCCTATGAAACTCACAACCCCAAGAAGGAAAACTGGTTAAACTAAAGGTACAGACAAATTGACAAGGGGAAAATGTATATATGTACATATATATATATATATATATATATATATATATATATATAAACCTTAAAATTGACCTTATGCTCTGTATCATACTAGTTCGGCCATATGGAGTTGCAATGTGTTTCCACCAAAGGAGAATGATTAAAGCCTAGAAAGAGGAAAAAGTTACAATATTATGGGAATTTAGTAATGGGTGGAAAATCAAAACCTGATCACGAAGTAGAGTGGCACTTTTTCTGTAACAAAAGTGAAAATGACTAAACGATCTGGTGGAGGGAAGATCATTACTCCCAAAAAGAAACCCTAGCATTGGACACTGTCAATTTGACTAAACTCAATTGTGTCTGTAGATTCAAAAGTACCACATGTGAGGCTAGGCGGGGAGACCCTTTGACAGAGCATCTGAGGAAGGGGCAGAAGCTTGGATTCTGAACATGCCAAAACATTCTGACGTATATAATTACCCTAGTAACTTGAAATCCATACTAGTTACCATTGAAAATTGGGTAGCTCATAAGGTATTTCCGAGTGGTAAAAATCCACCAAAAGGGAGTTTATTTTTATTTTTTAAGTATTCATTTGTAGGTAATTTCTATATAGGTTTAAAATCTACACACACAAAAGTATAAATAAGAGGCCAAAGGAGAAGCCTAGACACACAAGTGGAGAAGGAATTTCACTTTTGGAGAGGGGGAGGATAAAGGACACAATCACATATCCTCTTTGGGGTGAAGCCGTAGTTGTCTAAGAAGGCCAAGTATTGAAGTCAGATTTGAGTATTGGAAGGTTAGATCTCCAAGAATAAAATCATATTTTATTGCTAGAAGGTTAGATCTACAAGAAGAAAGTCAAACCTAAGTGATAGAAGTTTAGATCTGCAAGAATAATGTTAGATCTGAGTGTTGGGGGGTCATATCTGCAAGACGAAAGTCAAATATGTGATTTGAAAAGGTAGATATAGTAGATTGAGAAACTGTAGTGTGATTGCAAAGGGACTAGTTTCTAAGGACAACAACAATCCAAGGACTGTGAGCTAAAGAAATAGCTCAGGTATGCATTTGTCTCATCGGGTAGATTGAAGATATAAAGGATAATATCTCAAGCCCTAGATCATTCAAATGATATACTGCGTATTTTATTGTATAATATGTATACTATTTGTATCAAGGGTTATAAAGGACCACGATCCTTGGTATGGGAGCCTTAATGTTTTCTTATTGATGTACTAATGATAAACGATATTTGGGCTCATATATTTTTGTGTAATGTTGTTGATTTCACTATTGTTATATGTGCACTGTACAAAGTGCTTTTACTTGGGTACCTTCAACGTGTTTATGATCAAGTCTAAACATAGACTAGATATGGGGTACAAGGGAATTTCAACAATTATATATCAGTTCACTGGAAAAGAAGTGTTATGGTGGGAATACAATAAATCAACAAACAAAATTTGAGGCAAAAACATGATTTGGAAACAATTCAAGAAGGAATTCAAGAAAAAGTACTTAAAAACAAGGTTCTTTGAATTCCATGAATTAAGGCTAGGTCAATTAACAATGGATGAATTTGTGAATAAATTTATGAGCATCTTATGGTATGTGCCATATCTCAAGGAAAAGAAGGAAAAAGTTCAAATTTTTATCACATGTTTACCCTTTTCCTATAAAGAGAGAATAGAAATTAATAATTCTGAAACAATGGATGAAACAATAAGAAAAGAAAAATTGTGCTACACCCAGAATAAGCAGAAAAGTTACAACTCTAAGATTCAATTGGTTGGCAAAGAAGAACGAAAATTTCAATGCTAAAAATAGAGGCTTTAAGAAACCTGCATTTTCCAATTGTTGGGAATAATACTGAGAGGGGGAGTGGGGGGTGAATCAGTGTTTACAAATCAATAACTTTTTTATTTCCATAATTGTATTTATATATGCTACTTCAATGAATGGAACTCACGTGTGCACGCAATTGTTCTTAAGTCTACCAATGTATATCACGTGGACTTATGATTTAGTTAATTCATCATATGTTGATCTTTAATGAGTGCATCCGTACTTTATTAAACAATAAACAATAACCATGTGTAGTAATAACATAGTAAACCATCACACATAAGCAACACACATGAACACCAAGATTTAAGGTGGAAACCCAATGTGGGAGAAAAACCACCTGTTGTTGTTGTCTCTATCTTCCTTTAATATAAAGAATAATCTATTTACAATCTTGTACTGGTGCAGACTCATTCTAGTACGCAGGCACCTACTTACAGAAGGCTACAACCTTCTCTCATTCTCCAACTGCAACTACTGGAAGTGAGCTACAACCCCCTAGCTATTGTACTAGTTGATATGTTTACTAGTACGTAGGCGCCGACCTACAAAAGGCTACAACCTTGACTCGTTCTCCAACTGATACTAGAAGGGAGCTCCATCCCCTTGATCAAATCACCTACCACTACTGTTAGGAAGATTCGACTTCCTTACTGAAGGCTCCAACCCTGAGTATCCTCCAGGTACCACATTTCATAAATTTTCATATTGGATACTCCTGGTACACAACACCATAATATGTAGGCCACATTTCATCAAATTTTCATACTGGACCCATTAGTAGCGTTGAAGTTCAAAATCAATCACCACTGTAATACATCCATCAAATACATCTACATCAACCAATCACTGAAACTCAATCATCAATCTCTGATATAACTGAAACCCAATCATCAATCTCTAAATCAACCATAACTGAATCAATCAATCACTGAAACCTTTGACATACTGAATCAAAAAATCACTGAACCTCTGACACAACTGAATCAATCATTCACTGAAACCTCTGACATATAGAATCAAACAATCACAACTAAATCAACCATTAATTCAAACTTAATCAAATTCAACCAATCAACTGGAATAGACAGATCACTATAGCTAGTACATAGATCTGAACCCATAACACTGCATCGACAACCAGAACAAATTGTAAGATCAAAAGTCACGAGTTAGAATGTATATTCTCCTTCAATGAATCCAACCTGCATGTATATGCTGCTTCCTTTAGTCCAACCTGCGTATACCTCTAAAGATACTGAATCATAAAACCTCTAAATCACAACTATACCAACCAGTAACAATATGAGGATCTACTGTCAAATTACAGATATCTAAATAGACAGCAACAAAGATCACCCTTCTCAATCAATCAATCATACTGAATCTCCTTATGCATTCAGTTCTACTTTCATATCTAAGAAGACATCATTGACAAAAAACAATAAAACAACAGCCCTGATAAGATAGATCAGCCATCACTGAACAACCAACTATTCTTTTGCACACGCTACTTGGAAGTGTTGAACCATCATGTACATGCGCCTTCACCAAGGCAAAACAACATACAGATCTTCACATATGCCCATATCATATTATTTAAAGCACCAAAAATTGGTTAGCACTTAGAACTAGCTTATCCATTATCAGATCTCATAATGATAAGTCATTATGATCCTGATCCATCATTAGATCTCATCCATCATCAAACTCTCAGGTGCATACTTAGTCCAGATCAAGCAAAGCATCAGAAACCCATAACATGTATAATTGCTTTTGATCTAACACTTCATGAGATATTCATTACATATTGGATAGCCCTTTGATCTTCTCCTCCTTATATAGTTTTATCCTTTCTCAATACCTCGGACCAAAACAACACTTAGAACCTGTGGTATTCTTGAACGGGATCAAATAACCGTTACTCTGCTGAATATTGTGGGCTAATACCATGGTATTGACCCTTGGTATTCTTTAATCCTAAATTTTCTTGATTTTCCAACCCATGTGTGCTTTTCGAGAATCTACAGATGGCTCTTATTGTTCCAGGAATACGACTTTGAATTTGTTGTGAAGCCTGGACGATTGAATGCAGGACCAGACCATCTGTTGCGCATCGAAATAGGGGAGGAACCTACTAACTTAGAAGAAGGATTGCCTGATGTGCATCTCTTTGTAGTGCGTGTCGCAGATGGTCATTTTGAGGATATAATACACTTCCTAATAACATGAACTATACCGGAAGGATACACAGTCCAGCAAAAGAAATTAGTGGTGCGTGCGGCCGATTTCTCTGTCATTTCTAGGCATCTATACAAGGTGGGGATTGATCAGATATTGCGACGATATGTACCTGAGTTCGAAAGAAGCAGCATCCTTGCATACACTCATGGGGGTGCCGCTGGAGGACATTATGAAGTGAGAGTAACTGCATAGAAGATTCTACATGTAGGGTTGTGGTGGCCAACCCTTCATCGGGATTCAAAAGTATATTGAAAGGTGTGTGACGTATGTCAAAGAACGGGTAGGCCATCGCAAAGGGATGAAATGCCTTTGAATCTAGAAATGATGTTGTAACCCTTCGAGAAGTGGGCGATAGATTTTGTAAGACCCATTCAGCCACAATGAAAGACAGGAGCAAGGTACATTATCACTGCGACAGAGTAATTGACTCGTTGGGTAGAAGCGCAGCTGGTGAAGGATTGCACGGGTGTGCTTGCTACGAAGTTCCTATTTGAGCATGTACTGACGCGATTTGGATGTCCGAAGATCTTGATGAGTGATAGTGGTACACACTTTCTAAATGAGACGATCAACACACTGACGGAGGAATTTCAGGTATATCACCAGAAGAGCACACCTTATCATCCACAAACTAACGGGGAAGTGGAGGTGTTCAACAAAGTGCTTAAAAATGCACTGACCAAGGTTTGAAATGCTTAGCAAAGTGATTTGGACCTACGCATCCCTGTAGTATTGTGGGCTTATCGAACGACATGTAAGAAGTTGACGGGAGAAACCCCTTTTAGGCTTGTCTATGGTGTGGAGGCCATAATGCCTATGGAATACATTGTGCCTAGCCTATGCATAGTAGCACTCACAGGTATGACAAATCGCTGAGCCCTGGAGGAGAGGCTCATGCAGCAGGATGAGCTTGAAGAAGAAATATTTTTGGTTGGATTTCACCAGCAGGTCCAAAAGCAGCACGAAAAGGTATGGCATGATTGACACATCAAGCTGTGCACATTTAAGGTATATGACCTGGTTTTGTTATACGATGGAAAGTTTGATAAATTTCCAGGGAAATTCAGGATGCACTAGTTAGGGCCTTATGTTATTAAGGAGATTACCGATGGAGGAGCAGTACAACTGGTCAAGTTAAATGGAGAACCCTTCCAAGGAAATGTGAATGACAGTCGCTTGAAGCCATACACCACATGTCTGGCCATGTGACTAAATGAAATTAGCACAGTCTTAGCGCTCCAGGCAGCGGAAAGGAGGCGTGGGACTATAAACTACACTGCCCAAGTTGGGGAGCTCTGCGATTGGAAGATGGTGCGAAGAATGGACGTGTCACTAGGTCTACGACAATGTGGAGGGAGTTGTGCTACCGAGAGAGAAATCGCATAGGTCAGCTAGAAAGTGACCGTTAAAGTCATTGTTCATGAAAAGACGGCATAAGTGAGGCTAAATGGAGCGGGCAACCGACATTTAAGAAGAAATTTATGGCTCAGATCCTTGAAAATCTACGACCAATTCAGCATTAATGAACCGATTTTTGGGGAAATGGTCGGATTTGAATTAAAAATGCCCTATAAATTACAAGTGGCTGCCCAGTGAAAAACACTTGGCATTTTGAGAATTGAGTTGTTGCACTTTCAGGTGCACATGAACTGTGAATTATTTCAAAATATGATATCAGGTCCGAACAATTGTCAAAGGAGATACAATCACTAGTGAATAGCATCATGTCGACTCACGTAGAAGCTATGGACGCCGAAGGAGTGGAAACCGAGGAAAATGTGCAGGAAATTGATATGGGGGCTGAAGTAGTTGCCCCGGAAGTGGCCGAAGTATTGGCGGAGGTCCCTAAATCCCTAAGAACGCCGAGACCGAAGCCAACCCCAACCAAGGAGACCATGAAAGACAAGAAGGGCAAGCAGCCTGCCATACTGGTTTGCGCATTGCCAAGATGAAACCCACCAAAGCCCACTACCCAGGAGAAAGGCAAGGCTATAAACCTAGAAGTAGAGGAGGAGGATATCGAAGACATCCCCATGGATGACGAGGATGTGGGAGTGGAAATAGAGGAGGTTGAAGCCTAGGGTGCAGACCCTATTACACGGTTTCCAGAGTATGTCCCTCCACGCAAGCCTATGTCTAAGGCCATAAAGGACATTGATGAAAGTATGACTCCCCTGCAAACCCCTCTGCTACCATATGAAATCACTTTTGACAGTCCACGTTTGGCACAGGTGCCAATATTGAAGCTCGAAGACTGGGACTTGGCGGACCACGAGAAGTTCCCGCACCTAGCGACCGAACAGCTGATGCGCCACATCATAGACACAAATACAGGGATGACTGCACTGGAGCCGCAGAAGTGGCTCAGAGGAGTAGAGAAGGCAAGATTACTCAACCTACTCTAGGTGTTGCACTATAACCGCACCCTCGTGACAGTGTTGGTCATCAAGCAGCTACTGTGCTTGGTGCATGATGGGTGTCTATGGCTGGAGGATTCGATACCCATCAATGATATGTTGATTCACTGCATAGCGCGCTTGCCGTATACAGGTGAAAATCCAGCAATGATCTTTGGTGGCAAGGGTGGCGAGCAGGTGCTCGTAGAATCAATGAAAGAGAAGTTCAAATTGGTAAAGAAGCCGCGTGGGTACGCTATCTCCAACATCTGTGACTCCGCTGTGAAGGTGGTAATGCAGATCCTTGCAAGGAAGGTGATGCAGAAGTGTCGCGCCAATGAGGTGCCGGCGCCTGTCATCGCGCTTACACAACAATGCGCGGAAGGAGGCCAATTTACCTAGTTATACTACCTTCGTGGAAAGTTCCTGGCAAACTAGCACGAAGTGCAAGAGCAAAGCAAGACCTTCCACTATGTGTGGCTCTTGAAATCGATTGTGCTAGTAGTGTGGGAGTTACCAAAAGAAAGCCAATTCCCCTCGGTCATGCTAGACCTTTCTGAAGCAGCGAAGTATGCTTCGCTGTGGGCGACCAAGGACGTAGAGAAAGTTTGAGATAGCAAGATATTTTGGATCTTGATGGAAATGAATATCAGGATGGCTATCAATCGCAAGCCGTGATGGTTGCCCACAGTATATGCTAACTTGCAGAGCTATGCTGAATTTAAAGTTGATTTCCATCGGATATCAATTAGGGTGTGGAAGGAACTATGCAGAAGTGGTACGATTTGCCGTACCTAGCCACAGATGATGCCATCGATGCGGTGTTGGATAAATGGCCAGCAAAGTGGCGCTCTACCACAAACTTGGCGGTGGGTGGAAGCAAGTCCGTTGCACAAAAGAATAAGGAAGAGGCCAAGCTGAAGATGGTGTAGCTAGTTGAAAAGAGGAAAAAGGAGGCCGCTGAGAAGGCCCAGGTGGAACAAGCAGGAAAGGAGGCAGGAAAATAGACAGGTGGCACAGAGCAGGGCTCTAACAAAGGTGCACGGTCGCCTTCACCTGAGACTAAACAAGAGGAAACAGAGCAGCACGACACAGACCCTTAGGAGATGTCCACTTGCATTAAGCACCTGAGAGAGCTGGAGCAAGGAGGGTCGAGAAAGAAATCCAAGGCAACCAAGACCTTGCTGGACCCTATCACATTGACGAAGGGTGACTTATATGACATCGGTGACACAGTCAGAGATGTCACCACAGAGGCCCTACAATAATTGGAAAAGCAACAACAGATCATCCTAGGGGCCATCCAGACCATGCTGCAGGAGTTACAGACCCACGATACGCAAGCTGGTCCGCTGTCCACCAGCTTGGCTATCGACACATTAAAGGCTGTCGATATGTTGCGCACGAAGGCTTCCAATGTGATAGTGCTGCCAGATGGAGCACTGACCATGGAAAATGAGGCTGACAGGCCCACTATTGGCGCCTTGAAGGGTGTTGGCTTGAACCTGGCAGCGCTTCCACGTGAAGCACTCCACCTCTTGCAGGATGGAGTAATTGCAGGGCTAAGGGCCAATGAGCACGCGCCCTCTAGGTGATCAGTGAACAAAAGATAAAAAATGAGCAGATGGCCCTACAGAGGAATGCTGCCATCACTGTTGAGGCTGAGGCGACTAGCCAGAGCAAGAAGATCATAAAGGTCATGGAGGAGGCATGCAGAATGGTCCCAGAGTTGGCCATTCTAGAGGAGGAGCCAGTTGAGGTTTGCATCCACAAACTGGCCATAGGGGTGGGCGACACTTGAACAAAGATGGTGCGGGTTCAGTTGGAGCTGAACCTACATATTATAGAGCTCCAGTTGAGGGCTCAACCTTCAACACTGCCAGAGGTAAAGGAACAGCGGGCGACTACTGTCACAGAAGCAGTCGTGGTTGTGGAGAGTGTAGTAGCAGACTGCGCACAATTGTTTGAGGTCCTGACCAGCTTGCAGGAGGACCCAAACATCTAGAGGCTAAAGACGGAAGAGTGTGAACTCCAATAGCACTATGATGAAGTTAACTGTTGTGCTGACATAGAGGTTAGCTAAGCTGCAGGAAGCCAAGCAGCTGAAGAAGTAGGTGGATGCAGCACTGCATAAGGAAGCAGTGCTGAAGGCATGAATAAAGCCCTAACTAGAGGAAGCTTACGTAGTCACAGGAAACATTGAAGGCAAGCTTGCGACTCTGCAAGTGACACAACAACAACTTCAGGCTGACAGCGCAGGGGCAGTAACCGAGAAAATAGTTGAAGATGTGAAGCAGGCAGCAACTCAGTGCACAATCGAAGTTGCGGTCATCAGGGTCAAGCTAGACGGGCTTTGCGCAAAGATCTCCATGCCTACCGAGTGACTCGAGGGCGAGTCACGATGTTTATGTTGGGGGCTTGTTGGGAGTGGGATCCCCCAAGGGTAGTTTTGGGGCTAAAAGCCCATGTTAAGTCAATTTTTGTAATATAATTGTAAAGACTCTGCATTTTGTGGTTGCGGAGCATGAAGGTGTTATGTGTCAAAAAGGGTAGTTCACCCTTAGTTTTGTAAAGTAAAGTCGGCTGTAAGAGACCTACCCATGGTCCGCAGACCATGGGCTTGTATAAAAAGAGCTAAGCTCTAAGTAGTTTAAAAAATGAGGTGAACATGGAATAAGGTCATAGCTTTGAAGCAAGAAGTCTAAGTCATGGGTTGTAGTGTAAATAGAGGTTCTACAGATGAGTGCGCAGAGGCCTAGGGTAGAAGTCCACAACTGAGTGCGTGGACCACTGTAGCAGTGTGCGCAGGGTGAACAGTCTGTAACACTTGGAAGATATTAATAAAAGTAGTTATTCTGCAATTTCTATTGATCCAGGTGGATATTGGTGGCCACCCGCTAATTCCACTTGGATCCCCTCTAGTAGTTCTTTCATTTTTTTTTTTTCAGTTTCCTTAATTATAGCACAGTTTACTATTTTTAGCAGTTTTTCGGGTCCTAAACTTCCGGAGCCGTTTTGAGGCCCTAAACGACGTTTTTTGTGAAATCTACCGCCAGTGATTTTTTTGTCTAAAAATCATCTTTTTCGTCGTAGTCCTCAGAGAGATCTTTCCAACGGGCTATCATGCGTGTCAAACGGAGATAATACGACCAATTAGCGACCCCGGGAAGTTGATGTACCAACTTACCCAAAAAACGGGGCCCAAAATTTGCGTTTCATCTTCTAGGGTTAGGTTTTGGAATGTGAAGGGTTTTCCATTGTTTCTCAACAATAAATAGGCCTTCAAGCCTCATTGTAACACAGTTTAGAGGCATGTAGCCACACATATCTTCTCAGAGATAAGCTACCATCGCCCTAGCTGGTTTATTTCCATTTCTGGTTGTAAGCATATTTTAGTATTTTCCATTAATGAAATGAAGTATTATTTCCATCGCATCTTTGTGTATATGGTTATCTCTATAATTAGTTGAATTCCTGTTGACTATGCTATTGGGGCAGTCGTTACTCAACACGGGCATCCAGTGGCATATCACAGTGAAACACTTTCAGACACAGTCCGGAAGTATCCCACTTATGATAAAGAGATGTATTCCATTGTGCAGGCCTGTCGACAATGGAAGCATTACATTTTTGGGAAGGAAACGGTCATCCACACAGACCACCGACCCCTGTAGTTCATACAGACCTAAGGGAAATTACAGAATGATCGCCATCAGAAGTGGTCCACATACCTGCAACAGTTCCATTTGAATATCAAGTATAAGAAGGGCAGCACTAATAATATTGCAGATTTCCTTAGTCGACCACCGATCATGGCGTTAACCACCGTGCTCAACTCTTGTGGGCACGAGACTTCTGATTGACCACTGCTCTACAAAAGCGACCCAGAATTCGGCCACACATACCAGAACCTCGTGGAGGGTCAACATGTTCTAGATTTTCACCTCCAAGATGACCTATTATGCCACCTAGGTCACCTTTGTGTTCCTTCAAGAGAGCATGCCAAGCTGATTTGCGAAGCACACTACAGTGGGGCTATTGGGAATTTTGGGGTCGAAAAAATGGTGGCAGTACTGTAGAAGTATTTCTATTGGCCGAATCTTCGACAAGATGTCGGGAAGTACATCAGGTCATGCACTGCCTGCGCCATTGCCAAACTGACCATCAAGAAGCAAGGCCTCTATACCCCGCTGCCTACCTAGTCGGCCTTGGGAATCCATCTCCATGGATTACATGTCAGGCCTTCATTCCATTAAGCATGGAAATGACTATGTTTTTGTGGTCGTCGACAGGTTCTCAAAGATGGCCATTATGGCGGCCTGCAAGAAGAATATCACAGCAGAAGCCACTGCTAAACTCTTCTTTGAACGAGTGTGGGTACACTTTGGGATCCCACAGTCTATCATCTCAGATCGGGACAACGGGTTCCTCGGTACATTTTGGTCCAGTCTCTGGTCGATGCTGGACACCAAACTCACTAAGTCCACAGCCTTCCATCCTCAAACTGATGGCCAGACAGAGGTTGTCAATAGGATGATCGTACACATTCTGTGCATGTACAACTCAAAGCATCCACGCACATGGGACAAGAGCCTCCCCTATGTTCAGCATAGGTACAACCGGGCTCTCCACAGCTCGACTGGCCATAGCCCTTTTCAAGTGGGCTTGGGATTCCAGCCACTATGTCCCATCGATGTGGCCATGCCATTTGCAGCTACTCATGTCTAGTCCGAAATAGATAAGGCAAACAACTTCATTGAGCACATCCAACATATTCGCCAGCAGGTCCATGACATTCTGGAGAAATCAAATGCTAAGTACAAGCAACGACATGATCAACATTGGGTGCCACACTAGTTTCAGGTGGGTGACAAAGTCTTGTTGCATTTGCAAAACGAACGCCTTACCAGAGCCTATCAGAAACTCAGACCACTCCGATATGGCCCTTACACCATTACCAAGGTTGTGGGAGACAATGCATTTGAGCTCAACATTCCCCCATTCCTTGGCCTGCACCCGGTGTTCAATGTCGACCGCCTTCGGCCATACTTTCCACCATTACTAGACACGTCCAACATTGAAGAACAACTCACACCCACAGAGTTAAATCCAGCTTGCATGGAACAAGCTGCAACTGATCGGATCATGGACACACATATCAAGCACACTCACCAGCAGAATATCCAATTGTATCAAGTTGTCAAAGCAAGACAACTCCTTCACCAGGGAAAGTGGCTCACCAGGGACCAAGTGCAGCAGAAGTTCCCTCATCTCATGGAGGAACTCAACGCAATGGGGACCATTGCTTCTTAAGGGGGGAGGAATGATCTAGGTGGATATTGGTGGCCACCCGCTAATTCCACTTGGATCCTCTCTAGTGGTTCTTTCAGTTTTTTCAGTTTCCTTAATTATAGCACAATTTACTATTTTTAGCAGTTTTTCAGGTCCTAAACTTCCGGAGCCGTTTTTCTGTCTAAAAATCATCTTTTCCGTCGTAGTCCTCAGAGAGATCTTTCCAATGGGCTATCATGCGCGTCAAACAGAGATAATACGACCAATTCGCGACCCCGGGAAGTTGATGTACCAACTTACCCAAAAAACGGGGCCCACAATTTGGCGTTTCATCTTCTAGGGTTAGGTTTTGGAATGTGAAGGGTTTTCCATTGTTTCTCAACAATAAATAGGCCTTCGAGCCTCATTGTAAGACAGTTCAGAGGCATGTAGCCACACATCTCTTCTCAGAGATAAGCTACCATCGCCCTAGCTGGTTTATTTCCATTTCTGGTTGTAAGCATATTTCAGTATTTTCCATTAATGAAATGAAGTATTATTTCCGCTGCATCTTTGTGTATATGGTTATCTCTATAATTTTTTGCGTTCCTGTTTAAGTCTGGATCATCTATGTATTTGTTTTGTTGATGGGTTTGGATATTTTGTGTATGAATTTCCTTTATTATGCTTATATGATGAGTGAATGAATGAAATTATATTGAACAATTGAACGAAAATGAAAATATCTGCTTACGCAGTAATAACTTCAAGTATTTGAAAGATAAGCAAATCACTTAGGATAATTGAGGAATCTGCACGACACGCTGCCATAGTAGTGTGAAGATACTTGAGCCATAGGTTAGGGCTACACGAAGGTCGATCATATACTTTCGTGAAGGTATTGAAGGCCGGAATAGAGGGTTTGTCTTACAAGCCCTAGAGCGAGACCACTTGTGCGAAGGCAAGGATAGAAGAAATCAAACGACATCACAACCATCTCAGGGTGCGAAAACTTGGTTCCAGCATCCCCCCATACTGCTTCGGGTGAGACTTCGGTCTGTGCTCCACGGGCTGATGCCAAAAGGGCCAGTAGTGTAGGGATTTGTTTAGCTAATTAACGTTGAACCTGGGTCAGGCCCCTTCAATCCAACACTGATCCTCAGGATATATATGATAAAACATACGAGGCCAACTTCGCAAAGAAGAACGAAGAACCCAATGATCTAGGGCTAGAGAGTACTGGAGAACAAGTTTAAATTTGATAAAACGAGTATGTATCCTGAAGCCTCTTTGGAAAACCCCTACAACTACATAGCTGCTATGTTATGTAGACTATATGGGTTACCTAATAATGCTAAGTTTTCCATATAATTGATTCTTCTGATGCTTTTGTTAATTCCCACATTATGAATTTGGCCACCATCATCACTGAATATCGACAGAAGAGATCCTCCTCTCTAGAAAACGTTCCTCCATTCTATTTTAGTTCCTACATTATGGATGCCATTTGTTTCTACACTAAATTTCCAATCATGGGTTGGAAATGGACCTTGCAGGACCCCTACTCTATCCATCTCAACCATAAACAAATTTGGGAATCCCATTATATACCCCATTTCTATAAAATATGCCACGCCATTATTTTTCCATTACATCAATTTATTTTCAATAAGAAAGCCACTAGGTTTTCCCAAGAAGGTGCTATAGACCTGTTGAAGGCTCGAAAAATCAGGACTCCAACAAGGGGGATAACCACCCGGTACGGACCTTGGAATAACTCCTTTTCTGTTTGGAATAGTGGCTCCGACTAGGGATGATGGAACCAGTTTCCCAATCTATTTATGATGTTTGTGCTAACGTGGGTGATGTTTTTCTTTTTGGGGTTTTATGAAGTGAATACTTATTCTAATTTTAATCTATCTTCTAACTATTATATGTGATCTATCATAATCAAAGAAAACATCTAATTTTAAATCTATCCCAGGAGTAACGTTTATATATGCGATATAAAATGATTTATGAAAGTAATTGATAATAAAGATCATTCAATCACAATAAGGAGAGAATCCATTTAATAATGATCATTTCGTATAAAAAGTTAGCCGAAACGATGTGAGAGATATATCGCATAAAGAGTCATTCACATATTCAGCATAAAGAATAAATCATCATCATACAAAAATGCAATAATGATAACTAAGAATTTAAACTTCCATACATAAATAACTGAAAATGATTTATTGCTTGATACACAAGTAAAAGGTATTAAGAGATAGAAGTACCATTTGTAATATGTCCTACTCATATGCTCCAAAAATATGGATCTATCTTCAAATCACTTAACATCAACTAAGAGTACAAAAATGCAATTTCAGTAGAAGATGCTAAACTCAAGAAGAAAATAAATCGCGTTCCATTAATTTTACCAAAACCTCCTCAATGGGGGGGCATAAGTGCACGTTCTGAAAAATGTTTTTGATAAAATTTCTGGACCCCTCTCTAAATGAATGAGAGGGGTTTAAATACTAATCTATGAAACTTAAAAATAGAAATTATAAATATAGATGAGGAGGTTTAAACGACCTGCCTCATTTTAAGCAAAAATAAACAAAAACAAAAATAATATATGTCTATGACTAATCCTGCATCTGATCCTTGAGATCAAAAATATCTAGCATAGGTTTAAGGAGTGTCGATTGGCCGATTTCAGATTTTAGTTGTCTTGCAAATACGACATTGGTGAGTGTTGGCACTATTTTCTTGGCGGAAGTCATCAGGCATTTCAAGGTCATCCATTGGCTGTGTGGTTTCACTAGGTACTGCCAGTATGCTTCCCAATTCAATCTGTTTACCTGTTTAATTGCCTCTGCCCTTTCCTCTGCTACTTGTTTCCATATTGCTTGAAGTTGTTGTGCTTTTGGAAGAAAGCCAGGGGTGGTTTCTGCTACCAAATTAGCCTTGTGTAGATTTTCATTTATGCATTTGATGACACTGTTCACTGTTGTTGCCACATCCTCCATTGCCTGTTCTGCCTCCCTTAGCTGAGAATCCCATTTCGCAAATAAAATTTCTTTGTGCGATTCATCAATTTTGGGCATGTCTACTCTTTTCCCTTCTTCAGATTTCTGCCAGTTTAAGAAGTCTGAGACTTTCTTAAAAATTGAATCATATTCAAGTCGTAATTCCACAACTTGATTTGTTATGTTATCGCTCATTTCGCAGTGGGAATTCCACTACGAAATCTTCTGGCATAATAGTTCTTTCTATTGTAGAAGCTGGGAATTGAGACCAAGTGCCTCTGTGACAAACTGTTCTATTTTGGGATCATCTTTATGCAGTTCTATTATACTCTGTAACTGTTCTTCTTTACTAACTAAACTACTTTGATGTGCCAACTACATTTTCTGAAAGTCTTGTTGAAGTTTTGCCAACTATGTTTCTGCTTATTGGTTGATGCTGACCCACTGTAACTGTTGTTCCAATAACAAAATCCTATCTTCTTTTTCTTTTAGCAGCAGTTGTACCTCTTCTGCTTTGTCAATGGTTGCTGAAGCGTATGCACCTGTGACCTGTGAGAGCCTAGTGAGATTTGCCGATGGATCTGTAGATGGGTCTTTCCAAATAACATCCAGAGGTTCATCCTCAGGAGTGAGCACAGAATCCAACTTTCTCTTATTTCTTTGTCTTATAACGATGAATTTATGTTGAGGGTTGTAGAATATATCTAGAGGAGGAATTTCCTCTATTCTCAATACAATATCAGATGTGGGAGCAATGGGAATATGCTCCATTTCCTGAGTGCTAATAGCTCTTTCTATTACCATTTCTGCGGTTGTCTCTTGTGTGTTTGTTGGTGGCTCTGCATTTTGTTCTTCTGTGTTAAGTATCTTATTAAAATTTTCCCATTCTCCTTCTAGATCAATTATGAGCGGCTTTGCTTGCTTTGTAAGGGGAGTGGAGGCTTCAGCTTGTTTTACAAACGAAGTCTGCTGATCAGACTTTGCTGTGGACTGGGCTGTGTCTTTTATTGACTCCTCACTCTTACTGTGTTGATTTTCGGATGTTTTTTCAGATTGATTGCCAGACTTTCCTGGCGACTCTTTTTCAGAACTTGTTTTGGATTTCTCTTTTGAATCTTCACTTATGCTTATGCTGGGAGTAGGATCTCTTACTGGTTCGATGAGTAATTGGTCCAATGGGACCTTAGACAACCTCTGTTTTTTGTAATTATCAAAATTTTGGAGACCTTCTTGGTCAAAAATAATTTGTGCCGTATGCTGAACTTCTTTGAAGGTGTTTTTCTGCAAGAAAACATCATGAAAGGGATCTTTTTCATGGGAAAATACTTTTATTTTAACCATTGTGGTAAAATCTTTTACAATACCAAAGGGATCATATTGCCTTCCTGGGAACTTGGGTAGTTGTAAAGATAATACATTATTAACTTCTTTGAAAACATGTCTTAAGTCATGCAATGCAAATGATCTGCATGTTACAGGAAATTGAGGCCAAATGGCCTTCTTGGAATCTTTCAGTACTTTTCTCATCCCCCCCCGCTGCATGTCTGATAGGCTATCTCCCTAGCCATTAGTTTGTATGGGACATAAAAAGGTAGCACATGGGGTGAGGCAATATTGCCAAACACTCTAATATACGTGAATAATTCTTCCCCAAACCATCTCACTACGGGGAGAATATCTACCTCAGCTTCTTGGGAAAACCTTGGGGCATCTCTGTTGTAGATCTTTTTATGAATCGGGAGTATAACTCCGTGAAAATTTTTGAAGAAATGTGGCACGAAATTTGATTCCCACATGACTTTGTGATAAATTGGAATGGGAAGTGGATTTTGAACCATCCACTTCCATCCTATAACAGGAAATTTGGAACCAAAACAAATAGCGTCCATAACATAGGTGCTCATGAAAAATGGAGGATAAACCCTCGAAGCAATACTTCTTTTTCTTCTATATTCTAAAATTGCAGTGGCTAAATTATTTGATAGGATTTGAGCCCAATTCATTATTGTAGCATTGATAGCTGCATCTACTAGGGGTAACCATTTTGATGAAAATTTGTTGTTGTCTGGTTTACCAAACAGTCTACATAACATAGCGGCAGCAAAACAGTAAGGGGAACAAAGAGAACTGGTGGTGTACATACCATTTTTATCTTTTTTGAGTCTTTCCTCATTGTTTGACCAATGCTTCATGCATTCTGCCAAGTCTTCATTCTCCTTGGCGAACTTCTCGACAAAGTGCTTGTTGTAGATGGCCTGGGGTTCTGGTAAATGGTACATGAGCCTCAGGTTGTCTGGAGTAAATGACCCCATGACTTCCTGGCTTGTCGTCTTGAATTCTCTATCAGATATGTCTGCATCATCTATAATCCATTTAACCATGTCGATGTAAGGGAGTATCTTTGGCCTTGCAGCAATGCGGTGCAAGAATGAGCATGCAAGCTCAATCAAAGAAGCATCAAAAGAGCTGCGTCCATCCGCTGTAACTGTTATTTCCATAATTCTCGGTTGTTCTTCCTCCAATAATTGATACATAGTTTCCCACGTAGATGTCCCTGCATCATAATTCTCGGTTGTTCTTCCTCCAATAATTGATACATAGTTTCCCACGTAGATGTCCCTGCATCTCGATTATAGGTAGTGTCTGTGAACAATGGGGTCATTTCTGACTTTTCAGAAGTGGGTGCCTTTCCTTTCTTCACCATTTCTTCGGATGTTCTGCTCTGTGTGTTCTTCCTGAAAGTTACAAGCAGAAAGCAGAATAGGATAAAAATGATAGTAAATGCAGAAATAATCAATAGAGAGTACGAAAATAAGGTGACAGAGGGTCTTTAATTCTAAATCACTTCAAAAGATATCAACTTACGTCAAATGACCTTTCACAACTGATCGTAATCGTTTTTTAATAAATGTCCACTAATGAACCATTATGCTTGACTTAATGTTCATAACTTCACATCGAAAGTCGGGAAGTACTCTCCTAGAATCGTGAGCCCTTTAAGTTGCGATTAAAGCGATTTTGCGATTTGCTACACAATATCGCAGATCGCTATATCGCAAAAACTTGTTTTCGTTAAGACCTACCGCCATGTGAGTTGATGCGATATGCGAGATACTATCACATTTCGCAATATCTACTTACACTTTATCAAGTAACACCACATGGTTGGAACTGCGATGCAAGAAGGTTATAGGAATTTTATGATTTCGCATTTCGCGGATCGTGTTTTAATGGGTAATTTTTATAAGGGAAGTCCACCGTAATTGTTTTTGCGATGTGAGAATAATCTTCTTTAAAGCGGGTTTTTTCAAGATTTACTTTAATATTCACGACTTTTCGGGTATAAAGTTATTCTTAGGCTTTTTGATCATGTGGCGCTTATTTAGGAAACTTAATGTTTATGAAGTTTTATGCACCTAAAGTATGAAAAGGTCCTTTTTCCATGTTTTAGCAAGTTCCACTTTGACATCTTATTTTATTCTAAAAACAAAAGGCATGATTAGATGCTAAGATTTGATTTTCTTTTTTTTGGAAGGGTCCCCATTTATTAATGTTATTACTAATACTAATAAATGGGGGGGTTGTTGATAAGCACAACAAGACCTTCTTGAAGTCAGAAAATATTTTGTTGAAGAATGGTTCACGTACATTAGGGTTTTTGGTAGTACCGCAGAACCACATGTCCTCCCTTTGTAAGTCTCTGATAAATTGTTAGCAAGAGAAATAGCCCACTAGACTGTGGGAAAAGACTTGACCAAAGTTCTGAAAGAAAGCAAGAAGTTATTATGGCCATATTTTACTATTAGGTGTGGTTCCTTTTCATTAGCAAAACCATGCAATAAAGGAGTCTGTAAGCCTGGAAAGTCTCAGGCTCCATACTTTGCCCAAAATTCAATTTGATCTAGATAAGACCACATATAAAATCACTAGATCAAGCCTTATAACCATGAGGCTAATGATTTTGAAGACCTTTCACATTCAACACAATCCTTCGAACAATCATTCGAATGGGCAAAGACAAATCTAAGTCCTGGAGATTCTGAGAGATTTCAGGATTTTAGAAACAAAAGGCTCGAGGTAATCCCACTACATTTGTTGAAAAATGAGGACAAGTCTACGACCAGTGTGACTGTCAACAGCGAGGGACCTGATTCTCGCATAGAGTCTCAAGTAGACAGAGGGAAAGAATTGAATACAGAGAAGGCCCAAGACACCAAGACTATTGCAGAATCTAGAAGAAAATCATCCGAAATGTAGGGTATGAGTATCCCACCCGAAGATATCGGTTCAGAGCTCAAAAGTAGTAGTTTGGAGCAGGAGTGGGATAAATTCAATAAGAAAATAAATACACTCCCAAGACAATAGATGTCTAGGAAACTACGAAGTATCAAACTCCTCTGCATGTTCACAAGAATACAGAGTCTGAACTGATGGATGAGCAAGTGACGACGTCTCAGCAGACAAAAATCATCCCCGCTCTTCCCACATCGGAAATTGTCTTGAAGGTGACTAAAACCCCTCCTCTTTATGTGTTCTACAACCCGCTACACAAAGATGTAGTAAGGAGATAAATGCAAAGGAGAAGGATAGAAACACCCGAACTCCCACCTGGGAATGAGCCAATGGACATAGTTTGGAAGGAAGTCCCTTCAAACCCAGCTGAAAACTTGACTAGATTGTCAAAATTTACAGGAGCGTACGCAACTGATACCATGGAAAAAGCTACCGAAATATCTATTTTGTTGAAGGAAAAAGAAGAATAGATTGCACAGCTCGAGCAACAACTCAAAACAGAGAAGGAAAGTGTGAACGGGCAGGTCGCTGAGTAGCTGGCCCAATTACAACAGACCATGGAGGTGCTGAAGATAAGCCACGAAGTAGACATATTGGCCAAAAACATGCAACTCCAAGACTTGCAGCAAGCCATGGAAAGATATAATGATGTTCCTACTGTCGAGGAATTCATCAAAGAGGCGCTAGAGCTTAATTCTCTCTCATTAAAATAGAAAGAACAATTTTGCCAAAAGATGTCACATATTGCTCCTTATCTAATCACTAGTGACCAACTAACAAATAAAGCGATTAACCAGAGAATTGAGTTTACTGATCTAAACACAAGAATATCAAAGTTCATGGAGTGGCGAGAAACAAAAGAGGGGAGGAAAGCCAATCTTCCTGAGATCGAGGAGACACACAAGGACATTCTTTTCACAGATTGGGATGCAAGGATCAAACAAGTCGAACTAGCAATGGCAAGAGCGGTCGGGGTGTCAAAGAATATAGTAAAGGTGATAAACCATACTTTGTTTGCCACCAACTTGCTGAAAGAAGGAAACCCAAAAGCATTGCCCGATCTAAATTACTTGCATAACTGATGGAAGGAAAGAGCGGAAACTCAAAGGGAAGCAATTGCAAAATTAGCAAAGATTGATTGGGAGTCGTATTGGAAATACCTCGTCAAGCCACACAGTCAAATCATGACCCTTAACTTCTCTCTCCATTCAACTCAGTAGATGCTACGACCTCTCACAGATGTAATTTTCACAGGACAGGTCAGAACACAGTTTGGGGCACCTCCTCAAGTCAAACTGATGGCTGATATATGCGATTTGAAGGACAAGCTGGCAGACATAAATTATCATCATAGCCTCTGCTCATCAAGCTACTGTTTATTTTTAGAGTTAGTTAACTAGTTAGGAGGAAAGTTGTTTGAAACCTCCTCAAATTTTTGTAGAATCTATTTTTGAACATTAGTTAGAATAATATTTATACCCTTCTCATGCATTTAGAGAAGTGTCCAGAATTTTATCAAAAACATTTGCAAAGAATGAACTATTGTAAGTTTGTGAATGCTTTGGTGAAATTATGGAATATGATCATTTCTTTTAGATATTAGTCTACTTTCCTTTGTTGATGCACTTTTGTATACTTGGAAGATAATTTGATTTGAAGAAAGGAGTTGATCTATGTCATTAGCCAAATGAGCATAACTTCACGTATATGGTACTTCTATCTGATATGATTAACCTTGTTTCTATTTAATTAGTGACAACACTTTATTTTGATGAATTGTATATGAGATATGTTTTTTCTGTTAAAGAATTAATTACACTATTGTATGATGCCTAGCTGAGATTATATATATACATAATCACATATGTGATATAGTTTATACATTTCTTTGACTAACTATTTGTCAAAGAAATTATCTTTACATGTTATCATCTCTGTTTTATGCGTGATTGATATTTATTATCACATGTCAAGAAAATATCTTTGTAGATCGTACATTATACAGAAATACCCTGGTTTTATATTATATTAAGTTAGCTAGAGATTTGCATGATAGAATAGGTCATTTAAGTTGTCATTATTCTATTGCACGTAAACCACCCAATCTCATTTTAAAACCCATACTGGGAAACAGATCGCATTATCCCCAGTGGGAGCCACCACTTTAAATGGAAAAGGAGTTGTCTTAAGGTTCGGACCGAGTGGTTAATCCCCATGTTGGAGTAGCAAAAATCTGAGCCCTCAACATTTTGGTGCTAGAAGGGGGCCATTCGACTATGAATGGCATATAAACCTAAAGATCAATCGAAAAACATTCATAAGAGTCAAAACCCCTCTACCATTTCTACACCTTCTAGATCTCATTCAAAATCTCCAGATTAGAAATCTAAAGTTGTAGAAACATATCCCTCGTCTCCTGAAGTAGTAAGACAACCACCTTCTCCAGATTACACTCCCAAGTCTCTCGAAGTCCATTCTTTGATACATAAATTGGAACAGATATCCATTTCTGCCGAGAAACCAGAGAATCCTGAAGCTTCTAAAGAAAGTGTTACTTCCTTATTACAAGAAACTGGTGTATTAACTAGATTGCAAAGTGAAAGGCTTGGAGTAACTCCTTTTGAGTTTCCCATCCCTCCACGATGTAGGAAAGTTATTACATCAAGATCTGAATCAGATACTAGTAAGATCACATCACCCTTCCATCCATTCACTTCTCCATCCATTTCTCCTCAATCCATTGCTTCCAAACTATCCACTTCTCCAACTAATATTGCTACTAGTGGTACTAGCCCAATAGTAAGTTCTTCGCCATCTATAACTACTTCTAGACCGGCCTTCCCATATTTTCAGTCTCCAACTCAAGATATGGCCAATCAACCCAGCAACCTTGGACAAATCCTAGTGCTATTCTGGTTGCTAATCCAAATTCTGTCCCAGCAAACCCAAAAAAATGGTTACCTAAGTACAATCCTGATGATGGTCTTCCAGCTGAAGAACATCTAAATAACTTTATGTTAGCCATGAATCTTAATGGAGTTGCACATGAAGATGTTGTGATCAGACTGTTTCCTTATACTTTCCAAGGATCTACTGGGTCTTGGTATTTTTCCCTTCTAGCAGGTTCAATAAGAGACTGGGATACTTTTCAAGAAGTATTTCTTGCAAAATTTGGTGATGATGGGACCATTGCATCCTTAGTCAATGATATTTCTAACTTAAAAAGAAAATTCAAATGAAAGGATCAAAGACTTCAACTCCATATTTAACAAGTTACTAAACAAAATCCCAGTCGCCTAAAAACCTATAGTAGATGTAAAAATAGAATGATACATATCCTCTCTTCCTTCTAATATATTTTTGTAGATAGAGACAATAAGGCTACCCTTGTAGAAAACATGAAAGAAGCCCTGTCTGTAGAAATAAGGATTATAACTTTAGAAAAGAGATCACAAATAGATGAAAGGAAGTCAAAGAAAGTAACATTTATAGATGATTTAAAAAATAAAACTTCAAAGGCCCTTTCGATCTTGAAGGCCTTCAGAAAGTGTTAAAAACCATGTCCAATGAAATGGTCGAAATCAAGAAGTAGGTCGTAGAATCCTCTGCCCCCAAGAAACCTTTTCACTCATTTAAACAAAACCATTCTTCTGCATCACAACCACCAAATATTATTTCAAATGCTGAATCTAATCAAGAAACAGAAGAAGACTCACCATCCGAGGAGGAAGCCGAAATAGAAGAAGACTCACCAGTCGAAGAGGAAGCCGAAACAGAAGAAGAAGTTGAATTAAATGGAATGTGGGATTTCATTCTTCCAACTGAAGCACAAGCTATGCTAGTAACTACAAGAAGTAAAAACTCTCTTGATATGTATACGACAAATCAGAAACAAAAAACCTGCTACTCCTGTAAAGGAGAAAACAGTAAGTAAGAAGTCTAAGACTAGTCAAACTGATCTTATTCCACTAGATCCTGCAAATGATTCCAAAACATTGGTAATCTCAGATATAGTGGAATATAACATAGTTGAAGATATGAAAAAGATGAGAGAAAAAATTTCATTACACGAACTCACTAAACTCAAGTAATAACAAAAAATTCTATTAAGAGAGTTAAAAGCAGTTATTGTATCCCCTCTACCATCTGTTGTAGTTACTCAAGCTACCTACAATATGGGAAAACCTCCCTCAACTTCAAACAAATTAAGTCCGACAGGTTTAGTCCTAATAGGTGATAGGTATATCTCCCATACACATCCATTTCTTCTTACTTATGATATTTTCAACAGAAATGTCCATAATTTCCTTGTTGATTCAGGCACCTCTTCAAATATTATGCCAAGGACCGTGTGCACCAAATTGAATATTACACCTCAAAAATATCTAGTACACATAGTTCAAGTGGACAGGAAAAAAGTAGAGGTACTTGGAGAAATAGCATCAGTTTCAATTATGATTTCCTCTAATCCAAAAGTTTCACAGATAATCGATATTCTAGTGGGTGATATCCCCTAGTTTTATGGTTTAATTCTAAGTAGGGATTGGTCTGAAAAGTTACACAGATACTTCACAACTGATTGGTCTCACATGTTGTTGCCACACAACGGTAAACCAAACCAAATTAGAGTAGACCAAGAGAATTTCATGAAATACACAGTCACTGATCTTGAGGGAAGCAATGAACCTATTGCCTTCACCAATAATATCATTGGTAATTACTCAGTTGAGTCATTTTTGGGATCTTTTAATGCTCAAAGAGACCCCTTTCTGAATGATGTTGTAGTGTCTCAAATAGATATTTTTTCAGAAAACAGATGCTTCAAAGTGTGTAAATATAGTAGATAAAATTTTAGATAATTCATTATTTTGGACTCTTTATTTTGATGGTTCCAAATCTAAAGATGGTGTAGGTGCAGGATGTATTTTAATCAACCCAAAAGGAGAGAAAACCATGTTAGCCTGCAGACTTGAATTTCAATGTACTAATAATATTGTGGAATATGAAGCATTGATTCAAGGGATGTATAAATCCATTGGCCTTAATGTCAAATATTTGCAAGTATATGGGGATTCTGAAATAATTGTTAAACATGTAAGAAATACAATTCATTGTGTGTCTGGGCACCTTAAACATTATCAATCTCTTGCCCAAAATCTTACTTCTCATTTCACTGCTTTTAACATTTCTTCAGTTCCCAGGTTGCAAAACGCAAGTGCTGATTTACTTGCTAATGTGGCATCCAAGCTTATACCTTCTGAAGAATTTAGTCCAGATAGATTTTCAATAGAGTTAGTTTTTAGGCTGTCCATTCTCGATAATGTGACAAATTGGAGAGAGTTTAATAATGATGTGGATATAATTTATTTCCTTACATTAGAAGGGTCTTATGAGGAATATATCATAGATGAACATGAGCATGATCTGCAAATAAACCATAAACAAGATAAAAAACCAATTCCGAAGTTTGTAGTTAAGATGGAAGATCTATATGATTTAAAGGATAGATTCAACAAGACTACCAACTCCAAAACTCAGAGTTCCACTCTAATATTTGAAATAGTAAACCTAGGTTCAACTGAAAAACCTCAAAATGTCAACCTAGGTCTTGGTTTATCATCTGAAGAAAGGATATCATTCATTAAGTTGTTAAAAACATATAAAGGTGTCTTTGCCTAGGATTATGCAGATCTCAAGACCTATGATACCTCTGTAATTCAACATACCATACCAATGACTTCAAATGAAAATCTAGTACAACAAAATCTTAGGAAAATTCACCCAAACCTTGAAAGTCAAATCAAATTTGAATTGAACAAGCTTCTCAAAGCCAAAATAATATTTCCTGTTAGACACTCAAAGTGGGTATCAAATATGGTCCCTGTGAGGAAAAAGAACAATGATATTAGGATTTGTATTGATTTTAGAAATCTAAATAGAGCTTGTCAAAAGGATAACTTTCCTCTGCCTACTATGGAGAAAATATTGCAATCAGTTGCAGGTTTTGAATTAATGTCTTTTCTAGATGGATTTTCAGGATACAATCAAATTCTTGTACATCCAGATGACAGATTAAAGACAACATTTAGGACCAAGTGGGGGACATACGCTTATCAGAAGATGCCTTTTGGACTCATAAATGTAGGTGCTACATTTCAACGTGTTATGGATATTGCTTTCAAAGGTCTGATTAATAAATTAGTTGTTATTTACCTAGATGACATCATAGTCTATTCTAAGGATAGAAACAATCATTTAAATGACCTAAAGCACATTTTTGAAAGATGCAAGAAATATGGCATTTCTTTAAATCCAAAAAAATCTTATTTTTCTTTACCATAAGGCAAACTCCTTGGATTTATAGTGTCCAAGAAAGGGATTTACATTGATCCTGATAGAGTCCAAGAGATTGAAAAAATTCCTCTCCCACATAACAAAAATACCATGCAATCATTCCTAGGACAAATTAATTTTGTAAAAAGATTTGTTCCAGATTTTTCACAAATTGTCCTACCCCTTCAAGAAATGATAAGAAAAAACGTAGTCTTCAAGTGGGGTAAAGATGAAAGAGAGTCATTTGAGTTGATTAAAAAATCCATTATTTGTAGGTTTTAACCCTGTACAGAAATTACTTGCATACGAATTTTTAAACAAAGAAAATAAACAATGCGAGAGCATAACCCATAAAACACATATGCTCAGAGATTTTTCCCTGGATCCCAAAACCAGGACTACCAGCTTGATTTTTCATTATGTTCCTTTCAATGTTACAATACATATTTATACATGCCGAAGCATCCAATACCATGGACCGAAAACCATCACGTTCAATACCATGGACCGAAAACCATCGCGTCCAAAAAACATGTGCGAAAATCATGCACAAAACCATAGGTGGGTCCGCCCAACCTAACATATGGTCCAAAACCAAAATTTTCCGGGGCGCTGCCCCGGACCCCATAAAGTGGGGTTACGGGTGCCCTTCAAACCCCCTATTAACTACGTGGAAAGAATATAACACAACCCAACATTATTAATGCTCCTTCTTTAAAAAACCCTGACTTTCTCAAACCTTTTTTGTTATACACTTTTCCATCCGATACATCATACGCAACAGTTTTAACACAACTGAATGATCAAAATATCGAGGCACCCATCTCTTTTTTCAGTTCTAATTTGCAAGGTGTCGAGCTAAATTATTCAACTGTTGAGAAACAAGATTTTGTTGTTTTTTAAAACCCTGAAACATTTCAGACTTGTTCTTCTTAAAACCCATACAAAAATAGTAGTACCTTACCCTGAAGTAAGGTAATTATTGATTCAAAGAGTAGGGGAGAAAAGAGCCAATTAGGTTACTGCGCTTCAAGAATACAATGTAGAAATCCGTCCAGCGAAAATTGTTAGGGGCCAAGGTTTTTGCAGGATGTTAACTGGAGCTTCCCACCTATCAGCAGAAGAAGATCGAGGTAATGAAGTGAAAATATCAGAGGTAAGACTCAATGATGCACAATCGTAATATGTTGATTTGAAGTTTTATTTGAAGAATGGATATGCCCCTATTCATCTCAATTATAAAACAAAGTGTGCTTTAAGGTTGAAGTCAAATCAATATGAATTAATCAATGATGTATTGTTTGGAAAAAATTATGATTCAGTATTGTTAAGATGCCTAGAAAAACCTAAATCTGAAAAGGTCATGCGGGAATTACATGATGGACCAGCTATAGGACATTTTGGAGGAAACACCACAGCTCACAAAATCCTCGATGCAAGTTATTATTAGCTAACATTATTCAAGGATGCGCATGAATATGCAAGAAAATGTAAAACCTGTCAAATTGCAGCTGAAA
This sequence comes from Pinus tabuliformis, assembly GCA_031772625.1. Classification (NCBI taxonomy): domain Eukaryota; kingdom Viridiplantae; phylum Streptophyta; class Pinopsida; order Pinales; family Pinaceae; genus Pinus; species Pinus tabuliformis. The sequence continues at coordinate 2,060,120,485 of CM062818.1, forward strand.
GAGAAAAGAAGCCAACATTCCCTTTGCAACTAGTGAACATCCAACAACCATTCGAACAATGGGGATTAGATATAATTGGTGAGATTGTTCCTAACTCTTCCAAACAACACAAATACATCCTTACAGCTACTGATTATTTTACAAAATGGGTAGAAGCTATCCCCCTAAAGATAGATAATACAGAAAGCATTACGGACTTCATTGATCAATACATAATTACCAGGTTTGGCTTACCCACAACTTTAATGTTTGACAATGCATCTTATTTATCTGGAAATACAATGGTAGAATTTTCTTTGAAGAGAGGTTTTAAATTAAAGTATTCAACCAACTATTATCCACAAGGCAATGGGTTAGCAGAATCGACAAACAAAAACCTCATCAGAATCATCAAAAGGACTATTGAACAAAATCATAGGAATTGGCACAAAGCATTAACATTTTCTCTTTGGGTAGACACAATTACACAGAACGCCTCCATCGATTCTTCTCCTTTTGCTTTAGTTTCTAGAAAAGAAGTTGTTCTCCCCACAAACATAGCATTTCCATCTCTCGCCCTGGTGCAATTCATCGATGAAAACCCTTCCTCCTCTCTCCAAGCAAGACAATTCCAGATTCTTAAACTAGAGGAAGAACGAGAAAAGGCTAAAGCAACCCACTTCCATCATCAAAAATTAGTGAAAGCCTATTTTGATACAACCTTTGCTAGTCATAAAAATTTTGAAGTAGGTGATATGGTTTTGAAATGGGACAAAGCACACGAGGAAAAAGGTAAACATACCAAATTCCAAAGACTATGGCTTGGCCCTTTCCAAGTCATTGAGAAAATTGGTCAATCAACATTTCTTTTACAAGAATTATCAGGAAGGACAGATTCCTTGCCCATTAATGGGAAAATTCTCAAGAAATACTTTTCCTAAAAGACAACCTCTTCTAATTTTGTATCATATCCCCTTAAAATCCTTAGGAAAATAAAGGTTAAGTTGTATTTACTTTTGGTTTTTCAAAATAAAATCTTTGATAATATTTTTTGATTTTTCGCTTCTATAAGTAGGAAAAGTTAAAGAAATAATTAGGACATTTGAGTATCAAAGTAAGCCTGATTTCTTTGGAAAAACTTGATCTTGCTGAAACATTTATTCTATGAACAAACTCTTACCTTTGCAAAGTATAGATGTGTTGTTATTAGTCGAGAAAAGGATCTTTAACCTAGTAAGAACTTTCTGCAGATGAGTATCTTAAAACTCTATCATTATCATCCAAAACTCTTAAATGAGCCAATGATTCACCCCATCCGATATTTTTATTTTTATTTATTTATTTATTTTATTATTATTATTATTATTTATTTATTATTATTATTATTATTATTATTATTTTTTTAAGAGTGTAATCCTAAAATATAAAATACTTAGAAGATAACAAGTCTCATTACGAGCTTATTTACCATGATCATAGGGAAATAATTAAACTAATAATACCAAAAATGCATACGAAAACAGGGTAATAGCCAATGATCTAATCAATCAAAGGACAAGACGTCTCATCAAAAGCCAACTTGTTCAGTTTAGTTACAACCAATGAGTGGCATTGTCATTATTAGGTTACCAAGCCTAGACAATGTCTTTTAAGAAACTAAAATGAAAGAGTTATATAAAAAAGAAAAGGGACAAGATCCAAATGAGATTGGAAACAAGTGAATATCATTTTGAATTTTGAAGATTACTTCAAATGGGACAATGAACCATTGTTGGTTAAAAGATAACCATGTCGAGGCTATGAATGCTTGTTGGTAGTAGAGACTCTATCTATGATAAATGAGTAAAAACACCAAAAACTAATATGTAGAAGACACCTGCTATATCTCTTTAAAATCTTAATATTGACTCGTGAAGGCATTTGTATTTTTATCACTACAAAGGGTAAAGTAATTGAATAAATAGACTGAGTAAGTGATTATGATTCTAGAGAAATGTTTTTTACTTTATATCTCATGTAATTATTATTCCTATAACTCTTCTTACTTTGAAAGTTCTAGAAATTTCAGAAAACCAATCAGAGATAACTGGTTCTCCCAAGTGAATCGCCAATTGTTGTACTATGAAACAACCCCCCCATTTATATATAGTAATAGCTAGTGTTAGACATATAAATGAGGACCCTTTTCTAAATTTTTTAGTCTTTAAAAAATAAAACCTAACTCTAATAAATTGCCTTGAAAACTATTAAAATGACCCAAGTTTAGGATCCTCATCGCAAATCGCAAATCACATTTTTACATGTGATGATCATAAACACCTTAAAGAAATTGTGATACACGATCAAACCTCTCGTTGCGACATACTGATCAAAACCCCTCAAGAATTCGCAATTGCATTTCGCAGGAGTCACAAGTAAATAATACATGGCACTTTGTCATTCGTTAATGATTTGTGAAATGCGATATTCGCAGTCACATTTCGCATTATAAGCGGGAAATGCTATATAACATCATTATAAAAACTGCAATGCGTGAATAAAGTAGCAAGCATGGGAAGTAACTGTGTTTTAATATAATAATGAACAGTTTGACAGGGTAATTAATGTTTAGCGGCCCATGGGGAGGTAATGATTTTCCAAGTTATGGATAGTTAACATTGAGTATCTCATTTTAAATCCTCCCACGATTCAAAGTCATTTCACAAATATTTCAGCCTTAATTGCCCAATATTGTCTGCGCTGATATATCTCATCCATTTTAGGCAAGCTACAAAAGACATGTCATTACGGAAGGTGATGCAAAAACATAAAATGCAGAGCATTATAGAGTCCGAGCTAACAGAAATGTCTCCTATATTCTCTGATACGGTCTGCAACGCCGATGGGGGAGCAACAACTTGGGAGGTTATATATAATAGGCTTGAGGATGAGCGTCCCAATATTACTATCACAAAAGCAACGACTGACTCAATAAGACCTTTGAGACTCGAATTCAAGGATGCTGCCTACTATTTCCATCATAGAATAGATGTGAGAGAAAAAATCCTCCCATACACTGATATGATTAGGTGGGTGGTGGAAAAACTCACCATTGAAGATAGGAAATTCAAGAACTCAAGAATGGAACTCATGGGGTCATTTAGAGAAGAATACCTGAAGCAAATGTACCATATACCTGACCCTCAAGATATATATGATAGAACATATGTGGCTTACTTCGAAAAGAAGAACGAAGAACCCTTCAAGATGATCCAGGGCTGGAGAGTATTGGAGAATAAGTTTAAATTTGATAAAACAGGTATGTATCCTATAGCCTCTTTGGCAAACCCCTATAACTACGCAGCTACTATGTTATGTAGACTATACGGGTTACCTAATAATGCTAAATTTTGCATAGAATGGATTCCTCTAATTGATGCATGTGTTAATTCCCACATTATGAATTGGGCCACCATCTTATCTAATAACCTAGCCACTGTCATCACCAAATATTGACAAAAGAGATCCTCCTCTCCATAAAACCTTCCTACATTCTATTTTAGTGCCTATTATCACCCTGTAATTTGAAGGTTGTAGGACAAATCACAAGAATGTAACATCAAACCAACTTCGGGATGGGAATCTAGCCCTTCCAATTCCAGAGAGGGATCTCTTTGTAAAATTTATCTTTGTTACTTGAAAATCTTAGACTAGTTATGATTGTACTTGGATTTGGGGTTTTGATTTAGGTTTTGGAAAGCTGATTGTATTCAATTTAATTAGTATCTATTGGGCAATGGAGTCAAAAGGTAAATTGGATTGTTGCATCAATTTCCCACAGAGTAAACTCAGGGCAAGTTAGGAATATTTACTGGATCTTTCAGAATAATAAGTGGATGATGGCAGAACAATGAAAACTTTCAATAGAACTAAAGAGAAATTAAGAATTATTTAGTGTGGCATTCAGTCAATTAGGCAGAACTAAAGAGCAGTCAAGAATTCTTTAGTGTGACCTTCAGTAGAAAAAATACAGATTGTAAAAGCAGCGAAAATAAGGCACTCAAAAGTAAATCCTATTCATTCATTATTGTTTTGCAATTGGAATTTAGATGATTACAGTGAAGAGATGACAATGAAACACTTTAACATAAGAAAAACATCACCAATATTTAAGCCACAAGAATCCTATGAATGGTCTGCTTAGTATTGATGCTCCAGTGCTTTAAAAAAAAATTACAATGCTCCAATAGATCACTAATATTTCTGATCTCAAACAATCCACCCCTAATACTTCAAAAGCAGAAGTATTTATACAAAATTTACAAACTGTTTACAATAAATTTTGTCTCTAACAGACAAGACATTTTTAGACTATAGATGAACTAAAAGCTCTAACTATTGCAGATTAATAGTTCTAGTGGAATGTGTTGTGCAAATGCTGTTGCTGTGGAAGTGGGAGAAGGTAGGATGTGGACCCAAATTTGTGGTTGTGCTCGCAGATGAACTAGCAGATGCAGATGTATCTCTCTTTTTCTTAGTAATTCACTCAACTACTTGTTGATCCTCTGACTTTATAATTTAAGACTTCCCTCACTGATGGTTGATCCTGTGACTGCCCTGTTGTTTTATCATTCATTAGTGTCAAAAAATATTTTGGAAAATATATAATAAGATATATATCTGAATAATATTTCCAAAATATTTAAATGAAATTTATAATTAAATTTCTACAAAACTATGTGTTGTTTCCAGTCGTGGTTTTGTTTTCTCTTTCCATGAATTCACAAAACCATGTGTAGTTTTGTTCCTATTACTCCTTCCTCTGTAAATTCATTTTATCTGTATGTAAATTCCTTTTACCCTTGTAGAATACCTGGATGGATTTGCAAAACCATGTGTTGATTTGTACGGTGGAAGAGTATTCTCACTTTACTCTTTTACTTTCACCTACAACATGATTTTACACCTTAAATTGATTTCACCATGCCTATAAATTGAAATCACCTTAATCTTCTATCATGAAATGAATTTACATGAATTTTATCTTTGCTCTCCTATACATTAATTTCATGTGAAATTTTCACTTCTATTTTCCCTATAAATTCATGGCATTCGTGAATTTTATTTCATGTGTCGCTGTAAAACCATTTTACCTTTGAATCTCATTCCACAATGTTGGCTTGTATGGGCCTGACCCAGGTTTAGAGTTGTTTTAGCCAAGAAAATCCCCGGTACTACTGGCCCTTTCGGCAACAGTCTGCGGAGCACGGACTGAGGTCTCACTTGAATTAGTATGGGAGGGTGCTAGAACTAGGTTTCTGCACCCTGGGGATGTATGATGAGCTTCTGGAGGTCCGCGGTCTGACCTGTCGCTACACGTACTTGCTATACCTTCACAACCTACGATGCTGCTTCTGTGCAACCCGTATAATACCCAAGTCTCTTGCTATTTAATATGTTAATATCCGATTACTCAACTTGTTTATGTAAGACTAATGATTATTATAGCATATTCAGCAATCATATCAGTGCACACGATAAATAAAACAGTATAAATGTAAAGAAGGCAATGCACAATAGATACATAGAAATAAGAATCAACTTCTCTTTATTAATCTTCAATCCCGATTACAGACTCGACACCGCCCTGCACACTCAGCTGTAGGGACCATGCACTTAGCTGCAGACTCTACTAGGCCTCTGCGCACTCAACTGCAGAGCCTCCTCCTACTACTACAACCCAATACACTTAGACTCTTACTCTAAGATCGAACCATTCGTATTCTTTCTCTCTAATTCCTTCGCTATATTTACACTTAGAGCCTCGCTCTTATTTATACAATCCCATGGTCCGTGGACCATGGGTAGGCCGACATGACTTTACATTATATTACAATACTTTAGGGCAGACAACCCTATGACTTAACCTATACATCATGCTCCGCACCCACAATTCACGAAGTCTTACAAAACCTTTGACCAAAACTTGGGCTTTAAACCCCAAAACATGTTGTGGGGGGATTCCATGCGCAATAGGCCCCCAATACAATCATCGTGGCTCATCCCGAGTCACTCTGCTAGTGCGACGACCTTGGTGCAGCGCCCCTCCAACTGGTCCCGTACTGCTCAGAGGTCTATGATGCACTGTTATACGGTTTGCTGGACCTACTGCATGTGCTCTTCTGATGCTTCTTTGTGAGGATGTGCTACTTGCCTTAGCACATAGAGTTCCTACATCTATGTGAGCTTGCCCTTAATATCGGCCATAATGGTGAAGGCTTCATCAATTCATGGTTGGGCGCGTGCCTTGAGAAGTGCCTCTTTCTGTCTGGCAGCATCCACCTACTCTGTCAGCACCCTTGCTTGCTACATCTTTGCGAGTCGTTGGGTGAGGACAACTATCTACGTAGTTCCCCTGACATTATCATACTGTTCTTGCAGTTCGCACACCTCTGTTTCTAGGCGTTGTATGTTGGGGCCCTCCTGCAAGGATGTGAGGACGTCAAAAGCTTGGTCCAACATAACGGTACAGTCCTGCACTGCCCGTACAATTTCTTCCAGTCCTATTTGAATTGCACTAACACACTGCTCTCTAACTTCTGGAGGAGTGGAAGGCCGCGCCTTCAGCCGCAGCGTGACAATCTGGAGGTTCGGCTCCAGCTGCACTCGTGCATGCTTCAGACTCCATTTGCCAGACAGTGGGTCCACATCTCTGTTGGTAGGTCTGCGGTGATGGACAACTCTGGAGCTCGCCGGCATGCTTCATCCATTGTTTTCACGATCTGTTGGTTTTGTGACACCAGTTCGTCCCACTGTAGGCTAAGTTGTTCGATGTTTATCTTCTACTCACTCATCACCTGAATTGTGTAGCCTTCCTTGGCACGGAGCTCTACTGTGATGCCATCCTGCAGTTGATACAATGTATCTCACGGAAGGGCAGCCAAATTTAGGCCAAGTCCCTTGATCCTACCCACTGCGGCTCTGTCATCCTCTTTCTCTGTTGTTAATGCTCCTTCTGGTAGCACTATAATATTGCCCATCTTTGTGCATAGTAGCTGCTCTGTTGTTGATGTGCCTACTGCGCCATAGGAGGCTATAGTTCCTTCCTATGGAGGCCGCACCTGTAGTTCTTGTAGTTGTGCCCTTAGGGCCTCCAACACAATCTGCTACTCTGACATGGATTCCTGGAGTGCTTCCTTAGTGACCTCACGAATTGTGTCGCCAATGTCATAGAGGTCACCTTCTGTTAATGTGATCGGCTCAATGGCCAATTTGGATGCCTTGACCTTTTTTCGCGAACCTGATCTCTTTGTGACGAGCAGTCTTTTCAGCTGGGTAGAAGTTGTGCCCAGGTTTGCGCCTTCTTCTGTGTCCTCTGCTCCCTATCTTGTAGACAAGTTCTGGCCCTCCTCGTCTTGCGTTGTGGTGGCCCATGTTTCTTGCGCTGCTGCTTCTTCTTCGACAGCCTTTGCTTGCTCCATGAATCCCCTTGCTGCCTCGCAGACAACCCTTACCTCCACGACTGCTTGTTCATTACACCTCTGCTATGCTAACTTCGTGACACGCAACTTGGTTGCATCCTTTTGCTTCTGTTCTACTATTCTATCCATCTCTGCCAGATCCAGGGTGCGCCACTCGGGGGGCCATGATTCTAGCACTGAAAAGATCGCATCATCGATAGTGATGAAGGGGAGCTTGGTCCATTGCTGCGTCGGGTCCTTACGCACCTTGATATACACATTATGCATGTCCGCCTTGAAGTCTGCAAAGCTCCGTAGATTGTTGTACATTGTGGGGGACAGGCATGGCCATCTATTGATCCACATCTGGATGCTTGCCTCCATGAGCACCCAAAAGATCTTTGTCTCGTGAATCCACTTGGTGTCCTTGGCAGCCTAGAGTGATGCGTACCTTGCGCCCTCTGGTAAGTCCTGTTTAATTCTTAGGAACTGACTCTCCTCGGGCAATTCCCTTGTCACCAATAAAATGGACAAGAGAAACCACGGGTAGTGGAAGGTCCTGCCTTGCTCCCAGGCTTCCTTGCAAGTAGTCAAGAACTCCTCGCAAAGGAACTCGACCCAATTAAATTGGACCCCTTCTGTGCATTGTTTTGCCAGTGCAATTACTGGTGCTGGTACCTCATCTTCGTGACATTTTCTCATTACCTTCCCGACCAGGAGTTGGGTGGCTACGCGCACCCCTTTATCTTTAATGTTGCTGATGATGTAACCCTTATTTTTCTTCTCCAGCTTGTATTTTTTCTTCATGGCCTCTACAAGCGCCAAATCCCCGCTTTTTCTGACTATCACCGTAAGGTCCTTTCCCTTATGGGGGAGCCAGTAAATCCTATGGATGAGTTTCGTTGTGATGGGAATAGGATCCTCTAGACATAAGTACCCATCGTGCACTAGGAAAAGTAGCTTACTGATGATGAAAATTGTGATTGGCGGGTGGTGAAAGTGTGGAATCCATAGTAGATGAAGTAATCTGGCCTTCTCCACACCGCACAACCATTTCTGCAGCTCTAGTGTTGTGACTGACCCCTCCGTGCTTTGCTTCATGAGGCCCTTTGTCTCTAAGTGTGGGAACTTCTCGCTGTCCATGAGGTCAAAATATTCAAAATTCATTGTGGGTACGTGACCCAGGTGCGAGCCCTCAAACACAATTCCATCAGGGAGGAGTGGGGTCTGGAGTGCACTCTTAGTGGCATCCAAATCCTTGGGTATCTTAGCTTTCCCTTTTTGTAGAGGGACGTACTCGGGCAATTTCGCTGTAGCATGCACTAGCTGGATGTCCTCTTCCATGTCTTCTGCTACCTCTATCTCATTGACGAGAGCTTGTAGGTGCTCCTCCTCCTCGTCTGTCTCAATGGTGACAGCCTTGCCCTTTGCTTCCATTGAGAGTTTACCAAACCGCGGATTCCTCGGGGACATGCGAACTGGTCTCGCCACCTGCTTATCTTTCTTGGGCCTTGGTGTTCGAGGCGATTTTGGGATTTCCAATGTGACCCCAGTGTCTCCGAGAACATCATGCACTGTGGGGTTTTGTGTGGCCTCGTCGGTGGTTCATTCTATAGAGCCAAAACCTCTCTTGGTAGTTGTCATCCTGTTTGAGCTATCTGTGGTTGTTCGTGAACTTTGGGGCTCAAATCTCACTCGGCGCTCAACACTTTATGCTCTAACCAACTGCTCAAATCTCAAATGACGAAGTTTTGTATCGTGGTTAGCCCCTGGAGTTTTATAGCACCTTTTGAATTCAAATTCGATCGTTCCCCCCAATTATGGGCCATCAATGCTTTCTTGGCAGCAGATTTCCCCAAATATTGCCCTTAATTTGTGTCTTAAATTCCCATCGCCCACTCCCTTTTACCTTAAATTAGACATCTCTTCATGAACAATGACACCAACGGTTACTTCCCACCCTACCCGTGTGGCAGCGTAGCCCCCCATCTATGGGCGCGAACCTTGTGTCATGCTAATTCTGTACGCACCTCCCTCATTGTGCACCTCCCAAACAGACTCCTTTAGAGTCCCGCGCTCTCTTTCAACTGTCTGGAGTGCCGGGACTGTGCTCCCTATGGCTAGTTAAGTGGTCGCACCGCCTGTGCGAGACTTCAACTCGCCTTCCATTATAGTTCGCGGAAACTCCTAAATTGCCTACATGACCGCCGACGCTGCGTGTTCTACTGTATGTAGTGCGCTCCCCTGGTTACTGCGTTTAGTGAGGTGCGGTCATAGCCATGGCAGTAGAGTCATAACTTCTCGGCGACAATCTTCTAACCTAGTGGTATGATTATCTATATCGTGCCTTGTCATCCTTGGTTTATCGACGAGATATGTTTGCGTGATCTCGTTTTCCAGCCTCTTGATTTCACCATCCATCAAAATGCTTTTCTTCCTCAATCATACCCGATTCTTTTTGAGTTTGAAAAGTCTAAGGTTCCCTCGCCAGATGGCTTCCTAAATCCTTATATGTTCGACCTCGCGTAGATGTGTGATTTCTTCCTCCTGGTCATCGTGCACTGTCACCACTGCAAGGTCCAGTATGTGCAGATTCCTTTTTGTATTTTCTTCAGTAATTACAATATACACTCTATTCCGTGCCTTTGGAATCATCTCCACGTTCAGGGTTTTGCACATGGTCCTATAGGCCTATTGAACCACTGGTACACGTAGGTCCCAATTAGTTCGTCTCACTTGGCGAACCTTGTTTAGTACTCCGCACACCCTATTGAATGCTTCATCATGGAGAATTGGTAGCACGTGTCGCCTTTCCTACTGTTGCAGTTTGTTCTGATTCTCTATTCTGGGGGTGGTGTGCGCTCATGTGAGCTATATAGCATATGTCTGTACCCATCGGGAAAGGTGGGCGCATAAGTTGTTTCTCCCCTACTGATTGGTTTTCGTTTGGAGCTGGGGTTTTCCAAAGCATAGGCGCATCATCCTTCTGCATCCGTGCTAGTCCTCGAAATTTCCTTGATGCATACCCCACCATTGTGCGGGTGTTTCGCACAGTGCCCACTTCAGCACATCGAACCACTGTTGTTCTAGTACTGCGCTTTCAAATTTTCTTAGAAATTCATCCACCGCTGTTAATCCATCATATGTTGGTATCTCCCTTGCCTCTGTTGTCATGCAACACAATGATCTAATCATCATGTTGCAATTCAATGTTGTTACTTCGTGCAGCCAATTCTACCATTGCTCTATCTCTTCGTCTGAATCTGAAGGGTAGGAGATTTCATGCTCCCACAAAATCCTTCCATCTGCAGTCAGATTCACCCAATCTTCTTCTCGCACAGTTATCTTGTAAATATAGTCAAGATCATTATCACTATTGTCGTCATGCACTGATTCAATGTATCACGCTCCTTTGGCTGGATCTAGCGGTACTATTATGCATAGTGACTTTTTCTCAAAGATCATTTTGCACTTCTTCAGATTTATGACTCCATTCATATCGATAACCCAGTCTATTCCTAGTAGCATGGGATAGGGATTGCTGTCATCAACAATCTCTATCACTTCAAAATCCGTCTGCACGCTTGCACCTTCAATATCTACCGTTACCCCTTGCAATGTTCCCATGGGCAAAATCTTCTATTGGTTCACCATTTATAACTGGATAGGAGACCACCACTGTAGCGTGGGTCTGCCCATGCATTCCCATGATTGCTTTGGTAGTACATTCGTGTTCGAACCCAAATCCAGGATTACCTAATCCATTTCATACTTGCCGATTTGTGCAGTCAACCTCATTTCCCTTCCTGTGTGTAATGCATGCTTTCCTAGTTTTTGGACCACACGCGGTTCTCCTGACCCCACGCACCTAGTGATAAGTTCCTGTAGTCCTTTGACTTCCTTGCTACTGCGCAGTAGTTTCATGCATGTCTCCAAAAAAGTAGTGAGCACTGAAGGATCCATCCCTGTTTCTGGTTGATCCTTACTACCTGAAATGGAGGCCTCCATGAAGCTCTTCTTAGCTTCCATGAATGTCTCCTTCATGCGTACTAAATAAAATTTGGGTTCCTTTGTAGGAGCCTTGTGAACCCACACACTTTCTTCTGGATGCTTCCCTTTATCATCTCCCATCGTCATACCGCTCCTGAGAATCATGTTTATATTTGGGTCTTCTTCACGCAGCTCAGACCTCATCATTTGTAAATTCCAAGTCGGAGGGGGTTGGAGTACCCCCTTTTCGCGCATCCTCGCTATCAGCAAAGGGCAGTCCTCTACCTCATGATCAAACTACGTATAGTACCAACATGATGTCCTTGTCGGGTTTGTACTGTTGCGGGCATAGTGCCCTGGCCCTCCACAATTGTAACAATTTAGTTGTCTGCGACCCCTTCCTGGTCCCATTCCGTCTCGACCGCGACCGCACCCTTGAAACATAGCACGCGCCATCCCTGCTGTTGTAGGGAAAAGTATCTGATTCGGATGACCCTATCCCACTCTAAGGGTGATAGTACCTCAGCAACAACTGTAAAGAAAACTACTTAAGGTTTACTTCTTTATGAAAGCAAGAGAGAATGAAGAAATGCACTAACCGTTGTCTTGCGCTTAATGTCGAATCCAAACTCTTCTCTTTGCTTTCTTGCTCCCAGCTCCTTGCTCTTTTGCTGGCCCAGCTACAATGAGATCCTGCAAAATAACAAAGAAGGAAACTACAAGAAGCATGCAATCATAACTGATTCAAGGATTAGCATAAATCAAATATACAATTATCACAATACATCATTGAAACAAGTGTATATAGAAGAACCTCAATAGCTTTTATTAATGGAAGAAGTAAAGTTCTGAGAGTGTTACAACCATTGAAGGCCCCAATCCAGCAACACCTCCTAGCAGAAAGAATTTCTCCTCTTCACCTCCTTCAAGCAATCACCCAATAGCTCTATAGTGAAACCAACAGCATATCATTACTTTGCACAAAATTCCAGCCTCCTGAGCTCATAGGAGAGAGCTCAATATATAGATGAATTGAGAAAGGATGAGTCAGCTTGCAACTGATGTGTAGCTGCCTTGTGTCCTCTCTCTCTTCAGTTGATCTTCAGTTCTTGAGTCCACTTGGAGAACCTTGCTTCCACTTGGAGAAACAGAGCCTCTGACTCATCACAAGGCGAAATCCCTGATCCAAGTGTCATTTTTGGAAGATTCCAGAGCAATGACTCAGTGTGCACACTGCCACTTGTCCCATCTCGCTCAGCGCAGGTGGCCTTTGTTCTACCTGCTTTGCAACGCAGGTACACCATGGAGGAGTTGAGTCTCAGCGCAGAAGCCTAGTGGAGCACCTGCTTTGATTTCAGGATTGCTTGTTTTTGAGTGTTTTCAGGTGGAGAACTAATCTGAGAGCTGTTGGTTTGCTGACCTTGTTCCTCTAGGGGTAGGAACATCATGTTTAGGGACTTTGGATCCCTTGGATTATTGACAATTCATGCCTGATGCTACAAGGCACAAAATTGTCTATAACAGATGCCCCCTAAAGTATGAGGTCGTTTATCGGGTGAAATGCTTTATTAGGAGGATCCGAAGTTCATTCAATCTGCTGAGAAGTGTCCTGTAATAAGATAAAATACAATACATTATTTTTCATACTTTTTCATGATCTAGCTGAGGCGGGCATTCCCATGCTCAGCTTTATAAATTCATTTTGGTACATAGAACAGACGATCGTCTGATGGTAGACTGATAATTCTCTGCTGAAATTATCATCCTTTGAGAGGATGATCATCTGCTGCAATGATGTACACATCAAATGTCTTTATATCCTGAATATATATCGCAGCCCAGATGGATGAAACTAGATCCGGGGTCTTCAATCTCTTCCGATCTTCACTCGATGTACAAGTTGATCCATGTGAGAATTTCTTGAAGTCGAACATGGAAAGACATCGCTTGATTACCGGTCAATGATGTAAACCGTTAACAAGCGCGAGAGGAATCACCGATAAGGATGATGACCCTCAAGGTATGGCAGTACAATTCACATGGTGGGAATAAAGGACTTGGTGTCGACCACCATGCAAAATCTTCTGGTCGAAGGTTATTGATGTATACCTGTCGCCGGAAGTGAGAAACTTGCCATTGAGGTATGCAAGCTTCAAAGTACTGAAGGGGTTGTTCCTAGATCAACTCCTTGGATAATGAGCTGATGTCGACAAGGAGCGATCCGTCAAAGGAGGGCCTTAATGAATCCCACATCAGTGACACGGAACGGAGCTAGTGATTGTGATGAGGTGAAAACAAACTGTGATGTATGATTCAGGGTGGCGGTCATGAAATGGATGAAGGACAATGTATGGCAGTGGATGGGACACGGTTGACTCTTTGTAGAACAACATCTCTTGAACATATAACGACACTGATGTGATGGATTGGTAGCATTACCCCAAATGTGGATGGTGTGGCGAGGACCATGGTGATGAGACCGGTGAATGAAACAACCCAACCCGATGTGATACGGAGGACAAAGTGTCATGTTCAAGAGCGACTTGCTACCATTAAAGCTGTGAGGTTCTCCCAATTTTTCCCCAGTCATTGCTGACCAGTACCTCTTTATTTTTGTCAAGCTTGAGGAGGATAACATATGCTTGTTCTATAACCTGCCCTTCGGGCAAGCCCATCGCTATGTTTTAACGAGTCTAGCGATAGGGAAACTCGTTCTCGTCTAAAGACAAGTTTGTCGCTATTTAATGAATTTTAACGAGTCTAACGACAAGGATAACTCGGTCCTTTTCATTTTTAGAGAGTCTGAAAAGGTACATAAAGTCAACTCCTGAATTCCTTTTTCGTCATCTAATCCCTTAAGTCCGAAAAAGTATAAAACAATACAGAAGGGATGAATTTTCGATTGCTTTAACGAGCCGAACAAAACAAGCGCTCGATCTTTTTATGCAATAATCCCTCAGGTCCAAAAAGATTAAAATCTAGAGGAGGGATAGCTTTCCGGTCGCTTTAACGAGCTGAAAGGCCAAAACTCGGCAAACTTTTCATATTTTACGAGTCCGTGAAAAGAGCTCAAAGAAGACTCGTCTTTTGAGGAACGAGTGATGAACAGGGCAGCAGCAGATTCCAGGTACAGGTTGGAATATTCCAATCACGGCAGTGTCACAAGGATGGCTAAGTGAAATCACTCTTCGCAGCTGTTCCTCAAAATGGGTAAACAAACATATGGAGATGAACGATTGGCCAAATGAACGGATGGAGGTGAGACTGCAAGAACACGACCAAGGGCTTTTAATATGGCTGTCAAAGGTTACATTTACCAAGGTTATTTACCGGGCTGGGTTCGTTTTTTAACGAGCTTGAACACTGCTCAACCTTATGTTTATTTTTTAACGAGCATGAACTATGTGCTAAAACTGCTCGGATCTTGCGTTTATTTTTTAACGAGCATGAACTGTGTGCTAAAACTGCTCAAATATACCAGTCATAATACAAGAAACGCCTCAGGTGAGATAGCTATTTTTTAAGGAGCTTTATCTCACGAAGCTATGCTCCTATTTGGCAAGTTTTGACTTTTGCCCCACATCCTTTCTTTATGCAAGCTGGGAACGGCTAATCCTACGAGTTTAACGGGTTAGACCTACAGGTTTAAAGGGAGGACCTAAAAATTTAAAAAATAAATAGTCGTCCCGTGCTTGCATTCCAAAAGGTTCGCATGCCCCCAGGTATAAAGTATAATTTCTAGGTTCGTCCTCTTACTTATTATTCGGAAAATGGTTATGTTCGCTGCCGCAAACTAAACTCTTTTTCCGGCGATGTCTATTACTAGGTTGCTAAGGATGGTGACTACTTGTTGCAGCAATTTCATCTCTTTCTTTGGAGGTTGCCCCTACTTATCCTTCAAAACATATGTTTTAATGGGTGAGGCTTGCCTTCAAAGATGGTGGCTACTTGCCGCCACAAATGGATCTCCTCCCTTAGGAGAGCCTAATTTCTAGACAAAGGGAGCGAGAAGCTGATTATCTCACTCACATAACTTTGACAAAAGAATCTTATTCTAGAACAACCCTCTCTTCCTTCCTTCGGACGGGGTACGGACTAGTCATATTCTTCTGCGGAAATCAACTTTATACCCAAGGTTTCCTCTGCCCAAGGCAGGCCAGGGTGCATGCCCCCTGGGTCCCAGTTACATCTTTCCGAATCACTCGCATTCATCGGGAAGTAGAACCGGGGGTGGAGGCATTCCTTGAGTGAATAAACCGTTAAGGGATGGTATTTGACTATTTGCGATGCGTGATCCTGGAAATGAAAGTTGGTCTACGAGCTTGACCATTCTTCCTTCGTGCAGAAAACACATGACTCTAAAGAGTGAGGACACTATCGCCTCCATGCAATATATATAGTCTCGTCCAAGGAGTAAGTTATAAACCAAGGGTCCCTGGACGACCATGATGTTCATATGAACTGTCTTCCCTTTCAATGTAACTGGAACATTGGGGAGAATCCCTAACGGGTGACTGGTTCCTTTATCAAAACCTGATAGATTTCTCATCTCAGGTAAAAGCGCCGGGCAACCCAGTGCTTTCCAAGCAATAGAGGAAAGGATACTCACAGATGCCCCTTCATCAATGATAGTTCCAGCCATCACCATTCTGTATATTTGGACGATGATTCTGAATGGGATACTGGCTGGTAACCGGGGTCTGCCTAGTTGATTCCAATCAAAGGATACAACTAGGTTGCTTGGTGGTGGGACCGAATACACGGCCGGATACGACCCTGACGATGTTTCTTCCTGCGATAAAGGAATGGGCGCATTGCCCTGATGCTCATCAGAGTCTGTGTTGATGAAAAGAATCTGGATGGTGTCATCCTTATTCTCTTCAGTGAGGGTGTCATTCGAAGATGAATCTTCAACGACGGTGTCATTTGAGGATGAAACCTCTGAAGGAAGAACCGGGTCAACTGTCGTTTCGACCTTTAGACTTTCGTCTGGTCTGGATTCAGTAGGTTCATTCTCCATGACGGACACTTCAGCTGACCACTTGAGCGGGTCAGCTGGATTTTCAACTATCGAGGGATTAGGCACGAGTTTTTAGTATCCAGGAGGAAGTCGTAACGGTGATACCGGACGATCTTCCAAAACTCTCTTCGCCTCATCTAAGAATGGACATCGGTGGATGGCGTGATCGCCTTCACACAACATACAGGGTGATCTTGGTCTCCCTTTTCGTCCTTCACTCTCGCTAGTTGATGGACTGCAATCAACATGACTACCAGAGGTTGATGCTACCGGATTGTGCAACTTGGGGGACCAGTCCCTTAGTATCCAGGGAATACAAGGACAATCACGATGGAAGTGGGTCCCTTTGCAAATGACACATGGCGATTTAGGCCCGGTCGGTGCAGTGTGTGGATTTTTGTCAGATGTCTTTTGCTTGCCCCCAGTCGCCTTTGCCATAGGCCCCTTCTGCTTCTTTTCTCTCTTCTTCTTTTCCTTCTTCTCCATGGGAGGCTGACTTCTGCCGGCTCTACCCTGCGAAGATGAAGGATCAGAGGAAGAATTGTAAGAGGTGGAAGGCTGGTGGGTAGCTCGAGACTGGTCTGACTGTTGATTCGACTGCTCAGGATTAGTGGCGATTTGAACTACATTAGTTGAAAAGAGCCATACCGGTAGGCCAATTGTCAATCCTGGAAGTGACAATGTGGCCATATGAGGCGCACCAACATCTCCCCAAGAGGAGAAGGGATTGGGACTTCCACCAAGGTGACTTCCTTGGTTGGTGGGCTCCATACTTTTCAACTGAAAGATCAACGTGGGAATAACAGGTGATTATTTTCCGATTAAAATAAATTTTATTAACGACGCTTTAGACACAACTTTGCTTTTTCATGTTTTAAGAGTCGAGAAAAAGCTAAAGATGACTCTAGTCTCCTTCGATGTATTAACGAGCCCGAAGTGACAAATGCTCGGATGGACTTTTTCAGTTATAGAGTTTGAAAAAGGCCAAAAGAAACTGCTCTGGAGTTCTAGGCAGAGGGTGTGCCAAACTTTTCGCGAAACCACAGAATACGTTTTACGGTATGGGTGGTCGATCTTCGTGAATGCTGTGTTCACTGCATCGCGATCAGTAGGGCGGCCGACACGGCTTCCTATGGATAAAGGCTTTGTTCCTATAGGGGTCTCCCAATATATACGCGACAGTACGTGGGAGCACAAGTCCGTATTAGTGCCACCGACTCTCAGGAGGAATCACCCACCTTCGTAGAGATCGACAGTCACTATGTTTAACGACGCCGGAACACGTCTCTACCTAGACCTCTATGTGTTTGTGTTATGTTTCAAAGCGTTGTTATGTAAATTGAATTTATTTTAATGTTGATCTTGCTTAGCAGTTTGCCTTTAAGGATCACCACGAGATGTATATGACAAATTCCTGATGCAGTCTAAGATGAGAAGCAAACTTTTCAATCTTTCAACTTTGAAAATCTTAACTACTGAGGGAGAAGAAAGGTAAATCTTTTCACACAGATCATAGAGCACACACTAATGCAAAATTTCCTAAATCGTCATG
This sequence comes from Pinus tabuliformis, assembly GCA_031772625.1. Classification (NCBI taxonomy): domain Eukaryota; kingdom Viridiplantae; phylum Streptophyta; class Pinopsida; order Pinales; family Pinaceae; genus Pinus; species Pinus tabuliformis. The sequence continues at coordinate 2,060,138,465 of CM062818.1, forward strand.
CAAGCAGTCAAATGCAAAATGCACAATGCATGTATTTTCTTTTCCCTTTCTTAATGTTGATGTATTACAAAAAGAAAGTTGTTATATAACTTTGATTTCGATTTAAAGCGAAAACAAACAAGCTTGTCCAAAATCAAAAGACACCTTAAGATTTACTTGTTTAATCACTGGAAATACATGAAATCAAACCATAATGACGAAAGTAAAAAGACTAATCAGCTATGGACAGCAAACAAGCTAACTCTTTAGACCAGCAAAATGCCTAACACAGGTTCAGATCTAAGAGGCCAAAGCAAGACTAGTTTACTTTCGTTATGGGAAATTGTAAATGATGTAAGAAATACAAAAGAACAAGTACAATTTCGTTATATAACAGAGGCAGAATGATGGCAAGTAAGGTTGGTTTCAGAATAGGTGCAAGACTGGTAACTGGCTGCAAAATCTATTAGTGAAAACAGGCAAGAAAAAGGGAGGAAACCCCAAATGCACAAGGCAAAATTGGGCCAACGCAGGTGCTGCACAGCCAGTCTGGCTCTCAGCGCAGGTAGCCCCTTCGGGACCTGCGTTGCAAAGCAGGTAGCCTGTGTACTACCTGCTTTGGAAAACGAAAGTTGCGTTTTCTCAGTTTCCGGGTCACAATTTTCTAAAAAATTCACAGTTTTTGCTCAAATCAGAAGCTATCAGTCAAGCACACACTAAGGGATGACAAGGAAGATGAAAAGCTATCACTAAGAGCTTACAAGGATCCTTGTAGATCATCTCTTCAAATCATGAACATGCTCAGAAATGAGCTAGAGTAGCTGCCCTCTACTTCGCTTTTGATATAGTCAAAAGCTTTTCGATTTGGTACTCTTTTGTTCAGGAAATGAATAGCAAAATACTACAAACAATCAAACAGATACGATCCCCAGCGGAGTCACCAGTTTGTTGTAGGGAAAAGTATCCGATTCGGATGACCCTATCCCACTCTAAGGGTGATAGTACCTCAGCAACAACTGTAAAGAAAACTACTTAAGGTTTACTTCTTTATGAAAGCAAGAGAGAATGAAGAAATGCACTAACCGTTGTCTTGCGCTTAATGTCGAATCCAAACTCTTCTCTTTGCTTTCTTGCTCCCAGCTCCTTGCTCTTTTGCTGGCCCAGCTACAATGAGATCCTGCAAAATAACAAAGAAGGAAACTACAAGAAGCATGCAATCATAACTGATTCAAGGATTAGCATAAATCAAATATACAATTATCACAATACATCATTGAAACAAGTGTATATAGAAGAACCTCAATAGCTTTTATTAATGGAAGAAGTAAAGTTCTGAGAGTGTTACAACCATTGAAGGCCCCAATCCAGCAACACCTCCCAGCAGAAAGAATTTCTCCTCTTCACCTCCTTCAAGCAATCACCCAATAGCTCTATAGTGAAACCAACAGCATATCATTACTTTGCACAAAATTCCAGCCTCCTGAGCTCATAGGAGAGAGCTCAATATATAGATGAATTGAGAAAGGATGAGTCAGCTTGCAACTGATGTGTAGCTGCCTTGTGTCCTCTCTCTCTTCAGTTGATCTTCAGTTCTTGAGTCCACTTGGAGAAACAGAGCCTCTGACTCATCACAAGGCGAAATCCCTGATCCAAGTGTCATTTTTGGAAGATTCCAGAGCAATGACTCAGTGTGCCACTTGTCCCATCTCGCTCAGCGCAGGTGGCCTTTGTTCTACCTGCTTTGCAACGCAGGTACACCATGGAGGAGTTGAGTCTCAGCGCAGAAGCCTAGTGGAGCACCTGCTTTGATTTCAGGATTGCTTGTTTTTGAGTGTTTTCAGGTGGAGAACTGATCTGAGAGCTGTTGGTTTGCTGACCTTGTTCCTCTAGGGGTAGGAACATCATGTTTAGGGACTTTGGATCCCTTGGATTATTGACAATTCATGCCTGATGCTGCAAGGCACAAAATTGTCTATAACACCTGCATTTGGGTCGAGGGCTCGCATTTCGGTCTGTACCCTATAGGCAGGGGTTTTATCTATCATTAGTTTGTAGATACGACAGGTGTGTTCATCATGGCCTACCAACCTGCAGAAATTACAAAACAATTGTTGGGATGTCTACATATACTTCTGCAACAGATGACAATTGCCTGTGGTGTGTTTTCCTCCTATATGATAGATTGCGCACCATAGTGTAGATGTTGCGCTTGGCCCTGCCTATGCCTCAAGTCTTAAGGACATCGGTGCTCCTCCTACCAAGTAGTTTGTGAACACTAGATAGTGGTCCTTGTCATTCCCTTGGCCTTTGCATTTTATGCACCATACTTCATCGTGCACCTCTAGCCGAGGTGTCCTCTCCTGTTTCAAACTTTTCATTTCTAGGCACAGATTCTACAGTTGCATGTGGATTTGTTGGACTCCCAACCCTGGGTCTTGTATAGGCGTATCATGTAATCTCATTTCTATATCCAATGCTTCGGCCTGGGTGGAAATTTTTTGTTGTGACAGCGTCGTCCTTAAGTGTGGCGTAAGTGAGGCCACAAACCATGCGCGATGTTGTGCATCCGTTAACATCATATTGGCTTCATGGATCGTACTCTTCAGCCTTTGCTCCAGATCCCAGGGGGTCTCGCCTGGGAGCATCGTAATCTCCTTAAACTCGATGATTGATTGTGTTTCTGATTTTGGCTTGCTAAATTCCCTATTCAGCGCTGCCTGGATCTCTACGATTCCTGCGTTCGGGTGGTCATTGGAATGCTTGATATACCATGTTAATGCGCGATCTTGCAATGCACTCACCAACGTATCCTTTTTAATATTAACATCCATGATGCCTTATGCTTCCCATACTGCTCTTACCACGGACCAGAATTGGTCCGGATCTTCATTTCCCACTCCTCTGAATACTGGTAGTTTGATCACACTCACCATACTGAACTGTGGTGGTGGCAGAGGTGGGGTGGGTGGAGATGGAGGTGAGGAGGGCGAGACGGGTGGCGGTGTGGGTGGAGATGGTAAACATGGAATACACTGCCTTATCAGACTGATTGCGCTTCTCACCGAAACTCTTCCTCGCTTTCCCGTGAGGGTGAAATTAAGGGATTGTTTTCCAACTCTTCACTATTTCTGCTTCTGTAGATCTTACCGCTTCGCGTAGTCCCAAACATTAATTTATTCGCATAACCTGCTTTTCACACAATAGCATCTTAATCCAAGTGTCCAAATATTTAATATACTTACCTCGCGGTCCCTTAAGAAAATGTCGCTCTGCCTCCCTGTAGCTGACGGTCGTGTCTACCGCGAACTCAGTGATAAATCCTCTTATTATTCAGTTGAGCCAATGGTCCACAACTCGTGTGATATTCTCCCCTAACGCTTCTAGTCTACGCACTAATTCCGGAGTCCACACTATTGGTTTGTCAAGCCTACACCTTCCCTGGCTGTCTGCTAACTTTGCGATCCACTCATACAGCTTAGAAGGAAAGGATGCAAAGAAAATTTCATGGATTTCCGTATACAAGTAGCGCTCCAACTACTGTTCCTTAGATACTCACAGATTTCAGTTTTCCTACGCCGCGAACTCGTGAATCTTCTTGTCCAACCACTCTTCAATTTCTTTCTTTGTTGGATTCCAGTGGCACAACATCAGACATCCCTTATGCAGATCCCGGTCCTAGCAACGGAACCATTTGTTGGATTGTATGGGCTTGACCCAAGTTCAGAGGTGTTTTAGCCAAGCAAATCCCGATACTACTGGCTCTTTCGGCAATAATCCACGTAGCGCGGACTGAGGTCTCACCTGAAGTAGTATGGGAGAGTGCTAGAACCAGGTTTCTACACCCTGAGGATGTCTGATGAGCTTCTTGAGGTCCGTGGTCTAACCCGTTGCTACACGCACTTGTTGTCCCTTCGCAACCTGCGATGCTGCTTCTGCACAGCACTACTCGGGGCGCAACCCATATAATACCCAAGTCTCTTGCTATTTAATCTATTATTATCCGATTACTTAATTTATTTATGTAAGACTAATGATTATTATAGCATATTCAACAATCATATCAGTGCACACAATAAATAAAACAGTATAAATGTAAAGAAGGCAATGCACAACAGATACACAGAAATAAGAATCAACTTCTCTTTATTAATATTCAGTGCCGATTACAGACTCGACACCACCCTACGCACTGAGTTGCAGGGGTCCGTGCACTCAGCTGCGGACTCTACTAGGTCTCTGCACACTCAGCTGCAGAGCCTCCTCCTACTACTGTGACCCAATACACTTAGATTCTTACTCTAAGCTCGAACCATTCGTATTCTTCCTCTCTAATTCCTTCGCTATCTTTACACTTAGAGCCTCACTCTTGTTTATATGATCCCATGGTCTGCGGTCCATGGGTAGGCCAACATGACTTTACATTATATTGTAATACTTTACGGTGGACAGGCTTATGATTTAACCTATACATCATGCTCCGCCCTCGCAATTTGCGGAGTCTTACAAAACCTTTGACCAAAACTTGGGCTTTAAGCCCCAAAACATGCTATGGGGGGATTCCATGCTCAACACACAACCTTAGTCTCATATTTCCTGTAGCTATATAATTTTACCTCAAATATGGTTTCACCTGTAGCTCTGAAATATTACAGCATTCTCATATCTGTATTTCACTTGAGATTAATCCACCATATATTCCTGTAACATTTATAAGATTCAAAACCAAAATAGTTAATGGTTTATCGCATCACTTTAATGTGGTAGGTGGTATTATTTTAGAGGACGCGATATAACGTGGGGCTACCATGTAGCAAAAAGGCAGGTGGGGAAAACAACTAATCTCGCATGCTTTTGGGATGTTAAGTGTTGGATGAGCTGAGTGCGCAATATGGAATTTTAACTGTTCATTTATTTTTACGAATCTCGAGGCAAATAAAAATGAAGGGGGTTTAATTCTTAGTGCGGGGTGGGCCATTGGTTGACTTTGCAGGGGGAAGAGGTAGTATAGGCTTGCGGGGAGAAATTAATATAAAGTCCACAACTTTATATTAATAGGGTTTTGTAAAGTAAGGGGAAGAAAGAGGGATTATATATATATTACTTTACGGGATTTATCCCACATTCACAAGGGAACATTTTTCATGATGGTTTATATAAGCCCATAGTTACATTGTGTTTCGACAAAATAAGCCCAAGGTTACCCACTTGTGCTTGGTGTTAGGTGTGGAATGCAGGTCACATGGAGATGGAGCAGGAGCTAAGCTTTTGGGCTTATTTTTTATGCAAATTTCAATAAAATCCAAGGCTTTAAAACCAGAAGCTCTGCAATATATAACCTTTTTGTCACACAAACCTATTCTTAATGATTTGAAATCAGGTATTTGACTTATGTTGGGTAATATTCAGATGAATTAACAAGGAAAGTGGGTGATAAAGCAGGAAGTTGAGTAAAGGATGATGAAAAATGGAGAGGAAGTGGGGCGAGTCAGCAAGCCAAAAGCTTCATCATGAGAGCAACAAATAATATCTGAATCATCAGATTTCCTATAATTATAGGACCCAGGAAGTGGGGCGAGTCAGCAAGCCAAAAGCTTCATCATGAGAGCAACAAATAATATCTGAATCATCAGATTTCCTATAATAATAGGACCCTAACAATGCCTACATTATGGATGCCATCTATTTCTGCATTCAATTTCCAATCATGGGTTGGAAATGGATCTTACAGGACCCCTACCCTATCCATCTCATCCATAAACAAATTTGGGAATCCCATTATATACCCCATTTCTATAAATATGCCACATTGTTATTTTTCCATTACATCAATTAATTTTCAATAAGAAAGCCCCCACGTTTTCACAAGAAGCCGCTACAGACCTTCTTGTAGTCGGAAAATATTTTGTTGAAGAATGGTTCACCGACATTAGGGTTTTTGGTAGTACCGCAGACCCACATGTCCTCCCTTTGTATGTCTCTGATAAATTGTTAGTAAGAGAAATAACCCACCAGACCATGGGAAAAGGCTTGACCAAAGTCCTGAAAGAAGCAAGAAGTTATTATGGCCATCTTTTCCTATTAGGTGCAGTTACTTTTCATTAGCAAATTTTAACCATGCAATAAAGGAGTCAGTAAGACTGGAAACTCTTAGGCTCCATACTTTGCCCAAAAGGTAATTTTATCTAGACAAGACCGCATATAACATCACTATGTTGAAGCCTCGAAAATCGTTGCTACAACATGGGGGAAAACCACCCGGTCGGGACCTTGGTTGGAAACTGTTTTTCCATTTGGTGTAGTGGCTCCGACTAGGGATAATGGGACTAGTTTCCCAAAAAGAGATTTTGGTAGTGCTAATGGGGTGATTTATGATGTAACGGGGGAATGATTTATCTAAGTGTAATCTAATCTAAACTATTAATCACATGCATATATCCTAGTTTTAAACACTATCTAACTATAACTATACCCAGGAATAAACGTAAAATATGCGATCTACAATAATGTCCTATAGAAATTGGTAATAAAGATCATTCAACTACAATAAGAAATGAAATCGTTTAACAATAATTGTTTTGGATAAATAGTTAGCCAAAATGATTATGAGAGATATATCACATATAGAATCGTTCATGTATTCAGCAGGAAATTAAAGCCAACACCATACAAAAGTGCAATAATGCTAACTGAAATTCAAACTTTCATACATAAAACAATTGAAGAAAAGTTATTGCCTGATACATAAATAAAACAAAATCACAAAATAAAGGTACCATTTGTGATAAGTTCTACTCATGTGTTTCAGCAATATCAATCTAATTCCAACCAATCCAACATCATCTAAGAGTGAAAAAGTGCAATTTCAGTAGAATGTGCCAGATATAAAAGAAAATAGATCCTGTTCCATTCATTCCACCAGAACCTCCTCAAAGGTACATAAGTGCATGTTTTGAAGAATGTTTATGATAAAATTTTTGGACCCCTCTGTAAATGCATGAGAGGGGTTTAAATACTAAAACTATAGGTCCTAAAATAGATTATTACAAAAATAGCTGAGGAGGTTTAAATGACCTTCCTTAGATTATGTGAAATGAAACTAAAATAGAAATAAAACAAGGTGACTAACTCCTTTGCATTTGATCCTTAAGATCACAGATATCCGTCATTGGTTTGAGTTGTTTCGGTTGGTCGATTGCAGATTTCAACTGTCCAGTAAATACGACATCCGTCACTGTTGACACCATTTTCTATGTGGAAGTGGTTAGGCATCGCAGGGTCATCCACTAGCTATATGGCTTGACTAAGAATTGCCAGTATGCTTCCCAGTTCAGTATGCTCATTTGTCTGATCATCTCCTCCCTTTCCTTTGCTGCTTGTCTCCATTGCTGCTCTAGTTGATTGGAATTTGGAAGAAATCCTGGTATATATTCTGAAACCAGGTTGGCGCCATGTAGATTTTCATTAATGGCTTCAATGATGCTATTTGCTACTGTAGTCACGACCGTTGTTGCCCTTTCTGCTTGTTTGAGTTGACAATCCCAGTCCAGAAATATAATTTATTTATGTGATTAATAAGCTCATGGTATTAGATAGATGGTATTGAGGGAACCATGGTAATGACCCATGGTATTGTATGTATGAGGCCTATATAGAGGCTAGAGACTCCCCATTGAGAGATATGAAGGATTATTGTATGAACAGGCATATGGCTTGTGAAGTGTTCTCCTTCCTTAAGGAGTGAATGTATGGTGTTGCCCTACCTTAAGGGTTTGATAAATAAAGTGAAGCATTTCTATATTCAGATCTTGTTATTTCTTGGGTTTATTTGCATTGTCTTATATTTTCATATCAGATCTATAATTGCAGATCTGGGTTTATTTATATTATCATATATTTCTGGGTCAGATCTATAACAAGTGGTATCAGAGCTATAACAAGTGGTATCGGAGCTATAACAAGTCGAATCAGAGCACTTTCTTGGGCAAAGCGGAAAACTTTTTTTAATTTTTTGCAGGAATTTTTTGGGCGGCGAGTTTGCAGATCATATCTATACATTCTAGTGCAAAATCTGTAGAATCTAATTGCAAATATGAGTTTTTGACGAAAAATACTCAATTTATAAAAAAAAATAGTCGAATCGGAGTCCATATGAAGGAGATCTCATTGATTTAAAAATCAGTGGTGTTGCAGACATTTTTTCAGGGCAGCGAGTTCGCAGATCAGATCTGCAGTTTCTGGTGAAAAATCTACAGAATCTAATTACAGATATGGATTTTTTGTGAAAAAATACCCAAGTTCAAAAAAAAAAATCAGTTGAATTGGAGTCCGAATGAGGGAGATATCGTTGATTTAAAATCAACTCCTTTTTCAGAATTTTTTTGTGACTGCGGGATAGTTGCAGTGCAGATCTGAAATTCCAGTGCCTAGATTGGGATTCTACACATTGAAAACACACAAGTTGATAATGAGGAGGTGTGAGTTTATAAAGATTTGAAGATTTCTATGGACAAGTATGTATTGCATTTTGATTTTTATGCTTCAGATATGGCTAATGAGGATGTTGTTTTGGGATACCCTTGGATGGAATCGGTGGGTAGTATAAATATTAATGTTGAAAGAAATTCCTGAAGCTGTGGTATAAAAAGAAGAAAATTACATTACAAGATATTTCCATCAATAAACAGGTAGAGTCCAAGGAGGCTGAAGCAGAAGATGTTCCATGGACTGACATATCAGATGATGAGCCATTGATGGTCGACAACCAAACACAAACATCAAACCTGGTACCAGAAAAACAGGTAGAGTCCAAGAAGGCTGAAGCAGAAAATGTTACATTGGATGAGGACTCAGTGGTTGAAGTAATATTGGAATATAAGAAACAACAACAGGCACCACAACATGTACCAGATACCAATCAGGCTCCATTAGGTGGTGAATTAAAGAAAGATACACCATTGGTTAACACTTCAGCATATCACTGCCCACATCACCCCGCAAGAAAACAACCAACAAGATGGAAAATAATTAACCACAGAGACAACAACCCTTGCTTGACAGATAGAGAGGGGCATTGATCCACCTACTACGCATCAACACAGAAGAGCCTCCAGGGTCAACAGCCATCTCAAGCGAGCGAGGCACCAGCTAGATCGAGAGCTCACCTTTCTCTCGGATGGCTAGATGCACGTGCATGGTACCAATGGACTACTCTTTTGAGTAGATCTTATTATTTGTGTTCTTCCCATGTTTCAGGGACGAAACATGTTAAGGGGGGTGGAATATAGTATACCTAGGGGGGATAATATGGGGTACAAAGAGAGGTAGCCAAGGGAATAATGTAATAATGGGATGGGCCATAGTAATAAATAAGGTGGTTAACCCGTATCATGTAAGGGACTACAAGTAGTTAGCAATAATAAGCCCATGGTATTAGATAGATGGTATTGAGGGAACCATGGTAATGACCCATGGTATTGTATGTATGAGGCCTATATAGAGGCTAAAGAGTCCCCATTGAGAGATATAAAGAATTCTTGTATGAACAGGCATATGGCTTGTGGAGTGTTCTCCTTCCTTAAGGAGTGAATGTATGGTGTTGCCCTACCTTAAGGGTTTGATCAATAAAGTGAAGCATTTCTATATTCAGATCTTGTTATTTCTTGGGTTTATTTGAATTGTCTTATATTTTCATATCAGATCTATAATTGCAGATCTGGGTTTATTTATATTATCATATATTTATGGGTCAGATCTATAACACTTTTTGATCTAGAGAGAAAACACCTAGGTGCAGGCCCTCTTTGGGTGCAATTACTAGGTCTTCCCTTTCAGTTATGGTCCAAGGATGTATTTAGGCGCATTGGAAATACCCTCGGCACATATTTGGACCATGACAAAGCCTATCTATCAACTGGTATGATGGCTTATGCAAGAATCTTGGTCCATTTGGATACCAGGGAGGGTTTACAGGAGCACATTACTCTTCAATGGAGAAATATATCAAGAGCGTAGATATTGGATTACGAAGGGGTTCCCTTCTGTTGCAGAAGGTGCCATAAGGTTGGCCATCTCTTTTGAGACTGCCCTCTTAACAATAAGGCAAAGGCAGGGGTGACAGGCAAGGAAATGCCAGCAAGGAATCATCAAGCAAAAGAAAAACCCCCTCCATCAGGAGAGGCAGAGACACATGCTCACTCTGAAGTAGTCAAAGAAACCCCTTCCAAGGAGGCCTCGAAGAAGCGGGCTAAATCACAGTATCGGCCTCCCTCTCCTCCACTCACCAGGGCAAGGGCGGCTGCTGGGGCTGCGGGTCTTTCGGGTAAGAGCTCTTCGGTTCCCTATTCATCTCAAAACTGTGCTCCTTCTAATAGTATCTCTCATTCTACATTTGCTAATTCTAAGATTAATGAAGGTCTGTCTCAGTCCCCTGCCTCTGCGACCTGCCCTCTCCTTTCTCCCCTCCCCTCTATCTCCTTCATCCCTCCCTCCATTCCAGAAACCGCTCCCCATTTCCCTCACTCAGGAGTCTGACCTCTCTCATACCCGTTACCTGAATCGTTCCAAGACAAAGACCCTTGTCCCAAACCTGTTAGGAATTGGTCTTGACTCTACCCCTTTCCCTCACAATCTCCCTCGCAGTCGTCCATCTTCTCTATCCAAATCTAAATTACAAGTCAGGGAGGACATAGCCTTATGGAGGCAAATCACTATCCATAGGGCTCTTAAAGCATTCAATGCCCTGGTAGAACCCCCCCCTCCCCCCAATGAAGGTCCTCTATTTCAACTGTAGAGGGTTAGCTAGGCCCGATAAGAAACTAGCCTTTTGAAGACTAATCATGGCAGACCCTGTTGATGTAATTCTACTGCAAGAAACCTTGGGTAGCGCTGAAGCTATCTCCGGTTTGCTCATTTTGATGCTCCTGAGCTGGTCTTTTTAGGCCCTTGATGCACCCGGGAGATCAGGAGGCATGGCCCTAGGATTTAACACCCAGACCATCAATATTATTAACTATTGGGGTGGCCTTGGGCATTTGGGGGCAGATCTTTTCTTAGCAAAACTAGGTACCGAGTTCAGGCTCATTAATGTATACATGCCTTGCCACCATAGGACTGAGTTTTGGGAAAATCTTTTGAGCTCTGAGATTTTTCGGAAGGACCTTCTAATTCTAGGAGGGGACCTTAATTTCTCATTAGGCCACTCGGAATCCTAGGGTCACCATGCCCAGTCTGACCCCCAATCAGATTTCTTTGAGAAAATTTTGGAAACGCACAGCCTGGTGGACATCCCCTTAGCAAAACTGCATCCCACCTAGAGGAATAACAGAGTCAGGGAAGCTAGCCTTTCCAGAAGACTAGACCGCTTCCTTCTCAAGGAAGGCCTTCTAAGCATAGGGCTCAATCTCAGGTAATGGGTTGGCTCAGGAGGACTATCAGATCATTTGCCTATTTACTTTGAAATCAAAGGAAGGATTGATAAGCCTAAGGGTCCTTTCAAATTCAACTCTTCCTGGCTAAAAGAGGCATCCTATACTCACATGGTCAAGAACTTCTGGAAGGCCCACCCCCCTGATGCCAGAGGGAATATTGCAGAGGGCTTTGTGTCTAATCTAAAATAATTGAAGAAACTCTCTAAAATTTGGGCACATAACAAGAGAGTGCAGGATGACAGAACCCTCCGAGAGACCGAAGCTGAGATAGTTGATTATGAGAATGATAAGGGTGGATTCTTCTCATCAACTGATCAAAAGGACAAGCTCACATCTCTATATGCCTCTCGAGGCAAAATTTTAAAGGATAGAGAAGAGACATGGAGACTGCGAAGCAGGGCAATCTGGCTGCTTGAAGGTGATGAGAACACGAAATTCTATCACAAATTTGCAAATGGGAGGAAAGAAGTCAACACTATATGGCAGCTCAATAATGAGAATGGGATCCCCATAAACACATTCCCTCAGCTATCAGCTATGGCAACTTCTCACTTCAAGCAGACTTACAAAGCTCCCACCAATGTCTCCCTAGCGGAAATCATTTGTGTAGCTCAACTCTTCCCCCATTTTGTGGATCAAGAGGAGGCATTGGATTTGGTAAAGGAAGTCTCGATGGGAGAGCTGGAGGCTACTCTCAAATGATTTAAGAGAGACAAGAGTCCAGGACGGATGGCTGGACAGTGGAGTTCTTTCTGGCTTTCTTTGAAACTTTAGGCCCAGATCTCCTCAAGGTTGTTGAGGCTTCAAGGAGTGAAGGCAAGATGCTTGAAGCCTTCAACTCCACTTTTATTGCCCTCATCCCCAAATCTGCCAACCCAACCTCTTTCGATGATTTTCGACCCATCTCTATGTGTAATTGTATCTACAAAATCATAGCTAAGATCATAGCCAGTCACCTGTGGCCTATTATATCCTCCCATATCTCACTAGAGCAGTTTGCCTTCCTCCAAGATAGGTAGATCCATGAGGCGGTTGGAACAGCACAAGAGGTTCTGCACTCCCTTCAGACTGAGAAAAAGGAAGGTATGATACTTAAGGTGGATCTCTCAAAAGCCTTTGATAGAGTAATCTGGCTCTACTTAAGAATGCTTTTAACTCATATAGGGTTCCCCTTTGTCTTCATTAAATGGATTATGTGTTGTATCTCTAATATACCTTTCAGTGTGTTGATAAACGGAGTGGCTTCCCCCTTATTTCACTCAGAAAGAGGTCTTAGATAGGGATGCCCTTTATCCCCATTGCTCTTTCTGCTTATCATGGAAGGTCTTAGCAGGCTCATCAAAGATGACCACTCCAGAGGCAGACTTCAAGGAATCAAAATCACTAATGGATGCATTCTGACTCACTTGTTATTTGTGGATGATGTCTTGATATTCCTTAATGGAGGCATAGGGGACCTGACATCCCTAAAGAACTCTTTCTCCCTTTTTCAGACTGCCACTGGAATGATTGTAAACTGCAACAAGTCCACATTAACAACACCTGGTTGCTCGCCCCATGAGACTCATTATGCCCTCCTTCGGTTCAACTTCACCCTTCTAAGAATGGAGGAGGGGCTTCGTTATTTGGGCTACAAGCTCAAACCCCTAGGCTACAAAATAGCAGACTGGGTCTGGCTAATAGCAAAACTAGAAAAAAGGCTGAATATTTGGTATCACAAGTACTTATCCAGGGCCAGCAGATTAACTCTAATAAAAGCAGTACTGGAGGCTACCCCGGTGTACTGGATGGCTCTGGCTTGGATTCTGAGAGGCATTCTTGCTAGGATTCAAGCCCTCTACAGCCGGTTCCTCTGGAAAGGAAATCAACCCAGCAGAATCTTTGCCTGGGTCAAATGGGAGGCTCTATCTATTCCAAAAAAATGGGGAGGCTGGGGAATCAAGAAGCTGGAGGACTTCTCCTCAGCTTTAGCAGCAAAGCTCGACTGGCATCTCATCACCTCAAATAGCCTGTGGACAAAGGTGGCCACATCCAAATACATTGCTCCTCTAAATGTGTTGGACTGGCTTAGACAACCCTCAAGAGCCACATCAGGGATATCAGTAATCTGGAAGGCAGTGCTAAAATCTCTGGAGATCATTAGATCTGGCCTCACATGGAGAATACAAGATGGAAATGCTGTGAGGATTGGGGAGGATCCCTGGATTGGATGCGGAAATTCCCACAGACTGCCCCCCAAGCTTAAAGTCTGCCTCAGCGAAGTGGGTATTACTCATATCAACCAAATTGCAAACCCAGAACATACCTCTATTTTTCAACAAGCCTGGAAATCAGCTCGAAGCCTGCTCATTCCTCTGAAATGGGAACAGACCTGGAAAAGTTATACAACGGCTTTGACCGAAGCACAAATCAGAATTCGAGAAGGGGCAGATGAATTAATATGGGCACATGCAAAGTCTGGGAAATACTCTCCTAAGGAGGGTTATTTGGTTATAGCAAAAAAATTCAAACCTCAAGCTCTCGAGCCATGGTGGCAAAATTTATGGAAGCTCAAGGCCCACCCTAGGACCAAACTCCTCATGTGGTCAATCCTTAAAAACAAGATCCCAACAGGGGACAACCTCCTTAAGCGCGCACAACATGGACCTTTTTGGTGCTGTCTGTGTAAGTGCAATAATGAAACCGTGGATCACCTTTTTCTGGAATGCAAGGCTGCAAAGGACCTCTGGAGCTTGTCCTCTTCTTTCTTAACCACCCTAAGTAGATGGTAGGGTGAGTCATTTCATGAGGCTTGGATAAATTGGTGGGCTAGTGCAGCCCCACCTAAATCCAGGAATCTCCCCCTTATTATTTGTTGGGCTCTTTGGATAGCTCGCAACAACCTCATCTTTCAGAATATTTCACCCCACTGGCCTTCCATTTTGGCTCGTATTATGCATGATTACAACACTATCCTTGATGAGGAAGTCATCCACCAGCCTAGATCCATTGTCCCTGAATCCATCAACCACCTGCTTCCCTGGGCTTACTTTGATGGCTCTGCTAAAGAGTAGGGTTGCGGAGATGGAACCTTACTATACTTATCGAACTCCTATTATTTCAAACTGCAAATGGGCCTTGGAAGAGCCACAAACAACTATGCAAAACTATCCTTAGCTAAATTTCTCATTCAATTTGCACTAGAAAAACACTATAGAGATCTTCAGTTATTTGGTGTTTCAAAATTTATCTGTGATTGGCTAAATAAAAAATCAACTTGTTCAGCTTTTTCTCTAAGACAGATCCTGGACGAGGCACTTTGACTTATCACTTTTTTTTACTCCTTTGTATGCTATCATATTTACAAGGAACGAAATACAGCTGCCGATATCTTATCCAAAGAAGCTGCAGACAAGCCTCCCGGCATCTGGCTGATCCAGGAATAGAAGGACAAGACTCATTATCAGTACTATCATCGGCCGTACATAGATACATCAGTTTAAAGGGCTCACAGGGAGCCTGGTATATGTTTTTTTATCACAAGCTATCATCTATAAATATTCATATATGCTTTTAAATTATTAGACACATAACTGACAGGTACTCTTTGCTAAGAGTAATTTTGATTAAAATTTTGCTGAACTAGAACATCTGTGCCTCCCTGCGTGGATCAAGGCACCTTTTCTTTTGCTACTCTGGAACTTTTTTAAGTGTTGACAGACACTCTGCCTCTTCTACAGCATATGCAATACACATATACAGCATGTAATTTTCTTCTTATAATGAAAATTACGATTTTTTCCAAGGGAGAAAAAATTAAACAATCATTATTTAGTAAGGAATCCACAAATATTGCGTATGTATCTACGTGTTATATTGTTGGAAAGAAATGTTGATTACATTACATATCATCATATTCCACGTAATTTAAATACATTGACTGATGCATTAGCAAATTTTGTTTGTGATAAACATTTGTGTCATTTGTAAAATGGAATCATGTTATGAACACAAGTAGAAATAAGACATGCATATATGTATATGTATATGTATATGTATATGTACATATGTAGATATACATATACATATACATATACATATACATATACATATACATGTACATGTACATGTACGTGTACGTGTACGTGTACGTGTACATGTACGTGTACGTGTACGTGTGCGTGTACGTGTACATACAGGTACATGTACATGTACATGTACACACACACATATATATATATATATCTATATATATATATATATCTATATATACACACATATATATATTGCGTCTGCCGAAGTTTTTACGTCAAAATGTCAAAAAATAGAGTGTTCTGAGACACTTCACTTTCAAAGCCTACAAAATGTGTAAAAGACTAGATGAACCATCAAATTGCATGGTTATCATGATAGCACGAGACAACCTTAATCACTTGGCCTAATATCCAATGCAGTCTTGCAGATACTCCCACAGTGCGTCTCTACCAATGCAGTGGAACATCGTCAATAGTGGCATAATCTGGAACCCCTCGAGTGATTTCCTCCAAAATGTGTTCCATCTCAGCTAAGGGGTCAGCCCCTTCCTCGTAGTCCACACCCATTATCGGATGGGCAGCTCATCGTGTTATTGGCGACATGCCTGGTGATCTCTCTGGTCCCACATCTGCACATATATCATATGTTGAGTCTTACTTCACACTTTTATAAAAATCATAGAAACTTGAAAAAAATCAGAATACAAGTTTTTACCTGCGTCGGTCCACTGTTTGCCTGGTGGCAGAGGTAGATCTGGATCCCCTCTCCAATCTATGCTGACATAAGCATAGTCATCTACCATAAGCAGTTGGAATTCAAGCCACGTGAAGAACTGTGGTTGATAATGCATATGTTGACCTGTGCCTCCTCGAGGCATGAGTTGACTCCATCTCACGAGCCTCGGATCTCGGGGGCAGGATGTGATAGTTCTGCCCGTTGATACCAGAAGAGCAGTATTCGCTCCAAGAAGAAGGTCACCAGTATAGAACTGAACCCAAATTTCTTCAGGTGTCCATGTTTACCCTTGGTCAGTTGGCACTTCATATTCACCAAAAGGCCTCCACACCAGTTGAAGATGGTGGGGGTCAGACATGTGATAGCTACTGAAACTAAGACTTGGAAGCCTCATGCAAATCTTATGTGTAGGATACACATGCCATGGTGAACAAAATTGTTCTCAGAATGAGGTTATTGGTGATTATTGAAATCTTCACCTTACCTCCATTGGTTATCTCGACACCACGACAGTATCTAGGGACTAGACTCCTAGTACTCTCACCTCCTTGGCAAGATCCAAAGAGTTGAACTACTTCTCCTCAATGGGATAATCCTATGATGAAATGATTTTCCATATCCTCCAGTTCCAGTTCTTGCCCTTTGATGATGAAGATCTCTCAATCTACATCCCTGTTGGGTTGTGTTATATTCTTTCCACGACTAGCCTACCTAGTTAACCGGGGGCTTAGAGGGGGGTTGCTGGCGTATGGGGTCCTTACGCAGGTTCAGAGTTATTTATCCAAACAAATCCCTACACTACAAGCCCTTTCAGCATCAGCCCGCAGAGCGCAGACTAAAGCCTCACCCGAAGTAGTATGGGGGGATGTTGGAACCAAGTTTCCGCACCCTTGAGATTTTTGTGATGTCGATTTAGTCCAACTATGCATGTCTTTGCACAGGTCGCTTCGCGCACTGTTCCAACCTTCAATACCTTCGTTATCTGTTAGAATCGTCTTTCACACACCCCTAACCAAGGGCTTAGATGCTTCGCACTGCTTATGGCAGCGAACTGTACTAATTCCCAAAACTACACCGCGTATATTACTTATCTTCTAAACATATCTTAGTTAACTTTGTGTAAATAGATATTTTATCTTGCATTCACTTAATCAATACAATTATACACATTCGTGCATCATATAAGTATTAGAAGTGAATTTCATACCCAAGATAACAGATGCATAAAACAGGAAATAAATTCACAGAAATGATAGGAAACATCTCTTTATTAATACTTCCAACAGTTACAGACTCTACTCGCCCCGCGCACTCAGCTACAGGGGTCCACACACTCAACGATGGACTACTAGGCCTCTACGCACTCAGCTGCAGAGCCTTCTCCTACTCTACGACCCAAAACTAGACTTTTCACTTCAAATCTATCTTGCACACATCATGAGTTCTTCATTTTCATTATGCTATCAAACTACTTAGAGACTCGCTCTATTTATACAATCCCATGGTACACGGACCATGGGTAGATCTCTACAGTCGACATTACATTAACAAAATTAAGGGCAGACAACCCTATGACTCTTTTACAATCTATGCGCTCCGCGCCCACAAAATGTAGAGTCTTTACATCATAATTACAATCTTTGACCAAAATCTGGGCTCTAAGCCCCAAAAATTCCCTTAGGGGATCCCGTGTCCAACAGGCCCCCAACACAAACATTGTGACTCGCCTTCGAGTCACTCTGTCGGTGCGGAGATCTTTGCACGAAGACCTCCCAACTCTGATTGGATTGCTGCAAGTTCGGTAGTGCACTGAGTGGCTGCCTATTGTACTTCCTCTACGCGTTGTTCAGTGACCGTTATGGTTGAACTGCTGCCCTGAATCCTTTCCTGTGTTGCTTGTTGCTGCGTGAGTTTTTCTTAAATGGAGGCTATAATGGTATACACCACATCAATCCATGGCTATAAGCGCACCTTCAAAACTGCTTCCTTATGTCGAGCAACATCCACCTGCTCCTTGAATGCTTTAGCCTACTACATCCTGGCGAGCCTCTGTGTGAGGGAAACCATCTACGTGATCCCTTTTACTTCGTCGTATATTTGTGTAGCTCGCGTGCCTATGTCTCTAGGCACTGTATGTTTGGGTACTCTTGCAAGGTGGTGAGGACCTCGAACGACTTCTCAAACAGTTTTGTGCAGTTCGTCACTGCATTGTTGACCACCGCCATTGTTGTGGTAATCGTGGTGGCACGTTGTTCCTTAACCTCGGCAAAGTTGAAGGTTGTGCCTTCAAATGTAGTTCTTCTATGTGAAGGTTTAGCTCCAGTTGAACCCTAGCCATTTCTTCCTTTGCCTCGTGCACCCCTGCTGCTAATTTTCGGATGTGTGCCTCCACTGTTCTCATGCTTGGATGGCCAACTTTGGGACCATTTGGTAGGCTTCCTCCACCACCTGCACTATTTGTCTATTCTGTGCCACTACCTCGTCGCACTGCAAGCTCAAATGTTCAATGTTGATGCACTTCTCGCTCATTACCTGGAGCATGCGGCCCTCCCTGGCTCGTAGTTCTGCAGTGACTCCATCCTGCAAAATATAGAGTGTCTCCCAAGGGAGCGCAACCATATTTAATCTGATTCCCTTCAACCCACTGACCATAGGCCTGTTGGCCTCATTTTCTGTAATGAGTGTGCCATCTGGAAGCACTATTGTGTTAGTCATTCAGGCATGTAGCATTTCCTCGGTCGCGGATCTACCTACTACGAGGTTGGTTGACACAGTGCCAGCCTGTGGAGTGTGCACCTGCAACTCCTGTATCTGCATCCAGAGAGCCCCCAAAACCATCTGGTGTTGCTCGTCAAACTGCTAGAGGGCCTCCGTTGTGATGCCCCTCACCATCTTGCCAATATCATGGAGATCCCCCTCAGTGAGGGTGATCGGGTCTAATGAAGTATTTGAAGCCTTCAACTTCTTTCACGACCCTAATTGCTCTCTTGGGCGTGAATTTTTGAGCTGGGTGGACGCTGTCTGCGAGTCCGCGCCACCTTGTTTTGTGTTGGTCTCTGGCTCAAGCGAAGGTGACTTCTGTTGTCTTCTGTTTCTCTTCTGCCAACTTCATAGCGTCGCATGCCACTTGGGCCTTAGCCGTAGCTTCTTCCTTCCTATGCTTTTCTACTAACTGCACCATCCACAGTTTCACTTCTTCCTTCTTCCATTGCATGGCAGATTTATCTGCTTTCATTGCGGATCCAGCTGAAGTGTGCCACTCTAGTGGCCACGACTCAAGGACCATGAATATGACATCATCTGTCGCTAGATAGGGCATCTCGCACCACGTCTTCACGGGGTCCTTCCGTACCCTAATGTAGACATGGTGGAAATCTGCCTTGAACTCCGCGAAGCTCTGCAGACTGTTGTAGACCATGGGAAATAACCACAGATTGTGGTTAATCCCAATTCTAATGTTCATCTCCATGAGCACCATAATATTTTTCTCTCCCTTATCCTCTCCGCATCCCTGGTTTCCCACAAAAAAGTGTACTTCGCTGCCTCCAGAAGGTCTTGCGTGATCATCAGGAATTGGCTATCTTCAGGAAATTCCCATGCCACCAGTACTATTGACAACAGAAGCCATGCATAGTGAAAGGTTTTTCCCTACTCCTATGCCTCGCGGTAGTTCTCAAGGAACTCACCGCATAGATAGTTTTCCCAGTTAAAGTAGACGCCTTCTGCGCATTGTGCTGCTAATGCAACCACAGGTGCGGGCAACTCATCTGCGCGACACTTCTGCATCACCTTCCTTGCCAAAAAATGTGTCGCGACCTTGACTGCAGGGTTGTTGATGCTGGAAATGGTGCTTCTTCATCTCTAGTTTAAATTTATTCTTCATGGCCTCCGTGATGGCCAAACCACCACTCTTTCCCTCTTAAATGTTTGTTGGGTCCTCCCCTTTGTAAGGGAGTCGGGTGATTCTATGAATCAAATGGTCTGTGATGGGGATGGGCTCCTCCAGCCACAAGCACCCATCATGCACCAAGCAGAGTAGCTGCTTGATGAAAAAAATAGTCACTGGGGCGCGATGGAAATGCGACACCCAAAGTAGGTTTAACAATCCTACCTTCTCTACACCTCTCAACCATTTGCACGGCTCCAACTCTATTATCCCAGCTGGCACATCTTTCTTCTTGCACATGAGCTATGCGGTCACGAGATGTGAGAACTTCTTGTGGTCTGCGAGATCCCAATCCTCAAATTTTAGCACGGGCACCCGTCCCAAGTGTGCTCCTTCAAAAATAATGTCGTCAGGGAGTAGCGGAGTCTGCAGAGAGCTCTTGCTCTCATCTATATCCTTGGGCACCTTTGCTTTACTCTTCCGTGGAGGAACATATGCAGGTAACCTAGTGGGAGGGTCCACACCCTGGGTTTCGACCTCCATTTCTACATCCTCCTCCTCAACTAGGATTTCTTCGAACTCTTCTTCCTTAGCAGCCTCCAAATCGATAGCCTTCCCCTTTTCTTCCATGGTGAGCTTAGTTCAAAGTGGATTTCTAGGTGATACGCGCACCGATACCATGGCCTACTTGTCTTTCTTGGGTCTCGGCGTGCACAATGATTTAGGGATCTTAGTGACTATCCCAGTGCTCTCTGGGGCTTCCACCTACGTAATTTCCTACGCGGCTTCCTCAGCGGTCATTGCTCCAGTGTCCATGGCTTCTTCGAGTGCTGCCATAGTGCGATTCCACAATTCTCTCAACGTCTCGGGTGATTTCTCAAGCAACAAATTCACCTTTAGAAGATCGAACAATTCTCGGTTCATGAATATTTGTGCGCACAACAACTCAGTCCTCAAATTTCCAAGTGTTATTTGCTGGACAGATCTTTGTAATTTATAGTGCCTTTTGAATTTGAATTCGACCGCTCTCCCCACATTCGGTCCATTAATGCTAGATTGGCGGCAGATTTTCAAGAATATAACCCATAAAGTTCACCTTAAATGCCTGCCGTCCGCACCATTTGGTATCAAACCAAGCATCACATCATGAATAGTGACTGTAATGGTCACTTTCCAGCCGACCCGCGTGGCAATGCAGCTACCCTTGCATTGTCACAGACCCTATGAGTCTTCACTACTGTGCACTATCCTGACATCACACAGTCCTCGGGAAGAGTAGTTTATAGTCCCGTGCCTCCTTTCAGTTGCCTGGAGTGCTAAGACTATGCTTCCGTCGGCTAGTCAGGTGATTGGGCCACCTGTGTATGGCTTCAAACGACTGTCATTCACTTTTCCTAGGAAGGGCTCTCCATTTAACTTGACCAACTATATCGCGCCTCCATCTGTAATCTCCTTAATATCATACGGCCCTAACCAATGCATTCTGAATTTCCTTGATAATTTATCAAACTTACTATCATACAACAACACCAGATCATTTACCTTGAATGTGAGCAGTTTAATATGTCGATCGTGCCAAGCCTTTTTGTGCTACTTTTGGACCTGCTAGTGGAATCCAGCCAAAAATTGTTCTTCTTCAAGCTCTTCCAGCTACATGAGCCTCTCCTCCAGGGCTCCTCGATCCGTCATACCTATGAGCTCTGTTATGTGCAGACTTGATCCGGATTTAAACAGGAATGCAACAAATTACAAAGATAACCATAAAAACAGAGATGTAGCGAAAATAATACTTCATTTCATTAATGTAAAATACTGAAATATGCTTACAAACAGAATTGGAAATAAACCAGCTATGGCGATGGTAGCTTATCTCTGAGAAGAGATGTGGCGGCTACATGCCTCTGAATTGTGTTATAATGAGGCTCAAAGGCCTATTTATTGTTGAGAAACAATGGAAAACCCTTAACATCCCAAAACCTAACCCTAGAAGATGAAACGCCAAATTGTGGGCCCCGTTTTGGGTAAGTTGGTACATCAACTTCCCAGGGTCGTAACTTTAGCACCCGATCTTCGTTTCACACGTAAAATATCTCGTTAGAAAGATCTATCCGAGCACTACGACTTTGGGAAGAGAAACATTAGTCTATGGACCCATTTTGCTCCCAAATTTCCCAAAAAAACGTCGTTTAGGGCCTCAAAACGGCTCCGGAAGTTCAAGACCCGAAAAAATGCTAAAAATAGTAAATTGTGCTACAATTACGGAAACTGAAAAACTGAAAGAGATAGTTGTGGGGGTCCAAATGGGATAGGTGGGTGGCCACCAACATCTACCTAGATCATTCCTCCCCCCTTAGGAAGCAATGGTCCCCATTACGTTGTGTTCCTCCATCTACTGAACTTGGTCCCTGGTGAGTTGTTCTGCAATCTCGGATATGTCCAGTAATGGTGGGAACCATGGTTGAGAACAATACACATTGAATACTCGGTGAAATCGAAGGAATGGGGGAATTTTATGCTTCAAAGCATTGTTTCCCGTAGCCTTGGTACTGGTGTAAGGACCATGTCAAAGTGGTCTAAGTTTTTGATGGGCTCTTGTAAGGTGTTCTTTCTGCAGATGCAACCAGACTTTGTTGCCCACCTGAAGCATGTGTGGTACCCCTGTGGGTGAGGAGAAGTTTTTCCTATGTTCTGTCATGACCGTATCCCTTTGCTGCTACTGCTGCGTGGAGGAACCCTTCACGGGGGTCATGGATGTGGTGACGATCTTCCCCTTACTTTGGGAGCGAATCAGACAGAAAATGAATTTCCTAGTCTGGGAGATGAGATTGCTGCCTTTCTTAGTAGAGATCAAAGAGGTGGTAGTAGGTGGGGCTACCTTTGGTATCCTGTATAATGAATTATCCAAAGAAATAAAGACAGCATGAGGCCTTGACTCATACATAGCTTGTCACCTCCACAAGTATGGTTGGCCTAATAATACATCACAAACATCCAAAGGTGTAACATCACACAATACCTCGTTTGTGAAGGGCTTGATGCTGTAGGGAAGCCGGCACTGCTGGCGAACTTTGAGATCTCGTCCTTCATGAAGCCACTCGATACTATACGGCTACGGGTGTGGTGTAGTCGGTAGGCCCAACCACTTCACGACCTCTGCTAAAAAGAGGTTTTGTTGGCTGCCACTGTCAATAATGAATTGCAACGGTGAACCCTTCGCCCACATTTGTGAGTGGAAAAGACGTTCCCCTCCTCTGGATCTTCAGGTTCATTCTTCTGGATCTTGGCTGTGGCAACAGTGACACTTGGCTCCGCGTTAATGATATGCTTCCCTTTGCCATTCCCCTTGTCGGGTTCTGACTCGGGTCGTAACATGCATTTGATTCTGAAGCCTTCAACTTGGCCACCAGCGACTACTTGGTCTAACACTCACTTGTATTATGAGTGGGACTCTTGTGGAACTCACACCACTTTCCTATGTCCTTCTTCAACTTCCTGGTGTTGTTCTTTTCTTGCAGCTTCGACGGGTCATCTTGAGTCACCCCGCCTTGGCTTTATCCTTTGGTCTTCAGATTTGCAGATCCAAAGTCTCGCTTCTTTTGTTTAAACTTCTGCTCCATCTTGATAGTGTATCGGTATGTTGTGCCAAGCGAGGAAATTTTCAAGAACTCCATTTCTTCCTGGATGTACTTGTGTAGGTAGCCACAATATTTGAGTACCAAATTCAACTCAGAGTCCTTGATACCCAACTGTGTGTGAAGGGTATGAAAAATGTTTGTGAACTCTAGCACATCTTGGTCCCTTCCTTGCCGCAGTGTGGTCCATTTGATGTATTTGTCCTCATAGATTTTGACAGGGTAGTACTACTCCTTAACGACATCCTCGAATGAATCCCAAGTGGTTGTGACTGAAAATAGTGAGCCCGTACTTTCATTCTTCTACTCACAATAGGTTTCCCACCAGTCCTTGATGTGGGGGGTTGCTTTGAGAAGAGCGAAAACAATCTTTTCCCGACTCAAAAATTCATGAACAGAAAAATACCCATCTAGCAGATTTAACCATTTATCTATGACATTTGCATATATTTGACCCTCGAAGATGGGGATTTCAAAATTAACTTGTACCTTAAACGGTGTGGCATTTCCAGAGTAGCTGTTGGAAGCCTATGCGTCGCCTCTGGGTAGCTGCTAAAGGATCTGTGCAAAGCTATCCGCCATCGCGTTCCTTTGCCACTCAAGGGCTTCTTCGAGCAAGATTTTGATAGGATCTCATGTCCCCTTGTCTTTCTTTTCATCTACCATGGGAGGCTGTTGGGGTTTGCGAGGCTAGTCTTGCAAAGGTTCAACCAGTTCAAGCCCTAACTCCTTATATCCCGACCTCGTTGGGGACATGCAAAGAAAAACAGAGAAAAAGTAGACCACTTTGATACCACTGATCCAAATTTAAACAGGAACACAACAAATTACAAAGATAACTATAAAAACAGAGATGCAGCGGAAATAATACTTCATTTCATTAATGTAAAATACTGAAATATGCTTACAAATAGAATTGGAAATAAACCAACTAGGGTGATGGTAGCTTATCTCTGAGAAGAGATGTGGCGGCTACATGCCTCTGAACTATGTTACAATGAGGCTTGAAGGCCTATTTATTGTTGAGAAACAATGGAAAACCCTTAACATCCCAAAATCTAACCCTAGAAGATGAAACGCCAAATTGTGGGCCCCGTTTTGGGTAAGTTGGTACATCAACTTCCCGGGGTCGTAACTTTGGCACCTAATCTTTGTTTGACGCGTACAATAGCTCGTTAGAAAGATATATCCGAGCATTGCAACTTTTGGAAGAGCAACATCGGTACATGGACCCATGTTGCTCTTAGATTTCCCAAAAAATGCCGTTTAGGGCCTCAAAATGGCTCCGGAAGTTCAGGACCTGAAAAACTGCTAAAATAGTAAATTGTGCTACAATTACAGAAACTGAAAAACTGAAAGAGACAGTTGTGGGGGTCCAAATGGGGTAGATGGGTGGCCACCAGCATCCACCTGGATGAAGACTAGGCACGATGCATTCCATAGGCATTACGACTTCCACTCCATAGACAAGCCTAAAAGGCGCCTGTCCTGTCAGCTTCTTGCATGTCATCTGATAAGCCCATAACGCTGTAGGTATGCGTAGGTCCCAATCACTTCATTGCGCATTGCATACCTTGGTCAGCGCATTTTCTAGTACTTTGTTGAATTCTTCTACTATCCCGTTAACCTAATGGTGATACAATGTGCTCTTATGATGATACACCTGAAACTCTTCCGTCAGTGCGCTGATCGTTTCGTTCAGGAAGTGTGTACCGCAATCACTCATCAAGATCTTCAGACATCCAAATCGCGTCAGTATGTGTTCAAATAAAAACTTTGCAGCAATCACGCCCGTGCAATCCTTCACCAGTTGTTCTTCTGCCCAACGAGTTAGATACTCCGTCGTAATGATAATATACCTCGTGTCTATCTTTCCTTGAGGCTTAATAGGTCCTACAAAATCTATTGCCCACTTTTCGAAAGGTTTCAATGTAATTTGTGGATTCAAAGTAATTTCATCCCTCCATGATGGCCTTCCTATCCGCTGACATACATCACATGCCTTGCAATATGCTTTTGAATCCTGATGAAGGGTTGGCCACCACAACCCAGCGCATAGAATCTTCTGCGTGGTTTCTCTCCCCGCATAATGTCCTCCTGTGACCTGCCCCCCCATGAGTGCTCGTCAGGATGCTACTTCCCTCAAATTCAGGTACATACCTTCGCAGTATTTCGTCATTCCCCATATTGTATAGATTCCCAGCAATGACATCGAAATTTGCCGCATGCTCCATTAATTCCTTCTTCTGCTAGATAGAGTATTCTTTCGGCGTAGTTCTAGTTGTTAGGAAGTGAATTATATCTTGAAAATGTCCATCCACTACGCGCACAACAAAGAGCTACGAGTTGGGCAATCCTTCCTCCAAATTAGTAGGTTCCTCCCCAGTCTCAATGCACAATAGGTGATCTGGTCCCACGCTCAATTGTCCTGGCTTCACAACAACTTCGAAATCATATTCTTGGAATAATAAAAGCCATCTGCAAATGCGCCCCCCCAACACATGCTTATTGACCATGTATTTTAGCGTGGATTTCGTGTGCATCTGCAAAAATTGTGGCTCTTCTCCATATGCCTGCGTCCATTTGGACAAATGTGCACGCAAATCATCCTGTTCATCATACTTGTCTGCCACTCACATCTTAGGCTTCCCAAAGCCCTCTCTCATCCTTCTCCTACATTTGTGCCAATCATCAAATCTTCCCTTGTGCGTACCCCACCATCTCGCAGGCGTAGCGCGCAGTACCCAGTCCAAGGCCTGGAAGCATTACTTTTCTGGCACCTCCCTTTCAAATGCATCCAAGAAGGTATCTACCTCATTTAGACCATCATAAGTAGGTAGATCTCTTACTTCTGTCGACACACAGTGCAACAACCTTGTCATCATATTGCAGTTCAGTGTAGTTACTTCGTGTAACCAATTCTTCTATCATTCTACTTTTTCATCGGAATCCGAAGTGCATGAACTCTCACACTCCAATATAATCTGCCCATCCATGGTGGGATTCACCCAGTCTTGGTCTCACGCTATTAACTTGTAGATGTAGTCCAAATCATCATCACTTTCATAGTTGCGGACCGGCTCCGTATAGCGCGATCCTTCAGCAGGGTCCAGGGGTATAATTATGTGTAGTGACTTCTTTTCAAAGATCATTTTTCTCTTTTTCAGATTGATTACCCCATTCATGTCAGTGGCCCAATCAATTCCTAGGAGCTTGGGGTAGGGATTTTTGTCGTCGATAATCTCTATGACTTCGAAATTAGCCAGCACACTCCCTCCCTCAATATCCACAGTTATTCCCTACAACCACCCCATGGGTATTATTTTCTGTTGGTTCGCCATCCTTAGCTAAATTGGAGACCACTGTAGCGCAGGTCTTCCCATTCGCTCCCATCTCTGTTTCGGCAGAACATTTGCATCCAATCTCAAATCCAGGATGACTTGATCCATCTCATATTCTCTGATCTGCACAATTAGCCTCATTTATCGTCCCGTCCTTGTCTTATGCTTTCCAATATTTCGGACTACACGCGGTTTCCCTGGCACGGTCCCAACACACCTGTTGATGAGTTCCTGTAACCATTTCATAGCCTTACTGTCATGCAATAACTTCATACAGGTTTCCAGGAATGTTGTCAGCATAGATGGGTCCATTTTTGGCTCTGGTTTATCTTTGCTTCCTGAAGTGGAGGCATCAACGAAGCTTCTTAGATTCCATGAAGGTTTCCCGAGTGCACTCCAAATCAAACTCTGCTTCTTTCGCCGGAGCTTTGCGAACCCAATTACTATCTTCTAGTTGTTTTCCATTGTCATCTCCCATCATGATTCCACTTCGGAGCACAATGTTCACATTCAGATCTTCCTCGCACAGCTCAAACCTCATCATCTGTAGGTTCTGAGTCAAGGGAGGTGATAGCGCTCCTTTGTCGCGGATCCTAGCTATTAGTGTAGGACAATCTTCTGTCTCATGATCAAACAACATGAAATAAAAACACAACAGGCACGTTCGATTCATGCAATCATGGGCATAATGTCCTAGCCCTCCATAATTATAGCAAATCAACTGTCTGCAACCTCTTCCAGGTCCTTCTCTACCTCGGCCTCGTCCGTGCCCCTGAAAGACTGTTCACGCCATTCTTGTATTCTGGTCAAGGGGCCTCGTTTCAGCCTGAACTCACTAGGTGGGAGTTCTATCAATCATCAACTCATAGCTTTTGCAAGTGCGCTCGTCATGTCCCACCGACCTACAAAATTTTTAAAACAACTCTTGCGAATTTTGCATATACTTCTGTAACAAGTGACAATTGTCCATGGCATGTTTTCCAGCTATTTGACAGATCGCGCACCACGCTAGGTCTTGGTTGAGCTTCCGGTCTTAAAGGCATCAGTCCTCCTCCTGCGAGGTAATTTGTAAAACCGAGCTATGGTCTTTGTCATGACCCTGACTCTTTCACTTCACACACCATACTTCTTCGTGCACTTTTGGTCGAATCGTCATATCCTGTTTCAGACTCTGCATCTCAAGGCACAGATTCTTCAGCTACGCGTGGATATACTAAAGTCCTAGGTTAGGATCCTACATCAAGGTCTCATTTATTCTCATAGAAATCTCTAAGGCCTCTGCCTGAGTCGTTATCTTCTGCTGCGATAGGGCACTCCTTAAATGTGGAAGTAGTGAAGCTACAAACCACTTGTGATGTTATCCATCCGTTAGATTCATATTGGCTTCGCGAATCATACATTTTAGCCTCTAATCTTACTCCCAAGGAGTCTCACCTGGTAGCATTGTAATCTATTTAAATCCAATGATTGACTGCGCTTCATATTTAGGCCTGCTAAATTCTTTATTTAGCATTGCTTGGATATCCTCGACTCTCGCATTTGGGTTATCGTTGGAGTAATTAATATACCAGGTCAACGCGCGATCTTGCAGGGTGCTAACCAGCATCGCCTTCTTTATATGGTCATCTGTAACACCTTGCACTTCCCATACATCCCTTACAATGAACCAGAATTAGTTCGGATCCTCATTTCCCAAACATTTGAACATAAGGAACTTCACTGTGCTTGCCATATTGAATCGCAGTGGTAGTGGAGTTGGTACAAGTGAAGATGGAGGTGATGGCGGTGAAGTTGGTGGTGGTGTGGGTGGAGGTGGTATTTGCAGAATTCTTTGCCTTATCAAATTGTTGGACACCTAATCCTCAATGGGTTAGTGTGGAAGCCGAATGGACAAAAGGAGTCCAAGAGACCTTGGGATGTGGAACCCAACGGTCAGGTATTGTACTATAAATGTAAATAAATTGTTAATAAAAATCGTACTCTCCTGATTATCTTTCATATCTCTCTTGCTGTCCATGTGTGTTTAACATGGTATCAGAGCAGGCGTATTCCTGCCCTGCATAATTAATTTGAGCCATTTGTTGTATGGCCTTTTTTGTGCAAGTCATTTATGCCATCAATTCTGCATCTCAGGAATATTTTCTCATGAATATTTCTTCAGCTAAATTTTAGCTGCTCCTGACACTGCCAGCGCTGTCCAAGCGGTTCTGAGATGTCTGTCTGCCATATTTTTTACCTGCGCTCTCTGTCCATAAGCATTTCATGGTAATTTTAGTGCTGTTCTGTCTGTCATTTTTATAGACTGGCCCTGTCTGTCATATGCGTTTTATTTCTGAACGCTGGCCTGCTCCACCTAACCTCAACGCTGCTAGCCTGCCCCTCTGTCTGACTGTTCAGCTCTCTCACTGATTCATAAACGTCTTTGACATAAACGTCTCTGACCTGGTAACTGCGCCTGTTGCATACTATGTCAGTGCAGATTCAATTGAAAATTGTGGCTGTGTGTTGAACGTTTTAGAGTTTTGAACTTTGTTTAACGCTGCTATTGATATGACCTTGGAGCAAACGAGCATACGCCCCAACCGCGTGAACCCATTCCAATAATCTTTTCTTCATATAATCCGGATCTTCCATTCTAATTCCAATCTTAAGATCGCCATCATGGTCCCAAGGCATATTTTCTCAAAATCGATCAATACTGGGAAATCTCTGGCTTCCACAATAGGATAATGTTCGCCCTCACCTCATATAATTCCAGATTTTTCATCCGGCTTCTAAAGGCCGCCTTCCGCTGACGTCGACATCAGTGTCATTTCTTCTTTGACAATGACATGCCGTGGCCTCGCCAGATCCACCAGTGGTGCAGTTCTGTGATTGCCAATCGATTCTCAGAAGAATTGCCCGTTTTCATCTTTGAAATTCTCCAAAAACGTGGCAGAGAGAAGTCTGAAAGTTCTGCGCTCCTCCAAATGTTTTTTTATCATCGATTATCAAACCTCTGTCCATCCATTTCAATAGCCCGCACATTTAGAAATCAGAATTAGTTTCTTTCTTTCTTTCAAACCGCACTTCACATTCCTTTCGTAACACTGAGAAGCTTTGAGTTTTTTGCTGATTGAAGAAATTTTAAAGGCACTAGACGCTTCCCCCGGTCGTTGTGCGGCTTCTTATCAAGGATCTCCTTCTGACTGAGAACGAATGGTGAGTAATTGGGATTCAGTAACGTCGCGGTTGGATGCACTATGCTATTAACCACCCTGAACCACAGATTTGGCTATCATTACAGCAATACCAGTGAGAATTTGCATCCTTCACATATGCGTAATAATGACCAGAGTCCTGTGAGTAGCCTGAATGGACAATGGTACCAAAGAGAGTATACTCTGGCCGCACATCCTGACTGTCTCTGCACATATGGCCAGAAAGTGCTAAGCGCTCCTAAAAAATAATGCTGCGATCTATTTTGCCACCATATATGTCCTCAAATCTCTTCAGCTGAATGACTAGAACATTAGGAGCTTGAAAGATTGACATTTGCTTGCGTGCTGTGGACAACTTTTTGCACTTTTCACAGCGGTACTTGTTGTTTCCATCGAGCAGCTCCGACTGAAAATAACGAGAAAAGGCTTCTTTCAACGAGCTTGCATGCAATATATCAAGGCTGATATCCATAATTTCATCCATCTTGTTCGACTCTGCTTCGCAGGAAAGGCACTTGACTTGGCTTTGCAACACACCACCGAAAATATCTTTAACAATGGTATCATGTGTTGCTTTGGTGCGTTAATAAACTGTGGCTTTACTACTTCCGCAAGATATTCTCTATATGACTTGTGTTGCATTGTGGCGCTACCGGTTTTTTGTGAGTGGTAGTGATGGAGAAGGTCATGGTTCGGTTTCTTATTGGTTTCAACCGTCGACTGGTGAGTGGACTGCAATTGATGTCAGGGAAGGTTTTGGTGATTGTCTGAATGTGGGTGCTGTGACCGTGGAAATCTGAATATTCTCTGCTCTTCAAAATGATTTATTTTCAGTATCATGAGGAGTTTTTTGGTTATTCTGCAGTTTGGGTATAAGAGCATTATATTTGGTATTTGCTAATATTTTTCTCACATATCGACATCTACATCGGGGAAGGCAAAGGATCTTTGTTGTTGAGGATCGAAGGGCTGATCATTGAACTCAAAAACTACGAACTGTGGCATTGAATATATTTGGTTGCCGCTTATATATATGCAACGTTGAAAACTCCTGCAGCTTACAGCGACTAAGCCTTGGTATGCTATATTTTCTTCTTGAAAATCATATGTATATATAGTGGATCAATAATATACCATGTGATGGGCATATGAGGTATGAATGTGTGGTATTATATGATATGAAAGCATCCTATGCGTTGGTCATTTTTCTTGTCGATTCATGCTCCTCCTTATACGGCATTGATTACTTTATGTTATTTCAAATGTGTTGGAATATGATACTTATATAACCAAACACAACTGAAATCGAGAGCCATCACTATTTTTAAAGACAAGTGCAATCTTTTGAAGACAAGTGCAATCTGTTGTAAAATCCAATTGTATTGACATATTGCGAGTGAGTGTTGATTTTTCTCTACAAGTTGTGATCAGTTTCAAGTGCAATTTTGACAATGAATAAAATAGCTAGAATTGGTGAAGTATTGGAGTTCTTAAAAACTCTGATACATTCCTCTGATCATGGTACAGTAAGAATAATAAAAGCTTCTCTTGTTGACATTAGAACATGTTTGCATAATGTACAAGAGAATATTGAGTTTTTGCATCTTGAGACAAAGCTACAATAGGAAGAATTACAGCAATTGAGTCATCATTCTGAACCTATTTCTGTTCAGAAGATTGAAATAGACTCCCATAAACAGCAAGTCAATAATGTTACAGCTGGTTCAGGTTTAGTACCCAATAAAGCAACAGTTGTACATGCAGATACAGAAACTCAGTCTGCACTTCTCAAGCCCATCATCAGACCTTGGGAACAGCTTGTCCACAACAAGCACAAAACTGGTCTTGGATATGACAAGGACTTGTCCTTTCATATTCCAGACTACGCCAAACCCATTCAATTTTAGAGTGTTGGATTCATTCATGACAGTTCACCTGCTCCTTATGACAGTTCAGCTTCAGTTGTTCCAGACTCTGCCCTTCTTCCACAACAACAACAACAACAAAAACACATTGTGAAATGCCAACACTGTGACCGAGTTGGCCATCTGAAAGATCACTATTTTGATCTTCATCCATGTGAGAACTGTCATAAAACCAATCATTCTTCACACAGATGCTTCAGAAACAAACGTCCTGCAATAACAAAGATTCATCTTGGATGGATCGCTTCTTTGCAATGGGCATCAACAGCAAAGAAGATATTCCAAACACATGTTAGAGCTTGTTCCAAAGTATTGAACAGTCTTGCAGTTGAGTTTTCTCCATCATCTCACCTTGTATCTGACAGGGGGGAAATGATGGTCATCCACAAGCTTCAAAGTCACATCAAGCGAGCCTGAGCCACATCCTGCCACACTAGTTTCAGAGTTGTAGCCAGAGACAAAGATGCCCATAAACATGCCTTCAGTTGGCAATCTGGGACACTTCCTCTAGCAGAAGACTTTAGCTTCTTGCTAGTTTTGAAAGAATTCCAGGAACACAATTGAGAACACTTCCTCTAGCAGAAGACTCCAGCTTCTTGCCAGTTTTTGAAGAGTTCCAGGAATTGCATTAAGCATTCCAGAGTTGTTGGTTATCCTTAAACCATCATAGGTTGAGACTTCCCTTTTCAGGTTGAAGTTTTACCTTTTATGTGGGGTGAGACCTCCCTTTATTGGTTGAAGGTTTCCCTCTTTAAAACAATATGAGAACTTCCTCTAGCAGAAGACTTCAGCTTCTTTCCACTTTTGGAAGAGTTCTGGGAACTGCACTAAGCGTTCCAGTGTTGGTGGTCATCCTTAAACCACCACTCTTTATACCAACATTTCATAGAGCACATTCAACCTAGTGCTGCCATGCATATTTGCACATTTTGTATTACAACTCTCTTCTTGGACTCATACATAACCCGTCGGATTAAGGGGGGGAATGTTGGACACCTAATCCTCAATGGGTTAGTGTGGAAGCCGAATGGAAAAAAGGAGTCCAAGAGACCTTGGGATGTGGAACCCATCGGTCAGATATTGTACTATAAATGTAAATCAATTGTTAATAAAAATCGTACTCTCCTGATTATCTTTCATATCTCTCTTGCTGTCCATGTGTGTTTAGCACAAATGAATAGCACTTCGCGGAGAGACCTTCGCGAGCTCTTCCTCGTCTCCTCGTGAAGATGAAATCAAGGAGCTATTTTCTGGACCCTTATTTCCTTCATTCCTGTAAACCTTTCCACTTCGCGTAGCCCCTAACATCAAGGTAACTGCATAAACCTCTTTTCGCACAATAGCATTTTAATCCAAGTATTCAAAGACTTTACATACTTACCTCGCGATCCTTTGAGAAAGCATCGCTCTGGCTATAGCTGACTGAGATATCAACCGCGAACTCAGTAACAAATCCTCTTATAATACGATCGAGCCAATGATCAATAGCGCGCATGATCTTATCCTCTGATTTTTCCATCCTTCGCACTAATTTTGGGGTCCACACAATAGGACCATCAAGTTTCCATCTTCCTTGGCTATCTGCTATCTTCACTATCCACTCATATAGCTCAGTAGGGAAGGACACAAAGAAGATTTCGTGGATATCTGTATACATGTAGTTGTCTAACCACTCTTCTTTTGACAGTTGTGGGTTTCTGTTCTCTTGCACCGCAAACTCGTGAATTCTTATGTCGAACCAGCCTTCAATTTCTTTCTTAGTTGGATTCCAATGATACAACATCGGGCATCTCTATGCAGATTCTTATCCTGGTAATGGAACCATTTTTTGGTTTATGGGGACCTGACCCAGGTTTGGAGTTATTTAGCCAAACAAATCCCTACACTACTGGCCTTTTGGCATCAGCCCGCAGAGCGCGGATTGAAGTCTCACCCGAAGCAGTATGGGGGGATGCTAGAACCAATTTTCCACACCCTTGATATGTCTGTGATGTCGATTTAGTCCAACTACGACTGTCTTCATGCAGGTCGCTTCACGCACTGTTTCAACCTTCAATACCTTTGTGATCTGTTACAATCACCTTTCGCACAACCCTAACCAAGGGATGAGATGCTTTGCGTTGCTTATGGCAGTCAACTGTACTAATTCCCCAAACTACACCACATATCTTACTTATCTTCTTAACAAATCTTAGTTAACTTCGCGTAAATAGATATTTTATCTTGCATTCACTTAATCAAGACAATTATATACATTCTCGCATGATATAATTATTAGAAGTGAATTTCATACCTAAGATAACAGATGCATAAAACAGGAAATAAATACACATAAATGATAGGAAACTTCTCTTTATTAATACTTCCAATTGTTACAGACTTGACTCGCCCTACGCACTCAGCTGCAAGGGTCATGCACTCAGGGGCGGACTACTAGGCCTCTGCACACTCAGTTGCAGAGCCTTCTCCCACTCTACGATCCAATGCTATACTTTTCACTTGAAATCAATCTTACAGACATCATCAGGTCTTCATTTTCATTATGCTATCAAACTACTTAGAGCGTCGCTCTATTTATACAATCCCATGGTCTGCAGACCATGCGTAGATCTCTACAGCTGACATTACATTAACAAAATTAAGGGCGGACAACCCTATGACCCTTTTACAAACTACGTGCTCTACACCCACAAAATGCAGAGTCTTTACATTGAAATTACAATCTTTGACCAAAATCTGGGCTCTAAGCCCCAAAACTTCCCTTGGGGGATCCTGCGCCCAACAGGGGCGGAGCCCCCCCTTCGTTGTGCCGATTGTGTAGCAGAGGTATCACAGGGGGTTTGAGGGGGGAAGTTAGCCCCCCTCTTTGGGGTTCAGGGCAACGCTCTGGGGAAATTTTTTTTTGAACCCTATATTAGGTGGGCAGAACTACCTATGGTTTTGTGCATGGTCTTGGGTGTGATGGTTTTCGATCCATGGTATTGGATGATGCAACATGTATATATATGTATTGTATCATTGAAAGGAACATAATGAAAAATAAATGTGGTAGTCCCGGTTTTGGGATCCAGGGGAAAATATCTGCGTATATTTGTTTTATGTGTTATGCTCTCCCTATTGTTCATATTTTGTGTTTTAGAATTTGTATGCAGGTAATTTATATACAAGGTTTAAACTTACATTTGGTATCAAAGTTGTTTCGGCTTCAAGGGGACACCTTTGTTGCTGAGGGGTTCGGGCCTGTGGTAGAACCTGTTCACTGGGATATCTGTGAGATCGATTCTGGTGGTGAAAGAAGATGGTGAGTAGTGGAAAGATAGAGATCAAGAAATTTAATGGTCAGAGTTTTGAGTTGTGGAAAATCAAGATGGAGGATCTGTTGGTGGATAAATATCAGTGGATCACGGTAAATCTGGGTACTAAACCGACAGGAGTGTCTGATGAAGAATGGAAAAAGTTGGATCGGAAGGCAAAGAGCACAATATGATTGTGTGTCTCAAATTCAGTATTATTGAATGTTTTAGGGGAAGCTACGACAAAGGCTTTGTGGGACAAGTTAATGATTTTGTACCAATCTAAGTCTCTGGTGAATAAACTGTTCCTACAGAAAAATTTGTATGAACTAAGGATGAAAGATGTAGACTCAGTGACAGAGCATCTGAATGCATTTAATACTGTGGTAAGTTAGTTATTATCTATTGATATTAAAATTTCAGATGAATATAAGTGCATCAGTTTCTTGTATTCTCTACCAGATTCATGGGATAGTTTGGTTATTGCAATAGGTAACAATGCAACTGCCTTGCAGTTTGATGAAATAGTCTCATCGTGGATGATGGAGGAGATGAGACGGAAAAATATGGAGAGCCAGAATGGTGATGCCTTGTCTGTACGAGGAAGGTCCTAGAACAGAAAAAAATAAGTCATCGAGTGGGAGATCTAAATCTCCAGGAAAACATGTAAAGGTGTGCTGGAACTGTGGAAAGGAAGGACACTACAAGGGACTGCAAATCTAAACCCCCTCACAAAGGAAATGGATCTAATGATGCTCCTTCTACAGAGGAAAAATCCACCTCAGATGAAGGTGGAGATGTGTACTTGGCTTCTTCAAGTACACATGTAGATCATGAGGCACGGTTGATTGGCTCAGGTGCATCCTTTCACTTCACTCCCCATAGAGAGTGGTTCTGCAAGTATGAGAAATATGATGGTGGTGATGTCTTCTTGGGGGATGAAAAGAAGTATAAAATTGTTGTTCATGGAAAATTTAAGTTGAATCTGCAAGGTGGAAGGACTAAAACACTTCCAGGTGTTCTGCATATTCCTGCATTAGTCAGAAATATGATTTCTGTAAGAAAGCTGGATGATGCAGGGGTAAAAACAACGTTCGAGAAGGGTACCTACAAGATGGTTCGGGGAGAACTGGTATTTATGTGGGGAGTTTGGATTGGAACTCTATACAAGTTGCAAGGTAGCACTATTGCTGATGGGTGCAACAGTTCTGTTGTTCCTAAAAGTGGGTCAGAAAAGCTAGTGGTCTCTGGAGAAAAAACCATGCTATGGCATCAAAGGCTTGGACATATTGGAGAGAAGGACCTTCGAATACTTCATGGTAAAGGTATGGTAGAAGGTATGACTAATATCTCTTTAGATTTTGATTTCTATGAAAATTGTGTATATGGGAAGCAGAATCAGATGAGTTTCCCCTCTGGTGGTAAGAGGGTGAAATAGATATTAGAGCTTGTGCATAGTGATGTGTTTGGACTTGTGAAGGTTCCATCACTGGGTAAGTCTATGTAGTATGTATTATTTATAGATGACTTATCAAGATATACATGGATATATTTCCTTAAGAAGAAATATGAAGTCTTTGACAGGTTTAAATAATTTAAGGCTCTAGTAGAAAACTAGACAGAGAAGAAGATAAAGGTGTTGAGGACAGATAACAGTGGAGAGTTTTGCAAGAAGGAATTTGAAGAATTCTGTAAGAAGTCTGGTATAACATGGTAGAATACTACTCCATATACACCTGAGAAAAATGGAGTTGCATAAAGAATGAACAAGACGTTGATGGAAAGGGCAAGAATCATGCTCAGTGGTGTCAGGTTAGGACATGAATTCTAGGCAGAGGCGGTGGAGACTGCATGTTACCTGGTCAACATATCGCCTTCATCAACATTGGAGGATAAGACTCCACAAGAGGTATGGACTGGTAAGAAACCCTCTCTTTCACATCTAAGGGTATTTGTATGTGATGCATATGTACATGTTCCAAAGGAGAAAAGAACAAAGTTGGATGGTAAATATGAAAAATGCATCTTTATTGGGTATAAGGATGGTTTAAAAGGTTATAAGCTTTGGAATCCAGTAACAAGGAAGGTTTTGTACAACTGAGCTGTGGTGTTTAAAGAGGTGAAAGATGTTATTAAATATGAAGTCCTAACAAAGGAACCTGAGAAGATAGAGTTTGAGCTAAAGGAGGAAGAATTAGACTCTACAACAGAAGAGAAATCAGAAGATGAAGATCCACAAACTCCGGTTGTGAGAAGATTAGTTCGAGAAATAAGGCAACTAGAAAGGTATAGTCCATTTGTTTTCTCTTCAAATATTTCTTTATCTATCATTGATGACGATCCCAGAATTGTGAAGGAAGCGGTAGTTCATAGGATGCCAAACTCTGGAAAGAGGCCATGGTTGATGAAATGGCATCTTTGCACAAAAATGAGGCTTATGATCTGGTGGAGTTGCCGACTGGAAGGAAACCCATTGGCAGCAAATGGATGTTCAAGAAGAAGAAAAATGCAGAAGGAAAGGTGGAGAAATACAAAGCTTGGTTGGTAGCAAAAGGTTATTCCCAAGTGCTGGGAATTGATTTTGGTGATATTTTTCTTCCTGTTGCCAAGGTATCTTCTATTAGATTACTTTTATCTATTTCTGTTGCTTTTGATTTTGAGGTAGAACAGATGGATGTGAGGACATCATTTATTCACGGGGATCCAGAAGAAGAGATCTACATGAAGCAACTTGAAGGATTTTCGGTGAAGGGTAAGAAAGAGTTGGTATGCAAGTTAAAAAAGTCTTTGTATGGGTTAAAATAGTCACCAAGGATGTGGTATCAGAAATTTGATACATTTATACGGGGACTTGGCTTCACCAGAAGCAAAGCAGATCACGGTGTGTATTTTAAATTAATTGGTGATCGTGTTATTTATCTAGTCTTGTATGTGGATAATATGTTACTGGTTGGAAATGATAAAGAAATTATCCAGGATTTGAAGACCCAATTGTCCTCCAAATTCGAAATGAAAGATCTTGGTGCTGAAAACTATATTTTGGGCATGGAAATTAAAAGAGATCGGGCAAAGAGGAAGCTCTGGTTAAACCAAAGGAAGTATGTCAAGAGAACACTGTAGAGGTTTAATATGCAAGATAGTAAACCGGTGAAGGTGAATTTATCTGCTGAACAGTGTCCCAAGACAAAAGAAGAGGAAGAGGACATGTCCCGTGTTCCATATGCAAGTGCAGTACGTAGTGTGATGTATGTGATGGTCTGTACTAGAACAGAAATTGCACATGTAGTGGGAGTATTGAGCAGGTTTATGTCAAAACCAGGGAAGGAGCATTGGACAACAGTGAAGCGAGTTTTCAGGTATTTGCGTGGCACTAGTGATTATGGTTTGTGCTACCAAGGAAGATTGAGATTGGATAGAGTTTTGGATATCCATGGCTTTGTTGATGTAGACTGGGTTGGAGATCTGGATCAGAGAAGATTTACAAGTGGGTATGTGTTTAACCTATTTGGAGGTGTAGTCAGTTTGATGAGTAAGAAACAATTTGTAGTGTCATTATCAACTACAGAGGCAGAATATATGGCGGCCACTCATGCAAGCAAGGAAGCAGTTTCGTTGTATAGATTGTGTTCAAATATGGGGTTAGTACAAGGAGCTGTAAGGATAG
Organism: Pinus tabuliformis; assembly: GCA_031772625.1. Lineage (NCBI taxonomy): Eukaryota > Viridiplantae > Streptophyta > Pinopsida > Pinales > Pinaceae > Pinus > Pinus tabuliformis. The sequence continues at coordinate 2,060,177,560 of CM062818.1, forward strand.
AATGTGACAGCCAAAATGCAATTTTCTTGGCAAAGAACCCTGCTTACCATTCAAAGACAAATCACATTGATGTTCAATATCAATTTGTGAGGGATATGATAGAAGACAAAAAGGTGTTGCTGGTAAAGGTAGACGCTTTGAAGAATATTGCAGATGCATTGAAAAACTTTGTGAGATCTGAGAAGTTCTCTTGATGTAGAGAAACAATGGGCGTTGCAGGGCTGGATAAATGACTAAGCTCTCTTGTGGCCCCCCTGTGGAAAGAAAACAACAAGTGGGAGAATGTTGGGTTGGGTTGTGTTATATTTTTTCCACGACAAGTAGGGGGGTGGCAACCCCCATTGTATGGGGGGTTTGAGGGGGGTGGTTAGCCCCCCTCTATGGGGTCCAGGGCAGTGCCCCAGGGAAAAAAAAATTGGACCCTATATTCGGTGGGCGGACCAACCTATAGTTTTGTAAATGGTTTTTCGCACATGGTTTTGGGCACGATGGTTTTTGGTCCATGGTATTTTGTAGATCTTGTCAAGGGAACTACATTTATGTTGTAATCTAGAGTTTATGGATGCTTCAACATGTATATATATGTATTGTAACATTGAAAGGAACATAATGAAAAATCAATCTGGTAGTCTCGGTTTTGGGATCTAGGGGAAAATTTCTGTGTATATTTGTTTTATGTGTTATGCTCTCGCTATTGTTTATTTTTTGTGTTTTACAATTCGTATGCAGGTAATTTTTGTATGGGCTTAAAACCTACAATCCCAAAGGTTGATCAAATAGGGTAGCAACTCCATCTAAGCCCTCAACCCTATGGTCCAGAACAATTTCAGTAGGCCACAATCCCTCAGAGCATTTATACATGTTAGATCCTGAGATGCTTGGAAATCCTCGGCCTCATGGCCTCTTTCTTTCCACTCCAAGACCATATTTCTCCAGCAAACAACACTTGAACACTTATTAATGCTTTTTACATGGATAAAAATCATCAAATTTTGCTTAAAAGAGAGTTTTTAAATTTAAAAAATCGCTCTCAGTAACATCATGATTGTTTTCAAAATAGTGCGATGGAATCGCGCGAGCCTTTGGGCTCGAGCGTGACCATTGCGGGCTTGATGACCATACCCGCGATGGTTGCCGATGACCTAAAATTTTAAAATCCTCCTTTCTAGCCTAAATTTCACTGATCAAATTGCATAAAAAACTAATGAAATGCAAGAGCAAGGATGCGACTCTTACCTATCGTAGATGGATCGTGAAATGGTACCTTGGATCTCTCGCAGTAGCCACTGGAAAACCAAGGAAATTAGGGCACAAAATCACTTTTAGAGCTCAGTTTGGTAAAATGGTAAAAAACGAAGTTACTTTTAGCTATTTATAAGTTGTGTTAGACTTTAGGCTTCCGTGGTAGTTTTTTGAAGTAGCATTATAAGTTTTGAAAGTCATTTTGTCAAATATTTTTCTAATATTTTAATATTTCCTCGATATCAGTGATAGGTGTGTTTCTTGTGCAGTTATAGGTACCTTCAATGTGAACAGTGATCATTATTGATCGATTCTGGGAGTTTTATTTTATCTCTTTTTCAGATTCATTAAATAAATGAAAAAGGAACCCCATTGGAGTCACCTTTCAACTCTTTTCTGACTCTCGAAAATTGAAAAGATTGTCGAGTACTTCTCGTTTCAGACTCGTTAAAGTAAATGAAGTGACGTCACCTCAATATACATTTACCCCTTTTTCGGGTTGAAACTGACTATTTACAAAAAAGGTACACCTTGATCGACATGGTCAAGAGGTTTCCTCGGATATTGTTTTCTACCTTTTCGAATTCGAGGGACAAATTACGAAAAGGAACATGATGGAGTTTTCTTTTCCGTTTCTTTTTCAAACTCTATAAACATGAAAAAGACACTGAGTTTTTCTTATGTCGGGCTCGTTAAAACTTTGTGACGATGGACTTGTCACCATGATGAGACCAAGATTCTCCTCCTAGGGCTTGTAAAACTTACTAGGATGGATTCATTCGAAGAATTAACTTACATAACAAGCATATGCTATTCCCTTCAAGCTTGTGATAAAAATTAATTGGGGTACTCGCTAGAAATAGCAGGGGAAAATGAAGATGAGACATCCTTTGTATAGGAAACATGTCTCTCTTGAACATGAAACTATTCCGCTCTCGTGTTGGGTTTGGTATATCCTCACTCAGTCACTTGTCCTCCAAGGTTTTGGTGATCCATCTTGCCTCTCATTTGACTATTCTACACTATCATCATGACCTTTAGTCCCATGTTGGGTCAGGTGCCGCCACACTCTGGAGTCGTGTCACCAATATGTTCAAGAGAAGTACAATCTACAGTTATTTACCTATACATTCTTTGATTCATTGCTATAGTCCTTAATATCAAACCACTTTATTCCTTGTTTCGTGTCGATTATGGAGGATTCATTATTTCCCTCCTTTGACGGGTCACTTCCTGTCGACTTCAAATCACTATCCAGGAATATGACTTAGGAACTCCCTTTCAGTGCCTTAGATCTTGCATTCCTTAATGGCAAGTTCTTCACATCCGACGATAGGTTTTCACTATTGGCCTTCGATTGGGTTATTCCACTAATGTTCGACATTAGCTTCATTTTTCACATTCATGGATTTTACTATTATACCTTGAGGGCCATTGTCATTATTGGTGGTTTCTATCATACCTGTTAACGGTCCACATCATTGGCCAGTAATCGGTGGTTTTCTAGCATGCTCGACTTCAACAAGTTTATTCGCATGTTATGATTCATGCATTGATCAGGTTGGGACGGAGCGCAAGACCCTGAGTCTTGTATGTTATGACCCAAGATGCATGGAGTTTTATGTTATTCATGATTGTACACATGTTTCTATTATACGAATGGTTGTGACCTACCATGAGACTTTATATTCAGAATGATTCTTGTTATCTCGAGGGTTGCACCCATATCATGGATCTTTTATTTAGTCTTCATCGTCCGGATGGATGCGTCCATGTCGTGGATTCATGCCTTGATCTCAAATATGTATATGTATATGCATCCTTGATTTGCAGGTCTCCTGACAATGCGTGTCCTCGTCCTTGCCAAAATCTCATAAAGCATCTCAACCATCACTCCTCGTTCTACCTTCATGCTTTAGGGGGCATCTGTTACAAAGCATTTTTCATGCCTCCTGCACTTCCCTGTGACATACCCTGAAGTGCTTGAAACATGATCATTATACAGTATACTCATCAATGTATAGAACTCAGAGCCCTCCTTTGACTTTTCCTGGAAAATACCTAGAGCTTTCCCTAAAGAAATGGCTCTTGAAATCGTAAAATGCATGTCATCGCCCTTGTGAAGCTCAAAACCATGATGATCGCTTGTTGCAACTTGTTAATACAATGATGGCATCACTCTATTCTCTCTCATACTCGCGATGGTCTCAAAAAGGAATTTTTCCCAAAGAGGATGAGAATATTCGTGATCTAGAATATTCCAGAGTGGCGAGCTGGAGGTGGTTTCGCATAGATGAGGTCAAATGCTCCTAATTTGACCTCTTGGTCTCATCCCTGTGAGCTACCTCCTTAATATGTGGGCCTAATCCTATCTTTGGAGGAGGTCTAACTCCCTCTCCCAACCTATAAATTCCCCCTCTACAATTCCCAAATGGTTGATCTATGTCCATTTGCACCCCTATGTTGAGCTTGTGCTTAGAGGTTATTCATTAGATTTGGAGAAGGAGCGTTGGAGAGTTTCTTGGCTTGGACTTGGATTACCACTCAAGGATATCCTTTCAACATCAAGGCTATGGTTGTCAGCTTCCCCTTTGTTCTTTAAATATTAACACAACTATTGTTTCATCTTCAAAAAATATATATGTTCATGTATGTATTAGTTTGGCATTCCTTGATCCACTAAATAGGTTATTATTGGATTTGATATTGGTTTTGGTATTCTTTGTTGTCTCTTGGTCACTTGTGCGGGTACATAATAGCTGGAAGAAGTAGGAACAAGTCTGTGACACAAGCGGTTCGAGGATCACAACAAAGGAAATCGGATTAGCATTAGAGCAAGGCAAGCCTTCTCTCTTGTTCTATTTTTCAATTATAATCTAGGAAGATGTTTAGTTGATTGTCTCTTCAGTTGATAGACCCACTCATTGGGCTAGAGAGATCTTTTATGCTTGCAAAGAGGATTAACCTTGTCAACATGCACCCAGTGTTCAATGTGGACCCTCTTTGACCATACTTCCCACCATTTGCTAGACACATCAGACATTGCAGAACAACTCACACCGATAGAGTTAAATCCATATTACATGGAACAAGCCACAACTGAACAGATCATGGACACACAGATCAAGAACACCTGACAACAAATGATCCAACTATATCGAGTTGTCAAAGCAGGCCAATTCCTTCACCAGGGAAAGTGGCTCACCAAGGACCAAGTTCAACATAAGTTTCCTCATCTCATGGAGGATCTCAACGCAATGGGGACCATTTCTTTCTAAGGGGGGAGGAATGATCCATGTGGATATTGGTGGCCACCCTCCTATTCCACTTGGAACCCCACCATTAATTCTTTCAGTTTTTAAGTTTCCTTATTTGTAGCACAATTTACTATTTTTGGTAGTTTTTTCGGATCCTCAACTTCCGGAGCCATTTTGAGGAACTAAACGACATTTTTTGGGAAAATTGAGACCAAATTGGGTCATCATCCAATGTTGTTCTTTCAAAAGTTGTATTCCTGAGATAGATCTTTCTAGAAAGGTATTGTGCACTTCAAATGGAGATCGTATGCCAACGTTATGACCCCGGGAAGTTGATATACCAATTTACCCAAATGGGGCCCATAGTTTGGTGTTCCATCTTCTAGGGTTAGGTTTTTGGATGTTTAGGGTTTTCCATTGTTTCTTAATAATAAATAGGCCTTTGAGCCTCATTGTAACACTGTTCAGAGGCATGTAGCCGCCACATCTCTTCTCAGAGATAAGCTATCATCGTCCGAGCTAGTCTTATTTCAATTCTATTTGTAAGCATATTTCAGTATTTGATATTAATGAAATGAAGTGTTATTTATACTGCACCTTTGTATTTAAGGTTATATCTATAATTTGTTGTGTTCCTATTTAAATCCATATCAGTGGTATCAAAGCGGTCTGCTCTTTCTCTGTTTTTCTTTGCATGTTGCCAACGAAGTCAGGATATAAGGAGTTAGGGCTCGATCTGGTTGAACCTCTCCAAGATTGGCCTCACAAACTCCGAAGGCCGCCCAGGGGGGAAGAAAAGAAAGATGAGGGGGCAAGAGATCTTATCAAAATATTTCTTAAGGATGCCCTCGAGAAATAAAGGAACATGGTGATGAATAACTTTGCCCAGATCCTTCAATGGTTGCCCACCGGTGGCGCATCCACATCCAGAAACCACTCTGGAGGCTACACTTCTTTTAAGGTACAAGTAAATTTTGACATTACCATATTTGAGGGCCAAATAGATGCAGACGTCGTAGATAAATGGTTAAATATGCTAGAAGGATATTTTTCTATTCATGATTTTTCTAGCTGAGAAAAGATTACTTTTTCTCTTCTCAAAGTCACCCCCTATGTCAAGGACTGGTGGGAAAACTACTGCAAGCAAAAGGATGAAAGTACAACCTCAATGTTTTCAACAACACCCAATTGGAATTTATTCTTGGTTGCCATCAAGGAGCAGTACTACCCTGTCAAGAGCTATGAGGATAAATACATAAAGTGGACAACGTTGCAACAGGGAAGGGACCAAGATGTGTCAGAGTTTACCAATGTTTTTCATACCCTTCGTATGAAGTTGGGTATCAAGGATTCTGAGAAACAATTGGTACTCAAGTACCGTGGCTACCTACACAGGTACATCCAGGACGAGACGGAGTTCCTGGACATCTCCTCGCTCGGCACGACATATCAATACGTCGTCAAGTTCACGCAAAAGTTTAAACAAAAGAAGCGAGACTTTGGATCTGCGAATCAAAAATAAGGGAAAGGTGCCCCAAAACCGCAGAACAAAGGACAAAGCCAAGGCGGGGTGGCCTAGGACAACCTTCCAAAGTCGTAGGAAAATAACAAGTACACCGTAAAGCCAAAGAAGGACACGGGAAAGTCGTGGGAGTTCCATAAGAGCTCCAGTCACAATGTAAGTGAGTGTTGGGCCAAGCAATCACTGGTGGCCAAGATGAAGGCTTCAAAATCAGATGCATGTTCTGACTCTAAGTCAAAACCAAACAAGGGGAATCAAAAAGAGAAAAAATTATCGATGCGGAGCGCAACACCATCTTTGCTACCAAGAATATCCAAAAGGAGGAACCTGAAGATCCAAAGGACGAGGAGTGTCTCTTCCACTCCCAGATGTGGGTAAAGGGTTCCCCGCTATAGTACATTGTCGATAGTAGGAATAACCTCATTTTGGCATAGGTCATGAAGTGGGTGGGATTACCAACCATAGCACACCCATAACCATACACCATCAGGTGGCCTCACAGGGGACGAGATCTTCATGTGAGCCAGCAGTGACACCTTTCATACAGCATCAAGACCTTCACGGATGAGGCATTATATGACGTTTCTCCCCATGATGTTTTTGATGTATTATTAGGCCAACCATACTTGTGGAAGTGACATGATGTGTATGAGTCAATGCTTCGCACTATTATTGTTACTTTGGGAAATAATTTGTAAAGGATATCGGAGGTAGCATTGCCTACCACCATATCATTGGTTATTGCAAAACAATGCAATAAGATCATTTTCAGAACCGGGAAATTTATTTTTCCTGATGATATGCCCTAATGGACAAGGTTGTGGAGGAGTACGAGGACATATTCACCTCTCCCATAGGGGTACCTCCGCACTGTCAATTCAAGCACTCCATTGATGTGACCCTGGGTGTGTCGTTGCCCAATGGACAAATCTATCGGCATTCCGTTCTTGAGAATGATGAAATCAAGCGGCAGATTCAAGAGCTGCTACAGAAAGGTCACATCCGTCTGAGTTCATCACCCTGTGGGAGCCTTATCATGTTGGTACATAAAAAGGATGGGACTTGGAGACTCTGTATTGACTATCAGGCAATGAACAAGATCACTATCTGAAATAGGTACCCGATCCCACAGATTGATGGCATTTTGGACCAACTCAAGGGGGGGGAATATTTCAGCAAGATTGACTTGAAGTCCAGATATCACCAGGTACCAATCGAACCCTCTGATGTGTGGAAGACTTCCTTCAAAGACAAGGAGAGCCTTTTCAAATGGTTGGTTATGCCTTTCGGGTTGATGAATGCTCCTGCAACCTTCATGAGGCTGATGAATGACATCTTATGGCCATTCACCAACTCATTTGTAGTGGTATACTTGGATGGAATCCTAATCTTCAGCCACAGTTGGGAAGAGCACCTCCATCACATCCGATTGGTTCTCCAAACACTATGGCAACACAAGTTGTGTGCTAATTTGGAGAAATTCACTTTTTCCATGACCCAGGTTAAGTATCTGGGATATATTATTGATTAACGGCGGGTGCATGTGGATCCAGAAGATCCAAGTCATTTGGGAACGGCCGGCCCCAACCACTCTGATAAAGCTCTGTAGATTTTTGGCTCTTTCCGATTTCTACCACAGGTTTGTGTTGCGATTCTCTCATATCACTTGGTCCTTAAGTCAAGTCACCAAGGGAGGAGCGAAAGCAAAATTATTTTGGTCTGAATCTCAACAAAAGGCATTCACAGAGTTGAAACCTCACCTCTTCTTTGCACCAATGCTCACATTACCATACTTGCACCAGCCATTTGAGATCGAGATAGATGCTTCTAACTATGCTATTGGGGCAGTCCTTACTCAACAGGGGCATCTAGTGGTATATCGTACTGATACACTTTCAGACACAGTCCGAAAGTATCCCACTTATGACATAGAGATGTATTCCATTGTGCTGGCCTGCTGACAATGGAAGCATTACATTTTGGGGAAGGAAATGGTCATCCACACATACCACCTGATCTGAAAATGGGGCACTTAGGCTTCTTGTCTCACTTACAAGAACCTATTCCACTTCCAAAGCTTTAAATATTCCCAAGTCTTAATGATTAACCTGTGCGGAATTAAACATGTGCTTGAAAATATGGGTGTATGCTTATCTTTGTTTTAAAACTGTTACGTGCTATAAGTTCACTTGCTTATGCTAATATGTAAATACATAAAACAGTAAATAGTGCAGCAATAAAACAAACGCACAGAACAGCAATGTTAATTAGGAGTTCACCCAAAACTCTTGGACTACGTCTCTGTGAGCTCTAGTCAACTCAACCAAGCTCACTGGGATTATGGCAAAGTTCTTTTTACAAGCTCTTAGCTCAACTCCACTGTTTTACACCGAAACAATGGGTTTAGACATCATTTTATCCCTGGCTCTTGAAGCTCTCGGCTCTCTGGCTCTCGGCTCTGGCTCTAGCTCTTGGCTTTGGCTCTAGCTCTAGCTTCTTTGGCACTCTGCAATGTATAGCCCTCTATATTTTCACTTGACCTCCAAGTGACTCCCTTGACTGCTCTGCGCATTCGATTTTTCTTTCTGCGCTACTTGTTTTGCTGCTGCCTTTTTGCGCTGCTCTCTTTCGCCTTAGCTTCCTACTTTGGCTTCACTTTCTACTTATGCTCAATTTCAACAACCACTCTAACAAACCCCTTTGTTCTCTATCAGTCTGTGGCTTTAAAGCCAATCGACGCTTGTCTTTTCATTTTCCCTTTCGGACTCTCTGGCTTCCAGCCTTGGTCCACTCAAACCCCCTCTCTGAGTGTTAGGTGTGATGCAAGAAAGTGTTCCCTCTGCAGACAAAGGCAACCCCTCTAGCCCTAGAGTGGGTCTAGTCACAGCAAGGACAGATCAACAATAGATTTCCTTAAACAGTCATAGTTGGATGCCTACCTCAACCGGTGGTCGATGGAGTTCTGTTGCACTGCTCCAGCTTTCGCTTCCTTCTCCTCAATGAGTGATCAACCTAAAACAATGCAAAGGAAATACAACAAAGCATGTAACCGGAAAACAAAAAAAAGAATTATAAATTAATTACTTAATTAATTTTAATTAGATTAATTAAATCAAAATTAATTAATTAATTTAATTTAATTATTTAATTATATTAATTTTAATTAATTCTAAATAAAAATAAAAATTAAATAAAATTAGTCAATTTATTAAACTTAAACAATTAATAATAACCAAAGATTAACATTTGATTAATACATAAATAAATAAATAAAATAAAGATTATAAATTAATTAATTAAATAAATAAATTTAATTATTTAATTATATTAATTTTAATTAATTCTAAATAAAAATAAAAATTAAATAAAATTAGTCAATTTATTAAACTAAAACAATTAATAATAATCAAAGATTAACATTTGATTAATAAATAAATAAATAAATAAATAAAATAAAGATTATAAATCAATTAATAATTTAATAAATAAATAAATTAATTGATTAATTAGAAAATTAGGGCTAAATAGGATTAACAATGAAAAAGGGTAAATAACAATAAATAAAATAAATAAAAAAGAATTATGGATAGAATTAATTAAAGTTAAATTAATTAATTAATCAATTAAATTTAAATTAAAACAATAAAAAGAATTATAAAATAAATAAATTAAACTTATTTATGAATTAAGTATATCAATTAAAATATTTTTAGGTTCTAGGTAAAACAATGGGAATAATTAAAGCTAAATAAATAATTAATTAAAAATAAAAATAAATAAGAAATCATATATATAAATGTCGGCTTCTTTATAAAAATTAGGGATCTAGGTTTATTTATACCCAGGTCAAAATACTCTTCTCTCAATAAGCTTTCATTCATATTCTATCTAATTTAGTCCTGATGATGGACCCCCTTTGGGGTTTGAAACGTCGACAGAATGAACACGAAACTGTGGATAATCCGGATCATGCCACTGTAAACAATGATCTATTTACTCACACAGTCAAGTCATGATCTATCAAGTAAATTACATACAAGACATAGGAAAACATCATTGATTGTATTAATAATGAAATAAGAGCAAGTTTACAACCAAAGTCTTGACGTCGCAAGCCTTCTTAGAGGGTCCAACCAGTGTATTTCTCAAGCATTCACTCTTTGAAGATGGATCTCCAAACATACAAAGCTTCTCTCTCACTCATAAGTTTTAGCACAAAGTTAAGGGCACTTCACAACCTTCCACAAGCTATCAACAATCCCACACTTGTCACACCCACACCAGCTATCTATCAAACTCAAAAGCACTAACGACACTGATCAATCCAAGAATTTACCAACTAGTTGATCATAGAAATGGTGAGTGTTTAAATAGGAGAAGGAGTCGCCATGAAAGGTGGAAGAGAGAGCTTATCCCCAAGGAAGGTAGCATAAATGACAGAACTGCCATACCAGAGGAGGAAGGGTGACACAAACTATGCCAACAACCAGGTCTAAATACATCTAGAAGGTTGGAATGAATTTGCCCAATCTGGATCATCGTGAGTTTATAACTAAGTTTTATCGCTGACATTGCTAGTAGGCAATGTAGCCAGTCAGACCGTCGCTAAAGATAGCAAGTAGCCTTGCGCCGAAGCATGAAATCGGATTGTTGCGGGAAATAGATGTACTTCCGTGCTGGAAGCGCGGCTGGACTATTTACAACCACTGTTCATCGCGTATATTAAGTCAATTATCGCGATGAGGCAGAAAAATTAGGAAAAGTGGGTCACTTGGCAACATAAGAGAGCATTATGAGCACTTTTCACTGGGACACATGACACAGTAGAAGGACTGGGGTGAAGGCAGTGACAAATTACTGTGTAACAGATGCCCCCTAAAGTATGAAGCCGGAGAGAGTGGGAGGGGTGAAATGCTTTACGAAACTAACTGAGCTGGAACACCATCTAGAAGAACCTGCATGCGCGAATACAACTGATGTCTCTGATAGTGAAATACATGTAGTCTAGGCATGGGCGTAGCCATCCAAAAGACATACGAACTAGGTCTATGGTATGGACACAGCCACCCAGGTAATAAGACCATGATAATAATAAAGGTATGGTCGCAACCATCCATGAAGACTCAGGTATGGTCGCAACCATCCATCAATGAGTCATGCAATCACGAACCAATCTATGCAGCTCGAACATGTGTAATCTGAGTTTGAGGTCTTGAACCCAACCGATCATAGTACAAATTCTAGCATACGAATAGATGTGCTGAAGTCGAGCATGATAGAAAGTCGCTTGATTACCGGTCAATGAGGAAAACCGTTAACAAGCGCGAGAGAAACCACCAATAATGCCAATGGTTCTCAAGGTACGTTCAAGTACAATCCATAAAGTGTGAAAAAATGAGCTAAAGTCGAACACTCGTGGACTCACCCAATCGACGACCAATGATGAAAGTTGACCGTCAAGCGCGAAGAACTTGCCATTGAGGCATGAAAGCTCCAAGGTACCAAAGGGGATCTCTAGATCAATCTCCTAGATAATGAGCTGATGTCGACAGGAGACGACCCGTCATAGGAGGGCCAAAATGTTTCCCCCATTAATGACACGAGATAGGGAACAAGTGCTAGATGGTGAAGCAGAGTATCAGAGGAGGAGGTAAGGATGTAAACTGCAGAAGGATTATACTCTTGAACATGTCGGCGACATGACTCCGGAGGGTGGCAGCATTCAGGTATCAAGGGATCAGAGGCTTGATGGAGACAACACAGATGAAATGGAATGAGGCTAAATGGCAACCCAAACCCCAGAAGGTCAAAATACAACGTATGGATATCCCAACCCGACAAGAAGCAAAAGTTTCGATGTTCAAGAGTGACTAGCTGCCATAGACAATGATGATTTCCAAATTTTCCCCCACCATTGCTGGCGAGTACCCCAATTATTTTTTGAAAACAAGCTTGATGGGGATAACATGTGCTTGTAATATAAGTCCGACCTTCGGTCGAATCCAACCTAGTAATAGTTTAACGAGCCCTAGGGAGGAGAGGCTCGAGTCTCGTCATGGTGACGAGTCCAATGCCATCAAGGTTTAACGAGTCCAACATAGGTGAAACTCGAAGCCTTTTTCATGTTTAGAGAGTTTGAAAAAGACACGGAAAAGAAAACTCCAGGGGGGTCCTTTTTCGTAGATTTGTGTCTCTCGAGCCCGAAAAAAGTATAAAATGATACTCGAAAGAAACGCTTGACCATTACGAACAAGGAGTACTTTTCGTGATTAGTGACCTCAACCCGAAAAAGTAGAAAAGCGATCAAAACCACGTCGTTTCGTAACCAATAACGAACCCGAAACGACAAAGGCCCGACAATCTTTTTATGTTTACATGGTCGGAAAAGAGCTTAAAGTAGACCGTCTCTTATTTCGTTTAACGAGTCGAAAGGGATAACTCGGCTATCTTTTCATCTTTTAAGTCAGAAAAGAGCGTTAAATAAGACTTTACGGATCAAGTGCACACAAAGTATGATGTAACCCCTCTACCTGTAGTTCTACACTAAACATGTCAAATGTAAAACCCATTCGACATAAAATGATTAATATATGCGGAAACATAATTAAAAACCAAAAACTCCAATTAACCATATAATACAAATGGAAAAAACCCACATTCTAAAGTAAAATTTTTAATATTTCAAAAAATTACTATAAAAGGGGAGGGGTTAATCCATTTGTTTTTACCATTTGCATTGTTCATTTTAACTTGGATCGTTTGGAGCACCAACCTCAGCAAAGTTCTCAAGCTAATTTCGGCCTCATCCGTCCACGGTTCGTCCTGAAACCTTCGCCAAGTAAGTACATTTCGTCCAGCGCTGCATTTTAGTAGTTTTTTCATGTAATTTAGCGTTAAGTAGGTGGCAGTCGGTGGATTTTTGATTCAGAGTCTGCCTCTCGGTCATCGCGGGAAAGCCGCTCGGGTCCGTGATGACCGAGCGTGATTTACGCGTAACACCTTCAGATCGTCACGAGAAACTGATGTATTCTAGCGATGATCGTAAGAAAAATGAACTGCGAACTGAGCGCCATCGCGACTATTTTAAAAACAGTCATGATGGCGATTTAAATTTAATTTTTTACTTAAATTATGAATTTAAATTCACAGAAGGAGTTCTAATCCATTTTTTTTGTCATGCAGGGCATCATGGCATTTGTTTGGTAGGAATGAACTCACGATGTCAACGATGAGGAAGCCTTTGCTGATGTTGGGTGCCAAAATGCTTTACATGCATGTGGGTTGCTAAAATTATTCCTTACTCTGCAGCTTCGGGCCCAACCCAATTTGTTAGAGCTGTTGATTCATGCCTGGAACCCAACAGACGGAAAATTCATCATCCGTGGTAGAGACATTGAGTTTCAATACTACAGACATATATTTCCTGACCGAATTATCCTGTCGCGGCGAAAGGCCGATTCTAGAGGGCCAACAGGTCATGGGTGAATCATTAGATATGCTGATAGCACGAGTGTGCCCACAGGCACACAAATCAAAAAGAGGAAAGGTGGCGATTCCCATAGTGGAAGACTTGATTCTTAGTGTAGTTCTATTCATGGTGACGAGTGCAGTGGACTCCCAAGCCCAACATGAGGCAATAAGGACCCAACTCCGGTTGGCTCTTGACTTCCTCAATCTGACCATGTTCAACTGGGCGGAAGCAGTGACGACCAACATGAAAAGACATCTCACCAACTGTCGCCACAGGGAGGAGAAGCAGTTTGGCTACGGGTCTATCTTGATCCCGCTCATTCTGGAGCAGGTGCCAATACTATAGTTGTAGGATATGGACTTGGACAGGCCCAGACCGTGGGATACTAGGATCACACGATGGGCGCATGTTATGCCACGAGGTGGTGGTGGACGACCAGTGTCATAAGGGACACTATTCCGTGAGTTGCTGGATCGCCAGACGATCTTCGTCAAGGACTGGCCATATGCTGGTATGGACTTCCGTGGAGACCCCGACATGCAGCTACCTGCTGGCGAGCAGTGGGATGATGGCGGTAAAGCACTTGAACATGCTATTTTTGTATTTTATCTTTTATGATGTTTTTTAGATTTTTTCATGCATATGTCCTAATGACGTACTCTATGGTATTTGCAGATGTGGGACTAGTGAGGCCAGTAGGACTAGCTCTAGAGGCATGGAGGGATCCACAAGGCATTAGAGCGCTGGCCTTGGCTCCCCCAGCTGGTGATTCGGTGGAGACAGTGGCCCAAAATCTTGAGGGCCTGACGACGGGGATCCCTGATTACATGGGGATCGAGGAGGTCCCCATAGAGTTCCAGATACATACAGTAGGGGTGATACCCAGGGTGCACCACCTATTGAGGCGAGTCACACGAGCGGTGGTGTGCTATAGGGAGCATAACCCACCACAGTAGATGCCTAGGTTTTATTTCCTGCTGATTTTTTTTAGAGACTTGTCTCAGATGTACGGAGAACACAGACTATATTTGGACATATGCACTTATTTTTTGAGTGCCTCGGTGTGCCACATGAGATATATATACATATACATATTCCCATGGTTCATTATTGTGTTTTGAATGCTTTTATATGCTGTTTTGGTTACATGTTACGCAAATGTCTGTCTAATACATGGTTTACCAATGCATCAGTTAACATGTTTAATATTCTTGGAATGTGTTGATATGTAATAAAATAAAAATTCCTTTCTAAAAATTTAACACATAAATACAACCTTAAAATCCGATGATCTCTAACGGAATAATGCCCATTAAGCTGGTGGAAAACAAGCTGAGAATCTAGATTCACAACTAATGAAGGAATGCCGAGGTTAATGGCCTCGGTCAATAATTCAATAACAACACTATATTCAACAACATTGTTTGTGGTACAACCCTGAAAAACACCTTGGAGGTCTACTAACTCACCGTGAGGATCGTAGATCACCCATGCTGCAGAAGAAAGGTTGCGGGTTTTGCAGCAGGCACCATTAGCGAAATCAACGTAAGGTGTACTAGACATCTGCACAAGAAGCAAAAGATACAATAAGCGGCAATTATGCCTACACACCAAGCCAAACATGAAAACACACATACAACACACCTGATGAAAACACACGTATGTACAAATCAGAATGCATGGGGTTCATGCATAACATTTTTTTAGATAAAGCCCATTTCGGGGCTTATCTAAAGGGTTCTCGTCATAATCAATCAGCTCATAGACCCCTTTTTGCAAAACTCATTTTACAATATATGGCCCATGCCACATAGGCTCGAATTTGCCTACCCCCAGCTTATCATTTGCTTGATCATAAAGTAGGACTAAATCTCCTTCAATGAAAGAACGAAGATGGATAGTATGATCGAAGTGAGTTTTCACTCTCTTCTTCTGTGCTTCAATGGCTAGAGAGGCTAATCGACAGGTCTTGTCTAGTCGCTCTAGATAGAGGAGACGTTCTTCTACCGGAGTAGTGTTAGGGAGTAATTCAACGGCTAATTTCAGAGAAGGGATCTCACACTCAATCGGAAGGGTAGCCTCTAGACCGTAAACTAATTGGAACGGTGTGAACCTAGTGGCATCCTTCACTGAAGTTCGGTAGGCCCATAAGGCAGAGAACAACATCAAGTGCCAGTTGGAATTGTGCATGCTGATGATGCGTTGATAAAACTTTGTTGACGGCTTCTACTTGGCCATTGGCCTAAGGATAGTACGGTGTCGAGCTATCGTGCACAAGCCTAGCTGGGTTGTTAACTCAGTCATCATATGATTACGAAAATGTTTGCCGTGATCAGTGACGATAGCCTGAGGGACTCAAAACAGTGAGATGACATGATTAAATAAAAATTGCGCCGTTGTGTGACCATCTTCAGATAGTGTAGGCATCGACTTGGCCCATTTTGTGAAATAATCAATGGAAACGATGATATACCCATGCCCCTCGGCTGAGCGAGGGTTACAGGTCATATAATTAATGCCCCATTTGGAAAAAGGGCCGACGGTAACAACACGGTGCAATGGAGCAGCAGGCACACACATCTTCCGTTGGTAGATTTGGCACTCATGACAAGAGGAGATGGCAAGAATGCAATCCTTGAAGATGGAGGGCCAAAAATAACCAGCATGGAGGATCTTCAGAGCAGTAGCATACCTGGACATGTGACCACCACAGGTGCCAGAATGGTAGTTGTTTAGAACTTGTTAGGCTTCCTCGAATGTTAAGCATCGGCGGAGAACTGAGTCGACGCCGAGACAGTACAGGGTGTCCCCAATAATGCGATAGGGTTGAGAATGATGGCGAATCCATCGTCGAGCATCCTTGGACAAATCAGGACGAAAAGAGGATGTCTGGAGATAGACAATAATATCCCTATACCAAGGATTGAGGGTACTAATCAAGAACAGAGTTTCATCTGGAATATGGTCCTCTAACTGAGAGGGCACGGTAACAGATGGCAGAGAGCAAAGCAACTCAGCAAAGATGAGGGACTTCTTAGACTTGGCAGTGGTGAACTCCAAGTCGAACTCTTGGAGGATGACAATCCACTTTGAGTATTTTTCCCCCAGTAACTAACGTGACAAAATGTACGTCATTGGGTTGCAATCAGAAACCACCGTCGTGGTGCGCAATAATATATAATGGCGGAAACGTTGAATGGCACAAACAGCGGCTAATGCTAACTTCTCGACCTAGGCATATTGAGTTTCTGTATCTAGTAAATTGCGGTTGAGATAGTAAATGACATGCTCAGTGTCATCATCATCATCTTGAACTAGAACCATGCTAATAGTGGTACCGACAGCGGCTAAATACAAAGTATAGTCACGGTGATAATTAGGGGGATGCAACAACGGAGCAGAAACAAGGAGGGCCTTGAGGTGCTTGAATGACTCTTGTGTAGCAGCATCCCAAAGGAAAGGGGTATCCTGCTTTAATAACCGTGTATAGCCTTTGGCCACTTCGGCATAATTTGGAATAAATCGTCGTAATTTTTTTTCTTTACCCTGCAAACTCTGCAATTGCTGTAAAGAAGCAGGGGGAGGGAGATTCAAGATGGCTTCAACTTTAAGGGGATTGAGACAGAAACCCTCTTGAGAGATGATGAACTCAAGAAGTCTGCCTGAATCAATGCAGAAGACACACTTATGTGGATTAAGCTGGATACGATAGTGTCGACAGCGGAGGAAAATTTCGTGAAGGTGAGCTAGATGATCCTGGCGCTTTGCTGAATGAGCCGGTAGATCATCCACGTAGGGTTGCACAATGTGTCGAATATCATGAAATGCATAACACATTGCACGTTGGAAGGTGGCATCGGCATTTTTTAAACCGAAGGGGAGTTTTTTATAAGCGAAAGTGCCCCATGGACAGATAAAGGTGGTCTTGTGTTGATCTGTAGGTGCAATATTAATCTGGTTATAACCAGAAAAACCGTCCATGAATGAGTATATTTCACTCCCGGCACACTCATCAATGAGATGGTCAATGAAGGGTGTAGGGAAGTTATCTTTGGGACAGGCGCGATTAATATCACGATAATCAACACATACCCTAATAGTGCCATGCTTTTTGGTCAAATGAACAATATTAGAAACCCAATCTATGAGTGGGATGGGGTAAATAAAACCAGCTTTAAGAAGCTTTTCAACTTCCACTTTAATAGCTGCAGCCTTTTGGGGGTGCACGGGGCGTAGATGCTGTCGAACAGGTTTGGCACCTGGATATGTAGGTATCTCATGCACCACGATACTAGCATTGATGCCGGGCATATCTTCATAAGACCAAGCAAACACATCACAGAATTCGCAAAAAAGATCAGTATAAAGCTGAATCCCCTTTGGAGTACAAGTTACTCCAACATGGACGTGCTCGACAATCCCTGGTTGAACAGAGATGTCGATTGGCTGAGTTTGCATAATGTTTCCCATATTCCCTTCAGAAGACACTTGATGAACTTGGATGGGTGTCTGAAGGGGTTGAGATGGGAGACAAGGAGCAAATTGCTCGAGACAAGTAAGCATTTCTTGATGGGCAAGGAGAAATGAGGAACGATGGTGATGATCAAACCAAGGGGGTTCCTCAAATGACATGGTTTCAATAATCGCTTCATCAGAAGGAAAAATTTCCTTTAACGGGTCTGAAGAAGCGCCATATCCAAGCCAAGGGGATTGAACGTACGAGTCGAGAGCTTTGCTCAAAGTAGCAGATTAAGAGGAGGGAGCCGATGCAGAAAAAAATTCGACGTAGTTGAGCTCGACAGGACTCAACGGCATCTCATCGCCCAGGATTCTATCTGATCAGTGGGGGGAAGAACCCAAGGATTAAAGCGAACATAAATCATATTAATGGGAGCAATGTTGGGAGGTGGGAGTGAAAAAATACCCATAAGGGTAGGATCTTTAAAGAGCCCAGCACCCACACTCTCAGACGGAATGGAGGTATGCTCCACAAAAGGAACGTTGCCATCGGAGGAGGAGGAGGCAAAGAAGGACAACTGGTCTACTGTGATGATCTTCCCCTGATGAGGAAAACAAATGACACGAAATAGAGATGAAGCCATGGCTCGCATGGCATATGTCTAGCTTCGTCCTAAAAGGAGGTTGTAAGTTAAATTGGCATCAACAACTTCGACCTCCACTTCGACTGTCTTCCCTTCCAAAGTAATAGGAAAGCGTTGGAGTATACCATAAGGACGAGTCTCTCTCCCATCAAAGGCTTCCAAGGTCGTAGGAGACTGGCTCAGAGTCGGGGAACCAATAGCCTTCCAACAAGCAACATGCATTATTCAAGTAGAAGCACCTTCATTAATGACGGTACGATGAATCATTTTAGAATTGATGATGACCTGGATAAGGAAGGAAATTTGGTGAGGCAGTCTCAGTATATGACTGTCTAGGTCAAAAGTGATCAGGTCTGAGTCGGCCGGGTCAATGCCACTGATAGCTGATAACAAGGACCTGAGAGGCGCAGCTCTAGAGGACTTCTAATGCGGACATAGCTGACAGAGCCTGGGCTAAGTCCTTAATGATGCTATAGTGCTGAGCAGCACAAGCATTAGGGTTTTATGAAGATTTCTGGGGCACACCTTTAGGAGGAGGTCGGATGACCACTTCAATGCTGGGTCGCTCAATATGAAGGGGACCAGAACTGGACAGAGGAGCACTAGAGGGGACCTCAGGCTCCTTCCCGGCTGACGACGGATACCATTTTTCCCGAGTACTAATGTGGGCGAGAATCGTCCTAGCCATAAATACTTGAGAACCAAAGGGAGAAGAGGACTGAGATGGATCAACCACCATTTGAGTTTGTTGCGAGGGAAAAGGCTCTTTGAGTACGGGAGGAGTCCCGAGGGCACCTTTCAACAAACGACTAACTTTAGACCGCCTAGGGTAGTCTTTGGTATAGTGATCCTCATCACAGATAAGGAAAGGATACTTAGGCTTGCATTTGGCACCTTCCTCAAGTGGAGGTTTAGGGGGATCCTGCTTCGGTTGATCAGCCTTATTCTTTCCTTTTCCCTTCTTTTTCCCTTTTGAGGCTTTATCTGTCGTGGTGGACTGGACGACATTAACCTCAGAAGTGTTATTAGAATTGGATATAGCCTAAGAAGTGTTTTCATTCGAAGCATTCGACTTTTGCTTCCCAGGGTTCACGGAATATTTCTTAGAGGATGTATTAACAGAACCAATGACGCCGTCAATAGATGGTGTTGGCGGGGCTTTGGAAGTTTCGGGCCTCGGAGCATCAAGCAAATAATCATATAGTGTACCAGACTGGGAGTAAACCAAGTTCAGGTACTCAGCACGCGCAATAGCCTGCTCTTCAGTTACACATGCCCCCATAGCAATGTCCCAGGCTATCGAACCGACAAACGAGGTTGTGAACCAGTCGGTCAAAAGCTAATCAGGAATCCAAAACTTAATCAAATGGCGACGTTGTCTCCATTCATGGATATGATTAGAGATATGCATGGCCGTTGTTTGTTTTAAGGATGTCAAGAGATGTGTGCCTGTCTCATATCGAATCAACAACTGAAAATGAGTTAAAAATGCCATAGACAATGAGTTAAAGTCCTGAAAATATCTGCGAGCTAACTCAATATACCATTTAGCAGCAAAGCCAGTGAGGGTCCGTTGAAAAAGGTGGAGCCGGATTGAATCGTCAAGCCACAAGTTTGACGAGCACCATAGATGATAAGTCATGACATGGGCTTGGGGATCTTCTCCAGCTTTACCGTCAAACTTGGGACAATCACCAGGAATATTAGTTAGAACCGACGACCAATATGGATTATGAAGAATAGGATCATTTGTCAGTTTGGACACATCTGGTAACTCCAACGTTGCCAAAAAGGGTAATTGAGGGTAAAAGGACATCTGAGGCCGTGGGTAGGAGGTAGCACCAGAATTCCACCTAGCTTCTTGTTGACCCCACTAATTTTGTCCGGACGGATTTGGACGAGAAGGGTTTTGTCCATAGGAATTTTGTCCATAGGGGTTATAGCTGTAACTGGACGGTTGACCCTGGATCTGCCCCCCAACATTCCACTGATTACCAACTTGGCCTGCAGGAGCAACATATGGTTGCTGGTAATTCTGGTAAGGACTCACCTACAGTTGTTGATAATTTTTGTATGGGGCAAATTGGGTTTGCCCTTGGGATTGCTGAAAACCATAAGGCGGCTAGGCTCCAAATTGAGCCTGGGAGCTAGGCTACGTTTGATAAGAAAGTTAAGATTGGGATCCAACCTGAATTTGAGGACCGAATTGGGTCTGAAGCCCAGACTGGGGCTGAAAACTAGATGGAGCTTGAGAAGCAACATTCATTTGAGTGCCTGGTTGAGCAGGCCCAAACGGATGTCCTTGAGAGAACTGAGGCTGAGCCATCTGGCTAGAAGGTTGACCTAGTTGAGATTGAGGTTGACCCATTTGCCTAGAAGGTTGAGTTTGCTAGGTATTGGGTTGTCCTTGCATAGCTGAGGGTTGTCCTTATTGGATAAATGGATGAGTAGACTAGACATTTGGTTGGCCCGGTTGGTTTTGAGGCTAACCAATTTGTCCAGATAGTTGACTAAGATGGATAGTGGGTTGGCCTTACTGAATGTAAGGCTGACCGAATTGCCTAGAAGGGTAGCCTTGCTGGACACCAGGTTGGCCTTGTTGTATGTAAGGTTGTCCTGGATTACCAGAAGGTTGCCCAAAATAGGTAAAGGAGGAACCACCAAAGGCCGAAGGTTTTCCCTGGAATGGTTGTCCTTGTGGGCCTCCAGATTGCCTTGGATAAGGTTGTTCGTAAGACATCTGACCTTGGTAGGGTGGTCCTTGAAAATTTGCAGGCGATGCTTGGCCAGCGTGATAAGTGGTGGTACCCAAAGCAACAGACAACAGAACTGAGACCTCAACCGCACGTTGATATGGCAGGGGTCCGGGGTAATAAATATGAGCTCCTCGAGAATCGTAATAATGAAATGGATTTTGGGGATCCAGATTCTGAAGAGCTTGTAAATATTGATGATATTCCCCCCTGTTGGAATGGAACCAGAAGAAGGTGGAGTACTTAGTGTAGGATCAACAATTTTGGATGTAGATGCCGATGGGCCAATATTCGCAGGTCCGAACGAAGGTCTAGCGACATTTGTCACAACTGAAGATGCAGTGACGACACTAACAATAGGGGCTGAAGAAGCCACACAAACAGTTGGAATAGTCGGGACTGAGGTGATAGACACATTGTGAATTTGAGGGGTAAAAGGCTCCAAAGTCGGAGTGACAGTACAAGACCACATGGAACTCGTAAGGGGAGATCGAGAACCCATAATATTTGCCAAAGCCTTATATCGTAAAGGCAACGTGACACCAAGTGGAGTGACACGAAAGGGCAAATTTTCTGGCAACACAGGGATTTCACCACTGGCCATGAGGGTTTCTTCACTCGGGATGGGGTTCATCTCATCCGTGTCGGAAGAAGACATTGGGACTGAGGCATAGGAGGAGTAACATGAATATCCTCTTCGGAAGGCTCCCAAACGGGGTTCCAATGAATATCGTAAGACATCCTATGGAGCGCGAGAGTTAAGTAGTTGGATACTCGGGATGATAGGAAGAGTATCACTAACAACCGGTACTTCGGAAGCTACAGAGGATGGAGACCCTTGGTCCCTTGGAACGGGAGACGGGATCGGTGATTCTGCCAAGATGATTTAATTCAAAATCCTGGGAAAAATAACGAGAAAGAACCCTACACAAGATAAAATGCAAACAAGATCTAACAGGGTAAATGTGAACGCGGCCAAATAAATTTTAAGACACAAGAACAGAACTTGACCTTTTCATCTTTAAAGAGTTGAGAAAAGGACGAAAATATGACTCTAGTCACCTTCGAATATTTAATGAGCTTGAAGTGACAAGTGCTCAGATGTACCTTTTCTTTTAGGGAGTCCGAAAAGGAACAAAAGTGACTACTTTGGAGAACTAGGAAAAAGGTTTACCAAACAACCCATAAAACTACAAATACACCTTGGCAGTCATATGAAAACCAAGGACTTTCCATACGACAGTCAATCTTCCAAATGCTGTGTTTGGTGTGTTACGGTTTGCAAGGTGGCAGACACGAATTCCTAAGGATATAGGATGATAACCTAGTGGGGTCTCCCAACATGTACTCAATGGTACATGGGAGCACAATTCTGTACTAGACCACTATTGAGTCATAGAAGGAGGAATCACCCAACCATGAGTGAAAGCAATAGCGACTAGGTTTAACGACATCGAAGCACATCTCTAGCCTAGACCTATAAATAGTGTATGTTATGTTCCAATGCGTTGTTAAGTTTATTCAGTTCATTTTAGAGTTGATCTTGAATTATGTTCCAGTTTTTTGGCCTTACCGTATGTATACAAAAAATCCTAGGATGCAGCCAAAATGAGCAAAATATCCTTTTACTTCAATGAAAACCTACCTACAGGAGGGTAGAGAGATCATTCCCAAACCAAGAAAACCAAGATAAACAAATGCAGTCACTTAATGCATACAGACATCAATTCCTATAGTGCACAGGTACTACTAATGAGAGATTTTGTCATTCGCTTTCCAATATGCAAACTTGAAATGCAAATTCACTTTCACTTTCATATACTAAATGAATGCAATCTTTTGATTTTGATGTCTTTAAATCTAAAAGAAACAAAGAAGCAAACAAACAAGTGTGGAAAAAAATAACCGGTTGATCCAAACAATCGTGATCTATGTTTGGTAGTGAAAAGAAATTGAATCAATACCAAAGATTGGTTCAATAATTGTCACTAAAAATCAACCAGAAACAAGCAATGGAGAAGGTCCAAATCAACAAGAAAGTTGCAAACGAACCTTGGGCAAACCAGCAACCAAGCCAATTTATTTCAAGAACTTGAAAGAATGAACTAGGTCACACGGGCAAGAATGCAAGATTCATTCAATAGAGCCAAAGAAAGAGTGCCTTAACTATAAACTGTGAAAAATAAGCTATTGAGAAAGAGGAAAAAAAAGTAAAGGATCAACAGGACTGGTGAAAGGAGGCAGAATTGAAAAAATCAATTCTACAGGAATCGTCGCGAGGACAACACAAGCAACTAGCGTTGATCAGCAACTAGCTATAGCAACAGAGCGACATCGTCGTGGAAGTACACGTCTTTCCCGCGACGTACCGATTTCAGGAGTCGTCGCGACTGTGCGATGGTATTCAGCGACGCACAGTACTTTACAAAAGAGTGAGCGTGACGTCAGCGCTACTGTTAAACTATTTTCCACGATGATGTTAAAAACAATGACAAATGAACAAAAGACTCCCAAACAAAAACCAGTCAATCCAACAGACAATAGAGGGATTTCCCAGATCGATCTAGGTGACCCAAAAGACTGATAGTTAATCCCTAAAATTCAAGAGAGACCAAATCAAAATCAAAACAAGAGCAAACAAGAGAAGAACATAGGACAAAATCCCCAACAGAGTCGCCAACTTGTGATGCAAGAAAGTGTTCCCTCTGCGGACAGAGGCAACCCCTCTAGCCCTAGAGTGGGTCTAGTCATAGCAAGGACAAATCAACAATAGATTTCCTTAAACAGTCATAGTTGGAGGCCTACCTCAACCGGTGGTCGATGGAGTTCCGTTGCGCTGCTCCAGCTTTCGCTTCCTTCTCCTCAATGAGTGATCAACCTGAAACAATGCAAAGGAAATACAACAAAGCACGTAACCGGAAAACAACAATGATCTATTTACTCACAAAGTCAAGAAGTCATGAGCTATCAAGTAAATTACATACAAGACATAGGAAAACATCATTGATTGTATTAATAATGAAATAAGAGCAAGCTTACAACCAAAGTCTTGACATCGCAAGCCTTCTCAGAGGGTCCAACCAATGTATTTCTCAAGCATTCACTCTTTGAAGATGGATCTCCCAACATACAAAGTTTCTCTCTCACTCATAAGTTTTAGCACAAAGTTAAGGGCACTTCACAACCTTCCACAAGCTATCAACAATCCCACACTTGTCACACCCACACCAGCTATCTATCAAACTCAAAAGCACTAACAGCACTGCTCAATCCAAGAATTTACCAACTAGCTGATCATAGCAATGGTGAGTGTTTAAATAGGAGAAGGAGTCTCCATGAAAGGTGGAAGAGAGAGCTTATCCCCAAGGAAGGTAGCGCAAATGACGGAACTGCCATACCAGAGGAGGAAGGGCGACACAAAC
The DNA here is from genome assembly GCA_031772625.1 of Pinus tabuliformis. NCBI lineage: Eukaryota > Viridiplantae > Streptophyta > Pinopsida > Pinales > Pinaceae > Pinus > Pinus tabuliformis. Next base: position 2,060,202,329 of record CM062818.1, read on the forward strand.
TATACCAACAACCAGGTCTGAAGACATCCAGAAGGCTGACTGTTGGAACGAATTTGCCCAATTTGGATCATCACGATTTTATAACTAAGCTTTAGTGCTGCCATCGCTAGTAGGCAATGTAGCCAGTTAGACCATTGCTAAAGATAGCAAGTAGCCTTGCGTCAGAGCATGAAATCGGACCGTCACGGGAAACAGATGCACTTCCGCACTGGAAGTGCAGCTGGACTATTTACAATCGTTGTTCATCGCATATATTAAGTCAATTATCGTAATGAGGCAAAAAACTTAGGAAAAGTGGGTCACTTGGCAACATAAGAGAGCATTATGAGAACATTTCACTGGGACACATGACATAGTGTAAGGACTGGGGTGAAGGCAGTGACAAATTACTATGTAACATTAGCAATCATTGCTAAACACTTTCAGGGATGGTGGCCAGCTGTGCTGTAACGGAAGCGACCATTGGCCTTTGAAATCCCCAAAAATAGTGCTCTGTTTACACAGAGAAATATGCTAAAACACAGGAAAAATCCTGTAAATGGCTTCATGGTGATCTTGAAATAATATACATTTGCATTTAGAAACCCCTTTGGGTCTGGATTCATCACATCGGCACGTTCCCTTTGTATTCCATTTATTTAATGAGAATGCCAAAATACATAGGAAAGTCCTTTTTCGGGAACTCAAAAATTATCAAATATCATCCCTAATCTTATCAGGTACAGCTATCACATTGCACATATATATATATATGTAGCGTCGCTTTGCTGTATTGATTGTTGTATCGCAATATTGTGTAGACCCGGGGTAAGCCATATGGCGTGGCCGATGCTGACGCGATCTGCCAATGCTAATATCAGCGATCACGATATCACCTGCCTGGGGTTCTGCCTTTGCCTCGTGGCATCGCCAATTACGATCCACAGATATCGATGATCGCGATATCGCTCAGCGTGGGGTCCCGCCTCAAGCCCCATGCCATGGCCACTGCCGATGCTAATCCGCCTATATTAGCGATCGACATATCGCTCGACCTGGTCCCGCCCTTATGTTATATATGCATGTTCCTTCCTCCAACCTGATTTGTCGGGGATCGGCAATCGGGGGTGCTTCCCCTTTCCGCTTAAGTCTGCCTTGGACCTCCTCCGATTCAATTTTCTTCATAAAGCCTTTAGGCCATTTTTTTTTGAAGATTTTCCTCTTTTTCCAAAGAACCAAGGCATCTTCCTTTAGTGATAACTTCTGCATCCTAAGTCCATTTTTTCCCATTCAAGTTGCAGCAAATTCAGAATGAGACGATCTCTGTAATGGGGCTAGTTCCATGAACTTCCTTGGACTTTAATTTTACTCAGTGAGGAATAATAGACTTAGGAGTCTATCCAAAATCAATTTTGGGTCATGCCTTCCCACTAAAAGAACTTTTGGTCTCCAAAAGACTGATATAATAATTTGAACAGTAAATGAGAGTGACTCACCCTCTTCTTTCAGCCTCCCTACGCTTTCCTTGCATAGTGCCTCTGAACCAAAGTTTTTGACCACTTCCCTTCTTGGATGGGCTGGTCTTCCTGGGAAGAACTGTCTTCCTCCTTGCCTTCCTGCAGAACTCCTGTTGAAATGGTTTATAGAAGGTAGTTTGAGCTTCTCACTACCTTGACCATTGATCCAAGGTGGCTCAAACAAATGTGAAGTACACCTACTTCACAAAAACTTTTCTTTGTACCTGTTTGACAAGATGTTCAAATACAAGGAAAACATCAACATCCATGTGTTCATGCATCTCATGCTCATGCATGCATTTCATCCTTCAACTTTCTCTTAAGCACATTGTACTTTTGAATTTGAAATGAAATATATTGTTGTAGCAACAAAGTGAGTCTCTTACTCAACCTTTTTCCATTCACCATCTTGGTAGAAACCTGCAACTTGCATCTCATCAACAAAGAAATGCTAATATATGCATCAATAGACATGAAACCTTAATTAGAAAAGAACTCTAACCATTTCTTACCAATCCAGTTCAAAGGTCTTTCCTTTGTCTACACATCAGCATTAACATGTGAATCATCTTGAGACACAACATTCATGGAAACTTCCTTTCCATTTCTGCCATCTTTTCTTTCCACTTTCTTCAACTTTCGTGGAAGCATTGCTAGATTCATAGTCCAACATTTTGCAACAAGATGTCCTTGCTTATGGCAGTAAGTGCAACACATGTGCATCCTCTTGATGGCATGATTTGCCTTTTCCAATGGACCTTTGGCTCTTTGCTTCTTTTCCTTCAAAAGTTTCCTATATGTGGCCATTCTCTTCCAAGATCTAGAAACATGATGGTTATCCAAACAACAAAAGGAACATGCAATTCTTTTCCCATGCTTATGTGGAAATTTACCATGCTTTGCAAAATCAAAAGGAATATGATTAGAACCAGATTTATACCTACCTCTTTCACATTTATTGCCTTAATGAGGAGGTGAAGCAAATGAAGAAGTGGCTCCCTTTGGAACGCCATCAATCTTTTCAAGGTTGTTAGAGTTTCCACAAATCTCTGGTTCAAGTGTGTGCTTTTGAACACCTTCATCCTACAAGTGATGTTTCAAGCTATTGCATTCCTCCTTAGCACAATCTTCACACTCTGCAATGCAACCCTTCCTTGGAGATGTTTCAATGGCCTTCATGGCAGCTTTGGAACTCTCTCCATAATATTGTCCATAGCCAAGACCCAAATACTTAAGCCTTTCCTCAACCATTATTGGTTCAACAATACCTTGTGCATGCTTTTCCAAGCCCTTTCCTTCATAGCCCATCTTGGACATTAGCTTGGAACCTATGCCTCTAGTATGTTTTTCAAAAGAACCAATATAATCATTCTTAGAAGAATTTGAAGACAAATTGTTATGGTTTACCTCTTCTTCAAGTTGATACTTGACCAAGGATTCTTTGGCAACAAAGAGTTGGGACTCCAACTCATGCATCCTCTTCAGGTTCATATTTGGAATATGAAGTTGCCTCTCCACTTCCTGCAGTTTGTCAGAAAGCATCTGCTTCTCTTCCTCCACGGAATTCAACTACTTAGACTGCTATCTAAGTATGTTGCTCTTCCATCCATCCTCATACATTTCTCTCACCTTGCCCATCATAATGAATAAGTCTTGCTTTATGTCTTCATCAAAGAGTCTTGTGATGCTAGAGGAATTCGAAGATACACTTGTAGAAGTTGTCATTATGCCAATGAACAAAGAACTTCAAACAAGATTAATAAAGAGCCTATTTAAGCAACCTTTGCAACAAACCTCTTGTGCTTTAAGGATTTCCTTGAGGTATTTTGGGATAGAAGAATGCCTTCAGCCCTTCTTCCTATTTTTCTTTCCTGGACGAAGCTATCAATAGCTTTCCCTTCACTTCTGAAAACTCAGAAAATAGTTAGTCTTCAAACAAGCATACATTAATCAGACAATCAATCCTTGACTGCCCAAACACCTTTTAAGCAAGCAATCTTCGCTCTGTCCATCAAGCATTCTGATATAACCTTATTTGAAGGTGGGTTTAACCAAACTTAGGCTCTGATACCACCTAATCTGAAAATGGGGCACTTAGGTTTCTTGTCTCACTTACAAGAATCTCTCCCACTTCCAAAGCTTTAAATATTCCCAAGTCTTAATGATTAACCTGTGCGGAATTAAATATGTGCTTGAATATATGGGTGTATGCTTATGTTTGTTTTAAAACTGCTATGTGATGTAAGTTCACTTGCTTATGCTGATATGTAAATACATAAAACAGTGAATAGTGCAACAATAAAACAAACGTGCAGAACAACAATGTTAACTAGGAGTTCACCCAAAACTCTTGGGCTACGTCTCCGTGAGCTCTAGTCAACTCGAACAAGCTCTCTGGGATTATGGAAAAGTTCTTTTTACAATCTCTTAGCTCAAATCCACTGTTTTACACCGAAATAATGGGTTTAGACACCACTTTATCCCTAGCTCTCGCTCTCACTCTTAGCTCTGGCTCTGGGTTTGGCTCTTCAGCTCTGGCTTCTTTAGTTTTCTGTAATGTATAGCTCTCTAGCTTTTCACTTGTCCTCCAAGTGACTCGCTTGGCTGCTCTACGCATTCGCTTTTTCTTTTTGCACTACTTGTTTTGCTGCTGCCCTTTTGCGCTGCTCTCTTTCACCTTAGCTTCCTACTTTGGCTTCACTTTTTGCTTATGCTCAGTTTCAACAACAACTCGAACAACCCCCTTTGTTCAATGTCAGTCTATGGATTTAAAGCCAATCAACGCTTGTCTGTTCATTTTCCCTCTCGGTCTCTCTGGCTTTCGGCCTTGGTCCACTCAAATCCCCTCTCTAAGCGTTAGAAATCATTGCTAAACGCTTTCAGGGATGGTGGCCACCTGTGCTGTAATGGAAGGGACCATCGGCCTTTGAAATCCCCAAAAATAGTGTTCTCTGTTTACATAGAGAAATACGCTAAAACATAGGAAAAATCCCGTAAATGGATTGATGGCGAACTTGAAATAATATACATTTGCATTTAGGAACCCCTTCGGGTCTGGATTCATTACATCGGTGCATTCCCTTTGTATTTCGTTTATTTAACGAGAATGTCAAAATACATAGGAAAAGTCCTTTTTTGGGAACTCAAAAATTATCAAATATCATCCCTAATCTTATCGAGTCCGGCTATCACATTGCACATATATATATATAGCCCTGCTCTGTTGTATTGATCGTCGCATTGCAATATCGCATGGACCTGGGGTAAGCCATATGGCATGGCCGATGCCAACGTGATCCATCGATGCCAATATCGACGATCACGATATTGCCTGGCCCGGAGTCCCACCTTTGCCTTGTGGCATCGCTAATTGTGATCCGCTGATATTGGCAATGGCGATATCGCCTGGCCCGAGGTCCCGCCTTTGCCTCGTGGCATCGCCGATTGTGATCCACCGATATCGGCAATCGCGATATCACTTGGCGCGGGGTCCTACCTCAAGCCCCATGGCATGGCCACTACCGATGCCAATCCACTGATATCAGTGATCAACATATCACTCAGCCCAGTGCTGCCTTTATGTTATATATGCATGTGCCTTCCTCCGACCTGATCGACAATCGAGGGTGCTTCCCCTTTCTGCTTAAGTCTGCCTTGGACCTCCTCCGATGTGATTTTCTTCATAAGGCCTTTTAGGCCATTTTTTTTTAAGATTTGCCTCTTTTTCCAAAGAACTAAGGCATATTCCTTCAATGATAACTTCTGCATCCTAAGTCCATTTTTTCCCATTCAAGTTGCAGCAGATTCAGAATGAGATGATCTCTGCAATGGGGCTAGTTCCATGAACTTCTTTAGACTTTAATTTTCCTTAGTGAGGAATACTAGACTTAGGATTCTATCCGAAATCAGTTTTGGATCACCACCGACCCCTACAGTTCATACAGACGCAAGGGAAGTTTTAGAATGATTGCCATCAAAAGTGGTACACATGCCTGCAACAGCTCCATTTGAATATCAAGTATAAGAAGGGCAGCACCAATAATGTCGCAGACTACCTCAACCAGCCACTGATTATGGCGTTAACCACCATGCTCCACTCTTGTGGGCAAGAGACTTCTAATTGGCCACTTCTCTACAAAAGCAACCTAGGATTCAGCCACACATACAAGACACTCTTGGAGGGTCAGCAAGTTCCAGATTTTCACCTTGAGGATGTTGTGTTATTCCACTTGGGACACCTTTGTGTTCCTTCAAGCGAGCATGCCAAAATTATTTGGGAAGCGCACTACATTCGAGTCGCTGGGTATTTCAGGGTCGAGAAAATGGTGGCAGTACTACAAAAGTATTTCTATTGGCCGAATCTTCGACAAGATGTCAGGAAGTACATCAGATTCTACACTACCTATGTCATCGCCAAAATGACCATCAAGAAGAAACATCATTATATTTCGTTTCCTACCCTTATTCGACCTTGGGAATCCATCTCCTCAGATTACATCTCAGGCCTTCCTTCTACTAATCATGGAAATGACTGTGTTTTTGTGGTCATCGACAGATTCGAAGATGTCCATTATAGCGGCATACAAGAAGAATATCACAGCATAAGCCACTGCTAAACTCTTCTTTGAACATGTGTGGGTCCACTTTGGGATCCCACAGTCTATCATCTTAGATTGAGACAACAGGTTCCTCAATACATTTTGGTCTACTCTCTGGTCGATGTTGGACACCAAGCTCACTAAGTCCACAACATTCCATCCCCAAACTGATGGCCAAAGAGAGGTCATCAATAGGATGATTGTACACATTCTATGCATGTACAACTCAAAGCATCCATGCACATGGGATGAGAGTCTCCCATATGTCCAACACAGCTCTAACTGGGCTCTCCACAACTCGCCTATATCGAGTTGTCAAAGCAGCCCAACTACTTCACCAGGGCAAGTGGCTCACCAGGGACCAAGTTCAGCAAAAGTTTCCTCATCTCATGAAGTAAATCAACGCAATGGGGATCATTGCTTCCTAAGGGGGCGTTGGGGGGGGGGATGATCCTGGTGGATATTGGTGGCCACTCACCTATTCCACTTGGACCCCCACCATTGTTTCTTTCAGTTTTTCATTACTATTTTTGGTAGATGTTTTGGGCCCTGAAATTCTGGAGCCGTTTTGAGGCCCTAAATGAGGTTTTTGGGAAAATTGGGACAAAAATGAACTCTTGATTGATTTTGTTCATTCAAAAGTTGCATTCCTCGGGCATATATTTCTAACGAGGTATTGTGCACATCAAATGGAGATCGTATTCCAAAGTTACGACCCTGGGAAGTTGATGTACCAATTTACCCAAATGGGGCCCATGGTTTAGTGCTTCATCTTCTAGGGTTAGGTTTTTGAATGTTTAGGGTTTTCCATTGTTTCTTAATAATAAATAGGCCTTTGGCTTCATTGTAACACATTTTAGAGGCATGTAGTCACCACATCTCTTCTCAGAGATAAACTACCATAGCTCAAGCTAGCCTTATTTCCATTTTGTTTGTAAGCATATTTCAGTATTTGATATTAATGAAATGAAGTGTTATGTCTACTGCATATCTGTATTTATGGTTATATTTGTAACTTTTTGAGTTCCTATTTAAATCTAGATCAGTGGTATCAGAGTGGTCTACTCTTTCTCTATTTTTGTTTGCATGTCCCCAACAAGGTCGGGATATAAGGAGTTAGGGCTCGATCTGGTTGAACCTTTGCAAGATCAGTCTCGCAAACCCCAATGGCCGCCCATGGGGGAAGAAAATAAATATGAGGGGATAGGAGATCCTGTCAAAATATTGCTCGAGGAGGCCCTCGAGAAACAAAGGAACGCCATGATGGATAACTTTGCCTAGATCCTACAACAATTTTCCACCGGTGGAGCATCCACATCCAGCAGTCACTCTGGAGGCTTCAATCCTTTTTAGGTACTAGTAAACTTTTATATTACCATATTTGAGGGCCAAATAGATGCAGACACCATAGATAAATGGTTAAATCTTCTAGAAGGATATTTTTTTGTTCATGATTTTCCCAGCCGAGAAAATATTACTTTTTCTCTTCTCAAAGTTTCCCCCCACGTAGAGGACTGGTGGGAAACCTATTATGAGCAGAAGGATGAAAGTACAACCTCACTATTTTCAGCAACACCCACTTGGAATTCATTCCAGGATGCCATCAAGGAGCACTAATACATTGTTGGGAGCTATCAGGATATATACATAAAGTGGAAATCGCTATGGTAGGGAAGGGACTAAGATTTGTCGGAGTCTACAAATGTTTTTCATACCCTTCATACAAAGTTGGGTATCAAGGATTCTTAGAAACATTTGGTTATCAAGTACCACAACTACCTACATAGGTACATCCAGGATGAGATGGAGTTCCCATACATCTCCTCGCTCATCACGACGTATCGATATGCCATCAAGATTGAGCAGAAGTTTAAACAGATGAAGCCAGAGTTTGGATCTGTGAATCTGAAGCGAGGGAAAGGTGCCCCCAAATCGCAGAACAAAGGACAAAGCCAAGGCATGGCACCCTAGGACAACCCACGAAAGCCATAAGCAAAGAAAACCATTGTGAGGCCAAAGAAGGACATGGGAAACTGGCGTGAGTTCCATAAGGGCTCCACGCACAACACAAGTGAGTGTCAGGCCAAGTAGTCACTGGTGATCGATCTGAAGGCTTCATAATTAGATGTAGGTTCTGATTCTGAGTCAAAAACTGACAAGGGGAATGAAAAAGGGAAGCAAATTATCGATGCAGATCCCAATGCACCATTTCCACCATGAAGATCCAGAAGGAGGAACCAGAAGATCCATCTTCCACTCCCAGATGTGGGTAAAGGGTTCCCCACTACAATTCATTATCGACAGCGGGAGCCAAAAGAAACTCATTTCGATAGAGGTCATGAAGCAACTTGGATTACCGACCATAGCACACCCACAACCATGCACCAGCGGGTGGCTTCACTAAGGACAAGATCTTCGCGTGAGCTAGCAGTGCCACCTTCCATACAACATCAAGCCCTTCACGGATGAGGTATTATATGATGTTTATACCCTTGATGTTTGCGTTGTATTATTAGGCAAACCATACTGGTGGAAGCGACATGATATATATGAGGCAAGGCATCACACAGTTAATGTTACTTTGGGAAAAACGTTGTACAAGATACTAGAGGTAGCGTCACCTATCGCCATCTCTTTGGTTACTACAAAACAATGTAGTAAGTTCATTTCCAAAATAGGGAAATTTATTTTCTTGATGATATGCCCTCATGGAAAGAAGAAGACAGTGGCAAAAACCTCGAGACAAGGCCCCTACACATGACAACAACAGATGGACATGGTCATGGAGGAGTACGAGGACATCTTCACCTCCCCCGCAGGGGTGCCTCTACACTGTCAGGTCAAGAAATCCATTGATTTGACCCCAAGTGAACCGGTGCCCAATGGATCAATCTATCAGAGCTCCATTTTGGAGAATAATGAAATCCAGAGGTATATTCAATAGTTTTTGCAGAAATATCACATTCGACCGAGTTCATCACCCTTTGGGAGCCCAATCGTGTTTGTACTGAAGAAGGATGGAAATTGGAGACTTTGTAAAGACTATCGAGCACTGAACAAGATCACTGTCTAAAATAGTTACTTGATCCCATGTATTGATGACCTTCTAGACCACCTCAAGGGGGGAAAATATTTTAGGAAGATCGACTTGACGTCTGGATATCACCAGGTACCAACGGAACCCTCCGATGTGTGGAAAATTTCCTTCAAAGCTAAGGAGGGACTTTTTGAATGGTTAGTAATGCCTTTCAGGTTGACGAATGCTCCAGAAACCTTCATGAGGTTGATGAATGACATCTTGCAGCCATTCACCAACTCATTTGTAGTGGTATACTTAGAATGCATCCTAATCTTTAGCCAAAGTTGGGAAGAGCACCTCCACCACATCCAACAGGTTCTCCAAACACTGCGGAAACACAAGTTGTGTGCCAATTTGGAGAAATGCACTTTTGGCATGACCTAAGTTAAGTATCTGGGATATATTATTGATGAACGGGGGGTGCACGTGGATCCACCCAAGATCCAATTCATTGGGGATTAGCCAGCCCCAACCACTCTAACAGATCTCCGAAGCTTTCTGGGTCTTGCAAATTTCTACCGCAGGTTTGTGTTGGGATTCTCACATTTCACTTGGTCCTTGAGTCAAGTCACCAAGGGAGGAGCAAAAGAAAATTTATTTTGGTCTAAATATCAACAAAAGGAATTCACAGAGTTGAAACATCGCCTCTGCTCTGCACCAGTGCTCACATTACTAGACTTGCGACAACCATTTGAGATCGAGACAAATACCTCTGACTATGCTATTGGGGCAATCCTTACTCAACAGGGGCATCTAGTGGCATATCACAGTGAGACACTTTCAGACACAGTCTAGAAGTATTCCACTTATGACAAAGATATGTATTCCATTTTGCAGGCCTGCCAAAAATGGAAGCATTACATTTTTGGGAAGGAAACGATCATCCACACAGACAACCAACCCTTGTGGTTCATACAGACACAAGGGAAGTTGCAGAATGATTGCCATCATAAGTGGTCCACATACCTGCAACAATTCCATTTGAATATCAAGTATAAGAAGGGCAACACCAATAATGTTGCAGACTTCCTCATCCAACCACCGATTATGGCGTTAACCACCGTTCTCAACTCTTGTGGGCACGAGACTTCTGATTGGCCACTTCTCTACAAAGGTGGCCCAGAATTCGGCCACGCATACTAGATGCTCTTGGAGGGTTAGCAAGTTCAATATTTTCACCTCCAGGATGCCCTGTTATGCCACTTGGGACACCTTTGTGTTACTTCAAGCGAGCATGCCAAGATGATTTGGGAAGCACACTACAGTCAAGCCACTGGGCATTTCGGGGTCGAGAAAATGGTGGCAATACTGTAGAAGTATTTCTATTGGTCAAATCTTCGATAAGATGTCAGGAAGTACATCAAATCCTGCATTTCCTACGCCATTTCCAAAACAACCATAAAGAAGCAAGGCCTCTATACTCCGTGCCCACCCCTAGTCGACCTTGGGAATCCATATCCATGGATTACATGTCGGGCCTTCCTCCTACTAAGCATGGAAACGATCGTATTTTTGTGGTCGTCGAAAGATTCTCGAAGATGGCCATTATGGTGGCCTGCAAGAAGAATATCATAGCAGAAGCCACTGCTAAACTCTTATTTTAGCGAGTGTGGGTACACTTTGGGATCCCACATTCTATCATTTCAGATGGGGACATCAGGTTCCTTAGTACATTTTAGTCCAGTCTTTGGTTGATGTTGGACACCAAACTCACTAAGTCCACAGCTTTCCATCCCCATACTGATGGCCAAAGAGAGGTCTTCAATAGGATGATCATACACATTATGTGCATGTAGAACTCAAATCATCCACGCACATGGGATGAGAGCCTCACGTATGTCCAACACAACTATAATCGGGCTCTCCACAGCTCAACTGGCCATAGCCCTTTTCAGGTGGACTTGGGATTCTAGCCACTATGTCCCATTGATGTGGCCATACCATTTGCACCTACTCAGGCAGATTCAGATCATGTCCAGTCTGAAGTAGATAAGGCAAACAACTTTATTAAGCACATTCAACATATCCACCAGCAGTTCCATGACATTCTGGAAAAATCAAATTCCAAGTACAAGTAGCGACATGATCAACATTGGGTGCCACACAAGTTTCACGTGGGCGACAAATTCTGGTTGCATATGCAAAAGGAATTCCTTATTGGAGCCTATTGGAAAATTAGACCACTCTTATATGGTCCTTACACCATTTCCAAGTCTATGGGATACAATGCATTTGAGCTCAACATTCCCCCATTCCTTGGCCTGCACCCAATGTTCAATGTGGACCGCCTTCGACCATACTTCCCACCATTGCTAGACACAACAGAGATTACAGAACAACTAACACCTATAGAGTTAAATCCAGATTGCATGGAACAAACCATAATTGATCATATCATGGACATGTAGATCAGGAACACCTAACAACAAAGGATCCAAATATATCGAGTTGTCAAAGTAGGCCAACTCCTTCACTAGGGCAAGTGGCTCACGAGGGACCACGTTCAGCAAAAGATTCCTCATCTCATGGAGGAGCTCAACGCAATAGGGATGATTGCTTCCTAAGGGGGGGGAATGATCCAGGTGGATATTGGTGGCCACATTCCTATTCCACTTGGACCCCCAGCATCGTTTCTTACATTTTTTCAGTTTCCTTATTTGTAGCACAATTTGCTATTTTTGACAGTTTTTTCGGGTCCTGAACTTCCAAAGCTGTTTTGAGGCCCTAAACGACATTTTTTTGGGAAAAATGGGACCAACATGGGTATTTAATTGATGTTGTTCATTCCAAATTTGTAGTCCATGGATATATATTTCTAACGAGGTAGTGTCCATGTCAAACGAAGATCGTATGCCAAAGTTACGACCCTGAGAAGTTGACATACCACTTTACCCAGACGGGCCCCATAGTTTGGCACTTCATCTCCTAGGGTTACGCTTTTGGATTTTTTTGGTTTTCCATTGTTTCTCAATAATAAATAGGCCTTTGAGCCTCATTGTAATGTAGTTTAGAGGGATGTAGCTACCACATCTCTTCTTAGAGATAAGCTACCATCGCCCGAGCTAGTCTTATTTCCATTCTGTTTGTAAGAATATTTTAGTATTTGATATTAATGAAATGAAGTTTTATTTCTATTGCATCTTTGTATGTATGGTTATATATATAATTTGTTGTGTTCCTATTTAAATCTGGATCAGTGGTATCAGAGCGGTCTATTCTTTCTCTCTTTTTATTTGCATGTCCCCAACAAGGTCGAGATATAAGGAGTTAGGGATTGATTTGGTTGAACCTTTGCAAGATCAGCCTCGCAAACCCCGACGGTCTCCCATGGTGGAAGAAAATAAAGATGAGGGAGCAGTTGATCCTATCAAAATATTGCTCAAGGAGGCCATCGAGAAACAAAGGAACGCAATGATGGATAACTTTGCCCAGATCATTCAACGGTTGCCCACCGATGGTGTATCCACATCCAGCAGCCACTCTGGATGCTCCACTTATTTTAAGGTACAATTCAACTTTGAGATTCCCATATTGAGGGCCAAATAGATGCAGTCGTTTTATATAAATGGTTAAATTTGCTAGACGGATATTTTCTTGTTCATGATTTTTCCAGTCGATAAAATATTACTTTTTCTCTCCTCAAATCCGCCCCACACGTCAAGGACTGGTCAGAAACCTACTGTGAGCATAAGGATGAAAGTATGACCTCATTGTTTTCAGCCACACCCACTTTGAATTCATTCCAAGATGCCATCAAGGAGTAGTACTACCCTTTCGGGAGCTATGAGGATAAATACATAAAGTTGACAACGCTGCGGCAGGGAAGGGACCAAGATGTGACGAAGTTTACCAATGTTTTTCATACCCTTAGTACAAAGTTGGGTTCAAGGATTCTGAGAAACATTTGGTACTCAAGTACCACGACTACCTACACAGGTACATCCAAGATGAGATGGAGTTCCTAGGCATCTCCTCGCTCAGACCAGCGTTTCGATACGTCGTCAATATCTAGCAAAAGTTTAAACAGAAGAAGCGAGACTTTGGATCTATGAATCTGAAGCACGGGAAAGGTGCCCCGAAACCACAAAACAAAGGACAAAGCCAAGGCATGGCATCCCAGGACAACCCACCAAAGCCACAAGAAAATAACAACACCACGAAGCCGAAGAAGGATATGGGAAAGTGGTGTGACTTCCATAAAATATCCAGTCACAACACAAGTGAGGGTCGGGCCAAGAATTCACTGGTGGTTGAGCTGAAGGCTTTGGAATCAGATGCATTTTCCGACTCTGAGTCAAAGCTTGACAAGGGGAATCACAAAGGGAAGAAAATTATTGATGTGGAGCCCAACGCCACCGTTTCCACCACGAAGATCTAGAAGGAGGAACCCAAAGATCCAGAGGAGGAGGAGCACCTCTTCCACTCCCAAATGTGGGTAAAGGGTTCCCCGCTACAGTTCATTGTCGACAGTTCATTTTCTGTGAGGTGGTGGTATAACCGTGTCTGTTGGTCATATCTCTATCCATGTGCACACATATTATGTTTTCTCCTTTCAACTTTCTACCCTAATGCAGTGCTAGTGGGGCCTTGAGGTGTGGGCTGCATGGTGTTTTCTTTGACATCTCATTGGTGGTATATACACATAACGAACCTTGGTTCTGGTATAACCTTGTTGTGCGCTCCCCCATACATTTTATAATGAGCCAAGACTGGAATGGGCTATCGAAAGGCCCCTTATCTTGTCTTTAGGGTTATGAACCAATACCACACTTTGGAAATAACTTCAAGGAGCTCGACTAGTTTCATGTCAAGGTGAGGTTCATAGGGTCCATTAAAGCCACCATCTTTGCGTTAAGGGGGTATTTAATGTCGTTGTTGCATTGATGAATGTGTATATGTGGCTCCTTCAACTAACTCCCTGCAAAAAGATGGAATGAGGACAAGTCAACTTGTCATAACGATATTTCCATGTGAGAGCATGAAAGAGAATAATTAAAAAAATAACTAATTTATTCAAGGAGCATGAACCATAAATAATCCAAATTAAGGTGTTATGGGTTGCATGGGTTGAGCGAGTCATGCTCCAATTTTATTTGAGACAAATTTTAACTAGGCACTCACTAGAACCGCCATCCACCAATGACTCTAATATTCGTGTTTCACATGGGGATGGTGTACTCATGGAGCGAGTGCCTTGAAACACTAGTGAACATGCATTATGAAGGGTGAGGATATTTAGTCATGTCAATCTAGGGTTTCGAGGGTGCGAGAGAAAGACAACATTGTTGTGACTCTAATGCACATGTTGAGATGGGGGGGGGACCATGAACCTAGGGGACACAATACACAGTGATTCTTCCCATGGTGTTAGACAATGCGTGTGAGAATGTGCCCTCTCTCTATGAAAATTTAGGGTTTCTCCCAAACCCTAATATGGACAACAGAATGACATCCGACATGAAGCCATGTAAGTCCACACACAGTGCCTCCACCAATTGAGAATGTACATTATAGGAGGATAGGTTTCAAAGTCACGGGGCTTTCAATGCTCCTTGCAACAACAAACCTCCCGACCCTAATGCAATCATAAGGTTCTTAACTGGGGTAAAGCATGACGTGCATATGTAATGCATGAAGAGTAAGTGGGTGCATCAACATGGTTTGATAGGAAGGGTCACAGGAGGAGTACCTGGCTGAAGGCCTTATCGAAACCCTAGTAGCCTGGGGCGAGTGGTGGGGTACCCAAAATTTTGAATATGCCCAAAAATTTGGGTGGTGTTGTAGTGGCTACAACAATTGGCGAACCACTGGTAGAATCTAGTATCTCTGTCAATGCCCCTGTAATAGTCTAAGTGCAAATAATGATGCAAGGGAATATTGAACAGATGTTATGGAAACCTCTTGCATTTCCGCGACCTTTGCAGATATGCCTTCCCTTTGTGTCTCAGCTAGGTCTTTCCAGTAAGTAAACACCCAATTAAAATTTCACACATGCTGGTAGTTGATGATGATGCGAAGAAAGGGGCAAAGGACTTATTGTATTCAGAATTTTAAAAGTAAATTTCTGGTGTTGCTCCACTGCCAACGAGCCTGGTCAATACCCTGGGGGAGTTGTTGCATTGTCTCTCTGTGTAGGAATCCTTTCTCAATCATTTGCCATTTATTTAATTTTATATTCTTTTATGTGTGCATTTGCACTTATTAACTAGGTGTTCATTGTGTCAGGGAGGATGAGGGATCCTGACTTATTTTATGAGCAAGAGAGGTTGTTTTTTGTTTGACAGCAACTAAGAGATATCCTAATTTAGGTTTTCCCTTATGCCAAGCTTCCACATCTCATTTCTAGTTTGCAAGTGAATGGAGAACACGATTCATCGAAACATTCAAGACCATGCTGAGCACAAGGTTCATGTTATGGGTATAGGTCATTCAAACTGATTAGTATTCCCCATAAGCAATATGTTCTTATCGTCCCTGTTAATAAACTATACTCATAGGAGAGATATCTAGGAGGTAACTTTGATGACTGGTTCCAAGAGAGGCTACCCATAGGCGTAACCATCACAACTTCATAATCATTAAGGCTAGGGTTTTAGTTCTAGGGTTAGGTGACCATGGAACTCTCCTATGGTTTCGATATGTGCGAGGAGGTTAAAGCCATCACTTTAAGGTTTGAGAAAGTGAAAAAGGTGTCAGAAAGCTATCCACAATACCCAAGGTTTGAAATATTTCAGGTTCAAGAAGGCTCATGCAGTGGTATGCAACCTAGAGAGAATTTCCAGGCTAGGTCAAAGGTGAGTGGGTGCCCAACAAGAAGAGAGACACATGATGGCCTGCAGAAGACATGACTTATGATGCAATGTAATTCTATGTGAAAAAGAGATCATCTAATTTAAAATTAAAGGACCAATGCAATGCATATGCAGAGATTTCATGGATGTCATATAACAATAAACAAATGCAAGGATATGAGTGCCAAAATAAACATGTAGGAAACTAAACTACCTACAACAACGAAAATGAACATAACAAATTTAAATCATCAAGCAAATTCTAATCAGCAAATGAATAAGAAAAACCTAAGACCTAACTAGTCTAAACCCTAAATCCTAATTTAATTAAAGAGGAGGTCAGGTCATGCGAAATCAAATTTCCAATATAGCCACCACAACAATTCCCAAGCTGAAAAAACAAAGATGATGGAAATTAGAATTGTGAAAAGAGTCGTGCAAAAAATACAATTCTTACATGTAAAGCATGCACAACAGAAAGAAAATCACGTCTACTTACAGGGAAACATGCCAGAAAAGACCTTTCAAGGCAAAATACAACCCAATCGTGGTAAACCTGAATCACAAGCATGAAATTTATAGTCATCCAGCCATGAACTACATCTGTTCATGCTTAACCTTAAATCCAATGCAAGTAAAGAAAGATGTTGTTGGCTAGCAAAGGAATCTGCCAGACTAATCTGATCAGCAACCCTATCATGATGTAGAGGATGATCAACTTGATAATTCTTAAAAGAGGGGCTTTTGCTAGATGTAACTGATATCCCTAAGGATTCAAATACAGAAACCATAATTTCAAAAACCCTAGTTTGAAATTGTTCGTAGACTTCATCAAGGGCATGAGGACCTGACATCACCATCAGCAGAAGCTGAAATGCCTCATCGTCCTGACTGATCTCTGAACCTTCAAACAACACACCATCAAACATCAGTAGCTTCACAAGGTTTGTAGATGCATGTATATGGTTATCATTGGTTGTGACTAGACAACTATCAGTGAAAATATTGTGGATTAGATCCGATGTGTAAATATTGATAGATGGGCATCTCGACAGATCAGATTATTTAGATTTCTAAGAATGAAATGAATCAACCAAAAGAATCTTAGGCAGAGGGGAGGTTAGGCAATTGGCACCTTCCCATATAGGATATTGTAAGACATCATTGGATAGTGAATGTTGACAAAGTGTACTGGCTCGGCAACAATAAAAAAGATTTGAGACAATGGCCAGAGCACTCCCTTCAACAAACCAATTAGGGTATAGAGGTTGAAACACTATTGGGCAGCGGACCCCCCCACAATAGGGTTTTGGGTCCTAAAGCATGAGTTATTGTCAATCTAATGCAAAGACTCCACGAAGTACGGGCACGGAGCGCGAAAGTCTAGGATGAGTCATAGGGTTGTCTGCCCTAAGACTTCTAAAATAATGTAAAGTTGAGTCAGCCTACCCATGGTCTGCGAACCATGGGATTGTATAAATAAAGCGAGGCTCTAAGTGTAAAGATAGTTTTTAGAAGAAAATCAAGTAATAGATAGATGTGAAGGCATGGTTAGAAGATAGAAGTGGATTTGAAGTGTATTGGGTTGTAGCAGTAGGTAGAGGCTCTACAACTGAGTGTATAGAGGCCTAGTAAAGTCCGTAGCTGAGTGAGCGGACCCCTGCAGCTGAGTGCGTAGGGTGGAGTCGGGTCTGTATTGAACTGAACTTGAAATAATTATTAACAAAGCTAAGTTGATTCAGCATATTGTGCATCTATTTCATAGATCTATATCTTGATGTTATGCGTTAATGGTATTTGTTTATTTATATGCACGCACTTGTATGAATTCTTATGTATGAAAACCTTCTAAGTAATTAAGTGAATAGAACCTAATTAAGGAAGACTTGGGTATTTAACACTGGTCGTACTGTGGCTAGATCTGTGCGAAGGCAATATCACAGGACACAAGAAGCGCACTGGTGCGCGTAACCTAGTAAGCGCAAAGGTTCAATCGCGTACCTATCAGACATCCCCAGGGTTCAGAAACTTGGTTCCAGCACCCTCCCATACTACTTTGGGTGATACCTTAGTTCGCGCTTCGTGAACTGTTGCCGAAAGGGCCAGTAGTACCAGGATTTGCTTGGCTAAATCACTTCTAAACCTGGGTCAAGCCCCACTAAGCCAACAAATGGTTCTGTGCTAGGACCAGGATCTGCCTAAGGGATGTCTGATGTCATGCCACTGGAGCCCAACAAAGAAGGAAATTGAAGAGTGGTTGGAAAATAGGATTCACGAGTTCACGACACAGGAAAAAAGAACTCCGCAGGTATCTGAGAAAAGGTGGCTAGATCGCTATGTGTATATGGAAATCCATGAGATTTTCTTCGCATCCTTTCCTTTTGAACTGTATGAGTGTGTTGCGAGGTTAGCCGACAGCCAGGGAAGGTGTAAGTTCGACAAACCAATAGTGTGGACTTCGGAATTAGTGCGCAGACTAGAGGAATCAAAATATAGGATTGTGCGGGTTGTGGACCATTTGCTCGACCGGATAATAGGGGGATTTATCACTAAGTTCGCCGTAGACACAACCATGAGCTACAGCGAAGTAGAATGACGCTTCCTCAACAGGTCGCGAGGTAAGTATATTAAGTCTTTAAATACTTGGATTAAGATGCTATTGTGTGAAAAGAGGGTCATGAGAATATATTAATGTTTGGGACAACACGGAGCGGAAAGATCTACAAAAGCAGTGAAGAATTAGGAAATAGTCCCTTAATTTCACCTTCGCGAGAGAGCAAGGAAGAGCTCGCTAAGGTCTCTCCAAGAAGTGCAGTCAGTTTGATAAGGCAGCATATTCTGCAGTTACCACCTACACCCACACCCCAACCTGCTTCACCTTCATATCCACCCACTCCACCTCCACCACCTCCACAGTTTAGTTTGGCGAATGCGATCAAACTACCAGTATTTAGAGGGGTAGGGAATGAAGATCCGAACCAATTCTGGTTCGTGGTAAGAGCAATATGGGAAGCACAAGGTGTCATAGATGACAATATTAAGAAGGCTACATTGGTAAGCACGCTACAGGATCATGTGTTGACATGGTATATCAAGCACTCTAACGACCACCCGAACGCAGGAATAGTGGAAATCTAGATCGCGCTAAACAGGGAATTCAACAGGCCAAAGTCAAAAACCCAATCAATCATCAGGTTTAAAGAGATCGTGATGCTTCCAGGCAAGACTCCCTGGGATCTGGATGAAATACTGAAGAGTATGATCCGCGAGGCCAATATGACACTAACGTATGCATAGTATCATGCATGGTTTGTAGCATCCCTGACACCGCACTTGAGGATGGTGCTGTCACAACAAAAACTTTCCACCCAAGCCGAAGCATTGGAAATGGCAATGAGGTTGCATGAGACCCTGATACAAGACCTTGGGTTGGGGGTTCAAAAAATCCATGCGCAACTACAGAATCTATGCTTGGAAATGCAGAGTTTGATGTAGGATAGGGCACCGCGGCCAAAGGCACACAAGGAAGTATGGTGCGTAAAATGCAAAGGCCAGGGCCATGACAAGGACCACTATCTAGTATTCACGAACTACTTGGCAGAAGGGGGACCAATGTCATTGAAACCAGAGGCACAAGCAGGGCCAAGTGCGACACCCGTGTTATGGTGTGCGATCTATCAGATAGGAGGAAAACACACAACGGATAATTGTCACTTGTTGCAGAAGTATACATAGACTCCCTAGCAGTTGTTTTGTAATTTCTGTAGGTCGGTAGGCCACGACGAGCGCACTTGTCACAGCTATGAGTTAATGATGGATCAAACCCCATCCTACAGTATGCAGACAGAAACGTGAGCCCTTGACTCAGCTGCGGGGATGACACACGCTGGATTTCAGGGGCGAGGTTGAGGATGAGGAGGAATGGGACCAAGAAGAGGCTGTGGACAGTTAAATTGTTACAATAGCGGAGGACCATGGAACTATCCTCGTGATTTTACCAACTCGACAAGGATCTCCTACTCGTATTGTGCTCAGTTTTATCATGAAACAATAGACTGTCCTACATTGATCACACAGATGCACAAAAAAGGGGTATTCCAGCCTCCTCTGACTCAAAATATACAAATTATTAGGTTTGAACCACGCGAAGAAGACCCGAATGTAAACATGATGCTAAAAAGCAGTGTGACCACGGGAGAGGATAAGGGGAAGCAGCCAGAGGAAGATACATGGGTCCGTAAGGCTGCTGCAAAGGAACCTGAGTTTGACTTAGAGCGCGTAAAGGAGACGTTCATGGAAGCTAAGAAGAGCTTCACGGAGGCCCCCACTTCAGGTAGTAAGGATCAACTAGAGCCAGGAATGGATCCTTCAATGCTTACTACCTTTTTCGAGACATGCATGAAACTGTTGCATGACAATAAGGCAGTTAAGGGACTACATGAGCTGATCATCAGGTGCGTGGGGTCAGGAGAACCATGCGTAGTCTGGAAATTAGGGAGGCATGCATTGTGCACCGGGAAGGAAATGAGATTGATTGCACAGATTGGTGAATATGAAATGGATCAGGTAATCCTAGATCTAGGTTCAGATGTGAATGTATTACCAAAGAAAACATGGGAATGCATGGGCAGGCCCACGTTACAATGGTCCCCTATTCAACTATGAATGGCGAACCAATAGAAGATTTTTCCCATGGGGAGGTTACAAGGGGTAACAGTCGATATTGAAGGTGTGAGCATGCAGACAGAATTTGAAGTGATAGAGATAGTCGATGATAGCAATCCCTATCCCGCATTGTTAGGAATAGACTGGGCCACTGATATGAATGGAGTCATCAAACTGAAGAAGTAGAAGATGATATTCGAGAAAAAGTCACTACGCGTAGTAGTCTCGCTAGACCCAGCCGAAGGAGCATGCTACACTGAACCAATGCGCGACGATGAAAGTGACAATGAGCTAGACTATATTTACCAGATAATGGTGTGTGACTAGGATCAAGTGAATCTAACTGCAGATGGGAGAATCTCATGGGAGCACGAAAGCTCGTACACTTCGGATTCAGATGAAGAAGTAGAGCGCTGGCAGAATCGGTTTCATGAAGTGACAACGCTAAATTGCAACATGATGATTAGATCACTGCATTGCGTGACAACAGAGGCACGAGAGTTGATGACATATGATGGATTGACAGCGGTGGATGAATTCTTGAGAAAATTTGAAAGCGCAGTATCAGAACAGTAGCGGTTCAATGCATTGAAATGGGCACTACACGCAACACCCGCACGATGGTGGAGTACACATCAAGGCAAGTTTGAGGACTAGTGCAGATGTAGAATGATGATGTGCCTGTAGTTTAGAATACCCCAACTTCGACCAACAATCGGGCAGCCAGGACAGAGCAACTTGCGCACTCACTTGTGTCAATGGGTACGGACGTGTGCTGTGCAGTCCACACGAACATACGCCAAATTAGGGATCGAAAATTAGAATAGAACACAGCAGCAGGAAAAGCGACGTGCACCACAAACGTTCCACGCAGAAGCATTCAAAAAGGTATGCGGAATCCTGAACAGGGTTCACCACGTGAGATGAGCTAACTGGGACCTATGCATACCAGTGGTTCGATGGGCCTATAAGGCCATGTGCAAAGACCTGAGCGTGGAAAGGATTCCAATACTAAAGATCAGAGACGATACCATAAGAGCAGAGAGGAATCCTAATGCAACAACTCCTATAGTTGGGACAGTACGTGAGGAACCGAATGAAGGAATTATGCAGTTACGGGAAGCCATTCAGCGAGGGAATATTAAACTTCACAAACTCAAAGAAGATTGGGTATGACTAAGGAGGAAGAGCATGTTAATGGACGAAGAAATCAACAAACTGGAAACCGAAATCGTGCAAGATAAACTAAGAATGACAAGACAATATATGAGTGGCAATACTACTACATTAGAAGATTTCCATCGAGAATTTGTGGCAATGCTACCATGGATGCAACTACACCTTACCAGACAAAGTAACCGGGGAAGCACACCACATAAGGAAGAACGCGCGGCACTGACCATTGTGAGGTAAATTGAGGAGTGCCTGCAGACTAGGCTAGAAATTGAGGTGAAGCCTTGCATAAGTGGTGCAACCACCTGACTAGCCATCGGAAGCAAAGTCTCAGCGCTCCAAGCAGTTGAAAGAGAGCACAAGACTATAAATGAATTTGTAAGGGAGCTACGTGATAAGGGGGTTGCGCGTAGGGTCAGTATGTCACAAGGGTCACGCCCGTGCATAGGGGCTGTGCTGTTGCGCGGGTAGACTGGGAGGTGACCTTTGTTGTCACTTTTCATGACAAGAGGCCCAATTTAAGGCAAAAAGGAGCTGGTGGTGGGTAATTGAGACATGAATTAAGAGCTAGATTTGGGACAATATGCTGCCAAGAAGGAATTAATGACTCAGAAGTGGGGGGAGCGGTCAAATTCAAATTCGAAAGACATTATAAAAATATGAAGGCTGGCCACGAGATAACACTTGTTTGTTTGAGATTTGAGCTATTATAGAGAGCCCATAGTGTTGAGCACCAAGTGGTGTTTGGGCCTCCAAAGTCACGAACAACTACAGACAGCTCGAACAAGATGAAAACTACCTGGAGAGGTGTGGGTTTTGTCGAAAGTACTGCCGAGGAAGCCACATAGAGCCCTTCGTTGCAGGTGGGGGAGGCACTGTAAATTCCAAAAATCGCCCCAGATTCCAAGGCCCAAGATGGATCCACGGGCAGCGGGGCCAATCCGCATGTCCCTGCGAAATCCACAGTTTGGTAAACTTTCTATGGAAAACAAGGGCAAGACTGTTAAACTTGAGACAGATGATGATGAGGAGGATCTCCAGGTGTTCGTAGAAGAGATCGAGGAAGGTGAAGAAATGGAGGAAGACATTCAGTAAGTGCGTGCTGCAGCAAAACTGCCCAAGTATGTCGCTTTGCGAAAAAGGAAGAGTAAAAGTACCCAAAGATTTGGATGTCGTTAAGAGCGCACTCCAAACCCTGCTCCTCTCAAAGGGTATTCTGTTTGAAGGTTTTGTTCTGGGCTGCGTGCCCACAATAAAATTTGAAGATTGGGACCTCGCAGATAGCTAAAAGTTCCTTTATTTGAAGACTAGCCAACTCATGAAACAGAGAAAGGAAGGGTCAGTTACAGTGCTAGAACCACAGAAATGGCTGCACGATGTGGAAGAGGCTGGGCTACTCCACCTTCTATGGATTCCACACTTTCACCAGGAACCAATCAGGATATTTGTCATCAGGCAACTGCTTTGCCTAGTGCACGATGGGTACTTGTGGCTGGAGTAGCCCATTCCCATCACGGCGAAGCTTAATCATAGGATTTCTCAGCTTCCCTATACAGGAAGGGACCCCACAAAAATAGCTAGAAAAAGCGGAGACTTGGCACTCGCAGAGGCCATGAAGAAGAAATATAAGTTGGAGAAAAAGTAGAGGGGCTATGTCATTACTAGCATTCAAGACAAAGGGGTGCACGTAGCCACCCAGCTACTGGCAAGAAAAGTGATGAGAAAATGTTGTGGCAATGAGGTACCAGCAATGGTCATTGCGCTAGCCGAACAATGTGCAGAGGGGGTACAGTTCAACTGGGCGCAGTTCCTCTGTAAGGAGTTTCTGATGAACTGCAAAGAGGCCCAGGAGCAGGGTAATACCTTCCACTACGCATGGTTGCTCTTATCCATCTTGTTGGTTGCAAGGGAACTGCCTAAGGACAATCAGTTTCCTCCTCTTGACTAGGACTTACCAGAGGCAACAAAATACGCGTTGCTCTGGGCGACAAAGGACTCCAGGCAAATCTACGAGACCAAGATCTTCTGGATACTCATGGAGGCAAGCAACTGGATGTGGATCAACAAAAGGCCACACCTATCCCCCACGGTGTACTACAGTCTGTGGAGCTTTGTAAACTTTAAGGCGGATATGCACAATGTGTATATCAAGGCACGGAAGGATCGGGAGTAGAACTGGAATAAACTCCCTTTCATCGCAATTGATGACGTTGTTTTCGTGGTTCTCAACTCATGGCCGCCCGAATGGCGCACCCCAGATCTGGAAACACGCGATGAGATAGCAATAAAAAGGCAGAAGGATGCCACCAAGCTACTGGCACAACAGAAGCGGAACGAGTAGTTTTCCAAGGAGGTAAGGGCTTCCCGCGAGGCAGCGAAGGCTACCGCAGAGCAAACCAAGGCCGTCAAAAAAGTAGAAGCAACTGGGGCCAACACGACGCAAGAGGAAAGAGGTCCGAACTTGACCATAGGACAGGGGACAGATGACACGGCGGAAGGTGCAAACCCAAGCATGAAATCTACACAACTGAAATAGCTGCACGGTATGGAACAAACAGGGCCACGGAAGAAGACCAAAGCTTCTAAGGTAGATGGGGAACCTATTACACTGACAAAGGGTGACCTATACAACATTAGCGACACAGTTCGTGAGGTCACCAAGGAAGTGCTCGAGGAAGCAATGATGAAGTAGCAGAATGTTTTGGGGGCCCTCAAGGCGCAATTGCAGGGACTTCAGGTGTGGCCCCCACAAGAAGGAATGGTAGTCACCTACGGTGTCACAGGTACATCGGCAACAGAGCAGCTATTTCAGGCCAAAATGGCTAACACTGTGTTGAAGCCCCGAAAATCGGGTCTACAACAAGGGGGATACCCACTCGGTTCGGACCTTGGTTAGCAGCTCCTTTTCCGTTTGGTATAGTGGGTTCGACTGGGGATATGGGACCAATTTCCCAATTTATGTGTGTGTGTGTGTTGAGAATTGATATTTCCTTCCTAATAATTTCTAAGTAAAATGCCTTTATTCTAAGTCTAATTCAACAACATGCAATTGTATTCTAATGAATAGAAATATCTAATTCTAGCACTAACTCGGGATTTAATCTTTCAGTTATGCGATCTAAAATAATTTCTAATGGAAATTGGTAATAAAGATCATTCAATTGCTATGAGAAAAGAATTCAATAAATATAAATTATTTCATATAAAAAGTTAAACGAAACAATTGTGAAAAACATATCGCATAATAAGTCACTCATATATTAAGCATAAATAAATGGCTATCACCGTACATAAGTGCCAAATGATAACTCAAGCATTCAAGCATTCATACATAAATAACTGAACATGAATATCACCTTAACACATAAGCATAAATGGTTAAGAGATAAAGTACCATTTATAACGAGTTCTACTCATGAGCTCTAGCAATAATGATTTATCTCTTCTTAATTCAACATCTACTAAGAGTACAAAAGTGCAATTTCAGTAGCAGATATTAAACACAGATGTCAATAAATCTTGTTCCATTCATTCATCAAAACCTCCTCGGAGGGTGCAGAAGTGCATGTTCTGAGGACATGTTTTAGGACCCTTCTCTAAATGCATGAGAAGGGTTTAAATACTACTAGCTAAATCTAAAAATAGTTTATTACAAAAATATTGGAAGCGGTTTAAATGGCCATCCTCATTTCAGGAAAAAATAAAGCAAAACTAAAACTAAAACTGAATCTAAAAGTAAAACTGGAAATTAGCTATCTATGTATATGTTGCTTGTAGTTGCAAGCATCCAACATTGGCTTGAGGAGAGTTGGTTGGCCGACCTCCGACTTTATCTGTCCTGCAAAAACGGAATCGATAAGTGCTGGCGCCATCTTCTTGGCAGAGTTAGTGAGACATTTGAGAGTCATGCACTGACTATGTGGTTTAACCAAGTGCTACCAGTAAGAATCCCAATTTAACTTGGTTAACCTTTTGATGGACCCTACTCTTTCTTGAGCCTTTCGTCTCTAGCTTGTTTGTAGATGCTGCACATTTGGTAGAAATCCTGGAGTGGTCTCTAATATAAGATTTTCCCTGTGTAAATTTTCATTGACACAGTCGATGACATTGTTTGCTGCAGTGGCTGCTTCTTCTGCCACTTGTTCTTCTTTCTTGATCTGTGCATCCCACTTATTAAAGAGAATTTCTTTGTGGGCTTCATTGATTATGGGTGCGCTTGCCTTTTTCCCTTCTTCTAATTCCTGCCAAACCAAATATTCAGTAACTCTTTTATCAATTAAATCGTAATCATGTCGCAAGTCCACGACTTGATTAGTAATTCTATCGCTTATCTCGCAATAAGAGCTCCACTGCGATATTCTTTGGCACAATGTTTCTTGCTACTGCAGGAGTTGATCATTTAAGGAAATGGATTCTGTGACAAAATCTATAAGCTTAGGATCATCCTTATGCATCTCTTGCATAACCTGTAGCTTTTTTTCTCTTTCGGCCAAACTGTTCTGGTATCCTAGCTGCATTTGTTGAAAGTCTTGCTGTAATTTTTCTAGCTTTTTCTCTGCTTCGCTGTTGACACTGGCTTGGTGTAGCTGTTGCTACAAAATCTGTATTTGATCCTCTTTTTCTTTCAATAATTGTTGTACCTCGGATGCTTTATCAATGGTTGCAGAAGCATATGCTCCTGCGATCTGAGATAATTTAGTGAGATTTTCAATAGGGTCATTGGTAGGATCTTGCCAAAGGATGTCTAATTGCTCTGCATCAGGAGAGAGCACACTTTCCAATTTCCTTTTCTTTCTTTGTCTTCTCACCACCGCCTTATGTTGCGGACTATAAAATACATCGAGAGGAGGAATTTCCTCTATTTTGAGCACAATTTCAGAAGATGGGGTAATGGGAATATGCTCCATTTCTGGGACATTGTTGATTGTTCCAGTGACTATATCATCCATTGTCTGTACATTACTCTTAGGTGTCTTTGTGCTCTGCCCCTTAGTATTTATTAAGTCATTGAATGTCTCCCATTCTTTATCCAGCTCAATTCTTACTGGTGGTGGCTGGCTAATGAGAGGGGGAAGATTTACCTGTGGAGTGGTCAAAACCTGTTGTTTTGGGCGCTCTTTAGACTGGGCAGTATCTTTTACTAACCCTTCACTTTTATTATGGTCGCTCTCGGACCTTTTAGAGTGTTCTAGTGTTTCTCTCCCAGACTTGTATCTAGACCTGTCTGTACTTGAACTTCCACTGAGACTGATACTGGGAGTTGGCTCCCTTACTGGTTCCAAGCGTAATTTATCCAAAGGGATATTAGCTAATCTCCTTTCCCTGTATATTTTGAATTCTTGAAATTCTGCCGAAGGAAATTGCATTTGGGCTGAATGCAGAACTTCTTTAAGTGTACGTTTCTACTGAAATGTATCATCAAAAAGATCATCTTCTCTAGAAAACACTTTTATTTTGACTATAGTAGTGAAATTCTTAATGATATCATAAGGGTCAAATTGTCTTCCTGGAAATTTGAACAATCATAGACATAACATGTTGTCTACTTCTTTGAATGCATGACCTAAATCAAATAGTGAAAAGGCCCCACAGGCCACAGGAAATTGTGGCCAAATAGCCTTATTCTTGTCCTTCAGTTCTTTACTCATTCCTCCTACACCGCAAGTCTAGTAGGCAATCTCTCGTGCCAGTAGTTTATCAGGGACATATAAAGGTAGGACATGAGGGGAAGCGAGTCTTCCAAATACTCTGACATAGGTGAAAATTTCTTCTCCGAACCATCTTGCGACAGGGAGCATTGTTACACTAAAAAATGTCACCATGACCACTTACAGTTAGTATGGCTCAAATCAACAGTCATGCTACCCTCTTAGGCAAGTCTTATGCCTCTGATATCCATCTCAAACTCAAAGAAGAGAGAAAGTCTTGTAAAAAATATGTTTATCTCTGGGGTCGCAGGTTCTCTCTAGCCTTACCTGCGGGGACGCTGACCATGTTCACAAAAGGTGCGTCCTTGGACGCTCTGTATGTTAAGGGACAGGTGCGTCCTTCTGTAAAAGGCAAAATGCGCGAGTTTCATCTTAAAAAAGTTACTTGTGGTTACTTCTAGAACTTTCTAGAGGTCGGTTTGATGAATTGGATGCGCCTCCAGTTGGTTCATGTATCTCTATTAAGGGGGAACTTATCCCATCAATAAGGGAGCTATCCCACCCAAAGAGGGGGATTATCCCATTGATGGTGGACCTGAATAACCTCTTTATAGCACTATAAATAAAGACATTGAGCCAGAGGGAGGAGAGGTTGGAGCTATACATTTTCTTTGGGTAAATGCTGCAGGAATTAGGACTCCCATTTAGAACCTTGTGAGGAGAGATTGTCTTTGCTTGATTCTACTTGGAAGTGGGTGAGCTTTGTCAAAGTAGAGGAAAACCCTTGATGGACCCTGGGAGGAACTTGCACAACACCAAGGCCAGGTTGTAAGAGTTTCTTTGTTTCGTTATTAATACAAACTGGTTTATTTTTCTCAATAGCTTGTGTTAATGAGTTATTTCATGTGTTCCTTGGTCTGCATGTTAAATATATGTTTTATTATATGAAATGCAAGTGCTTGGTAATTGTTTGATTGTTTGTGGTTGCAGGAATTGACTTGAAGGAGGAGCTCATCCGGATTGGCAAGGACGGACACCAACAACCGCGTTTTGGAATAAGGTAAGCCTAAACACTTGTAGTTTTCATGTTTTAAAAGGTATATTTAGAGAAAGATCACTCCATTTTGTCTTGTTTGTCGCTAGAGAGTTTAGACTCCTAGGGAGGTCAGTTGTGTCCGCACAAACGACTTTTTCCGCCACGACAAATTGGCGACTCCGCTGGGGAATCCATTAATGAGAGAGTCTTTTCCTTTGTGTGAACTTTGCTCTGTGAAAATCACTTTTATTTTCTGGTTTTTGACTGTGAGAATTAGTATTTGGGTGGCTTAGCTTTAGATTTAGTTAGATTTGGTTTTTCTCAACTTTTCCAGAAGGACGCACCCTCTGAGTACTGCACAGTGCGTCTTTGGACGCGCTGTTGCCGTTTGCACAGAGCGGGCCCGCACCTGTTGTAACGGGTTGCCTGCGTCTTCCTGTAAAATTTAGGAAAATTCCACTTTTTGCTTTAATTGCTTTTAGATTTTGATTTTTCTTAGTGTTTTCTACCCAGATCCTTTAGTACCCTGTCAAGAATTTTCACCTGGACTTGTTTTGTGAGCTTTGAGTGTTTTAGTGGATTTCAACGAAGTTTAGGCCTAGGGTTTGATTTTTCAATAGGTCCTGTAGTGACTTTGACGGTAGAAAGTTGTCCAGCCTTAGATCTCTCTGGTTAGTCAGCCTTCTTAGAAGTCGGGCCTGTCGTAAAGTCTCCTTGTGTGAGCAGCTTGCCATTTAAGTTGTTTTGGGTCAAATTTCGAATTACTTGTTTATAAAGTGTTGATTTCCATTTTACAAAAGAACAAAAAGATTAGAGTTTTGTTTTGACTAGTTTTTGGTTCTGCAATAAGCTAGTCCTTGATTTGATTGTGATCAAGTAAAACACCTTAGAATAATCATTGTTGGTTTTGGCCTCGTTAAGATTGCTTAGAGTAAATTTACCTTTTAGTTTGCTTATGAGTGCATTTTCATAGATTTTAATAGTTGTTAAGATTGATTTTTGGTTATACTAGATTTATTTGCTTTATTAAAAGAAAAATACAAAAACATCTTCTTTAAAAGTCTTGTTTCAAGTAG
Source organism: Pinus tabuliformis (assembly GCA_031772625.1). Classification (NCBI taxonomy): domain Eukaryota; kingdom Viridiplantae; phylum Streptophyta; class Pinopsida; order Pinales; family Pinaceae; genus Pinus; species Pinus tabuliformis. The sequence goes on from CM062818.1 coordinate 2,060,231,891, forward strand.
CTTTTTGTTTTTGAAAGAGAAAAAGAGTTTTTTCGTGCATGTAAAGAGCGGTCATGTTTTTTATGCTTGGAAAAGACAAACGAATTGTTTCTTTGATTGTCTTCAATTAAGAAGTTGCTTTTATAAAGATTGCATTCTCTCAACTTTTTAGTTAAGCAATTCATCGAAAAAGTAAAGTAGTGGGTAAATCATCCTAGGTGCATTTTGTAGTGGTTTCGAGTCGAGTCAACACACCACTGGTTTCACTTCCATCACCTTTTGACTTAAGAAACAACCTTAAAAGTAACGCTTAAATTAAAATCAATCTAGTAATTTTTATTTTTCTAGGGCTCTGAAACACCAACATAGCTTAGGCTAGGGTCTTGGAGTAGGTGAGTACTTAACTCTCCAAGACTACAAAACCAAACAGATAGTTTATCTTGAGTAGATTAAATCCAATTGTTTCAGTTATACTCTGGGAAAGCTCCTCTTAAAGGAGAAGCACGAGCTCGTGTCCGAACCAGTGAGGGGATCATTCCTCCCTCGTTGGGAACGACGCCAGACAGTACGTATTACAAACGGTAAACCTCGGATTAACCATTGTCGAGGAGCCAGGGGTCACTTATCGGTAAACCTTGGATTGTTTCAAGGAGCCGGTAAGGGGATTGGAGCTTGTTACTCTGCCCTTGCGTGCTGTCGGAGTTTAGACTGTTCCCCCAGGTGTAATTGTTGTGATTGGTAACTTTAGTGACCATAATATTTAGGGTTCTACCGAGGTGACGGTGGAGGGAAGGTCCCACTGTACCTGGAGCAGACGTCGGTTATACTCACTTGGATTTTCCGGGGGGTTCACTTCACTTCGAGACGGTTAAAGTGGAGGAACTTGTGTCGGTCTATTCATTAAGCAGGTTGCCGGGGTAACTGTTCCACCCGCCATTTCTGTACTGAATCCTGCGAGGTTGGGCCTAATCACCAACTAGCGCTTTTGGTCCGGAAGACTACTGTTTGTGTGTGGTTTGACGCTCTAGATTATTTAGGCGTGTGCTTCAAATTTGTTTGCTTCTTTAGAAGACTTTAGGTGGTTTGATTTGAAATTTTTACTTTGTTTTCGTGTGTTGTAGTTAAAAATCTTTAATTGTGGCGGAATTACCGAGACAGTCCCGTAGACTTCGGGGCCAGTCTCCTGAAGTTGTTTCTGTGGCCGAATTGTTGAGAAGATCCCGTAGACTTAGGGGATCCCCTCCTCGAGACGACCCGGGTAATTTAGAAGGGTTAAAGGTCCTTGTAACTCCTCCTAGTGACAGTAGAGTAGGTTCACCTGAAGAAGGAGAATCTTCCTTGGTAGTCCATCCAGATTACCAAAGTTTAGAAACAGGTTACAATCCCGAAACTGTTACAGTTTCCGAGCTTGCTGGTAGTTTTTCATCTGCCAGTGAAACAGGCGAAGAACCTGAAATTTCCGAACCTGTTACTCCAACTTCTAGTGTCCCTGATTCACCGAGAATAGAAAGAATTATCACCGAAAATCTACCTTCTGGTTTGATTGCTATAGAAGAACTTGCTCCAGAAGAAGATATAGGTGTCTCTCACCTTGAAGGTCAACTTACTATTGATCTAAGGGAGCGTGAATCCATCTTTTACAGTCCTCCTAGAAGTACTTCTTGGTACCTTGCGTTAACCAATTTTTTAGACAACTCAGTCGGTTTTTCCACACCTCGTACTCCTTTTCCACCTGGAGGTATTCATACTCCTGTAAATATGTCTGGTCAGTCGTCCGTGTTTACACAAAGTCCTGAATCTTTTTTACACGGCGGTCCTTCTGTTCCCACTGGGTATCAGTCACTTTCTGGTACCTTTGCGGGGGCATCTCCTCAACCCATTGATCATGGGTTATTTGCTGGAAACAGTGGTAATATACCATTGGGTGTAGGGACATTTACATGATGTCAGGTTCAGTTCCCGTTTCCCAACCTCAAGGTGGCCAATTACCGCCTGGGGGGCAACCGCAGTTAACGCCTGGGGGGCAACCTCAAGGTACACAAATCGTGTCTGGGGGGCAACCTCAAAGTCAGTATGTACCTATGGTGCCATACTTACCTCAAGGTCAACCTCAGCCTCAATATGTACCCCAAGGTCAACCTCAGTATCAATATCAACCTCAAGGATGGCAACCTCAAGGATGGCAACCTCAAGGGTATCAACCCCAAAGTTATCAACCTCAAGGGTACCAACCTCAAGGTCAAGGTCAACCCCAGTATCAGTATTTACCTCAAGGTTATCAACCTCAAGGTCAATACTCAAGTCAAGGTTATCAACCACCTCAAGGTCAGTCATATGTTCCAAGTATGGGAACTGCACCTTACAATTATCAATCCTACCCTCAATCTGGTTATGGATCTCAGTACCCTCAACCTGTTACGGGTCAGTACCCTGGAATGTTAGTGTGGGATCCCTCACAGGGTCAACAGGTGTTGCAGCCAAGTGTACAAATGCTTCCTCAAGCTGGACAACCCGTAGTTTCTGGTCCAACCCAGCAACCGCAACCTGTCCAGCCAATGTTCAAGCTTCTGTAGCTTCGGTAGTTACTCAGCCGGCAATTGCACCTAGTACTCCATCTCAAACGGCTGCTGCAACTATCGCTACATCTACCATACTTACTTCTGGAGTATCGACGGCTCCAGTTTCTACTGTCCCTGTTACCACACCTCAGACATCTTTACCGTTGTCTGGATCTACGATTCAAACCACGGTCCAGATGCCTGTAGGTCAGCCTGGTATAAGTACGGTTGTGACTACTCAACCTCAATTTGTTCAACCTCCGTACCAGGGACAGTACCAACCTGGGCAAGCTGTCCAACAACCGGTTTACCAGTATCAACCGTATCCTGGGTACACTTATCAACAACCTCAACAACCCCAGTACGGTCCGGTTAATCCTGGTTTTCCAGGAGGATATAATATCCCAAATGCGACTCCTGTTCCTAGTTATCCTGGATATCCTCCTCCTGGGGCTGGTATTGTGACCCAGAGTTTTAGAGATCCTAACCGGCAGTTACCGTTTATTGCAACTTTAGATTTACCCGACTTGACGCGCCTAACGAACGATCCAATTCAATATCTTCAGTTCTGGCCGCCAATGCCAAATAAGTTGCCCAGTGATATACCCAAGTTCGAAGGTAAGTCTGGAGAGGATCCGTCCAATCATGTGATGACTTACCACCTCTGGTGTGCTTCGAATTCTATCTCAGATGATTCCATCCGCTTACGTCTTTTCCAGCGTACACTCATTGGTCTCGCGGCCAAGTGGTACATTGAGTTACCACGGGCCTCTTTTTACAACTTTAGCCAGTTAGCTACCTCGTTCTTAACTCACTTTCAGTTGCCGGTCAGATACGATAACGGCACGGAGTTATTAACTTCACTAAAACAATCGACGTCCACGTATATTTCTGATCACATTCATGAGTGGAGACGTCGAAGGCGATTAGTGAAAGTTTTTATCCCGGACCAAATCTTAGCTGAATGGTTTGTCAAATCATTATTACCGAAGATTACTGAAGATGTCGCTAAGGCCGGAGTAGTTACTGAGGAGCAAGTCATTGCTCAGGCACAATACCTTGACTTAGTTTACACTCAGTCGGGTACGTTACACGAGAAGATTCCGGATCTTCCAAAGTCAAATCAAATCGCTGCTGCTCCTTCGGGATCTCATGCCGCTGATGGTATGATTGGTATCGTGACTACGAAGAGTAAGAAGAAGTCTTCCAAGGCCTCCAATACTCCAATTATCACTTTGCCTGATTCTCCGACAGGAGAGTCTTCTCCTCCTGAACTTACCGCCGACATTCACGCTGTAGAGTCATCTACGGCCAAATCAAAAAACGGTGGAAAGAAGAAAGGAAAAAGAAGGCTAAAGCAGACAAGGCTCCAAAGGAGAAAACTGAAAAGTCGGAAACCAATGACGAAAAACGCAAACCTCGATATCCTTGTCTTATTTGTGAAGAGGATCATTTTACGAGAGATTGCCCTCATCGGGCCGAGGTTGTAAAAATAGTCAAAGGTTCTCCCACTCCTGCTGTGTTAAAGAATCCATTTCCAGAGCAGGAGAATAAGATGATAGGTTCTTCTTCGAATGCCAGTGAAGAACCCATTTTGATGATGTCTCATGTGAGGATTGCGACTCGATCGCAAGATTATGGTAGTAAGGCTCCTGTTGATGGCAAGGAAGCAGAATCTTCTCACTCTAACCCATCAACCTCAGCTCCTGGTTCCGATCCACTACAGATCGAAAAACCTAACCCAGACTTAGTGATTAAGCCGCCCGCCAAGGGTGTACTTCGAAGGTCTGCTTTCAATCCACATGCGAGAGCAGCCCAGAATTACAACATTGTTGAGGACTTAGCTGTTTCACCTTCAGCAATGTCGGCACTCGAAGTGCTGCAATCATGCCCAGCACAACGGAAATTGCTTTTGTCGGCTATCGGAGCTGTCGATGTTCAGGACCCGAACCTAATGATCTTTGATCTAGAAAATAGTACACCACGTCTCCCCCATCAAATGGCTTTCCAAATTCCAGTGATAGTCAAAAACAGGCCTATTCATCGGACTGTGATTGATGAGGGAGCTTCTACGTGTATTATGTCGATTCAATGTTGGAGATCGCTTGGTTCTCCTTCGTTGAACCAATCCCCCACCATCCTTAAGGCCTTTGATGGCCGTGGGTTCCGTCCGTTTGGTATTCTACAAGAATTGCCTATAGGGGTTGAAGGTAAAACCGTTAGTCTGGATGTGGAAGTGGTTGATGCCCCTCTAGACTACAACCTTCTTTTGGGTCGAAGTTGGTCATATGCTATGACAGCGGTCGTTTCATCGGTCTTCAGAGTAATTAAGTTTCCACATAACGGTAAGATCGTGACTATTGATCAGCTGACATACTTTTCATCCGACCCAGCCTCTTCAGAGAGTATCCAGCATGTTGGTAAAACGACAATCCCTTATAGGGACGTTGGTGTAGGTTTAGTTAAGGATTCCGGTTTACTGGGAACTTTTCCTCTCCCTCCACTCAGCGCAGATCCTTCGTTTGCAACCATTCATATGATTACATCAGAAAACATTATTTATGATGATCCTTGGTTCGTCCCATCTGACTCTGAGATAGACTCACTCGGTGATGTTATGCCTTTGAGTCCATATGAAATTGCTTATGAAGCTCTCATGTCTTTTACTGACTTTCATTCAACCGAAGTCGACCAAATGAATGTGGTCAGTGAAGAGTCACTTTTCACCTCACCCTTAGAACGGATAACGTTTCCCGAAGTCGTGTCATCTGACGAACAACTTCGCGAAATCCTAAGTGTAGACGATCTACCATGGGAAGATCTCCATCACAGATCTTCGTTTTTACCTAAGGATGATGCATTTGAAAATGATTTTTCATCTATCTTTACCGCTGAATATGTCAAAGACGCTCAGGATCCAACGAAACATTCTGATTCAGAGCTGAATTTAGGGAATATTTCTCGTACTATTCCCATTGATATTTCAGTGAAGCCCGGAATCGAGGAAAACATTCATATAGGTGCCGCATGTACTGAAGAAGAAATCCAAACTTACAAGGCCCTATTCCAAGAATTCCGCGACGTGTTTGCCTGGTCTTACGAGGAAATGCCGGGAATTGATCCTGCCATTGTTATTCATGAAATAAAGACCTACCCGGATGCTAAACCCGTCCGGCAACGGTTGCGTCAAATTCACCCTCGAAAAGCGGCTGCGATTAAAGCAGAAGTCGAAAAGCTGTTGAAAGCAGGTTTCATTTATCCGATCCCGTTAACGGATTGGGTATCGAATATTGTTCCGGTCAACAAGAAACAAGGAACAATAAGAATCTGTATCGACTATAGGGATATAAATCGAGCTTGTCCAAAAGACAACTATCCTACGCCTTATATCGATCAAATTATTGATGATTGTGCCGGAAGTGAAATGTTTTCCTTCATGGATGGTTTTTCGGGCTATAATCAAATCAATATTCTACCTGCCGACCAACCAAAAACGGCATTCATTTGTCCATGGGGGACATTTGCTTATTGCAAGTTACCTTTTGGGCTTAAGAATGCCGGGGCCACTTTTCAACGGGCGATGTCTTATGCATTTCATGATATCAAGCACATTGTGCAACCCTATCTCGATGATTTGCCTGCTCATTCTTTACATCGAGCTGATCACCTTGTCCACCTACGAGCAATCTTTATGAGGTGTAGGCATTATCGAATTCGGTTGAATCCCCACAAGTGTGTTTTCTGTATAGAAACAGGTCGATTGCTGGGATTTGTTGTTTCAAAAGCCGGCATTCGCGTCGATCCCTCGAAAGTCGAGGCTATCATCAAATTGCCTCCTCCTTCGAGTTTGCGCCAACTCCAAAGTTTGCAAGGGAAAGCGAACTTTTTACGCCGATTCATCCCAAACTACGCCGAGGTCACTAAAGGTTTTACACGGTTGTTGAAACAGAACGCACAATTCTTTTGGGACGAGATTGCCCAACAATCTTTTGATGCACTTAAACACGCGTTGACCCATGCACCGTTATTGCATCCTCCCAACTACAACCAAGACTACTTCTTATACCTCGCAGCTTCGCATTCCACCATTGGAATGGTGTTAGTTCAAGAAGATGAATTCGGAGCGGAGCATGTGATATATTATCTTAGTAGGACCTTGAATCCAACTGAGCTAAAATATTCGCATGTGGAGAAATTGGCCCTGGCAGCCGTTCAAGCTGTCCAGCGTTTCCGTCACTACATTCTTCTCCGCAAAACTACAGTTATTTCGGATTGCAACCCTATGATTTATATTTTGACAAAACAACTGCTAGGGGGCAAGTACTCTAAATGGATTGTTATCCTGCAAGAGTTCGACTTGGAGTTCGAGAAGTCCAAGTCTAAGAAATCCTTAGTTTTTGCGGAATTGATGTGTGATTTCCCGAGTGCTGACACAGAGACTGTGGCAGAGGAGTCCATTGCGGACGAATCTTTGTTTCTTATCAGTACTGTAGATCCGTGGTACGGGGATATAATCATTTATCTCCAAACCCAAACCTTTCGGCCTGAAGCTTCCAAAGCGGAACGTCGAAAAATTCGGTTTCAATCCCAGCCATACAAAATTATTGGAGATACACTTTATCGCCGGGGGCAGACTTAGTTTTTCGACGTTGTTTAACTCACGAAGAGGCTGAGAGGGTTTTGAATGATTGTCACTCTGGAGCATGTGGCGGTCATATGTCTGGGTATGCCACAGCTCAGAAGGTGTTGCGCGCTGGTTATTTCTGGCCGTCTATGTTTAAAGATTGTATCATTGCAGTCAGGAAGTGCCACAACTGTCAAGTGTTTGATCGCAAGATGCGCGCTCCACCTGCTCCTCTCCACCCTATAATTGCCGTTGGTCCATTCGCCAAATGGGGTATCGACTTTATTACTTGTAACCCTCACTCGGCCGGGGGGCATGCGTATATCATCCTTGCGGTTGATTATTTTACTAAGTGGGCCGAGGCGATGCCTACATTCGACGCAAGCGGCAAAACAGCTGCAGTTTTCGTATTCAATCATATCATAACTAGGTTTGGTGTCCCACAAGCAATCATTACTGACCATGGGAGCCATTTTCGAAATGTCATGATGACTGAGCTTACAAGCCAGCTTGGTTTGCGCCACGATAGCTCTACTCCTTATTATCCGCAAGCCAACGGTTTGGTTGAGTCTATCAACAAAGTTCTAGTTATCATGATCCGACGAACCATTGGTGTTCATCGGTCGAATTGGCACAACATGTTATTTTCAGCGCTATGGGCATACCGAACCTCAGTGAAAAATTCAACAGGTTCACTCCTTTCCAGCTAGTTTATGGCTTAGAAGCTGTGTTACCCATTGAATGCGAAATCCCATCACTTCAAATGGCTGTCGAATTACTTCCAGCTACTTCCGAAGAGGAGAAACGTTTATTGTACTTGGCTAAATTAGATGAGACTCGACGTGACGCTACATTGGCAATCGAGACTCACGCGAAACGAATGAAAGCTCAGTATGATAGAAATGTAACCCCTCGAAGTTTTTCGGAAGGAGACCTAGTACTATTATATGATCAAGCTAACGATAAGCTAGGTGCCGGAAAATTCGTTCCCATGTGGCATGGGCCCTACATTGTAAAGCGAAAGCTAGCAAAAGGGGCTTATGAGCTAGTTGACTTTGATGGGGACTCTTTGGGTAAACCCAGAAATGGACTTTACCTAAAGAGGTATTATGCTTAAATGAGGGGAATGGAGAAATTTTTAGATAGGTTAGATTTTCTTTCTAGCTAGCAAGTGTGTTAGTTTAGTCAGTGTGCTTAGCTTAGAGAGTGTGGTTTTTCGTCGTTATTCTGGCTTATCTTGGTTTTACTCTTGATATTGCAGATGTCGACGCCTCTCCAAACATACATTGGATTTGCTGATGGTGCTTGTCGTAGTACACGGAACATCTCTTCCGCAGCTTGGGTTATCTATTCGCCCTCTGACGAGTTAGTTTCTATGCATGGGGTAAGCCTCGGTCAAACAACGAACAACATTGCAGAATACAGTGCAGTGATTGAATTATTATCCGAATCTATTTCATTTGGAATTCGACGTTTGATAGTGAGGTTAGATTCTGAACTTGTTGTATTACAGCTTAATAGAGTTTATGCCATTAGGAATCCTGTGTTATTAAGGTTGTTTTTGAGAGTGCGTCTCTTGGAACGTGAATTTGATTACATTGAATATCAACATATTCCAAGGTCTTTGAATACATTAGCAGATGCAATTGCTTCTCGAATGTTGGACAGACATTTACGATAATCATGCAAGTAAATTTAAAAACATTTCATCACATATGTTAAACAAGATAAGCCGGTAATAGTGATATATATAGATAGAAGTGTGTCAAAAAATATATACATCGTCTTCGATCATAGGTTGAAAACACCTTATGATCGGCAAAATGATAGTACAAAAAGTCAAAATGTCACATGTGACTACAAAAGTGACTAGTCAATCACTGGTGGTGCTCTCTGTATGACACCACTGCGCGGGCTACCTTACGCAAAAATCTCCTAAACGGTCCAGGGACCGCGACTACAAAGCGCTGAAGCCTGATAGGAATGTCATCCATAGTAGTCTCAGGTATATCTGCCGTGAGACGCTCTAGATCATGCTCCAACTCAGCTAGTACTTCTGCAGCCGCGTCCTGTGGGGCCGGTACCGGTGCAGCTGGATGTAGTCTATCAAAAGGCCGGAGGTTGGCTGGACGCTGTGGACCAACATCTGCATTTTGAAAAGTTTTACTATTAGTTTTGAGACGATATATATGAAAAATAAAAAAATACATAATTAGAAAACTTGTGAAAATAAAAGTACCTCTGTCGTCCCATTGTTCTCCCTGTGGAAGAACCATGTCCGGATCACCTCTGAAATCCATTCCGGCATACGGAAAGTCCTGTATCGAAAAAACCTGGTCCTCTAACCAGTGAAAGTAACTATCTGAGAATCGAACCACTGCCGCACCCTCGTCAGGATGCCGGGCCATCACCGCAACCCATCGTATCAGCTTTGGCTCCCGAGGACCCAAGATATCAACAGTGAGTTGCTGAGGGATCAGCATTGGAACTCTCTCCAAGGCAAAGCTCACGACTATAGGCCCATATCCAAAAGTCTTTAGTCGTCCGTTCTTTGCCTTGGTCAGTTGGCTCTTCATATGAGCCGACACAGCTTCACACCAGTTGAAAATGGTGCCTTGGTAACAGTCAATTGCCATCCGCATTTGGGATCCGGAAGCAATGTGTAAAGCGGCCGCGCCGCAAATTCTGGTAACCGTGAACGCTATGACTTTGAGTTCCGGTAGAGTGATGTGTTTTATCTCTATGCCTTTTGAATGGTGAGCCCCACGTGTGCACCAATCCTCGCGGAGACTATCAAGGGATTGGCCACCCGGCCTAGTCCCCGCAAGACTGAGTTGCTCACCTCTGTTCGGCAAGCCAGTGAGAAAGTATACATCCGAGGGCTCTATCTCGAGCTGGTGCCCTCCTATGTAAAAGCATTGTTCTTGAACGTTCCATCGCTCAACCAGCCATTCCAAGAATCTTACCTGGCCCCTCATGCCCGGTATGGTCCAATATTTGTATAATCCGCATGCTCTTAGGGCATCCAGAGAAGGTTGGTGATTTATTGCAGCTTCATCTTCCTCTACATGCTCTCTTTCTCTCCAGTCTAACATGATTAATGCCCTGCATATCAAAAATAGCAATTAGAAATTGATTTGGGAATTTTTGGTGGTTTTTTGAGAGAGTTGGGGTTTTGAAATGCGCACTTCTCGGAAGACGCACCCCGGCTTTGTAGCACAGGGCGCCCGGACGCAGCTGGCCTGAAGGCGGGCTGCGTCTTCCGACCGTTTTCCCGTATGAGAAAAAGTCGGGGGACGCAGGTCACCCGAAGGGCACCTGCGTCCGCCGAGAGGCGCATTCCAAAACCAAAACCCCCCCAAAAAATGAAACTAAGACCTAAAAATTAATTCTAAACGGATAGAAATGCAGAGTAGGATGTGTAAAATACCTGGATGAGACGGCGTTCGATTCCGACGGTCAGATTTTCCGCAGCAACCACGGGAAGTTTCTTGTCAAAAGCTCCTTTTTCAACCTCCAAAGTCAAACGGTAAAAATGACATGGTAAAAGGTCTTTTTATAGGTTTTTTGGATGAATTAGTTCATTTTTTACCATGAAAAGATGTTTTTCGATGTATTTTTGCCTATTTTAAACAGGTATGAGTAATGTGTTGCTTTTGTGCAGGACAAAGGGATTTCAAGGGAAATTGTAATTTTTCACAAACAAAAATATCAGAGTCATCTTTTAAGCCCTTTTCTGACTCCTAAAAAATGAAAAGATCGCCGAGCGTTTCTTTTACACTCGTTAAAACGGAATTAAAAGACGGTCCCCTTTTAGCTCTTTTCTGACCGTAAAATCAGGAAAAGATTGCCGGGTTTTTGTCGTTTCGAACTCGATAAGGAAATAAAACGACGTGTCCTTGATCGCTTTTTACTTTTCAGGTCGACGACACTATTATGAAAGTACTCCTTGGTCGCAAGATCAAGCGGTTCCCCCAGGTATTATTTTATACTTTTTCGGGCTTGAGGGACACAAATATACGAAAAAGTTCAACGTGGAGTCTCCTTTTGTTTTTTCAGACTCTCTAAAAATGAAAAACGCCGAGTTTCTCCTATACTGGGCTCGTTAAACTTTTACAGTAAAGGACCTGTTCAATTACAAACAGGAACGAACCACTCCTTCCTAGGGTTCGAATTTAAACTAGGTTGGACTCGTCCGAAGGATGAGCTTATAATCAAGCATATGTTATCCTCCTCAAGCTTGTTAAAAATAAAGAGGTACTTGCCAGAAATGGTGGGGGAAAAGAGAGAAGAATGAACCTGTTTGTTACCTTTTGTCTCAAAAGAAACTTTATTACCACTCTTGAACACGACACTTTTCATTCACCTGGGTTGGGAAATCTTTTACCTCACAGTTGACCAAACCACTTTGAAAGTCTTTAACCGGGTTTCGGGGATTAACTTTGAGTTATTCGTCACCAAGCCATCTGTCGTGTCGTTATGTGTTCAAGAGGTCTGCAAGCAAAAACTTTCATCTGCAAAATACTTGTCATCCATTTGACCATCCCTGAGTCAGTCCTTACAGCAACATTTCTTCAACTTGAACAATGATTTCGTGTTGTGGGCTTGCCTGCAACGGGTCGCTTTCTATCGACATCGACACATTATCTAGAAAGATGACTTAGGAATCGACAGCACCTTGAAGTCTGCATGCATCAATGGCAGGTTTCTCGCCTTTGACGTCAGTTTACATCATTGACTTTCGATCAAAGGATTCCGTGAAGTGTTCGACATCAAAACATCTATTCACATTTCACGGGTTGTGCTTGGTACTTTGAGAACCATTGACATTACTGGTGGTTTCTCTCACGCTTGTTAACAGTTTGCATCATCGACTGGTAATCAAGTGGTTTCTAACATGTTCGACATCGAATCATTTAATCACATGGCTAGAATCGTACCAATTCGGGAAGTAGAAGTGAAGACCCTGGATCTAGTTTCTACCATCCAGGCTGCGAGGAGTTTTGTATTCATTATCTATGTAGACTAATCATAAACAGATGGCTGCGTCCATACTGTGTCTACAAAAGTCTATAAAAATGATGTACTGCAAGATCATTCCTGTATCAGAATAGTTAGTCCATTAGTTAAAGTTTTGAATCTGAGTATGGGAATGCCTACCTCAGTGATGATATAATCTTATACATGTATTTTGTGTTGAAAATTGCAGGTTCCAACCAGGCCATCCACAAGACAATCCTTGAAATGATAAAGCGCTTCACCCTTCCTAGAATTACAAAACCCTAAATCTATTCCAGGCTTCGCACTTTAGGGGGCAATCTGTTACACTAAAAAATGTCACCATGACCACTTACAGTTAGTATGGCTCAAATCAACAGTCATGCTACCCTCTTAGGCAAGTCTTATGCCTCTGATATCCATCTCAAACTCAAAGAAGAGAGAAAGTCTTGTAAAAAATATGTTTATCTCTGGGGTCGCAGGTTCTCTCTAGCCTTACCTGCGGGGACGCTGACCATGTTCACAAAAGGTGCGTCCTTGGACGCTCTGTATGTTAAGGGACAGGTGCGTCCTTCTGTAAAAGGCAAAATGCGCGAGTTTCATCTTAAAAAAGTTACTTGTGGTTACTTCTAGAACTTTCTAGAGGTCGGTTTGATGAATTGGATGCGCCTCCAGTTGGTTCATGTATCTCTATTAAGGGGGAACTTATCCCATCAATAAGGGAGCTATCCCACCCAAAGAGGGGGATTATCCCATTGATGGTGGACCTGAATAACCTCTTTACAACACTATAAATAAAGACATTGAGCCAGAGGGAGGAGAGGTTGGAGCTATACATTTTCTTTGGGTAAATGCTGCAGGAATTAGGACTCCCATTTAGAACCTTGTGAGGAGAGATTGTCTTTGCTTGATTCTACTTGGAAGTGGGTGAGCTTTGTCAAAGTAGAGGAAAACCCTTGATGGACCCTGGGAGGAACTTGCACAACACCAAGGCCAGGTTGTAAGAGTTTCTTTGTTTCGTTATTAATACAAATTGGTTTATTTTTCTCAATAGCTTGTGTTAATGAGTTATTTCATGTGTTCCTTGGTCTGCATGTTAAATATATGTTTTATTATATGAAATGCAAGTGCTTGGTAATTGTTTGATTGTTTGTGGTTGCAGGAATTGACTTGAAGGAGGAACTCATCCGGATTGGCAAGGACGGACTACAACAACCGCGTTTTGGAATAAGGTAAGCCTAAACACTTGTAGTTTTCATGTTTTAAAAGGTATATTTAGAGAAAGATCACTCCATTTTGTCTTGTTTGTCGCTAGAGAGTTTAGACTCCTAGGGAGGTCAGTTGTGTCCGCACAAACGACTTTTTCCGCCACGACAAGCATATCGACCTCTACTTCGGGAGAAAATCTTGGGGCATCTTTATTATACAACATCTTGTATAGAGGTAGCATGACTCCATGGAAAATCTTATAAAAATATGGAATGAACTTGGAATCCTATAATTCCTTGTGATAAACATGAATGGGTAAGGGGTCCTGAGTAGTCCATTTCCAACCCATCAGAGGAAACTTGGAAACATAACAGATTACATCCATTACATAAGCAGATAAGTAGAAAGGGGGATAAATCCTGTGACTAGTTATTTTGGACCGATAATTCAAAATGGCAGTGGCTAAATTGTCAAACAATATTTTAGCCCAATCCACAATAGTAGCATTAGTAGCAGCGTCTAATAATGGTAGTCATTTAGATGAAAATTTGTTAACGTCAGGCTTTCCAAAAATTCTACAGAGCATAGCAGTAGCAAAGCAATATGGAGAGGTGAGAGAACCAGTACTATACATACCATGCTTATCCTTTTTTAGTGGTTCATCCCTTCTTGACCAGTCCTTGGTGCATTCTGTCAAATCTTCATTTTCTTTAGCGAACTTCTCCATGAACTGTTTATTATAGGTCACCTGTGGCTCTGGTAGATGATACATGAGCCTCAGATCTTGTGAAGTGAACGAGCCAATAAGTCCTTGGCTCTTAGTCTTAAACTGTTGGTCTGTTATCTCAGCGCTATCTAGTACCCATTTGACCATGTCCATGTATGGAAGAATATTGGGCCTTGCTGCTATATGGTGCAAGAACGAGCATGCTAGTTCTATAATTGATGCCTCAGATGACCCGCGTGAGTCTACAGTAACTATAACCTCCATTACTCTGGGATTTTCTTCCTCGAGTAGACTGTGCATGCCTTCCCAAGTAGTAACGCCAACATCTCTGTTACAGGTGGTGTCTGTGTATAAGGGCGTCATTTCTTTGTCTTCAGAACTCAGAGCCTTTCCTTTCTTTCCCATAATATTCTGAACACTGCTATGTATACCTCTCTACTTTTTGCTCCTGCAATTTGCAAATGAGGAAAGAGTAATGATAAGAAAAAGGTGACGGGAAAGCTTTAAATGCCAAAATCATATAAAATATATCACCTTACGTGAAATTTCTCTTCGATCAGATCAAAATCATATTTCATTAATGATTACCAACTAACTCATTAAATTAACATTAACGTGCATAACTAGGCATTGGTTTATGGAAAAGATTTTTTGAACGATGAGCCCTGCAGATCTGCGATAAGGTGATTTTTCGATTTGCTTCGCAATATCGCAGATCGTAATATCACAAATTGCAACATCGCTGATCCATTACGTGTGGCAATCATCCATTACCATATGTTTTCTGCGAAATGCGATTTGCGAGATGCGCCATCACATATCGATGGTTTGAGGTATTTCACTTTAAGTGATACTTGAAGCACATGAAAACTGTGATGCGATGAATTTCTTTAATATGTGATCTCGCATCGTGATTTTGCAATCTTAGGATTCTGTTTGTAGGAAAGCATCTATTACCTTTTTGCGATGCGATGCTTTTTATTGAGAGAACGGTTTTGTTCGAACTTATCATAAAACTTAAGTCTTTTTAGATTTTCGGGTATTCTCCTAAGTTTATGATAGTAAGATTTATTCAAAAAGGGAATACAAGTCCTAATTTATTTTTATAAATTTTTGGATAAGGGTCCCCACTTATTTAGTATTAGTGAGAAAACTAAATAAGAAGGGGGGTTGTTGCTAGCCACAACAATTGGCAATTCACTTGGAAGAACCATTTATCTCTGCTTTTCTTTTGAATTTTATAAACTTCCAAAATAGAAGGTTTTTTAGAGAATCAAACTTTATTATAGAAAGATAAAGTACATCATGCTTTCAGCTGTTGAGGATAGTTTGTTTCTTCTATGTTAACTTTGGTTATTTACTTCCTAGAGCTAGTCATTGTATTTACATCAGCCACTACTTGGTTTATAAAGATAAAAACAAAGTCTTCTTTGTAAATCAGTTTTAAATATGCTCATTTGTCGTAGGTAGAGCCTCTGCTACCAGCAGGCGTTTATAACCTCGACAGGCTTAACTATTACCTGGCAATGATCCTGTATCCTACTTGGAGAAATATACGATTTTCAAAGGGAAATCCATATCCACACTTATTGCTTTTATTTTCTATTAATCCTTAAAGAACAATGCCTTCATTTGGTATCCAAATTATGACAGTGCCACTCACTTGATTTATAACTTTTTTGAACAAGCTAGCTCATGATGAGACCCCTTGTCTTTTGATTGCAATAATCTCGAGTCATTGCCCTATTGTGATATGCAGTTTTGGCAAAGTTAGCAAGCTATAATATCTATGATCATGATAAGTCGGCTCGTGATGAGACCTCTTATTCTTTAAGTTAAAGTGTATCGCTGGATTATTCCTTGAAGCTCATAATTCCCTAGGTGGGGAGGAAGTCATTGTTTCCTTAAGAATAGCTCTGGACGATAATGGTAGAGTTTTTGGAAAGAGCTTTTCTACAGAGAATCTTCGTTTTTGTTATTGATACTTTTCATTTGACTGATATAAAACAAATTCCCACTAAAGGTCATTTTTTATCAAAATTTACAAGGTTGAAACTAGTATCATTTTCAAGCTTATAGCCTTTGACTGTATCTTTCAATAATAATGTCCAATTTTCTAAATCAGTCCTATTTATACAAGCGAAAAAACAAAATTTAAAAGAAATTCTAGTCTTTTTTTGTGAATTCCAAATGTAACCATTTACAACTGGTTTTATTATTAAAATAAAGGAAAAGCTAATTTACAAAAATAGAAGACCGATCTCCTATGAAAAGTATTTTTTGAGGATTTGCCCGTTAACAGGTAAAGACTCTCTTTTTCTTGTTAAATCCTGTAACATAAAAGTAGATGGACCTATGATTTCTGCGATTTGGAAAGGGCCAAGCCACATTCATTGAGATTTCGTATGTTTGCCCTTTTCCTCGTGAGCCTTATCCCATTTTCAAACTAGATCTCCAATCTGAAAGTCCTTTCTAGATATCATGTTTGAATCAAAAGAAGCTTTTACTAATGCTTGATGATGCACATGAGTTATTTTAGCCTGTTCTTGTTGCTCTTCTAGCTTAAGGATTTGCAGCTGCCATAGTTGTAAGGAAGAAGTTAGTGTTTCGTCAATAAATTGAACTAAGGCCAACGAGGAAATTGCTAGATGATTTGGAAGGACCACTTCTTTCCCATAAACCAAATTAAAGGGAGAAGTGCCAATGGAAGCTTTTTACATTATTTGGTTTGCCCATAGAGCATATGTCAAGGATTTGTGCCAATTCTTATGAGTTTGATCAATGGTTCACTTAATGATTCTGATTAAGTTTTTATTTGTTGATTCAGGTAACCCATTCCCCTGTGGGTAATAATTGGCAGAGTATTTAAGCTTAAAACCTCTTTTGAGCACGAATTCAGTCATAGCATTGCCAAAAAAATATGATGCATTATCAAACATTAAAGCGGATGGTAAACCAAACCTAGTGATTATGAACTGATCTATGAAATCAATGATGTGTTCGGCATTAGCTGTCTTGAGAGGAATTTCTTCTACCCATTTAGTAAAATAATCTGTAGCTGTAAGGATATACCTATGCTGTTTAGAAGAGTGAGGAACGATCTCACGTATTATATCCAATCCCCATTGATCAAAAGGTTGATCGATATTGATTGGTTGCAAAGGCAATGATGGTTTCTTTTGTCTCCAAGCAGTAGTTTGACAAACTTGACATTTCCTTACGTAGCTATGTGCATCTTTGAATAGTGTAGGCCAATAGTACCCTGCATGCAAGATTTTATGTGTTGTAGTATCTCCAGCATAATGTCCACATGGTGGTCCATCATGGAGTTCTTACAACACCTTTTTAGCTTCAAATTTCTCGAGACATCTGTTAGTGTCAGTCTTTCCAGCCTTCCTTCAGTGATCAAATATGCTCTTACAAAGTGATTTTGAAGTGTCAAGGTCAAATTTTGTCATTTCAGCGAGTCTTCAAGCCAAAATTTGGTCACTAGGCATTAGGTCTAGGGTTTGCCCAAATGTCAGTCCATGTTACTATTCAGCTGAGTCTATCATCATTCATATGGTTGTCATTATCATCTCAGTATCTAATGAGTCATTTCACACCTTGTTCATGCTTCAGTTGTGCCTAGGCAAGGTCATTTCCCTCTCCTAGGGTTTTGAATGCAATTTCTCTTGGACGGTCAAATCACCGGAAAAACTTGTTTCCTGATGTTCATACACCTTCCCCTATCCTTAAAGTACCTTATCAAACACTTCCCATCCCTTAGATCCGCCAAATTCCTCATTTTTGCACAAACCCTAGTTTCTAGCTACAATCTGGCAATTTTCTAGGTTTGGCCTGTGTTTTTCCCTTTTCGACCCCTTCCCCTCACTCAATCTCTGAGATTCCACTTTCCCCTACTTCCTAACATCCCTCCCCACTCCCAAAAATTTCCCAAAGAATTTAGAAGCCCTCTATCCCCTTCATTTCGCTCCATTTCGACAAAATTCCTTGTTTCACACATCGGGACAAGTTTCACTCAAAAGCTGTTTCTGAGCAATCAAAGATGAATTTTGCAAAATTGAGAGAGGTTTTTGTCCACAACATGCCAAGGAAGAAAAACCTCTTTCACTTTTTACACAGGTGTCATGGTTTGAGAGAAATGTCAAAAATACTGGCGAGAACGAAGGTGCTCCAAGGACGGTTGGCCAAAGCACAAAAACGAAGGAAAACGCCCGATCCACTCCAAACTTTGGCCAAAGCCTCTTTGACTGAGCATGGTACTTGATTGGGGACTCCCAGCCCAAATTTCAAGAAATTTGGAGAAAATTTTGTCATTTGTGAATTTTTTGTGCAATTTACAGGTTTTGGCCATTGGAGTGGTCTCACCCCGGGTGAGACCATTTTGGAGGACTGCTCGGAATTTTGAAAACTTGGCATTTTTGGAAAGGGCATGCAAAGAGAAAAATTACCAATACTTGGGAGAAGCCTGATTTTGAGATTTGAGCCTCCAAAAGCTCAAAATACATCAAAAAAATGACTTTCTGCCCACTTTTTGAGTTGCAGAAAGTGACCTTGGGAGAAATGGTTTTTGAGGGGGACAAACAACTCCAAATTCAGAAATTCCACTTGGGATGGAAAGTAGACAGACCAAGATTTCCAATGAGCCATCTTGCACCTGATTTGGACCAATGGAACCCACTCAAAAGTTGCTGCAAAGGGGCGCGACCATTTGAACAGGGGGCGCGACCATTCGAGCCAGCTTTGCCAGAATTGACCTTTTTTGTCAAAAAACACTGTTTTGACTATGGTTGACCATTTTTACTTGTAGATGATGGATAAATGTAATATTTTCATGGCACTTTGATAGATTTTATCTCTCTTTACCCTTCTAGAAGCTTCCTTTATGTAAAAAGTGAATAATTAATGCATGAATCAGTTAGCTAAGTAATAGAGGCAAGTTGTTTGGCTGCCTATTTTCTAGTTCTTAGTTTAGAATTAGTTCAAACTGCTCCTAGGAAGCTGAGCTCGACCCCTAGAGGTGGGGAAAGGAGTTAGATGGTCTAGATGGTCTATATTATGCTCTCTCCTTCTCATTTTCATGGTTGGACTCTTGTGGGAGAAGTATTATTGTATATTGTACATCTATTACTGCAATTTAAGGAAAAGGAAGGCCAGGGTTTTGCAGACATCATTGTGGATTCTTGTGGATTGTTGTGTTGATGGTGTGTTCTCTACATGTTATTGTAAGTGTGTTTATGTGTTCCATCTCTTTCTTTGCTGCTAATTGAACAGATGAAGAGATAAAGTTTGAATTCATGCATGCCATGCTCAGCTTTTAATTTTGTTCAATATCTATGTTTTCCACTGTCTAAAGAGGATTCAAAGTTGTTGTTTGCCCTCTTTAGCTCCTCCTCTATCATTCCTGATCATCCATCTCAGATTAAGGCATCAGCACTCACTCCTACCTTGCCCCAAATATCCCCCTGCAAAAACTGAGCCCAATCCCCGCACCCTGAATTGCACTCCCTCCAATTGCCACCAAAAACCCCAAAAATCTTTAAATCAACCTCCCTTATCAATTTACTAGCCTAAAATCTTTATTCCTAATTGGTCAGCTTATCATATTGAAAGATCTACCGAATCTGACCCAAGAGAGCCTTCTCATACCTCGTAGGGCTAGCTACGAGGTGAAATGGTTTGATGTAGCCTTGAGAGTTTGTCTATCTCAGCCTAGGTGAATTCCAAGCGCTAACATAGTGGCGACCATACTGGGGAGAACATCTAAACCTTTGCTAATTGACGTGTTATTTCATAAGTCTTAGACGGAGCCTGAAGTTACGCCAGGTAGCCTTCGAAAACGCTCTTGTTTTACATCAGCGTTAGTAGATAAACGCTGCTTCAGTCAATCTCCGTGAGCTTGTGAATACGACCACTTCATTTGAATTTTACCCCAGTACATGTATCAAGTTCAGATCTGATTGTTGATAGTGGACAACGATCAGACACTTGAAAGGCTGAATCATTCACTGGTGACTCCTTTCACTGAAGAATCCAGCAACCTATGCTTCATGGTGACTTCACTGTAGGAAGATCAGTAGTTGTGAGATTTTCATGATGGACCTAATTGCAAGAAGATATGCTCCCTTGAGCCGAGATCACATCCCCGGTTTTCCAAATAAAATTCCGAAGGTAGATTGGTCAAAGAATTTGCCTATATTTAAAGATGATGGTAAGAAGGATGCTGCTCTTCATCTTGTTAGATTTCATATGCATATTCGCAAGTTGAAGGTGGATTTTCCTGAAGATTGCTTGATGAAGATATTCTTGGCCACTCTGGAAGGTGAAGCTCAATCATGGTATGAAAGTTTGCCGCCTGCTTGTATTTACTCTTTAAAAGATTTTCATGCTATGTTCATTGAAAGATATAAGGACTCTTATCCATCATTAAATTTGGTTCAAGACTGTTGCCAGCATGCATATAGTTTTATTGAAAGCCTTGAGAAGTTTTATGAAGATGATAATTTTATGGATGAAGAGATCATGGAAGCTCTGTATGAAAATCCGTTTCAACAGCACATAGAAATCTTAGAGGATACTTGTCAAGATCAGCAAGCGGAAGATTTCCATATGGTTGAAAATGAGGAAAGAGCAAATGTTGTTTCAGATTTGCCCACAGAAGAAGACAGCATGCAGATTGAAGAAGAGGGTACAACTACTTCAGTTCTACATTCAGATCATGATGACCAAGCATACCTTGTGCTGAATCCTGAAAAGGAGAATTTTGTTGTTGAGACCATAGACAGAGTTTTTGATCCAAATGTTCTCATGCCATCAGAATAGAGCCTGCATGAGGAGGTAATTCAGTTAGTTCATGAAAAGCAAGATGACTTCATTCAAGTAAGTGAAACAGTCTCTTTGGATGAATTTATGGTAGATGATAGAAATGTCAATTTTGCACGTCAAGAATCAGCTGAAGTTTCTTTCCTTATGATTGAAGAATGTAATAAGGAACTTGATAATTTGGTTGTGATATCATATGAAGATGACCTACAGCACATTCACACCATAGAAGATCATAGCATTCAGGATTTCCATTCAGATTCTTCATATGTTTCATGTGCTGAAATACTTTTCCAAGAAGAGATCTGCTCATCCATGTGTTCAGAATTTTTTGAGGACCAGGAACATACTCTTTCCGAAGCACATGATGAAGGCATATCAGAATTTGAAGCAAAGGATACCTTGTTCTTTCAGCAGGTGGTGGCAGTGGAAAATCTTCATGTTTTTCACGATCCTCTAGCAAGTTTGTTGCAGCCAGCAGTGAAAGTGATTATTGTTGTGTTCAGTGATGAAGGAGATCATGGTCAGCTATGTTTTTGGATGCCCGGTTACCAGTATCTATTGTTGATCATGAGATCTGATTGGGAGAATCAGTCAAAAAGGCATTTGCTTGATTGGTTACATTGGCATTATGATATAGTTTGATGTATATTGTCTTGTAAGAAACACAGGTGGTTTTCATCATGATTTCAAATCTTGATGGACTGCTGCCCTTCCATAAGCTTTGTAAGTTATTGTTTTAGTTAAGTCAGTCATGAGTCATTTGTGTTTGCTCTATTAAGTGAGTTTTTTCAAGTTATTTCAGTTTGTCATCGAGTCGGTTTGAGTCAAGTTTTCATTCAATAAATGTGTCAAAGTCTTGTGTCAAAGGTGTAAATAATGACTCCATCGCCCAATGGTTGCAAGCACTGGTCTGCTCTCCCAGAGGTCTAAGGTTCTTGGTACCTCCAAGGAGCTACCATCCCCATTGGAGCCAATGTTAGTGTCAGTCTTTCCAGCCTTCCTTCAGTGATCAAATATGCTCTTACAAAGTGATTTTGAAGTGTCAAGGTCAAATTTTGTCATTTCAGCGAGTCTTCAAGCCAAAATTTGGTCACTAGGCATTAGGTCTAGGGTTTGCCCAAATGTCAGTCCATGTTACTATTCAGCTGAGTCTATCATCATTCATATGGTTGTCATTATCATCTCAGTATCTAATGAGTCATTTCACACCTTGTTCATGCTTCAGTTGTGCCTAGGCAAGGTCATTTCCCTCTCCTAGGGTTTTGAAGGCAATTTCTCTTGGACGGTCAAATCACCGGCAAAACTTGTTTCCTGATGTTCATACACCTTCCCCTATCCTTAAAGTACCTTATAAAACACTTCCCATCCCTTAGATCCGCCAAATTCCTCATTTTTGCACAAACCCTAGTTTCTAGCTACAATTTGGCAATTTTCTAGGTTTGGCCTGTGTTTTGCCCTTTTCGACCCCTTCCCCTCACTCAATCTCTGAGATTCCACTTTCCCCTGCTTCCTAACATCCCTCCCCACTCCCAAAAATTTCCTCAAGAATTTAGAAGCCCTCTATCCCCTTCATTTCGCTCCATTTCGACAAAATCCCTTGTTTCACACATCGGGACAAGTTTCACTCAAAAGCTGTTTCTGAGCAATCAAAGATGAATTTTGCAAAACTGAGAGAGGTTTTTGTCCAAAACATGCCAAGGAAGAAAAACCTCTTTCACGTTTTACACAGGTGTCATGGTTTGAGAGAAATGTCAAAAATACCGGCGAGAACGAAGGTGCTCCAAGGACGGTTGGCCAAAGCACAAAAACGAAGGAAAACGCCCGATCCACTCCAAACTTTGGCCAAAGCCTCTTTGACTGAGCATGGTACTTGATTGGGGACTCCCAGCCCAAATTTCAAGAAATTTGGAGAAAATTTTGTCATTTGTGAATTTTTTGTGCAATTTACAGGTTTTGGCCATTGGAGTGGTCTCACCCGGGGTGAGACCATTTTGGAGGACTGCTCGGAATTTTGAAAACTTGGCATTTTTGGAAAGGGCATGCAAAGAGAAAAATTACCAATACTTGGGAGAAGCCTGATTTTGAGATTTGGGCCTCCAAAAGCTCAAAATACATCAAAAAAATGACTTTCTGCCCACTTTTTGAGTTGCAGAAAGTGACCTTGGGAGAAATGGTTTTTGAGGGGGACAAACAACACCAAATTCAGAAATTCCACTTGGGATGGAAAGTAGACAGACCAAGCTTTCCAATGAGCCATCTTGCACCTGATTTGGACCAGTGGAACCCACTCAAAAGTTGCTGCAAAGGGGCGCGACCATTTGAACAGGGGGCGCGACCATTCGAGCCAGCTTTGCCAGAATTGACCTTTTTTGTCAAAAAACACTGTTTTGACTATGGTTGACCATTTTTACTTGTAGATGATGGATAAATGTAATATTTTCATGGCACTTTGATAGATTTTATCTCTCTTTACCCTTCTATAAGCTTCCTTGATGTAAAAAGTGAATAATTAATGCATGAATCAGTTAGCTAAGTAATAGAGGCAAGTTGTTTGGCTGCCTATTTTCTAGTTCTTAGTTTAGAATTAGTTCAAACTGCTCCTAGGAAGCTGAGCTCGACCCCTAGAGGTGGGGAAAGGAGTTATATGGTCTAGATGGTCTATATTATGCTCTCTCCTTCTCATTTTCATGGTTGGACTCTTGTGGGAGAAGTATTATTGTATATTGTACATCTATTACTGCAATTTAAGGAAAAGGAAGGCCAGGGTTTTGCAGACATCATTGTGGATTCTTGTGGATTGTTGTGTTTATGGTGTGTTCTCTACATGTTATTGTAAGTGTGTTTATGTGTTCCATCTCTTTCTTTGCTGCTAATTGAACAGATGAAGAGATAAAGTTTGAATTCATGCATGCCATGCTCAGCTTTTAATTTTGTTCAATATCTATGTTTTCCACTGTCTAAAGAGGATTCAAAGTTGTTGTTTGCCCTCTTTAGCTCCTCCTCTATCATTCCTGATCATCCATCTCAGATTAAGGCATCAGCACTCACTCCTACCTTGCCCCAAAGATCCCCCTGCAAAAACTGAGCCCAATCCCCGCACCCTGAATTGCACTCCCTCCAATTGCCACCAAAAACCCCAAAAATCTTTAAATCAACCTCCCTTATCAATTTACTAGCCTAAAATCTTTATTCCTAATTGGTCAGCTTATCATATTGAAAGATCTACTGAATCTGACCCGAGAGAGCCTTCTCATACCTCGTAGGGCTAGCTACGAGGTGAAATGGTTTGATGTAGCCTTGAGAGTTTGTCTATCTCAGCCTAGGTGAATTCCAAGCGCTAACAAAATCGAAGGCAGAATCATAATTCATCCTAAAAAGTACATCATTTACAAGTTGATATTGCTTAGCCTTGAACCTTAGGGCTCTTTTCTTTGTATAATCTAGGTTTGAAGGAGCATATCCATTCTTTAGATAAAATATGATATTAGCGTATAATGATTCAATATCGTTTAGGCTTACCTCATACATTTGTACTTCTGAAGACGGTATTTTGGAAATAAGCGATGCTCCAGCTAGCATTTTACAAAAGCCTTGACCTTTTACAATATTTGCTGGTTTAATTTCAGCATCGTATTCTTGTAAGGTCGTAACCCAATTTGCTCTCTTTTCACCCACATCTTTCTGTACTAAGAGATTTCTTACCGCTGGAAACGACACTATGATTTTTGTATGGGTTTTAAGTAGGAAGGGTCTGAAATGTTTGATCGCTTTGAAAACAGCATAAGCTTGCTTCTCGACGTCAAAATAATTTAATTCGGCCCCTTGTAGATTTGAACTAAAAAAGGAAATTGGGGCTTCCACCTTATCTTGATTTGCTTGAGTGAGTATCACAACATATGATCTATCAGAGGCAAATGTATACAAAATGAAAGGATCGGAGAAATTTGGAGTGGCTAAAGATGGGGCGTTTACAATCGCTTGTTTAATCAGATTGAATGCTTCATATTCTTCTTGGCCCCATTTAAAGATTGAATTCTTTTTAATCATTACTTGTAAGGTAGATACGATACTTGAAAAGTCTGGAACAAATCTCTTTACAAAATTAATTTGGCCAAGGAAGGATTGCATAGCTTTCTTGTTGTGAGGCAAGGGTATTTCGGAAATCTCCTTGATTTTGTCGGGATCAATATGGATTCCAGATTTTGACACTATAAATCCAAGACTTTTTCCTTCACTTAATGCAAAAAAGGACTTTTTTGGATTAAGTGAAATTCCATACCTTTGGCAATGTTGGAAGATCTGTTTCAAATCTCTGAGATGATCACCTCGTTTCTTGGAATATATAGTTATATCATCCAAGTAGATTACTACTGATTTGTTTACTAATCCCTTAAATGTGATGTCCATGGCCCTTTGAAATGTGGCACCAACGTTAATAAAACCAAAAGGCATATCTTGATATGCATAAGTACCCCATTTGGTTCTGAACGTGGTCTTTAATTGATCATCAGGGTGGACCAAAACTTGGTTGTAGCCAGAGAAACCATCCAAAAAGGACATTAATTCTGATCCTGCAACTGCTTGTAATATTTGCTCCATGGGAGGCAAAGGAAAATTATCTTTTTGGTAGGTTTTGTTAAGATTTCGAAAGTCAATGCAAATTCTAATGTCTCTATTTTTCTTTCTAACGGGAACCATATTGGAAACCCATTTAGAATGTCGAACGAGAAAAATGATTTTGAATTTCAATAATTTATTGAGCTCAGACTTAATCTGATTTTCCAAATTAGGGTGGATTTTTCTCAGCTTTTGCTGGATATGTTTTTTATCGTTTATCATTGGGATAGTATGTTGAATGATAGAAGTGTCGTAAGTCTTAATTTCATCATAGTTCCAAGCAAGGACACTTTTGTATTGTTTCAGGAGACGAACATACGCTAATATTTCTTCAGGGGATAGGCCAAGACCTAGATTGATATTCTGCGGTTTGGTATCAGTTCCTAGATATACTAATTCATAGTTCAGAGTTGAACTTTGAAGTTTTGAATTGGTAGATCTTTTGAATCAGTCTTTCAAATCATACAGGTCTTCCAATTTGACTACTGATTTTTGCATAGCATTATTAGTGCTATCTTGTTGCAACTATTTGTCATGGTTTTTTTTTTTTTTGAATAAGTCTACTTCTATTATTGATACAAAAGTTTTTCAACGAGGCGGTAGCCTCAAAAGGTCTAGCCTAGAAAATGGCTTTCTCGCATGACAAATTCAGAAAATAATCCACTGAAGCAAGCATTAGACTGCCTAGATCTAGAACTAAGACCAGAGCCTTTAAACCGGAACCGCTTTGACAAAATGAAGACTGTATGGAGACCCAAAACTGCTTAACAGGGGTAATGCTATTGACTCGGACTGTTGACATAGACAAAGACCAAATGAATTGAGACATAAAACAATAGAGCATTTCCTTTGAACATACACGATAATTTCAAAAAGGACAACAACCTATTTAGGCATCATGAGCATTGGAGGGTGATTCTTCCACTATTGGACAGCCAAAACTTGAGAGGTCATCCTCATCAAAGGGAAGGCCCTTTTCTTTTGGTGGACTCCCATCATCTGGAGGATTTGAATGCACCACAGTAGGCTCAGCTTGGAATGCCGAATTCTTTGTGATTTCACACTGCTCGCCTGGAAAGTCTTCATCCCTTTATGATCTTGGAAAGTCTTCATCCCCTAGCTTCGGTGGAGCGTGAGGAGAAGCCGAAACAATGCCTGCTGCGCCCTCACTTAACTGAATTTTAACTGTGGCTATGAAAGAATGATTGCTTAGCGAGCAAGGAATTTGAAAGCGGGCCGAGTGCTCATTAGTGTGATGGGAGCTTGAAGTTGCGACCCGTTTTCCCCTGCCTCAACCTCGCTCACGTTTGGGAGTAGGATGACTCTCAGAGGAAGAGCCAGTGAATGTATCAGCTGAAGAGAACGAGGTGTGGCGCACAGGACAACCATGAACTCCACCCCTGCGGCATCCCATTCTCTGACACAGGATAGTCATGATGCCCCGAGAGTAGAGCACCGGAACATCAATGCTGAGGTGAACAGGGGATATGGAAAGAGGGCGATTTAACAAGATGAACTGAGAATTAAGAGAGCGGGAAGGCAAACAGCTGAGGAGAATGTTGTAGGGCAGTAGCGAACCAAGAAAACTATAAACATAATTGCTCCACTAGCCTGAATACCGTAAAAGCCTGAAACCTCCAGCAAACAGAGCATGGCACCTGCGAGGAGACTTAAAATGCGAGAGAATGGAATGAAGTTGAAATGGATCTATGCCATGTGATTTGAGTAGGGGAGCCTGTGTGAAACGTTGGGCCTCATTAACTCTGCTTTGAATCAACTCTCCAAAATATTGAATGCCAGTAGCAGATGAAGCCAGATGGCGCTGGAAGTACTCCACGCGCCGACTGCTCCTGCTGCCTTCGTCCTATTAGCTGTCCCGATCACCCGCATCTAGGAGGGATAGATCTTGTTGCACCAGAAGAGTGAATTCATGTTTGAGTTGCTCATCATTAGATCTACTTAGAGGACTAGAGAAGAAAGGGAGTTGTTGATCAGATCCCTGGTTAGCCAGTCTATCCACTACTTTGTTTGTAGATCACTGAACATGTTGGAAAGTAACACTGCGAGGAGACCTTAGGCAATATTCAATTTGCTCTAGTCTGCTTAGGAGCCTCCAACTGGAGGTGATCTTTCCAGCTGGTGTACCTGATTGGATCCGAGAAATTGCTTCAATGAGGATTTGTGAGTCCCCTTCTATCACTAAAGGACAGAGATTTTCAGTTACAGCTGTGCAGATGCCCTTCCATAATCCGTCCAGCTCAGCAGCATTGTTGGTATCTCTTCCTATTGAGCCATGATAAATGTGGAGAGTCGTGCCCTCAACTTTTCTGAAAAATACCTCCATATCCCGCCGACCCCGGATTTCCCTTGGCAGCACCATCGAAGTTTAATTTTATGATCGGAGAGACAGGAGGAGACCAATGATGGGGGGATATAGAATGAATGGAGGGGTTTAGGGAGGCTTGAGCAGAGAAGGTGAGATTCAGATTCCAATTATCCATTACTAGGCATTCCTGAGGCATGGATGGCAGATCCGAGATTTGCCATTGTTTCAGAGCCAATGTTTCTTGAATATGCTGTTTAAGGAGAAGCCAGAGGGAGTCCAGGGGCAAATGGAGATTTTTAAAGATCTTGTTGTTCCTCTCCTTCCATAAGTTCCAATAGACAAAACCTGGAATAAGGATCCATAGGGAGTTGAGGACTGGACTTTGGAAGGGCTGCGGAGGCCAATTCCTGATCGTATTTGTGATATTTCCTACTTGTCTTCCTGATCTTCTGTTGCACAGAGCAATTCTCTCCCATAGATCTGCAGCTAGTGGACAAGTATCCAAAAGGTGCATGATGGTTTCTGGGTGGCTGTTGCAATCGGGGCATCTGGAAGGTCCGATGAAACCTCGCTTTTGAAGATTATCGCAGGTGAGGATTCGTTGTTTGCTTAATAGCCATAGGAACGTGGAGACTTTTGGCCAAATACTTGGTTTCCAGATCCTGTCCCAAATCTGATCTTTTACTAGATGCTGTGGATGATAGAGAAACTGGTATGCCTCCCTGGTTTTGAATGTCCCTTTTGGTGTATATCCCCATCGAATTTTGTCTCTTTGATCCGAGAGCTTGATTTTCCTCAGGTTGAGCTCCTGATCAATCTCTTCAAAGGTTTCCTCTTGCCAGTTGACTTTCCATGTGTCTACTGATCTCCATTGTTGATAGCCTTGAAGGGAGTGTTGCTTCCAGAATTGATAAACCTGGGTTTGATCACTATGTTGCATGGTATCTTGCCATTTGGGTTTGTGGAAAAGAGTAGCAAGTTTGGGGAGCTGTTGCCAAGAGTCTTCCCAAAATCTTGTTGTGGTACCAGAGTGTATTTCCCAAAAAATGTGCGCTTGAATGAAGACACTGTGTTTTCTGGCAGCGTTCCAAATTAAAGAGCCCGGGATGGTGATATTTATGCGGATGAGCTCCTCCGGGGGCCTTCCTAGGGCATACTTGGCGTGCCATAAGCGAGCCCAAGGAGAGTGCGGATTGGAGACCCATTTCCACCAGATTCTAGCGCCCATAGTGTTGTTGCTGTGGAGGGGATCCCTCAGACCAATTCCACCAGATGATTTCGGTAAGCAGACATCAGTCCATTTGACAAGCGCCCATTTTCTGTTGAGACCTGAGGAGCCCCATAAAAAATTCCTTTGGAGATTACGAATTCTCTTAAGAACCCATTTGGGAGCTGCCAATATGGAGAATAAATACAAGGGCATGGCTTGAAGAACGGATTTTATGAGAATGAGCTTGCTGGCAATATTGAGAGAGCGGAAGGTCTAGGACGAAAGCCTGGATTCTAGCTTGTCAAGGAGAGTTCTCCAGGATGCATGCTTTATGGCAGAGATTATCAGGGGAGCACCAAGGTATTTCGAGGGAAGCGTAGCTATGGGGTACCCTAAGATCCTGGCTATATTCTTTTGAGAAAGACTGGGAGTATTGAAGAAGAAGAGCTGGGATTTGGCAGCATTGATGGAGGTGCCTGAGGCTTCAGAGAATAGATTAAGAAGGTCAAGGAGGACAGAGGCCTCATGAACAGAAGGATGGCCAAAGAGCATTGTGTCATCAACAAACTGTTGGTGAGAGAGGGGAGAAAGTCCATGGAGAGAAATGCCCTTTAGAGAGTGAGAGGAGATAGCAAAGTGAAGGAGACGACTGAGACCTTCAGCCATAAGCACAAAGAGGAACAGAGAGAGAGGGTCACCTTGGCGAATGCCGCGGGAGGGATGGAAAGGCGAGGAGGGGGAACCATTCAGAAGGATGGAATAATTGGGGGAGGAAATTAGATTCATGAGCCAACGCGTCCAGGTAGCACTGAAGCCAAAAGCTAAAAGCATTTGATTGATGTAGGACCAACTGAGTTTATCGAATGCTTTGGAAAGATCAAGCTTGAGAATCATACCTAGCTTTTTTAGAACCTTGAGCGAATGAATTGCTTCGTGTGAAAGTATGATGCCATCCAGAATCTGGCACCCTTCAACATACCCTGTCTGCTCTGGAGAGATTAGGAGAGGGAGGAGAGGTTTTAGCTTATTTTCCAGAATTTTTGAGATGAGTTTGTAGATTACGTTACAGAGGGCAATAGGCTTGTATTTATCTGGAGTGCTGGAGTCTTCCACCTTAGGCACAAGCGCTATGAAGGTGGAATTGAGAGAGGGGAGGATCTAGTGCATCGATCTTGCCTCTTCTAAAAGTTCCCATACCTCTGTTTTAATGTACTCCCAAAAGGTGTGGAAAAAATTGGCTGTAAAGCCATCAGGTCCTGGCGCTTTGCCGTCTTTTAATTGGGCTAGCGCATCCTCCACCTCCTGCATTGATATTGGCAGGAGCAATGTTTTGTTGTGGTCCTCCGTGATGATATTTGGTATATGTTGCGTAATAGATTGTATTGCCGGAGTTCTGCTACCTGGGGGCTCTTTCAGGATGTCCTGAAAGTATTCTTTGAATTCTTGTTCCATTTCTTCATGCGCTTCCAGTCGTTCTCCTTGCTTATTGTTGATGAAGGCGATGTGATTGTGCATTCTCCTTTGAACTGTGGTTCTATGGAAGAATTTGGTATTTTTCTCTCCATCCTTGAGCCATCTGACCCTGGATTTTTGGTGCCACAACGTTTCTTCTTGCTTCCATCGAGTTTCAACCTTGGCTAGGAGTGGATTCTCCTGTAGCGTATAGTCTTCGGATCTGCCCTCATAGATTATGCACTATTGCAGAGTATTCATTTGCTCCTCTAACAACTTCTGATGATCGAAGATGTTTCCAAACTGGTTACGATTCCAGGATTTGATCGCTTGTTTAAGAAATTTTAGCTTCTGCTGAAACTGGTATATTTTGGCTCCTTTTGGGGGATTGAATGATTTCCAGGCATTGAGTACCACATCTTTAAAATTAGGATGTGAAAACCAAAATGCTTCAAAGCGAAATGGTTTATTGCTCCTGACTCCCGGTCTCGACCATTGTAATAAGATGGGCCAGTGATCAGAGCCTGCCTGTGGCAGGATGGAGGCATGGAAGTCTCCTCCCATGTGAATAGCGTTATCAGTCATGAGAAATCGGTCCAATCTGGAAGCAATTTGCTGTGAACCCCGTCTTTTATTGGTCCATGTAAAAATGCCGTTGGATGTCTGAAGGTCCATCAATTGATTCCGGTGAATGAAATCTTTGAGGCTGTTACTATCTTCATCTAGTCTCGAGCGCCCGCCAGACTTTTCCTCCAGAGAGGTAATGATATTAAAATCACCCCCACATATCCAGAAGGGAAAGCATCTGTTAGCATTGAGTTCAGAAAGAGTTTCAAGCAGATCCAGTTTTTTCTGTAGTTCTTGCAGAAAATACACATTGGAAAGATGAACATGGCTATTTGTTCCAATAAGGTGGAAGGTGGATTGTATGAAGAAATGGGAGGCATGAAATTCATGAAGGTAGAGTTCTTGAGGATTCCATATAATGTGAGTCCTCCAGAAGCTCCAGATGCGTATATAAAGACTGACCTACATCCTGGCCAGGCTTTATTTAGTATTTTTTCCAAAACTGTACTACTGCATTTTGTTTCTTGAAGGTAGATTATAGAAGGCTTGTCTTGTTGAATCATGTTTTTGATCATCCTTTTGTAGGGCTATTGAGCCCTCGCAAATTCCATGAGACTAACTTCATGGGGAACTATGGGGAAGAGCTTTGTGGAACTGGTCAGCTTGGGGAATCTACCAGAATCCACCAACATTTCTCCAAGGATGATAGTCCTCTGTGGATCTGTCTTGCGTCAGCGCTTCTTTGTCTCTTTCAATATTTTTTTCCCATCCCAATGACTGCCTTCTTGAATGCCTAGATATTTTTTCTGCTTTGCTCTGGTTAACACTTCTTCTAGCCTTTCTATCTCACGAGTATGAATATTGCTGTATTCCTTTTGTCTGCATGTTGCTTCCAGCTTAAGTATGTACAGACCTACAAGATCCACACTTTCTGGTTCCTCCTCCATGTGGATCGGGATGTTCTGTTCTTCCTCCTTTGAATGCTGTTGCAGGCTTAGTGCCAAGGCTGCGTCTAACTCCATATTGGAGGATTGTGGATCTGTATCTTTGTCTTAATGGAATTGGATGAGGAGGTTGGGATGATGATGGCTTTGGAGTTCTGGAGGGGTTCTGAAGACTTGGGCGAATGAGGGGGAGACGAGGAAGATGGATCTGCAAGGGGGATTGAGGGGTTGTCCTCCATGTTATCCGAGGCAGTCAGGATTTCAAAACTATTTCGGGTTGAAGGTTTCTTGAGATTTTCAGGATCCACAGGGGGTTTCTTAGCATGCCTTCTTCTATTTGGGACTTTTGTAAAACCCTCAGCATCTTTACTTGCTTCCATGACAGTATTTTTGGACTGTAGATTCAGAGGGCAATCCTTAAAGAGATGGCCATGTTCATGGCACTTCCTACAGCGAAAGGGAATATGCTCGTAGTCTATAGTTTGAACCCATTCATAATCATCATGAAATAAGCTTATCGAATCAGTCAGAGCTTTGGCTAGATGCATGTGGACACAGATCCTGGCATATGAGGTGTATCTTCGGCTTTTTGTTTCCTCTGCCACTTTGATGAAGCCCCCTAAGCTGTTGCCGATGTTCTTCAGGGTATCCTCTTTCCAGTATTCCAATGGAAGAGAGTACATTCGGATCCATACTGGAGCCCAGTTAAAGTCTTCCTTGTCTGGATTGAACCTCTCAACCCAATCACGCAAGCACAGGCTAGCAGAGTTAAAGAAATACGGTCCACCTTCGAAGATGCGCGTTTTATCCTCCAGACAATTAAAAGTAGTTGTAAAGAAGCCTTTAGGTCCAAGGTGCAGAGTAATTTGAACTTTTGGCTTCCACTTGGAAGAAATCCAGCCTTGCAAGGCTTTTTCAGTAGGCCAGAAGCCTAGAAACTTGCTTATGAGGGCATGATCCCGCATGTATTGAATTTCGTTGTTGATGCTTTGACTGGGGAGATAATATTTTGATTCTTTCTACCATTTTGGGGATGCATGTAGCAAAGGAAGCTCTGGGTCTTGTTGTGGATTTGTTCTAGTCAGAGCCTTTGTCTTTAGCTGTAGATGGGCTGGTATCAAAGTCACCTTCATCATTTGTGACTTGATCATTTTCCTGCTCTGCCAGCGGTTCAGAACTGAGTCTAGCATTTTCCTCTGTGCTGGTTGACTTATCAGTATTTGGATTGTAAGGGGGAGAGGGGGCCGTGCCCTCCCCTTCGGAGAGCGGCATCATGGTGTCGTCAGTAGAAGTGCCAG
Source organism: Pinus tabuliformis (assembly GCA_031772625.1). Lineage (NCBI taxonomy): Eukaryota > Viridiplantae > Streptophyta > Pinopsida > Pinales > Pinaceae > Pinus > Pinus tabuliformis. The sequence goes on from CM062818.1 coordinate 2,060,265,228, forward strand.
CGTCTGTAGAATGAGAGCGCTTTGGTGGAGAAGGCCAGGAACGCAGAACCCTAGCTGTGCATGTCGGCGCCGAGCTCCATCGATCGCAGTTCCCAACCTTGGCCTAGAGTTGGAAGTATCAAATAGAATTTATAAAATCAACTGTTTGTCATGTTGGTCTTCATCTATAATCTGATTAGTGTAAGATCCCTCTGATGTGAGGAAGCTTACAATATCAGGATCATCGTTGAAAATTCTCCAATTGGTAATGTTATCAAGAATCGAGGGTCTAAAGATCAATTCAATTGAGAATCTATCCGAGCTATAGTCTTCAGAGGGAATGATCTTGGAAGCTACGTTTGCCAAGAGGTCAGCACTAGCATTTTGGAGTCTGGGAATTGATGAAATATTGAATGCTATAAAATGTCCACTCGGATCTTGTACTAAAGATTGATAATGTTTTAAATGACCTGATATACAAGGTATAGTATTTCGTACATGTCTAATTACAATTTTAGAATCTCCAAAAACTTGTAGATACTTGATATCTAGTCCGATTGCTTTGTATAATCCTTGGATTAAAGCCTCGTATTCTGCAGTATTATTGGTGCAATCAAACTCGAGTCTACAAGTTAGCATAGTTTTGTTTCCCTCTGGACTAACTAATACGCATCCTACTCCTGCTCCATCGTTAGACTTAGAACCATCAAAAAATAACTTCCAAAATAAAGATTTATTTACAGGACTATCTATGAAATTAACACATTTAGAACTATTTGTTTGAGAAAAGTTTTCTATCTAAGATAAAACAGAATGCTCTAATTAAGGCAAAGTATGAGCATTGAAATTTCCTAAGAAAGAGTCAACAAAATAGTTGCCAATTATATTGTTTCTGTATGCTACAGGTTCATATTCTCCTTCCAATTCTGTTACTATATATTTTTGATGCCTTTCTCGCTCAACCTTTATTTGATTTCGTTTACCATTGTAAGGGAGCCACATATGCGACCAGTCGGTTGCAAAATATCCATGAAGCTTTTCAGACCAATCCCTGCTAAGAATTAAGCCATAAAATTCTGGAATGTCTGCAACTAAAATATCAATAACTTGACATACCTTTGGATTAGATGACAGCCTTATGGTAACCTGATTTAGTTCACCGATCACTTCAACCTGCGACCGGTCCAGCTGAACTATGCGTACTGCAGATTTTTGAGGTTGAACATTTAGCTTTGCACATATTGATTTAGGTAAGATATTAGATGAAGCTCCTGAATCAACTAAACAATTATGCAATTTTTTGTTGAAAACTTCATAAGTAAGAAGAAATGGAGTATGAGATCTTGACCTTCCTCCAATTAGAGTGATATCGTTTGGATCAACTTTACTAGTCACATTAGTTGGAGGTCTTCCCATCTCATTAGAAGCTTGCGAGATTACAACGACAAGCAGAGGTGCAACTGGTATTGCATGTAACTCTTTCAAAAGTAGCTTTTGTTGATGTTTCAACTTGCTCAATTCATAAAAAGTAATGTTAGCCCTAGTCTTCTTCATGTCTTCTACGATATTATACTCCATCTCATCAGAAACAATTAATGTTTTAGATGGAGTTGGTGAATTTTTTTGGAATGGTCTTGTTTGAGTCGCTTTTGGTGACATTTTCTTACTTGCGACTTTATCCTTAGACATTGAGCTTGTACTCTTTCGCTTAGGAGTAGGTTGAGGAGGATCGAGTTGATTTCTACTTATAGTACTGACTGGTGATGCCTCTTGATCCTCTTCATCTGGGAGGATGAAATCCCACATTCCCTATACTTCTACAACTTCTTCTTCATCAGTAGGCTCTTCGTTGGAAATTTCCTCTTCTTCTTCAGATTCTGATTCAGCATTTGTGATAGCATTGGGAGGCTTTGAATCAATTGAAGGATTTCTCCTGTAAGGCTTGTAAGGATTTTTAGAAGAAGTCTCTGCTACTTGTTTCTTAATTTCAACCATTTCGTTAGACATGGTTTTCAAAACTTTCTGCAATCCTTCTAAATCGAATGGATCTTTGGACTGTTTTTTCTTTGGATATTCTTTAAAAGTAACCTTCTTATATTTTCGTTCATCAATGGCATTTTTCTTTTCTAAGGCTATGATACGTTTCTCTACCGCTATTTCTTCCTTCATATTGTCAGCTAAAGTTGTTTTGTTAGCTCTGTGATGCAGGAAAGTGTTCCCTCTGCAGATAGAGGTAACCCCTCTAGCCCCAAAGTGGGTCTAGTCACAGCAAGGACAAAACAACAATTGATTCCCTTAAATAGTCATCGTTGGGGGCTTACCTCAAACCGGTGGTTGATGAAGTTCTGTTGCAGTGCTCCAGCTTCCGTTTCCTTCTCCTTAGGGAGTAATTACCCTAAAACAACACAAGACAACAACAAAGAACATAACCAGGAAACAAAAATGATCTATTTACTCACAAAGTCAGGAAGTCATGAGCTATCAAGTAAATTACATACAAGACATATGAAATCATCATTGATTGTGTTAATGATAAAATAAAAGCAAGCTTACAACCGAGTCTTGACATCGCAAGCCTTCTCAGAGGGTCCAACCAGTGTGTTTCTTCAAGCATTCACTCTCAAAGATGGGTCTCCCAAATAGCAATATATCTCTCTCTCTCATTCACAAGCTTTACACAAGATTAAGGGCACTCCACACCTTCTGGCAATCTACAAAGCAATCCCACACTTGTCACACACACACCATCTATCAATCAAACTCAAAAGCAGCAACAACACTGTACAACCAAAAGAACTAGCAGATGATAGCAATGGTGAGTGATTTTATAGGAGAAGGAGTCTCCATGAAATGAGGGAGAGGGAACTTATCCTCAAGGCAAGCAGCACAAAAGACGAAACTACCATGCCAGAGGGAGGAGGGCGACCCAATCTGACCCAACAACTAGGTCCAGAGACATCTAGAACGCTGATTGTTGGAATGCATTCGTCCAGTCTATATCGTCACTAGTCTCTAACTAAGCTTTAGCACTGACATCGCTAGTAGGCAATGTACTTAGTCAAACTATCGCTAAAGATAGAAAATAGCCTCACACCGGAGCATGAAATCTGACTGTCGCGGGAATAAGATGTACTCTTGTGATGGAAGTGCAACTGGACTTTTACTGACCGTTGTCCGTCACATATATTTAGCGAATTCTCGCGACGAGGCAGAAAACTTAGGAAAAGTGGGTCAATTGGCAACATAAGAGAGCATTTGTTCAATATGAGCATGTTTTACTAGACACATGACACAGTAGAAGGACTAGGGTGAAGGCAGTGACAAATTACTGTGTAACAGATGCCCCCTAAAGTATGAAGCCTGAGAGAGTGGTAGGGGTGAAATTCTTTACGAAACTGTCTGAGCTGGAACACCATATAGAAGAACCTACAAGTGCAAGTACAACTGATATATCTAATAGTGAAATACATGTAGTCTAGGCATGGGCGCAACCATCCAAAAGACATAAGAACTAGGTCTGTGGTATGGACGCAACCATCCAACTAGTAAGACCATGATAATGAGAAAGGTATGGTTGCACCCATCCATGAAGACTCAGCTATGGTCACAGCCATCCATCAACGAGTCATGTAATCACGAACCAATCCACGCAGCTCGAACATGTGTAATCTTAGTTTGGGGTCTTGAAACCCAACCAATCATAGTACAAATTCTAGCATGCGAAGAGATGTGCTGAAATCGAGCATGATAGAAAGTCGGTTGATTACCGGTCAATGAGGAAAACCGTTAACAAGCGTGAGAGAAACCACCAATAATGCCAATGGTTCTCAAGGTACATTCAAGTACAATCCACGAAGTGTGAAAAATGAGCTAAAGTCGAACACTTGTGGACTCACCTAATCGACGACCAATGACGAAAGTTGACCGTCAGGCGCGAAGAACTTTCCATTGAGGCATGCAAGCTCTAAGGTACCAAAGGTGTTATCAGGAAATCTAGTGTCCACTCGGAGCTGCTAGTCCCACTAAGACTGGTAGCTATCTTAGAAACAAACAAAATAAAACTACTTTCGCTTTCCTTTATGAGAAGTAGATAAGAGGGGAGCAAATGACACCAACCTCAGTATTGCGCTTAGTTCCTTGCTTAGTTCCTCTCCCTTCTGACAGATCCTTGCCGCTTTGCCTTCATCTACCCAGCTTCAAAGAGCACTTGTGGAATCAAAGCAGTATAATACTATCGAAGAACAGAGATCTACAATCATAAACAATATAGGACCAGATATATATTGACCACACAAATGCATATATCATCAAACATACAAGAATGTGGAGGAAAACTTGAATAGCTTTATTAATATCAAGAATAGCAAAGAGGATTACAACCAATTGTTCTGACCCAACATCATCCTCCCAGCATGAAAGCCCTTCTTCACCTCATGAAAAGCTTAGATCACCCACCACTATGATATTCCACCAAGAAACCAACATCACTTCCTTACAAGATACAAAATTCCAACCTCTGGATCTCTGGGATGAGTGATCCATATATAGATGATTGCAGGGGGGTGAGTCAGCTTCTGGGATTTTGATTAGTGTTCTCTCTCTGATAGTTCTTGATTCCACTTGGATATTGATGATCTCTTACTCATCCCTGGGTGAATTCAGAGAGGCAAGTGTCACAGGAGAAGTTTCTGGAAGATTCCATGACGATCCACCTTGCAAACTATCTCTGCCATTTGTCTACTCTCACCCATCGCACCCTACAGAAGGGATTTCCAATATGCATCACACCTTTTACACTGAGCAGGTGAGATGCATCGCACCCTCTGCACTGGGCAGTCTGTATGGTCCAAATTTGACCAGTTTTGAGCAGTTTCTTGTGGAGAACTTCTGGGAGATGATCTAATCAACTGACCTTGTTCCTTTAGGGTGTGAAGCAACACTTTTAGGGACTTAGGAGCCCTTGGTTTATGGACATATATGATTGGGGTTGCAGTGCCCAAAAATTTCTATAACAGTTGCCCCCTAAAGCATGAGGTCGTTAATCTTTTGATGTCGGGTGAAATGCTTTATCATGAGGATCCGAAGTTTTTTCGAGCTGGAAGGCGACCTGTAATAAGATACAATACAATACATTATCTTCATAATATTTTTCATGATCTAGCTGAGGCGGGCATTCCCATGCTCAACTTTATAAATTCATTTTCATGTACATAAGACTGACAACCGTCTGTGTGGCAGACTGATGATTCTGATAGAGTCATCATCCTTTGATTCGGATGATCATCTATGCAACAATGCTGTACATTTGATGTCTTTATTTTTCTGAATATACCGCAGCCCGGATGGATGAAACTAGATTTGGGGTCTTCAAACTCGTCCAATCTTCACTCGCAGTACAATTCGATCCATGTGAAAGATGTTCTGGAGTCGAACATGGAAAATACATTGCCTGATTACCAGCCAATGATGTAAGTTGTTAACAAGTGCGAGAGGAATCACCGATAATGATGATGACCCTCAAGGTACTACAATACAATTCACGTGGTGTGAAAAGGGACTTGGCGTCGAACACCACGCAAAATCTTTCGGTCGAAGGCCATTGATGTAAACCTGTCGCCGGAAGTGAGAAACTTGCCATTGAGGCATGCAAGCTTCAAATTACTGAAGGGGTTGTTCCTAAGTCGACTTCTTGGATAATGAGCTGATGTCGACAAGAAGCGACCCATCATAGGATGGCCTTAATAAATCCCACATCTACGACATGGAATGGAGTAAATGATTTTGGAGGTGAAAACAATCTGATGATACAGGGTTCAGGGTGGCGGTCATGAAAGAATGGAGCGTGAATGTATTGCAGCGGATGAGACACAGGTGAATTCTCTGAGCGACTTCTCTTGAACATATCGGCGACACTGATATGGATTGGTAGCATTAACCCCAAATATGGATGGTGCGATGGACCAATGGTGATATGACCAGTGAACGGAATAACCCAACCTGACTGGAACGTGGAGTGAAAGTGTCATGTTCAAGAGCGACTTGCTACTAATAAAGTTTCTTCAAGTTTTCTTCCCAATTTTTCCCCAGTCATTGCTGACCAGTAACTTTTTATTTTTGTCAAGCTTGAGGAGGATAACATATGCTTGTTCTATAATTTTCCCTTCGGTCAAACCCGTCGCTATGTTTTAATGAGCCTAGCGATAGTGAAACTCGTTCTTGTCTATATGGACAAGTTTGTCGCTATTCGGTTTTAACGATTTTAACGACAGAGATAACTCGGTCCTTTTAAATTTTAGAGAGTCTGAAAGGGACGTAAAGGAAACTCCAATAATCCTTTTTCATCATATAATCCCTTAAGTCCAAAAAAGTATAAAAATAATACGAAAGGGATGAATTTTCGATAATTTTAACGAGCTGAACAAACCAAGCGCTCGATCTTTTTGTGTGATAATCCCTCAGGTCCAAAAAGATTAAAATCTAGAGGAGGGATAACACTCCCGGTAGCTTTAATGATATGGAGAGGCCAATTTCTCGGCAATCTTTTCATATTTTACGAGTCAGGTGAAAAGAGCTTAAAGGAGACTCGTCTTTTGAGGAACGAGTGATAATTTCAGGTAGCAGCTGATTCCAAGTAAGGTTTGGAATTTTCCAATCACGGCAATGTCACAAGGATGGCTAACAAGATCACTCTTCACAGTTGTTCCTCAAAAGGGGTAAACAATCAAATGGAGGTGAATGATCGGCTAAAACAAAGTGGAGGTGATGGTAAGAACATGACCACGGCTCAAAAGCTAATGATAATGCATTCACAATGGTTATTTACTAGAAACTGGTTCTTTTTTAATGAGTGTTAGTGTCAGTCTTTGCAACCTTCCTCCAGTGATCAAATATGCTCTTACACAAGTGATTTTAAGGTGTCAAGGTCAAATTTTATCATTTCAGTGAGTCTTCAAGTAAAATTTGGTCACTAGGCATTAGGCCTAGGGTTTGATTTCACTTCTTTCAAAGTTGTCCAGATGTTAGTCAATGTCACCATTTAGCTGAGTCTAACATCATTCAGAGGGTTTTCATCATCATGTCAAGTTCCATTGGGTCATTTCACACCTTGTTCATGTTTCAGTTGTGCCAAGGCAAGGTTCATTTCCCTCTCCTAGGGTTTTGAAGCTAATTTCTCTTGGATGGTCAAATCATCAGAAAAACTTGTATCCTGATGTTCATACACCTTTCCCTATCCATAATGTACCTTATCAAACTCTTCCCATCACTGATATCCCCCAAATTCCTCATTTTCGCACAAACCCTAGTTTCTTGCTACAACTGGGCAATTTTCCATGGTTGGGCCTATGTTTTGCCTTTTTGGACCCCTTCCCCTCACTCAATTTCTGATATTCCACTTTCCCCTACTTCCTAACATCCCTCCATACCTTCCAAAATTTCCTCAATAATTTAGAAGTTCCCTATCCCCTTCATTTCGCTTCATTTCGGCAAATACCTTGTCCCACACATCAGGATATGTTTCACTAAAATGATGTTTATGAGAAATAAAAGATGAATTCGGGAAAACTGAGAGAGGTTTTTTTCCAAAATAGACCAAGGAAGAAAAACCTCCTTCACTTTTTACACAGGTGTCATGGTTTTTAAGAAATGTCAAAAATACAATTGCCTCAGGAGAATTGATGCACCTCTAGAGTGACCTCGGGAAAATCAAGTTTTCTCCTAGCTTGGTTGGCCAAATGACTTTATTGATAATAGAAATGATAACTATAGACACGTAGCTTTCCAATGAGCTATCATGAGCTCAATTTGGAGTTGAGGAAGACATTCAAAAGTTGACTGTAACAGCACTCTGCCTTTAGGCAGCCTCATTTGGCACAGTTCGACCAGTCTTGGGAGATTTGATGTTTGACAGGGTAAATGAACTCAAAATTGAAAAATTCCAGTTGGGTTGGAAAGTATACAGGACAAGATTTCTAATGAGCTATCACAAGCTTAATTTTAGATTAAGGAAGGCATTCAAAAGTTGACCGCAACAGCACTCTGCCTTGAGGCAGCCTCAGTTGGCACAGTTCGACCAGTCTTAGGAGATTTGATTTTTGATAGAGAAAATGAACTCCAAATAGAACAATTATGGTGGGGTTGGAAATTAGACTCAAATAAATTTCCAATGAGCTATCCTGCACTCAATTTGGACATCGGGAAGGCCTCCAAAAGTCACCTGGAAAAGAGCGCGACGCACAGGAGGAGGAGCGCGACGGTTTTATAAATATTTTCACTCCATATGGTCAGTTATACAAGTGGCAAAGGAAGGCAAAGGGTCACCCAAGCCATTTTTCATGTTTGTGGAGCTGCACTTGTAGCTGATGTTTGGCTCTCCACCTTCATTTTGTGACCCTTGGGTGTTCTATCTCTTCATGGCACATTCTAAATACGTATGCAAACCATTTGCAAAGGCAATTTGGGTTGTTTGGCTTGTAACTTCTGGGGGACTGTGGGAAAGAAAATTTACATTGTATATTTTTACAGAGAATTAATGAGAGGAAGCAGCTCTATTTCATGAGATTCATGTGGTTGTGAGTGTAGCAAGTGTGTCTCTTATGTTTCATATGTATCTTGTTATGTTTCATAGTCCATTTCATATTCATTTCTAGTGAAGTTTTTCGAATGAGATTAGGTAGAATTCAATTTTATTGCTCTGCCTAAGGGAAAACTTCATGTACAGTGTTCATTCTTCTGTTGAAAAGGATTCATCTCCTATGCTCCTTTCACCTTCTTAATCAATATCTCCATTCCACCATATCTTAAAACTAAATTGCTATGCTTTCCGCCTACCTTGCCTCACGAAACAATCTATGCCTTTATGTTAAGTTCTCTGTTCATTGAGGTCCAGTGGTCCCATAATATCCCATAAACAAAGTCATTCATAAAAATCACTCCTTATATTCATTTTCACTTACTAGCTTAAGACAAATAGTTCATTCTAAGTCATCTCAGGCCATTTCGTTTACTTATTCACTGAGTGTGACTTGGAGAGAGCCCTCTCCTGTTCTGGTAGGGCTAGCTACCAGACTGAGCTTGGTTTGATGTTGCCTTGAGTTTTGCCTTCTTTTAGCCTGAGGTAGATTCGAGCGCTAACATAGTGGCGACTCCACTGGGGAAGAAAATGGTTTGCTTGTAGATTGTCTTGCCCCAGGACACATCTCAAGTTCAGATCTGAGGTTGATGGTGAACAATGATGAGACATAAGAAGATGGCTGAAATCATTCACCTGGCAACTCCTTTCACTGAAGAATCCAACAATCGGTGGTTCATGGTGACTCCACTGCAGAGGGATCGGATTGCAAGAATATATGCTCCCATGAGCCGCGATCACATTCCAGGCTTTCCAAATAAAATTCCGAAGGTGGATTGGTCAAGGAATCTACCTACATTTAAAGATGATGGTAAGAAGGACGCTGCTTTACATCTAGTTCGATTTCACATGCATATTCACAAGTTGAAGGTTGATTTTCCTGAAGATTGCTTAATGAAGATATTCATGGCCACTCTTGAAGGTGAAGCCCAATCTTGGTATGAAAATTTTCCCGCTGCTTGTATTTACTGTCTAAAGGATTTTCATGCCCTGTTCATTGAAAGATATAAAGACTCTTATCCATCATTGAATCTAGTTCATGATTGTTGCAAGCATGCTTATGGTTTTATTGAGAGCCTTGAAAAATATTATGAGGATGATAATTTTATGGATGATGAAATCATGGAAGCCCTGTATGAAATTCCTTTTCAGCAGTGTAAAGATGATCATGAAAATTTGCAGCATGATCAAGATTTGGGTATAGTGGAAAATGAAGGGATTTTGCATCTTGACAGTCAACATGAATTACATGAAATAGATCATCAGGTTGGAGAGTTCCATATGGCTGAAAGTGATGAAAGAAAAGGTGTCATTTCAGATTGGTCCATAGAAGAGAACAAAGTTTTGGGTCCAAATGTTCTCATGTCATCAGAACAAAGCCTTCATGGAGAGGTAATCCAGTCAGCTCATGGACAACAAGATGAGTTCTTTGCTCAAGTAAGTGAAAAGCTTTCTCTGGATGAATTTATGGTAGATGATAAAAATGTTAGTGTTGGGTTTCAAGAATCATCCGAAGTTGCTTTTCTCATGATTAATGAATGTGATGAATGTAATGAGAATTTGGCTATCATATCATGTCAAGATGATCAGAAATATATTCAGACTATAACCGACCAGACCATTATGGATTCCATTTCAGATTCTTCCTCATATGTTTCATGTTTTGAAGTGTTCTTTGAAGAGGAAATCCACTCATCTGCTTGTTCAGAATTTTTTGAGGACCAGGAACATTATGAAGGAAGATCAAAATCAAAAGAAAAAGACATCTTGTTTCTTCAACATGAGGTAAATCTTCATGTTTTTCATGATCCAATGGAAAATTTGTTACAGTCAGCAGTGAAGGTCATAATTGCAGTATTCAGTGATGAAGGAGATCATGGCCAATTATGTTTTGGGAGGCCCAGTTACCAATATCAATTGTTGACCAGAAGATCTGATCGGAAGAATCAGTCCAGAAGCCATCTTCTTGATTGGTTACATTGGCAGTTTGATATAGTTTGATGATATGTAGTCTTGTAAGAAATAAAGGTGGTCATGTACTACCACCAAGCTTTAAGTTTTAAGTTCAGTCAAGTTTTTTAGTCATGTCATTTGCATTGAGTCAGTTTGAGTCAAGTTTCATGTAAATAAATTGAGTCATGTTGGAATAATGGACTCCATAGCCCAATGGACAAAGGCACTGTCTGCTCACCCCAAAGATCTGTAGTTCTTGGCACCTCCAAGGAGCTACCATCCCCCATTGGAGCCAATGTTAGTGTCAGTCTTTGCAGCCTTCCTCCAGTGATCAAATATGCTCTTACACAAGTGATTTTAAGGTGTCAAGGTCAAATTTTATCATTTCAGTGAGTCTTCAAGTAAAATTTGGTCACTAGGCATTAGGCCTAGGGTTTGCTTTCACTCCTTTCAAAGTTGTCCAGATGTCAGTCAATGTCACCATTCAGCTGAGTCTAACATCATTCAGAGGGTTGTCATCATCATGTCAAGTTCCATTGGGTCATTTCACACCTTGTTCATGTTTCAGTTGTGCCAAGACAAGGTTCATTTCCCTCTCCTAGGGTTTTGAAGCTAATTTCTCTTGGATGGTCAAATCATCAGAAAAACTTGTATCCTGATGTTCATACACCTTTCCCTATCCATAATGTACCTTATCAAACTCTTCCCATCACTGATATCCCCCAAATTCCTCATTTTCGCACAAACCCTAGTTTCTTGCTACAACCGGGCAATTTTCCATGGTTGGGCCTGTGTTTTGCCTTTTTGGACCCCTTCCCCTCACTAAATTTCTGAGATTCCACTTTCCCCTACTTCCTCACATCCTTCCATACCTCCAAAAATTTCCTCAATAATTTATAAGTTCCCTATCCCCTTCATTTCGCTTCATTTCGGCAAATACCTTGTCCCACACATTGGGATATGTTTCACTAAAATGATGTTTATGAGCAATCAAAGATGAATTCGGGAAACCTGAGAGAGGTTTTTGTCCAAAATAGGCCAAGGAAGAAAAACCTCCTTCAATTTTTACACAGGTGTCATGGTTTTGAAGAAATGTCAAAAATACAATTTCCTCAGGAGAATTGATGCACCTCTGGAGCGACCTCGGGAAAATCAAGTTTTATCCTATCTGGGTTGGCCAAATTACTTGCTTGATAATCCAAATGATAAATAGAGACAAATATATTTCCAATGAACTATCATGAGCTTAATTTGGAGTTGAGGAAGGCATTCAAAAGTTGACTGTAACAACACTCTACCTTTAGGCAGCCTCATTTGGCACAGTTCGACCAGTCTTGGGAGATTTGATGTTTGACAGGGTAAATGAATTCCAAATTGAAAAATTCCAGTTGGGTTGAAACGTAGATAGGACAATATTTCCAATGAGATATCACAAGCTTAATTTGAGATTGAGGAAGGCATTCAAAAGTTTACTGCAACAGCACTCTACGTTGAGGTAGCCTCAGTTGGCACAGTTCGACTAGTCTTAGGAGATTTGATTTTTGACAGAGAAAATGAACTCCAAATTGAAAAATTCCAGTGGGTTTGGAAATTAGACTCAAATAAATTTCTAATGAGCTATCCTTCACTCAATTTTGAAATCTCGAAGGCCTCCAAAATTCACCTGGAAAAGAGCACGACGCACAGGAGGAGGAGCGCGACGGTTTTATAAATATTTTCACTCCATATGGTCAGTTATACAAGTGGCAAAGGAAGGCAAAGGGTCACCCAAGCCATTTTTCATGTTTTTGGAGCTGCACCTGTAGCTGATGTTTGGCTCTCCACCTTCATTTTGTGACCCTTGGGTGTTCTATCTCTTCATGGCACATTCTATATATTGTATGCAAACCATTTGCAAAGGCAATTTGGGTTGTTTGGCTTGTAACTTCTGGGGGACTGTGGGAAAGAAACTTTACATTGTATATTTTTACAGAGAATTAATGAGAGGCAGCAGCTCTATTTCATGAGATTCATGTGGTTGTGAGTGTAGCAAGTGTGTCTCTTATGTTTCATATGTATCTTGTTATGTTTCATAGTCCATTTCATATTCATTTCTAGTGAAGTTTTTCGAATGAGATTAGGTAGAATTCAATTTTATTGCTCTACCTAGGGGAAAAATTCATGTATAATGTTCATTCTTCTATTGAAAAGGATTCATCTCCTATGCCCTTTTCACCTTCTTAATCAATCTCTCCATTCTGCCATATCTTAAAACTAAATTTCTATGCTTTCCGCCTACCTTGCCTCACGAAACAATCTATGCCTTTATGTTAAGTTATCTGTTCATTGAGGTCCAGTGGTCCCATAATATCCCAGAAACAAAGTCATTCATAAAAATCACTCCTTATATTCATTTTCACTTACTAGCCTAAGACAAATAGTTCATTGCAAGTCATCTCAGGCCATTTCGTTTACTTATTTACTGAGTGTGACTCGGAGAGAGCCCTCTCCTGTACTGGTAGGGCTAGCTACCAGACTGAGCTTGGTTTGATGTTGCCTTGAGTTTTGCCTTCTTTCAGCCTGAGGCAGATTCGAGCGCTAACAATGAGCTTAAACTCTGGGGGAAACATTTTCTCATTGCTAAGGTTTAATTTTTAACGAGCTTGAACTTCGATAAAAATTGTTTGTGCCAGTCGTATAATAAGGACGTCTCATTGATAGGTTCAATTTTTAGGGAGCTTGCACCATTCGAAACTTTGCTCTGGATCCTTTCATTATGCAAGTTAGGAATGACCAATCCTACGAGTTTAAAGGGTTGAGAAACTACAAACTAAGAAAATAAATGGTTGCTCTTTACTTTTAGGCAAAAAGGTTTGCATGCCCCCAGGTATAGTGAAGTAAAGTTCCCAGGTTACCATTTAGAAGTTCTCGCATTCACAAGATAGTTTCCATCCGCACAACAGATAGAAACACTTCCTCGGCTTAATCCATCTGGAAAAATGCTCCAATCACCTAAACTTGACGAAAGAATCTTATCCCAATCTAACTCCCTCTTCCTATACGGACAGGTGTCGGACCAGTCTTAAATCCTTCGCGGAAACTTACCCTATACCCAAGGTTTTCCTGTCGAAGCAGACCAAGGTGCATGCCCCCTGGGTTTCAGTCAGGTCCCCTCGAATCACTCGCGCTCTTCAGGTAGACGGACTGGAGATTGATGAGACATTCCTTGCGTGAAAGGACCATTTAGGGATGGCATTTGACTATTAGCTATGTGTGAGCTGGGGAACAAAAGCTGGTCTATGAGCTGGACCACTCGGCCTTCATGCGGAAAACACATTACCCTAAAGAGTGAGGAGACAATGGCTCCCATGCTATAAATATAGTTGCACCAAGGAGTAGATTATAATCTAGAGGTCCTTGGACTACCATTATGTTCATATAAATGGTTTTCCTTCTCAACGTTATGGGCACATTGGGAAGGATCCCTAACGGTCGACTGGTTCCTTTGTCGAAGCCTGTCATATTTCTCATCTCAGGCATAAGCGATGGCGAACTAAGCACTTTCCAAGCAGTTGAGGAAAGGATACTCACAGAAGCCCCTTAATCTATGATGGTACCGACAATGACCATTTTGTAAGCTTGTACAATGATTCGGAATGGTACACTAGCCGGTAAACAGGGTTTGCCTAGTAGATTCCAATCGAAGGAAACGACTAGGTTGCTTGGAGGTGGGACCGAATAGATGGATGGGTATGAATCTGATGAACTTCCTTCCTATGGTAAAGGATTGGGTAGATTGCCCCCATGTTCATCGGAGTATGTGTTTACAAAAGGAATTTGAACGGTGTCATTCTCATTCTCTTCGGTGATTGTATCATCTGAAGATGGACCTTCCGAAGACAAGACCGGGTCGACTGCCGCCTCAACCTTTTGACTTTCATCTGGTATGGATTCAGCGGGTTTATCTTCAATGGCAGATGCTTCGACCGACCACAATGGCGTGTCGGTCGGATTTTCAACTAGCGATGGACTCGGCAAGAGTTTCTTGTATCCAGGAGGAAGCCGTAGCGGTGAAGTAGGACGGTTATCCAAGACTCTTTTAGCTTCATCTAGGAAGGGACAACGGTGGATGACGTGATCGCCTTCACACAGTTTACAAGGAAACTTACACTTCCTTTTCTGTCCAAATGCTTTGCTTTCACTAGTTTATGGCGTACTTTCAACATGATCTTCAGAGGTTGATGACACCGAATTGTGCAAACAAGGAGACTAGTCCCTTAAGATCCGAGGGATGCAAGGAAAATCTCGATGATAGTGGTCTCCTTTGCAAATGACACATGGAGATTTAGGCTTAAACGGTGCAGTGTGTGGATTTTCACTAGACGATGCTCGGTTACCCCTTTTCGCCTTTGGCTCCTTCTTCTTCTTCTCTTTCTTCTCCTTTCCCTTCTTCTCCTTCTTAGTTACTTGATTTTTGGCTTTACCAGCTTTATCAAATGAAGAGGAAGGAGGAGAGGGAGAATCAGATGAAGTAGAAGGTTGGGGGGTAGCTTTAGTATCATCCAATTGCTGACTCGATTGTTCAGGAATCACGGTGTTCTAAACGACGGAGGTCGAGAAGAGCCATATTGGCAAGCCAATCGTCAATCCTAGAAGTGACAATGTGGCCATATGAGGTGCACCAACATCTCCCCAAGAGGAGAAAGGAATAGGATTTCCTCCAAGGGGAAATCCTTGGTTGGTGGACTCCATTTTTCTCAACCTAAGACCAACGCGGGAATGGTGATATTATTCTGATTAAAATAAATTTTAGACGCTTTGACACAACTTGTTTTTTCAATTTTTAAGAGTCGAGAAAAAACAAAAGATGACTCTAGTCGCCTTCGATTTTTAATGTGCCTGAAGTGATAAGTGCTCAAATGGACCTTTTCCTTTAAGGAGTCTAAAAAGGAATGAAAGAGACTACTCTGGAAATCTAGACAGAGGGATTACCAAACTAATCACAAAACTACATAATACTTTTTACGGTACGACAGCCAATCTTCCCGAATGCTGTGTTCAGTGCATTGTGATCGATAGGGCGGCAGACACGACTTCCTATGGATAAAGGATATAGCCTATTGTGGTCTCCCAATATATACTTGATGGTACATGGGAGCACAAGTCCATACTGGCACTTGTCATCTCAAAGAGGAGGAATCACCCAACCAACAGTGAAAGTGATAGTTACCAGGGTTTACGACACCGGAATATGTCTCTAGCCTAGACTTCTAGATGTTGTGCATTAGGTTCCAAAACGTTTTTATGTTCATTGAATTTATTTTACAGTTGATCTTTCTTAAGAAATTTTCCTTTTAGGTTCACCACGTGATGTAGATATACAATTCCTAAAATGCAATCTAAGATGATAAACAATTGTTTAATCTTCTTTTTGCAATGAAAATCCTAGCTAATAAAGAAAGAGAGACGATATTCTTTCAACATAGAGCAGAGAGCACACACTAGATGCACTGTCCTAAATCAAACCAACAAGTAGTCTAAATGCAAATGAACATGCATGTATTTGTTTTCAGCTTTCTTAATGTGTGAATGACAAGAAGAATGCTAAGTACAAATCTGAATTATCTTTTCAAAGCGACAATACTAACAAATTTCTCTTCAAAAACGAAAGGAAGATAATCACGACACTTTGCTATTTTGAATTGAAAATTGATTTCAACACTTGAAAAAATACTAATTCAAATCAAATACAAGAGTAACTGTATAATCGACCATCAAGAAAAATAGAATTCTTTTCTTTGACTGAAAATGACACTTGTGACACTTTCAAATCAAAAGACGACAGTTTGATTATGCTACTTTTTTGTAAAAGAGAACTGTAAATGGGGCACAATACATAAAAAAATTCACAATTCTTTGTACTATGGAGGCAGAATCATGCAAAAGAAGGGAGTTTCTATAGTGGTATATTGATCACAGACAGCAAACTCCTGAATAAAGCTGAAGAGAGGGAACACAGAAACCAAAATCTGAGAGCAGAAGAGGTCTTGTCTGATCAGCGCACCTGCAACACAGGGAAAGTGTGATGCAGCGCACCTGCAACACAGGGAAAGTGTGATGCAGCGCACCTACTACACATGGGAAGTGCGATGCATCCAGATTCCCAAGAGGAGAAAGTGCGATGGTATAGGGATGAGACTTCAACTTGGTTCCGGGTCACAGTTTGCAGCTTAGTTAAGGGATTTAGGCCGAGCTAATGGTGTTCAATAAACATAAATCACAGGGGTTGATCTAATGAGGTTACTAGAGCCACCACTAGAGCAATTAGAAGGTTTGCAAATCGATTGTTCAGTTTATAAACAAAACCCAGAGATAGACTGAAGTAGTGTTGATCTACTTTTCACTTGCATAGCAAATGCAGTTCGAAGGCTAGCTGGCTTGACTTCAGGCTCCGTCTGTAAGTTTATAAAACAAACAAATATAGACAAGAAAACAATATATTCGTCCCCAGTGGAGTCGCTATTTTGTTATCAGGAAATCTAGTGTCCACTCGGAGCTGCTAGTCCCACTAAGACTGGTAGCTATCCTAGAAACAAACAAACTAAAACTACTTTCGCTTTCCTTTATGAGAAGTAGATAAGATGGGAGCAAATGACACCAACCTCAATCTTGCGCTTAGTTCCTTGCTTGGTTCCTCTCCCTTCTGACAGATCCTTGTCGCTTTGCCTTCGTCTACCCAGCTTCAAAGAGCACCTGTGGAATCAAAGCAGCATAATACTATCGAAGAATAGAGATATACAATCATAAACAATAGAGGACCAGATATATATTGACCACACAAATGCATATATCATCAAACATACAAGAATGTGGAGGAAAAATTGAATAGCTTTATTAATATCAAGAATAGAAAAGAGGATTACAACCAATTATTATGACCCAGCATCATCCTCCCAGCATGAAAGCCCTTCTTCACCTCATGAAAATATTAGATCACCCACCACTGTGATATTCCACCAAGAAACCAACATCACTTCCTTACAAGATACAAAATTCCAGCCTCTGGATCTTTGGGATGAGGGATCCATATATAGATGATTGCAGGGGGGTGAGTCAGCTTCTGGGATTTTGATTAGTGTCCTCTCTAATAGTTCTTGATTCCACTTGGAGATTGATGATCTCTTACTCATCCCTGGGCGAATTCAGAGAGGCAAGTGTCACAGGAGAAGTTTCTGGAAGATTCCATGACGATCCACCTTGCAAACTGTCTCTGCCATTTGTCTACTCTCACCCATCGCACCCTACAGAAGGGCTTTCTAGTATGCATCGCACCTTTTACACTGAGCAAGTGAGATGCATCGCACCCTCTGCACTGGGCAGTCTGTATGGTCCAGCTTTGACCAGTTCTGAGCAGTTTCCTGTGGAGAACTTCTGGGAGATGATGTAATCAGATGACCTTGTTCCTTTAGGGTGTGAAGCAACACTTTTAGGGACTTAGGAGCCCTTGGTTTATGGACATGTATGATCGGGGTTGTAGTGCCCAAAAATTTCTATAACAAAAGGGGATCTCTAGATCAATCTCCTGGATAATGAGGTGATGTCAACAGGAGACGACTCGTCGTAGGAGGGCCATAATGTTTCCCCCATCAACAACACGAGACAGGGAACAAGTGCTAGATGGTGAAGCAGAGTATCAGAGGAGGAGGTAAGGATGTGAACTGCAGAAGGATTATACTCTTGAACATGTCAGCGACACGACTCCGGAGGGTGGCAGCATTCAGGTATCAAGGGATCAGAGGCTTGATGGAGACAACACAGATCAAATGGAATGAGGCTAAATGGCAACCCAAATCCCAGAAGGCAAAAATACAACGTATGGATATCCCAACCCGATAAGAAGCAAAAGTGTCGATGTTCAAGAGTGACCAGCTGTCGCAGGTAATCAATGACAACTTCCAAAATTTCCCCCACCATTACTGGCGAGTACCCCAATTATTTTTGAAAACAAGATTGAAGGGGATAGCATATGCTTGTAATATAAGTTTGACCTTCCGTTGAATCCAACCTAGTAATAATTTAACGAGCCCTAGGGAGGAGGAGCTCGAGTTTCATCATGGTGACGAGTCCCGTGTCATCAGGGTTTAACAAGTCCGACATAGGCAAAACTTGGAGTCTTTTTCATGTTTAGAGAGTTTGAAAAAGACACGAAAAAGAAAACTCCAGGGGGGTCCTTTTTCGTAGATTTGTGTCTCTTGAGCCCGAAAAAGTATAAAACAATACCTGAGAGAACCGCTTGATCGTGAGGTCAAGGAGTAATTTTCGTGGTTAGTGACCTCGATCCGAAAAAGTAGAAAAGTGATCGAAACCACGTTGTTTCATAACCAATAACGAACCCAAAACGACAAAAGCTTGGCAATCTTTTCGCGTTTACACGGTCGGAAAAGAGCTTAAAGCAGACCGCCTCTTATTTCGTTTAACGAGTCAAAAGGAATAACTCGGCTATCTTTTCATCTTTTAAGTCGGAAAAGAGCATTAAAGAAGACTTTATGGACCAAGTGCATACAAAGTACGACATAACCTCGCCACCTGTAGCTCTACACAAAACACGTCAAACGTAAAACCCATTCGACATAAATGATTAAAATATGTGGAAATATAGTTAAAAACCCAAAAACCCTAATTAACAATGCAAGAAAATGAAAAAACCCACATTCTAAAGTCCAATTTTTTAATTTTTCAAAAAAAAATACTACAAAAAGGGTGGGGTAATTCATTTGTTTTTACCATTTGCATTGTTCATTTTACCTTTGAGCACTTGGAGCACCAACCTGAGCAAATTTCTCAAGCTGATTCCGGCCTCATCCATCCATGGTTCGTCCTGAAACCTTCGCCAAGTAAGTACATTCCTCCTTGCACTGCATTTTAGTAGTTTTTTCATGCAATTTAGTGCTAAGTAGGTGGGTTTAGGTGGATTTTCAAATCTGAGTCCGCCTCTCGGTCATCGTGGAAAAGCCGCTCGGGTCCGCGACGACCGAGCGTGATTACAAGTACCACCTCTAGGATCGTCGTGAGAAACTACTGTACTCTCACGACGATCGTGGGAAAAATGAACTATTGACTCAGTGTCATCGCCGCTATTTTGAAAACAGCCACGACGGCGATGTGAAATTGAATTTTTGTGTAAATTATGAATTTGAATTTATAAAAGGAGCTCTAATTCATTTTTCATGTCATGCAGGGAAACATGGCATTTGTTTGGCAGGAACGAACTCACGATATCAACAATGAGGAAGCATTCAATGATGCTGGGTGCCAAAATGCTCTACGGGCTTGTGGGCTACTAAATTTTTTCCTCACTCCGCACCTTCGGGCTCAACCCGATTTGCTAGAGTTGCTAATTCGTGCTTGGAACCTATTATCACTTAAGAATTCTAAGGCCAAAATTTCTCATACTAGTTTGATGATAAAGGTCGGTGCTAGTCTAAGTTTGATTTTGTTTTTCCTTAGAGTCTAAGTCTTAGGGGGTCTTGAGTCAAATATGCATTCTTATTCATCACTGGTCATTCTCATTCATCACCAGTCTCATAACCATGTGTCAGTTTGGTTTAAAAATTACTATGTGCCACAAAGCCTTTTAGGTGATTTCGTAGCGCATGTAACCATTTTGAAGTGTTTTCGCAGCGCATAAATCCTTTTAGCAGTTTCGTAACGCAAAAGTCCTTTAGGTGATTTCGCAGCATGATGTGTTTTAGGTGATTTCGTAGTGCGACACGTCTTAGGTGATTTCGTAGCACACAATTCAAAATTTACACTAACCGCGCTGCGAAATCGGAGATTCGTGCATTCCGCAGCGAATCTTTCCCAACTGTCAAATCTATCAAGTTAAGTTATAGTTGCATCATTCATTGTCAGTTTATGCACTCCACATATCATGTCCAACCGCTTATCTCCATTATTACAGTCACTAGGTACATTAGTACACACGGATTGCAAGTTCCAAGAAAATCCAGGTATCCACAGTCTTAATGATGATTGTATTCGTTGCATGAGGAACAAGTCTGCAAGTTTTCAATTTGAATACATTGTTAACAAGCGAGGCAGTTATCAAGTGAGGCAGCCATTCAAACAAGGTAGAGATTGAAAGTTGAGCAGCGACAACATTTCAAACCTTCATGGAGGGATCGACAAAAAGGAAAGACCACAGATTAGGCAAATGTTTGAGAAACGAACCTGGAGGTTTAGACATAACCTTGAAGAACAAAGAAGTCGAGCATGCGTTTAAACAAGCTGGATGTTGGAATTTTTGCAAGAAGCTCCAGGGAGGTCATGCACAAGTTACTAAGGAATTTTCCCTGAATTTCACAGGACTAAACTCAAAGGTTGGTATGCTGGAATTGCAGGTCTCACCAGACATGATATCCACAGTTACGGAGATTCCAAGAGGGAAAGAAAGTTGGTTCAAGAATTTCAAATTTGATATGACCCCATGCAAAGAATTTCTAAAGTAGGAGTTCATTAACTCAGATTTAAGCAAGTCTATTCCTAGAAGTTATGTCAAAGAATCATATGCCAATTTGCTTACTTGTATACAAAAGTACCTTACCTATGAAGGGAGATATAACAAGGTGTATTCATATCATTTTAAACTTCTGTTGCATTTCATAGAAAAGACATCTATTGATCTACCTTTTTACTTATTCCGCAGCTTAAGCAAAATGTGTGACAAGGTGCAACTAAGAAAAGAAGCCTGTGAGACTTCATTGTTCCACCATTTCTTGGTTAAGTTGATTGTTCTACATGAACTCCAAAGGGTAGGTAGGGATTGGGACACATTCATATTCATGTCTAGTTTCAAGAACAAGACCGGTCTCAGCCCTCAAGCTGCAAAAGATCTTCCAACAACAGCTGGTCATCGGGCAGAAACAAGATCCAAGAGGTTTTCAAAGTTAAAGGCAAGAAAACAAGTTAGAGAATCCACCAGGCCACTGACTATCCATGATACACCCCAGCAGTCCCTTAAAGAGAAAACTCAGGTAAAAGAAACTACACATGAATCAAGCACAGGTGAAGGAGTTCAAAGAAGAAGGACTAGGAGCCAGGTGGCTAAAGAAAAAGGTAAGTCAGTGAGTATTGAAGAAAGCCCTGTTTCAAAGGGAGACTTAAATGACTTATTGCAAGCCATTGACATTGAAGAGTCTCCACTAGTTCAGGCAGATTTGATAGAGTCAGGAAAAGACAAGGATAAGAGAGTCAAAGCCCAAAAGAAACTCAAGTTTGATGAGCAGGTTGATCAATTTGTTTTTAAGCCCAAGAGACCCGTAACGAGGAATTTTAAACAAGTACAAGAAGTACTGCCAAGAGCAGATGAAACAGGGGAGTTGACACGACCTCATGAAAGAAAGGAAAAAGGCAAAGCAGTTGCCATTCAAGAAGAAGATAGTGTGGAAGACTTGAAAAGAAGATTGGAATCGGCCAACTTTGAAATTGCTAGATTGAAGAAAGCTGCCAGGAAATTTGCAGTTAAGGAGGCTTATTTTAACCAAATTCAAGCTCGGTGGGAGGACCAAACATTTCAAATTCCTGAGGTGGTTGATTTTAGTGTTCAATTCCATAGCTGGACTGTTCCTGCAATAAAGGAAGCTCAATTTATCAGAAAGGTCAATACAAACCTCAGATCTGGGATCAAGGTCATGAAGAAACAAATTGAAGACTTAAAGATACAGTTAAGCCAGCTGAAGGAATCTCCTTAAAAAAATCCCACTTCAAGTAAGGCTATGTTTCAAATTTTGATGGTTTTGCTTGGTATAATCTTTCTTGAAGAATTATACATTTCCATTCAGTTTTGAAAGGCCTTGGAGCAGTTGAAAGAATGTTTAAACAACAAAGGGCTCAAAATAGCAAAATTTTGGGTTGAAACTGTGATTTTTGGAACAACACAGCAGTTTCGTAGCGCGCTACGAAACTGCTGAAGATGATGACTAACGCTCAGCAGTTTCGTAGCGCGCTACGAAACTGTTGAAGCTACACAATCTAATCTCAGTCAACTGGTTTTGAAATACAATCGGGAATTTTGAAAAGGGAATATCTACAAGGGATCATCTGAAGATATCAACTTTCAACAAGGTCAAGATAGGTGGAGGAAACATGTATTCGAATCCAAACTCTAAACTTTTTGTCATAAAGTGAGCACATTTACTACAGTCCAAGATATGTCAGACAGCTTGGAAGAAATTTTTCCTTCACACATGAAAAAGGTTGACAGCACATCAAGGACGTGGAAATCTGATATATTTTGGATAATCAATGGTGAAGGGCATGGTTCTTTGGATTCGAAAGTTTTGAGGCAAACCAAAGACCGATAAACAGGGGTAGTTTCCTATGTTTCAGGGCAATGGAGAAGATGTGACATTGAAGACCAACATGGAGCTTTGAACATCCACCACAACCAAATTAAAAAGGGACCAGATGTCAAAGAATGAGAATGATTGTAATCAAGGCTATTATTAGCATAATATGGAGTTAGACTCCTACTTGATTTAGATCTCTAGAAAGTCTAGTTGCAGTTTGTTACATTTAATAGGCAGTTAAAAGTTGAACAGGTGTCATTAGAAGTAGATTTCGAGTTCCCCTCATGTTTGAGGAGGAATCTCAGTCAGGTAGAAGAACTCTATATATAGAAGAAAGTGAAATGTAATAAGGGTTGGAAATTTATGTAAAAAAGCTCTGTTATTAAGCTTATGTAAAGACTCTGTTTCTTTTGGTAATACAGTACTGGCTTCTGCTGCTCAAGAATCATAGAGAGTTCAATGTATGAGTTCCTTTTGTTGTCTTTTCATGTTGTCTACAGTATTATGAGTATTTGATTACTTAGAAATCACTTGCAGTGTTCTAATTTCCTTCATATACTCGTAAACTGTCCTTTTTGTGTTTGGTGTACTCTACCTATATTGAAATCTGAATGCCTTGATTTTATTGCAAAGCCAATTCTATTGTTAATGCTAAATGATATATGACTCCATAAGCCCAATGGATGCTTGCTAATTTTGATTCCACCAGCTTCATTCCTATTTGTTTCACAAAGAGTTAGCCATCTTAATCATAATCAAAAAACTTTAATCCTTTGAGAGAGCCCTCTCAGGCTAAGGAGGCTAAGCCTTAGCTAAAAGATTGGTTTGAAACAGTTACTTGAAGTCTTCCTGGTCTGCAGCCTTCCAGGGCCTGATTTTGAGATAACATAACCCAACAGACGGAAAATTCATTATCCATGGCAGAGACATTGAGTTCGATGCTATGGACATATATTTCCTGACCGGATTGTCCCGTCGCGGCGAGAGGCCGATTCTAGAGGGCCAACAAATTGTGGGCGAATCACTAGACATGCTAATAGCATGAGTGTGCCCACGGGCATTCAAATCAAAAAGCGGGAAGGTGGCAATTCCCACAGTGGAAGACTTGGTTCTTCATGCAATTCTATTCATGGCGATGAGGGTAGTGGGCTCCCAAGCCCAACACGAGGCAACAAAGACCCAACTCTGGTTGGCTCTTGACTGCCTCAACCCGACCATGTACAACTTGGCGGAAGTAGTGACGGCCAACATGAAGAGACAACCCACCAACTGTCGTCGCAGGGAGGCGAAGCAATTTGGCTACAGGTCTATCTTGATCCCGCTCATGCTGGAGTAGGTGCTGGTGCTTCAGTTGCAGGGTATGGACTTGGACAGGCCCAGACCGCAGGAAACCAAGATCACACGGTGGGCGCATGTTATGCCATGAGGGGGTGGCGAACGACTAGTGTCATGGGGGACACTATTCCGTGAATCGCTGGATCGCCAGACGATCTTCGTCGAGGACTGGCCATATGCTGGTATGGACTTTTGTGGAGACCTCGACATGCAGCTGCCCGCTAGCGAGCAGTGGGATGATGGCGGTAAAACACTTGATCACACTATTTTTGCATTTTATCTTTTATGATGTCTTTTATATTTTTCCATGCATATGTCTTAATGATGTACTCTATGGTGCTTATAGACATGGGACCAGAGAGACCTGTGGGACTAGCTCCAGAGGCGCGGAGGGATCCACAGGGCATCAGAGAGCTGGCCTTGGTTTCCCCAGCTAGCCGTTCAGTGGAGACAGTGGCCCAAAATCTTGAGGGCCTGACGGAGGGGATGCTTGATTACAGAGGGATCGAGGAGGTCCCCATAGAGTACCAAATACATACAGTAGGGGTGATACCTAGGGTACACCGAATTTTAAGGCGAGTCACACGAGCAGTGGTGTGCTACAGGGAGCATAACCCACCGCAGTAGATGCCTAGGTTTTATTTCCTGCTGATTTTTTGAGAGACGTGTCTTGAATGTATGAAGAGCATAGACTTTATTTGGACATATACACTTATTTTTTGAAGTGCCTCGGTGCGCCACACGATATATATATATATATATATATATATATATATATATATATATATTCCTATGGTTCATTATTTTGTTTTCGATGCTTCTATATGCTGTTTTGATTACATTTTGCGCAAATGTCTATCTAATACGTGGTTTGTTAATGCATCAGTTAACGTGTTTAATCTTCTTGGAATGTGTTGATATGTAATAAAATAAAAATCTCTTTCTAACAATTTAACACGTAAATAAAACCTTAAAATCTGATGATATCTGACGGAATAACACCCATTAAGCTGGTGGACAACAAGCTGAGAATCTAGATTCACAACCAATGTACGAGTACCGAGGTTGATAGCCTCGGTCATTAATTCAATAACAACAATATATTCAACAACATTGTTTGTGGTGCAACCTAGACAAACACCTTGAAGGTATACTAACTCACCATGAGGATCATAGATTACCCATGCCACAAAAGAAAGATTCTGGGTACTGCAGCAGGCACCATCAGCGAAACCAATGTAGGGTGTATTAGACATCTGCACACGAAGCAAAAAGACACAATAAGCAGAAATTATGCCTACACACCAAGCCAGACATGAAAACATGCACACAACACACCTACTGAAAACACGTATGTGCAAATAAAAAATGCATGGGGTTCATGCATAATATTTTTTCAGATAAAGCCCATTTCGGGGCTTATCTAGAGGGTTCCCTTCATAATCAATCAGCTCATAGGCCCCTTTTTGCAAAACTTGTTTTACAATATACGGCCCATGCCACATAGGCTCAAATTTGCCTGCCCCCCACTTATCATTTACTTGATCACAAAGCAAGACTAAATCTCCTTCAACAAAAGAACGAGGATGGACAGTATGATCGAAGTGCGTTTTCATTCTCTTCTTTTGTGCTTCAATATCTAGAGAGGCTAGTCAACCAGTCTCGTCCAACCACTTTAGGTAGAGAAGACACTCTTCTACCAGAGTAGTTTTGGGGAGTAATTAGATGGCTAATTTTAGAGAAGGGATCTCACGCTCAATCAGAAGGGTAGCCTCCAGGCCGTAAACCAATTGGAACGGGGTGAACCCGGTGGCATCCTTCACTGAAGTTCGGTAGGCCCATAAAGCGGAGAACAACATCAAGTGCCAGTTGGACTTGTGCATGTCGATGGTGCATTAAAGCATCGTAACTAGAACTTTGTTGACGGCTTCCACTTGGCCATTGGCCTGAGGATAGTATGGTGTCAAGCTATCATGCCACAAGCCTAGCTGGGTCATTAACTCAGTCATCATATGATTGCGGAAATGTTTGCCGTGATCAGTGACGATAGCCTGAGGGACTCCAAACCGTGAGATGACATGATTAAATAAAAATTGCGCTACTCTGTGACCGTCTTCAGATAGTGTAGGCATCGCCTCAGACCATTTTGTGAAATAATCAACGGCAATGATGATATACCCATGCCCCCCGGTCGAGCGAGGGTTGTGTTAGAGCCTAGATTTGCCTCAGGCTGAAAAGACAAGGTTCTAGGTCCACATCAAACCACGCTCAGCCTCGTAGCTAGCCCTACGAGGACAGGAGAGGGCTCTCTCCGGGTCAGTCTCGGCAAAAGGTAATTGATGAGGCTTGAGACGACTAAATTTGCGACTGATCTTAGGCTAGGTATTAAGTGCAAGGATTTGATTTGGTTTTTGGTAATTTTTGTTGAAAAAATGGGAAAGGAAAATTGGGCTCGGGGATGAGGCACAGTTTCTGCAGAGTTCCGATTGGGGCAAGGAAGGCAATCACTTTGATGCTTTAAAGTGAGTGAATGGATAGATCAAACCGGTGAGGAGCTAAGGAGAGCAAGAGAGTCTCAAGAATTCTCCTTAAACAGATGAAAACATGGAAATTTAAACAAATTCAAAGGCAGAGCATAGCAGTTATGGATTCTACCTTAATCACTCATTTGTTAAAATTCAGAAGAAAAAGCAGGAAAATGATACACATAACACTAATGAACATACAATTACTCAAAGAAGCACACCATCAAAACATAAATCCACATGGATCCCAAATACTGTTGCAAAACCCTGGTCTTTCCTTTGCCAAAAATGCAGAAATGAATGTACAATAGAGTGCCAAACTTTTCCCAAGAGTCCAACCTTGAAAATGACTTAGAAATTACATGATATAGACTAGCCCAACCCATTCCCTTGCCTCTAGGGGTCGAGCTCATCATTCTCAGAGCTATTTCAACCAATTCTAAACAAAGCACTAAAATTTAGGCAATCAAAACAACTTGCCTCTATAAGGTAGGAAACTGATTCATTCATTAAATTTTCACTTTTTAGTGAATGAATCCTCTAGAACAAGTAAATAAGTGCCAAAATTACATCATGTTTATCCAATTACATCAAGATAGATCAAAAATAAAATCACAAAGCAAAACTAGTCAAACTGGCCAAATTTCTGAGCTGGAAGGTGAAAAATTGGGCAAAAAACCTCTGTGCGCCGCGCTAATTTCTCTGTGTGTCGTGCCACTTTGAGACTAAGTTTGAGGAACTTCCTAAAGTCAAAATTGAGCCCAAGTTTACTTTTTAGAAAGCCCTACCTGTCTACTTTCCAACCCAAGTGGAATTTCTGAATTTGGTGCCCATTTGCCCCTCCAAAACCTCAATCTCCCAAGACTGTTTCCTGTGTGTGAAATTAGGGGCAAAGAGGTCATTTTTAGGGTGGTTTTGACCTCCTGGGGACTCAAACTTGCCCAAAATTCTTGGCCATGCACCCGCAGTCATGATTTTTCATGAAAAAACCAAAAATATAATTTTTTTTGCATTTGGAGCCTCCTATCATAAGCACGCGCCACGTGGCACGGCGCACAGGGAGAAAAACCCTGTTTTTTGTACAAAAATTTGCAAAAATACCAAAAATGCCCCAAATTTCTTGAAATTTGGGCTGGAGCTTCTTCATTAAGTGTTATGCTGAGCTAAAGAGGATTCAGACAATATCTGAAGACAATCAAGCTCCCTTTGCCTCTTTTGCTTCCTTATTGCCTTCCTCAATTTTTCCTTCAAATTCCTGATTCGAGCCTTGCACACCTTGTTTCGTGCCATGTAGTGGAAATCCATGTGTCTCAACAATGCATGGCCTTTTTTGGCCTTGTCCAATAGCCTCTCTAAGTGCATGTTAACTCTCTCGAGATTGGCCTCCCGATCCTCATTAAT
Organism: Pinus tabuliformis; assembly: GCA_031772625.1. Lineage (NCBI taxonomy): Eukaryota > Viridiplantae > Streptophyta > Pinopsida > Pinales > Pinaceae > Pinus > Pinus tabuliformis. The sequence continues at coordinate 2,060,293,376 of CM062818.1, forward strand.
CTCTTACTCCAATGACGTGAGCTCAATTCTTCTCCTTTGTGTAGCCTGACGATTCTCACGAATGTTTTGTAGCTCCATGATTGCTTGCTGATCCTCAAGCTATTTGTTCCTCTGCTCCAAGTACTTCATGGTCCACTTAGCTATCTCCAAGTCAAGGGATAAGGCTTGGATCTTTGTTTGCTGCTCTTGGATGATCTCCCTAAGCTTGGCACTTTGTGGGCCCATATTTGTATCATCATCATGAATGAGAATGAAGTCAGTCTCTCTTTCACCTGAAGGCCCCTCATCCTACATTGGCATCTTGCCTTTTTCCTGTACCTGTGATGCTGATGGAGGAAACGAGGCCCCTTCCACCCCGGGTGGAGATAACACTCGCTTTGCCGCTGCAAACAAATGTCTGGTGCCTCTCTGATATGTGATGAATACCGGCACACTAGTGGTCTCATAGCGCTCGTACTGATGAGAAGGTCCACCTTCATGCTTAACCTCTAATAATCCCTGTGAAGCTCTGAAGAAGTCACGAGAGATGGAATCATCCCAAGTGATGCCCTGTACTCCAAGTTGATGAACCACCAAAATCTTATTAAGAGAAAAATGATAGACACTATTAAGTTGCTGTTGAGGGGTTTTGTGCTGCATAAAGGTGGTCATCCTCTCTATGTTCCGGCAAATGAAATACGAAATGTTCATCATCCGTACCCTGGTGAAATGCATGAGCAACCTGATGTGATAAGCATAGAGACGAGAGAACCATCCCTCACAGCTGAAATATTTCATGATCAATTTCATTAGTGGAGCATATTCATCTTTCAGATATTGGAACGGGAACACTCTCTTGAGCTGCCTCAAGAAACTGGTTTTAATGTATGGCTCATAATTCTGCCGATCAATCTTCTGCTTCTTGTGCCATGGTTCTCCAATGTTCGGTATGCCGGTTGCTAATGAGACAGATTCTGGTGTAAGCGTGAAGGTGACACCAGCTAAGGTAGCCTGATCTCCATGTAAGTGCAGCACAAAAAGACGAGCCAACTCATGATGAAATTGAACACTAGCCACCTTTTGACAAAACTCATAGCATGATTGATGTTGAAAACAAAACATGGCAAAAGGGCAGTCCTGCAATTCTGTAAGGGTGGTTAGTTCTTCTCTAACATGTCTGCCACCTTTATGAGGCCTCCGGGGTGCCTGTTCTTCCAAGGGTGAGTCACTTTGGGTTTCCACTTCATAATCTGATGAATGCTCAGATGCCATGACTGTTGTACAAAATACCTTGAAGAAAAGGTGCTGCTGTATATGAACTGTGCTTGGACTGCTCTTTAATAATGTATGAAACTGCTGTGTTGTAATGCAATATAGTTGGATTCTGCCACCAAGGGGAAAAAAAATGCAACAAGGGAATGTTAGGAAGGGGAAAATAGTAAGGGATTAGGGAATATTAGAATAAATTTTATTAGGGAAAGGAGGGAGGTTTGAGGGGTTTTATGTATAGGGTTAGGAGATTTTTATAAGGGCTAGGGTTTTGGGGTTTTGGGATTTGAATGTAGGAAAGAAAATGTAGGATTGATGAGCTTAGTGGGGGGGTAGGAAATGATGAAACAAGGGAGAAATGGGGAAGGAGGAGAGTCCTTGGTGACAAATCAAAGATTTAAGAACCCACAACAATCTTCCTTTGAAGGCACTTTAGATGTAGGGTTTGGATTTTTGTTTCAACCGTTATCACCCATAAACCACCATCACTTATCACAAAATTTGATGCAACATCAAGAAGAAGGCCGTACCTGGTAAATTCACACAAGGAATGAGAAACTTGGAGAAATTTCAAGAAAATTTGGGCTGTGCCTGTTCAGAATAACACTGGGCAATTTCTCTCAGTGCGCCGCGTCACCTGTTATGTGCGCCACACGGGCTAGTTGCAAGCAATTTCACCCCAAAACACGCACTTGCTCACCCAATTCACTTTGAAATGCTTCTCTTTGACCTTGGCATGCAGAATGACATTGATCTTCATGGAAAAATCTTTATAAAGACATTGATTTGATTTTTGGTTCTTCAAAACCCATTTTTGTAATGTTTTGAAATTGGCACTTTTTCACAATTAATACAACTCTGTCTTTTTGTTTCCCCCTTGTTTTTGGTTTGAATGATGAATTTCTTGGTAATTTTTTGTAGGGATAGTTGTCATGGAATTTGGAAAAGGAGACCAGGGCTGCGCCTAAAGAAATCAATAGCTGAAGAACATTTGAAAATATTACAAAAACGAAATGTCGACTTTTCTTCAAAACAGAGTTTTGAAGAAGAGTCATAATCCATCCATATGATGATAAAAATATTTGAAATAACAACTTATTAAGAACCTCCCTCTAGCCTGCTGGCTTTATTAGACCTTGTTGAAGACCAAATTGAATAACCCTAGACCTAATGACTAAAATGACTGTTATGATCTAGTAACTGAAACAGGACTGCAAATAACTTTTAAAACTTGACTTTGATGGACAGACCTGAGCCAGCAGTGCAAAGCATGAGGGGTAGTGAATGACAAAGTCCTTCCGTTAGATTTATGGCATGCTCCTAGCGGTATGCAACTATTAAGGAATTTAGACTTCAGTGATCCATAATATTGTTAGATAATCTTCGGCATAATCACATAACCAATCTTTTGTCGACGCGTTTCAAACCAACCAGTGTGGTTCATCGTCAAGACAAGTTGAAGAACCGATCTAGCTTAGCGTGATTAAATAGCGTGTGCAGAGACTCCAACAGCTATAATGCTAACGGCTAATTTTGACCGAATGATCTTGGTCAAACCACTAAATTAGTTAATTAATATTTCTCGAAAAAACTAAAAAAGTTCAATAAAGGAATTCATATGGTAATTTAAAATAAATAGGTATATTATTGTTATTATCCAATTATCAAGAGAATACATATTTTAATTATGATGGTCAATATATCTCATAATATATATTAATTAATTTATATTTAATTCTTATAAAATACAAGAATTAATCTATATTTAATTATTATAAAATACAAGTAAAGGTAATCAATCATTATTATTTTTAGAATATAGTTATACTAGGTAATTGTGTAATCTATATTTAATTATTATAAAATACAAGTATTAATCCCTATTTAATTATGATGGTCATTAATCTCATAATATATATTAATTAATCTATATTTAATTATTATAAAATACAAGTAGAGGTAATCAATCATTATTATTTTAAGAATCTAGTTGTATTAAGTAATAGTGTAATAATTATTTAATGGTCTTAGGTAAGTTAGATCCTCACTATTTTGTTCTTATAATATATCATATATAATATTTAAATATATTGGTCCAATAAAATAATAAGTTATATAAAATAATATATATTTATCAAATAATCTATTTTTTCTAATAATTAATAAATCCAAATAGATTGTTAAACCATTAATCTTCCTAGAATTTAGTTATATCAGGTAAAAACCATAATTTAGAGTTGTTACAACCAAGTCTGTTAATAATAGTATAACTAATATTATTGTTATATCATCATTAATGGTCAAATAATCAATATTAGATCATTATTTATTATAAATTAATAAAGAAAACTCAGACCTTAGGTCAATATATTATTACTTACAAGAAATTACCATAATTTATGGTTGATATGTTTACTACTATAACTAATAATATGGTATATCATAATATATCTTAAAGGTCAAATATCTAATAATCATCAAATTTTATTACATAATTATTTATTCCAAATTATGTCATTAATATTTATAAGGTTGACAAAGGGTTTTTTAGATAATAGTTAAAGGGAAAAAACTCAATTCTAAGGTTAATATAGACATAATTAAAATGTATAATTAATGAAATGAAGGCAAAAAATCGAATCTAATTAAAATATGCCCAATAGTATCATACACAAGTAAGGTTAATACAATAATAGCCCGAAACTAATTCAAAACTTAATAATGACTCAAACAACCAAATAATGGGACAAAACTGCCAAAAGAAAAATTAGGAGGGGGAAGATAGAAACCCTAAGACCTAACAAAAAAGGGGGGTGAGGGGGCTAGGAAGACAAGGCTGGGACCCAGCAACTGCTAATCTTCCAGCCATCATCCCTATTAAGGTTGTTCGGCCTTTTCTCAATCTCCAGGGCCTCTCTAAATTTGCGATGGTGAAACTGCGCAATTTTGGCAATGACTTGAGCCTCCTCTATACATACATGATGCATAGTATTTCCCGCATGCTCAGCCAGGGCTGAGGACTTGGTCCTCCCATGCCTTAAGTCAGCTGAATGCTCGCTAATCCGCTGATTAATAGAGCGACCAGTCTCACCAATATAAGGGGTCCCACAGGAACAGGGAATGACATAGACACCCTTCATGTCCTTAGGGTCAATCGGGTCTTTCACAGACCTGAGGGATCCACGGATAGTATTGAGAGGTCTAAAGGTTGCGGGCACATCATACTTCCTCAGAATCCTCGCAATCCTGTCCGTGGTTCCTTGGATGTAAGGAAGGTTCACACCCATGGTATGATCATTGGGAACCTTCCGGATCGAAGGCTCCTTCTTGGCCCTGAGGAAGGCTTTTTGACCTAAGTGCCTATCGTAACCATTCTTCTCGAAGACTTCTAGGAGGTGAGCCTTTTCCGCTTCCAGGCTCTCCTCATCCGAAATTCTAATGGCACGGGTGGCGAGCGTGCTAAGGACCCCTAACTTCTGAGCAGGGAAATGGTGTGAAGAAGCATGCAAGTATTGCTCAGTATGCGTCTTCTTTCTATACACCTGATGAGAAAAGGAACCATCCACCTTTTTCGAGATGAGCACATCCAAGAACGGAAGACAACCATTATCTTCTTTTTCCATCGTGAATTTAATGGCGGCGGATGGGACACCTAAAATTGAAATGCAAAAAGAGTTTTGATCTCTGACGGAGGGATGACTAGACCGACTCTAACATTGGCTCCAATGGGGATGGTAGCTCCTTGGAGGTTCCAAGAACGACAGATCTCTGGAAGAGCTAGACAGTGCCTTTGTCCATTGGGCTATGGAGTCATTATTTTGACAAACAATGCAAGATTCTGACTCAATTTATTTGACTGAAACTTGACTCAAGATGACTCGATAATAACACTAAAATGATTGAAAACTGACTCGACAAACTGAACTCAAAACTGAAATCTTTCTTCAGAATTATAGCCTTCACTTCGGGCCCCAGACTGAAGAAAAGATCACAGCACACACTTGCAGTGAAACTGAAATAAAATGGTATTTACAATGACAATGATAATAGCAGAAAAAACTCAAAAAAGGTACCGCTTGAGCAGTCGACCATTGACCGGCCCTCCTGGACAATCTTCCCCATTCATCTCCTTCAAAAGAAAGGCATTCTGACCCTGATATGCTGCAATCTTAAAAGGACCTTTCCAGAGATTTTCAAACTTACCGTGCTTGCCCTTTTCCTCATTCCTTGCATCCCACTTTAACACCACATCATCCAACTGAAATGTGTCCGCCTTTGCTTTTCTGTCACAGCTTTTTTTAATTCTCTCCTGCAACTTGAAAGTGTTCTGAAAAACATCTTCCCATGCCTGCTGCAAATGGATCATTTGATTTATTCTTCTCTGCATTGGGTCATCTTCACTACCAGCCTCCTGAAGAAGTTTGACTACCGGAGCTGCAAGAGAGGTAGGGAACACTGTATCAACTCCATAAACTAGCTCAAAGGGGGACATACCAATGGATTTCTTTTGACTCACTCGATCTGCCCAAAGTGCATGGACCAGCTTCTTATGCCAACTTTTCTTGTTTATTTCCAGCATATTCTTAATGATATTAACCAAAGATTTGTTGGAAGACTTCGCCAATCCATTGCCTTGTGGATGATAGGCGGTTGAGTGTCCCAAAGTAATATGATATTTACTACAAAACTCAACCATCCTTTTTTACTTGAAAGCTGCTGCGTTATCAGTGATTAACTTATTTGGGCAACCAAAATGAGACAAAATATTATTCTCAAGGAATGAAATTATTACCGCATCCGTAGCTTGCCTAGTGGGAATTGCTTCGATCCACTTCGTGAAGTAATCTGTCGCTATGAGGATCCATCTATGCTGACCTGAAGAAGCGGGATGAATTTCACCAATGAAATCCAACCCCCACTGAAAAGGGGCACTCACCTCAATGGGATTAAGCGAAAAAGGCTGTAATTTCTGCTTTCCTTCAAAAATTTGACAGTTATGACAGCTCTTGACAGTCTTGAACACATCAGCAAACAATGTCGACCAATAGTATCCAGCCCTCAGAATTTTGTTTTCCGTTGTTTTCCAAAAAAGGTGACTGCCACAATCTCCTTTATGGAAATCCTCCATGACCTATTTCGCTTCTTCTTCCACCAAAAAATTTAACAAAACACCACCGGGATCTTTCCAATAAAGTGTAGAATTCAAGATACAAAACTTAGCAGCCTTTGACTTAAGAGTTCTAGCTTTGTTTCTAGCCATACCCGGTGGCGCGGACAAATTCTGAAGTACATATATGATATCTGAATACCATGGAGAAAGAACAAACATTTCTAATACCTGAAGTGACGAACTTTCCTCATTTTCATCGGACATAGCAGCGATCAAATTTATGTCTAAGATGTGCAGATTTGATTCAGCCATAAACTTCGCCAATCCCTGACCTTTAACAAGCTTTGTGGGCTTTATCTCCACATCATACTCTAGCAAAGCTGTTATCCACTTGCCACGTCTTCCTTCAGGATCTGTCTGGACCAAAACATCTTTGACAACAACGTTAGGAACATAAGCTAAAATATGGGAATGCAAAATATAGACACGGAAATCTTTCAATGCTTTTACAAGTGCAAGGGCTTGCTTTTCAATGATGTTGTATTTCAAAGCAGCATCTCTTATAGTCCGGCTGAAGAAAGCAATGGGTCTTTCATGCTCATCTTTTTTCTGCATTAATACAGCTGCCATAGTATGCTCCGAAGCAAATGAAAACAATATAAAATCCTGAGTATAATCCGGGCTGATTAGAACCGGAGCTGAAGAAAGAGCCAATTTTACTAAATTGAAAGATTTTATAGCCTCTTCCGTCCACGTCACTTGGCTGTCCTTCTTAAGCATGTTTGTAATCTCCCTAAGATGTTCAGCAAGATTAGGAACAAAGCGGCGCAGAAAATTCATCTTACCATTAAACGATTGAATCTCCTTCTTATTCCAGGGCAGGTCAATTTGCTGAATTGCTTCCACATGTGTTGGATCAATACAGATGCCATCCTTTGAGATAATGTGCCCAAGTAGTTTGCCTTCATCCATGGCAAACAAACTCTTCTCAGGATTCAGCGACACACCATATTTTCTGCACTTTTCAAAGACAATTTTCAAATGATACAATCGTTCTTCATCTGATTTGGAAAACATGGTCAAATCATCAAGTTACACAACCAAGAAGACATCCTTCTCATTTGCGAAAGCCAAGTCCATTGCCCGCTGAAAAGTGGTACCCGCGTTCTTCAAACCGAAAGGAATTTTTGTGTAATGAAATGTCCCCCATGGAGTGGTAAACGTTGTTTTGTCTCGGTCATCTTCATGGACTAAAATTTGGTTATATCTGGAATAACCATTGAGTAGTGACATGCGAGATGCTCCAACTACTCGTTGAAGTATGTGATCCATTTTTGGCAGTGGATAATTATCCTTCAATGAAACTTTGTTGAGATTCCGAAAATCAATGCACAAACGAATCTCACCTGTCTTCTTTTGTACAGGCACCAAATTAGAGATCCAATCAGAAAATCTGATGGGAACAATGATTCCTGATTTGTACAACCTATTTACTTCCTTCTCAATTGATGGTAGCAATTTTGGATTAAGCCTTCTTAACTTCTGTCTGAAAGGTTTTTGATTAGGCTTAATAGGAATAGTGTGTTGAATTATATTGGTGTCATATGTCTTCAAATCAGAATAGTCCCAAGCAAACACATTGGCAAAGGATGACAACAAACTGATATATTTGGCCTTTACCTTCGGTGGCAATGCTTTGGACAACTTTACCATGTTTGGACTTTCAGCAATTCTAGTATTCACGTCTTCAACTCCCTTCTCTGTTGGCTGCAATGTTGGTTTGCGGGCTACATCATCATGATCAAAGAGTTCTTCTAAAGGTATCAAGCCTTTAGGAATCAAATTATCCTTGAACTACAACACTTCCATTTGATTGATCTGCACATCATCTTTACCATCATCATGTTCTACATCAATTGAGGTATCTTTGAATTTACCTTTGTTTTGCAGAAAATCATTAATCTCCTCATCATCTTAGAAAACTTGCCAATATCTTTGATTGTTCGAGACAGTCGAATGATGCTTCACATGGATTTCAAATTTATTGCTTGAGTTCATAGGAATCTTCAAATTACTTGCTACCTTAGCAAGTGCATCAGCAATACTATTTTGAATACGAGGCACACACGTCAAAGTGTAATCTGAAAACGGCTTCAAAATGTCTAGAACAGCTTTCCGGTATGCCCGCATCTGAGGATGTTTTACTTGATATTCGCCTTTAACTTGCTTAATCACCAATTCAGAGTCGCCATATACAACAATCCTCTTAGCATTCAGCTTTCTTAGGATCTTTAGGCCAACAATCAAAGCCTCATACTCAGCTTCATTGTTTGAGCAATCAAAAGCAAGTTTGTAAGAACATACCCGCACATTACTCGACACTTTGTTTGGAGCAGAAAAAGGACTGCGTACCCAAATTCCAATTCCAACACCATCATTTCCCACTGCGCCATCGAAATCCGTGGTCCATGAGCCATCTTCCTCTTCTTCTAAGTGCTGAAACTCTTTTTCCACTGTTTTTTCTGCTTGTTGTCCATCATCTTTTTCTAATTGCTGAATGGTATTTCCGTGTTCTTGTCCTTCTCTCTTCAAAACTTCTCTGAAATTTTATGGTATTTCTAGAATATCATCTGCTACAACTAACTGACTATCAATATAATTGAAACTATTTGAATACAAAACAAAAGACTCTAGATCTGTATGTACATAATTAATCGGATGATTAATTGTTTCTCCTTGCTTGTAATCATGTATTTCATTTTCTGTTCATGATATAATTTTCTCATTTGGCCAAACACTGGAATCGTTGCATAGGAGAAATCAAGCTGCATAGTTCCTTTGATCTTTTCTCCCCAAGACCTTGAAAGAAGCATACCGAATCGGGGAGGAATGTCTTCCACAACAACATCCATCAAAATATTCTTAGCCGGAATCTAATCCAAATTGACCACCAAGTCTTTAATAAGCCCAATACATCTCACCCTGCTGGAATCAAATGAATACAGATCATGATATTTCCTTGTGATGTCCAAACCCAACTTCTCCATGATAGCTTTTGGCATAAGATTGTGGGAAGCGCCGGAATCAAACATAGCATTATGCAACACAAACTCATGCACTCTCAAACTGATATAAAAAGGAGGCACATCACTGTCTGGAGACTCACCATTCAATGCTGGTCCAAAAATCAGTTCAGGTTTATCATCTTCCACACTCACCATATCAGACATTGGATCAAAATTCAAAATTTTGGAAACTTGACCTCTATAACTGTTGTTCCTCATCAGTTCAGTCAAGGGAATAGATACCTTCAATTTAGAAATTTCATTTTCTAAACTAAAAGTAGAAGTCTTCTCTACCTCTTTGGCTAGAACCTCTTTCTTCTCGGCTTTATCTTTTGATACAATTGGCTGATTGACTCTTTCATTTGCTGGTGGAGATTTGTTAGGCATAGGATCAGCAACTTCTTTTCCTTTATTTGGTGCAACAGGTGGCTCATTCTTAGATGTTGGACCTTCCTTTCTCTTTTGGATTGGATTGATGGGGACATTTCTGTTTCTTAGTGAATATTGACGTTGCTAGGCGGACAAGGCATGCATATAACCTCTTTGATACTCATCCGACTCCTCTTCAAGAGCTATGTCATTCGCCAAGATAAAATCTGCATCCTGCTATATAGCTGAAATTTCTGCATACTCATCATCTTCAGTGATAAATGTGGGCATATTATCAGGAGTAAAGAAGTTATTTTCTTCTCCTATTACATGGTCTTCATCATCAGATTCGGGACCAACAAAATTCTGCTGAAGAGGTGTCTTTACTTGCTGCTGTTGTGATGCCGTTTCTTGTGCTCGCTGCTCACGCTGTTTGATCCTGAATTGTGGCTGCTGCTGGCCACGGAAATTGGGATTTCGAATCTGCGGTTCAGGCTTATCAAGTGTCAACCTTTCAATCATCTTTTCTACCTTGCAGAGCACTTGATCTGAGGTAGAGGCTTCTTCTTTTATTGAGACTTTCTTCTCTGCTTTCAATCTAGCTCTCTTGTCATTCAAATTTGCCTCAACACTAACGACAATTTTCTGCATTTCTTCTAAGGTAGCTGGATCTCTCTCCCTTAACTGATAAGCCATGTCCGGATCAAAACCATTCGAGAACTTAAGCAAATCTGATCTTCTAGTTGGCTTTAAATCATCAGGAATTGCATTATAAACTGCATTGAATCTAATACAATAGTCTTGAACGGACTCACCAGCATTTCGCTTGATCTTGGTATATTCAGAAGTGATTTGCAGAGGATCTTTCTTTACTTCCCAGCGTTCCAAAAACTGTCTTTTAAGCTCTTCTAATGTAGGAATACTTCTGGCCGACAAAGCTCTGAACCATTTTCTTACCTCGCCACCGAAAGTCTGCACGAATAACCTCATGGTCACATTTTCTGCATCGATCTCATGGATATCGAATAAATCTGTCATTTTGTCCACATGTTGCTGAGCTGTGATACCCTGAGGCATGCCATCAAACAAAGGAATTTTGCTCTGATAATCTACGGGTGGTGGGCTCCAGTATTGTAGCAATAATGCTACAACTCCTGGAGCTTCCTTCTCTAATTTTATCAACCCGGTAGTTCGTAACAAACTTGGAAGCGACGGTGCTGTATGCACAAGTACTAGCTCTTGTCGCAGCTATCACTTGGTCAGCTGGCACAAGTCCGCTAGGGCTCAAGCCAACTTCTATATGTTCTGAGAAGAAGCTTTCTAAATGATGAACGAAGGTTATCTCAAAGGAAATTAACCTACTTTGCAAGAATGAACTGAAAGCCAACAAAGCATGGAAACCCTAGTAAACCCTAATCTGACTAGCTTAATCCTTATGATGCAATGGTGGGAATGAAACTTCTAGAAATGATGCCATTACTTCTAGTGAGATGAGATGCATGAGTTTAAACTACTTTCATCTGAAGAGAACATGTTTTTGTATTTTTGCTCAAATGGTTGGAGTTATTATGATTGTGCTTCTTACTGGGTCTTGACTGTGCAGGGGTAGTTCAAGGGGAGGAAGGCTTGGGAAAGGTCAGGAGGACTCTGAGAGGTTCCAGGGGATCCCTAACATCATTGCACAGAAGTTCACAACGTTTAGGTGCCTGGCAACCGTGTTTGCAAGCTTCTACAGGATGTCTGCAGGGGATCCTACAGGAAGCTCGGGATTTCTACAGGAAGTCTGCTAACTTCTACAGGATGTTCTGCAGTCGGAGTTTTGGGTGATGGAGGAGTGAAGGAGCTGTATGGGTGGATAGGTAAGATGAGAGAGGAGCTTGTGATGGCATATGGACAGAGAAATGATATGGAGAAGAGAGTGGATAAAGCTGGTTGGTCGATAGAAGGGTAGAGGCAAATGGAAGGCCGAAAAGATAAAACAACGTGGATAACAGAAGAGTTGGTGGGCAAAGGATCTAGCTGCGAGGTAAGGAGATGGCTTAGGGACGACTGAGGAGGATAAGGAAGTGTTGAAGTGGTGCTGCGCAGTGTAAATGAAACAAATCACCTCTGTCTTGCACAAAACCGAGAATTCATCAACCTATTCTAACTGTTGTATTAAACCAAAGAACATCGATGGAAGTTAAGATAGAAATCATGCATGGTGCTGAAACAAGGCGTTATTTCTCAAGATCTAAATGCATGGACACTTCTACCAATGGAAATATGACTTTAAAGCATGCATGAACATGTAAAACTGCGTTTTTTTTGGTGGTTGGCACGGTCTACACTCCCAATCTCTAAACAGAGGTGGAAGTGAGTGTACGATCAACCTTTTCTTGGAACTCTGATGAATTCTAATCCTCCTATTCTAATCTAAACCGCTGAAAGCATTTTGTCCCTAAGACTAACCTACTTAATCACTTCAAGAAATTCAAATCAGCAGACTGTGTTTTCCAAATGCATGTCAAAGCAAAGAAACGAAATGCTGAAAGGAAAGACAAGTAACAATACAAAGAAAGGAGGCCTATTGCTCTCAGGTTGGGCCCTAACCTGAGAGCTATAGCTCCTCTAAGAAATCAGAATTGAATCCAAATCTGCCTGCCTTTTATTAAAAGATCATAATCATGAGTCTAACAACATGCCAAAATTGGCTTACAAAGAGAAAAAACAGAGCTACAGCTCGTGATTCAAAATCTACAACAAAGGTTTAAGAGTCTTTTTCAAAGGCTACAGCCTCAATATTTATACATGAGGAGGGCCAAGCTGGCCTCCTCAATTAGTGGGGCTTGGCTGTCCAACTAAAAGTAAACTGCTGTTCCTGTAGAATCCGTTGGCTGCCTTCTAGCTCGGTGGTGATAGCTGTTGGAGCTCGGAGTTGGGGTGGAGATCACGAGGAAGGTCATTCAAGGCTGTGGACAACCTCCCTATAACCCCGCAATGCCACCTTGGCTGTCTCCTTGTCTCCATCTGCGTGGTCTTTGCTCCATTTAATGCCAAAATACCTGAAATCATCATGTATTAGCCACATATGCATAATGACTGCCCTTCTTCCTACAAATAACACGAATATACTAAGAAATGATGCATAAGTGATAAAAAATGAAGGGTTGAGCAAGGTAAGTAGGCCAAATGAGCCCAAATTGTTACCAAAAATTGGGGCTCATCATCAACCCCCAGCTAAAATATTTGCTCATCCTTGAGAAACTAGTCCAACTCTTCATCCTTCATTGCCTTTACTGCTACCCTTACATCCCAAGCCTCTGTAGTAGTGTCCTCCTTGCTGATATGAAACCCAGCCCTTCTGTTTACCTCTTCCCACTGTTCATTATCATCTTTCTCTGTGCTGCCTTCCATCAATCCTAGCAGCAGTGGTGGGCTCCAGTATTGTAGCAATAATGCTACAACTCCTGGAGCTTCCTTCTCTAATTTTATCAACCCGGTAGTTCGTAACAAACTTGGAAGCGACGATGTTGTATGCACAAGTACTAGCTCTTGTCGCAGCTGTCACTTGGTCAGCTGGCACAAGTCCGCTAGGGCTCAAGCCAACTTCTATATGTTCTGAGAAGAAGCTTTCTAAATGATGAACGAAGGCTATCTCAAAGGAAAATAACCTACTTTGCAAGAATGAACTGAAAGCCAACAAAGCATGGAAACCCTAGTAAACCCTAATCTGACTAGCTTAATCCTTATGATGCAATGGTGGGAGTGCAACTTCTAGAAATGATGCCATTACTTCTAGTGAGATGAGATGCATGAGTTTAAACTACTTTCATCTGAAGAGAACATGTTTTTGTATTTTTTCTCAAATGGTTGGAGTTATTATGACTGTGCTTCTTACTGGGTCTTGACTGTGCAGGGGTAGTTCAAGGGGAGGAAGGCTTGGGAAAGGTCAGGAGGACTATGAGAGGTTCCAGAGGATCCCTAACATCACTCCACAGAAGTTCACAACGTTCAGGTGCCTGGAAACCGTGTTTGCAAGCTTCTATAGGATGTCTGCAGGGGATCCTACAGGAAGCTCGGGATTTCTACAGGAAGTCTGCTAACTTCTACAGGATGTTCTGCAGTCGAAGTTTTGGGTGATGGAGGAGTGAAGGAGTTGTATGGGTGGATAGGTAAGATGAGAGAGGAGCTTGTGATGGCCTATGGACAGAGAAATGATATGGAGAAGAGAGTGGATAAAGCTGGTTGGTCGATAGAAGGGTAGAGGCAAATGGAAGGCTGAAAAGATAAAACAACGTGGATAACAGAAGAGTTGGTGGGCAAAGGATCTAGCTGCGAGGTAAGGAGATGGCTTAGGGACGACTGAGGAGGATAAGGAAGTGTTGAAGTGGTGCTGCGCAGTGTAAATGAAACAAATCACCTCTGTCTTGCACAAAACCGAGAATTCATCAACCTATTCTAACTGTTGTATTAAACCAAAGAACAATGATGGAAGTTAAGATAGAAATCGTGCATGGTGCTGAAACAAGGTGTTATTGCTCAAGATCTAAATGCATGGACACTTCTACCAATGGAAATATGACTTTAAAGCATGCATGAACATGTAAAACTGCGTTTTTTTTGGTGGTTGGCACGGTCTACACTCCCAATCTCTAAACAGAAGTGGAAGTGAGTGTACGATCAACCTTTTCTTGGAACTCTGATGAATTCTAATCCTCCTATTCTAATCTAAATTGCTGAAAGCATTTTATCCCTAAGACTAACCTACTTAATCACTTCAAGAAATTCAAATCAGCAGACTGTGTTTTCCAAATGCATGTCAAAGCAAAGAAACGAAATGCTGAAAGGAAAGACAAGTAACAATACAAAGAAAGGAGGCCTATTGCTCTCAGGTTGGGCCCTAACCTGAGAGCTATAGCTCCTCTAAGAACTCAGAATTGAATCCAAATCTGCCTGCCTTTTATTAAAAGATCATAATCATGAGTCTAACAACATGCCAAAATTGGCTTACAAAGAGCAAAAACAGAGCTACAGCTCGTGATTCAAAATCTACAACAAAGGTTCAAGAGTCTTTTTCGAAGGCTACAGCCTCAATATTTATACATGATGAGGGCCAAGCTGGCCTCCTCAATTATTGGGGCTTGGCTGTCCAACTAAAAGTAAACTGTTGTTCCTGTAGAATCCGTTGGCTGCCTTCTAGCTCGGTGGTGATAGTTGTTGGAGCTCGGAGTTGGGGTGGAGATCACGAGGAAGGTCATTCAAGGCTGTGGACAACCTCCCTATAACCCCGCAATGCCACCTTGGCTGTCTCCTTGTCTCCATCTGCTTGGTCTTTGCTCCATTTAATGTCAAAAATCCTGAAATCATCATGTATTAGCCACATAGGCATAATGACTGCCCTTCTTCCTACAAATAACACGAATATACTAAGAAATGATGCATAAGTGATAAAAAATGAAGGGTTGAGCAAGGTAAGTAGGCCAAATGAGCCCAAATTGTTACCAAAAATTGGGGCTCATCAGCGGGCATGTCATTCAAAACTTGAGGCAGTGCAAGAGGTGCAAACCGAGCAGCCATTGCTCTTGGTGGACTTGGTCTGGGGGATGTTGGAGGAGTGGGAGCAACTGATGTGTGAGGTGTATGAGGAGGTGTATGCGGAGGTGAAGCGATTTTGGATGTAGAAGGAGTAGATGGAGATGAATTTACGACAGACTTTTGATCAACAATGTTAGGCTACTGGGGAAGGGTGGGAATGAAGGGAGGTTCGGTAGGGATTTTCGAAGCGGATGTCGTTACGGAAGATCTGAGGGATGCAGATGCGGCTTCTAGGAAATTAGCGATATTTGAAGCGTGAATTTCACTTTGGAGGTGCTTCAAGATAAAATTCTCAATTGATTATTGTTTCTTTCAACTTCAAGAGCTGTAGCAATGTCAGGATTTGGTACTATAGAACCAAGAGCACTTTCGGATTTGGTTTCAAATAATGACAATTCAAACTTTTCATCAAAATCAAGCTCTTCAAGATACTTAAAAATTGCAGGACATGAACGAGATTTAAACACAGGAGTTACAGAACTCTCTTGACGAACAATTCTTGAAATCAGATTGGGATTTTCGTAAAACGGGGGAGGATTTGGATCGGGATTAGCTCTTGTATATCTCTTTGAAGCCAGCATGTTATTTTCAAGAAATAAAAAGGACATAAGCAACTTGTTCAGCCTTTCAGATTAGCTTAGAATTCTCAAATGTACTGGGGCGATTTACAGGTCAAGTATCACGATTACAAGCTAGACCGAAGATTGCCTGAAGCAGTGTTTATCTACTTGTGCTAATGCAAAGCAAAAGCGCTTCGAAGGCTACCTGGCATATCTTCAGGCTCTGTATGTAGCTTAGAAAACCAATGAAATCAACAAGCAAACCATTTTCTTCCCCAATATGGTCGCCACTATGTTAGAGCCTAGATTTGCCTCAGGCTGAAAAGACAAGGTTCTAGGTCCACATCAAACCACACTCAGCCTCATAGCTAGCCCTACGAGGACAGGAGAGGGCTCTCTCCAGGTCAGTCTCAGAAAAAGGTAATCGATGAGGCTCGAGACGACTAAATTTGTGACTGATCTTAGGCTAGGTATTAAGTGCAAGGATTTGATTTTGTTTTTGGTAATTTTTGTTGAAAAAATGGGAAAGGCAAATTGGGCTCGGGGATGAGGCACAGTTTCTGCAGAGTTCCGATTGGGGCAAGGAAGGCAATCGCTTTGATGCTTTAAAGTGAGTGAATGGATAGATCAGACTGGTGAGGAGCTAAGGAGAGCAAGCAAGTCTCAAGAATTCTCCTTAAACAGATGAAAACATGGAAATTTAAACAAATTCAAAGGCAGAGCATAGCAGTTATGGATTCTACCTTAATCACTCATTTGTTAAAATTCAGAAGAAAAAGTAGGAAAATGATACACATAACACTAATGAGCTTATAATTACTTTGAGAAGCACACCATCAAAACATAAAGCTACATGGATCCCAAACAGTGTTGCAAAACCCTGGTCTTTCCTTTGCCAAAAATGCAGAAATGAATGTACAATAGAGTGCCAAACTTTTCCCAAGAGTCCAACCCTGAAAATGACTTAGAAATTACATGATATAGACTAGCCCAACCCATTCCCTTGCCTCTAGGGGTCTAGCTCATCATTCTAGGAGCTGTTTCAACCAATTCTAAACAAAGCACTAAAATCTAGGCAATCAAAACAACTTGCCTCTATAAGGTAGGAAACTGATTCATTCATTAAATTTTCACTTTTTAGTGAATGAATCCTCTAGAACAAGTAAATAAGTGCCAAAATTACATCATGTTTATCCAATTACATCAAGATAGATCAAAAATAACATCACAAAGAAAAACTAGTCAAACTGGCCGAATTTCTGAGCTGGAAGGTGAAAAATTGGGCAAAAAACCTCTGTGCGTCGCGCCAATTTCTCTGTGTGTCGCACCACTTTGAGACTGATTTTGAGGCACTTCCTGAAGTCCAAACTGAGCCCAAGTGTGCTTTTTGGAAATCCCTGCATGTCTACTTTTCGACCCAAGTGTAATTTCTGAATTTGGTGCCCATTTGCCCCTCCAAAACCTCAATCTCCCAAGACTGTTTCCTGTGTGTGAAATTAGGGGCAGAGAGGTCATTTTTAGGGTGTTTTTGACCTCCTGGGGACTCAAAACTTGCCCAAACTTCTTGGCCATGCACCAAAAGTCATGGTTTTTCATGAAAAATCCAAAAATATAATTTTTTTTGCATTTGGAGCCTCCTATCATAAGCACACGCCACGTGGCGCGACACACAGGGAGAAAAACCCTGTTTTTTGTACAAAAATTTGCAAAAATACCAAAAATGCCCCAAATTTCTTGAAATTTGGGCTGGAGATTCTTCATTAAGTGTTATGATGAGCTAAAGAGGCTTCTACCAATATCTGAAGATGATCAAGCTCCCTTTGCCTCTTTTTCTTCCTTATTGCCTTCCTCAATTTTACCTTCAAATTCTTGATTCAGGCCTTGCACACCTTGTTTCGTGCCATGTAGTGGAAAGCCATGTGTCTCAACAATGCATGGTCTTTTTCGGCTTGTCCAACAACCTCTCTAAGTGCATGTTAACTCTCTCGAGATTGGCCTCCCGATCCTCATTAATCTCTTGATCCAATGGCATGAGCTCAATTCTTCTCCTTTGTGCAGCCTGGCGATTCTCGCGAATGTTTTGTAGCTCCATGATTGCTTGCTGATCCTAAAGCTATTTGTTCCTCTACTCCAAGTACTTCATGGTCCACTTAGCTCTCTCCAAGTCAAGGGATAAGGCTTGGATCTTTGTTTGCTGCTCCTGGATGATCTCCCTAAGCTTGGCACTTTGTGGGCCCGTATTTGTATCATCATCATGAATGAGAATGAAGTCAGTCTCTCTTTCACCTGAAGGCCCCTCATCCTGCATTGGCCTCTTGCCTTTGTCCTGTACTTGTGATGCTGATGGAGGAAACGAGGCCCCTTCCACCCTGGGTGGAGATAACACTCGCTTTGCCGCTGCAAACAAATGTCTGGTGCCTCTCTGATATGTGATGAATACCGGCACACTAGTGGTCTCATGGTGCTCATACTAATGAGAAGGTCCACCTTCATGCTTAACCTCTAATAATCCTCGTGAAGCTCTGAAGAAGTCACGAGAGATGAAATCATCCCAAGCAATGCCCTGTACTCCAAGCTGATGAACCATCAAAATCTTAATAAGAGAAAAATGATAGCCACTGTTAAGTTGCTGCTGAGGGGTTTTGTGCTGCATAAAGGTGGTCATCCTCTCTATGTTCCGGCAATGAAATACGGAATGTTCATCATCCGTACCCTGGTGAAATGCATGAGCAACCTGATGTGATAAGAATAGAGACGAGAGAACCGTCCCTCACAGCTGAAATATTTCATGATCAATTTCATTAGTGGAGCATATTCATCTTTCAGATATTGGAACGGGAACACTCTCTTGAGCTGCCTCAAGAAACTGGTTTTAATGTATGGCTCATAATGCTGATGATCAATCTTTTGCTTCTTGTGCCATGGTTCTCAAATGTTCGGTATGTCGGTTGCTAATGAGACAGATTCTAGTGTAAGCGTGAAGGTGACACCAGCTAAGGTAGCCTGATCTCCCTGTAAGTGCAGCACAAAAAGACGAGCCAGCTCATGATGAAATTGAACACTAGCCACCTTTTGACAAAACTCATAGCATGAATGATGCTGAAAACAAAACATGGCAAGAGGGCAGGCCTGCAATTTTGTAAGGGTGGTTGGTTCTTCTCTAACATGTCTGCCACCTTTATGAGGCCTTCGGGGTGCCTGTTCTTCCAAGAGTGAGTCACTTTGGGTTTCCACTTCATAATGTGATGAATTCTCAGATGCCATGATTGTTGTACAAAATACCTTGAAGAAAAGGTGCTACTATATATGAACTGTGCTTGGAATGCTCTTTAATAATGTATGAAATTGCTGTGTTGTAATGCAATATAGTTGGATTCTGCCACCAAGGGGAAAAAAAATGCAACAAGGGAATGTTAGGAAGGGGAAAATAGTAAGGGATTAGGGAATATTAGAATAAATTTTATTAGGGAAAGGAGGGAGGTTTGAGGGGTTTTATGTATAGGGTTAGGAGATTTTTATAAGGGCCAGGGTTTTGAGGTTTTGGGATTTGAATGTAGGAAAGAAAATGTAGGATTGATGAGCTTAGTGGGGGGGGGTAGGAAATGATGAAACAAGGGAGAAATGGGGAAGGAGGAGAATCCTTGGTGACAAATAAAAGATTTAATAACCCACAACAATCTTCCTTTGAAGGCACTTTAGATGTAGGGTTTGGACTTTTGTTTCAACCGTTATCACCCATAAACCACCATTACTTATCACAAAATTTGATGCAACATCAAGAAGAAGGCCCTACCTGGTAAATTCACGTAAGGAGTGAGTAACTTGGAGAAATTTCAAGCAAATTCGGGTTGTGGACTGTATGCGCCGCGCCAAGAACCCAATGCGCCACGTGCTCCTAGTGCACCGCGCTCGTTTAGAACAACACTGGGCAATTTCTCCCAGTGCGCCGCATGCTTCCAGTGCGTCGCACCACCTGTTCTGTGCGCCGCGTCGGCTAGTTGTAAGCAATTTCACCCCAAAACACGCACTTGCTCACCCACTTCACTTTGAAATGCTTCTCTTTGACCTTGGCATGCAGAATGACATTGATCTTCATCGCAAAACCTTTATAAAGACATTGATTTGATTTTTGGTTCTTCAAAACCCATTTTGTAATGTTTTGAAATTGGCACTTTTTCACAATTAATACAACTCTGTCTTTTTGTTTCCCCCTTGTTTTTGGTTTGAATGATGAATTTCTTGGTAATTTTTTGCAGGGATAGTTGTCATGGAATTTGGCAAAGGAGACCAGGGCTGCGCCTGAAGAAATCAATAGCTGAAGAACATTTGAAAATATTACAAAAACGAAATGTCGACTTTTCTTCAAAACAGAGTTTTGAAGAAGAGTCATAATCCATCCATATGATGATAAAAATCTTTGAAATAACAACTTATTAAGAACCTCCCTCTGGCCTACTGGCTTTATTAGACCTTGTTGAAGACCAAATTGACTAACCCTAGACCTAATGACTAAAATGACTGTTATGATCTAGAAACTGAAACAGGACTGCAAATAACTTTTAAAACTTGATTTTGATGGACAGACCTGAGCCAACAGTGCAAAGCATGAGGGGTAGTGAATGACAAAGTCCTTCCGTCATATTTATGGCATGCTCCTAGTGGAATGCAACTGATCCAGCAAGATGGGACACCTAAAAATGAAATGCAAAAAGAGTTTTGATCTCTGACGGAGGGATGACCAGACCGACTCTAACAGGTTATAGATCATATAATCAATGACCTATTTGGCAAAAGGGTCGACGGTAATGACAGGGTGCAATGGAGCGGGAGGCGTGCACATCTTCCATTGGTAGATTTGGCACTCATGACAAGAGCGGACGACAAAAGTGCAATCCTTGAAGATAGGGGGCCAAAAATAAATAGCACAGAGGATCTTTTGAGCAGTAGCATACCCAGAAATATGACCACCACAGGTGCTATAATGGCAGTCATTGAGAACTTGTTCGGCTTCCTCGAACATTAAGCATCGGCGAAGAACAGAGTCAGTGCCGAGACGATACAGGGTGTCCCCAATAATGTGATAAGGTTGAGAATGATGGCGAATCCGTCGCTGAGCATCCTTGGAAAAATCGGGACGAAAAGAGGACGTTTGGAGATAGACAATAATATCCCCGTACCAAGGATCGAGGGTGCTGATCAGGGATAGAGTTTCATCCGGAATATGGTCCTCTAACCGAGAGGGCGCGGTAACAGATGGAAAAGAGCAAAGCAACTCAGCAAAGACGAGGTACTTCTTAGACTTGGCAGTGGTGAACTCCAAGTCAAACTCTTGGAGGATGACAATCCACTTTGAGTATTTGCCCCCCAGTAACTGACGTGACAAGATTTACGTCATTGGGTTGCGATCATAAATCACCATTGTGGTACGCAATAAATATAGTGGCAGAAACGCTGGATGGCGTAAATGATGGCCAAAGCCAACTTCTCGACATAGGCGTATCGAGTTTCCGTATCTAGTAAATCGCGGCTAAGATAGTAAACGACATGCTCAGTGTCATCATCATCATCTTGAACCAGAACCATGCCAATAGTGGTATCGGTAGCGGCTAAATGAAGAGTGTAGTCACGGTGATAATCAGGGGGACACAACAATGGAGCAAAAACAAGGAGGGCCTTGAGGTGCTCGAATGACTCTTGTTCAACAACATCCCAAAGAAAAGGGGTATCCTACTTTAATAACCATGTATAGCCTTTGGCCACTTCGGCATAATTCGGAATGAATCGTCGTAAAAAATTCACTTTACCCTGCAAACTCTGCAATTGCTGTAAAGAAGCAGGGGGAGGAAGATTCAGGATGGCTTCGACTTTAAGGGGATCGAGACGAATACCCTCCCGGGATACAATGAACCCGAGAAGTCTGCCTGACTCAATGCAGAAGACACACTTAGGCAGATTAAGCTAGATACGATAGTGTCGACAGCGGAGAAAAATTTCGCGAAGGTGGGTTGGATGGTCCTGGCGCTTTTCTGAATGAGCCGGAAGATCATCTAGGTAAGGTTGCACAATGTGTCGAATATCATGAAATGCATAAGACATTGCACATTGGAAGGTGGCACCGACATTTTTTAAACCGAAGGGGAGCTTTTTATAGGTGAAAGTGCCCCACAGACAGATAAAGGCGGTCTTGTGTTGATCCGCAGGCGAAATATTAATCTTGTTATAACCAGAAAAGTTGTCCATAAATGAATATATCTCACTCCCGGCACGCTCATCAATGAGCTAGTCAATGAAGGGTGTAGGGTAGTTATCTTTGAGATAGGCACAATTAATATCATGATAATCAACACATACCCTAATAGTGCCCTGTTTTTTAGTCACAAGAACAATATTAGAAACCCAATCTGTGAGTGGGATGGGGTAAATGAAGCCAACGTTAAGAAGATTTTCAACTTCCGCTTTAATAGCTACAGCCTTTCGGGGGTGCACGGGGCGTAGACGCTGTTGAACAGGTTTGGCACCTAGATAGGTAGGTATCTCATGCACCACTATGCTAGGATCGATTTTGGGCATCTCTTCATAAGACCAAGCAAACACATCACGAAATTCGCAAAAAAGATCAGTATAAAGTTGAATCTCTTCCAGAGTACAAGTTACTCCAACATGGATGTGCTTGAGAATCCCTTGTTTAACAGAGATGTCGATTGGTTGAGTTTGTGTAATGTTCCCCATATTCCCTTCAGAAGACACTTGATGAATTTGGATGGGTGTCTGAAGGGGTTGGGAGGGGAGACAAGGAGCAAACTGCTCGAGACAAGTAAACATTTCCCGATGGGTAGGGAGAAACGAGGAATGATGGTGATGATCAGACCAAGGAGGTTCCTCGAATGACATTTTCTCCATAATCGCTTCATCAGTAGGAAAAAAAATTTTCAAAGGGTCTGAAGAAGCGGCATCTCCAAGCCAAGGGGATTGAGTGTATGAGTCGAGAGATCTGCTAGACGGAGCAAGTTCAGGGAACGAAGCTGATACAGAAACAATTTCGATGTAGTTGAGCTCGGCAGGACTCAACGGCATCTCATCGCCCCAGGATTCTATCTGATCAGCAGGGGGAAGAACCCAAGGATCAGAGCAAACAAAAATCATATTAATGGGGGTGATGTTGGGAGGTGGGAGTGAAAAAACACCCATAAGGGCAGGATCTTTAAAGAGTCCAACACCCACATTCTCACACGGAACAAAGGTATGCTCCACAAAAGGCACATTGCCATCGAAGGAGGAGGAGGTGAAGAAGGAAAACTGGTCCACTGTGGAGGAGGAGGTGAAGAAGGAAAACTGGTCTACTGTGACGATCTTCCCCTGATGAGGAAAACGAATAACACGAAATATATATGAAGCCACTGCTCACATGGCATATGTCCAGCTTCGTCCTAAAAGGAGGTTGTAAGTTAAATTGGAGTCAACAACTTCAACCTCCACTTCGACCGTCTTCCCTTCCAGAGTAATAGGCAAGCATTGGAGTATACCATAAGGATGAGATTCTCTCCCATCAAAGGCTTCCAAGGTCGTAGGAGACTAGCTCAGAGTCGGAGAACCGATAGCCTTCCAACAAGCAACAGACATTACGCAAGTTGAAGCGCCTTCATCAATGACAGTATGATGAATCGTTTTAGAATTGATGATGACCTGGATAAGGAAGGAAATTTGGTGAGGCAGTCTCGGTATATGACTGTCTAGCTCAAAAGTGATCAGGTCCGAGTCGGTTGGGTCAATGCCACCGATAGCTGATAGTAAGGACTTCCTCTGAGAGGGGCAGCTCTGGAGGACTTCTAATGCAGACATAGCTGATGGAGCCTGGGCTAATTCCTCAACGATGTTGTAGTGTTGAGTAGCACGAGAATTAGGGTTGTAAGAAGACTTCCGGAGCACGCCTTTAGGAGGAGGTTGGATGACTGCTTTAGTGCTAGGTCGCTCGATATGAAGGGGACCAGAACTGGACGGAGGAGCACTAGAGGGGACCTCAGTCTCCTTCCTGACAGGCGACAAATACTCTTTTGCCCGAGTACTAATGTGGACGGGGATCGTCCTAGCCATAAATACCTGAGAACCAAAGGGAGAAGAGGATTGAGATGGATCGGCCACCATTTGCATTTGCTGCGAGGGAAAAGGCTCTTTAAGCATGGCGGGAGTCCCAGGGGCGCCTTTCAACAAACGACTAACTTCAGACCTCCTGGGGCAGTCCTTAGTATAGTGATCCTCGTCACAGATAAGGCAAGGATACTTAGGCTTGCGTTTGTCACCTTCCTCGGGTGTAGGTTTAGGGGAATCCTGCTTTGGTTGATCAGCCTTATTCTTTCCTTTTCCCTTCTTTTTCCCTTTCAAGGCTTTATCTGCCATGGTGGACTGAATGACATTAACCTTGGAAGTGTTACCAAATTGGATACAGCCTGAGAAGTGTTTTCATTCGAAGCATTCAACTTTTGCTTCCCAGGGTTCGCTGAAGATTTCTTAGAGGATGTATTGACATAACCAATGACGCCGTCAACAGATGGTGTTGGTAGGGCTTTGGAAGTTCTAGGCCTCGGGGCATCAGGAAAATAATCATATAGTGTACCGGACTGGGAGTAAACCAAGTCAAGGTACTAAGCACGCGCAATAGCTTGCTCTTCAGTTACACATGCCCCCATAGCAATGTCCCTAGCTATCGGACCAACAAATGAGGTTGTGAACCAGTCAGTCAGAAGCTGATGAGGAATCCAAAACTTAACCAAACGGTGACATCATCTCCATTCATGGATATGATTGGAGATATGCATGGCCATGGTCTATTTTAAGGATGTCAGGAGATGCGTGCCTGTTTCATATCGAATCGAAAACTAAAAATGAGTTTAAAATGCCATAGCCAACGAGTTAAAATCCTGAAAAGATCCGCGACCTAGCTCAATATACCATTTAGTAGCAAAGCCAGTGAGGGTCCATTGAAAAAGGCGAAGCCAGATTGAATCATCAAGCCATGAGTTTGACAAACACCATGGATGATAAGTCATGACATGTGTTATAGACATATTTGGGCACTGCGACCCCAATCACATATGTCCATAAACCAAGGGCTTCTAAGTCCCTAAAAGTGTTGTTTCATACCCTAAAGGAGCAAGGTCAGCTAATTACATCATCTCCCAGAAGTTCTCCATGAAAAGCTACTCAGAACTGGTAAAAGTAGGACCATACAGACTGCCTAGTGCTAAAGGTGCGATGCATCTCACCTGCCACATGCAAAAAGTGCGATGCATACTAGAAAGCCCTTCTATAGGGTGCGATGAGCGAGAGCAGACAAATGGCATAAGCAGTTTGCTAGGTGGAAACCCAAAGAATCTTCTAGAAACTGCTCATTTGACACTTGCCTCTCTGAGTTTGCCGAGGGATGAGTAAGAGATCTAAAATCTCCATGTGGAACTAAGAACTATCAGAGAGATGACACTAATCAAAATCCAGAAGCTAACTCACCCCCCTGCAAATATCTATAAATGGATCCCTCATCCAAGAGATCCAAAGGTTGGAATTTGGAAATTTGCAAAGAAGTGCTACTGGTTTCTCTTTGAAGACATTGTTGGGTGATCTTCCTTTGTGTGAGTTGAAGAGGGCTTTCAAGCTGGGAGGATGACGCTGGGTCAGACCAAGTGGTTGTAATCCTCTCTTCTACGACTTTTACTAATAAAGCTATTTGAGTTTTCCTCCATATTCTTGTGTATCTCTGAACATTGTGTTGTTATATGCATTTATATGGTCAATATATATCTGATCCTATATTGTTTACAGTGAAAGATCTCTATGCTTTGATGGTATTATGCTACTGTGAATCTATAGGTGCTCTTTGAAGTTGGACAAGTAAGGAAGTAGTGGTGAGATTCTGTCAAAGGGGAAAGGAAACAAGCAAGGAGCCAAGCGAAAGACTGAGGTTGGTACTCTCTGCTTCTTTCTCATCTCTCTCTCGTAAAGGAAAAACAAGTGACTTTAATCTGTTTGTTTCTAAGATAGCTACCTATCTTAGTGGGACTAGCAGCTCTGAATAGACACTAGATTTCCCAATAACAAAATGGCAACTCCGCTGGGGAACGATTAGTTTGATTGCTTGTCTCTACTTGTTTGATTCATAAACCACAGATGGAGCCTGAAGTTAAGCTAGCTAGCCTTCGAACTGCATTTGCTATGCAAGTGCAAAGTAGATCAATGCTGCTTCAGTCAATCTCTGGGTTTGTTTATGAACTGAACAATTGACTTGCAAACATCCTAAGTGCCCTAGAGGTAGCTTGAGTAACCTCATTAGATCAGCCCTATACTTTGTAGTTACTGACTATCATTTGCTCGGCCTAAATCCCTAGACTAAACTGCAAACTGTGACCAAAAACCAAGTTAAAGTCTCGTTCCTTGACCATCGCACCCTCTCCTTTAGGAAATCTAGATGCATCACACCTCCCGTGTGCAGTAGGTGGGATGCATCCCTGTTTCCCTGTGTTGCAGGTGCGATGATCAGACAAGACTAGATCTGCCTCCAGATTTTGGTTTTTTCTTCACTGTCTTCAGTTTTATTCAGGAGTTTTTGCTATCTGTGATCAGTAGACCACTGTTGAAACCCTCTTCTTTGCATCATCCAACCTCTATTGTACAAAGAATTGTGAATGTTTTTTATATATTGTGCACCATTTACAGTTCTCTTCTACAAAATAGTAGCTTAATTGAACTGTCATATCTTGATTTGGAAGTGTCGCAAGTGTTGTTTTCAGTAAAGGAAAGTAATACTTCTGTTTTTGATAGTCGATTACACTATTACTCTTGTATTTGATCTGAATTAGTAGTATTTCTAGTGTCGAAAGCAGTTTTCAATTCAAAATCGCAAAGCGTTGTCTTGCCTTCTTGTCATTTTTTAAAAGAAAATCGTTAGTACTGTTGCTTTGAAAGAAGAAATAATTCAGATTTTTATTTAGCATTCTTTTTGTCATTCACACATTAAGAAAGTGGAAAACAAATACATGCACATGCATTTACATTTAGACTGCTTGTTGATTTTGATTTAGGAAAGTGCATCTAGTGTGTGCTCTCTGCTCTATGTTGAAAGGATTTCATTTCTCTTTCCTTAGTAGCTAGGATTTTCATTGCAAAAAGAAGATTAAACGATTGTTTATCATCTTAGATTGCATTTTAGGAATTGCATATCTACATCACGCGGTGAACCTAAAAGGAAAATTTCTTAAGAAAGATCAACTGTAAAATAAATTTAATGAACATAAAAACGCTTTGGAACCTAATGCACAACATCTAGAAGTCTAGGCTAGAGACGTATTCCGGCATCGTAAAGCCTGGTAACTGTTGCTTTCATCGTAGGTTGGGTGATTCCTCCTCTTTGAGATGATAAGTGCCAGTACAGACTTGCGCTCCCAGGTACCATCGAGTATATATTGGGACACCACAATAGGCTATATCCTTTATCCTTAGGAAGCCATGTATGCCAACCTATTGATCACAATGCACTGAACACAACATTCGGGAAGATTGATTTCCGTACTGTAAAAAGTATTCTGCAATTTTGCGATTGATTTGGTAATCCCTTTGTCTAGATTTCAAGAGCAGTCTCTTTCGTTCCTTTTCAGAATCCTTAAAGGAAAAGGTCCATTTGAGCACTTGTCACTTCAGGCTCATTAAAAATCGAAGGTGACTAGAGTCATCTTTAGCTTTTTCTTGACTCTTAAAAAGTGAAAAATCAAGTTGTGTCAAAGCGTCTAAAATTCATTTAATACGGAATAACATTTTCACCTATTATTTTGGGTTGATCAAATAAATCCACAATCATGGAAGAAAATCAATCAAAACCTCGTCGTTCGCGGAGACTGACAAGTCAACCGTCTTTTACTCTAGAAACCAAACCATTTCGGGTCAAGCAAACTCGTTTAACTGGGTCAAAGTCTCCTGGTTTGTTTGAAACTTGTGTTTCAACATCCTCTAGGACTCTAGTTACTCCAATAATTTCTGTTATCCTTGCCTCTACAGAAGAAGTTCCACAGTTGCAAGAGGACATTAGAACTGATCCTAGTGTAGCAGTAAACACTTCTATTCCTGAACTAGCTCCATCCAGGGTTGATTCAAAAGGTGTTACCCCTCCAACATCTACCACTACAGAATCTATACCTTCTACGGCACCAGAAATATTTTACGGACCTGACAGTCTGCCTCTTCCACCTAGATTGATTGCTATAGAAGATATTATGGAGGATCTTACATCCAGTACTCCATCGCATTTTGGGACTAAGATCCACCTATATCCTTCTACTTCAGAAGTTAATACCCCTTCATCGCAAGTTCCTGTAGAAGTGCTAGGAAGTCTTTTGGATAGACTCGATATGTCTGGACAACCATCGACATCTAGGACTGTCTCGTCCGATATAGCGGTAACAGAACCTCCTGCCACCACTCCGACGATGTTCGCTGGTATACCATCTATCCCAACTAGCTCTCAACTGCTAGAAGGAGTCCACCCAGGGACTATTTCGACAGTATGGTCTGTTCCCGTTTGTTCATTCGGAATAGTATCTGGAATCTCTTATGTTGAATCTCAACAAATTGATCCTTCACAACATCAATTTCGGCAGTCTAGTCTCCAAAGGCCAATCATTCCCTTGAGCACTAGATTGCCACCATCTAAGAGTTCACAACCGAATTCAGGTCAAATTGGAATCACATCCAGCGGTTGGGTGCCAATACTACCTCAAAAACCAAGAGTTGTATACACAATGCAACCGAGTCCCCCTGTGTCGAACATCCCCACTACACCAACTATTATGAGGGTGTCGCAAGTACAAGCATTTCCTGTTATATGCCAACCTCAAGTTTCTCAGGTCATTGTACAATAGCCTCTTGTCTTCGCGACACAACTACAATTGCCAGTTAGTGGCTCCTTAACTGGAGCGACTCAGGCTCAAATGGGTACTATTACCCCTCATCTTGGTCAAATGTCCAGTATTGGGCAACAGCAAATGGTTTCACAACCATGGCTGGTGCAATATCAACAACCGCAATTCCAACAAGCTTACCAAGGACCTGAGCAGCAAAACTTTGCAGGTAATGGGCAATTGTATATTCAAAACGGTTATAACCAATGGTCTCAAATTGGCTATGCCCAACCACCTTATCAAAGTTATCAGCATCAAATTCATTATGCTGGTATGCGAAGACCCACTGATCAGGCGATCCCATCTTATCCTGGGTACGCTTCACCGAACCTAAATCAACAGTTGCCCTTCGTGGCAATTCTAGAGTTACCAGATCTAAAACGGCTAACGAACGATTCAATCGCTTATGCCCCTTCGTGGCCAGCAATTCCTCATAAACTTCCATCAGATATTCCTAAATTTAATGGAAATCTGGGTGAAGACCCGTCGAATCATGTGATGACCTTTCATCTGTGGTGTTCGTCCAACACTCTCAATGATGATTCGATTCGGCTTCGCCTTTTTCAGCAAACGTTAACTGGTCCGGTAGAAAAATGGTATATCGAGTTGCCTAGAGCTTCATTCGATAACTTCAGTGCCCTTGCCACAACCTTTTTAACCCATTTTCAATTACCAATAAGGTATGAAACAGGAACAGAGCTTCTTACCAATTTCAAGCAAACGACGGCCACTCACATATCCGATCATATTCATGAATGGCGATGTCGTCGTAGAATGGTGAAAACATATGTTCCTGATCAGCTGCTAGCCAAATGGTTTATTAATTCATTGTTACCTTCTATTATAGAAGATGTGGCAAAGGGAGGGGTCGTCACTGAAGAGCAGGTTATTACCCATGCGCAATATCTAGACTTGATCTATACTCAATTTGGAACGCTCTATGACAAAATCCCCGATGCTCCTAGACTGGATTTTTCCGTTCCTCCTCCTCCTAAATCAAACAAAGACTCTCATGTCGGCGATGGTGTGATAGGTACGACGAGCACGAAATCAACAAAGGCTACATCTAAGAAAGCCCATAATATTTCTGATCAAAATGCAAATGAAGAAATTCTAGCCTCGGAGGTTAATGCTGTGTCAACTGACAAAGGCAAAGAACCGAAGCAACCAGGAGGCAAGAAGAAAGGGAAGAGAAAAAAGAAGAAACAGGATGATTCGTCTCTTGAAAAATCTTCTGCAAACCCTTCTGGGCAAAAGAAACCTACTCAGCCATGCCTCATATGCGATGAGGATCATTGGACGAGAGATTGTCCATATAAAGCTGAAGTTAAGAAATTCTTTAAGAATTCAAAAACCTCAGCAGTATTGACTGATCCGTTTCCAAACCCAAGAACCAATCTGGTTGCTAGTGAAAATGCTTCCCCATCCCAAGTCCTTATGCTGTCTATTTCAAAACAACAAAATGATGCTTTGATATCAACAAGGAATAAAGATTACGGGAATCCACAGCTGTCGAACAACAAGTCTACTAATCAACCTAGTAGTTCGACAACAACTTCGACTGAAGTTGTGCCACCCATCATTCTTGAGCTAAGGATAAAGCCGCCAAAGGGAGTAGTACACAAATCAACATTTAATCCTCGTGCCAGAGCGGCACAGAATTATAATATAGTAGAGGACCTGGCCCAATCTTCGTCCGCTATGTCAACACTTGAGGTACTGCAAAATTGCCCCTCCAAAAGCAAGCTTTATTATCAGTAATAGGTGGGATTGACCCAGCGGATTCTAATCTTGTCTCCTTTAATCATAAAGGATATGACCCGCAATTACTAGCTCAACTCTCTTTCCTCATTCAAGTGAAAGCCCTCAACAAAACTGTTCATCGAACGATTATTGATGAGGGGGCATCTACATGTATTATGTCGATGAGTTGCTGGAAAACTTTAGGCTCACCACCCTTGTCACAATCGTCGACGACGTTAAAAGCATTTGATGGACGAACATACACTCCATACAGGATTTTATGTAACTTGCAAGTCGGATTGGGGGGAAAAATAGTAGAAATTGATGTGGAAGTTATCGATGGAAACCTTGATTACAACATCCTACTGGGAAGGCCCTGGATTTATGCTATGGCTACCGTTGTGTCGACATACTTCAAAAATATTGCATTTCCCTTCCAAGGGGGAATTACAATCGTCGATTAACAGACATTCCTCCCCAACAGTTCGCAAGTTACGGGAAGCATTCTGATGATCCACGGAAGCTCTCAGTCGCTTCAAAATATCGGAGTAGGCCTACTAAAATACCCTACATTGATGGGTAATTTTGCCCTACCACCTCCAAATGACATGGCAGAAGTGGAAATGGTGGGAACCTGCAATATGGTATCTTCCATTTAGCATGGATCGTCACCAGGTGTTGCCTCCAAGCCCAATAGAAATATTGTAGCAATCAATGTTCTCGGCATGGGAGGCAAACCCCAATGAACACTCGTCAAGCGTTTGGGTAGATAGGTCTAAGGAGTATGGTACCTCTTCAGATCCTTGGTCGCATGTACATTCTATAGAT
The DNA here is from genome assembly GCA_031772625.1 of Pinus tabuliformis. Lineage (NCBI taxonomy): Eukaryota > Viridiplantae > Streptophyta > Pinopsida > Pinales > Pinaceae > Pinus > Pinus tabuliformis. The sequence goes on from CM062818.1 coordinate 2,060,324,814, forward strand.
GAAGGAATTGTTCAGTCAATGAACATACAGGGGGCACCATGGGAAGATTACCACCATCGTTCCCATCTTCTGGATTACAACGAAGATTACTCCAGCGACCTTAATCATCCATCAGTTTTTGATTTTCTATCAAATACTGTAAATACGGTGGATTCTGAGCGAAATCTGTCCAATATTGAAGAAACTATCGCCATAAATATCTCGACAAAACCAGATGTTGTAGAAAATATTCATGTTGGCAAATATTGTTCTTCTTCAGAACTGGAAATATATTACGCTCTCTTTTGCGAGTTTAGAGATGTCTTTGCATGGTCATATTAAGAAATTCCAGGCATTGACTCGAGCATAGTTGAACATGAAATTAAGATGTATCCAGATGTCAAACCAGTAAGACAATGGCTTCGACAGGTGCACCCAAAGAAATCCACTGCCATTGAAGAAGAAGTTGAAAAAATTCTCCATGCTGGTTTCATTTACCCAGTTCTACTAACTGATTGGGTATCGAACATTATTCCTGTGATGAAAAAGCAAGGAACAATTAGAGTGTGCGTCGATTACAACAATGTAAACCAAGCTTGTCCAAAGGACAACTACCCTACACCCTTCATCGACCAAATAATTGATGAATGTGCTGGATGCAAAATCTTTTTGTTTATGGATGGATTTTCTGGGTATAATCAAATAAATATCCGCCCACAAGACCAGTCAAAGACTGCATTTATCTGTCCGTGGGGTACATTCGCGTACCGTAAGCTACCTTTCGGTTAAAGAACGCAGGGGCAACTTTTCAGAGGGAAATGAATTATGCCTTCCACGACATCAAGAACATTGTTCAACCATACCTCGACGATCTTTCGGCTCACTCACGAAAGCGGACAGATCATCTGCAGCATTTGAGAGCAATATTTCTACGTTGCCGACACTACAAAATAAGACTCAATCCGCACAAGTGTGTGTTTTGCGTCAGTTCTGGTCGTTTACTTGGCTTTGTAGTTTCAAAGGATGAAATTCGTCTCGACCCGTGCAAGGTTCAGGCAATCATCGATTTGCCTCCACCTTCAAATTTGCTTCAGATTCAGAAACTCCAAGGGAAAGCAAACTTTCTGAGGAGGTTCATTCCAAATTATGTCGAACTTGCTAAAGGTTATACGCGTCTCTTGAAAAAATAAGTACCCTTCAACTGGGATCAGGTCACGCAAGCTTCCTTTGATGCTCTAAAGGAATCCCTAATAAAAGCATCATTAATGTATGCTCCTGATTATCAAAGAGACTTTAACCTGTATCTGGCTGCAGCAGATACAACCATCGCCATGGTTTTAGTTCAAGAAGACAATGGAATTGAAATTCCTATTTATTATTTAAGTCGAAACTTAAATGATACAGAAAGCAAATACTCATATGTTGAAAAGCTAGCTCTCACAGCTGTTCAAGCAATACAAAGATTTCGACACTATGTTCTCTTTCGAAAAACTACTGTTTTGTCAAATTGCAACCCCATGACTTACATCTTGTCACGACAGTTTCTTGGGGGAAAATATTAAAAATGGATAGAAATTTTGCAAGAGTTTGATCTGGAATTTGTAAAATCCAAATCAAAGAAAGCTTTAGTATTTGCAGAGTTACTATGTGATTTCCCATCATCGTCCAACGATTCAACATCCAAAGAAACAATCGTGGATGAATCTTTGTTTCTGATATCTTCAAGCAATCCATGGTATGGAGATATAATCATTTATCTCCAAACCCAAACATATAGGTCTAATACCTCTCGCTCGGAACAACAACGTACTCGATACCAAGCAAAAGACTACATGATCATTGGTGAAACACTATACCGTCGTGGTGTCGATACTGTTCTGTGAAGGTGCCTCACCCATGGGGAGGCCGAAAAAGTCATAAATGATTGTCATTCAGGTGCATGTGGGGGGCACCAATTTGGTTATGCTACGGCACAAAAGATTTTACGAGCATGATACTTCTGGCCAAAAATGTTCAAAGATTACATCATCGTAGTCAGAAGTTGCCATGCTTGTCAAATCTTCGACTGCAAAACCAGAATACCACTTGCACCTCTGCAACCAATAGTTGTTGTTGGGCCATTCGCCAAATGGGGCATATATTTCATGCAATGTAACCCCACCTCAGATGGGGGGCATGGGTATATCATAGTCGTAGTTGACTATTTTACGAAATGGGCCAAGGCGCTGCCTACATTAAACAACAGCGGCAAAACAACTGCTCTTTTCTTTTTTAATCATGTAGTCACAAGGTTTGGCATCCCGCAAGCTATAGTCACAGATCATGAATCACATTTCCGCAATCACATGATGGTTGAATTGGCCGCAAAATTAGGATTGTCCCACGACAGCTCTACTCCGTATTATCCGCAAGCGAATGGGCAAGTTGAAGCAATCAACAAAGTCCTGAAACGCATGCTGCAAAGGATGATTGGAGCCCATAAACGGAATTGGCACCTAATCCTGTACTCAGCCTTATGGGAATACATAACATCAGTGAGAAATGCGACTGGGTTTACACCCTTTCAACTGGTGTATGGCTTGGAAGCGATCTTACCAGTTTAGTGTGAGATTTCGTCTCTCAAGCTCGCAGTTGACCTTCTACCCGGGACTTCAAAGGAAGAAGCTAGTTTCTTAGAATTAATCCAACTGGATGAAACTTGTCGTGATGCCTCCTTGGCTAAAAAAGCGAATAAGAAACGAGTCAAAGTGCAATTTGACAAGAATGTTAAACCGCGCGTTTTCTCAGAAGGTGACCTGGTCTTGCTCTATGATCAGGAATCCGATAAATTGGGAGCAAGTAAGTTCCAATATTTATGGATGGGTCCCTATATTGTTAAGCATGTATTAGCAAAAGGAGCCTACGAGCTAGTAGATTATGATGGGATTCCACTGTTGCAACCCCGAAACGGGTTGTACCTTAAGTGTTACTATGCTTGACTCAGCATGGTAATGTCTTCATATGCTTTTGTTACATTTTTGTTTTCGTTAAGAGTGATCGTTTTGGTTAGGTAGTCCACTTTTGCATTTTGTTGCAGATGTTGAACCCATTGGAATCATTTGTTGGATATGCCGACGGGGCGAGTCGTAGTACGCGGAACCTATCTTCTGCAACTTTGGCCATCTTTGATCCTAGCGGTGAGTTAGTGAGTTTCAGAGGGGTGTGTATTGGTCAATCAACGAATAACATCACTGAATATAGCACGTTGATAGAACTCCTCTCTGATGCCATCGTGCATGGCATACGCCGACTTGTCGTCAGGCTAGACTCACATCTAGTCATTCTACAGCTTGCAGGCATCTATTCCGTTTGAAATCCAGCCATCTATCATATGTTCCTAAGGGTCAAGATTTTGGAAAGGCAGTTCGATTCTATTCAATATCAACATATTTACAGAAACTCAAACACATTAACCGATTCATTATCAAATTATGTCTTAGATAGACATTACAACATTTGTAAAAGAAAAGCATTTTATCAATAAACTGCATCATGATAATATAACTTAACCAAAATAAAGCTCCAAAAATAAAAAATATATATATAACTGTTTATAGTTTGTACATAGTGTTTTGTGTCCTTAACTTAACCCAAAAACTCAAAATGCAAGGGGGCACCCTAGTCTAATGGTGCTCGTGATAACTAGTCACCGCCTGTGCAATCATGCGTAAGAGCCTAGTCCATCGGCTTGGCATGCCAGTGGTATGGCGCTGTAATCTCAAAGGAAGCTCATTAGTCCTCACATCCGAAATACCAAGGGTGAGACCCTCGATCTACTCCTGCAACACTGCAAGGGTCTTGGATACATCCAGGTTGCGAAGAATGGCCCTCCCTACAGCCTCTCCTACTGGAACGACAACTGCTCCTCTTAGACGCACTTCTGGTCGCACTGGCCCAATATTTTCATAATCACATGAGTTTTGATTATTCTTGATAAACATTTAAAAAACACGAGAACATTATGAAAACAATAAACAAAGATGTGGTACGAGATTTTTACCTATGACACCCCACTGCTCGCTAGCCGGCAGCACCAAATCCGGGTCACCCCGGAAATCCATCCCAGCATATGGATACTCGGCATAAACCATCTGCTGATGATTGAACCACTCAAAGAAGGCATCAGAGAATGAAACCTGCAGTTGACCAACATGTCTAGCCATAAGGTTGACCCATCTCTGCATCCGTGGCTCAACCGGTGGTGGTAGTCCAAGTGAAATGTATTGTGGCTGCATTAGTGGGATCTTTTCCGAGGTGAAAGCAGTCAGAATAGAACCATAGCCAAAGTTCTTGGATCTTCCATTTTTCACCTTGGTGAGTTGTTCTTTGATAACTGGAAGTACTACATCACACCAGTTGCATACCTTGGGTTTTAGGCATTCCAAGTCGTACTACATATAAGACCTGTTGGCCAAGCAAAGGGTCATGCTGCCAGCCAATCTAGCAAAGGTGAATAAAATAGTCCTCAAAGGTTGGTCAGTGACATCTCAGATGCTGATCTTACCATCCCTACTCGGCTGAGATCCTTCCCTACACTATCATCGGATATAATCCCTCACGGATTCACCCCCACGGGCAGAACCTGAAAGTGAGAGAGGGGCACCACGCCTCGATAAACCAGTCAAAAAGTAGATGTCCTCAACAGTCATGGGGATGGATTTTCCTCTTATCTGGAACACTTGGTTGGTAGGATCCCATGCATTGAGGAAATATTGCAACAAATTGATTTGTTGCCTCATGCTAGAAATGCGGAAGAACTTGAGCAAGCCACAGTTCCGCAATGCAGTTACCGTACCCGGATCGTGTAGGGAAACCATGTCCTCTTCTTCATGCTCGTGTTCACACCATGTAACGACCATTTTGCTCCAATGAATCTCTGAAAAACAAACAAGAGAAGAATCAGGATCCTGATTTAGCAAAAAATAGGCAAAATTTCCATGAAAAATCAGTGTAAAATTTTTCCTCCTTGCGCCCATCGCACCCTAGCTAAGTACACAGTGCAATGCATACATTCTGGCTAATGGATAGCTTAAGATTCATCGCACCTTTCGATATGCACTAAGTGCGATGGGGGTAGAACAAAATGTTCAAACCCTAGGGGCCCAGAAAAGTAGGAAAACATGCTCAGAATTCAAAAAGGAAAGAATGCAATTGAAGAGCTCAGGTTTAGCTCCTACCTGGTCCAGACGGCACCGAAAATCATCCACAGAATCTCCCAAAATCAACTAGTGAAAATCAAAGGGGGAAACACCTCCAGAGCTCCAATAGTCACAACTCCAAATGAAATGGTAAAATGAGGGGTAAAAAGCTATTTTAAGTTACTTTTCATGTAATTTAAGTAGGGTATTAGGTTTTTAACTCATTTTTCAAGCATATGTCCTCATTTCTAATCAGTTTGATGGAGCAATTGGACAGGTAGTATGACATCAAAAGAACATAGTGTCAACGGTGAATCAAATATCAATGACCATTGGCATGAGTAGTTTTACGCGAAGTTCAAGATCGTTAAAAATTAAACCTAGCAATGAGCATATGTTCCACCAGAGTTTAAGCTCATTAAAAAATGAACCCACCTCCAGTAAATAACCATTGTGAATGCATTATCATCAGCTTTTGAGCCTTGGTCGTGTTCTTACCATCACCTCCACTCCGTTGTTGCTGATCATTCACCTCCATTTGATTGTTTACCCCTTTTGAGAAACAACTGCGATGAGTGATCTTATTAGCCACCTTTTTACACTGCCATGATTGGAAAGTTCCAAATCTTACCTGGAACCAAATGCTATCTGAAAACATCACTCGTTCCTCAAAAAACGAGTCTCCTTTAAGCTCTTTTCATCTGACTCGTAAAATATGAAAAGATTGCCGAGAAATTGGCCTCTCCAACTTGTTAAAGTGATTGGAAGTGTTATCCCTCCTCTAGATTTTAATCTTTTTGGACCTAAGGGGCTATTACACAAAAATATCGAGCGTTTGTCTTGTTTGGCTTGTTAAAACTATCGAAAATTCATCCCTTTCGCATTGTTTTATACTTTTTCGGACTTGAGGGATTATGTTACGAAAAAGGAATGTTGGAGTCTTATTTCCATCTCTTTTCAGACTCTCTAAAATTGAAAAGGACCGAGTTATCCTTGTCATTAAACTCGTTAAAATAATAGTGACAAACTTGTCCATTCAGACAAGAACGAGTTTCACTGTCGCTAGGCTCGTTAAAACATAGCGACGGGTTTGCCCAAAGGGAAAATTATAGAACAAGCATATGTTATCCTCCTCAAGCTTGACAAAAATAAAGAGGTACTGGTCAGAAATGACTGGGGAAAATTGGGAAGAAAACTTGAAGAAACTTTATTGGTAGCAGGTCACTCTTGATTGAGTCGTGTTGGGTTATTCCGTTCACCAGTCATATCACCATTGGTCCACTATACCATCCAATTTTGGGTTAACACTACCAATAAATTTCAGTGTCGCCGATATGTTCAAGAGAAGTCACTCAGAGAATTCACCTACCCAGTTTGTGTCTCATCCGCTGCAATACCTTCACGCTTCATTCTTTCATGACCGCCATCCTAAACCTTGTATCATCGGATCGTTTTCACCTCTAAAAAATCATTTTCTCTATTTCGTGTCGTAGATGTGGGATCCATTAATGCCCTCCTACGACGGGTCACTTCTTGTTGACATCAGCTCATTATCCAAGAAGCCGACCTAGGGACAACCCTTCCAGTACTTTGAAGCTTTCATGCCTCAATGGCAAGTTTCTCACTTCCGACGACAGGTTTACACTAATGGCCTTCGACCGAAAGATTTTGCGTGGTGTTCGACATCAACTCATGTATTCACACCACATGAATTGTACTGCAGTACCTTGAGGGTCATCTTCATCATCAGTGATTCCTCTCGCATCTGTTAACAGCTTACATCATTGGCTGGTAATCAAGCGAAGTCCTTCCATGTTCTACATCAGAACCTATTTTCACATAGATCAACTTGTACTTTCGGGCAAAGATCGAACGAGTTTTGAAGACCCCGGATCTAGTTCATCCATCCAGGCTACAATATAATCAGGAAAATAAAGACATCAAATGTACATCATTGCTGCATAGATAATCATCCAAACTAAGGGATGATGGCTCTACCAGAATCATCAGTCTGCACATAGACGATTGTCTGTCCTATGTACATGAAAATGAATTTATCAAGCTAAGCATGGGAATGCCCGCCTTAGCTAGATCATGAAAATATTATGAAGATAATGTATTGTATTGTATCTTATTACAGGTCACCTTCCAGTGCGAAAAACCTCAGATCCTCATTATAAAGCATTTCACCTGACATCAAAAGATTTACGACCTCATGCTTTAGGGGGCAACTGTTATAGACATATTTGGGCACTGCAACCCCAATCACATATGTCCATAAACCAAGGGCTTCTAAGTCCCTAAAAGTGTTGTTTCATATCCTAAAGGAGCAAGGTTAGCTGACTACATCATCTCCCAGAAGTTCTCCAAGAAAAGCTACTCAAAACTGGTCAAAGCAGGACCATACAGACTGCCCAATGCTAAAGGTGCAATGCATCTCACCTGCCACATGAAAAAAGTGTGATGCATATTGGAAAGCCCTTCTATAGGGTGCGATGAGCGAGAGCAAACAAATGGCATAAGCAGTTTGCTAGGTGGAAACCCAGAGAATCTTCTAGAAACTGCTCAGTTGACACTTGCCTCTCTGAGTTCACCCAGGGATGAGTAAGAGATCTAAAATCTCCATGTGGAACTACGAACTATCAGAGAGATGACACTAATCGAAATCCCAGAAGTTGACTCACCCCCCTGCAAATATCTATAAATGGATCCCTCATCCAAGAGATCCAAAGGTTGGAATTTGGCAATTTGCAAAGAGGTGCTGCTGGTTTCTCTTTGAAGACATTGTTGGGTGATCTTGCTTTGTGTGAGGTGAAGAGGGCTTTCAAGCTAGGAGGATGGTGTTGGGTCAGACCAAGTGGTTGTAATCCTCTCTTCTATGACTTTTACTAGTAAAGCTATTTGAGTTTTCCTTCATATTCTTTTGTATCTCTGAACATTGTGTTGTTATATGCATTTATATGGTCAATATATATCTGATCCTATATTGTTTACAGTGAAAGATCTCTATGCTTTGATGGTATTATGTTGTTGTGAATCTACAGGTGCTCTTTGAAGCTGGACAAGTAAGGAAGCAGTGGCGAGATTCTGTCAAAGGGGAAAGGAAACAAGCAAGGAGCCAAGTGGAAGACTGAGGTTGGTACTCTCTGCTTCTTTCTCATCTCTCTCTCGTAAAGGAAAAACAAGTGACTTTAATCTGTTTGTTTCTAAGATATCTACCCATCTTAGTGGGACTAGCAGCTCTGAATAGACACTACATTTCCCGATAACAACATGGGCTTGGGGATCTTCTCCATATTTACTGTCAAACTTGCGACAATCACCAGGAATTTTAGTTGGAACCGGTGGCCAATATGGATTATGAAGAATAGGATCATTTGTCAGTTTGGACACATCCAGTAACTCCAACATTGCTAAAAAGGGTAATTGAGGGTTAAAGGACATCTGAGGCCACGGGTAGGAGGTAGCACCAGAATTCCACCCAGCTGCTTGTTTCCCCCATTGATTTTGTCCGGACGGATTTGGCCCATAGGGATTTTTTCCATAGGGGTTATAGCTGTAACTGGACGATTGACCCTAGGTTTGCCCCCCAGCATTGCATTGATTACCAGCTTGGCCTACAGGAGGAACATATGGTTGCTGGAAATTTTGGTAAGGTTGACCTACAGTTGTTGATAATTTTGGTAGGGGACAAATTGAGTTTGCCCTTGGGATTTCTAAAAACCATAAAGTGACTGGGCTCCAAACTGAGCCTGGGAGCTAGGTTGTGTTTGATAAGCAGGTTGGGATTGGGATCCAACCTGAATTTGAAGACCGGATTGGGTCTGGAGCCCAGACTGGGGCTGAAAACCGGGTGGAGCTTGAGAAGCAACGATCATTTGAGTGCCCGGTTGAGCAGGCCTAGAAGGATGTCCTTGAGAAGACATAGGTTGAGCCATCTAGCCAGAAGGTTGGCCCGGTTGAGGTTGGCCCATTTGCCTAGAAGTTTGAACTTGCTGGGAGTTGGGTTGACCTTATGGAACCGAAGGCTGTCTGGACTGACCAGATGGTTGAGTAGACTGGACAATTGGCTGGCCTTGTTGAATTTGAGACTGACCAACTTGTCCAGAAGGGTAGCCTTGCTAGGTACCAGGTTGGCCTTGTTGAATGTAAGGTTGTCCTGGGTTACCAGAAGGTTGTCCGAAGTACGTGAAAGAAGACCCACTGAAGGCCGAAGGTTGTCCTGGAATGGGTTGTCCTTGTGGGCTGACAATTTGCCCTGAATAAGGTTGCCCATAGTATGGTTGTCTGTAAGACTGTTGTCCGTAAGATGGTTGACCTTGATAGGGTGGTCCTTGAATATTTGAAGACTGTTCTTGGCCACCATGGTAAGTCATGGTACCCCAAGCAACAGACATGGGAACCGAGACCTCAACAAAAGGTTGAGATGCTATGGGTCCAAGATGATAAATATGAGCTCCTTGAGAATCGTAATAATTAAATGGATTTTGAGGATCCAGATTCTGAGGAATTTGAGGATATTGATCATATGCCCCCCTGCTGGAATGGGACCAGAAGAAGGTGGGGCACTTAGACTAGGGTCAACAACCCCGGATATGGGTGCTGCAGGGTTGTTGTGTGAAGGACCTGCTAAAGGCCTGGCAACAGTGGTCACAACTGAAGATGCAGTGACAGAACTAACAGCAAGGGCTTAGGAAGCCACACAAATGGTTGGCATAGTCGGGACAGATGTCACATTGTGAATCTGGGGAGTGAAAGATCCCGAAGTCAAAGTAACAGTACGAGACCACATGGAACTCGTAAGGGGAGACCTAGAACCCATGATATCAGCTAGAGCATTATAACGTAAAGGCAGCGTGATACCAAGGGAGGTGACACGAAAGGGTGAAGTTTCTGTCGGTATATGAATTTCACCACTTGTCACCAAGGACTCTTCACTGGTGACGGGGGATGTGTCATCCATATCAAAGGAAGACATTGGGACCAAAACACCAGGAGGAGTAAGGGGGAAATCTTCTTCGGAAGGCTCCCAAACAGGGTTCCAACGAATATCGTAAGACTCGTCTTCGAGAGTGCGAGATTTAAGCGGTTGGATACTCGGAATAATAAGAAGAGTATCACTAGCAATCGGTACCTCAGGAGCAACAGAATATGGGGATCCTTGGTCGCTTGGCACGGGAGATGGGATCAGTGATTCCGCCAGGATGATTCAACTCAAAAGTCCTAGGGAGAACTAATCGAGTAAGGAGAAAGAACCATACGCAAACTAAAACACAACAAGATCTAACAGGATAAGTGTGAACGTGGTCGAATAAATTTTAAGACACAGGAACAGAACTTGACCTTTTCATATTTAAAGAGTCGAGAAAAGGACAAAAATATGACTCTAGTCGCCTTCGAGTATTTAATAAGCCTGAAGTGACAAGTGCTCATATGGACCTTTTCTTTTAAGGAGTCCGAAAAGGAAAGAAAGTGACTGCCCTGGAGAAACTAGGCAAAAGGTTTACCAAACATCCTGTAAAACTGTTATGCTCTTAACCTACAAGACGATACCAGAATACAAAATATGCAAAGAAATATACCCAGAACATAGAATAGTGAGAAACAACAGCAAGTATTTTATTATTCAGAAAGCAATGTTCACTTGCCTCTTCGAGGGGGAAACCTCCAATAGAGCAGAGCTCGATTACAAAATAAGACATGATGCTCCTCGCAAGGAGTCTCTATCCTTTATATATGACTCATACATGCAATACCATGGAGCAATACCATGGTTCTTATTAATACCATCTATCTAATACCATGGCCCATAACTAACTCTGGTCCCGTCATTAAATGCGGGTTAACCACTTACAATTATTAACATGGGCTTTATTGACTCTTTACTTAACTATAACTATGACTCGATCCTACTACATAAATAAGGGGGTTAGGGTGGGACCCTAACCTGCCCTCCCCCTTAAGAATAGCCTTGTCCTCAAGGCTGAAGCTGCGGAAACTGCTGAAGAATAGTGGCTGGTTCCCAAGTTACATCTTCCGGAGAGGTGTCTTTCCACTTGACGAGGACTTCCTTGATCATGCGGCCACGCAGATTCCGTTCTCGTGTGTCTAGGAGTTGTTCAGGTTGGAGCTAGATTGACCCTTCTTCATCCAATTCAGGTAGAGTGGTTTGAATTCTATAATTATTCCCAATCACTTTCTTGAGGCATGAGACATGGAAAACTGGATGGATTTTTGCAGTGGGTGGAAAAGCTAGCTTGTAGGCCACTTCTCCAATGCGCTGAAGTATTTGATACGGTCCGTAGAATTTTGGAGATAGTTTCTGACAACCCTTATCTTTGAGTGATGTTTGCTTATATGGTTGTAGCCTCAAAAATACCTGATCCCCTTCTTGAAATTGGCACTCTGAGTGATGCTGATCTACTTTTTGCTTCATGCAGTTTTGAGCTTGATGAATATTCTCTCTAAGATGGGCGAGCATGGTTGTGCGGTTTTGTAGGAGTTGATCCACTGCTTGTACCTTTGAGCACCCCTTGATATAAGAAGTAGGGGAAGGAGGGAGTTGACCATAAACTGCTTCATAGGGAGTCACTTTGGTGGTGGCATGATAGTTGGTGTTATACCACCATTCAGCTAGAGGTAACCACTGTACCCAAAGATGTTGCTTCTCTGAAGTGAAACACCTAAGATAGGTTTCCAAACATTTGTTGACTGCTTCAGTTTGACCATCCATTTGTGGATGATAGGAAGTACTGAGTTTTAGTTGGGTACCTTGTAGCCTAAAGAGTTCCTGCCAAAAATTACTGGTGAAGATCGAGTCACGATCATACACAATAGAAGTGGGCATGCCATGCAATTTGAAGATCTGATCCATGAAAGATTGAGCGACCAAAGTCGATGTAAAAGGGTGGGGTAGGGCACAAAAATGAGCATACTTAGAAAGTTGGTCCACAACCACCATGATGACTGACTTGTTTCCTGCCTTTGGAAGACCTGTAATGAAATCCATAGAAACCTCCATCCATATTGATGCCGGAATGAGCAATGGTTGTAATGTGCCTGGTGCTCTGACTGTCTCCCCTTTGTAGCACTGGAAGACATCCCATTCCGCTAAAAAATTAAGGATGTCCTTTTTCATGCCTGTCCAAAAAAATGATCTTCTAGTGCGAGCATATGTCTTCTAAAAGCCTGAATGTCCTGCAGTGGGGGATGAGTGCAATTCCGCCAAAATGCGGCTTTTGAGGGTGGATGTTCGTGATATTACGACTCTGTCCTTGTAGCAAAGAATCTTATCCCACCATGAGTAGCCCTTGATGGAATTTGGATCCGCCTGCAATTGAGTAATGAGTTGGGAGATGCAGGGATGTGAAAACCATTCCCTGTGAGCCTCTTCAATCCATTCTGGAGTGGGAAGGGAAATTGCAAGCAGGGTACTTTCCTCCTCAAATTGGCGAGATAATGCATCTGCTACAATATTTTCGCGCCCTTTCTTGTAAATTATCTCATAATCATATCCCAGCATTTTGGCGAGCCATTTATTTTGTTGTGGGGATGATAGGAATTGCTCCAAAAAATATTTAAGATTGTGATGGTCTGTGCGGATTTGGAAATGTCGCCCCAATAAGTAAGGTCGCCAGGTATCTACTGCATGTAAGATGGCCATCATTTCCTTCTCATAGGTAGATTCTCCCAGATTCTTCCCACTTAGTTGTTGGCTTGTGAAGGCCAAGGGTTGATCGTCCTACATTAAGACTGCCCCAATACTCATAGCTAAAGCATCACATTCAATGACAAAAGATTTGGTGAAGTCGAGTAGTGCTAAGACTGGAGTGGAACACATGGAATTTTTGAGAGCTGTAAATGCCTGTTGTGCTTCATCATTCCAGAAGAATGAATTTTTCTTGAGGAGTTGAGTGAGGGGCTTCACAATGCGACCATAATTGCGGACAAATTTGCGATAGTAGCCCGTGAGACCAAAAATCCTCTCAGGCTCTTCAAGGTCTTAGGTTGAGGCCAATCCTGCATTGCCTAGATCTTTTTGGGGTCCACCTTGACACCTTCATGCCCCACAATGTGGCCCAAATACTCAACTTCTTCCATGCCAAAAGAACACTTGGACATCTTAACAAATAATTTATGCTTGCGGAGCAGTTGCAAGACCATATCTACATGCTGAAGATGTGCAGCCAAAGTGCAACTGTAGATGAGGATGTCATCGAAGAAAAAAAGGACAAATTTCCTGAGATATGGTTTGAGAAGGTTGTTCATAAGGCTCTAAAAAGTAGATGGGGCATTACAAAGACCGAATGGCATGACCAGGAACTCGAGTTCGGAAAGCAGTCTTTGGAATGTTGACTTCCTTCATGCGAATTTGGTGGTAGCCTACGCGAAGATCCAACCTAGTGAAGAATTGAGCCCCATTTAGTTCATCCAGCAAATCATCAACAACCAAGATGGGAAATTTATCTTTGACTGTCAACTTATTGAGGGCCCTGAAGTCTTGACACATATGCCATTCCCCATATTTCTTGAGCACCATGACCACCGGTGATGAATAAGGAATAATGCTGGGACGAATGACGCATGCTTCCAAAAGTTCCTTGATTATTTTTTCTATTTCATTCTTTTCGGTGAATGGATATCTGTATGGGCGCACATTTGGTGGTTGGGCGCCTAGGACTAAGGTGATGCTATGATCATTTTCCCCTCTCAAGGGTGGAAGCTCATGAGGCTTGTCAAAGACTGGCAAATGGTTATTTAAAATCTGTTGCATCTCAGGATGAATTGACAGAGAATTGGGTTCGATGGCCTGGATGGCATTAAATTGAGCTATAACTCCATAATGGCCCTTTTTTAACAATTTTTCCATCCTATGTGAGTTGATGATAGAGTGAGCTCCTGCCTGGATTCTTCGGAGGGTATGTGTGGAGTTGTTCTGCTTAAAGCTCATATATAACTCCTGGAAATCCATTGTGATTGGCCCAAGTGTACGAAGCCATTTAGCACCAAGGACAATGTTGCACCCTCCCATGTGTATGGAAAACATGTGGGTCTTCAACTGATAATACCCCATTTGAATTTTGACATTTTCACAACGGCCTTCACATTTCATTGTTCCCCCATCCGCAATTTGGACTTGGAAGTTAGAAACTACTCGTACAAAACAATGCACTGCTTCCGCGACTTTTTGATGGATAAAATTATGTGTACTTCCACTATCAATCAAGACTACTACTGGGCGATGCTTAATAAAACCTCTGATTTTGAGAGTTTGAGGTGAAGAAATCCCTGCCAAAGCATGCAGCGAAATAACTGGTTCATGAGGGACATTGTCCTTCTGGTTGTCCTCTTCTGCCTTCTCAGGTTCCTCAAGTGGTGGGGCTTCCTCCGATGAGCTGTAATCAGTGGTATCAATTTGAAATAATTTGGGCTCCTTTCATTTATGACCTAGGGAGTATTTTTCATCATAATAGTAACATAATCCCTGCTTTCTTCTTTCTGCCATTTCTGCAGGTGACACCTTTTGAACCTTAAGTGTTTGAGTCGTGCTATGAGCCTGTGGGGGACGACCCTTGGTGGTGAAATTTGGGCGAGTGGACTAGGCCGCTAACACACGTTCCATGTTACGAGTTACCTTGTAAGCCTCTGATCATGTGGGAGGGTGGTGCAGTCAAACGTGGGCTTGTATGGCTTCTTTAAGACCACTGATAAAACATTCCGTGTAGAACGCATCTTAGAGACCCATAGTGTGGAAAGCTAAGGCTTCAAAGGCTGTAATATATTCATCCACTGTACCAGTCTGTCAAAGCTTAGTGAGACGACCCAAAAAAGCAGAGTCATGGTCAAAGCGCTCTATAATAGCTTTTTTGAAGGTGTCCCAAGTCAAAAAACTTCCATTGCAACATTGATGCCATTGCCACCATTGCCATCTTTCATTGTCCAAGTACATGCTCCCCACCATAAGCTAAGTCTCATTATATAAGATGTAATTCAGATTGAAATACTGCTCCATTTGTGCTACCCATGCTGTCGGGTGAGAACCATCAAATTTATGCATATCCAACTTGGGAGGTCGCGGACGGGATTGTTGGTGGGTGCCCCAGAGGTGAAGAGAGTGGCTAGACTCACCCTCACTGTGTTCATGGCCAATATACGCCTCCTCGCGGGCTTCCACCTTGCCCTTAGAGAGTTGGTTAGTTAGTGACGTCAGCTGATCTTGGAGGTCTTTCAAGGATTGTTCAAGTTTGTCGATCTTCTCATTGGCCATAGCTTGAGCTCTAGTTTCTACCATGCACCGATCCGATGTACTTGAAATTTGGGACCGCCTGATTTTTTTTTTGGCACTAACAATTGAATGGTACCACCTTGCTCAGCTCATCATCCTGATTCTTATGGGCTAGATCACCAATAAGCACCCCAGGGGGTCTCAAACTCCGAATACTGTAGTAGCCAAATCCCCAAAATGTCAATGCTGCCAAAAGTCCTGCGAAAATTGCGCCCCGATATAGGAACCCCACACAACTACTCAGATCTGGTGGATCTGAGAGATCTGAATGGATAGCTCTGAGCGGTAGAATAGATTGTTGTTGTAGATTTGATGGATCTAATAGATCTAAATCGATTTTTTTGTTAACTTGGAACTGCGGGACTGATGTCTGCTGCTGCTACAAACTCCACTTGCGAGATCTGATCTGGCAGAGATTATGCGTGATCTAGAGATAGAAAAGGGAACTATGGTCTCGAGGAGTGTCAGGTGCTACAGATCGCAATATACATAAGGGTCTGACAATAGTAGTCGGCCCAATGTTTCAGGGCTCTAACTAAGGAGGATCAATCATACCCTTAGCCGTACAACCCGATTACCTTATCGTACGGGTGAGTAATCTCTCCAAGTGTTGTTCTTGGTGTACTGTAGCAGCAAGACGGCTGACGGTTTATCTATGGCGAGGTTGCAAAGGAGCTAGGGGCCTTCCAATATACCCAGAGGGTACTTGGAAGACAGTCCATGCGTGGTTCTGTCTAATGCGCTACTACTTGAAGGGGTACCCACAGGGGTGACAAGGGAGTCCGACAAGCGTGACCACCTCTTGTATTTCCTGTGTGCATGCCTCCCCAAATCCTCAGGTTTATGTGCTCAACGACAAATCTCGTGGTTTAAAGACGCCGGAACACGTCTCTAGCCAAAAAAAAAATTGCTAAGAAATGGAGATCCCACCAGCCCTAGAAAGTGCTCTGATACCACTTGTTATGCTCTTAACCTACAAGACACTACCAGAATACCAACTATGTGAAGAAATATACCCAGAACATAGAATAGTGAGAAACAACAGTAAGTATTTTATTATTCAGAAAGCAATGTTCACTTGCCTCTTCGAGGGGGCAACCTCCAATAGAGCAGAGCTCGATTACAAAATAAGACATGATGCTCCTCGCAGGGAGTCTCTATCCTTTATATATGACTCATACATGCAATACCATGGAGCAATACCATGGTTCTTATTAATACCATCTATCAAATACCATGGCCCATAACTAACTCTGGTCCCGTCATTAAATGCGGGTTAACCACTTACAATTATTAATATGGGCTTTATTGACTCTTTACTTAACTATAACTATGACTCAATCCTACTACATAAATAAGGGGGTTAGGGTGGGACCCTAACAAAAACTGCATATACACCTTAGCGATCATATGAAAACCAAGGACTTTCTGTATGACAGTCAATCTTCCCGAATGTTGTGTTCGGTGCGTTACGGTTTGCAAGGTGGCAAACACGGCTCACTAGGGATATAGGATGATAACCTAGTAGGGTCTCCCAACATATACTCGACGGTACTGGGAGTACAATCCATACTAGACTGCTATTGAGTCACAAAAGGAGGAATCACCCAACCTTGAGTGAAAACAATAGTGACTAGGTTTAATGACGCTGGATCACGTCTCTAGCCTAGACCTCTAAATAGTGTGCGTTATGTTCCAATGCGTTGTTAAATTCATTCAGTTCATTTTAAAGTTGATCTTGAATTATGTTTCAGTTTTCAGGCCTTATCGTATGTATACAACAAAAACCTAGGATGCAGCTAGAATGAGTAAAATATCCTTTTACTTCAATGAACACCTACCTACAGGAGGGTAGAGAGATCATTCCCAAACCAAGAAAACCAAGATAAACTAAGAGACACAATGCAAAAACACATCAACCCTACAGTGCACGAATACTACTAATGATAGATTTAATCATTTGCTTTCCAATATGCAAACTTGAAATGCAAATTCACTTTCACTTTCGTATACTAAATGAATGCAGTCTTTTGATTTTGATGGTTTTAAATTTAAGAGAAACAAACAAGCAAGTGTGAAAAAAAAAATGGTCGATCCAAACAATTGTGATCTATGTTCGGTAGTGAAAGAGATCGAATCAATACCAAAGATTGGTTCAATAATCGTCACTAAAAATCAACCAGAAACAAGCAACAGAGAAGGCTCAAACAAACCAACAAGAAAGTTGCAAATGAACCCTGGACAAACCAGCAACCAAGCCAATCAATTCAAGAGCTTGAAAGAACAAACTAGGTCACACACGCAAAAATACAAGATTCATTCAATAAAGCCAAAGAAAGAGTGCCTTAACCATAAACATTCAAAAACAAGCTACCAAGCAAGAGAAAGAAGGCAAGGGATCAACAAGACTGGTAAATTAGGGAGGTAGAATTGAAAAAACAATTCTACAGGAATCGTCGCGGGTACTACACGAGAAACCAGCAGCGATAAGCTAATTTTTGTAGCAACAGAGCGATTTCGTCACGAGAGTACACGTCTCTTCCACGACGGACCGATTTTGGAGTCGTCGCGACTATACGATAGTATTCAGCGATGCATAGGACTTTACAAAAGATTAAAGGCGACATCGGTGCGACTGTTAAACTATTTTCCGCGACGATCTTAAAACTAATGACAAACAAACAAAAATTCCCAAACAAAAAACCAGTCAATCCTTCAATCAATGTAGGGATCTCCCAGATCAACCTAGGTAACCCAAAAGACTTATAGTGTATCCCCAAAATTCAAAAGACACCAAATCAAAATCAAAACAAGAGAAGCAACATACAAAGGTATCCCCAGCGGAGTCGCCAACTTGTGATGCAGGAAAGTGTTTCCTCTGCGGACAGATGCAACCCCTCTAGCCCTAGAGTGGGTCTAGTCACATCAAGGACAAAACAACAATTGATTCCCTTAAATAGTCATCATTGGGGGCCTACCTCAAACAGGTGGTGGATGAAGTTTCGTTGTGCTGCTCTAGCTTCCGTTTCCTTCTCCTTAGGGAGTAATTACCCTGAAACAACATAAGACAACATCAAAGCACATAACCAGGAAACAAAAATGATCTATTTACTCACAAAGTCAAGGAGTCATGAGCTATCAAGTAAACTACATATAAGACATAGGAAATCATCATTGATTGTATTAATGATAAAATAAGAGCAAGTTTACAACAAAGTCTTGACGTCGCAAGCCTTCTCATAGGGTCCAACCAGTGTGTTTCTTCAAGCATTCACTATTAAATATGGGTCTCCCAAATAGCAATATATCTCTCTCTCTCATTCACAAGCTTTACACAAGATTAAGGGCACTCCACACCTTCTTGCAATCTACAAAGCAATCCCACACTTGTCACGCACACACCAACTATCAATCAAACTCAAAAGCAGCAGCAACACTGTACAACCAAAAGAACTAGTAGATGATAGCAATGGTGAGTGATTTTATAGGAGAAGGAGTCTCCATGAAATGAGGGAGAGGGAACTTATCCTCAAGGCAAGCAGCACAAAAGATGGAACTACCATGCCAGAGGGAGGAGGGAGACCCAATCTGACCCAACAACCAGGTCCAGAGACATCCAGAAGGTCGACTGTTGGAATGAATTTTCCCAATCTGGATCGTCACTAGTCTCTAACTAAGCTTTAGCACTGACATCGCTAGTAGGCAATGTACTCAGTCAAACCGTCGCTAAAGATAGCAAATATCCTTGCGCCGGAGCATGAAATCTGACCGTCGTGGTAATCAGATGTACTCCTGCGATGGAAGCGCGACTGGACTTTTACTGACCGTTGACCGTCGCGTATATTTAGTGAATTCTCACGACGAGGCAGAAAACTTAGGAAAAGTGGGTCAATTGGCAACATAAGAGAGCATTTGTTCAATATGAGCATGTTTTACTGGACACATGACACAGTAGAAGGACTAGGGTGAAGGTAGTGACAAATTACTGTGTAACAAGCTCTATCAACAAAGATTTCTATGTTTGATGGTAGAGCATATATGTACCATTCACTTCGAACTTCTTCACTAGGCTTGGAGGTGGTAGGAATTTTGTTCAAAAGTTTATTGAAACATGAGTTAAAATCTTTGACAGGTTCCCTTGATTCAGCCCTAAGGTTAGACAGGTCATTGATTAGTGTCGCAGTAGACCTGTCATCACCAAACTTCGTCAAGAAGTGTTCTTGGAAAATATCCCAACTAGTGATAGATCCGGATGGTAATGAGAAACACCATGATCCGACTGCTCCTTGCAAAGTGTAAGGAAAGAGCTGGACGACAGCGTCTTCATTAGTAACCCCATTAAGATTTATAGATAACATAAAGTTGTTTATGTGTTCTTCTGCTAACATGCCTGCTTCAGGATTAAACTTAGGCAACCATTTTTCAGGATGGTCTGGTAATTGACTCAAGGGCGTAGGCATCAAGAATGCCCCTGGGTTATTCCATGGAGTTTGGGCCATCGTTGAACTACTAACAGAGGAAAGCATAGAAGATGATCCTAGCAGTTGGGAAGATGAGAATATTATAGTTCCAGATGATTGAGAAGCAGATGTTGAATTTCCAGTGGTCTGGTGGACAATAATTTGAAGTGGAGGGTTGGATGGTTGAATTCACGGTGGAGAGGTTGAGATGGATGATGATGACGAATGAGTCTCGCTATAAGACCTTTTAGGTGATTTCCTTGCTCTTTTCCTTGTAGGTAGAGGTAATTCAGTTGGTTCGATACCAAACTTTTCACTCTGCAATCTGGTAAGGGGATGAGAAGGGTTATATTATGAAGTCACACTACCTTGAGATTTTTCAGATTTTTGGGGTGATATAGAAAATTGCTGAAGTTTATTGATCAAAGATTAAACTTCAGGAGTTTCAATAGTAGATTTCTCTGAAATGTTCGGGTTTGTGGCAGTGGTTGTTGTTTCATCGACTTCTTGCTCAAGATTTAAAGATTCTAAATGCGATGGAGAAGTCGAGGGAGATGGTGAGGACGATTTACTCTCAGAATGGTATTTAGATTTAGATTTACTTGCCATTCATAGTTTGGGGCCCTCCTTCTAGCACCAAATATGTTGAAGCCCTGAAAATCGGGTCTATAACAAGGGGGATACCCTCCCAGTCCAGACCTTGGTTAGTAGCTCCTTTTCTGTTTCATATAGTGGGTCCAACTGGGGATATGGGACCAATTTCATAATTTATGTGTGTGTGTGTTGAGAATTGATATTTCCTTCCTAATAATTTCTAAGTAAAATGCCTTTATTCTAAGTCTAATTTAACAACATGCAATTGTATTCTAATGAACAGAAATATCTAATTCTAGAACTAACCTGGGATTTAATCTTTCGGTTATGCGATCTAAAATAATTTCTAATTGAAATTGGTAATAAAGATCATTCAATTGCTATGAGAAAAGAATTCAATAAAGATAAATTATTTCGTATAAAAAGTTAAACGAAACAATTGTGAAAAACATATCTCATAATAAGTCACTCATATATTAAGCATAAATAAATGGCTATCACCGTATAGAAGTTCCAAATGATAACTCAAGCATTCAAGCATTCATACATAAATAACTGAACATGAATATCACCTTAACACATAAGCAGAAATTGTTAAGAGATAAAAGTACCATTTATAACGAGTTCTACTCATGAGCTCCAGCAATAATGATTTATCTCTTCTTAATTCAACATCTACCAAGAGTACAAAAGTGCAATTTTAGTAGCAGATATTAAACACGGATGTCAATAAATCTTGTTCCATTCATTCATCAAAACCTCCTCGGAGGGTGTAGAAGTGCATGTTCCGAGGACAAGTTTTTGAAAAAATTCAGGACCCTTCTCTAAATGCATGAGAAGGGTTTAAATACTACTAGCTAAATCTAAAAATAGTTTATTGCAAAAATATAGGAGGCGGTTTAAATGACTGTCCTCATTTCAGGCAAAACTAAAGCAAAACTAAAACTAAACTGAATCTAAAAGTAAAACTGGCAATTAACTATCTATGTATCTATTCCTTGTAGTCGCAAGTATCCAGCATCGGCTTAAGGAGAGTTGGTTGGCCGACCTCTGACTTTAGCTGTCCTGCGAAAACAAAATAGACAAGTGCTAGCACCATCTTCTCGACAGAATTAGTGAGACATTTGACATTCATGCACTGACTGTGTGGTTTAACCAAGTACTGCCAGTAAGAATCCCAATTTAACTTGGTTAACCTTTTGATGGACCGTGCTCTTTCTTGAGCCTTTTGTCTCCAGCTTGTTTGTAAATGATGCACATTTGGTAGAAATCTTGGAGTGGTCTCTGATATTAGATTTTTCCTGTGTAAATTTTCATTGACACAGTCAATGACATTGTTTGCTGCAGTGGCTGCTTCTTCTGCCGCTTGTTCTGCTTTCCTGATTGTGCATCCCACTTATTAAAGAGCATTTCTTTGTGGGCTTCATTGATTATGGGTGCCCTTGCCTTTTTCCCTTCTTCTGATTCCTGCCAAACCAAATATTCAGTAACTCTTTTATCAATTAAATCATAATCATGTCGCAAGTCCACAATTTTATTAGTAATTCTATCGCTTATCTTGCAATAAGAGCTCCATTGCGATATTCTTTGGCACAATGTTTCTTGCTACTGTAGGAGATGATCATTTAAGGAAATGGATTCTGTGACAAACTCTGTAAGCTTAGGATTTTCCTTATGCATCTCTTGCATAACCTGTAGCTATTTTTCTCTTTCATCCAAACTGTTCTGGTATTCTAGCTGCATTTGTTGAAAGTCCTGTTGTAATTTTTCTAGCTTTTTCTCTACTTCGCTGTTGACGCTGGCTTGGTGTAGCTATTGCTGCAAAATCTATATTTGATCCTCTTTTTCTTTCAATAATTGTTGTACCTCAGATGCTTTATCAATGGTTTCAAAAGCATATGCTCCTGCGATCTGAGATAATTTAGTGAGATTTTCAGTAGGGTCAGTGGTAGGATCTTACCAAAGGATGTCTAATTGCTCTGCATCGGGAGAGAGCACACTTTCCAATTTCCTTTTATTTCTTTTTCTTCTCACCACTACCTTATGCTGCAGACTATAAAATACATCGAGAGGAGGAATTTCCTCTATTTTGAGCACAATTTCAGAAGATGGGGTAATGGGAATATGCTCCATTTCTAGGACATTGCTGATTGTTCCAGTGACTATATCATCCACTGTCTGTACATTACTCACAGGCGTCTTTGTGCTCTGCCCCTTAGTATTGATTAAGTCATTGAATGTCTCCCATTCTTTATCCATCTTAGTTCTTACTGGTGGTGGCTGGCTGATGAGAGGGGGAATATTTACCTGTGGAGTGGTTAAAACATGTTGTTCTAGGCGCTCTTTAGACTAGGCAGTATCTCTTACTGGCCCTTTGCTTTTGTTATGGTCGCTCTCGGACCTTTTAGAGTGTTCTGGTGTTTCTCTCCTAGACTTGCATCTAGACCTGTCTGTGCTTGAACTTCCACTGAGACTGATACTGGGAGTTGGCTCCCTTACTGGTTCCAAGTGTAATTTATCCAAAGGGATATTAGCTATTCTCCTTTCCCTTTATATTTTGAATTCTTGAAATTCTGTCAAAGGAAATTTCATTTGGGCTGAATGCAGAACTTCTTTAAGTGTACTTTTCTGCTAAAATTTATCCTCAAAAAGATCATCTTCTCTAGAAAACACTTTTATTTTGACTAAAGTAGTGAAATTCTTAATGATATCATAATGGTCGAATTGTCTTCCTGGAAATTTGAACAATCATAGACATAACATGTTGTCTACTTCTTTAAATGCATGACCTAAATCAAATAGTGAAAAGGCCCCACAAGCCACAGGAAATTGCGGCCAAATGGCCTTCTTCTTGTCCTTCAGTTCTTTACTCATTCCTCCTACTCTGCAAGTCTGGTAGGCAATCTCTCGTGCAAGTGGTTTATTAGGGACATATAAAGGTGGGACATGAGGGGAAGCGAGACTTCCGAATACTTTGACATAGGTGAAAAGTTCTTCTCTGAACCATCTTGCGACAAGGAGCATATTGACCTCCGCTTCGGGAGAAAATCTTGGAGCGTCTTTATTATACAACATCTTGTATAGAGGTAGCATGACTCCATGACAAATCTTATAACAATATGGAATGAACTTGGAATCCCATAATTCCTTGTGATAAACATGAATGGGTAAGGGGTCCTAAGTAGTCCATTTCCAACCCATCAAAGGAAACTTGGAAACATAACAGATTGCATCCATTACATAAGCAGATAAGTAGAAAGGGGGATAAATCCTCTGAGTAGTTCTTTTGGACCGATAATTCAAAATGGCTATGGCTAAATTGTCAGAAAATATTTTAGCCCAATCCACAATAGTAGCATTAGTGGTGGAATCTAATAATGGTAGCCATTCAGATAAAAATTTGTTAACGTTAGGCTCTCCAAAAAGTCTATAGAGCATAGCAGCAGTAAGGCAATATGGAGAGGCGAGAGAACCAGTACTATACATACCATGCTTATCCTTTTTTAGTGGTTCGTCCCTTCGCGACCAGTCCTTGGTGCATTCTACCGAATCTTCAATTTCTTTAGCGAACTTCTCCATGAACTGTTTATTATAGGTCACCTGTGGCTCTAGTAGATGATACAAAAGCCTCAGATCTTGTGAAGTGAACGAGCCAATAAGTCCTTGGCTCTTAGTCTTAAACTATCAGTCTGTTATCTCAGCACTATCCAATACCCATTTGACCATGTCTTTGTATGGAAGAATATTGGGCGTTACCGCTATTCGGTGCAAGAACAAGCATGCTAGTTCTGTAATTGACACCTCAGATGACCCGTGTGAGTCTGCAGTAACTGTAACCTCCATTACTCTGGGATTTTCTTCCTCGAGTAAACTGTGCATGCCTTCCCAAGTAGTAACATCGGCATCTCTATTACAGGTGGTGTCTGTGTATAAGGGCATCATTTCTTTGTCTTCAGAACTCAGAGACTTTCCTTTCTTTCCCATAATATTCTGAACACTGCTATGTATACCTCTCTGCTTTTCGCTCCTGCAATTTGCAAATGAGGAAAGAGTAATGATAAGAAAAAGGTGACGGGAAAGCTTTAAATTCCAAAATCATATAAAATATATCACCTTACGTGAAATGGCTCTTTGATCAAATCAAAACCATATTTCATTAATGATTACCAACTAACTCATTAAATTAAAATTAACGCGCATAACTGGGCATTAGTGTAGAAATTTTGAATAATATGACACATATTCACAGAGATTATCCTGATTATACACTTATAAGCGGAACATGCATAATACATAACCTCCTCTACGTTGATCATCAATTTACAGAAGCAAAAACATTCACAGGCGCACATAGAAGCATCAATCACACATATCAACACAGTATTTTCCCGGGGAAAGAATCTCGCTAAAAACCCCAATTATCTGTATATTATATTGATTGAATCATGTAACAATACATAGTACAATACTCCTCACAAGTACTCAGTACTATCTCTACATGCTACACACAATACAGCTCAAATCTGATCTCCAAATCTCCCCCGCTGCTTGCCTGCCTCCACAGCTCAATACCTGCTCAAGAATGAATGAGAATGGTTTACCAAACTCGTATTTAACCTGCAAATAATCACTCACACTGTGTTGGACGTGAGCACAGGCTACAATTCTTGATATTGGCCAATTCATTGGCATACTTAATCCCTTTGATTGTGCAAATCATCATGCACAACTATAGTCACAACTGATAGCAATCTGATCCTCTAACACCTATCCCTGATGAACTGAACATGCACTGACATGCAACTGAGTTAACTGATGTATTCTATAGTTGCATTATGAGTTAATAACTTGTGAATTAATTAATAACTAATTTGCCCAACTCATCTCTAGTCTATTGATCATTTAGACTAAATACAACCAGTTTAACAAGGCTAAACTGAACACAACTCCATCAACTGCACCTCCAGTCCACTAAACTCAACTCACTTGAGTTCTAACTGAAGTCCTGCATGCAAATATTAGTCATCCCATATGTAACCACATATTTCCCTCTGGGATCTGCATGTACCACATCCGTAACTCATCCTGAAGTGCTCCAAGAGAATAAGATCAAGTTTATAGTCCAAATATTATTATGAGACAATAATATTTTACTTTTCTATTTTTGACAGCCAGTCTAAAAATAGACTTTGATCACTCACACTGTGATCACTCACACTGTGATCATCCACACTGTGATCATCCACACTGTGATCAAAAATAGAACTTGCGCCATAATTTGCCTGCGGGCCCACTTAGTGAAGGCGACTCTTTTCACTAAGCTCCATCATCTTGTTGCATTCTCAACAAGCATTTCTTGTTGCACACTTTTCAACACTTCCTCTCAACAAGAAAGGCTTCCTCTCAAACCCGATCTTGTAACTCTGGAATGTTCTCCATGCAACACATCTCGCTGGTCCACTTGCTCTGTCATCAAATTCTCTAACTGCTATTGCCTCTGTCGACTGAAAACTCTGCATCTCTATGCTCTTCAGTATCTGACTGCTCTAGCCTTTGTCACTTTGATCTCTGACTGCATCCATGCTGCTGCTGGTTCTATCTCCCAGCATTGCATCTGCACTGCACCTCCCAACTGACCTCCCTGTTGGGATAGAAACACCCTTTGATGTTGAAGCTCTACCTACTGCTGACAAGTGCTCCCTCTTTGACATCTGCGCTACTGCAACATCTCCATGCATCACGCACCATTGCACACCTCTCTGTGCCACCTAGCACTGTGCAAAACACTTGTGCCTCTCGCATTGCTGCAGCCTGCTAGCTATGCGCTGTCCTGGGATTCCCTGTACTGTCGCTCTCTCTGCCGCTCCATCCGCATCTGTCTCTACCCAATCAGTCAGTTCCTGCTACTACACATCTGGGTCTTAGCAAGGTCTCATCCAAGAGGTTGGGTACCTCAAGGATCCTGCCCCTCCTCCTTGGGAAAATCAATCCACATCACCCCACCTCCTACCTGGAGGTATGGCTGCATGTGATCCCTCAGCCCACCTGGCTCAAAATTTCCCCCTACTGAAGTCTCTGGATGAGTAGACGTCTCTACTCGATCTCCTCTCAGCTTCCCCTGTTGTGGCTCCTCCACAACCTCCTGAAGCTGTTGCACCAATTGTGGCTCTTCCACAATCGTCTGAGACTTCTTTTGCCTCTGCATGTTGAGAGGTAATATACGCTCCCTCTCAACCACCAAGTCTCCATCAGTTGCCTCGCTGCTCAAGGCTTTGCATGCATCTTGAACCTCAAGAGCATACAGGTTCTTGACCCGTGAACCAATCTGCTTCACCTGTCTAGTGATGATGTGTCTAAGGAAAACCTTTCCCTTACTGAAGACTACATCATAGCCTCTGTCTTCCAGCATCGCAATCGACACCAAGTTTCTCTTCAGTCCTGGTACATACTTGACATCGGTCAAGGTAAGGCGAGCTCCATGCTCCCTGTTGAGCCTCAAACCTGCATCTTCCTATACACCCTCTCAGCCTTCCTTTTCCACTTACTTCATCCATCAAGCTGTTAAATCATTGCATTATAGTCTAAAAAGAGATTCTGACATGGTTTTCTAACTATGCTTATGACTGTTGTTTGGTTTAGATTTTTGTTCAGGTAGCTGCGGAAACTTGTCAGTTTCCGCAGCCAGCACAGGTTTCCGCAGCTAGCACAGGATTCCGCGGCTATTTTGTTAAAGGCTATGCTACAGGTGTCCTATGAAGAAACGAGCCACATGGGAAAGCTACAGGTGACGGGTACATGGAACGTGTCCCTTCAAATCTGGCAAATCATCCATATAAGGTCACGGTTAACAAGGGTCAAAGGCAAAGCCAACCAAGGAATTTAGCGGTGGCACATCTCTGTTTGGAGCACGTGAAAGTTTACGTGGCCCAGTTCTTAGCCCATGGAGACATCGGCACACCTGGAGATCGTCCCCGTAACATGAATCCAACAGCTACCACTCCGAAGATTTAATAGGCATGATGACAGTTACGCTAGATCTCAGCTGAGGAGATCTACGTGTCTTTGGAAACGCAGTTGATAGCATAGGATTCAGTTAGTCAGTTTCAGCACTTTTTCATTATAAATAACGCGTTGATGAACGCTGTAAAAAAGCTTTTTGGAATGTAATTTTTGAACTGTTTCTATTATCACCCCACTATACTCTGTTTTATATATGTTGCTGCTACTTTAATACATGAGAATACTACTTTCTTGAGCTTGCTCTTGTGACTGTTCATTGACTGGCTGAGGTGGCAGAGGGCCCCTGCGCACTAAAGCCCTGTATAGTTGTCATTTGATTTTATTATGTTTCTGTTTTTATAATTACTAGCTTGTATATAACATGCTGTTTTGATGTTTTTAATTCATTGTTGTTTACATTTTCACTTCTGTTTTCTTATAGCTGTCTGCTGATCAACGTTTTTCTGCAGGTTTTCTTAGGCAGCCCGGGAAAATTTCCATCTTTTTGATAACTATTGACATATGAGATCATCTTGTCCTTCCTGCTAATTTCCATTTTCTGAAGTTTAATTCCAACACTGTACTTTTTCAAGTTGTGATTTGCTTATTTCTTTTTCTGCTACTTAGACATCATACTACTCATTTGTTTATGGTTTCTTTCTATAGTCAAGTGACTATATTAGTAAGGAATTAGAATATTACTTATTGTAGTGTGATTTAGTTATCATATTGCTTAAACTTATTCATGATTGCTTCCCATAAGGTAGATTGAGTTGAAGGGTAAAGGATCAGAAGAGTTGAAGTAGTGTGATTAGTTTCCTTTATGCAATTTAATTTCTTGCCATTTAGATATCATATTACT
Organism: Pinus tabuliformis; assembly: GCA_031772625.1. Lineage (NCBI taxonomy): Eukaryota > Viridiplantae > Streptophyta > Pinopsida > Pinales > Pinaceae > Pinus > Pinus tabuliformis. The sequence continues at coordinate 2,060,353,170 of CM062818.1, forward strand.
TGACTTGTTCATGATTGCTTCCCACAAGGTAGATTGAGCTGAAGGGTAAAGGATCTGAAGAGTTAAAGTAGTGTGAATTAGCTGCTTTGCTTTTAATTTGAGTTGCTTTAGTTCAGTTTTTACTTTCTTTCAGTAGCAAGGATACTGGGCCATTGTCTTTATTTCACTGTTTGATACATTTACTTCCTCTTAAGAATTGATTTCATTACAGTTGTTTTAAAGCTTTCTTTTTTATCATTTTTAAGTTTGGGGAAATCACTGTAGAAATCACCATCACCGTCCACACTTAACTTTCATTTTCGCCATCACACATTAGGAAAAGATAAATTCAAAAACAAACTAAAAAAAACTCAAAAACGACAAAAGACTAAGGAAATGGTTATCTTGTACATATAGTACACTTCACTTCGTCAGTTTACGAATCCTAGATTGACATTTTAAATAGAAATTTAGAACACACTAAATTGACCAAACATTTTGGCACCGTTGCCGGGGAAGTGAAATTCGGTAGCCAATTTCTTAAAAAAAAAACAACAACAAGAAAATTTCAAGGAAGGAAAATTGATAACCTCTCAAAGTATGCTCTCCTCTTGCACTTAGTGTGATCTGGAGGATCTGAAAAGAGAAAGTTATTGGTTTAATAGTTTCTTGAGTATGCTTTCTTCTTGCACCTAGAGTGATCTGGAAGATCAGAAAGAGAATTATTAGCCCGACTTGAAGAAAAATAAAAAATGACATGCATAGAGCAAGAGATTCTAGGGGAAGGCTTTTAGCTAGAGCCAAGAGTTCGATTTTTAGAACTCCTTCTACCTCAAGGAATAGACAAGAGACACCTCCATCATCTCCAACCTACACTCCTAGCCCTAGGATTCCTGGAATTCAAGAAACAGTAGTTGAGTTAGGAGACTCTTCCTCACCATCCATTGAATCGGAATTAGGAAAAGATTCTTTCTTTTCTTCTACAGGGAGACACATTGTAATTGAAGAAGTAGAATCACCTGAGGAAGAAGAGGGAGAAATTCCTCCTCGTTCGCCATTAATAGAAGAACCAGAGGACTCTGAAATCTCTAAGAAAACTACCATGACAGAAGAGGGAGTTAACGGATTTGGTAGAGGTAGAGGTAGAGGAGGAGGAGGAGGAAATAATGGAGGAGGTAGAGGTAACAATGGGGGAAATAGGGATGGAGATAACTCATTTGGATTTCGTATAGTCGATGAGGATTCTCGAGCAAAAATGAAAAATATTTCACCATCTGTCCTCCCGAACTTTCATGGGTTAAGAAATGAAGATCCTGAAACATTTCTATTTGAATTTGAGGTCGTGTGTCGAACCTATGATTATCTGGAAGACTCTCAAAAACTCAAATTGTTTCCTTCAACATTGAAAGGAGCTGCTTTGAAATGGTTCATGGGATTACTCACTCAATCCATTAGGACTTGGAATGATATGAAACAAACATTCTTGGATAGATACATGGATTATTGTATGCCTACCAACCACAAGGATGAAGTATTTAAAATGGTACAAAAAGAAGATGAAAACTTGGAGGATTTACTTGAAAGATTCCAATACAATCTGAAAAGAGCAAAGATGAGTAACTTAGATGAGGAGACCTTGAAAGCCCTTCTATTAAAATACATTAGAGATAAATGGATAGATATTTTGAACATGATGGGAAAAGGAGACATATCTCAACTTCCACTTCATGACATAGCAGAACTATGTGTCCATCTCCCAAGAGGAAAATCTAAAACTGGAAAAGGGCCTAGAGCTCCTTCTCTCATCAGAGCAAACAAATCTACAACTGGATCAGTAAGTAGGGCTGAGATTGGCAATATGCTTGATGAATTCAAAACTGATATCTTAGGGAGTCTTAGTGAGCAACTAGACACTCTTAAGATCCACAATAAGAAGAAAGCAGAAGCTGAAGCTTTAGCCATCTTTTGCCCAAAATGTAGAAAAAAACATGCTCTCAGGGAATGTCCCTTGGACGCAAAAGTTGTAGAAACATGTGTGATCTGTTCAGAGAATCATGAGACCAAGGATTGTCCTTCAATTCCTGGGCTCAAAGCTGTCTTTCAAGAAGATCCAAATACAATTGAGTCTCTCTGTTTTGTTGCAAGGAGACCTTGGCAGGGGCAACAAAATCAAGGGTTTAACAACTCTATGAATTTTCAACCCCCACCAAATTGGAATCCTTGGCAACAACCTTGGTCCCAACCTCAAAATCCTTTTCAATCATGGGTACAAGGTATGCAAAATCCGTATGGGAGATTTGCTCAATTTTATCAATATCCTCCATCTTTTCAAAACCAACAGGCTCCACAACTTCCAAATCAAAACCCACAACTATCATTGCCATTTCAACAACAACAACCTTCTCAACAAAACCCAAATTCTCAACTCTTGCTTCCATTCCAACAGAAGTCAAATCAACTTCCTTCTCAGCCATTGCCAAACCCCAATAATAAAAACCCTCAAAATGCTTACATGATAGAAGGTCAACAATTTCCTGCCTATATGATTGTTCCTCTCAATGATGTACAACTCAGATCTGGTAGATTTCTAGATAAACCTTCTATAGATGCCCAAAATCAAAGCATTTCTGAGGAAGAATCTCTTGAAGCCAATAAGGGTTCTGAAGCATCTCTTCAAAACCCAAACACTCAGAAATAAAAAGAAGAACTAACCCCTACAACTCCTATAGTTGAGCAACCTGTATCTTCATCCACACCTCCTTTTCCTAAAAGATTACAAATTGACAAAGGAGTGGAAAAATAAATCTTGTTGCCTGACTATGATTTTCTAGATGAATTGAAGAATGTCTGTATCAAGATTCCCTTGTTACAAGCCATTAAAGAGATTCCTATTCTAGCAAAAACAATAAAGGAGTTGAGTCTTAAAAGACCAGGATGGAAACCTAGAGACACAATAAGAATCCACCTGGTAGGGAAAATTGCAGACATCATGATGGGAAAAATTACTATGCAGAAGTATGTAGATCCCGGTAGTCCAATTGTCAAAACACATATCAATGGGATTGAAATTCCAAATACTTTTACTGATTTAGGGGCTGCTATCAACATTATGAGTAGACAGACTATGGAATAGCTGAAACTTCCTAATCTTCTCTTTACACCTACTTTACTACAACTTGCATATCGATCAATTATTAAACCAGATGGTGTATTAGAAGACATTTCAGTCTCCTTAGACTCTTGGGAATATCCAGTGGATTTCATGATTTTAACTCCCAAGAGTAATTTAGGAGGACATCCTCTCATTTTAGGAAGACCTTGGCTAGCCACAGCCGATGCTTTCATCAGTTGTAGGTCTGGGGATATGTATATTTCTGATGGTAATTTGATAAAGAAATTCAATCTGTATCCTCCATCAAAAGCAATCACAGAAATAGGAGATAATGAATGGATTGATGATGAAGATAATATACAACCTGTCTTTACCATTTCTGAAGTTAGTGAAGATAGTCAAATTATGAACACATTAGAAAATTTTGAAACATCTTCAGAATATGACCACACACAATTTCAGTTAGATTTTGACATTGAGTATCTATCATCTAGACAAATGTCTCTTTTCTCTATGGAAGAATTTGGTAGTTCCGCCATTGAGATCTTTCCAGGAAAAACATTGAATATCAACAAAAATTTGGAAAGATCACAACAGGAAGAACTAACCAAAATCTTGCAAAAACATTCTACTGCATTTGCATGGGAGTATACCGATATGAAAGGTATTGACCCTAAGACTTGCATTCATCACATCTATATTGAGGAAAATAGTAGACCAATCAGACAACCTCAGAGAAGGATGAATCCAAACCTTAGGGAGATAGTGAAAGAAGAGCTCCAAAAGTTACTTAATGTGAACTTCATTTATCCAATTTCAGATAGCCGATGGGTTTCTCCTTTGGTTATAGTACCTAAAAAAAATGGTAAATGGAGGGTATGCATTGATTACAGGGAATTGAACAAAGCAACTTTGAAGGATCACTTTCCTTTACCCTTTATCGATCAGGTATTAGATACTTTAGCATGCAAAAAGTATTTTTCATTTTTGGATGGTTTTAGTGGTTACAATCAGATTCAGGTAGCACCTGAAGATCAGGACAAGACCACATTTACCTGTCCATGGGGAACTTTTGCTTATCAAGTACTTCCTTTTGGATTATGTAATGCACCCGCAACATTTCAAAGGGCAGTACTAGGAATATTTTCCGATCTAATCCATGATTGTGTAGAGGTTTATATGGATGATTTTACAGTTTATGGTAATTCGTTTGAAGAGGCATTAGAGAATTTGGAAAAAGTCCTTATAAGATGTAAAGAAACAAACCTATCATTAAGTCATGAAAAATGCTTTATGATTTTTACTGAAGGGATTGTTTTAGGACATCATATTTCAGGAGATGGGATTAAAGTTGATATATCAAAAGTTGAAGTCATCTCCAAGTTGCCTATTCCAAATTGTCAAAAAGATGTTAGAAGTTTTCTTGGATTTACTCGATACTGTAGAAGATTTATTGAAAACTTCACCAAAATAGAATCTCCACTCTTCAAATTACTTACAAAAGATTGTGAATTCAAATGAGATCCTGAGTGTCAATCTGCATTTGAAACTTTGAAAACAAGAATATCTGAAGCACCCATTTTGAGAGGTCCAAATTGGAAACTTCCTTTCCATATTTCCACAGATGCTTCAGATACAGCTCTAGGAGCTGTGTTAGGACGAAACGATTTAGTTCCTTATGCCATTTACTACACCAGTAAAAATTTGACTCCCACTGAGTTAAACTATACTGTGACTGAGAAAGAGTTCTTAGCTGTTGTTCATGCAATCAATAAGTTTAGACACTATATAACCGGCTATGAAAATTTTGTCCATACTGATCATTCTGCAATTAGATATCTTATGAATAAACATGTTACTAATGGCAGAGTTACAAGATGGCTCTTACTTTTACAAGAATTCAATATTACTGTATTGGATAGACCAGGGAAACAAAATACAGTAGCTGATTTCTTGTCTAGAATCCAAAACACTAACGAAGATTCTCCTGTAGAGGATAAGTTTCCAGATGAATATTTGTTTGCAGTAACTACTAAGACTCCTTGGTATGCAGATATTGCTAACTACTTGGTTACAGGGAAGCTACCTCCACATCTATTTCCTGGTGAAAAAAGAAAAATTATTCAGGAGAGCTCAAGTTATTCATGGATTTCTAATTAATTGTTTAAAACACGGCTAGATTGTGTGATCAGAAGATGTGTTCGGGAAGATGAAATGCCTGACATCCTCAAGGCATGTCATGATGAACCATGCGGTGGACACTTTTCTGACAAAAGGACGGCCTATAAAATCCTTTCTTTAGGATATTATTGGCCTTCCATTTTCAAAGATGCAAAACAATATGTCAGAAGGTGTGACAGCTGCCAAAGAGTTGGGAGACCGACTCTTTCAAATGAAATGCCATTACAACCACAGGTACTCATCGAACCCTTTGAAAAATGGGCTTTAGATTTCATTGGACCCATTAATCCATCATCTAAACAAAAGAAGTATATATTGGTATGCATTGATTATGTCACTAAATGGGTAGAAGCCAAAGCATTGCCTTCTGCCACTGAAAATTCAGTTGTTCAATTTCTTTTTGAGGATATTTTTACTCGTTTTGGTGTCCCAAGAGAAATTGTGACAGATCAGGGAAGTCAATTTACATCTAACTTGATGGAGAAGTTGATGGAAGAATATAAAATCAAGCACAGAAAATCTACTCCTTACCATCCGCAAGCAAATGGCCAAGTGGAATCTACAAACAAAGTTCTTGAAATCATCATCACCAAAACTGTTCATCTACACAGAAAAGATTGGGCAGAAAGGCTTCCTGAAGCCTTATGGGCCTACAGAACTACATGGAGGAATACAACAGGACATTCTCCCTATGAACTTGTTTATGGGAAGGAGGTCCTGCTCCCCATTGAGTTTCAAATCAAGACTTTCAAGATGGCAGTCCAGTTGGGGATGAATCTATCAGAAGCCCAAAAGCACAGAATGGAGCAGCTGAATGAGCTAGATGAGATCAGACAAGATGCAATTTTAAGGACTGATCTAGTTCAACATCAAAGAGCTAAGTGGCATGAAAGATACATCAAAGGGAGAAAGTTTCAAGAGGGAGATTGGGTGTTACTGTTTGATTCCAAGTTTAAAGACTTCAAAGGAAAATTTCAGACTCATTGGCTTGGGCCATATGAGATTGACAAAGTCTTTAACAATGGAGCGGTAAGAATCAAGACTATTGATGAATTTCAAACTCCTCTCATTGTGAATGGCCACCGATTGAAAATTTATCATAAGCCACTCACAAAAGAAGAATTTGTCAAAATGTTCCAGGAGAATTCTGCAATAAGGCTGGTGGAGAAGAATCCTTCTCCCCCATCAGCCTAGTCTTTGTTTCTTTCAGTAAAAAAAAAAAAAAAAAAAAAACGTATAAGCCTGAAAACCAATCATAGATTGGCAGTCTTATACAGAAAATGTAGAGTGAAAATCAGGGACACCTGACACTCTATATTTTCCAAAACAATCTCCTCTCCTTCTCTTTCCATCTTCACTCCATTTCATTTTCCATCTCACTTCACCTCTCACTCTCATTACCATTTCACTTCACTCCACTTCATTTTTATTTCATTCCACTCATTCCATTTCACTTCATCAATAAAAGTCCCTTTCAGGACTATTTTCATTCAGCTAGTTCTTCTCTAACTATCTTTGTGCAGTTAAGTGGGTGTTGTCTCAGTTTCCGCAGCTGGACACCGTTTCCGCAGCCAGAAACAATTTCCGCAGCCAGCATCACTCTGTTTTCAAATTTACAGTTAACTGTTAGTGCCATAATCATGAAATGCAGGTGTAATTGGGCTAAAGACATGGGGCATCTCCAAGACATCAAGGAAGAGCAATTGGTTAGAAGCCTTGAGCAAAAAAATGAAAAAGTTTCCAAAGGTATGATCAAAAATCTTTATCAAATAACAATTCAAGTCATAATTACGCATAGTTATCAAACCATAACAAGTTCTACTATGTGCAATGATTTGATACGATAGCTCCACTACCACTCCTATTCCACGATATCACTCCACACACCTTGCATTCATTTCTCCAACGGTCTCCTGATTATTCCGAGTTTAAACTCAAGACTGGCTGCACTTCCATTTATTACCCGTACTCTTGAGACATGACCTATTGTGTTACGGTTCTTCTTAGCCGTAATTTCCACAGCCGTCTATTGAGACATGTAAAAATTTCATACACATTCATCCGATTCCATTCGTTTACCACTCCATTAATACAATACCTCTCGCATGCATCCGCATTTTATTTTGAACTTGTTCACTGCTGCTCACCCTCTGTTCCTCCGGTAATTCGGGTACTGCCACTACAGTTTGTTCTCCATTTCCGACTGCAGCCACTACAGTTTGTTCTCCATTTCTGACTGCAGCCACTACAGTTTGTTCTCCATTTCCGACTGCAGTCACTACAATCATCCTAAAACCCCGACTACAGTCACTACAGTCTATCCTAAACCCTGTAATAGAGCCGTTTTTTTTCTGAACCCTCACACGCATAAGAACTCTCAGTTGGAATTTAAAACAGCAGATGGGAAAATTACTGAGAGCTGAGCCAGAAGGACCGAAATACTTGGAGGGTTATCCTCAAACTAAGGAATTGCTGAAGAAATCCAGATGGCTACGATTTATTCAAAAGTTTAAAGGCCATAACAAGGAGGTGACCAAAGCTTTTGCGCAGTCTTTTGATGGAAAAACAGTGGAAATTGGAGACTTAAAGTTTACAGTGACTGAGGCCACAGTAGCAGCTGCCACAGGCCTACCTCAAGAAGGTGAAAGGTGGTTTAAAAATAGAAGTGTGGACGATCAAATATGGAGAATCATGCTACAAAACCAAGGTATGGATACCACCGTATTTACAAGAGGCATCCTTGTTCATGCACTAAAAGAGGAATGGTCTAGTCTACTGTTAGTCATCCAGAAATTTATCACGTGTGAAGGTCGTTTTGGTTCTATGTATATGTATCATGCTAGACTTATGATGAATTTCCTAGAGGGTCACACTCTTAATTTGCCTCATTTTCTGTTATTGAGTTTGAAAAAGATGAGTTTTACAGTTCAAAAACACATAGGCAACATTGAATCTCATCTCTACCATCATGGATTCATAAAAATTCTTATTGAGGACCAGTTAAAGAAAACTAAGGATACTTGGGAGAAATTTTTGACAAGAAACTACTTCCAAGAGCCGTCTGAGGCCTCTGGAAGCAGTCCACCAAAGATTCCAAGGAAAAGTAGGAGGAAAGAAAAGAACATTACAGTCCAAGACTCCCCTACAATAGAAATTCAAGAAACTGTCCAAAAAGAAGAAGAAGATAGAGCTAAAAATAAGAAACAGAAGAAAGAAAAAGGCAAAAGAACCATTCAAGAAGTCTATCCATCCCCTGAGCAATCCATAAAGGAGGATTATCAACCTCTGTCAGAAAGATTAGTACATCTTCAGGCTACTGCTATAGCAAAGAAAAAGCAAAAAGGAAAACAGAGTGCACAAGAGAAGAGAACTAGTCCATACTTAAGGAGGAGCACTAGGCTAAAAGGAAAAGTGAATAAAACCCAAGAAAAACAGTCTCACTTTATTGATTTAGGTGAAGAGACACTTGAGAAATCTCCAGCCCAACCAAGCATTGAATCAAGTCCTCCACATGATGAAAGCCCTTTTCGGTTGGAAAGAGAGAATAGTCCTTCTCCTCCACCAGATTTTGAGCCTAGTCCGAGAAAGACACCTGAGGTAGATCCTAATTAGCAAGAGGCATATAACTACCTGGAGTCCTTAGAACAATCAACTGCAGGACCAAGTACCACTCTGCCACTAGATGCACAAGTTCAGTCTTTGAAACAGGAAGTATTTGAACTAGAAGTCCTAAATAGGCATATCAAACAGGAAAATGAAGCACTCAAAGAGCATAGTAAAGTAGACAAGATTGTCCATGATAACACTATGCTCCATTTAGGATTGTGGCAAAAGAAAAACAGGAAACTGAAGAAGAAGTGGGAAATAACTAAATTTTGGTTGCATGAGGACATGTGACACCTTTACAGTGGGGGTATGTTGAGCCTCAAACCTGCATCTTCCTATACACCCTCTCAGCCTTCTTTTTCCACTTACTTCATCCATCAAGCTGTTAAATCATTGCATTATAGTCTAAAAAGAGCTTCTGACATGGTTTTATAACTATGCTTATGACTGTTGTTTGGTTTAGATTTTTGTTCAGGCAACTGCGGAAACTTGTCAGTTTCCGCAGCCAACACAGGTTTCCGCAGCCAACACAGGATTCCGCAGCTATTTTGTTAAAGGCTATGCTATAGGTGTCCTATGAAGAAATGAGCCACATGGGCAAGCTACAGGTGACGGGTAATGGAAGGTGTCCCTTCAAATATGCCAAATCATCCATAGAAGGTCACGGTCAACAAGGGTCAAAGGCAAAGCCAACCAAGGAATTTAGCGGTGGCACGTCTCTGTTTGGAGCACGTGAAATTTTACCTGGCCCAGTTCTCAGCCCACGGAGACATCGACACACCTGGAGATCATCCCCGTAACCTGAATCCAACAGCTACCACTCCGAAGATTTAATAGGCATGATGACAGTTATGCTAGATCTCATCTGAGGAGATCTACGAGTCTTTGGCAATGCAGTTGATAGCATAGGATTCAGTTAGTCAGTTTCAGCACTTTTTCATTATAAATAACGCGTTGATGAACGCTGTAAAAAAGCTTTTTGGAATGTAATTTTTGAACTGTTTCTATTATCACCCCACTGTACTCTGTTTTATATATGTTGTTGTTGCTTTAATACATGAGAAGACTACTTTCTTGAGCTTGTTCTTGTGACTGTTCGTTGACTGGATGAGGTGGCAGAGGGCCCCTGCGCACTAAAGCCCTGTATAGTTGTCATTTGATTTTATTATGTTTCTGTTTTTATAATTACTAGCTTGTATATAACATGCTGTTTTGATGTTTCTAATTCATTACTGTTTACATTTTCACTTCTGTTTTCTTATAGCTGTCAGCTGATCAATGTTTTTCTGCAGGTTTTCTTAGGCAACCCAGGCAAATTTTCATCTTTTTGATAACTATTGACATATGAGATCATCTTGTCCTTCCTGCTCATTTCCATTTTCTGAAGTTTAATTCCAGCACTGTCCTTTTTCAAGTTATGATTTGCTTATTTCTTTTTCTGCTACTTAGACATCATACTACTCATTTGTTTATGGTTTCTTTCTATAGTCAAGTGACTCTATTAGTAAGGAATCAGAATATTACTTATTGTAGTGTGATTTAGTTATCATATTGCTTAAACTTATTCATGATTGCTTCCCATAAGGTAGATTGAGTTGAAGGGTAAAGGATCAAAAGAGTTGAAGTAGTGTGATTAGTTTCCTTTATGCAATTTAATTTCTTGCCACTTAGTTATCATACTGCTTAAACTTATTTATGATTGCTTCCCATAAGGTAGATTGAGTTGAAGGGTAAAGGATCAGAAGAGTTGAAGTAGTGTGATTAGTTTCCTTTATGCAATTTAATTTCTTGCCATTTAGATATCATATTACTTGACTTGTTCATGATTGCTTCCCACAAGGTAGATTGAGCTGAAGGGTAAAGGATCTGAAGAGTTAAAGTAGTGTGAATTAGTTGCTTTGCTTTTAATTTGAGTTTCTTTAGTTTAGTTTTTACTTTCTTTCAGCAGCAAGGATACTGGGCCATTGTCATTAGTTCACTGTTTGATACATTTACTTCCTCTTAAGAATTGATTTCATTACAGTTGTTTTAAAGCTTTCTTTTTTATCATTTTTAAGTTTGGGGAAATCACTGTAGAAATCACCATCACCATCCACACTTAACTTTCATTTTCGCCATCACACACTAGGAAAAGATAAATTCAAAAACAAACTAAAAAAAACTCAAAAACGACAAAAGACTAAGGAAATGGTTATCTTGTACATATAGTACACTTCACTTCGTCAGTTTACGAATCCCAGATTGACATTTTAAATAGAAATTTAGAACACACTAAATTGACCAAACACTCCCTTTGAAAAATAACCGTGCCTACACCTGAGACACTATACTTCTCATCATTACCCATCCCTATGAGTATCTGGAGATCTTTCTCCTCCAAAGTACTGAACAAACTCTTGTCACCGGTCATGTGGAAAGAAGCTCCACTGTCAAGAAACCAACCACTTCCCATCATGGATGAAACCATGCATGTGAAGAATGTGAAATCCAACTCAAACTGTGAAGCAAGTGCCTCACCTTCAGATCCTTCCCCGGATCCCTTCTTGGACTTCTTCTTTGGGAAATTAGTAGCATAATGACCCAACTCATGACAACGAAAGCATCTCACCTTCGCCTTGTCAACCTTCTTCCCATCATTGGAAGAATTGGATTCGGAAAGAGAAACCTTCCCCCTCCCCTTCTTCGCCTTAATCGCTAAGGCATAGTTCTCCTCATCCTACATGGATGAAGAACCGTCTCTGGTGCTCCGCCTGATCTCCTCCTGCACAAGATCTGACCATAGTCTTTCCCATCCTGGCAATTTCTCCCGACCATTGACAGAGTCCTGATAGGAATGCCAACTCTTCGGAAGACCAAGGAGAGCCAAGCTCACCAATTCCTCATCATCGACAGTAACCCCCACACTTCCCAGCTCATCTCGACACTGAGTGAACCTCGTGATATACTTGGGCATACTGTCACCCTTCTTGCATTTGATGTTTCTAAGTTTATCTTTGAGCACAATCTTCCTCTGATCGCTCTTGCTTTGGAATAATTCTATTAAAGCCTTCCACATCAGATATGAAGAAGTCTTTCCATGCAGGTTGGACACAATGTGATCTCTCACGCCCTCCAACAGAATTCTTCGACATTTTGCGGCCTTCTTTTGCCAAGCATCAGCTTGAGTAGCATCAGTAGGCTTTGGGACATCCGTATCTATGAACTCCTTCAGCCCGTTATCATCCAATACTGCCTCCATCCTATCCTTCCATGCAATATAGTTTGAGCTGCCCTCAAGAGCATACTCCAATCGCAATCTGTTGAAAGACATTGTTGCGTTGTCACCAAGAAAACGCTGCTGCAAATTCGAATTCCACCAGCAACCAACTCAACCGCCTTGGATCTAAGATTCGTGAGAACACAATATTTCTTGTACAGAGATTGACTGTATGGGAATTCACCGGATATCTCACCTTCTAAAAGAAGGATGAATCCAGAGGCTACCTGGCCCGATTACAGACTCTGCCTGAAGAAATAGAATGTAAACACTTCTTGATATCCTGTAAAAATCTCTTCTACAAATCAAGCAGCTATGATACCATGTAGAAATTTTGAATAATATGACACATATTCACATAGATTATCCTAATTATACACTTATAAGTGGAACATGCATAATACATAACCTCCTATACGTTGATCATCAATTTACAGAAGCAGAAACATTCACAGGCACACATAGAAGCATCAATCACACATATCAACACAGTATTTTCCCTGGGAAATCATCTCGCTAAAAACCCCAACTATATGTATATTATATTGATTGAATCATGTAACAATACATAGTACAATACTCCTCACAAGTACTCAGTACTATCTCCACATGATACACACAATACAGCTCAGTTCTGATCTCCAAATCTCCCCCGCTGCTTGCCTGCCTCCACAGCTCAATACCTACTCAAGAATGAATGAGAATGGTTTACCAAACTTGTATTTAACCTGCAAATAATCACTCACACTATGTTGGACGTGAGCACAGGCTACAATTCTTGATATTGGCCAATTCATTGGCATACTCAATCCCTATGATTGTGAAAATCATCATGCACAGCTATAGTCACAACTGATAGCAATCTGATCCTCTAACACCTGTCCCTGCTGAACTGAACATGCACTTACATGCAACTGAGTTAACTGATGTATTCTATAGTTGCATTATGAGTTAATAAATTTTGAATTAATTAATAACTAATTCACCCAACTCATCTCTAGTCTATTGAACAGTTAGACTAAATACAACCAGTTTAACAAGGCTAAACTGAACACAACTCCATCAACTGCACCTCCAGTCCACTAAACTCAACTCACTTGAGTTCTAACTGAAGTCCTGCATGCAAATATTATTCATCCCATAGGTAACCACGTATTTCCCTCTGGGATCTGCATGTACCACATCCGTAGCTCATCCTGAAGTTCTCCAAGAGAATAAGATCAAGTTTATAGTCCAAATATTATTATGAGACAATAATATTTGACTTTTCTATTTTTGATAGCCAGTCTAAAAATAGACTTTGATCACTCACACTGTGATCACTCACACTGTGATCACCCACACTGTGATCATCCACACTGTGATCATCCACACTGTGATCAAAAATAGAACTTGCGCCATAATTTGTCTGCGGGCCCACTTAGTGAAGGCGACTCTTTTCACTAAGCTCCATCATCTTGTTGCATTCTCAACAAGCATGTCTTGTTGCACACTTTCAACAATTAGTTTATGGAAAAGCTTTTTTGAACAATGAGCCCTGCAGATCTGCGATAAGGCGATTTTGCAATTTTCTTCACAATATTGCAAATCGCAATATCGCAGATTTCAACATCGTTGATCCGTTACTTGTGGCAATCATCCATTACCATATGTTTTCTGTGAAATTTGATTTGCGAGACACGCCATCACATATCGATGGTTTGAGGTATTTCACTTTAAGTGATACTTGAAGAACATGAAAATTGTGATGCGATGAATTTCTTTAATATGTGATCTCGCATCGTGATTTCGCAATCTTAGGATTCTTTTTGTAGTAAATCATCTATTACCTTTTTGTAATGCGACGCTTTTTATTGAGAGAACGGTTTTGTTTGAAATTATCATAAAACTTAAGTCTTTTTGGATTTTCGGGTATTCTCCTAAGTTTATGATAGTAAGATTTATTCAAAAAGGGGAATAGAAGTCCTAATTTATTTTTATAAATTTTTGGATAAGGGTCCCCACTTATTTAGTATTAGTGAGAAAACTAAATAATAATGGGGGTTGTTGCTGGCCACAACACACCGTCGTGCTGCTAGAAGGAGCACTGACAACAGACAGCACAGAGGATAGAGTTGTGGTGGGCCGGATCAAGGGACTTGGCCTAAACTTGGTTGACCTTCCACAAGATATATTATACTAGCTACAGGATAGAGCAACAGAAGAACTACGTGCTATGGAAGGACGCGCAGTGCAAATGCTCAGTGAAAAGCGCATCAACATTTAGAAGCTTAGCCTAAAACGCAATGAAGCATTGGCGCAGAATCAACAGCTGGAACAGATCGTAGAGGAAGCATGTCATCGCGCCCCAGAGCTAGAATTTGTGACAGACCTACCAATAGGAGTGCGGATCCACAAATTGGCTAGTGGATTCCACGAAGCAAAGGAGGAAGCAACGAGGATCCAATTGGACCTCAACCTGCAGATTGTTGAACTGCGATTAAAGGCGCAGTCGTCGACATCCCCGGAAGTTCGGGAACAGCACGCTAACGCTATCCAAAAGGGGTTGGAGGAAATAGGATAGGCAGTGCAGACCTGTACAACTCTGTTGGAAGAATCCTTCAGGATCCTCACTACCTTATAGGAGGACCCCACCATACAGCGCCTGGAAACAGAGGTGCGGGAGCTTCAAATGCGATATGACAATGTGTGCGGGATGGTGCAGACAGTGATCCTAACTTAGCAGCTAGTGAAGCTACAGCAGGCAAAGGCGTTGAAGGAATAAGTGGATGTTGCGTGCCAAAAGGAGGCAATACTTAAAGCACACGTCCAACCTTAGATTGATGAGGCCTTCATCATCACTACCGACATTGAAGGAAAGCTCATGCAAATGAAAGTGATGCAAGCTTTACGACAGGGATTTGCCTCTGACAGTGACAATTCAGTCGAGCGAGTAGAGCAGATCTAGCATATGGCAGAGCAGTGCACTGCGGCCCTTCACGCAGCCCAGACATATTTTGAAGGGCTTTGTGCAAATGTCGTCACACAGTGATTCGGGATGAGTCATGATGATTGTGTTGGGGGCCTGTTGGGCAGCGGATCCCCCCATAGCAGGGTTTTGGGGCCTAAAGCCCGAGTTTTGGTCAATGTAATGTAAATACTCCGCAAAGTACTAGCACGGAGCGTGAAAGTCTAGGATGAGTCATAGGATTGTCCGCCCTAATACTTGTAAAATAATGTAAAGTTGAGTCGGCCTACCCATGGTCCACGGACCATGGGATTGTATAAATAGAGTGAGGCTCTAAGTGTAAAGATAGTTTTTAGAAGAAAAGCAAGTAATAGATAGATGTGAAGGCATGGTTAGAAGATAGAAGTGGATCTGAAGTGTATTGGGTCGTAGTAGTAGATAGAGGCTCTACAGCTAAGTGCGTAGAGGCCTAGTAGAGTCCAAAACTGAGTGCGCGGACCCCTACAACTGAGTGCGCAGGGCAGAGTCAAGCCTGTATTGAACTGGACTTGAAAAGGATTACTAATAAAGCTAAGTTGATTCGGCATATTATGCATTTATTTCATAGATCTATATCTTGATGTTATGCATTAATGGTATTTTTTTATTTATATGCGCGGACTTGTATGAATGCTTATGTATGAAAACCTTCTAAGTAATTAAGCAAACAGAACCTAATTAAGGAAGACTTGGGTATTGAACACTGGTCGTACTGCGGCTAGAGCTACGAAGGTAGTATCACAGGACGCAAGAAGCTCGCTGGTGTGCGTAACCTAGTAAGCATGAAGGTTGAATCATGTACCTATCAAACATCCCCAGGGTGCGGAAACCTGGTTCCAGAACCCTCCCATACTACTTCGCGCGAGACCTCAGTCCACGCTCCGTGGACCGTTGCTGAAAGGGCCAGTAGTACCAGGATTTTCTTGGCTAAATCACTTATGAACCTTGGTCAGGCCCCACTAAGGCAACAAACACATCAGCTGAAAGTTGATGGAAATATTTTCTCAGAGAGATATTTCTCGAATTTGAGGATTTCCAAGATGATCTCACATCTGGCGAGATGATGTTGAGAGGAGCGTAATGTGCAAAAACCCTAATTTCAGAAACCCTAATTCGACTTGGTTCAGGGGTCTCATCAGGAATGTGAGAACCTAACATAACCATCAGTGGAAGCTGAAGTGCCTCAACTTCTTGATGAGTACTTAAATGTTCGAAAGGTGGGTCATCAAATTATCGTGGCTTCTTAGGATCTACAGACGGATACGTAGGATAATCACTAGAGGCGTGAGTTAACATATTTCTGGTAAAATAGGAATCGTTGAAACCACCAATTTGATCAAGTTGGGTATCTGACACATAAGGCTTTTCTTGGATTGGGAGTGAAGAGGGATCAATGAGAGAACCAGCTTGAGCTGGGTGAGATTCATGGCCCTCTTCTTCACCTGTTAAAGACTGTGAATGGAAAAGATCAGGCCTAAGGGATTCAAAATTTGCATCCCTTGACTGTGAAACACCACCCCCATGTACATGATTGCAATCAACGCGAACAAGATAAAAATGTGAATGATATGAAGGAACCGTTGTTGTAGTAGACCCATGGACTAGCTCAGGGTAGAATGGATGCACAAGGTTAGATGAAGGGGCACCAATCAAACCCAGACTCACATCCTTGCTATTTATGTTAGCCAAAGGGAAAGATGGGTTTTCAGGCCTGATATGGTAAGTGGATTTGATGGGACAACCAAATTTACCTGAGACAAGATCAAAGCCATCGTGGGCAAGTGAATGAGGTCCACGAAGATAGTGATATATGTGTTGAATGGACTTGATCGAGATTCCATCAGCAGGAAGAGATGTTATTTAATTTTCCTAATCAAGATCAAAAGGATGTACAAGGGGTTCAGAGTTGAGAGCATCGAATTCTTTTCCTAGAAATAATTGTTCATCGTTAGAACCATTAACAACCAAAACGTTATTATGTAGCAAGTCAAGAGGAGGATGAGAAATCCCACAAGCAATAATCTCTTCTTCGGGGGCTTGAGGTTGTTTCAAATTTATAGAGATAGGAAAAAAAATATTAGGGGTAGAATCTGGACACTTTGTAATCTGCAAAATATGATGATACTCATGCAAAATAGGATTTGTTTCTAATTGAAAATGTTGTAAATAAACGAGAA
Source organism: Pinus tabuliformis (assembly GCA_031772625.1). NCBI lineage: Eukaryota > Viridiplantae > Streptophyta > Pinopsida > Pinales > Pinaceae > Pinus > Pinus tabuliformis. Next base: position 2,060,370,467 of record CM062818.1, read on the forward strand.
CCAATCATTGAAAATTTATATTCAAGTACACCCAGTTGACATGTCTTTCGGGAAATTCAAAACAAAGATGTACAAAACTAAAAGAAAAGTCCTCTAAAGATTCTTCAGAATTCATCCTAAGCTCATTTATCCTCTTTATCACATCTTGAAAATCGTACCTGTGAAATTCCTGTTGGAGCTTACCGATGAGTTACTCAAACGAATGAATGGACGTTGCTGGCAAAGTGTGGCACCATTGCTTGGCGCAACCTTCAAGGGTGAGGTAGAAGAACACACAAGAAAACTCTTCATAATTGATCTAAAAAGATTCACAAAACTCGAGGAAATCATAAATGTGCTCAATTATGGATGTTCCATCCTCACCATCGAACTTTAACTTAGACAAGCGATGGAGCTTCTCCTTCGGGATTGAAAATTGAAAAATAGACAAACCCGATAAACAACCCAGGATAAAAATTCTGGTCAGAGCCATTAACATATATGAGACTAAACTACAGGCTCTAAAGGCTTAGCTTGTTATATGGCCCTCCTTCTAGCACCAATTTAGTTAACAGGTCAAAATGTACCACCAATGACTAAGGGGTCTCCCCAATGTGAAATCCCAATTAGACCTCACATTGTTTGGGATAGGAGCCCCATCCGGTATGTGGGCCTGGATGTCACCATGAATGTTTTTTCTCTTGGTTATCAAATGAGAGGGTGTCAGAGTGGGATAAGAATGAAATGCCCTAGAAGTGAAACAAAATCAGCCTGTTGATGCCCCGAAAATCGTTGCAACAACATCGGGGAAACCACCCGGTCCGGACCTTAGTGCAGCTCCTTTTCCGTTTGGGATAGTGGCTCCGACTGGGGATAATGGGACCAGTTTCCCAAGAATTATAAGTAAACGGGATGGATGAATGACTTACGATATAGGGTGGTAATAAGTGAACAACTAAACTATAAGAGAAATATAATAACTATAATCTAATCCCGGGACTTATCAATTTGTAGAGTGCAGCGTTTGATAATCTGTGCTTTATGGCAGGCATATAGATGACTCTAACACTAAAGCATAGATGTTTAAACCATTTAAGATTGCTCTGCATAATTAGTTATGCAAAGCGATGATAGCGAATTACTACACTTAGTCATTTATATCATTGCTACATGCATGAGTAAAATAGATAACAAATCACAAAACATTCAATAGTGATATGAAATGAAGATTTGTTGTTATATTGCATACATGTATTCAACAATAGCAAAGATAATAACACAGCAATTCATATAATAGGGAAGAGTGCAGATACAGATAATAGTACCATGTAAGCTGTTTGATCAATCCAGTATATTAATCACTATGTCGCAGTTCTTCCTTCAAACCAGAAAGCATTCCAAACAAGAGACAGTAGTGCACAATTGCATAAAACAGCCTTCTAATCAAAATTAATAACCATCGGTCGAGTTTCACAAAAGAATATAAACTGAAGCACAATAGTGCAAACTTCAACCTTTAAGTCTTTTACAAAATTTTACGAACCTTTCCAAAACAATGAAAGGGTCTATAAATACTATGCTAATCTAAATATCTAAATATCTAAAAAACTGAAAAAGCTACTAAATTGGCATTAACAAATATCATCTTCTTTTCTGGCGATTTGGTAGTCGGCGGCGATGCTTCATTCGGTGGTCTCTTTGCCTTTACTCCTTCGCTGACATATCGCCAGCATTGGCTCTACTTCTGGTGGAGTGTTGAGACGCGAAGTTAGCTGGGCATCATATGTGGCATCCTGAATGTCGGAAATCAGGTATCGGAGGGCATCTGTTAAACAGTTAAGAGCCGACCTTTGAGAGTGTGGTTTAATCAAAAAGAGCCAGTATGTGTCGGCGGTTAAAGTATTTACTCCAGCGATTAACCGTCCTTGTTTCTCCAGATCAGGATAATTTCTTTGCTCCAGCATGTTTGCTGTTGTTATGCTTCCAGGTGTGCACTGGGAAATCATGTTTGCCAGATAGAGTGTGTCGTTGACTAGATTGATCATGTTGCTGGCAATCATTTTACATCTTGAGGCCGCCCTTTCCACTTTCATTACCTGGGTGTTCCATTCCATGAAGAGTATGTCCTTGTACGTTACATGGATTCGGGACAAATTTGCCGCTTTCCCTTCTGGAGTGTCTTGCCACTCAATATATTCAGATATGTCATCTTCGGCCTGATCTAGCTTATTTCTGGCCTTCTCTATTTGCTCACACACTACTGTAGATGTTTCACATAATGACTCAGCGTCAGTAAGTTGTCGGCACAAGAGTCTGATCTGAGATATTAATGCGCCATTTATTCGAGTTGCCTCTGCTCTGAAATCGTTAACACTCTGGGCGTCTTTGATACCTTCGAGCTGTGCCGATAGCTGAGCTATTTGCTCATCTTTAGATTTCATCATTAGCTCATTTGACGTTTTCAACTGTGACAATGCCTCCGATAATTCTTTTTCCTTCTGAACCTCACTTTGGTCTATCCTCTGTTTTTCAACTTGCAGCTGCTGGGTTAACAAATTGTTTTCTTGTTGTTGAGCCAGCAACTGCTCTTCTACCTGTGCTGCCTTATTTTTCGCCTCAATTACTTCTGCCTGCAATGCATATATTTCATGATCTTTAGTCTTCAACAGAAGACTTACCTCTGATGCTTTGTCAATAGTTGCTGCCGAATAAGCTCCCGCAAATTGCGACAGCTTAGTTAGATCATCGGAGGGGTCCAATTCCCCCTTCCAGACCACATTGCCCGTGACTGTTTTCTCAGGAGAAATAGAAGATTGATCAAGCCTTCGTCTTTTCCTAGAGCGCCTAACAACGGCTTTATGCTTTGGGCTGTAGAAAATATCTAGGGGAGGAATTTCTTCCACCTGGAGATCAATTTGATCGGACGGGTCTTGAGTGATTACCTCGACATCCTGTGAAATGGGTGGGCCGCTGGTTCCTTCTAGAACCTGAGAAGAAGTAGTATCGGGAGCATTGCTTGTTTTAGAGGTGTCTGAGTCTTTGGAGGCTTCCTTACCACTGATAATGGAATCGAATTGGTTCCATTCTTTAATCAATTCAGGATCGGTGGAGGTTTGCTCATGTTGCTCTGTGTGGGCTTTGCTCTGTTCTTTTTCTTGTTCAACCCTCTGTTGTTCCTCAAATGCCTTCCGCTGCTGCTCCTCCTGTGCTTTCCGCTGCTGCTCCTCCAATTCCTTTTTCTGCCTATCTTCCAGTTCTTTCTTTGCTTTCTCTTCTTCTTCCTTCTTCCTCTGTTCCTCTATCTCTTTCTGCTTTCTTTGCTCTTGATCCTTTTGTGCCTTTTGCTGCCTTTCTATCTGCTCCCTTTTATGCCTCTCTGCCTGCAGCTTGTTTTGCCTTTCCTCCTGTTGTTTATCATGCTCTTTAATTGTAACAGGAGGTGGATGTATCTGCTGCTGACCAGGCTCGCTTGAGGAAGATGCTGGGGTTGTGGATAATAAATCTAGAGGCAGAGTTTGCAACCTCTGCTCTCTAAGTTTATTAAACTCAGTTAACGCCACATCTTCGTATCTCATTGCAGCAAGTTGTTTGGTTTGGCTTATTGAATCGGCACCTGCGAACAAGTCATCAAACTGATCTTCTTGATGGACAATCTTTGACAGTTTGGCCTGTTCCAGGGCAATGAAAGTAGTCTTGTTCGGATCATAGAGTCTGTTTGGGATAGTGGCCAGGGATATCATTTGGAGTTTTGTTGCTTCTTTTTCTGCATGCTTGTAATTCTGCAGCGTATAAACTCCAATTCTTAAAGGAAAAGAGGGCCATCCTCTCTTGTTCTCATCTTTGAGAGTTTGTGTGACACTCTCAGACATAATCTGGTAGCAGATTTCCCGGGCTAACAATTTGTCTGGGATGTATAAAGGGAGAACGTGCGGCCTAGCTTTGCTTCCAAAAACTCTAATATAGGTGAAATTCTCTTCCCCGAACCAATGCGCTACGGCTGGTAGGTCAAAAGAAGCTTCATAGGAAATTCTTGGGATGGGTCTGTCGAAAATAGAATAGTGAATGGGCACCATGAAACCATTGCAAATTTGATACAAATGGTCCTTGTAAGAGGGCTTCCACAATTTCCGATGGTACAAATGAATGGGTGTTGGATCATGGGTGGTCCATCTCCAACCGAGGACAGGAAACTCAGAATTAAAACACAGGGTATCCATAATGTAAGCAGAGTAATAAAATGGTGGGATTTTCCTTTCGTTGACTCTGGTTTTGGCTCTAAATTCACGAACAACTGTGACCAGCTTATCAGACAGAATATTGGCCCAATCCATAATTGTACTATTGACAGCTGCTTCCATTAGGGGAACCATGTCAATATGGATATTAGCGGAGTCATGTAATCCCCACAATCTACACATCATAATCCCAGCATAGCAATAGGGAGAAGCCAAAGAAGCATTGGAGTACTTACCCGAACTTTCATGCTTGTGTTTGGCTGGTTTCTGCCTCCAATCTCGGAGGGGTTCGGATGGTGATTCATTCTCGTTCGCAAACTTCTCCACGAAGGCTCTGTTATAGACTAGCTCCGGTTCAGGCAAATGATACATTCGCCTCAGGTCATCAGGCTTGAACGACCCGAACATCCTTCCATCCCTTGTATGAAAAGTTCTATCAGTGAGGGTAATTTCCTCAATTGCCCAGCGTACCACATCAGTGTAAGGTAGGACCTGCTCTCTGGCTGCTATTCTGTGCAAAAAGGAGTCGGCCAAGTCTTTGAGAATTGCCTCAGACTTCCTTTGTTCATCCACACTAGCCTCAGTCACTGTCTTTTCCAGTTGCTCGGCCTCTAATAGATTATATGTACCCTGCCAGGTAGTGCTAGGAAGACCAGTGCATGTAGTATCTGAGATTAGGCCTTTTTTCGAAACTATAGCAGCTTGACCTGCGACAGGTGTTACAGTAGAACCCGCAGCCTTCTTGAATTTCTTCCCCATCATGTTCAGGCTTCTCTCGACAGCTGAATTCTACACAAATGCAAGAGAAATCGTAACAAGGAAATAACAACGACAATCCATAACGGGAAAGATATATTACTTGAAGCGTGGCAAGATTAATTCTAAAAGTGGCTGCGGATCTAATGATTTGAGAAGGCACCGCAGATGCAATGATGGTGATTTTACGGCCTGCAGCTCCATAAATGACCATTACTTCGTTATTAAACTGAATGACCCCTTAAAGCGTGCAACAGATTTTTTAAAGGTCTAATCGTAAGTGTTCGTTAAATCGAAGGGGCAAAGTTTTAAATACGCATGCATTACCTTATCCCTGCAATTAACGGCATTTTGAAATCTGTGCTTTTGTCAACCGGATTTAAATATAACTTTAAAGCTTGAAGCAATCACCTTTTAGGAACTCTGGTCATCGTTAAGCGTCATCGCATCGCATCGGGGGTTGTAAGTGATACTATCGTTGGGGAGAGGTCTTAGCGAATGCCGATTGCAACATCGCATCGGATTAGTGCGTGAACACATTACTAGATGTATGTCAAATGATTTGCCGACTTCCGATTGCGATATCACATCGCATCGGGGAAAGATTTGAGTGTCTTATGAAAGTGTATGGGATTCCGCCGACTACCGATAGCGATATCACATCGCATCGGGTCGGGGCTTATAACTTAAAGCGATTTTCCACAAGAGCCAGCGCCGATAGCCGATCGCCGATATCAAGTCGCATCGGGGTGTAAGATATGTGCTTTTTTTTGTGTGTGCATTGAATACCGCCGATCGCCGATAGCGATATCGCATCGGCAAGGACCAAGGTGATATTTAAATGTGTTTCTCTTGTTATTGCGACATGCGATCTTGCGATTGCTTTTCTGCACTAACCAAAAATTGCTTGATATTTATTCTAAAAGGCTTTCATTCACAAATTCATTTGATTATCATACCTTTTTCGAACAAATTCATTAATGCCAATTAAATTTTTTAAAAGGGACCCATTTCATATGTTAATTGTTTGTGAATAAAAATGTTATGAAATGGGGGGTTGTTGTAGGGCACAACAATTGGCGATTCGTTGGTAGAACCAGTTATCTCTGGACTGATAAAAATACTTAAACTTTTTCAAATAGAATCTCTATAAGGGAAAGAAAATTTCTAATATAACTAGATATCTATTGATTCTGAATAAAGCAGAATTCTTCTGTTGACTTCCTCTTTTTGTAAAGAAAATAAATGCATTTTAAGTTTTAAAACAGGTCTTTAATGGTTCATAATGGTAAAACAGAAAACTTTTCCCAAATCAGCTTTTAAAGTAAACTCCTCTGTCATAGGTAGAGCCTCTGCTGCCAGCAAACGTTTATAGTCTCGGCAGGGTTACCTTTTAACCATGTTGTTGTCCATTGTTCCATTCACTTAAGAGTGTAACTAAACAGAATGAATTCAAAACATATTTTCACATTTTGAATTTCATTTTCTTTTCTTCTTTGCTTAAGATAAAAGCCATTGTCCTGGTTTGGTGGCCAGATAATGACAATGCCACTCACGGGTAGTAATCAAACTGAACAAGCTGGCTCGTGATGAGACCCCTTGTCTTGAAATTTCAAGCCATTACCCTGTTTGATATGCAGTTTTGGTAATGTCAGTTAAATTATTTTCCTATGAACATGGTAAGCAGGCTTGTAATAAGACCTCTTATCTTTAATCTTTTATATTTTAGAATTACACTCTGAGTAATCATAAACTTTTGGTGAATGGGATGAACAATTGTCTCCTTGAGAGTAAATGGATGACAGGTTGAGAGTTAAAGATGCTGAAGATGGATTAGCCCCTATTTTAATATAGATAGCCTTTGGAGACCAGTTTTGAAAACCCAAAATGACTCATAGAACTACGTTCAGAGAGAAGTTTTACAAAAGTTAGACTGCGATCTCAAAATAGAAAGATATCTAATTTCCTAGAAATGCTCTCTCTTGATTTAAGACTCTATTATTCAAAAGCAAATATTGATAGTGCCCCAGCGAGACAACTTTTAACTACAGCAAAAGGTCAATGGAAGATATCCTACATCCTTATTTTCTACAAATCCTACAAACTATAAAAACTATCAAACTATAAGGAGAAGGGGTTACCTCCTCAATTAAAGAATTTCTTCAAGATCAGACCATTGACAGGGAGAGAATCTCTCACCCCTGATAAATTTTGCAGTATAAAAGTGGAATGGCCTATTTTTTCACAGATCTGAAATGGTCCAAGCCACAGTTTCTGAAACTTGGAGTGTTTACCTTTGTCTTCATGGGCTTTGTCCCATTTCAGAACTAAATCTCCGACTTGGAATTGTTTAGGACTAGATGAGGCTAGATCAAAAGCTGCTTTAATGACTTGCTGATGTTTGGCGTGTGTAACCTTGGCCTTTTCCCTTTCCTCTTCAAGTTTGAGAATTTGATCATATCTGAACTGGATAGAGGAAGAAGGAGTTTCCTCAATAAATTGCACTAGGGCTAGAGAGGGAAGAAGAAGATTGGTTGGTACAATTGCTTCTTTTCCATAGACAAGATTAAACTGAGAGGTTCCTATGGAGGCTTTTTGTGTTATCCTATCGGCCCATAATGAAAATACTAAGGATTTGTGCCAGTTCTTATGATTCTCTTCAATTGTTCGCTTAATAATTTTGATTAGATTTTTATTAGTTGATTCTGCTAGACCATTACCCTGAGGATAGTAATTAGCATAATACTTTAATTTAAATCCTCTTTTGATAGCGAAATCAATCATTGCATTACCTGAGAAATAAGAAGCATTATCAAAGACAAGAGCGTTTGGAACACCAAACCTGGTAATAATGAACTGATCTATAAATTCAATGATAGCCTCAGAGTTTGCTGTCTTTAACGGAACTGCTTCTACCCACTTTGTAAAGTAATCGGTGGCTGTAAGGATATATTTGTGCTGCCTGGAAGAAGGTGGATTAATTTCTCCAATGATGTCCAATCCCCATTGTTCGAAAGGCTGTTCGATGTTGACTGGTTGCAAAGGGAAAGCTGGTTTTTGTTGTCTTCCACCGGAAGTTTGGCATTTGAGACATTTCCTTACATACTCGTGAGCGTCTTTAAACAAAGTAGGCCAATAGTATCCAGCATGAATAACTTTATGAGCTGTTGTATCAGCTCCAAAATGTCCTCCTGCTGGTCCGTCATGTAGCTCCTGCAAAACCTTTTGAGCTTCAGGTTTCTCAAGGCATCTTAATAGAACAGAATCATAATTTCTTTTGAAAAGCACATCATTGATAATCGAAAAACTCTTCGCTTTTAATCTAATGGCCCTTTTGTTTTTGTAGGACAAATTCGTAGGTGCATAACCATTCTTTAAATAAAAGATCAAATCTGCATATTGAGATTCAGAATCGGGAACACTTAGCTGATTAACTTCTTGAGTTTGCTCTGTATCGCTTGATTCCGGAATGTTGGATGCTCCTGCCAATATCCTGCAAAAACCTTGACCCTTAACAATCTTCGCTGGCTTTATTTCTAGGTCATATTCTTGGAGAGCCGCGACCCAATTTGCCCTTTTTTCACCCAATTCTTTTTGAATTAATAGTTGCCTAACTGCCGAGAAAGGAACTATCACTTTAGTATGGGTTTTTAAAAGAAAGGGTCGATAATGTTTGACTGCTTTAAACACAGCAAAAGCTTGTTTCTCAACATCGGAATAGTTCAATTCGGCGCCTTGAAAGTTTGAACTAAAGAATGAGATGGGCGCTTCCAAATTGTCATCATTCAACTGTGTGAGCACTGCTGCGTAAGATAAGTCGGATGCAATGGTATATAATGTAAAATGATTAGAAAGATTTGGAGTATTCAGAGCGGGGGCATTGATTATTGATTGCTTAATGTCATTGAAAGCTTGCTTTTCTTCTAATCCCCATCTGAAGGTTGAATTCTTTTTAATCATCGTTTGTAGTGGTAGTACAATCTGTGAAAAATCTGGAACAAATCGTTTAACGAAATTAATCTGGCCTAAAAACGACTGCATCGATTTTTTATTGTGCGGAAAAGGAATTTCAGAAATTTCCTTAATTCGATCAGGATCTACATAAATGCCATCCTTAGATACAATAAAACCTAAAAGCTTACCCTAGTTAAGAGCAAAGAAAGACTTTTTTGGGTTAAGAGAGATACCATGTGTTTTGCATCGCTGAAAAATCTGATTTAAATCATGCAAGTGATTATATCTCTTTTTAGAATATACAGTAATATCATCAAGGTAGACGACTACTGTTCGATTAATTAACCCTCTAAAGGCTGTATCCATAGCTCTCTGGAATGTCGCTCCTGCATTTATGAGTCCAAAAGGCATTTTTTGATATGCATAAGTCCCCCATTTTGTTCTGAATGTGGTTTTAAGTTGGTCGTCAGGATGAACTAGCACTTGGTTATATCCTGAGAATCCATCGAGAAAGGACATCAATTCAGATCCTGCTACCGATTGGAGGATCTGCTCCATAGTAGGCAATGGGAAGTTATCTTTCAAGCTTGCCTTATTCAAGTTTCTGAAATCGATACAAATTCGGATGTCGCCGTTTTTCTTCCTAACTGGTACCATATTAGAGACCCAGTTTGAGTGTCGGACAGGGAAGATAATCTTAGCTTTTAAAAGCTTATTAAGTTCCGACTTTATTTGGCTCTCCAAATTCGGGTGTATTTTCCTTAACTTCTGCTGGATCGGCTTCTGATTGGGAAGCATAGGAATAGTATGCTGTATGATAGATGTATCATATGTCTTGAGGTCATCATACTTCCAAGCAAAAACTTGTTTGTTTTTCTTTAACAGTTTGATAAATGCTTCCTTTTCTTCTACAGAAAGTCCTAATCCTAAGTTGATATTTTGAGGAGTTTGATCTGTTCCCAAATTAATCAATTCAAACCTAAGGGTAGAGCTTTGGAGTTTTGTATTAATTACAGGTTTAAACCTGTCTTTAATGTCATAAAGGTCTTCGAGCTTTACCACAGGCTTAGGAATCGCGTTGTCTTGAGATGTTCTTTTCATTTGAGAATCATGCTCATCTTCTTCAATGATTTGATTGTCATAGGACTTTTCAGAGGTTAAGAATTGCAAGATATCCTCGTCATGGTTGAAAACCCTCCAGTTAGTGATATTATCAGGAACTGAAGGCCTAAAAATTAGTTCTACAGAAAATCTATCAAGGCTATAGTCTTCAGAAGGCAGAAGTTTGGAAGCTACATTGGCTAGTAAATCGGCTGCTGAGTTCTGTGATCTGGGAATTGAGGAAATGTTGAATGCTGAGAAATGTGAAGTAAGATCTTGCACTAGCGATTGATAATGCTTAAGGTGGCTTGAAAGGCAGTGGATTGCATTTCTTACCTGCTTAACAATGATCTCACTATCGCCGAACACTTTAATATATTGGACTTTAAGATCGATTGCCTTATATAATCCCTGCACTAGAGCTTCATATTCGGCCGTGTTATTAGTGCACTCAAATTCTAATCTACAGGACAGCATTGTCTTGTCACCTTGCGGACTAACCAAAATGCAACCTGCTCCTGAGCCCTCGCTGGACTTAGAGCCATCAAAATACAAAGACCAAAATAAAGGAGAATTAACAAAAATATTTACATCCTTTTGATTTTCATTAAAACATCTGGATAAATTGGTTTGTGAAAAATTTTCTACTTGAGATGTACAATGGTTAACTGAAAAAGGAGAGGGTTGGGCAACAAAGTTGCCAAAGAATGATTCTGAGGAATAATTCCCCAAAATGTTGTTGTTGAAGGCCACAGGCTGGTTTTCTTGTTCGAAATCGGTTACTGTGTGGGTCATGTGTTTCTCACGGTCGATCCTTATTTGATTTGGCTTACCCTTGTAGGGGAGCCACATATGTGACCAATCAGTGGAAATGTACCCATGCAGCTTTTCAGACCAATCTCTGCTCAGAATTAAACCGTAGAATTCAGGTATGTCAGCAATCAAAATATCTATTCTCTGTACAATTCTGGGATCAGCAGACAACCTAATAGTCACGGAATTAATTTCTCCTACAACCTGTACTTTGGTTCTGTCTAACTGTACAATGTGAATAGCAGATTTCTGGGGTTCTATGTTCAGTTTAGAACAAACTGAAGCTGGCATAATGTTAGATGAAGCCCCTGAATCGATTAAACAGTTATGCAGATTTCGATTATAGATTTCATAGGTCAGCAAGAAAGGTGGAGTATGAGAATTGGATCTATCTCCGATCAGAACTGAATCGGTAGCTTCAACCATACCTGGAGGGGGTTGTCCTGAATCATTAGCAGCTTTTGAACTGGGAAGAGGAGAAGAGGGGACAGCATTCAACTCTCTTAGAAGCAATTTCTGCTGATGTTTTAACTTACTAAGTTCAAACATGGTTATGTTTGCCTTAGTCTTTTTCATATCATCAACAATATTATACTCCATGGAGTCAGATACCACTAGTGTCTTAGATGTTGAAGGAGAATTAGAAGTTGAAGGCTGGTTTTGGGGAGCTGCTACAGGTGACTTCTTTGGGAGAACTTTTTCCTTTGGTGTGGCAGCACCTGCGCTCCTTTTCTTTGTAGTTGCCTGGGCAGGTTCAGAAGCGATTTTACTTCTTGTAGTAACAGGAAAGGCTTCTTCTTGATTCTCGGTGTCAGAGTTTGGGAGTATAAAATCCCACATGCCGTGGCATTCAACTACTTCTTCTTCATCATCTGTTTGGGAGGTTGTTTCCTCTTCCTCTTCTTCCTGTTCTGAGTCTGCATTAGATATAACATTGGGTGGCTTTGCTTCAGTTTTCTTGAAAGTCCTAAATGGTCTTTTGTTTGAAGTCTCGGCCACCTGTTTTTTAATCTCAACCATTTCATTAGACAATGTTTTAAGGACTTTTTGTAAACCTTCCATGTCATACGGGTCCTTTGGGGTTTTCTTCTTAGAATCCTCTTTAAATGAGACTTTTTTAGCTTTTCTATCCTCCAAGGCAGCTTTGTTTTCTAGAGCGTTGATGCGCTTCTCAACAGCAAGTGCTTCCTTCATATTTTCGGCTAAGGTAGGTTTGCCAGCCCTGTCAACAAAAATGGCTATGTTGGCAGGGAGGGCAGTAATATACCATTCGCTTCTAATTTGTTCACTTGGTTTTGAAGCGGTAGGAATTTTATTTAGGAGTTTATTAAATCGGGCATTAAACTCCTTTATTGGTTCCCTATGCTCTATTCTCAGATTGGAGAGGTCATTTATTAAAGTGGCTAGGGACCTGTCATCTCCATATTTGGTAAGGAACTGCTCTTGGCATGTGGCCCAGCTGGTAATTGAACCAGAGGGTAAGGAAAAGTACCAGGATCCTGCCGATCCTTGTAAGGTATAAGGGAAAAGCCTGACAACAACATCTTGCTCTGTCACTCCTTTTAAGTTAACTGCTAACATAAAATTGTTAATATGTTCTTCAGCTTGTGTTCCGTTATCTGGGTTAAATTTAGGCAACCATTTTTCGGGAGCATCAGGTAGATCATGCAATGGTCCGGGCATGTTGACTGCACCTGGCGTAGTCCATGGGTCTGCCATTATGCTAGCGACAATAGTTGTCACTACTGTTGGGATTCCAGATGACCGAGGAGAAGAGATTGTTGAAGAGTGAGTAGTTTGAGATGCTGTAGTACCTAGTCCCTGATGAACAACAGTGTGTAACGGAGGAGTGGATGGTTGACTTCGCAGATTAGGAGATGAGATGGAGGATATGGAAGAAATGTCTTCACTATCAGATCCTTCAGTAATCTTTTTAGCCTTCTTTCTTTTCGGTAAAGGGAACTCAATAGGTTCAATACCGAGTTTTTCGCTCTGAAGTCTGGTAAGTGGATGAGATAAATTGAACTGCGAAGTCGCATTGCTTTGTGATACTTCAGATTTCTGAGGCGAAATCGAGAAGCTCTGAATTTTATGGATAAGAGACTGGACTTCAGGAGATTCAAGACTTAATTGTTCTGAAATATGATGGGTGTGAGCAGTGGTGGTTGATTCCTCTTTTTCTTGATTGTGTGCCGGGGAACCAGCATGTGATTGAGAAGGAGGAGGGGATTTGGAGGGAGAATTACTCTTAGAGTGGCTTGCAGATTTGGGTCTGCTTGCCATTCACAGTCGATTGCCCTCCTTCTAGCGCCAAAAATGTTGATGCCCCGAAAATTGTTGCAACAACATCGGGGAAACCACCCGGTCCGGACCTTAGTGCAGCTCCTTTTCCGTTTGGGATAGTGGCTCCGACTGGGGATAATGGGACCAGTTTCCCAAGAATTATAAGTAAACGGGATGGATGAATGACTTACGATATAGGGTGGTAATAAGTGAACAACTAAACTATAAGAGAAATATAATAACTATAATCTAATCCCGGGACTTATCAATTTGTAGAGTGCAGCGTTTGATAATCTGTGCTTTATGGTAGGCATATAGATGACTCTAACACTAAAGCATAGATGTTTAAACCATTTAAGATTGCTCTGCATAATTAGTTATGCAGAGCGATGATAGCGAATTACTACACTTAGTCATTTATATCATTGCTACATGCATGAGTAAAAGAGATAACAAATCACAAAACATTCAATAGTGATATGAAATGAAGATTTGTTGTTATATTGCATACATGTATTCAACAATAGCAAAGATAATAACACAGCAATTCATATAATAGGAAAGAGTGCAGATACAGATAATAGTACCATGTAAGCTGTTTGATCAATCCAGTATATTAATCACTATGTCGCAGTTCTTCCTTCAAACCAGAAAGCATTCCAAACAAGAGACAGTAGTGCACAATTGCATAAAACAGCCTTCTAATCAAAATTAAGAACCATCGGTCGAGTTTCACAAAAGAATATAAACTGAAGCACAATAGTGCAAACTTCAGCCTTTAAGTCTTTTACAAAATTTTACGACCCTTTCCAAAACAATGAAAGGGTCTATAAATACTATGCTAATCTAAATATCTAAATATCTAAAAAACTGAAAAAGCTACTAAATTGGCATTAACAAATATCATCTTCTTTTCTGGCGATTTGGCAGTCGGTGGCGATGCTTCATTCGGTGGTCTCTTTGCCTTTACTCCTTCGCTGACATATCGCCAGCATTGGCTCTACTTCTGGTGGAGTGTTGAGACGCGAAGTTAGCTGGGCATCATATGTGGCATCCTGAATGTCGGAAATCAGGTATCGGAGGGCATCTGTTAAACAGTTAAGAGCCGACCTTTGAGAGTGTGGTTTAATCAAAAAGAGCCAGTATGCGTCGGCGGTTAAAGTATTTACTCCAGCGATTAACCGTCCTTGTTTCTCCAGATCAGGATAATTTCTCTGCTCCAGCATGTTTGCTGTTGTTATGCTTCCAGGTGTGCACTGGGAAATCATGTTTGCCAGATAGAGTGTGTCGTTGACTAGATTGATCATGTTGCTGGCAATCATTTTACATCTTGAGGCCGCCCTTTCCGCTTTCATTACCTGGGTGTTCCATTCCATGAAGAGTATGTCCTTGTACGTTACATGGATTCGGGACAAATTTGCCGCTTTCCCTTCTGGAGTGTCTTGCCACTCAATATATTCAGATATGTCATCTTCAGCCTGATCTAGCTTATTTCTGGCCTTCTCTATTTGCTCACACACTACTGTAGATGTTTCACATAATGACTTAGCGTCAGTAAGTTGTCAGCACAAGAGTCTGATCTGAGATATTAATGTGCCATTTATTCGAGTTGCCTCTGCTCTGAAATCGTTAACACTCTGGGCATCTTTGATACCTTCGAGTTGTGCCGATAGCTGAGCTATTTGCTCATCTTTAGATTTCATCATTAGCTCATTTGACGTTTTCAACTGTGACAATGCCTCCGATAATTCTTTTGCCTTCTGAACCTCACTTTGGTCTATCCTCTGTTTTTCAACTTGCAGCTGCTGGGTTAACAAATTGTTTTCTTGCTGTTGAGCCAGCAACTGCTCTTCTACCTGTGCTGCCTTATTTTTCACCTCAATTACTTCTGCCTACAATGCATATATTTCATGATCTTTAGTCTTCAATAGAAGACTTACCTCTGATGCTTTGTCAATAGTTGCTGCCGAATAAGCTCCCGCAAATTGCGACAGCTTAGTTAGATCATCGGAGGGGTCCAATTCCCCCTTCCAGACCACATTGCCCGTGACTGTTTGCTCAGGAGAAATAGAAGGTTGATCAAGCCTTCGTCTTTTCCTAGAGCGCCTAACAACGGCTCTATGCTTTGGGCTGTAGAAAATATCTAGGGGAGGAATTTCTTCCACCTGGAGATCAATTTGATCGGACGGGTCTTGAGTGATTACCTCGACATCCTGTGAAATGGGTGGGCCGCTGGTTCCTTCTAGAACTTGAGAAGAAGTAGTATCGGGAGCATTGCTTGTTTTAGAGGTGTCTGAGTCTTTGGAGGCTTCCTTACCACTGATAATGGAATCGAATTGGTTCCATTCTTTAATCAATTCAGGATCGGTGGAGGTTTGCTCATGTTGCTCTGTGTGGGCTTTGCTCTGTTCTTTTTCTTGTTCAACCCTCTGCTGTTCCTCAAATGCCTTCCGCTGCTGCTCCTCTTGTGCTTTCCGCTGCTGCTCCTCCAATTCCTTTTTTTGCCTATCTTCCAGTTCTCTCTTTGCTTTCTCTTCTTCTTCCTTCTTCCTCTGTTCCTCTATCTCTTTCTGCTTTCTTTGCTCTTGATCCTTTTGTGCCTTTTGCTGCCTTTCTATCTGCTCCCTTTTATGCCTCTCTGCCTGCAGCTTGTTTTGCCTTTCCTCCTGTTGTTTATCATGCTCTTTAATTGTAACAGGAGGTGGATGTATCTGCTGCTGACCAGGCTCGCTTGAGGAAGATGTTGGGGTTGTGGATAATAAATCTAGAGGCAGAGTTTGCAACCTCTGCTCTCTAAGTTTATTAAACTCAGTTAACGCCACATCTTCGTATCTCATTGCAGCAAGCTGTTTGGTTTGGCTTATTGAATCGGCACCTGCGAACAAGTCATCAAACTGATCTTCTTGATGGACAATCTTTGACAGTTTGGCCTGTTCCAGGGCAATGAAAGCAGTCTTGTTCGGATCATAGAGTCTGTTTGGGATAGTGGCCAGGGATATCATTTGGAGTTTTGTTGCTTCTTTTTCTGCATGCTTGTAATTTTGCAGCGTATAAACTCCAATTCTTAAAGGAAAAGAGGGCCATCCTCTCTTCTTCTCATCTTTGAGAGTTTGTGTGACACTCTCAGACATAATCTGGTAGCAGATTTCCCGGGCTAACAATTTGTCTAGGATGTATAAAGGGAGAACGTGCGGCCTAGCTTTGCTTCCAAAAACTCTAATATAGGTGAAATGCTCTTCCCCGAACCAATGCGCTACGGCTGGTAGGTCAAAAGAAGCTTCATAGGAAATTCTTGGGATGGGTCTGTCGAAAATAGAATAGTGAATGGGCACCATGAAACCATTGCAAATTTGATACAAATGGTCCTTGTAAGAGGGCTTCCACAATTTCCGATGGTACAAATGAATGGGTGTTGGATCATGGGTGGTCCATCTCCAACCGAGGACAGGAAACTCAGAATTAAAACACAGGGTATCCATAATGTAAGCAGAGTAATAAAATGGTGGGATTTTCCTTTCGGTGACTCTGGTTTTGGCTCTAAATTCACGAACAACTGTGACCAGCTTATCAGACAGAATAGTGGCCCAATCCATAATTGTACTATTGACAGCCGCTTCCATTAGGGGAACCATGTCAATATGGATATTAGCGGAGTCATGTAATCCCCACAATCTACACATCATAATACCAGCATAGCAATAGGGAGAAGCCAAAGAAGCATTGGAGTACTTACCCGAACTTTCATGCTTGTGTTTGGCTGGGTTCTGCCTCCAATCTCGGAGGGATTCGGGTGGTGATTCATTCTCGTTCGCGAACTTCTCCACGAAGGCTCTATTATAGACTAGCTCCGGTTCAGGCAAATGATACATTCGCCTCAGGTCATCAGGCTTGAACGACCCGAAAATCCTTCCATCCCTTGTATGAAAAGTTCTATCAGTGAGGGTAATTTCCTCAATTGCCCAGCGTACCACATCAGTGTAAGGTAGGACCTGCTCTCTGGCTGCTATTCTGTGCAAAAAGGAGTCGGCCAAGTCTTTGAGAGTTGCCTCAGACTTCCTTTGTTCATCCACACTAGCCTCAGTCACTGTCTTTTCCGGTTGCTCGGCCTCTAACAGATTATATGTACCCTGCCAGGTAGTGCTAGGAAGACCAGTGCATGTAGTATCTGAGATTAGGCCTTTTTTCGAAACTATAGCAGCTTGACCTGCGACAGGTGTTACAGTAGAACCCGCAGCCTTCTTGAATTTCTTCCCCATCATGTTCAGGCTTCTCTCGACAGCTGAATTCTACACAAATGCAAGAGAAATCGTAACAAGGAAATAACAACGACAATCCATAACGGGAAAGATATATTACTTGAAGCGTGGCAAGATTAATTCTAAAAGTGGCTGCGGATCTAATGATTTGAGAAGGCACCACAGATGCAATGATGGTGATTTTACGGCCTGCAGCTCCATAAATGACCATTACTTCGTTATTAAACTGAATGACCCCTTAAAGCGTGCAACAGATTTTTTAAAGGTCTAATCGTAAGTGTTTGTTAAATCGAAGGGGCAAAGTTTTAAATACGCATGCATTACCTTATCCCTGCAATTAACGGCATTTTGAAATCTGTGCTTTTGTCAACCGGATTTAAATATAACTTTAAAGCTTGAAGCAATCACCTTTTAGGAACTCTGGTCATCGTTAAGCGTCATCGCATCGCATCGGGGGTGTAAGTGATACTATCGTTGGGGAGAGGTCTTGGCGAATGCCGATTGCGACATCGCATCGGATTAGCGCGTGAACACATTACTAGATGTATGTCAAATGATTTGCTGACTTCCGATTGCGATATCACATCGCATCGGGGAAAGATCTGAGTGTCTTATGAAAGTGTATGGGATTCCGCCGACTACCGATAGCGATATCACATCGCATCGGGTCGGGGCTTATAACTTAAAGCGATTTTCCACAAGAGCCAGCGCCGATAGCCGATCGCCGATATCAAGTCGCATCGGGGTGTAAGATATGTGCTTTTTTTTTTTTGTGCATTGAATACCGTCGATCGCCGATAGCGATATCGCATTGGCAAGGACCAAGGTGATATTTAAATGTGTTTCTCTTGTTATTGCGACATGCGATCTTGCGATTGCTTTTCCGCACTAACCAAAAATTGCTTGATATTTATTCAAAAAGGCTTTCATTCACAAATTCATTTGATTATCATACCTTTTTCGAACAAATTCATTAATGCCAATTAAATTTTTTTAAAGGGACCCATTTCATATGTTAATTGTTTGTGAATAAAAATGTTATGAAATGGGGGGTTGTTGTAGGGCACAACACAGCCCAAGATTGAAAAATTGTAGAAAAAGGTACAAATAGGTCTCAACAACAATAATAAGAGATATACCATGAGTGGGATTAGTGAGATAAAACCTCATCAGACCTAATAAACAGGAACATGTCGGAAGTCAATTGCTAAGTAGTTCACAATAGGTCACCAACATGGCAAGGAACAAGTAAACACGGATTTGGAAGCGAAAACATACATGCAGCTACTATGTATCAGTCCATAACATTTGCATGTATGAAAGCACACATGCAAATATAGTGAAGTACTAGGCAGCTAATACAACCACCATGAGTAAGCATGGGAATCAGTGCCAAAGATAAAGAAGATCTTATCAATATTGTTGCAACTTCAAATACATAACATGCAATTGGTCAAAACCCAATAGTGGAACATGGGTTGTTCATAACATTGCATGATGCCTAAACCCTAGCCCCAATGAAAATCCACTCTACTAGCTGCCAAGAGCTGAGTGGCTCTAGCTCTCAAGCATAAACTGAATATCTCTAGTCTTAGCTTCAATTCAAGTGCCAAAGTCCTCTGTCAATGGGGCATGAGGGTAAATTTATAAAGATGAGGTGACTGTTCACCTACCATGACCCCTGATCTCCCCTCATGACTCTTGAACTTCCTCACTACTTTCTCATGCCAACTACCTAGTACCTACCACATTGACCTCGATACAACCATTTCCACCATAATGAGAACCTTTACATATGTATGGAAGAGGGGATGTAAGTAGAAAAGGAAAGTTTTGAGAAACCCTGGTGTTGGATCTGGTTACCGACATTGATGTGAAACCATGCAGACATGAATTGTTGGACTGCATGTTATTGCACCTTGCATACATCCAATCACCTCCCGACGTTGTGTTCTTCGTTGAAATAAACGTTCTTGCTTTTACCTACTTTCTATCATTGAAATTTACATAATGTCTAGTCATTATTGACCTCTTTGCATAGACCAACATTATTTTACCCTTTCTCTACCTGCAACAAAATAATCATTGGTCAAGCACATTTACAACAACGAATGATATTAGAAATAAAAACAACTATTAATTGAAAGAATGACATTAAAACATAATTAAATAATACCCATGTGTGGTTCATTGTTATGCCATAGTATTATCAATGCATGTTTCCTTTCGGGGGTCCTCTTGGACTTCCTCGGATAACTCTCCATCTATGGGCTTGCTCTCATCCATGAGATGAGTGTTGAATGTGATTTCATTGTTCTAACTTGTACAAACATCTCGAATTCAAGGGGATGCACTAATCTAGTTTTCTTTAGGGGATCCATAGAGGGGTAGCCCACTCCTCTTTGTTGTAATCCCTCCAATGGCGTCCTACCTCCCATGTATTTCTTCGTGAGTTCAATCATGTAAAATTCGAAACCTAACTTCTCCCTTACTTCCACAAATAAAATTTACGATTGCAGCTCCCTGTTAGGGTTAGGCAAAGAAAACTAGCAGGGCCTACGTGAAATAGGCACTTTCTTTCCCCTTTGTATGTCTTGAAGGCATCCTTTATGAGGTTTGGGAAGAATTCTTTGAACACAAATCCTAGAGATTTTTGAGGCTCACTTTAAGTGTGAATTTTTGTCTCATACCTAGAGGAGAGTAGCTAGTCCATGCTCACAATAATGCATAAATGAGGCATCTACTTCTTTTATGATCAACTGATCAGCCATTCTGGCTACCAGGCTTTGCATTCATTCCATCTTCATTTTGACAATGTGATCAGACCTGCATTTATTGGCCTAAGCAACATTGAAAGGCCACTCACACATTCTCTATATATTAGTGTAAAGGTGAACATATTTTGTAAAACCTCCAACATTATCATCCACCCTCATTGCTTGTGGTATTGGTAAAACAAGGGTCATGTGTGAATCATGTGTTTTCACAACCTTGGGAAGCTTATTATTTAAACAAATTTATAAAATTTTCCACTTCTCATGAACTTTCCCTTTGATATTCATGTGATATTTGGACCTTTCTAAATATAATCTCATTTCTTAGTGTGAGATAGGTCACTTTTGGGAAACAATGCAGAATGGGCGTAGGGAAGGTCGCTCGCAGAGAGAGAGAGAGTTCTTGGGAGGAAATGCAACCTCTGGAGACCTCAACAATGAGAGTGATTTACAAGGACTGCATAGCTGTAGAGGATTTTAAGTTGGAAGTTGCACAACCGCAGCCAAGCCTGGTCACAATTTTTGTAAAGAACATTTATGCGTCTTAATGACTATGGTAGGAGTTACATAGTCATAAAGAAGGCCAGGTCGCATTTCACCAACACTAGTGAAATGGAGGTCACATAGTCACAGTCTGAGGGAGGTCGCATTCTGGAGGCTCACCTAAGGTGCGACCCAGTGACCTGGTTGGAAATGTGACTCATCGGAGGTCGTATAATCACAAATCCTAAGAGGTCGCATTGCCTGGAGGCTGACCTAAAGTGCGATGTAGCGACCCAGTGAATTGGGAGAGGTGACATAGTTGCCTTGCGGGATGGGTCACGTCTTCTGATTAGTTGTTGGATCTCCTTGTAGCGACTAAGCGATCGGCAGAGGAAGTTGTGACTTTGCGACTTATGAAGATTTCATTATCTTACTTCAGGCATCGATCATAGTTCAAACTAGAGAACTTCACGGGTTGGGAATCAATCCATTGACAACATGCATGTGGGGTGATTTCTTTGGTATGGCATCGCATTGACATCCCTGTTGTGTGAAAAACCTTGGCTTACCCTTCACGGAGACATTGTATTTGAGCAGTGTTCACAATACAATGTCAAATGCCTATCAAACCTTACCACTGCAGCGATTCACATTCTCCGGTCAACCCCGCAGCATATATATTAAGAGACGTTCTTATCTGTAGTTGACGTCAATTTAGGGTGCTACTTTATGGTTGGAGGCATCTAGATAAGTGTGGTCAGTGTTGTCCTCTTTACGAGCAATGAGTTAAATGAGAGTTAAAACGATGAAACGTTATTCCTGACGTTCTTGTGGCAATAAAATGGCTCAACATTTTCTGATATTTTATATTTTGAAACATTCACCAATCATTTTGGGAGAGTCCTTCCACCGATCACGCATATTCCACTGTAAAATTGGCATTTTGCATTTCAACGTTTTCAAAGAAACTGATGCTTGGTTGCAGAGAGTGTGTAGGTATACTTACTACGTGCTTAATTTTGGATAATAACCCTGAAACAACCATTGATGTAATTTTTGGCAATGTGCTTCATGTTTTCCAATCCTTTGAAAACAAATGCCTCTCATCGGACTCTTTGTTAATCGATGTGTAGAACCTCATAACACCTTTTGGGTGAACCTTTGCATTGTGTCATTCCCTCCATATCGATTTGTTTTGGGGTGGTGGTATAACCATGTCTGTTGGTCATATCTTTGTCCATGTGCATGCATATTATGTTTTTTCCTTTCAACTTTCTACCCTAGCACAGCACTATTGAGTCCTTGAGGTGAGGGATGCATGCCATTTTCTTTGACATCTCATTGGTGGTATATACACATAATGAACCCTGGTTCTGGTATAACCTTGTTGTGCGCTCCCCCAAAAAATATAATGAGACAAGACTAGAATGGGATATCGAAAGGCCCCTTATCTTGTCTTTATGGTTATGAACCAATACCACACTTTGGAAATAACTTCAATGACCTCAACTAGTTTCAATTCAAGGAGAGGTTCATAGGGTCCATTAAAGCCACCAGATTTGCATTAATGGGGTATTTAATGTCGTTGTTACATTGATGAATGTGTATATGTGGCTCCTTCAGCTAACTCCATGCAAAAAGATGGAATGAGGACAAGTGAGCTTGTCATAACAATATTTCCATGTGAGCGCATGAAAGAGAATAATTAAAAAAAGAACTAATTTATTCAAGGAGCATGAATCATAAATAATCCAAATTAAGTTGTTATGGGTTACATGGTTCGAGCGAGCCATGCTCCAATTTTATTTGAGACGAATTTTAACTAGGTAGTCACTAGAACCGCCATAAACCAATGACTCTAATATTCGTGTTTCACATGGTGACGGTGTACTCATGGAATGAGTGCCTTGAAACACTAGTGAACATGCATTATGAAGGGTGAGGATATTCATTCATATCAATCTAGGGTTTCGAGGGTGCGGGGGAAAGACAACATTGTTGTGACTCTAATGCATATGCTAAGATGGGGGGGGGCCTGGCGGGTGGAACCATGAAACCAGGGGACACGATACGTACTGATTCTTCCGATGGTGTTAGACAATGAGGGTGAGAATGTGCCCTCTCTCTATGACAATTTAGGGTTTCTCCCAAACACTAATATAGACATTAGAATGAGAGAAAACCTAAATCCCTGTATGTCCACATGCAGTGCCTCCACCAATTGACAATGTACATTATCGGAGGATAGGTTTCAAAGTCACGGGGCTTTCAATTCTCCTTGCAGCAACAAACCTCCCCACCCTAATGCAATTATAAGGTTTTTAACTGGGATAAAACATGACATGCAGATATAATGTATGAAGAGTAAGTGGGTGCATCAACATGGCTTGATAGGAAGGGTCACTGGAGGAGTGTAGGTTTTAACCCCGTACAGAAATTACCTGCATACAAATTCTAAAACACAGAAAATAAATAATGCGAGACTAGAACACATAAAACACATATACACAAATATTTTCCACTAGATCCCAAAACCAGGACTACCAGCTTGATTTTTCATTATGTTCCTTTCAATGTTATAATAAATATTTATACATGCCGAAGCATCCAATACCATGGACCGAAAACCATCGCATCCAATGCCATGGACCGAAAACCATCGCGTCCAAAAAACATGTGCGAAAATCATGCACAAAACCATAGGTGGGTCCGCCCAACCTAACATAGGGTCCAAAACCAAAATTTTCCAGGGCGCTGCCCCAGACCCCATAAAGTGGGGTTACAGGTGCCGCTCAAACCCCCATTAGCTACGTGGAAAGAATATAACACAACCCAACATTCTCCCACTTGTTGTTTTCTTTCCACAGGGGGCCACAAGAGAGCTTAGTCATTTTTCCAGCCCTGAAATGCCAATTGTCTCTCTACACCAAGAGATCTTCTCAGAGCTTACAGATTTTGTCAATGCATCTGCAGTATTCTTCAAATTGTCCACCTTTACCAGCAACACCTTTTTGTCTTCTATCATATCCCTCACAAAGTGATACTGAACATCAATGTGCTTTGTCTTTGAATGATATACGGGGTTCTGTGCCAAGAAAATTGCACTTTGGCTATCACGGTCTATCCTTATAGCTTCCTGTACTAACCCCATACTTGAACACAATCTCTGCAACCAAACTGCTTCCTTGCTTGCATGAGTGGCTACCATGTATTTTGCCTCTGTAGTTGACAGTGCCACTACAGATTGTTTCTTACTCATCTAACTGACTGCACCTCCAAATAGGTTAAACACATACCCACTTGTAGATCTTCTCTGATCCAGATATCCAGCCCAGTCTGCATCAACAAAGCCATGAATATCCAACACTCTGTCCAATCCTGGTCTTCCTTGGTAGCACAAACCATAATCACTAGTGCCACACAAATACCTGAAAACCCGCTTCATTGCTGTCCAGTGCTCCTTCCCTAGTTGTGATATAAACCTGCTCAATACTCCCACTGCATGTGTAATGTCTGGTCTAGTACAGACCATTACATACATTAGAATACTGACTGCACTAGCATATGGAACACGGGACATGTCCTCTTCCTCTTCTTGTGTCTTGGGACACTATTTAGTAGATAACCTCACACCTACAGGAATAGGAACCTTCATCAGTTTACTATCTTGCGTATTAAACCTCTGCAATATTGTCTCAACATACTTCCTCTAGTTTAACCAGAGCTTCCTCTTTGCCCGATCTCTTTTAATTTCCATGCCCAAAATATAGTTTGCAGCACCAAGATCTTTCACGTCAAATTTGGAGGACAATTGGGTCTTCAAATCCTGGATAACTTCTTTGTCATTTCCAACCAACAACATATCATCCACATACAAGACCAAATAAATAACATGGTCACCAATTAATTTAAAATACACACAGTGATCTGCTTTGCTTCTGGTGAAGCCAAGTCCCTGTATAAATGTATCAAATTTCTGATACCACATCCTTGGTGATTGTTTTAACCCATATAGAGACTTCTTTAACTTACATACCAGTTCTTTCTTACCCTTCACCGCAAAGCCTTCAGGTTGCTTCATGTAGATCTCCTCTTCCAGATCCCCGTGAAGAAATGTTGTCTTCACATCCATCTGTTCTACCTCAAAATCAAAAGCAACAACAACAGATAAAAGTAATCTAATAGAAGTTACCTTGGCAACAGGAGAAAAAATATCACCAAAATTAATTCCTGGCACCTGGGAATAACCTTTTGCTACCAACCGAGCTTTGTATTTCTCCACTTTTCCTTCTTCATTTTCCTTCTTTTTGAACACCCATTTGCTGCCAATGGGTTTCCTTCTACCTTGCAACTCCACCAGATCCCAAGCCTCATTTTTGTGCAAAGATGCCATTTCATCAACCATGGCCTCTTTCCAGAGTTTTCCATCCTCTGAATCCACTGCTTCCTTCACAATTCTGGGATCATCATCAGTAACAGACAAAGCAAAATTTGAACAAAAAGCAGATGGACTATACCTTTCTGGCTGCCTTCATTCTCGAACTGATCTTCTCACAGCCGAAGTTTGTGGCTCTTCATCTTCTAATTCCTCCTCTGTTGTAGAGTCTGATTCTTCCTCATTTAGCTCAAACTCTATCTTCTCAGGTTCCTTTGGTTGGACTTCATGTTTAATAACATCTTTCACCTCTCTGAACACCACATCTCAGTTGTACATAACCTTCCTTGTCACTGGATTCCAAAGCTTATAACCCTTTAAACCATCCTTCCCAATAAAGATGCACTTTTCATATTTACTATCCAACTTTGTTCTTTTCTCCTTTGGAACATGTACATATGCATCACATCCAAATACCCTCAGCTGTGAAAGATAGGGTTTCTTACCAATCCATACCTCTTGTGGAGTCTTATCCTCCAACACTGATGAAGGTGACCTATTGACTAGGTAACATGCGGTATCAACCGCCTCTGCCCAAAAATCCTGTCCTAACCCGGCACCACTAAGCATGCTTCTTGCCCTTTCCATCAATGTCTTGTTCATTCTTTCTGCAATTCCATTTTGCTGAGGTGTATATGGAGTACTCTTCTACCATGCTATACCACACTTCTTGTAGAATTCTTCAAATTCCTTACTGCAAAACTCTCCACCATTATCTGTCCTCAGTGCCTTTATCTTCTTCTCTGTCTGGTTTTCCACTAGAGCCTTAAATTCTTTAAACCTATCAAAGACTTCAGATTTCTTCTTAATGAAATATATCCATGTATTCCTTGAGAAGTAATCTATAAATGATACATAGTAAATAGACTTACCTAGTGATGGAACCTTCACAGGTCCAAACACATCACTGTGCACAAGCTCTAATATATGTTTCACCCTCTTACCACCAGAGGGGAAACTCACCCGATTCTGCTTCTTGTATACACAATTTTCACAAAAATCAAAATCCAGAGAGCTATTACTCATACCTTCTACCATACCTTTACCATGAAGTATTTGAAGGCCCTTCTCTCCAATATGTCCAAGCCTTTGATGCCACAACATGGTCTTTTCTCTAGAGACCACTAGATTTTTTGCTCCACTTTCAGGAACCACGGAACTGTTTCACCCATCAACAACAATGCTACCTTGCAGCTTGTACAGAGTTCCAATCTGAACTTCCCACATCAATACCAGTGCTCCTCGAACCATCTTGCAGGTATCCTTCTCGAACACTGTGTTTACACCTGCATCATCCAGCTTACTAACATAAATCAGATTTTTGGCTAATGCAGGAATATGCAGAACACCCGAAAGTGTTCTAACCCTTCCACCTTGCAGCTTCAACTTTACTTTTCCACGAAAAATGATTCTAGCCTTCCTATCATCCCCCAAGAAGACATCACCACCATCATATTTCTCATACTCACAGAACCACTCTCTATGGGGAGTGAAGTGAAAGGATGCACCTGAGTCAATCAACCATGCCTCATGATCTACATGTGTACTTGAAGAAGCCAAGTACACATCCCCACCTTCATCTGAGGTGGTTTTCACCTCTACAGAAGGAGCTTCATCAGATCCCTTTCCTTTGTCATGAGCTTTGGATTTACAATCCCTTTTGAAGTGGCCTTCCTTTCCACATTTCCAACACACCACCTTTACAGGTTTTCCTGGAGATTTAGATCTCCCTCTATATTTAGATCTCCCACTTGATGACTTGTTTTTGTTTCTGTTCTAGGACCGTCCTCGTACAGACAAGGCATCACCATTTTGACTCTCCATATTTTTCCATTTCATATCCTCCGTCAACAAGGCTGAGACAATTTCATCAAACTGCAAGGCAGTTGCATTGCTACCTATTACAATAACCAGACTATCCCACAAATCTGGTAGAGAACACAACAAACGGATGCACTTATCTTCATCTGAAATTTTAATATCAACAAATGTTAACTGAATTACCACAGTATTAAATGCATTCAGATGCTTTGTCACCGAGTCTCCATCTTTCATCCTCAGGTTATACATCTTTTTCTGCAGGAACATTTTATTCACCAGAGACTTAGATTGGTACAGAGTCCCTAACTTGTCCCACAAAGCCTTTTCTATAGCTTCCCCTGATACATTCAGCAATACTGAATCTGCGACACACAATCGTATTGTGCTATTTTCCTTCCGATCCAACTTCTTCCATTCTTCATCGGACACTCCTGTTGGTTTAGTACCCGGATCTACTGCGATCCACTGATCTTTATCCACCAACAAATCCTCCATCTTGAGTTTCCACAACTCAGAACTCTGACCATTAAATTTCTCAATCTCTATCTTTCCACTGCTTTCCATCTTCTTTCACCACCAGAATCGATCTCACAGACCTCCCACTGAACAGGGTCTACCACAGGCCCGAGCGAAACCCCTCAGCAACAAAGGCATTCCCTTGAAGCCAAATCTGCTCTGATACCAAATGTGGGTTTTAACCCTGTACAGAAATTACCTGCATACGAATTCTAAAACACAGAAAATAAATAATGCGAGAGAATAACACATAAAACATGTATACACAGAGATTTCCCCTGGATCCCAAAACCAGGACTACCAGCTTGATTTTTCATTATGTTCCTTTCAATGTTATAATACATATTTATACATGCTAAAGCATCCAATACCATGGACCGAAAAGCATCGCATCCAATACCATGGACCGAAAACCATCGCGTCCAAAAAACATGTGTGAAAATCATGCACAAAACCATAGGTGGGTCCGCCCAACCTAACATAGGGTCCAAAACCAAAATTTTCTAGGGCGCTGCCCCGGACCCCATAAAGTGGGGTTACGGGTGCCCCTCAAACCCCCTATTAGCTACGTGAAAAGAATATAACACAACCCAACAAGGAGTACCTGGCTGGAGGCCTTATCGTAACCCTATTAACCTGGGGTGAGTGGTGGGGTACCCAAAATTTTGAATATGCCCAAAAATTTGGGTGGTGTTGTAGTGGCTACAACAAGTCGTCAACAATTTCTCAAATATGGCCATTATGGTGGCCTACAAGAAGAATATCACATCAGAAGCCACTGCTAAACTCTTGTTTGAACAAGTGTGGGTACACTTTGGGATCCCACAATATATCATCTTGTATCAGAACAGAAGGTTCCTCAATACATTTTGGTCTAGTATCTGGTCGATGTTGAACACCAAGCTCACTAATTCCACAGTTTTCCATCCCCAAATTGATGGCCAGAAAAAGGTCGTCAACATGATTATCGTACACATTCTGTGCATGTAAAACTCAAACCATCCACGCACGTGGAATGACAGCCTCCCCTATGTCCAACACATCTATAATCGGGCTCTCCACAACTCGACTAGACACAACCCTTTTTAGGTGGGCTTGGGATTCCAACCATTGTGTCCCATTGATGTGGCCATACCATTTGCACCTACTCAGGCAAATTCGGCTCATCTCCAATCCAAAGCCCCAATAAGGCAAACACGTTCATTAAGCACATCCAACATATCTGCCAGTAGGTCCATGACATTCTGGAGAAATAAAATCCCAAGTACAAGCAGCGACATGATCAACATTGGCTGCCACACAAGTTTCAGGTGGGCGACAAAGTCTGGTTTCATTTTCAGAATGAACGCCTTACCGGAGCCTCTCGGAAACTCAGACCAATTCGATATGGTCCTTACACCATTACCAAGGTTGTGGGAGACAATGCATTTGAGCTAATCATTCCCCCATTTCTTGTCCTGCACCCAGTGTTCAATGTGGACCATCTTCGACCATACTTCCCAGCATTGCTAGACACATCAAACATTACAAAACAACTCACGCCTATAGAGTTAAATCTAGATTACATGGAACAAGCCAAAAATGATCGTATCATGGAAAGGAAGATCAAGAACACCTGACAGCAAAGGATCCAACTATAGCGAGTTCTCAAAGCAGGCCAACTCCTTCACCAAGGAAAGGGGCTCACCAGAGACCAAGTTCAGCAGAAGTTTCCTCATCTCATGGAGGAACTCAAGACAATGGGGACCATTGCTTCCTAAGGGGGGAGGAATGATACAGGTGGATATTTTTGGCCACCCACCTATTCCACTTGGACCCCCACCATTTTTTCGTTTAGTTTTTCAATTTCCTTATTTATAGCACAATTTACTATTTTGGGCAGCTTTTTCGAGTCCTAAACTTCTGGAGCCATTTTGAGGTCGTAAACGATTTTTTTTGCGAAAAATAGGACAAAAAATTATATCTAACCTATGTTCTCCATTCCAAAGCTTTATTCCTCGCATAGATATTTCCAATGAGCTATTATGTGCATCAAACGGAGATCGTATGCCAAAGTTACGACCCCGGGAAGTTGATGTACCAATTTACCCAAACGAGGCCCATAGTTTGGCACTTCATCTCCTAGGGTTAGGTTTCTGGATGTTTAGGGTTTTCCATTGTTTCTAAATAATAAATAGGCCTTTGAGCCTCATTGTGACATAGTTTAGAAGCATGTATCCTGGATATCTCTTCTCAAAGATAAGCTACCATTGCCCAAGCTAGTCTTATTTCCATTTTGTTTGTAAGCATATTTCAGTATTTGATATTAATGAAATGAAGTGTTATTTCTACTACATATTTTTATTTATCGTTATATCTGTAATTTGTTGCATTCTTGTTTAAATCTGGATCAGTGATATCAGAGCGATATGTTCTTTCTCTGTTTTTCTTTGCATGTCCCCAACAAGGTCAGGATATAAGGAGCTAGGGATCGATCTAGTTGAACCTTGCAAGATCAGCCTCGCAAACCCCGATAGTCACCCATGGGGGAAGAAAAGAAAGATGAGGGGGCAAGAGATCCTATCACAATATTGCTCGAGGAGGCCCTCGAGAAACAAAGTAACGTGATGATGGATAACTTTGCCCAGATCCTTCAACAGTTGCCCATCGACGGCGCATCCACATCCAGCAGCCACTCTAGAGGCTCCACTCCTTTAAAGGTACAAGTAAACTTTGACATTCCCATATTTTAGGGCCAAATAGATGTAGATGTTGTAGATAAATGGTTAAATCAGCGAGAAGGATATTTTTCTGTTCATTGATTTTTCCAGCCAAGAAAATATTACTTTTTCTCTTCTCAAAGCCACCCCCCACGTCGAGGACTGGTGGGAAACCTACTGTGAGCAAAAGGATGAAAGTACGACCTCACTGTTTTCAGCCACACCCACTTGTATTTCATTCCTAGATGCCATCGAGGAGAATTACTATCCTGTCGGGAGCTAAGAAAGTAAACACATAAAGTGGACAACATTGCGGCAGGGAAGGGACCAATATGTGCCAGAGTTTATAAATGCTTTTCATACCCTTCGTACAAATTTAGGTATCAAGGATTTTGAGAAACATTTGGTACTAAAGTACTGCGGCTACCTACATAGGTACATCCCGGACGATATGGAGTTCTTGGATATCTCCTCACTCGGTACAGCATATCAACACGCTGTCAAGATCGAGCAGAAGTTTAGACAGAAGAAGCGAGACTTTGGATCTGTGAATCTCAAGCAAGGGAAAGGTGTGCCCAAACAACAGAAAAAAGGACAAAGCCAAGGCGGGGGGACCCGAGACAACCCGCCAAAGCCGCAAGAAAAGAACAACACTGTGAAGTTGAAGAAGGACACGGGAAAGTAGTGTGAGTTCCATAAGAGCTCCACTCACAACACAAGTGAGTGTCAGGCCATGCAGTCACTGGTGGACGAGCTGAAGGCTTTGAAATCAAATGCATGTTCTGACTTTGAGTCAAAATCTAACAAGGGGAATGACAAAGGGAAGAAAATTATCGATGAAGAACCCAACGCCATTGTTTCCACCATGAAGATCCAGAGGAGGAGGAGCACCTTTTTCACTCTCAGATGTGGATAAGGGTCCCCATATATAGTTCATTTTCGACAGTGGGAAACAAAAGAACCTCATTTCGATAGAGGTCATGAAGAAGTTGGTTTTACCAACCACAACACACCTACAACCATACACCATCGGGTGGCTTCACCAAGGATGGGATCTTCAGGTGAGCCAGCAGTGTTGCCTTCCATAGAGAATTAACCACTTCACGGATGAGGTATTATGTGACATTGCTCCCCTTGATGTTTGTGATGTATTATTAGGCCAACCATACTTGTGGAAGTGACATGTTGTGTATGAGTCAAGGCCTCGTGTTGTTATTTTTACTTTGGGAAATAAGTTGCACACGACATCGAAGGTAGCATTGCCTACTGCCATCTCTTTGGTTACTGCAAAACAATGCAGTAAGCTGATTTCCAAAACCAGGGAATTTGTTTTCCTGATGATACACACTCAAGGAAAGAATAATATGGTGGCCACGACCTCGAGACAAGGCCCCCTACACAAAAACAACAGATGGAAAAGGTCATGGAGGAGTACAAGGACATCTTCACCACCCCCGCAAGGGTGACTCTGCACTGTCAATTCAAGCACTCCATTGATCTGACCCAAGGTGCGTTGTTGCCCAATGGACCAATCTACCAGTGCTCCTTTCTAGAGAATGAAGAAACAAAAAGGAAGATTCAGGAGTTGTTGCAGAAAGGTCACATACAGCTGACTTCATCACCTTGTAGGAGCTCAATCGTGCTGGTACAGAAGAAAGATGGGGCTTTGAGACTTTGTATTGACTATCAGGTGTTGAACAAGATCATTGTCCGAAATAGCTACCCGATCCCACGGATTTATGACCTTTTGGACCAACTCAAAGGGGATAAATATTTCATAAATATTGATTTGAAGTCCAGATATCACCAGGTACCAATGAAACCCTTCGATGTGTGGAAGACTACCTTCAAAGCCAAGGAGGGCCTTTTCGAATGGTTGGTTATGCCTTTTGGGTTGACGCATGCTCCAGAAACCTTCATGAGGTTGATGGATGACATCTTGAGGCCATTCACCAACTAATTTGTAGTGGTATACTTGGATGAAGTCCTGATCTTCAGCCAAAGTTGGGAAGAGCACCTCCCCCACATCCGACAAGTTCTACAAAAATTACGACAACACAAGTTGTATGCAAATTTGGAGAAATTCACTTTTGGCATGACCCAGGTTCAATATCTAGGATACATTATTGATGAACAGGGGGTGCATGTGGATCCATCCAATATCCAAGTCATTCTAGATTGTCCAGCCCCAACCACTCTGATAGAGCTCCACAGCTTTCTGGGTCTTGCCAATTTCTACCGCAGGTTTGTGTTGGGATTCTCTCATATCACTTGGCCCTTGAGTAAAGTCACGAAGGGAGGAGTGAAAGAAAAATTATATTGGTTTGAATCTCAACATAAGGCATTCGCAAAGTTGAAAAATTGCCTCTTCTCTGCACCAGTGCTCACATTACCAGACTTGCGACAGCCATTTGAGATCAATACAGGTGCCTCTGACTATGCTGCTAGGGCAGTCCATACTCAACAGGGGCATCTAGTGGCATATCACAGTGAGAAACTTTTAGACACAGTCTAGAATTATCCCACTTATGACAAAGATATGTATTCCATTTTGTAGGCCTGTCGAAAATGGAAGCATTAAATTTTGGGAAAGGAAACAGTCATCCACATAGACCACCAACCCCTGCAGTTCATATAGATGCAAGGGAAGTTGCAGAATGATCGTCATCAGAAGTGGTCCACATACCTGCAAAATTTCCATTTGAATATCAAGTATAAGAAGTGCAGCACCAATAATGTTGCAGACTTCCTCAATCAACCACCGATTATGGCATTAACCACCATGCTCAACTCTTGTGGGCATGAGACTTCTAATTGGCCATTTCTCTACAAAAAAGACCCAGAATTTGGCCACACATACCAGACGCTCTTCGAGGGTCAGAAAGTTCCAAATTTTCACCTCCAGGATGCCTTGTTATGCTACCTGGGATACCTTTGTCTTCCTTCAAGCGAGTGTGCCAAGATGATTTGGGAAGCGCACTACAATTGGGTCGTTGGGCATTTCAGGGTTGAGAAAATGGTGGCAGTACTACAGAAGTATTTCTACTGGCCGAATCTTTGAGAGGATGTCAAGAAGTACATCAGATCCTGCATTGCCTACACCATCACCAAACCTACCATCAAGAAGCAAGGCCTCTGTACTCTGTTGCCTACCCCTAGTTGACCTTGGGAATCCATCTCCATGGATTACATGTCGAGCCTTCCTTCTACTAAGCATGGCAACAACTGTGTTGTTGTGGTCGTCCATAGATTCTCGAAGATGGCCATTATGGCAGCTTGCAAGAAGAATACCACAACAAAAGCCACTTCTAAACTCTTCTTTGAACGAGTGTGCATACACTTTGGGATCCCACAGTCTATCATCTAAGATCATGACAGCAGGTTCTTCGGTACATTTTGGTCCAGTCTCTGGTCGATGCTAGACACCAAGCTCACTAAGTCAACATCTTTCCATCCCAAACTGATGACCAGATAGAGGTCATCAACAGGATGATCATACACATTCCATGCATGTACAACTAAAAGCATCCACACGCATGGGATGACATCCTCCCCTATGTCCAACACAGCTATAGCCGGGCTCTCCACAGCTCGACTAACCACAGCCCTTTTCAAGTGGGCTTGGGATTCCAGCCATTGTGTCCCATTGATGTGGCCATACCATTTGCACCTACTCACGCAGATTCAACTCATTTCCAGTTTGAAGCCGATAAGGAAAACAACTTCATTGATAACATCCATCATATCTGTTATCAGGTCCATGACATTCTGGAGAAATCAAATTCCAAGTACAAGAAACGACATGATCAACATCGGCTTCGAAACAAGTTTCAAGTGGGCGATAAAGTTTGGTTTCATTTGCAGAAGGAATGCCTTATCGAAGCCTATCGAAAACTTAGACCACCCCAATATGGTCCTTACACCATTACCAAGCTTGTGGGATACAATGCATTTGAGCTCAGCATTCCCCCATTCCTTGGCATGCACCTAGTGTTCAATGTGGACTGCCTTTGACCATACTTCCCACCATTGCTAGACACATCAGACATTGAAGAACAACTCACACATACATAGTTAAATCCAGATTTCATGGAACAAGCCACAACTAATCGGATCATGGACATGCAAATCAAGAATACCCGATAGCAAAGGATCCAACTATATCGAGTTGTCAAAGAAGGCCAACTCCTTCACCATGGACCAAGTTCAGTAGAAGTTTCATCATCTCATGGAGGAACTCAATTCTATCTGGACCATTTCTTCCTAAGGGGTGAGGAATGATCCAGGGGGATATTGGTGGCCAACCACTTATTCCACTTGGACCCCCACTATTAGGTCCCTATAATACTAATGATTCCCCGATTACTATTTTCATTGTAGCCCTTATTTTTATTTTCCCCATATTTTTATTAGTGTGCCCCATAGAAGCCCACTATTGTTATTGTTGTGCCCTTATATTATTATTGTTATGTCAGATTTGATTATATTGTGATCCCTTAGACTCTTATATATAGAAAGGAGGTTTAGTCATTTGTATCATCGAATAATTGTTCATTTGTGTAATGTAAAGGATTTTTCCCCCTAGAAGAGGCTAATTTTAAAGTTGTTGATCTATCTTTTCTATCTTTTTGTGAGCTGGTTCACAACATTTGGTATCAAAGCTTTGGATTCTAGGGTTTCGCTACTACAAACAGACCATCATGGAATTTACCCTATAACTTTGTGTCTTTGATGTTTCAGAAACTAAAAGAAAAAACCATTTGACCCGAAATTGTGATGATCCTTGGGTCCAAATTTCAGATCTTGTCTCGCTATATTTGCGGAGATATGATCTAAGGAAGATAGGGTTTTTACAGGCTCCTGAATTACATCCCAAACAAGTGACCTTGGGAAAATCGTTATAACTTTCTCTCCCAGTATCAAATTGAAATTTCGTAAGAAGTTACAGAAAGAGGACGGATTTTCGTTTTCTATGAACCATGTTCATGTCTGAATGTATAAATTGTGACACGTAGAGCTTCGTACAAGCTCTCCATGTGGATGTCTGAAGGTATAAATTGTGGCTGGAACTTGAAAAGTATAAAGCACGACTTGTCGCAAAAGGTTTTCCAGCAATTGATGATAGCTTTATGGTCACAATTGTAATTGTTGGACTTCCTTCTTCCTACACGCATTTTTTGGAGACTTTACAATTAACTGGGAAATTAGAGAAACTAAATTTTGATGAACTCTGTGAAATGTTAACTCAACATGATAAAACTTTTGGGAAGAAGAAGAAAGTTGGTGAAGATGTTTTTCTCACATAGGCCAGCACTAGTAAATCATCAATAGATAGTTCTCGAGGTAGAGGCAGAGGGAATCAGAATCAAGCAACACATTATGTACAAAGTCGAGGTCGAAGCCAAAGCAGAGGAAACAACTTTAACAGAGGCAACAGTTCAGGAAGAAGTAATTTTCAAGGTAGAGGAAACAACCAAGGAAGAGAAAATTTTCAAGGAAATAATAATCAAGGCAGAGGACAATCTCAAAATAGAAGTCAAAGCAAAGGTAGAGGACAATCTTCAGGAAGAGGAAGAGACTTAAGTCAAATTGTGTGTCGAAGATGTAACAAAGTTGGCCATTATGCTGAAGATTGTTGAACATATCTTAATAAAATTCCCAAGTTTCAGCACCATTCAGCGCAATTTGCAAATGATCAAGACGATGATAACTCAGAATATGTTTTTACTTCCTCGCCAGCATCACAATTTTCATCACATCTTAGAAGTGATTATGAAGATGCCTGGATCTTGGATTCGGGGTCAACTCAGCACATGACTTGTCGACGTGATTTTTTCTGGAATTTTCAAGATTGCCAACTTAATTCCATTTTTCTTGCAGATGATACAAAACATACTCCTTATGGCAAAGGAGCAGTTAAAGTTTTTCTCCCTGGCATTAGAGAAAAAATGATTTCCAATGTATGGTATGTACCAACTTTTAAGAAAAGTTTGCTCTCTTTAGTCACGATTCGACAAGTTGGACATCAGGTGATTATGGAAGATGGTTTAGTCAAGATTAATTCAGTCAAACAGAACTTGAAAACTATCATGACAGGTTATGAAGATGGAAAACTGTTACGGATGAAAGGGACATTTATTCCAAGGCATTCCGATTTTGCAGGGCAGTGAGTACAAGTATTTCACCTGTAAGACTATGGCATGTAAGATATGGACATTTAAATTTTGAGAGTCTTTCTCAATTCCAGAAACAAGGAATGGTTAAATGACTTCCCACTTTCAAAAGGAAGAATGCAAAATGTGAAGCTTGCATTTATGGCAAACAAAGTTGAGAAAGTTTTCCAACAAGTTCATGGCGTGCAAATAAGCGGCTACAACTAGTTCACAGTGATGTTTGTGGACCACTACAAACTTCCTTTGGTGGTTGCAAATATTTCTTACTATTCATTGATGATTTCAGTAGAATGACTTGGGTTTACTTCTTGAAGAACAAGTCAAAAGCTTTTGAGAAGTTTAAAATTTTTCTCCAACTTGTTGAAAATGAAGTCAATGAAAAGATAGGTACTCTCAAGAAAGACAATGGGGGAGAATTCACTTCAAATGAATGCAAAACTTATTGCAATGAAAATGGCATAAGACAACATCTTACTAATGTTTACACTCCACAGCAAAATGGAGTAGTCAAAAGAATGAATCGCACCTTGTTAGGAATGGCGAGATCCATGTTAAATTTCAAGAGGTTAAGTCCAACATATTGGGCAGAAGCAATACATACAACTGTCTACTTAAGAAACAGATCTCCAACTACTTCTTTAGACGGAATCACACATTATGAAGCTTGGTTTGGTTTCAAACCTCGAGTTAAGCATCTTAGAGTTTTTGGGTCAATATGTTATGCCTTAGTTCCGAAAGAAAAACGAACTAAGCTTGACTCAAGAAGTTTAAAATGCACAATTATTGGCTATTCTGATGAGAAGAAAGGGTATCGACTTTTGACTAATGGAAAATTTGTTATGAGTAGGGATGTCATTTTTGATGAAACTGAGAGTAAGAGTGCTGAAGAAAACGAAAATCTTCTTAACAAGTTAGAAACTAAGGGAAGTAAAAGAAATGGAAACATTCGAAGTCAACCAACTTCACCAAATTGGTATCAACTTGATTTTCCTTCCTCTGAAGATGACTCATCCAGTCCATCTACATCAACAACATCATCTGGGTCTTCTAGCAGTTCATCTGCATCTCCAAGTAGCAGCAGTTCTTCTGACAGTGATTCTCCACACTCTTCACCTGAACGAAGAACATTAGTTTATATTAATCCTCTTTACAATGTTGGAGATTTTACAGAAGCGCAAACAAGTGAGCACCAACTACCGAAATGGGCAGTTCATCTTTTGAAAGATGTAAAGCTTAATGAGCAAAATAAAACAGGCACCAGAAGGGCACATAGAAGTGAAGGAAATTTTGCCTCGATAGCAAATTATTTTACTGAACCTTCCACATACAAAGAAGCAGTAAAACATAAATAATGGCAACAGGCTATGGTTGAAGAATATCAAGCAGTAATTGATAACAACACTTGAAAACTTGTTGATTTTCCATCAAATGTTAAACCCATAAGATGCAAATAGGTTTACAAAATTAAGTATAATCAAAAGGGAGAACTTGAAAAGTATAAAGCATGACTTGTCGCAAAAGGTTTTGCGCAGCAGGAAGGCATTGATTATGAGGAAATGTTTGCTCCTACGGCTAAATGGAACACCATCGGATTAACACTTGCATTGGCTGCCCAGAAAGGATGGAAAGTTCATCAAATGGATGTGAAAAGTGCTTTTCTCAACAGGGATTTACAGGAGGAAGTGTATATGACCCAACCGCCAGGTTTTGAAGTTGAAGGACAAGAACATAAATTCTACAAATTGATCAAGGCTTTATATGGATTAAAACAAGCTCCCTGCACTTGGTATGCAAAGATGGATGAATACCTTAAGAAAGTTGGTTTTCAACGAAGCGGATCTGATGATACTTTGTATGTGCGACAACAGGGAAAATATCTGGTAATTCTTGTTATGTATGTAGATGATTTGATCATTACTGGCAACCATGATGATCATATTGCACAGGTGAAAAAGGAGTTACATGCAGGTTTTAAGATGAAAGATTTGGGATTACTTCACTATTATTTTGGAGTTGAAGTCTTCCAACGTCTGCATCATATTTTCATTTCTCAAAGTAAGTATGCAGCAGAGGTTCTTCAACGATTTGGCATGCAGGATTGCAAGCTCGTTCTCACCCCCATGGAGCAAAAATTGAAACTTTCAAAATTCGAAGGGGGGGAAAGGTGGACAGTACAACTTACAGACAGTTGATTGGCAGGTTGATTTATTTGACAAATACTCGTCCTGATCTATCTTATGCAGTCAGTATTATTTCACGTTTTATGCAGGAACCACGAGACAGCCACTTGAATGCAGCCAAAATAGTTCTTCTTTACTTGGTGGATATTCTGATGCCTACTTTTTTGGGAGTATTGATGATCGAGCATCAACATCAGGTTATTTAATGAACATGGGGTTAGCAGCAGTATCTTGGAGTTATAAGAAACAAGCTACAGTGACCACTTCTTCAGTAGAAGAAGAGTACATTTCAGCATGGGAAGCAGCATGTGAAATTGTTTGGTTGCACCGAATTTTGCAGGACTTGGGCATTTCTTAGGCAGAAGCTACATCATTATTCATTGACAGCCAGTCAGCCATCAAACTTGCCAAGAAACCAGTTTTTCATTCAAAAACAAAACATGTGGACACCAAGTATCATCATATCAGATCTCTCATTGCCAAAGATGTCCTTCCGAAGATCAGATCTCCGACATTTTCACAAAACCGCTTGGCAGAATAAAATTTGCTAAGTTCAGGGATGAACTTGGTATCTGTTGTAATGGATCTTTGGATCATAGGGGGGGATGCTAGATGATCCAAAAATACAATCTTATCATAGGTTATAAAATTAGAATAAAATAATTATTAATTTAAGATATTAAATTAATAATTATTATTCTAGAATGTTTAATTATTTAGAATTAGTATATCGTTGTAACTAGATATGACTCTCCAAATGTGGCGTATCTTAGGCTCTATTTTAGGAGATTTGTTAGCTAGTTGGTTTGAATAGCATTTGTTGTAAATGGACACTTGTTATTTAATAAGTGATCCATAATTAGAGGTAGTTAGGACATGGAGCTTATAAATAGCTCATTACAAGAGTGTTTGGATGTTCGGGTGTAAACTCTTGCAAAATCAAATTATGTAATTATTTTTTTCTGATTAATAAAATTACGTGTCTGAGGACACTTCTGCCATTATTCGCTCTACTGAAAAAGTATATAATCAGGTCAACTTGGGAGATTGGGCATAACTCTTTCTTGGAGAATCTAATTTTGATCAAACTGGTGGCATTGGAAAGAGGTCTCCAAGGGATACCATAATGTTCAATTTCAGGCTTTGGAGATCCAAAATTTTATAGATACATCAAATTCAATATCGAGCTCCTACAAAGTGAAAAAATGTGTGTAGTTTTTTAAAAAAATTGCATAAGTTTAGTGTGAAAAATTAGTTTGAAGGAATTCAAAGGGCATAGTGAAGCATAATTATCATTAATTGATGCTCCAAATAAAGAAAATGGAAAAACCTAGTAAGCAACCTAAAATATATAGCATGACCCGTGAAGAAGAGGAACAAATGCAACATGATATTTCAAAATTACGAGACCAAGTGCAACAAAATTCACTCTCACAAAAGGTAACAGAAGCTAAGATGGATGGTTTAAAGAAAGGCGTGAAATATAATATGGATGGTTTAAATAAATGCATGGAATCTAAGATGAATGATGTGGAAGCTAATATGGATGGTTTAAAGAAAGGTGTGGAAGCTAAGATGAATGACGTGGAAGCTAAGATGCAAGGAAAAATGGAAGGTTTGAACACAGATTTGAAAAATTTGTTACAGGAAATGTTTACTAATGGTGAAAGTGTAGTAAAGGAAACTCATGATGAGAACAAAAGAAATGTTAATCATGATTTCATAGACTGTAACGTTGGATTGAAGAGCCACCATGTTCCAAAGATCGATATGAGGAAGTTTGATGACAAGGATCCTGTAACATGGATACTACAGATGAAGCAATATTTCGATCTCCATAATGTGAAAAACACACAAAAGGTATGCATTGCAAATTTATATTTGGAACCAAATGAGTTTGTATGGTATCGATGCCTTTACTCTCGTAAACAAATTGTCACTTGGGCAATTTTTACGGAAGAAATGATAGCACATTATGAGGATACAAAAAGCAACACCTTTTTCAGCCAATTGATAAATCTCAAACAAAAGGATTCAATGATGGATCACATTGAGGACTTCCAAAAATTGAATATAATGGTAAAATATATTCTAGAGGAGCATAGGATTGATGTATTCATAGGTACTTTAAACGATAACACCCAACATGAGGTTTTCCTTTGGGAACCCGATTCATTGGAGAAGGCATTCAGGTTGGCAAGA
The DNA here is from genome assembly GCA_031772625.1 of Pinus tabuliformis. Lineage (NCBI taxonomy): Eukaryota > Viridiplantae > Streptophyta > Pinopsida > Pinales > Pinaceae > Pinus > Pinus tabuliformis. The sequence continues at coordinate 2,060,411,127 of CM062818.1, forward strand.
AAAATGGAAAGAAAAATTATGGAAAACAGGAAGCCTACCACTCAACTATAAAGATGGAAGTGTTGTTTCCCATAGCCTTCCACAACCTACAAGGTTGACACCACAACAATTAGAAGAAAAAAGAGAAAAAGGGATTTGTTACAGTTGTGATAGCAAATACACTAAAGGTCATAAGTGTGCTGAGAATAAATTATTTTACATAGATTGTGAAGAGGAGGAACAAAAGGAACAAGAAACTTCAAAATAAGAGGACATACACCATGAACAAACCCTAGAGAAAGAAGAAATGAATACGACCATATATCGTAATGCATTGGTTCTAATTACCACTCCTCAAACTATCAAGATAGAAGGACATATCAAAAAGAAAAAGGAAATATTGTTGATTGATTTTGGCAGTACCCATAATTTTGTTCATTGTAAGATAGCCAAGGAATTGAATTGATTCCTATATCCAGCACCAGAGTGTCAAGTGATGGTTGCAAGTGGAGGAACAATAAATTGCTCTAGAAAGTGCCATAATATCAAGCTATCCATGGATAATATGTATTGAATATCCCAATGCTTTCCATTCCAATGGGTGGTGCTGATGTTGTACTAGAAGTCCAATGTCTACAATCATTGGGTACAATAGCTTTTAATTTTCAAAACAAATTCATGAAATTATGTTCGGAAGGAAAGGAAGTTGAATTAAGGGGTATCGTAGGGAAACTAGAAAAGATAATCAGCTCTAACGAAGTGAAAAAACTTCTAAATAAATAACAACGAGGTGTAATTGCATAATTATGTTCGCTAGAGGTTCCCACATCGAAATCATCTATTTCTCCAGACCTCCAAAAAGCCTTGGACAATCATTCCAAGGTATTTGAGACTCCCAAAGGCCTCCCACCTATTCTTGATCATGATCATGCTATTCATTTTATTCCAGAAAGTGTTCCTCCAAACATCAGGCCTTGCAGATATCCCTATGCCCAAAAGAGTGAAATTGAACGTATGGTTGCAAAAATGCTAGAGGATGGTATAATTTATCCTAGTCAAAGTTCTTTCTCTGCTCCAGTAGTATTGGTGCACAAGAATGATGTATCATGGAGCATGTGTCCATATTATAGGGAGCTCAACAAGCTCACTATTAAAGAAAAATTTCCCTTTCCTTTCATTGATGAATTATTGGATGAATTGCATGGATCAATTTACTTCACCAAGTTGGATCTTCGCTCACGATGTCATCAAATCAGAATGAAGACCGAAGACATTCCGAAAACAGCATTTAGAACTCATGAGGGTCATTAATAATTTTTGCTCATGCCTTTTGGCCTTACCAATGCACCTTCTACATTTCAAGGTTTGATGAATTCCATTTTCAAACCCTTCCTTAGAAGATTTGTGTTAGTATTTTTTGATGATATACTAATCTACAAGTCTTGGAAGGATCATGTTCAACATGTTGACATGGTGCTCAGACTATTGGAGGAGAAACAATTATATGCAAAAAGCTCCAAATGTTTCTTTGGAGTACAAGAGGTAGAATATCTGGGTCATATTGTATTTCATGAAAGTGTTAAGGTAGACCCTAGAAAAATTAAAGCCATTAAGGAATGGAAAATCCCCACATCCATAAAGCACCTGAGAGGATTTCTCGGGTTGACAGGGTATTATCGCAATTTTGTTAAGAATTATGAGAGAATAGCAGCACATCTAACAACATTATTGAAGAAATATGCATTTTCATGGACTCCAGAAGAAACAAATGCCTTTGAACGTCTTAAAGGGGCAATGTGCCAAACATCGGTCTTAGCTATGCTATACTTCACAAAAACCTCTATTGTGGAATGTGATGCCTCAAGAAATGGAATTGGTGTTGTTTTAATGCAAAAAGAAATACCCATTGCTTTCAAAAGTTGTACAATCAAAGGAAAGTATTTACACAAAGCTATTTATGAGAAGGAAAAGTTGGCAGTACTGCATGCACTTAAGAAATGGTGACCCTACCTAATGGGAAGACACTTCAAGGTAAAAACGGATCATGATAGTCCTAAATATTCTTTAGAACAAAGACTATCTTTAGAAGAGAAAAAAAATGGGTCACAAAGATGTTGGGTTATGAATTTGAAATCATCTACAAAAAAGGAAAGCAAAATGTTATGGCAGATGCACTCTCAAGAAAGAATGAGGATGTTGAAGCATTGCTTTGCTCCACTTCTGTTACCCAACCAAATTGGATAAACAAAGCAAGGGATGAATGGAAGAATGATGAAGAAGTGTGGGAACTCATTCAAAAGTTACAACAAGATCCCGGTGCATCTGATACATTTAGCTGGAAAAATGATTCGTTATGGTACAAAGATCGCTTATACCTATGTAATAATTCCCAACTCAAACAAAAGATTCTTATGGAATTGCACACTTCTCCCTTACAAGGGCACTCATGATTTTTAAAAACTTACCGTAGGTTTAAGAATGATTTTTTTGGGGATGGCCTTAAAATGGATATTCAAAGTTTGCGGCAGAATGTTTGGTTTTCCAACAAAATAAAGCTGAAACAATTAAGACCCCGGGTCTATTACAACCTTTATCCATTCCAAGCCAACGTTGGGAGGAGGTTTCAATGGATTTTATCACAGGTTTACCCAAGTCCGAAGGAAAGAGTGTCATCAAGGTGGTAGTTGACAGACTTACCAAGTATGAACACTTTTGTGCATTATCTCATCCATTTAAATCCAGTACAGTTACTATTGCATTTATGGAAACAATTCAAAAGCTACATGGAAACCTAAAGATTATTGTAAGTGACAGAGATCCCATTTTCACTGGAAATTTTTGTACAAAATTATTTTTTTGTCTCGGTACTCAATTAGCTCGCATATCATCGTACCATCCTCAATCTTATGGGAAAACTGAAATAGTAAACAAATGTTTGGAAGGATATCTTCGTTTCTTTGTCTTTGATAAACAAACACAATGGGTCAAATGGTTGCCTCTGGATGAATGGTGTGTAACACTTCTTTCCATACTATAGAAAAAATACCCCATTTATGGCACTTTATGGATATCATCCACCATCCATCACATCATATTTAAGAGAAAATTCTAATGTTTAAGCAATGGAATATCACATCGAGCATCAACAACAAGTTCTCCAACTCTTAAAGGATAACCTCACTTTAGCGCAGAATAGAATGAAAGAACATGCAGATCAACATCGTAGCGAAATAAGTTTTGATGTAGGTGACTGGGTATTCCTACGACTACAACCATATAAACAAATGTCCCTCAAGCAAGCTAATAAGGATAAAAAAATATCACCAAAGTATTATGGTCCATACAAGGTGTTGCAAAAGATTGGTACTATGGCATACAAATTGGAGCTTCCTGCAGCTTCCTGAGTGCACCCAGTTTTCCATGTTTCATGTTTAAATAAGGTTATAGGTGACAAGCTCCCAGTTCAAACAATATTTCCAGAACTTGACGCGGAATGAAAAATCATATTGGAACCTGAAGCATTCACAGAAACAAGAACTCGACAACTACAAAATCGATCAATTTCGGAGTATCTCATCAAGTGGAAGAACTTACCTGCTAAAGATTCCACATGGGCGGATGCGAATTTTATACAGAAGCATCTAGAACTACTCAAGCATTGAGGACAACACTTTTTCGAAGGAGAGGGGCATGTTAGGTCCCTATAATACTAGTGATTCCCCCATTACTATTGTCATTGTAGCCCTTGTTGTTATTATTGTGCCCCTATTGTCCCCATATTGTTATTAGTGTGCCTCGTAGAAGCCCACTATTATTATTTTTGTGCCCTTATATTATTATTGTTATGTCGGCTTTGATTATATTGTGACCCCTTAGAATTCTATATATAGAAAGGAGGTTTAGTCATTTGTATCATCGAAGAATTATTCATTTGTGTAATGTAAAGGAGGTTTCCCCCTTGAAGAGGTTTATTTTGAAGTCGTTGATCTATCTTTTCTATATTTTTATGAGCTGGTTCATAACACCCACCATTGTTTCTTTCAGTTTTTTAGTTTCCTTATTTGTAGCACAATTTATTATTTTTGGTAGTTTTTTTGAGTCCTGAACTTCTAGAGCCATTTTGAGGCCCTAAACGACGTTTTTTTAACACTAAGACAAAAATGGGTTGTCAACCAATGTTTGTCATTAAAAAAATGTATTCCTCGGATAGATCTTTCTAGCGAGGTATTGTGTGCGTCAAATGGAGATCGTATGCCAAAGTTATGACCCTAGGAAGTTGATGCACCAATTTACCCAAACGGGGCCCATAGTTGGGTGCTTCATCTCCTAGGGCTAGTGTTGGGAGAGGTATCCCCCAAGGGCAGTTTTGAGGCTAAAAGCCCATGTTTCTGTAATATTATTTTAAATACTTTGCATTTTGTGGTCGCGGAGAGCGAAGGTATTATGTGTCACAAAGGGTAGTCCGCCCTTAGTTTTGTAAAGTAAAGTCAACTGTAAGAGATCTATCCATGGTCCACATACCATGCGATTGTATAAAAAGAGCTAAGATCTAAGTAGTTAGAATCATAGATGAAGCATAACACAAGGAAGAAAGTCATAGCTTTAGAGCTAGAAGTCTAAGTCTTGGGTTGTATCACAGGTAGAGGCTCTGCAACTGACTGCGCAAAGGCCTAGGGTAGAAGTCCGAAGTTGAGTGCGCAAACCCCTGCAGCTGTGTGTGCAGGGTGAACAGAGTTTGTAATACTTGGATGATATTAATAAAAGGAGTTATTCTGCAATTTCTGTGTATTTGTTCTGTTGACGAGTTTGGATATTTTGTGTATGAATTTCCTTTATTATGTTTATATGGTGCGCGAATGAATGAAATTACATTGAATAAGTGGACGCAATCACAAATATCTGCTTATGTGATAGCAACTTTAAGTATTTGACAAGATAAGAAAATCACTTAGGATAATTGAGGAATCTGCACAATAAGCTGCCATAGCAGCGTGAAAGTACTCGAGCCACAGGTTAGGGCTACGCGAAGGTCTACTATATACTTTCGTGAAGGTATTGAAGGCCGGAATAGAGGTTTTGTCTCACAAGCCCTAGAGCGAGATCACCTGTGCGAAGGCAAGGATAGAAGAGATCGAACGACATCACAACCATCTCAAGGGTGCGGAAATTTGGTTCCAACATCCCCCCATACTGCTTCGGGTGAGACTTCGGTCCACGCTTCGCAAGCTTATTACGAAAGGACCAATAGTGTAGGGATTTGTTTGGCTAATTAACGTTGAACCTAGGTCAGGCCCCCTCAAGCCAACAGTTAGGTTTTTGGATGTTTAGGTTTTTCCATTGTTTCTCAAGAATAAATAAGCCTTTGAGCCTCATTGTAACACAATTCAGAGGCATGTAGTTGCCACATCTCTTCTCAGAGATAAGCTACCATCGCCCAAGGTAGTCTTGTTTCCATTCTATTTGTAAGCATATTTTAGTATTTGATATTAATGAAATGAAGTGTTATTTCTCCTGCATCTTTGTATTTATGGTTATATATGTAATTTTTTGCGTTCCTGTTTAAATCTAGATCACATCTTCCCGCTCTCATTGGTAATCTGATAGAGAGTAGTTAGAGTTGTCCACATATGATATGCATATGTGTTTCCTCTCACCTATGGAACCACATGATCCTTCAGACTGTCCATCAAAATCCTTTTTTCCTTTACATTATTTTTTGTGAATTCAGCAAGTTCATCTGCAGCAGTAGGAGGTACAACCATGTGTTGCACTATGTCCCAAACTGCTGCCTCCTCAAACATTGTCTGAATTCTATCCTTCCAAACGACATAGTTGGATATCCCATCCAGTTTGTCCTCTATCCTTAAGAACATGGCGATGACTGTTGTCCAAAATTTACAAAACCAAGAAAATGGAGAAATAAACTTTCCAACACACCTTGTTGTCCCAAAAGTTCAATCTGTGTGAAATTTCACCTAACTGTCCCAAAATATCAATTTGTTGTCCAAAAATTCAGTTTGTTGTCCAAACTGAGTTTGTTGTCCAAAAAATCAGTTTGTTGTCCAAACTTCTCTTTTCTGTCCCAAATTATTGTTTGTTGTTAAAACTGCAATTTTCACCCTGTAGCTTTGATACAATGTTGAAATTTTATGGCTATAAGGTTTCTTGCAATCCCAACCCAGTTTTAATTTCACCTTATCACTCTCATTCATTTAAATGCCCTTTCCCATAAACATACATTGAACATATAGAATTCTGGAAATGAAATTTTCATATTAAAACACATGGGATCGTCAACACATGTTGAAAATAAATATGGACATAAACAGACCAACAACACACATAAAAATACACATATTTTTTGTCAACTTAGACCTAGGGAAAACCCCTTCAATATTCTCTGGGGAAAACCTATTAGAGAGCTATTCAAATTTATTTATCTTTCAAAGTTCAGGAAAAATAAATTTGCAGACAAAACAAAACAGAAAAATACAACTTATCTCTTAAGCCCAAAACTCCTTGAAAATTGTGCCCACATTGCCTTGATTTCCATGCCCACTTGAATTTGAAAATATGTATTGTACGGATACGGATTATACTGTACAAATTTCGTACGCACTATATGGATTTCCGTGTCGTTGTATGAACTTTAAGAATTTTCAAAGTTTTTTCTCAAAAACTTCTTTTGAATGGCATGCAGCTCACAGCATATAATGTTGTTCGTATTGTACCTTCTGATGTCTTTTATGCCTTGATTTCCATGCCCAAATTTGCCTAGAAATCACTCCTTCAGTTTGTTGCAACAAATTTCTCCTTCAGAACTTTTCTCCGGCGCTCAACCTCCTTTCTCCAATCTGCTCATGAAGAATGAAAGTAATCTCTCTTTTCTTTTCCCCCCTTTGTTTCCCTAAATGACTTTTGGGAAACCCTAAGATCTAATGGCTCAGATTCATTTCGATCAAGGGATGAGAATAAATGTGCATTTAATTCTCACCTTCTATTTTTTAGCTCACCCATTAAATAAAGTACCCATATTGTACTTTATGTCTGAAGTTACTTTTCACTTTATAATTTAACATTGAGTTTACCACTTATAAAGTCACTTTCACTTTATAAAGTCACACTTAGGAAAAGGATTATTTTGGACACTTTTCCCTAGGTAGAGACTAACCCATGGGAAACCACTTGTCCAAGGTACATTAAAAATCAACATAAAGCATCGAGGAGAGGTGGATGGTCGAAAGCTCTGAAGGGGACTTCATCAGGAATTTCAATTAAAGGGTAAGTGACCTCTATCATAGTGTTTGTTTCGACCAATCACAATCTAGAGAAAGGTATTAATTCCTTGTTGTTTGTTACTAGATTTCTCTGAGGTCTAGAGAGATCACTCTTGTCCACAAGAGGGATAAGTCCACATAACAAATTGGCGACTCTATTGGGGATTCATCTCACTCTCCATTATTTTCCTTGTTTGACCTTTCGAACCTTCTGTAGAAGCCCTCCCTAAGTGTTTGGAAATCTTAAAAATATGGATTTTGGGTTTTATTTGAATTTTTTTATATCTAAAATTTCCCACTATGCACACTTTAGTTTCAGGCATAGAGCGCACATCTGCACAGTTTTCTTTCTGCAACATTGCGTATGCACACTGGTTTGCTCTATGATTGTTGGGTGTGGAGCCTGATTATCTTCTATATTCAAAGGTTTCAGCCGGATGTATACCCCAGGAAGACTGTACACCCCTCCACGTGGGGGTGCGGTGGGGACTTTTCCCCCCGTGGGGGTCCAGGGTGGCTAATCCCCCCCGGCTAGGGGGTCCAGGGGCCAGTGGTCCCCTGGCGGAGGATCGGGGGCAGCACCCTCGAAGCTAAAAATAGATGTAAAATTGCCTTGTAAAAGTCTAGTAATTTCTAGTCAATCTGGGTCGTTCATTAGGCGGATGATCTGACGGTAGAAGTTATGTTTAATTTAGGGTTTTTTAACCCTAGAAGGCAACCCCTCACTATATATGAGAGAATTGTATTGCGTCTATGAATATCTGTATTCTGAGTGAAGAAGAGAGAGGATATTGAGAGCAAAGAGGGTGTTACAGCGGATCTGTTGTAGGTTGTATCTCTTCAGTTTGCTGGATAATATAAAGACAGCCTTTATCCATGGGGATTTGGAGGAAGAGACACATATGCAGCAGCCACAAGGATATGAGGTAAAAGGGAAGGAGAAACTAGTGTGCAGGTTGAAGAAGAGCTTGTATGGATTAAAACAGGCTCCAAGGCAGTGGTATCCAAAATTTGACAGGTTTATGTCTGAACAAGGCTATACTAGATGTCACTCTGATCATTGTGTTTATCTCAAAAGGCAAAATGATGGCAGCTATATTATATATTTATTGTATATAGATGACATGCTTGTTGCAAGTTCTAACATGTAGGAAATAAATGTGCTCAAAAGGAAATTGGCAAACTCATTTGCAATGAAGGATTTGGGTGCTGCAAAACAAATCCTTGGTATGAGAATAACTAGAGACAGGAAGAATCGCAAATTAACATTGTCTCAAAGTGAGTACATAGAAAAGGTTTTGAAAAGGTTTAATATGTAGAATGCAAAACCAGTTAGTATACCTTTGGCTAGCCATTTCAAATTAAGTAAGGAGGCATATCCCAAGACTTAAGAAGAAATGGCTCATATGTCTAAAGTTCCATACGCATCAGCAGTTGGAAGCTTAATGTATGCAATCGTCTACACAAGGCCTAATATTGCACATGCAGTGGGAGTTGTAAGCAGGTACATGAACAATCCAGGAAAATAACATTGGATGGCAGTGAAGTGGATTCTCAGGTATTTGAGAGGTACCACAAATCAAGCATTATGCTTTGGTGGTTCAAACATTGCTCTCCAGGGATATCTTGATGTAGATATGGCAGGTGATAGAGATAAAAGGAGGAGCACAACAGGGTATGTGTTTACTGTAGGTGGAATAGCTGTCAGTTGGGTTTCAAAAATCCAAAGTGTTGTTGCACTTTCAACAATAGAAGCAAAATATGTTGCTACTACAGAGGCTAGTAAAGAAATGATTTTGTTACAAAGGTTTCTAGATGAATTGGGCAAGAAGCAGGAGTTGGGTAGGTTATACAATGACAACCAGAGTGCCATACATCTTGCAAAGAACTCTGCATTTCATTCCAAGACTAAACATATAAAGCCCAAGTACCATTTCATATGGTCAGCATTAGAAGATGGACAGTTGAAGCTGGAAAAGATACACACTAGCCAGAATCCTGCAGATATGTTAACAAAAGTTGTAACCAGGGAGAAACTGAGAATCTGCTTAGTTTCAATTGGTCTTCAAGTATGATGAAGAAGATGAGAAATATCCAGGTCCAAAGTGGAGTTATTTTCTAGCAAATGAAGCAGCGGTGGAGTTGCTATAATCAGTCTTCAAGTGGGAGATTGTTGGGTGGAGCCTGATTATCTTATGTATTCAAAGATCTCAGTCGGATGTATACCCCAGGAAGATTGTACACCTCTCCAAGCAGGGGGGTGCGGGGGGGACTTGTACCCCCCCGCAGGGGTATGGGGGGGCTAATTCCCCTGGACTGGGGGGTCCGGGGGCCAACGGTCCCCTGGTGGGGGTTCAGGGGCAGCACCCCCGAAGCTAAAAATAGATGTAAAATTGCCTTGTAAAAGTCTAGTAATTTCTAGTCAATATGGGTTGTTCATTAAGCGGATGATCTGATGGTAGAAGGCAAGCCCTCACTATATATGAGGTAATTGTATTGCGTCTATGAATATATGTAGTCTGAGTGAAGAAGAGAGAGGAGATTGAGAGCAAAGAGGGTGTTACCGTGGATCTGCGGTAGGTTGTATCTCTTCAGTTTGCTGGATAATATAAAAGGAAGGTCTAGTTGTTTCTCTGTGGACGTAGCCCAAACTGGGTGAACCACATATATCTGTGTCTCTCTTGTTTTATGCGTTTTCTGTGTTTATATTTCTACAATATTTTATGTGTTCCATTGCTCCGTAATATATAATTTTCTAACAATGACCTATGCACATACCCGAAATTTTTTAAAATTTTAGTTTTATCCCCATCAAGTCAAAAGTTTTTTATTTTTCCTGTATAATTACACTTGTTTGTACTTTCAGTAAGTATTTATTAAGTTGATTGGGTGTTTTGAATTTTCTTTTTGAGAATTTTTTAATTTGATTTCCTTTGGTCATTACTCGTAGATTTGTCTCAGTTTCTTAACAATTTTTGCATGTTTTTTCTTTCATTTTTACAAAAACATTTCCTCCTCAATCGCTGGGGGGGTTTAATTGTGTCTAAGTGTTAATCACCTTTGAGTGTATTCACTTTTGATCTTCGGAATTTTCACCCAATTTCCTTTACTTACACTCAATTCGTTCTTTAGTTACATTAGTGAGGGAAAATAGTCTTGTTGTTCTTTTGCTGATTTGGAATCATCTTGTGTTTGTTTTGAAAACTTCTCTTGCATAGATTACATTTGAATAGTTAGAAGTTTCATAACATGAATGGAAATTGTGCATATATTACATTTGCATAGTTTTCAAGAAAATTGTGCATAGATTGCATTAGATGGTTTGGCACTTAGGGTTTTGAATTGCATTGAAAAATTAGAATTGGTGCATTCTGGAGTTAATATTTTAAAGAAGAGACTCTCTTCTTACTTTAGCTATAATTCATCGAAATGAAAATATTACAACATCATGTTCGAAAAAATTAAAGTTTTGAGTCAGGTCATAACACCATCAGTTTCATGTCCATTACCTTTGAGTAAATAACAACTCTTAAAATCAATCTAGAATTTTATTATTATTTTAGGGCTCTTTTCCACCTACATTAGATTAGGTTGTAGGGATTTGGAATAGGGAAGTGAGTTAACTTTTCAAAGTTGTAAACAAACATTAGCATCTTGTGATAGGGAGAAAAATCCATATATTGCAATTTTTCTCTGGGAAGATCCCCTTAAAAAGGAGTCAAGCACGAGATCATATCAGACCCAGTGGAGTGATCGACCCCACTTCATTGGTTATTGTAGAGTGATTTACACGTATTAAAAACAATGTCGAAAGGTACTTGGGAGTCACTTGGAAGTAAACCTCAGATTGACCATGTTGAGGAAATTTCAAGGAAATTGAGCTTTTCTACTCTGCCCTTGCATGTGTGTATGATCGTCAATTGTCCACCCAGGTTAAATTGTTTTACGTGGTAACCTTAATGACCATATTCTTAGGGCTTTTACCCAAGGTGACGGCGAAGGGGAAGTCACTGTTGTACCCGGAACAAACATTGGCTAGACTCACTTGGACCTTTTTGGAGGGTATTCTTCATTCAAGATGGCATAAATGAAGTTTACTTGCACCAGGTCATGTACATTAAGCAGGTTGTCAGCGTAACTAGTTCCACCTGCTCTATCTATAGCCACTTTTCACTTTGATCTCTATGACGTTGGGTTTCATCACCAACTAGTCATTTCATTGTGAAAAGCTTGTTTTCATGGTTTGAATCCTTATATTTTTTAACATGTGTTAATTGTTTGTTTTTACTTTTTTATAGACCTTAGTTATGAGGCTACTTCCTTTGATTAGAGTAGACTGACAGGACCTCGTCTTACTTCTTCCACCCCTTTCCAAATCATTGTGAAAGCATATGGTAAGAATGTGTGGCACACAAATGTAGATGAAGGTGATTCTGTCAGTATTTTATCGTCATCTGCTTGGCAATCTTTGGGTTCCCCTCAACTTGAGCCTATTACGCAGAATATTTTGGATTTTAATAGAACCATTAGCAATCCTTTAGGGATCCTTCCTGAGTTACCTATTACTATAGAAGGTAGAATAGTTTGTATTGATCTTATGGTAGTCCAAGGCCCCTTGAATTTCAATTTTCTCCTTGGGTGAGACTATGTCTATGCTATGGAATTTGTCGTATCATCACTCTTTCATGTGATGTCCTTTCCACACAACGGAAGCATTGTAACTATTGACCAACTTTCATTTTTTGATCTTGGTTCAACTACCAGCCATCCGACATCCCTGAATGTTCCTTATATGCAACTGGTATTTGCCCCGCCACGAGTTAATTATGTGGCCACCAGTCTCGTGTTTTCATTTACCAATGCAAGCAAGCCTCTCATTGTTTGCTCGAATTATTATGACTTAGATCCGGTAATTGACATAGGGAACCTTATGGGGGAATTTGAAATGGTTATCTTACCCCTTTTAATTCTCTTCACATGTATTCCTTATAGAGAGTTATTCTTCCTTCTGATGAAGATCTCTTAGATGCCATGGTCAGGAAGTATTTGTTGGCATGTCTTTCTTCCAAATGGAAGCCATGATGCAAGTTGAGGATGTTTCTTTTACTATGTAAACCTCGTTAAAAAATGAAAAATCCTTATGAGGATAGTTCTTTTACTGTGTCAACCTCGTTAAAAAATGAAACAGCATCCTATGAGGATAGTTATTTTGTTGTGTCAAACTCATTAAAAAAGAAACAAATCCTTATGAGGACAGTTCTTTTACTATGTCAACCTCATTAAAAAATGAAACAGGCCCTTATGAGGATGGTTCTTTTACTGTGTCAACCTCATTAAAAAATGAAACAGGGTTCCAAGAGGATAGTTCTTTTACTGTGTCAACCTCGTTAAAAAATGAACCAAGTTCTCATGAGCATAGTTATTTTCATTTCAATCTCACATAAACATGAAACAACCCATGAGGATGGTTCTTTTAATATGTCAGCCTCGTTAAAAAATGAAACAACTCCGTATGAGGATGGTTCTTTTACTGTGTCAACCTCGTTAAAAAATGAAACAGACCTCATGAGCATAGTTCCCTTTCTTGTGTCAAGATCGTTAAAAAATAATAAAAGGGTTCCATGAGCATAGTTCTTGTCTTGTGTCAAACTCATTAAAAAATGAAACAAATCCTCCCCTAATTAAGTCGAGTCTTTCACCTAATATCGTAAATGAACCTTCATTTCATCCACCTATTAGCAACCAATAGTCTACTTAGGAGGATCAAATGAAGCATGGGGGGCATGTACCTTTGCAGGTTATGTTTAGGGGACATTAAAACTTATCTCATGCATAGTTTTCCTCTGTTTCAAGCTTGTTCAAAAATGAAACCACTCCTCAAGCTTTCAAAAAATAAAAATGAAAGCTCTCAAGAATGTTTTTTCTTTGTTTCAAGCTTGTGTAAAAATGAAACCCAATTGGAGTCCATTTTGGTTATTCTTTTCGTGCTTGTAAAACATATGAAAATGTCGATTTCTTTTTGTCTTTTCCTACTCATTATTTAAATTGAAATTTGGTGATATGAGTACATTTTTTATCACTTTTTTCAACTCGTTAAAAAATTACGAAAAAGTGAAACAAGGAGTCCTCTTTACGCCCTTTTCAGACTCCCGAAAAACGAAAAGATCGTCAAGTACTTGACTGTTTGAACTCGTAAAAGTAAATGAAAAATCATATATTTAGTATAAATTTACCCATTTTACGAGCTGAACTAGACTATTTACGAAAAAGGTATACGTTGACTAATCATGGTCAATAGAGTTCTATCCTGCATTATTTTACCCTTTTTCGGGCTTGAGGGACTCAATTTACGAAAAAAGGACAATGTATAGTTTACTTATGTTTTACTCCAGACTCCCTAAAATTGAAAACCACCGAGCTTTACTTTCTCTAGGCTCTTTAAAATTTACGTTGAAAGAACTGAACGAGCTTTATTTTTTTGTCTTTTCAAACTCTTTAAACATGAAAATGACATCGACTTACCCATTCACTGGACTTGTAAAATCTAAGCAGTGCAGGACTCATTAAGCATGACGAGACCGAACCATTGATTCTTAGGGTTCGTTAAAAATACTTCGAAGGACTCATCCAAAGGATGAGCTTACAGGACAAGCATATGTTATCCTCCTCAAGCTTGTAAAAGATACAAAGGTACTTGCTAGTAATCGTGGGGGGAAACTGGGAAAGAACCTTGTTCTTTTTTATAAAAGGCAGTATGTCACTCATGAACATGACAACCCATCATTTTTTGTGTCTGGGTTGGGAAATTTGTTTGCCTCTCAGTTGACCATACCTCATTGAAAGTATTCAGTTGGTTTGGGTATTATTTTTTAGTTAAATGTTTCCAAGTCATCATGTCGTGTCTCTGATATGTTCAAGAGAATTCCAACCTCAGTAAAATTACTTTTCCATTCATAGCCTTCAGTTGTGTTATCCATCCCTGAGTCAGTCATGGATTACTCTAAATTTTTGTTCTTCAAAACTTGACATGAGTTTCGTTTCGTAGGTCCTCCTGTGACGGGTCACTTCCTATCGACTTCAGCTCATTATCTAAGAAGTTGATCTAGGAGCCTTCAGTATTTTGAAGCTTGCATGCCTTAATGGCAAGTTTCTCTCCTTCAACGATAGGTTCTCATCATTGACCTTGGATTGAATGATTCTACGAGTGTTTGACATCAACACATCTATTCGCACTTCATAGATTGTACTGGAAGTACCTTGAGAGCCATTGTCAGTGTTGGTGGTTTCTCTCACACTAGTTAACGGTTCACATCATTGACCGACAATTAAGTGGTTTCTACCATGTTCGACTACGATACATTCACTCGCATGGCTAGATTTGTACTACGGATCGAGATATGGGGATCAAGACCATGGATCTAGTTTCATCCATCCAGGTTCTGTGGAGTTATTAAATATTCATGATTGCAAGCATAGATCCATTGATGGTTGCATCCATATTATGTCTTCTGTTGATATGGATCTTCAGATATATTTTTGTATTAGTTCTTCGAGACATTTATGTTCTTAGTATGGGAATGCCTACCTCAGCGATGATTATATATTGCATTGTAACATTTGATTGATTGTTTTAGGTCTTCGACTGCAGTATCTAACCCAAAACTTGGCATGATAAAGTGCTTCAGTCATCAAACATCTCTTTTGACTTTGCACTTTAGGGGGCAATCTGTTACACGTCATTTTGTCGCATTAGGAAAATGACCATTGGTTTGGATCTTTTGCTATCCATAAATGTGTTCCAAAGTATTCCCCTACAAAGTTAGAATCCAAACAATCCTAAAGAAAGTGGAATTCCTGGATCCCAAGGCTCAAAACCCTGTTTTTGGCTTCCTACACAGTTCTCTAGTCAATCTATGTGCATACACAAAAAATTCCATTAGAAATTGTGCATAAGTGCACTCTATCTTACACTATGACCTGCGCACATGACTTAACGGATGTAAAAATAAAAAGTAATGTCTAGAAGAATTGTTAGTCGAATCTATCCCAACTAACCAACTTCGAATGGATGTCTATTCATCCTTGATCCCTCCCATCATGGAGCTACTCCCTTTCTTTTTGGAACCCCTATCCCACCAATAGTAGATCTCATCCCTTGGGAAATAGATCCCAAAATTCCCCTTGACCTATAAATCTAACCCAGTCCTGAGGATTGAGGAGGAATGTTGGAAGTAAGCTTATGTTGTAGAAATAACGTTGGAAGGCTATTCATTCAAAGAGAGGGTTGGATATTGTGGGAAGGGACTTGCAACATCAAGGCTTCAATATTGTATGTAACGATCGAAAGTCGTATATGCAATGGAAATATTTAAAATACTTCATATACAAAGATATACATCGTAGGATAATAATTGTAAATTGTATACTGTATAAAAGAATTGATGTAGGATGATTACAAATGAGAATGAAGGTATTGTACATATAACCAGGTAAGTACCCTTTCACAAACAGGCATGTCTCTAAGACATGCCTTTTCATTATTAACTAACTAACCATTAGTTAATTTACTTATTATTTATTATTATATTTATATTATTATGATTATTATTTATTATCTATTTTTATCTACTTTTACATAATTTATGTTCATAACATTATCTTCTCCTTCAAAAAGCTTTGTCCTCAAAGCTTACTGATGAAGGATCAGATCTCATCTATCGTTCAGAACGTATTCTTATTTCTAAGTTTTTATCTTTGTTTATACAAGACAATATGATGTTCTGAGCGATAGACAGAATTGTCATACTGAAAACAGATCAAACCATCCTAAATTAATCTTCTGGGAATCTTCTAATCCTTGGAGATGTGTGGTGAATAGTTATCGTATGACTGGCTTGATTTCACTTCAATATTCTTCGGAACATAAGTTTGTTGATGTTCTACGTGATATAGATTTGTAGATTGATTAAGGTATCTACTCTTGTGATTTAGATGTAGATAAGGAATTTTTCTTGTTTGAATTTCCTTAAGCGTTTTATGGGAGTTTCCTGATTTCCATCAGGAATTGTTGTTGTTGACTTAACTAATGAATCCTTATTTGGGATGTCCTTTGTTTGAACGACAACCTCTAAGTACATTTTTACTTCAATAGGGTTTGGAATTGTCTGAACTGTGAGATTAGTGGTATTGATGTTTGTTTCTTCAGTTTGGACTACTACATCTAGAGATTTTGATGCTTCCTTTGCAACAAGTTCTTTGAATATATTCGTCAATGATTTCTTTCCCTGATTCAGCTTGTTTCGTTTCTTCACCCTCGCTATTGGCTTCCTCTGCATAACTTTTATTTAGACATTATGTAACTTCTGCACATGATTTTTCTAATCGCTGAAATGCTTCTTGAATTTTACTAAATTGCTCAACGCATTCAGGACGTAAACATAATGGCCTATTGTGCAGTGAAGATGATTCAAAGACTTGCATGATTATATTGTGCGCCATGGCTCTGATACCATTGAAGCATCAAAATTGATAGCTTGTTGGCTTGAATTATAAAAATACACAAGAGGTATTTGTAATAATAATTTATTATATATAAAATGTATAAGTGATTTATTTGCATCCTTAAGTTTTTTAATCTATTTGAGCAGATTTTGATTATGATTTTTATAACGTAAGCATTCCTCATTCTCTGGGTCAACTTTATTTTGGCCTTCACGATTCTCGTTTTTTGAACACTTGATTTATTCTACTAATGTTTGGTTAAGGCTCTTTAAACGTATATTTTCTTCTTCGTGTTCTAATAAAAGCTCCTTGAGTTCCTTCTTTGTTTCTTTAGCTTTCTTGACTTGTTTGAATAGTTTTTCTTGGTGATCTCTGAGGCGCGAAATTTCTTTTTCTTTGTCTTTGCTGTAGATGACTTCTTTCTTCTTTGATATAGATTTTTCGTTATCTTGAAACATCAAGTCTGAGATATCTTTAAGGTATTCTAATGAAGTAGTAATGGCGCCTAAAGAAAGGACCCATCTCCTATCGAGTAAGTCAGCCGCCTTCAAGATAGATCATTTCCAATGATTTGATTGATTTTGAAATTTTACTTTCTATGTCTCGAAACATGACCATCTTCCCTTTATAAGGAAATTTCAAAACTTGTTTCTTCATGTTTAACATGAATGTACCCAACTCCTTAAACCAGGGTTGAATGAGTATGATGTTAGTCTTTTTATCCATCATTACAACATGAAATTGAGATATGTAGTCATAATGACCTATTGTCACTTGTAGATCACTAATTTTATAGTCTTTTTGGTCAAAAATATTTTTCTTTACACCAATGCTTAGCTCTGGAATTAATCGTTGATTTGTCAAGTTCATGTTGATATGATTTTTATCGTTGTTTGTGTTGATGGCAACATTAAATTCTCTTCCTTGGATAATTCCTTTTAATGTAATTACTCTATGATCTGTAACTGAAAGACCATTATAGGAAAACCTTTTTTCTTTCGTCATTTTAGAATTGAGCTCCATCATTTATTTTTCAATGATTGATCCCATTTGTTTTGTCGCAATGAAATTAGGGTTGATAAAGTAACCCTTTTTTTATAAACCTTTAAAACTTTTAATTTTATTTCTCTTTTTTTTTAATGATAATTATTTTGCTTCCTTTTACTTCAAAATATAATAAGTCCCTCTTAATTACCCTTTTAACATAGAGAATATTATCTTATAACTCTTCAATTAATAATGTATCCCTCTTATTGCCTTTTTATTTATTTTTAATAACTATCCTTTATAACTTTAATATATGGATCTTTCAAGTAACCTTTTATAATAATACCCACTTCGTACTTATATATTTTTTCATGAACTTTTCTTTAAAATACCCCTTTATAATATAATATTTCTCTTTATATATCATTTTTTTATAATCTTTTCTTTTTCTTTTTGAAAAGTTACAACCCTAGTGTAAAATTGCTATTCACTTCTTTGGGGTATAATATAAAATATATGTCCACTTATGTGCTTTTGACTCGGTTAATTTTCTCCACATAAAAACTTACCATTCACATAAAGAAATTTTGTATTCATTTTGGTTTTCTTTTACCTTGAAAATATCATGGGCAATTACCATGGGTTTCTAAAATCACAAGCTTGTAAACCACTTAATGAAGAATCAAGATAATAATATCTACTCTTCCTTCTCTTACGTATAGTTTTATAGATATTTGGAAAGATTCTCATTTAACTTTATCATACACTTTTTATCAATAATGTAGAACCTTTATATATATATGAATGTTCTCCTTCAAAATTTACACAAGACTATATATATATCCTTTTTTTAATAATATATTTTCATATGAATTTTTTTCTTTAATTTTTTTTTTAACATTTATATGTATTCTTTTTCCCTTTTTTTTCTTTGACTATCTTTTTTTTCTTTATTTTTTTTGTTTAATGGCCAAAGGCCTCTGATGAATTAGCGACGGAGAAACTCCCAAAAGTGTAGCGAAACGCTTCAAATTCGACAACAAAAATGTTGACGAAACCTGGATGGCCAAGGGCCTGGATCGTAGAGCGTAACTCTCTGCAGCGATGGAGCGACTAGAGGATCGAATTGCTCTGATACCAATGTAACGACCCAAGTCGTACGCAGTGGAAATATTTAAAATACTTCATAGGCAAAAACATCCATCATATGATAGTAATTGTAAATTGTATATTGTATAAAAGAATTGATGTAGGATGATTACAAATGAGAATGAGGGTCCTGTATATATAGTCAGGTAAGTACCCTTTCACAAACAGGCATGTCCCTAAGACATGCCTTTTCATTATTAACTAACTAACCATTAGTTAATTTACTTATTATTTATTATTATACTTATATTATTATGATTATTATTTATTATCTATTTTTACATAATTTATGTCCATAAAATTGTAAGTCTATTCTCCATTTTATTAATATAAAGACAATTGTTCTTTCTCAATTATGTCATTGTTGATACAATTTGTAGGATTCTTTGATCACCTACAGAGATTATTGTTATAGAAATATTTGGGCACTGCAACCCCCATCACATATGTCCATAAACCAAGGGCTTCTAAAACACTAAAAGTGATGTTTCATACCCTAAAGGAACAAGGTCAGCTGATTACATCATCTCCCAGAAGTTTTCCATGAAAAACTACTCAGAACTGGTCAAAACAGGACCATATAGACTACTCCAGGCATAGGGTGCGATGCATCTCACCTATTACACACGGGGGGTGCGATGCATACTGGAAATCCCTTCTGTAAGGTGCGATGAGCGAGAGCAGAGAAATGGCAAAAGCAGTTTGCTAGGTGGAAACCCAGAGAATATTCTAGAAACTGCTCATATGAGACTTGCCTCTCTGAATTTGCCCAAGGATGAGTAAAAGATCTAAAATCTCCAAGTGGAACCAAGAACTATCAGTGAAATGACACTAATCAAAATCCCAAAAGCTGACTCACTCTCCTATAAACATCTATATATGGATCCCTCATCCAAGAGATACAAAGGCTGGAATTTTGTAATTTGCAAGGAAATGTTGTTGGTTTCTCTTTGAAGACATTGTTGCGGGATCTTGCTTTGTATGAGGTGAAGAGGGCTTTCATGCTGGGAGGATGATGCTGGATCAGACAGCCTGGTTGTAATCCTCTCTTCTACTACTTCTATCAATAAAGCTATTTGAGCTTTTTTCCATATGTTTGTATATCTATGAATCTTGTATCTGTATAAGCATTTGTATGGTTGATGTGCATCTGATCCTACATTATTTATGGTTATAGATCTCTATGCTTTGATATTTTTCTGCCTTGACTCTACAGGTGTTCTTTGAAGCAGGACAAGCGAGAAAGGAGCAGCGAAAGCTCTATCAAAGGAGAGAGGAAACAAGCCAAGAGACTAGCGAAAGACTGAAGTTGGTACTCTCTGCTTCTCTCTCATCTATTTCTCATAGAGGAAAACGCAAGTAACTTTAGTTTGTTTGTTTCTAAGATAGCTACTCGTCTTAGTGGGACTAGCAGCTCTGAATGGCCACTAGTTTTCCTGATAACAAAATGGCGACTCCACCTCCAGCAAATAACCATTGTGATCGCATGACTATCAACTTTTGAATCTTGGTCATGTTCTTACCATCACCTCCACTCTTTTTTAGCCGATCATACGCCTCCATTTTATTGTTTACCCTTTTGAGGAACAGCTACAACGAGTGATTCTATTAGCCACCTTCATTACACTGTCGTGATTGAAAAATTTCCAAACCTTACCTGGAACCAGTGGCTATCCAAAAACATCACTCGTTCCTCAAAAAACGAGTCTCCTTTAAGATCTTTTCATCTGACTTGTAAAATATGAAAAGATTGTCGAGCAATTGGCCTCTCCAGCGCGTTAAAGAGATCGGAAGTGCCATCCCTCCTCTATATTTTAATCTTTTTGGACGCGAGGGATTATTACACAAAAATATCAAGCACTTGTCTTGTTCGGCTCGTTAAAACTATCGAAAAGTCATCCATTTTTTATTATTTTACAATTTTTCAGACTTAAGGGATTACATTACGAAAAATGACCACTGGAGTTTCCTTTCTGTTCCTTTTTAGACTCTCTAAAATTGAAAAGGACTGAGTTATCTTTGTCGTTAAATTTGTTAAAACAATAGCGACAAACATGTCCATGCAGACAACAGTGAGTTTCACTGTCGCTAGGCTCATTAAAACATAGCGACAGGTTTTCCTGAAGGGAAAATTATAGAACAATCATATGTTATCCTCCTCAACCTTGAAAAAATAAAGAGGTACTGGTCAGCAATGACTGGGGAAAAAGGGAAGAAAACTTGAATAGCTTCATTGGTAGCAGGTCGCTCTTGAACATGACACTTTCACTCTGTCACCATGATTGAGTCAGGTTGGGTTATTCCGTTCACCGGTCATATCACCATTAGTCCACCGTACCATCCATCTTGGGGTTAACGCTACCAATCCATTTCAGTGTCGTCGATATGTTCAAGAGAAGTCACTCAGATAATTCACCAACCTAGCTAACATCTCATCCGCTGCAATACCTTCACTTTCCATTTTTCATGACCGCCACCCTAAACCTTGTATCATCAGATCGTTTTCACCTCCACAAAATCATTTGCTCCGTTTCGTGTCGTAGATGTGGGATTCATTAAGGCCCTTCTATAACGGGTCGCTTCTTGTCGACATCAGCTCATTATCCAAGAAGTTGACTTAACGACAACCCTTTTTTAGTACTTTGAAGCTTGCATGCATCAATGGCAAGTTTCTCACTTCCGGCGACAGGTTTACATCAATGGCCTTCGACCGAAAGATTTTACGTGGTGTTCGACATCAACGCACATTCACACTACGTGAATTGTACTGCAGTACCTTGAGGGTCATTATCATTATCGGTGATTCCTCTCGCGCCTGTTAATAGCTTACATCATTGGTTGGTAATCAAGCTATGTCTTTCCATGTTTGACATCAGAACATATTTTCACATGGATCGACTTGTACTTCGGGCAAAGATTGAACGAGTTTGAAGACCCCAGATCTAGTTTCATCCATCCGGGCTGCGATACATTCAGGAAAATAAATACATCAAATGTACATCACAGCTGCACAAATAATCATCCAAACTAAAGGATGATGGCTCTACCAGAATCATCAATCTGACACACAGACGATTGTCTGTCTTATGTACATGAATATGAATTTATAAAGCTGAGCATGGGAATGCCCGCCTCAGCTAGATCATGAAAATGTTATGAAGATAATGTACTGTATTTTATCTTATTGCAGGTCACCTTCTAGTTCGAAAAACCTTGGATCCTCATTATAAAGCATTTCACCCGACATCAAAAGATTTACGACCTCATGCTTTAGGGGGCAACTGTTATAGACATATTTGGGCACTGCAACCCCAATCACATATGTCCATAAACCAAGGGCTTCTAAAACCCTAAAAGTGTTGTTTCATACCCTAAAGGAACAAGGTCAGATGATTACATCATCTCCCAAAAGTTCTCCATGAAAAACTACTCAGAACTGGTCAAAACTGGACCATACAGACTGCTCCATGCATAGGGTGCGATGCATCTCACCTATTACACACACAGGGTGCGATGCATACTGGAAAGCCCTTCTGTAGGGTGCGATGAGCGAGAGCGGACAAATGGCAGAAGTAGTTTGCTAGGTGGAAACCCAAAGAATCTTCTAGAAATTGCTCATATGACACTAGCCTCTCTGAATTCGCCCAGGGATGAATAAGAGATCTGAAATCTCCAAGTGGAACCAAGAACTATCAGTGAAATGACACTAATCAAAATCCCAGAAGCTGACTCACTCTCCTGTAAACATCTATATATGGATCCCTCATCCAAGAGATCCAAAGGCTGGAGTTTTGTAATTTGCAAGGAAGTGTTGTTGATTTCTCTTTGAAGACATTGTTGGGTGATCTTGCTTTGTATGAGGTGAAGAGGGCTTTCATGTTGGGAGGATGATGCTGGATCAGACAGCCTGGTTGTAATCCTCTCTTCTACTACTTCTATTAATAAATCTATTTGAGTTTTCCTCCATATGTTTGTATATCTCTGAATCTTGTATCTGTATATGCATTTGTATGGTTAATGTACATCTGATCCTACATTATTTATGGTTATAGATCTCTATGCTTTGATGATATTTTGCTGCCTTGACTCTATAGGTGTTCTTTGAAGTGGGACAAGCGAGAAAGAAGTAGCAAAAGCTCTATCAAAGGAGAGAGGAAACAAGCCAAGAGACTAGCGAAAGACTGAGGTTGGTACTCTCTGCTTCTCTCTCATCTATCTCTCATAAAGGAAAACGCAAATAACTTTAGTTTGTTTGTTTCTAAGATAGCTACCCGTCTTAGTGGGACTAGCAGCTCTGAATGGACACTAGTTTTCCCGATAACAAAAACGATTGCATATTGATGATTTTATGATATATGATTGAGTTAATTAGTTCATTTATCTCTTATGCTATATATTGGTGCTTTGATCTTGTGTATATTTATGTCTATGCAGATCTCCTTTAGGACATCATGGAGAAACTGTGGGAAGTGATGGGAAGATCTCTAAAGCATCGAGGAGAAGCAGATGGTCAAAAGCTCTGAATCGGGCCTTTCGATTAAATGGTAATTGACCTCTATCATAGTGTTTGTTTCAGTCAATCACAATCTAAAAAAAGGTAGCAGATCCTCGTTGTTTGTTACTAGATTTATCTGAGGTCTAGGGAGATTGCTCTTGTCCGCAAGAGGGATAAGTCCACATAACACCAGGGTTTCTGCCACCATTTAACAAGTTCTCGTACAGTAACTAACTGCCTGACTTCCATCTGACACAGTGCCATCATGCATTCGCCACTATTGTACGTTGCTCCCGCTCTTTTTCGGCAGCTTCAAGTCCTTGCTATACCATCTGACCAGTCTGACATTAAACTCACAAATCACTTTCATTACTATCATGCCTGAATAGACATATACGTTGCCACCATTTCAAAATAGTCATGACCTTTTAATTAATCAATCCTAGAATCGAAAGGTTATAAAGGTAGTATTTTGTTCAATCCCTATGGGGTCATCAAAGTTACATAATCTTGGGTTTACCCTAGATGGAATCACTAGGATTGTTCATTTTAAATATGAAGAAAAGTTTCTGACATTTTCTTACAAGAAGAAAAAAAACAACGATATAGGACATTACATTGAAACCAAATTAAGTGGCACCAGAATACATAAAAGATATCTCAAAGATAGTCCTTCAAGAAAGTCAGAAGTCAATGCAAAATATGTAGAATGAAATTGACAATATTATGACAAACAAAAAAAAAAACAAAGAAGTTTCTCGACTCAAGGACCACAAGGAGAAATTACCTATCCAAGTTAAGAAGCTTAAAAAAAAGTAGAACTTATCACGGAAGAAGCATCAAAGTCTTCAAACGAAATATTCCAAGTCGAAGAAAAATGTACGAATATTGATCCATTCAATATCACAACTCAAAAAGATGGCGAAGCAGTGGAAGTAAAAACATATGCAGATGTTGCAGTATAAACAACAAAAAATCCAAGTGAAAATTATGTAACCAAATCAACATCAGTACCTGAAATAAATGAGGAATTTGTCATGCACATGATAAGGGAAAATCAAATCATAAGAACTCCTTATCGACACCGAAATTATAAAAGCAAACATCTCTACCAGTTTGCAAATCCATATCATTCATACCAGACACAAGTGACATATATTCCAAATAATATTGATGCCACCATAATCCAGTCTTGTGATAACAACTCATCTCAAGTTTCCAATAACTATAAGATTCCACAAAAGATTGTTTTAAGATGGTTAGATTCCTTCTCAAAGCGACAATTTAGTTTATGAGGGCCCTATCATCTTGTATTGTCAAAGATGACAAATCAAAGAATTCTAAAAGATACAAATAAAAGAGGCAGATGACATGCCTTGTCAGCAATAAGCTTTGAGGACAAAGCTTTCTGAAGAGGATGAAAATGTTATGAATATAATTTATATAAAAATAATAATAATAATAATAATTAACACTGAAGAGGCATATCTAAGGGGACACGACAGTGCATGAAGGGGCACCTACCTAGGTATATAAGTGGGCATGAATTTGTAACAATCACATCTCATATCCCACATCAATTCATATATACATCATTCAGTATACATTCTTATACTCAATAGATGTCTTTGTGTACCAAGTGTTCTGAAGATTATTGTGAAGCACAAACTTTGTTTGTTATAGGTATTATAGTAGATCCATCGAAAATTTTAGTAAGATAACCACACCCAAGTTTAAACTATATGTCAAAGCCAAAGTTTTATTGAAATTCCACTGTCAAACTTCTTTTGAAACTATCAAAGAAAACTTATCCACAACACCAACTTTAAGAGGACTTAATGGTATTTACCATTTCACATCTCTACATATGCATCTGATACTATAGTTGGGGCATCATTAGGTCAAAAAGAAGATCTTAAAACCTATGCAATTTATTTTATTAGTTAAATTTGACCCCTGCTAAATTCATTTATGATGTCACTAAAAAAGAGATGTTAGCAGTTGTGTGTGCAATAAACAAGTTCCAACATTGTGCTACTGATTATGAAATCTTTATCCATAGATAATTCTGCTATCAAATATTTAATGAATAAACTTATTACTAATGGTAGGCTTTCACGATGGTTGTTATTGTTGCAAGAGTTCAATACCACTATCATTGATTTTCCCAGAAGGGGCAGTAAAATAATAGACTCTCTCTCCTTAACAACCTTGGTGAGATTGTTCCATTTTTTTATGATTTTTCATATGAATATCTATTTGTTATCTCAATTAAAACACCATAGTTTGCTAATGTGGCAATTTTTTTATCTTTAGGAAAATTACCACCTTATTTCACTTCAAAAGAGAAAAAGAAAGTAATTAAGCAAAGTGTTAGATATGGTTGGATTAATGGAAATGAATGTTTTCCACACAAGATTTGATTTCGTTATCATACGATGTGTTAGAGAAGATTAAATATTTCATATCCTTAAGGTTTGTCATAATGAACCTTGTGGGAATTTTGTAGACAAAAGAACTGCCTATGAAATCTTTAATCAAGACTACTATTGGTCATCCTTATTCAAAGATGCAAAGCCAATATGTTTGAATTTATGATAATTGTCAAAGCATGGGCCAAGTAATAGCATTTGATGAAATGCCCCTACAACCACAAGTTCTTCTAGAACCATTTGAAAAATAGGTTCTAGATTTTGTTGGACCAATCAACCCTAAATCAAAAGGGAAGAGGTACATTTTGGTTTGTATCACCTATGTTACCAAATGGGTAGAAGCTAAGGCATTAGCAAGAGCTTACGAGTAGTCAATGGTCAATTGTTTCTTCGAATACATCTTTGTCATATTTGGAATCTTTTGAGAGGTTGTCACTAACCAAGGAGCACAATTCACCTCCAAGTTGGTGCAAGAAGCAGTAGAGAAATATAAGATCAAGCACAGAAATACTCCTTATTACATGCAAGCCAACAACCGGTAAAGTCAACCAATAGGATTTTAGAAACAATCATGAGTAAGACAATACAATTACATAGAATGGACTAGGCGTATAAGCTTCCAGAAGCCTTGTGGGCATATAGAACCACTTGGAAAAGTGTTGTTAGTTTTACTCCTTATGAACTAGTATTTGGTAAGTAGTTTCTTCCTTAGATTTTTCTCTGTAGCCTTGAGTGCCTATTTCCTTTGATGGAGTTGTTGATTCCAATTTTTGTTTGTAGCCTTGAGTCTATTTCCTTTGATGGAGTTGTTGATTCCTTCCTTTTGGTTGCTTATTTTCCTCTTTGAGTTTTTTAATTTCTTTCATTAGAGCCAAATTTTATCTTGAGAATACTTCATTTTGTGCTTTGAAATTTTGAGGTGTACTTCCTAGAATTTCACCAAAGATTGTGATTTCCTTTAGCATAGGAAATAGAGTTGCTAATATTTAGCATAAGAACTCCATTGATGATTTGTTGTTGATAATCTTCTTGTCTTTGATAGGTAATGATGTTATTTTCTGATAGAGCCTTGGAGGAACTTATTATCTTTGATCAACCATCTACAAAATTCTTTAAGATGGACAAAATATTAAAGGTTAACATCCTTGAATGTGTAAAACCCACACAATTCATAGAGTGTAGAAGCTAAAACCCTTAAATGTGGTTTTGGTTGTCTACTTGCTAGTATGTTTGGGGTTAGTAACAATATTTGTATGCTTCCATCTCCTAGCGAGCTTTCTCAGTGGGTGATACCCTGCCTTGAGCCATTGGATTTCACATTGCCTAAATGCTCCTCTGCACTAAGTCTCTTTTGGATTTGGAAAAGAAAAAATAATGCTTTGTTTCATGTTGTTATAACATCTCATAAATTTTCTTTGTAGGACACAACAATCAAATGTTCCAACTTGCTAGTTCATATCACCATGCAAACAAGGAAGATACCACTAGATATGGAGCATCTCCAACATTTCAAATTTGGCATTGGGCCACATGTACCATGACCAAAGCGCTTCGTAAGCCGTTGGCTCATCTAGATTACCTATTCGACATGGGCCACCTTCTCGACCTAGCTCAACTAGGTCACAACACATCATGCCCTTCTTCAAGTGAAGGGTCAAGTTGGAGATTACTAGAAGTGCATCTGCAAAGTGAAAGTTGAACCACTGCATGATTAAAAACAATTCTCCATAATAGCACTTTGTATCTTAGAGAGCCTCAAACCCCTTTAAGTCACCCATTAATGGGTAGAACTCTATAGTTCTGGTTGAATCTAATCATTCAACCACTAAATAGGGAAAGACCTCAAAAAACCATGACCAGCCACCTTCTACAATGAGTTGGATTTAAACTAAATCTTTGTTTCAAGCATGTACATTTTTTCTTTATATTTCTTATAACCATCATTAAAACTTCATAATAAAGATCTTTAGAGTAAGCATGTACATTTTTTCTTTATATTTCTTATAACCATCCTTAAAACTTCAATTTAATAATAAATGATAGGTTAATAGTACATCCTTTTTTCTATGTTATAAGATGTCCATATTGCCAATTTAAATTTAATATTTTAATTCTATGTTATAATATGTACATATTATAACATTATATTAAATTCAAAAATAAAATAATTTTAAATACTAATTTTTACAATAAATATACAATCCATACTTTAACATATCGAATAATGTTGAAAATAATAAATAAAAAGTTTTACAAAATAAAAATTTTAATGTATTTCTCAACAAATTTACTGAAAATTTCTTCCTCGAAATTTTTATTAAGATTAATTAAAACATTACCTTACCTTCTCTAATCAAAAGTTAGAAGTTGCTCAAGGATCATGTAAAAATATAACCATCTAAATACAACACAAATTTTGAAATGTAACTGTTAAAGGGCACTGAACAATTACTCTCTTCGTCCAAATAAAGAGTACAATGTCATTAAAGTGAGATCGTATGGGATGAATTATACCGTGTGATATTCATATCTACAATAATAGTGAATAAATAACAAATATTTAAATCAATGCTGAAAAAGTATAGTATTGAAAAAACTACTTTCTCATTACAAATTTAAAATTTTGAAACATTCGGGTGCATAAATTTATTTTAAGTTGTTAAATAATTTGTATTATTATTTTTTCATCAAAACAGTTATGAGATTATTTAGAGATTATTTAGTAAAGCTCGTTTATACAGATTTTTTCACAATTTTCACCGAATAAAACATATCTCCAGAAATTTAATCCCGCCACAACCAAAAACATAATATATATCTCTACCTGTTGAGGTCAACTCATAATATTATTCAAACATTATATATATCTCTACCTGTTGAGGTCAACTCATAATATTATTCAAACATTATATATTTTACTTATTTTTAAGTATAAAATACTAACTCTATTTTCATTTATTATTCTCTTCATTTCTCGAATTTTAGAAGTTACGTCTCCTTCATATCAATTTGCTTTAGTTGAATAGAAAAGATATATCATCCCAACAACCCTTCACTTTATACCCAAGTTAAGATATCTCCCAACAACCCTTCACTTTATACCCAAGTTATACCCAAGTTAAGATATCTCATCCCAACAACCCTTCACTTTATACCCAAGTTATTTGAATTAGAATAACTAAAAATTGATAAATTAGTTAAATATCTAATTTAAAATCCACATTATATGTAAATTAAAACTGAAATCAATCCAAGATTGAACATTGAATAAGCCACTAGTTTATAATTGCTTTCTATTAAATTTGCTAACTTATCTCATTGAACAGGCGCATTATGTACTAAAAATACATTTAGAATTTTGGCAGAAAAGCCGCCAAATTGGATTTCAGCTATGCCCATCTTTTTCAAGAAAAATACTTCATTTCATTATTCTTGGAGGGAGGAGAACCCTCCATAATGGACGCCCACATTATATAATTGGTTGCAGGTCTATAAATCGTATCTGCTTACACAAAACCGATTACGGTGCTCTCTATATATGGTTTAGGTTGCCATATATGCTTCTCGCAGTGACAAGTCACCTTGAGAGGAAATTGAATTGTTCACAAATCACAACATGAACTCCTAGCTAGAAAATTGGCACTCTACCTTTATTTCCTTATGGTCAACATTCAGTAGAAATTAATGAATTTTCCTTGGGATTTACAGCGACTTTATATGCCTATTAGGGGTGGAAACGTGTGAAACTTGGAAATCTGCAAAAACACATACAGCACCATAGAGCTGAAACCCATGGAAGGGTTCTGCTCCAAAGAATGGACCTAACTAAAACCTTATGATACATGGGTACCTGCCTCGAAAGCCACTCTGTTGAGAGCACCAAAATGGTTAGTATAAAGAAGGAAGCTCGTTAACTGCTCAAGAGTCGAATGCAATTTCCCACAAAAATATATCACAAGAGTTTGCTCGTACGACGCTTTGAAGAGCCTCCTGGAAAAAGCTTCATTATCCACCCCAATACTCTCTCAACTACCTGTGAGCACAATGTCTTAGAATTAGAACATAAGTAGATATCTATCAAAATCGGTGTTAGAACAGGCATGTCTATGAGACTCAAAACCATTGTATGTACAAAGAAAACAAACTTTCTCAAACATCATGCTTGCAGGTGCTTGTGATTTTTATAAGCAAATGAAAATAAGCTAACACTCACTTGAACAGAAGCTCGCTATAGCTGTGCATGAGGTTAATATGGTAAGTTAGCAGTAAATAAAACATTTCAACTTTCCTAAGGACTTGAACCCAATTACATTTCTTAAATCAACAACGCCATGGATAAAGAACAGCACTACTTTTCAAGTTAAATAAAGTCTCAACAATGAAAAATGAGTTAGCCAGACTATGCAATTCAATGAGTGGAGGATAGGTATCCGATCATAGGAATTAATGACTTAGGCACAAACCTGGTACCTATGATTCTGACAAAATCCAGTACAAAGCTGCCAATTGCACATTGAAGGTGCTTATTTTGTCAAAAAAGAATGATTGAATGCAATAAGTCCACAATAATTCTATTCCTTTTATACCCTCCACAATATATCATGCCTCACATCGCAACTAACAATCATCAAGAGACTCTAATAAGTTCTTGATAATATGTGTACATGTGTATATCAATGTCCAAGTCATACTCACTATTTTGACTACGTATGATTTGGACTTGTTATCCATTCACATACATGGGTAACCTTAGCAGAAATTTTCTCTCCTATGATGCAGCTTGACAGCCAGCAGCCCCTACCATGATCCACAGAGTTCTTCTAAGTCAAAATTCCATGAGGACCTAGAGTTTTGATGGAGGATATTGAGGCACTTTGAGGAGAGATGACCTTGAGGATGACTTGACACAGTTGATGATAACCTTCCCAGGCCTCAAGCCCTTGGGCATTGACTTTATAGGCTTGGACGTTGGCTTGAAAAGTGGGTGCACCCCTAAGATGACAAAACACCCCTAGGCTGGCATTGTACCTTCTTGATGGATGTTTCTATTATCTTGATGGTGATTGATTATTGTAGTGATCACTTGGGAACATTCTACCTGATGATGTCATGCCCTAGCTTGATGACATCACCCTAGCACTCTTTTTGTGCATGACATGGGGCTTGAGACAGCTTTTTGGTGATAAGGCTGCCTTTGGATGGAGAGACATGACTTATGAGATGAGATACACCCCATGAGCTATTCACTGCACCTTTTCATGGACAAACATGCATTTTTGATGATGACATCACCCTTGGAGGAGATTTTGTTCACACAAGTTTGCTCTAGAGGCTATTTTTCATGTTGTTTTTAAGGCTAAATTTGGGGGTCAACTTGATAACCTATCCACCTTGTAGCATGGATTTAAAAAAATTTGGGGCTTTTGCCCTAAATTTTGAGTTAAATGATAAATCACTTGGTTACTATAGTATAAACAAGGGAGCGACTTATCTCATTGTTCATGGTTACACTTGGATTTCTCTTGATTAGTGATTCTCCTCCCTTGTGCACTATGGAGGCCTAGTTCAGTGACTTCACTTGGGTGGAATTGTGATGTGATGTGATCTCTTTTCCTGGATGCTTATGGTGGATCTTGGATGATGCATGGAGAAGCAAGTGGAATACATGAACTTAACAATTGACAGCCATGATAAATATTTTATTAATAAATGAATAGATGATGTTTATATTTTGTGGGAGGCCCGGGCTATATAATGTTTTGTGTTGATTTGGGGTAGCATCGGATGTGCTCTAGCCACGAAATTTGGTGGAGAGGTTGGGGCACATGAGATTTCCAATACTCAGAAAGGGATTGGGCAGATTCTAAACAGATCAGGAGATATTAAAATAATTAATATTTTTAATGGAGTCTAAGTCTAAACTTAGGGAAAATAAAATATTAATGTGTATTAATATGAATCTGTGTTAGAGTGGTCCAAAAGACATGCATCAAGCCAAATCTAATCTTAGCCGTTGATTAAGGACTTAATCTCGGTCGTTGAGATGTCAACAGGGAAAGTATAAGAGGAGGCTTGAGGGTCACTTGGAGAGACACCAGAGTGATCAGTCATTCTATTCTCTAGAGCGTGGTTTGCTAAGAGAGATAGAATCAGTGATCAGGAGAGCAGGTGAGGGGCATTGAGTACAGAGTAGTTGTGGATAGATTCAGCAAAATATGTATTTTGATACCTTGTAGTAAACAGATTACAACTGAACAGACTGCAAAATTGTTCTTTGAACATGTATGGGTTCATTTTGGATTACCCACTTCCATTGTATCTGATCGAGACACCCGATTTGTGGGGAAGTTTTGGTCAAGTCTATGGGAACTGATGGACACCAAGTTGAAGAAAATCACAGCTTTTCATCCACAAACAGATGGCCAAACAAAAGTAGTAAATAGGACAGTGATCCAGTTACTAAGAGGATATTGCAGCAAACATCCTAAGCTTTGGGATGAACACTTGTGTTATGTGCAGCATGCTTACAACAGAGCCAAACACTCTTCTACACAGAGATCTCCTTTTGAGACCTGTTTTGGTTTCACACCAAGGTCTCCTTTGGATTTTGTCTTTGGTAAAGATACCATGGTTGATGGACACAGTGATGTGGACAAGGCAACTAGGTTCATTGAACAGATCCAGGCTAGGCATGACAAGCATCGGATGGAGCATAGTTTTCAAGTTGGAGACCAAGTCTGGTTGTATATCAGCAAGGACAAGATGCAAGGTGAAGGTAAAAAAGCTAAAGCCTATCAGGTATGGACCTTTTAGGATACTTGAGAAGATTGGGGAAAATGCTTTTCGCCTTGATTTACCAACTTACATGCACATCTACTCAGTCGTAAATGCAAATTGCTTGAGATTGTTTGAACCTTCAATGATTGAGGACCCTTAAGAGCAGAGTCAATTGCCTTCTATTGATGACCTGCTACCTGAATATCTTAATGAATTGCAGGAAGACACAGTGCTAAACAGGAAGGTGAGGACGACGCGCAGGGGAGATGTTGAATATCTCAGAATTGGGCTCAAAGGTTCAAAGCCTAGCAGCGCAAAGTGGATTAAGATTGGACAAGTGAGAAAGCAATATCCTCACTTAGTCGATGCTTGAAAACCAACTTTTGGTGGTCCAAAAGCTTTTTCAGTGGGAAGGTCGTGATCCGAATTGGATCCATAGAAGACTGTCAAAGAACCATGACAGTATCAGGTCGGAACAAATCTCTAAAGAATCCAAAAACAACGATCAAAAACACCCTGAACCAGTGGCAATGGCAGCCAGCGTGGAATGACGAGGACCTCGATCAAAGCGCGCTGACTGAGGCCCATGGAGACTGCGCAGGAGGTCAAAGTAGCCCCTGGGAGCCTCAGATCGGGAAAATAAGGAGGTTTTTGATGCGTGATTAGCACTTAGCTGGGCAAACAGGGTCGTGAAGGAGGAAGCGCGAGCACACGGACGCATGGGAAGCCGGAGAACCGTGGGCGGAAAAGGCAAAAAAGCACTAAACGTACAAAGGCAGGACCCGTGCTCTAGAAACCAACGGTATTGATCAGGGCGCCCTCAAACAGTAAGAGGTTTTGGACGAGAGCGGACCGATTCCATACATCGATCGTCATGTGGCAAGCAGAGGTGAGAGAAAACTGCCGTTGATCGCGCGCTAACGGTCGAGCAAGTAAACCGCGCGAAACGTGCGTATAACGTTGGATCTGGGGGAGCCAAATAGGATGGCTGAGATTGCGCCCGATGGAGGAAGCGGAATCAACGAAGGAATATGCTGCGTTTTAGAGGGATTTGGAATCCATTTGACTGCCACGGTGGAGGAAAGATTCATCCATGACGTAACTGAAGAAACAAACCGACGAAGCATGTTGGCGTTGTTTAGAGGAGGACATGTGGCCACTCCCTGAGCGCTGATGGTGACGCCTAACAAGGAACTCCAAGCGCAGCGATAAAAGGTGAATCGACAGAGGCGAAAGAGGAACCGAACAGGCATTGGAACGAATGGCTAAAAGCCATGAACAGGGACAAAATACATAGTTAGACAGTTACTGAGAGAGTCAGTCCGAGAGACGAAGACAGAGAGACCAGAATCCCGAGAGGAGGACGGAACACAGAGAACAGTGAAGCAAAGTAGAAGAGATAGAGGGCTGAGCTTACCAAAGGCAGCATCGAGCACCAGAGAGCTTGAAGATTCGAGCCATCCCATAGAGGATCTATCCGGGCTGAGCACCACATTGGGCTCTTGCCATTGAGGACCAGAAGGTCACAGAGCTGGTAGGAAGACGAAGAGTCTATGCACTCCAATGGCTTGGGGAATCCAAGAACCACCCTGCCAAGCAAAACCTGCTTCAGGAGAACTTATATTGAGTCCCTGTATTGTAATTCTCTGCTTAAGGCACAATAAAACAAGGCCACCACTGGGAGCTAGACCGGAGATGTAGCCCTGGAGAATAGGGTGAACTCCTTATTAATTTCTTGTGTCTTTGTGTTTGCTTACTGTATTTCTCTGTTGTCTTTCCATTTATTGTTTGTGTATTGGCAATCTGATCGATCCATTGTTTCAATAACACAGAACGCACACCATCACATGAATCTATAATACCTTTAAACAATAAATCTTTAACTGATGTCACCCATACGGTGAATATCAGATCAGCGGGAGAGAGCCTTTTGCAGGTTGAAGGAGCTACGAAGAGGAAGCCATGGCACCGTATGGAAGCTGGAGAAGGAGAATTTGGGCAATAAGGAGATGAGGACGCAGAGATGAAGAGAAGGAAAACAAAAATGCAGGCAGCAAAAAAAAAATTGGATTTTTCCATAGAGGAGAAAAATGCAGCAGAAAAAGAGATGCTCATCCTCTTTGTTCCTTTAAATTGTTGGCCTTGATGATAAGACCTAAGAGCAAGAGGAACATAGTGAAAGGGGTCATTGGTGGAAGGGATAGAAGGGGAATCTTGAATCTCAAATCATCATCCCCACTCTATTTCATGGCTTGTAAAATTTCCTTCTTCCTTGCAATTTCTTCTTGGATAGCCTTCTCCCTAGCCTTATTCTCCTCAAACTTCTCAAACTTGGCAAGGTATTCTGCCCTAACATGACCTATCACTTCCTTTGGTGCATCACATGGCTTTACTTGGCCTCTTATCCCAACGAAGTGTTGTTTCAACCTGAGAATACCCCCACCTCCAATAGCTTTATTGCAAAATTTGCATATCATTTTTCCATCAATCAAAGATTCAAATCACAGTGAGCCCATGCACTGTCCTTGGCTTTTGGAGTCACAATGGCTAGAATTATTTGAAATTTGCAAAGAAATATGCCAATTAAAAAAAAATTGCAGCTAAGAAAAATGGAAAACCTAAGATAAATTTGGGAAAAAATGGGCATATTTAGCCTACAAAATTTGATAGCATAGAACTAGAGATTTGATAACAATATAGCATAGAACACATAAAAAAATCAAATATATGGACAAAAGTGAAATATGGATTTTTCCAAGTGAAAATCCTTACCTGGAAATGCAAACTAGCTTCCTTAGCCTCCTCTTGAAGATGTCAACTCTACTAACAACTCCAAACTATCTCCAAAATAGCTCCAAGCCTCCAAGATGACTACTCCAGCAAAAACTCAACACTCTCCAAGCTCCCAATGAAACTCACAAAAACTCCAAATGAGATGTGTGAGGCAAATGAGAGGGGAGACCTCTTTTTATTAGCTTGGAGGGGGTGTTTTTGGAGTGAAACAACCCTTAGTTTCCATCCAAACCACCTCAGGAGCTTCAAAAAAACCGCTCGGTGGATCCGCAGTCGACGTGGCAATGAACCGGCCAGTTTACCCATAAACCAGCCGGTTCCATCATAAATCTGTCAATTAGGCCCAGTTTTTCTGAAGAAAAAAAGTTGGAACATGCCTCTAACCGGGTTTTTTGGCCGGTCTGGATGGAATAGGTGGTGAACCAGCCTATTTCACTGGTTTGCGGTTCAGACCGGCCGGCTTTTAATACTATTCTATAGATATTAATTTTAACATATTAGTATGGCATTTGACTTATGGCTTACAATTGCCATGATAACCTAGGCAAAAAATATACCACATAAGGGTTTCACTGGTTCAGTTAGGTGGGATTTTTATAGGATGGCAAGGGACAAAAAGATGGCTGGTTGATTAGAAAAGGTGAATAAACTAGGAATGATTTTTTGGGAAAAAGGTGGATATATATGTGTGCGATGAAGGGAGTGGACTTGGATGTACAATCCTATATTTTTAATATACAAGAAATCTAAGGATCATGGGGAAAACATAATTCAAAAGTGGAGAACATCAGCAAGGAATTTGCTTAAAGGGTGCAAATTTCAAAGTGAATATATGTTATGTATGGAAAGATGGATGTTCATTGGTTCCTATATTGTAGAAAACACTCTTCAAAGCACTCGCTCATGATGACTATATCTCAAGGACTACATATACCATGGAGGACATCATCCACTAGTGCATTCGTGATTTTAGTCATTGATGACTCTAATGAGGAGATTGTCTCTTGCTAACTATGCTTGTCCTCTACAGTCAGCTCCAGCACTTCTTGGCACCACATCTTTTGATCAGCTTCAAATGTCTTTATCAGATTTGTTTGGTTTTGTCCCTCTGGCATCTTCTTAGCACCATCATCCTCTCATTTTTTTGTGTAGCCAATCTTCACTCCTTATGTTTTTTTTATTAGCTTGAGTAAACTTTAATAGCTAGATATTTAGTCATCAGTTATGAGCTATGTTTTTCTGACTTTAGCTTCAATCTAGGAGCTACATTTACACTCCTGCATTGTAATCTAGTTTATCTATGTCCTTTTCAGTCCCACTGACCCACTTTTGTGGTCATTTATTGGACTAATAAATTATCATATCTTAACTTACAGAAATCTATCCTGAACATGAACTGTTATGTGAAATCTAGAACCTACCCATTCAAACAAAAAACCGACAAATATAATAATGTTAATCTAGGCATTGCGTTGTGAAGTTTTTACTTTCAAAGAGAATTTGTATTCAGGGTACCACTGACATGTTGCAAGCAGACCTTGATATGATCACAAAAATAAAAATGTGGTTTATAGTGTATACCTCATCCCCTTCATCCACGTACTCTATTTCTTCATGCATATTGTGAAAATTCCTTGGCCCTACCAAGTGACCTTCATGGGCCATGTTCTGAGATATCAGAAGCTCCAGTCTTTGAGTTTGGGCCTCCAATTTCTGAGAGAACTCCCGGTTTGAAGCCTGCATAATTAAGATTTGGATCAATAGAACAGCTATGTCTGATCATAGAAACAAACTTTTTCACAAACTCATAATTTTTCCACCCAAAAGTGATTGCAAAATTGCAAAATAAAATAATTATACAGGAACTCGTTCCATGTTTATGATGCAAAATAAGAAAACCAAAATAGCATTCCATAATGAAGCCCACTAAACTGCTCCATAATTGAACGAAGCCTTAAGATGTTCAAAAGCCATTATCTTTTAGAACTTGCTTCCCTGTCCTGATAAACAAGTCAACCACTTTTATTACATTACTTACCCTTAGCATGGCAGCTTCCGCTGATTCTACTCTTAGAGCCCTTGCAAGTGATTCTTTTTCCAAAGCCAACTGCATCCATATAACAACTTATTGAAATAAGAAAGTTCAAAAGCATTATTTTTTGTTGCAAGCTACTTAAATTAATAAGCTTTGGATGTTGCTTGAATAAAGGAAGTAATATCTTAATGTTTAAACTATAGAAGAACTAAACCAATTTCTTTTCTAGTTCTTTAATTTCATAAGATATGCAGTTTTGCACTCTCTTCTCGATTCTCAAACGTTGATAGCATGATCATGTCTCAATGTGAGTAATGTTTTTCTTAAGATGTAATGTGGTAGCTGCATCCTTGCATCGCCCACAAGACAATGCTATGGGTGAACTTTGAAGCCTTAAATTCCAAGCATCTGAAGGTTGCACTCACGTCCCCAAGTCCCCAATGGACTCTCCAACAGTTTGGGGACATTTCTAAGTGTCCAAAAGTCCCCGGAATGCGGGGACGCAGGGTACGTGAGCATTTTTGGGGGGGATGGGTCCCGTGCAACATATATATATATATATATATATATATATAGAGAGAGAGAGAGAGAGAGAGAGAAGATATGGTAGGGAAATGGAAAAGACTATATTTATCTTACCATATCTTATCCAGCATTTTCTGAAACTATGCTGTTTCTGTTTTCTCTCATACATATATAAGCAAGAAAATTCAGGAATTACCAGACATTGTGTATCACTGAGCAGTGCTTTCAAATATTGTTCTGACAATAATTATCAGGATTTCTCTCAAACATGCAAAGATAACAGCTGGAAATGTATTTTGGGAATCGAAAGGAACTAAAAAGGAAGACCTACCTTTTTCTGTATGCATACTAAGCCCAGTATTAGAAATTAGGATCAACACAACTTATATTACTGATCTCCAGGGGAAGTTTACTATCATGGTAAAAGGAAAATGACATTTGCCTCATCCAGGGAGAGCAAAATTTGTGTTGCTAGATGTTTTAAGCAAGTAGATGGTGAACAAATGACCTTTAAATTAAAAGTCTAGGAACAGAACAGGTACAATTTTTTCTAACTTGCACTAGATTTGCAAATCTGTAAGAGAAAATTAAACAATCAAACAAACAGCAAGAAAGCATGTCAAGATCTAGACATTAAGTATCAATAATAATACATTTTATGCTAACTGACCATAATACTTCCTTTAGGTATTTTGGGTTCTTCAAAAATTTGTCATGTTTTTGGGGCCAAAATATGTCTTTTTTTGGCCAGATACATTTCCTAAACCTTGAAACATTGAAGAAATCTGCTTGAAAGTTTGAAATGGCCTGGAAACGTCATTTCCAGAATATATCCTCAACTGCAACATAACCCCTCCACTCGAGTATCTGTCATGTTCAACAGTGTCTCAGGCACCTCTGACAGGCATTGCAGGTAACTAGTTTTACTGTTTACATACATTTCTGCATTGTTTTAGTCCTTTTTTACACAGGAGAATTCCTAAGCACTCCCTATTTCATTATTGATACTGGATGTACACTTGAGTCCCATTGACCTGTCTTTCGTCACTAGTGAACATTAATATAATTTCTTTCTATGTCTTCTTTCTTTCTGCATCCTCCATGAGGAGTATCATAAACCTAATATAGACAAGTTGATTATCTAAGCAAAATATCTAACCATACCTCTTCGATCAAAGAGTTGATGCTATCAACCATTCTCTTCTGATCACTGGGAATTGTAGTGGGCAGATGCAGCAGATCTGTTCTCTGGTCTGAATTCAGACTGTTTGTAGCTTCAGTAAAGGATGGCAAACTGAAGCTTGTGGAAGATGTGGCACCTCCTGATTGAGCATCTGACACTTCCTGAACATTAATAGATTGTAATAATGCTTCTGTTGTAGGTATTCTTGTGGGGACATCATCCTGTCTAGCCAAAAATAAGCCACCCATAGCTGGAAGATTTAATACTTCGATGCCTGCAAGAAGTTAGCAGTATTCAACATAGAATCAAAAGAACAAGGGTTCAGAAAGGATATTGAAATGATCCAAAAACCGTTTTCATCTTTACTTTGAAAATCCATTAGAAAGTTTTGAGAAAGAAAAGACACCTTGTGTACATTCACAGAAACAGGAGTAACAAAAACAAAATGAAACGTAAAGCAGAAGCCTACCAATATCTTCCGTTGAAGTACATGCATCCTTTAAATCTCTTGAATTTTTCGAATTTGAGTGTACATCAAAATTATCATTCACAGCTATCTTTCGAAGCTTAGACTGCAGTAACTTTTTCTCTGATGTCATATAAGTACTCACAAATTAATACTCATGTAGAAGACATCTCAATCAACTGATCAAAACATGAATTATCTTCAATAATAAAATGCAAAAAGGTTAAAAACTTCCAGTGCTTCAATGTGTATACCTTCCTGCAATGCATCAATAGTGGATCGTAAATCTGTGCGTTCCTTCTCCAGACTAGAACAATGTCGTCTGTGAGGTTAAAAGAACAAAATGTTTTCAATTAATTACAAAATGTTTTCAAAGAAAATGTTGGAATTATGGGTGTAATCTTCACATGTAGCAATAGCACAATCATGAATCAATAATGTATTTGTAATCATGGCTAAGGCCATCCCTTGAGAGAAGATTGAGGGTGTAAAAAATTCATCTCTCCCTGTGAGGATATTGATGGTGTCCTATATTCATCTCTCGAGAGAGGAGATTGATGGTGTGCAAATTTCATCCCTCCCTGTGAGGAGATTGATGGTGTAGTATTTTCATCTCTCCATGAGACGAGATTGATGGTGTATTCTTTTCATCTCTCCATGGGAGGAGATTGATGATGTATTGTTTTCATCTCTCCCTTTGTGAGGAGATTAATGGTATTTTCATCTCTCTTGTTGTGAGACCTGTGGTATGGTTGGGGAGTTTGATGGTGTGATCCCTTCCTTGAATATTCCAAGAGACCTATGATTTGGGCGGGAAGGATGAGTCATCTCTGTGAGATATTGGACTGTGTTATGGCCTCATGAACAATGTCGTTTGCTTTGATGCTATTAGCTTTCCTTATGTTAAGACTGATCTCTCCCTTTAGTGTTCCATGAGACCTCTAATATGGTTGGGGAGATTGATCGAGAGAAAGAGAGAATGAAAAGTACCACCCTGGCTAAGTAGCCAAGGTCGGTATTTTCATCATAAAAAGAAATTAGAAAAATTTGAATTTAATTTTGCCTCCTTAAAATGACAAATCGGCTCCACTAAAAGTCATGTCAGTTGGGCCCCTAGAGGCACCCATTCGACCCCCTATGATGACTATATA
Organism: Pinus tabuliformis; assembly: GCA_031772625.1. NCBI lineage: Eukaryota > Viridiplantae > Streptophyta > Pinopsida > Pinales > Pinaceae > Pinus > Pinus tabuliformis. The sequence goes on from CM062818.1 coordinate 2,060,451,877, forward strand.
TATGTGTGACAATTGCTCCTCATTTGGGCAATTTGTGGAGCATCTTTTCTCTCTGTTTTCTGCGAGCTACAGAAGGACAAGAAGGATGAAATAAGGAGGCTTGTCTATTAATATTGATCTGTTATCTGTTAGGAAATTTGTTTCTAGTCTCCCATACTGGAAAAACAACAAAATGGTTGCACTGTGATAGTACAAATGCTACAAGGAATTAGAGACTAGTAGTATATTGTTAGTATAATGTTTTTTCAGAAGCGCTTATGGAAGATATTGTCCGAAAAAAAATAAAATGAATGCTTTCAATGTTTATCAAGAGTTAAAACCTACAAACTAGACAATGAAGACAATGTATATCACTATTGAAATATTAGAATTCTATCAATTTGGGCTGAATAACTTCCAATCCCACAACAAAACAAACGTATTGAAATATTGAATAAGAATTAAATTTGATTAGATAATAATGTTCACTAAAACAAATATATAGAGCAAATAAAATAATAACTACATTGGAGTATTCTTATATTGAAGAAATACCTATTGGAAGTAAGGTCCCCATTTAACGTCTCAAGTTGTCTCTCCAACTTCAACTCATTTGATCTTAACCTGAGTGCCTGTCTAAGTCATTTCAAAGGTAAGCAATTACAATGTCCCAAAAACATCCCAGTAAGATGGAAAATAATTGCAGACTAAAACACTCACATATTCATCGCAAAGCATTTCAAACCTTCAAGAACAAGAGAGAAATATAAGACATAAATGCCCTGTTGTTTAAAATGTTAGTGTGATTAATTAACTAATGGTCATCTAGTACATATGTACTTACGTTATATTAACTTAATTGTAATGCACTGGGTTATTAATAAAGTACTTAGGTGATAGTTAAATAACAAAAAAAAGAGACGTTATGTAACCTCTCGCTGGCATCTCTCACGTATTGGAAAAAAAGAACATTTGAAGTATGGAATGATTTAAAAATAAATGATTCATATATTTTCTCTCGCCTATTTTCCCCATCTTTTCTTCTGTGTGTAACTATGATATAAAATAAGAAGGAAGACACCAATATTCAACAGAAATCCTGCAGTTATGGAATTTTATAAAGCAAATGTAAAATTTTCCATTCTAAAGTAGGTAATTCTGCATTGGTAGAAATCTAGTTGAGCCGAGAGGCTCACTCTACAATCCAGTATGAAGGTGATGTGTAAGTTTGTCCATGCTCAACTTGGAGTTGACACATGTACCTTAAAAAAAATTAAATGAAAAAACATTTTCGGCTATAATAAAAACATAAATGATTATACATATTTGCTTTGTTTTAATTAAAAGCATTATAAAACATTAATAATCATATTTTCATTGTGCTCACTTGATATTTCACTTTCACTCTTCAAGTAATAAATAAAATATTTCAATGTCTATGTTAAATAACATAAGTTTATTTAATTTTATATAATTTTACAGAGATAAAGCCACTAAAAAACAAATTATATTTCTCTTATAAATATTTCAATATAGAACTTTAACAAATTATTTGAATATCCATATTGACTAATATGTTTCAATATGAAGTCTATATATATATATATATATATATATATAGAGAGAGAGAGAGAGAGAGAGAGACAGTATATATGTGTGTGTGTGTGTTAATGCTTAAAGAAAAAATAATTAAAGGTATAATAATTTGGTTACTTCTTAATAAGAGGAAAATTTGTAGCTCATTTAATTTTTAATATAAAATATTAATAACAATAAATTATTCAAAAATACAATTTAAACAATGAAAAAATTCACATTATCTATATAGAAAAAGAGAAAACCACTATAGATCTATCTTAATCATGAATTTATCAAGCACTGAAAGGGATTAAAACTCTTTACGTGTAAATCTTTTTTCCAGTTTTGCATTCTAAAAAGAGGTTTGCATATGATGAGATTTGATCCCTCTCAGCTCTTGGTAGATCCATGGTTAAGATGGATCTATACTGGTACTTTAATTATCTCTCATCTCTTACATATTGAAAAGAAACATTTGAAGTATGGAATGATTAATAAGTATATTTTTTCTCTCACCTATTTTACCCATCTTTTCTTCTGTGTGTAACTCTGATATAAAATAGGAAGGAAGATACTAATATTCAACAGTAGTCCTGATGTTGTGGAATTTTATAAAATAAATGTAAAGAAAGTTCCATTCTAAAGGAGGTAATCCTACATTGGTAGAAATTAATTACAACCATTAGAAAGGAACCCATTCGATAAAGAATTACTTTCAGTTTCAACCCACTTGATAAATAATGTGTAATAATGCATAAACTCAACAAAATATTCCTATCAAGTCTCAGGCTCATATGTTGTTAAATTTCCAATACCAGTCCAGATTTATGTATACCTCAACAATTTTCATTCTCATAAAATTATTAAATAAAATTCTAAATTATTATGAAAAAATCCATTGGTATTTAACTTCTGAAATAAAATATTTGCAACGGAAAAATAAAATCAGAGAGATCAATCACATCACAACAGTAAGTATACACCCATAACAATTTTCCTTCATTAAATTCCTCGGTAAAATCTAGGCCTAGACACACAGACAAAAATACACAGAAAAGTGCGTTGTTGGAACCTATAACTCGGCCCAGGGAATTCATCCCACCAGAAAACCAGCTTTGTGAAGAATTCTTCCCTAGAGAAACTCAGCCTCCACCACCAACAAATCAACCCTCTCCTTTCCTCCCTGTATGACCCATGCTCACTCAAGAAAAATCGGCCCACTGGATAAAACGGCCTCTCCAAAACTCAGCCTCCTCTACGCTTTAGCTACTTAACCTCTCAATTTCCTAAACTCGGGCTCCTAGAAATACTCCCAAAATTTCCTTGCCCTATTCCTCTGATCTCTTCAATATCGCTGAGCCTTTCACTCTAGAGAAAATCACTTCCTCCATTTGTATGTCTTCACCTCTCCCTTAAGCTTATTTTATAACTTCATTAAGTCAAATCCAACCCTAATCTCCTAAGTGATTGACAGTCGAGATTACATCTCGCCTCACTTAAGATCAACAGTTGAGATCATATTTAATTCACTTAAATAATTTTATTATTTATCCTTAGTACTTTGGCTTAATAGTCCACAATAACTAATTGACTTTAATTAGTGTATTTTTCCTAAGTTAGACTTAAAAAGGAAGTCATAAATCACTTACTCAACCAAACGAGTACCTAAAGAGGCAATCAACTATCTCCTACATGCTAAGACACCAAGCTCATGTAGAAGACCTTTCAAAGTTACCAAGAACTTCAACACTCCCTCCTAGCAAGGAAGGGATTCTTCACCACCACCAGCTTGTCCTTATAAAACACGAACTTCCCTTTCACTGGAGGCTTGGTGAGAATATCTGCCACCTGCTCCTCTATGGAAATGTACTACAATCTCATAACACCTCTCTAGACCGTCTCTTATGAGGTGATATATGATGTCTATATGTTTGGATTTGTCATGAAACACAAGATTTTCAAAGAGCTTAATGCAACTCGAATTATCATAGTGAATCACAGCGGGATCCAACTCAAGACTAAATAACCCTATGAGCATCTTGCCAAGCCATATGGCTTGACACCTCGCCAGACGTTCTACCATATATTCTTCCTTTGCTAAGCTAAGTGCACTCGACTATTACTTCCTACTACACCACAAGATCACAGTTGATCCAAAGCTAAAATAACATCAAGACGTCGATTTTTGTCTACAACACTCCCATCCCAATCAGAATTTGTGTACCCCTGCAACTCTACTCCACCAACTCCAACGTATCTCAATCCAAAGTCCATTGTACCTTGCAGTTATCTCAGCACATGCATTGTTTCCACCAAGTGAACCTATCTTGGCTCCACCATGAGTTGGTTGAGAATGTTCACAGCAAAACAAATATTCGACCTAGTGTTGACCAAATACATCAAGGACCCAATCTACTACCTATACAATGTGGGATCCACCAAATCTCCCTTAGAAGCACTTAGCTTCTTCAAGTTGGTGACCATAGGTGTAGACATCGACCGAAATCCTCCATCCAAAATCTCCTTAGCATCTCAACTGCATACTTGCCCCGCCTTAGGAAAATCTCTCATTGCTGCTCCCACACCTCCAATCCCAAAAATTAATGCATCAAGCCAATGTCCTTCATCTCAAACTCCGAAGAAAGGTCCTCCTTACACATCCTTATGAGCTTCTTCGATCTCATCAAGAAGAGATCATCCACATAAAGGACCAATGTTGAAAATAGTGTAGCATGGTAGGTACTCCCACAAATCATGGGTATTTGACAAGGAGATTGTTAAGCCAACAAATCCAAAGGAGTTGAATGTTTGAAGAGTTTGATGCGAAGGCCAAGTTGATCATTCTTGATGGAGTTAAGGATCACCTAATACCTCATCTCACCAGGAAGAACATTGCACGTGATATGTGGAAGGCTCTTCAGGATTTGTTCTAGAATAAGAATGAGAACCGGTTGATGGTATTGAGAGAGAAGCTTAAGAGCACCAAGATGATGGATGGCAAGAATGTGGCTTCATATCTCACGAGGGTTTCTCAAGTTCGTGATGAGCTTGTTGCCATTGGTGATAACCTTCCAGAATTTGAATTAGTGAGGACTGCCTTGAAGTGATTCACCAAGGAATGGAAGCCATTTATCAAAGGAATAGTTGATCGAGACAAGTTGCTAGATTGGAACAAGTTATGGGAAGATTTCATCCAAGAGGAACTTTGGGACGAGGATCTTCATAAGAAGAATTTTGATGGAGAGAATTTGCTTCTCACTAGTAAGATGAATGGCAAAGGGAAGTTCGACAATGGCAAGAAGAAGGATTTGAGCAAAGTGAAGTGATTCCCTTGTGGCGAGTTTGGTCATTATGCAAGTAAGTGTTTGCGTCCAAAGGAAGGAGATAATGAAGAAAGAGATTGCAATGGCTGCTACATCTACAATTGAGCAGGATGATTTTGTGAGAAGGTTCAAAGAGGATTTTGCTCTAGTCTCTCATTTCCCTGAGGGCACCATCGATGAGGGTGCATGGTTCATTAATAGCGGAGCATCGAAACATATGACTGGATCGCAGAAAGTATTTGAGATCTAACTGAATGGGACTCTAAATTGTACATGGATGTTAGCGATAAGAATCAAAAGATTGTCAAAGGGTCAAGTGTGGTGCCATTCAGGATGGAGTTAGGAGGGTTGCTACAAGTTCAGGATGTATTGTGGGTACCGAAGCTCAAGTGCAGCATGTTGTCTGTCTTAGCGAGTGAGACTAAGGGGTTTGAAGTATTGTTCCAAGATGGAAAGTTGATGCTCAAGCCCAGAGGCTCCAACTCCATGGGAGCAGTTATTGGAGTTAAATAGAATGGTCTATACAAGTTGAAGAGCAAGCCTATAGATCAAGGGAAGAAGGAGGTTTTTGAGACTCAGAGGGAGTCAAGTGAGAGTCAGAGTTTGTAGAGTCAGAGGAAGATTTCACAACCCAAGAAGAGTGCATGGTTAGTAGGAATAAAGAAGACTTCTATAGTTGGCAAGAAGGAACCTTGGAATGGCTTGAAGGTCTATCAAGAGGAGGAGAAGTGAGAGGCTTCTAATGGCAGGGACACTTTCGAGGAGAGTGTTGTTCATATTGTAGGTTATGTAGCAATGATGGATGCCATGAATGGAGATTGTGTTCTTCATGAGTTACTTCTATTGAATGGAAGAAACTCCCTCACTAAGAGGGAGTGTTGAAAATAGTGTAGCTTGGGAGGTACTCCCACAAATCATGGGTACTTGATTTGTGAGGAGGTTACCCACAAAATGAAGGATTGTGGGAAAAGTACCTAAGTCTTGGTTTCTAACCCCAAGTGGGTGGGTTTAGGACAACAAAATATTTTTTATTAAGGATATTATCAATGTTCCACGGGGACTCGCCCCCCCCCTTAGGGGTCTAGTTTCCTCGCTCCCCCGCGCTCCGGGGACTTGGGGACGAGTAGGGGACGTTTCCCCACGCTCCCAAAATGGAGGAAATTCAGGGGGACGTGCCAGGGAAACGTTTCCCTTCCCTGAGGGGACGTTTCCCCACGCTCCCAAAAAAATGGCCTTGCTTATAGTTTATGATTTAATAGACCTAAAGTGGTACAAAGCTACTCATGTTCTGTATGGGGATAACGTCTTGTGCTGTCTTTTGGTTTCAACAAGCGTTATTTTAGAGGGTCAGTATCATGGAAATTTGTTGGACCATATAGCACGTACATGAATTTTCCCTTTTAAAACTTCTCCTTTTTTTCTCAAGTGATGGCTGGATTACAGTGGGGAGATAACTGGAGTGACAAGCAAAGAATATGAGACATTCAGTTTGTGTTTTTAATTTGCATGACATTTGACATACAAACTATGGAAGCAACACCTATGTCATGTGGGAAATAATTGGGTGGACTATAGACTAACATGCGTTTATTGCAAGCATGACAAAATACTATGGGCAGCAAGAAATCTCAGGAACTGTCATTATATATGAATTTATACAGTTACAAAATTTACACAGACCACAGTTGCTCAGCTTGAATTCTCAGGTCTGAAAATTATTTTCACCCCTGAAATACACTGCTAGTTTGAAGTTTGAACTGCATGGCATTGCTCTAATAAGGTAGACAAATTATCCATGCCATCGTTGGTCGCCCAAGTTGGTTTGCAGATGGTCATCCTGCAGTCAATGTCATTTGATAGTAAACTGTCAGAAACTCTTTCATGTGATCTTCTCATCTCTCCTGGAACTAAAACTCTTCTTTCGGCATATGGTGTACTGTCTATATTATATATAATATAACAAACTTTCTAGCTTTTGGATCCAATACAGCTGGACAACCCATTGTAGTTGCCCCTTCTACTGCCAATGCAGTGTTGCTGATCTGTTCATTTACCTTTTCACAGAATTCAGTGGCTACCTTATCAAGCTGAAGCTCTCCCTCTGTCTGACCAAAATCTAAATTAGAATTTGACCAAGCTGAATTAGAATTTTAAATTTATTATTTTATATGATATTATAAATTTGGATAATGTCAAATGATATTCATATCAATGATCATGCTTTAAAGCTTTTCAATTCAAACCAAATTGTCATAGTGGACTCAATTAATAAATTATATTTTATATTTATAAATTTTTAAGACCCTGACGCTCCCCCACGTTTCCTAAAAAATGGTAGGGAGCTTTTGCATAGGTCGCTCCTGCGCCCCCTCGCTCCCTCGCCCCCTCGTCCCGGAACCTTGGTGGAACATTGGATATTATTATTGTTTGAGTATGGAGGCTGAAGCCGATTGGGAGCCAAGTGACATGAAAAACAAGCTAAGAGGAGTCGTAGATCAGCAAGCGGAGGACGATTTTTCTGTGATTGTAAGAGGGTTCTATCCTATGAAGGAGGTCAAGTATCCTCCTAAGGTTTGGTTTGTTGGACAATGGAGAGAAGGTTGGACATTAGTATTTTTGTTTGCTATTTAGAAGGTATTTGTGGTCAAGTTTGCTCTGCCCTAGGAGGGGCCAAAGCCCGAGAAGGAGGACTCATACCTCATAATTTCTGAGCAGAAGTATAAAAGGAGGGCCACAAGTAGATCAGTGAAGGTTGTAGGTAGAAGACTATAGGCGCAGCCCATCTGAGATAAGTCGCGAGCAAGAAGAGGTGGGGGAGAGACGTCAAAGGCCTGTGGAGAGGCCAGCGAGGCAACGAAGAAGGGTTGTTGCTCATGTTAAGGGTTGTTGTTTTGAGAGAGAAGGGTTGTTGAGTTGTAATTGTGAAGTATGTTCAGTAATGGAGGTTTGAACATGTTTACAAGCTGATGTAAAGTACAATGACTAAATGAAGTGTCAACTATGAATCATTGTACATACAGGGCATAAAAGAAACTATTCCCTATGACATTTGTCGCCAAAGGACTGTTAGGATAGAAGTCAAAGGGATTTCATGTTTCATGGATAACAAGACTCAAAGGGTTGATTGAAAGGGAGCTCAACCAACAAGTAAGTTGTGAGTTTTTCCTTTGATTTGTTGGGTAGATTGAAGGTCTTACGAAGTAGACCTCAAGCCCTAGTTGCATATTGTGTATATTGTGTCGTGTATCAGGGTTTGTAAAGGGCCATGATCCCTGGTACAGGAGCCCTATGATTGTTTTTTGAAGGACTAATATAACAAGTTTTGGGCCAAATATTATTGTGTAATTTATTGTTTGATTGTTGTTATATTTCCGCCATGCAAAGTTGTTTTGGTTCAACACTGCTAGTGTCTTTGTGTGCTAAGTCTAGCCATACACCAAACCTAGGGTGTAAGGAATTTCAACAACCAAGATAAGGGGTTCACCCTCAACAAGTACATAATACAAGTTGGAGTTTGCTTCACTCTTGGTGAAACACAAACCAAGAAGATGTCCATCAATCTTGTCATACCATGCATGTGGAGCTTACTTCAGCTCATAAAGGGCCTTCTTCATCCTACATACATGATACTCTCTCCCATGCACCTAAAGCCTTGAGGTTACTCAATATACACCTCTTCCTCAATCACCCTATTGAGAAAGGCAGTCTTCACATCCATCTGATGTATCCTCCACTTCATCTACAAAGCAATAGAGATGACCGCCCTAATAGATGCATATCTAGCGACATGAGCATCCTCATAGTCCAGTCCCTCCATCTGGGAGAAACCTCTCACCACAAACCTTGCTTTGTACTTCTCGACACTACCATCAGCTACATGCCTGATTTTGAAAATCCATCAAGTGACCATTAACTCCTCATTAGGCACTGACACTATGTCCCACACATCACTCCTCATAATGGAGTTATAGTAACTCCACCATGGCAACCCTCCAGACTTACTCATCTACAGCCTCCTTAAAAGTGGGAGGCTCGAACTCACTGATGCTACTCGATAAGGCCAAATGGCTAGAAAATCTCACTAGTGGTCTACTCTGCTTGAAAGTGTTACTATGTGCCTCCACATGCTCCTCAACATCTATCAAGGTTTGTTTGACCCATCTCAGCCTCCTCCTAGTAAAGCTCAAAGGAACATCTCGCTCCTCCAGATCTACAAGTTGTGTCCCTTTTGCTAGTGTTGTTGGTCCCTGCTCAACCTTAGGAGCCTCTTGCTCTTGATCCTCTACCCCTGTTGGCTTCATATCATGAGAACTCCCAAAGGTGATGCCCTCCTTGAATATAACATCCCAACTAATGATGCTTGCTCTCATGATATGAAGCCCAAAGGGGTAGAGGATCAAGAGCAAAAGGCTCCTAAGGTGATGGCCTACTAGAATATAACTCCTTTGTCCTAGAATGTAGACCTTGTATGCCTTTGAGACCTCAATATAGCCAACAAAAATGCCCTTCTCTAATGAGGGCTCTAACTTGTCCTCTTCTCTATAGGAATGCAGACATAATCTAGACAGCCGAAGATATGCAGATGACGCACCTTCGGTCTCACTCTTGTAAACATCTCCTCAGGAGTCTTGTCCTCCAATATTCTATGAGGAATCATGTTCTACAAATAAATAATTGTATTGCAAGGCTCCGCTCACAAAAACGTAGGAAAGCCTTAACCATAGCTCATTGCCTTTGTTGCTCCCACTATGGTCTTGTTCTTCCTTTCGGCAACCCCATTCTATTGAAAGTTGTAAGGCCCTATCAGTTCCTTCTTGATACTCGCCTCCCTACAGAAAGCTCGAAACTCATTAAAGGTATACTCGCCCCAAATATCAGATCTTAATACCTTAATCTTCTTCCCAATCTGGTACTCCACAAGAGCTTTGAACTCTTGAAACCAATCAAAGACCTCACCCTTGGTCTTCAGGAAGTAGATCCAAGTTTTCTCGAAATAGTCACCTATGAATATCACAAAGTAGCTAGACCTTGTGATTGATTCCACTGACATAGGACCACATATATCTGAATGCACCAAGCCCAACATCCCCTTTGACCTAGTCTCACTATGAGGAAATGTTGCCTTGACATGCTTTCCAAGCGCACACCCTTTGCACACTCTCTCCCGCTCCACCCTAATATCTGGAAAACCTGTAACCACCCTTCGTAACACAGGAAGAGCCTTGTAGTGTAGGTGTCCATCCTCCTATGCCAAAGCTGACTCTAGCTATCACTCTGATGTACAAGAGCCTTCAACAGTTTCCCTCTCAATAGATATAGATGGTTCTCCCTACTCCCAATTACTCGACTTGTGTTGGGATCAACTCTTTTCAGCCTAACAGCTACTTCACCTCCCGTGAAGTTGACCTCTAGTCCTCTATCCTCCATGGCCAAAACTGAAAGGAGATTCTTTTCCAACCTTGGTACAAACATCACTTTGTTCACCTCAGTAATACCCCTGATTCCATCTGAAACTCAATGTTTCCAATGCCCTATATCGCATACTTGGCGTTGTCTCCACACTCCACATGTAAGTATCTAGGCTCTTTAGCCATGTTGGTGAAAATATCTCAAGATCTCATGATGTGACGACATGCTCCACTGTCCACAAACCACACCCCTCTCGTAACGATGCCAGAAAGGCATGACACAAAGGCAAAATTCTTCTCAAACTTCTCAGCCAACTCATCCATCTGTGTTGTGGTCCTCGTAGATATCTTTCCCTTGCCCTTCTTCCTATTTGGACATTGTCCAACAAAGTGTTTGAACTTGCAACATGCAAAACATTTCACTTTGTTCGTGTCCTTCTCCCTTTTACTTTGTGAAGATCCTCCTCCACCCTGGTTCTGCCTGGCCTTCCCTTTTCCCTTCATCACTTGCATAGCAAGAGCAATTTCCTCATCCCCACCACCACTCCTACATTGTCCACCAATTATTGAACTCTCCCAAATTTATTTCTGGATCAATTCATCCCACAACCGGCTCCAAACAAGAAGTTATTGTCTAGAAAGGATCCCCTCCACAAAGGTGGTCCATTACTTAGTGCATCCCTTCAAAGTGACCTTCACTAGTACTGAATCATTCACATCTTCTCTTGTTGAGATTTCAATAGGGCAATAAATATGTTAATTCTCTTTAACTTGATAACTGTTTGTGTTACCTTTTTCCTTATTATCTTTCTTCCTTATTATTACAGTGTGAAATACATCAAACAACTACCAACACAACAACAGCGACACAGTATATAGGTTGCAAGCCAGGGCCAAAACCCCTCCTCTTGAGGGGAAAACCTTAAATTTCTTCTCTTCTTATAGATCCTTTAATTGACGAATACCATGACTTAATGACTCAAACAAATACCCTCCAAGATCAAGATCAACTTGGCCTCCCGTTGCAATGACCCGGCCTTCCACTGTAGATCCAAAATTCTCTCTCTAGGCAACTATTGCAATTGTTGTTGCTCCTCTTAGAGACTTCGATATCCCTCATATAGTCTTCTCTTCCCTTTGCTTGCCTTTCCTTGAGACTTAGGGCTAATGAGATGCCCTAAGTGACCTTCGCTTGCCTTTCCTTCTCTCTTTCCTTCAAGATCGAACCAGAGATAGTTCCAGCGCAGAAACCCTAACTTTGACTTTCACAAGAGAGAGAGAACTAGCCCAAGTACTTTGACTTGTTCGACTTCCTCTTTGTACCTTCTTCTTCGACCTTTCTTCTTCCTCTTCTTCGCATAGAATAAGATGAGTGAGTGTGTCTAATGGAGGACGAGTTCCTCTCTATATATAGGCTCTTCCAAGGGTAGACATGGCTCTTCATGTAGGTCGACTTGACAGCTCCTTAGGCCGACTTGATCTTGGTTGTATTTTGACACTTTAAAGACAAAAAAATTTTTTTTCTTTACAAGATACAATGTGCCCATAGGGACTTCGATATAAGACAATGACTCTTAAACCTAGGACAAACCCTATAAGCACTCAATGGGTGCTTGACCTATAAAATAAAAGAACTTGAGCATGAATCCCATGCTCCAATAATAATTTCTTTTCATTTTAGTATTTACAAGAGTACATTTGATACTTATGAAGACTGAACCTAGTTACACATTTTTCAACACGCCCTCTTAACTATGGAGGTATTCATAAGAGGTACATGGTCGTTCTCAATCTGAAGAGATCTCCTAAAAAGAATCGGATTGGTAACCCATCTACCTAGCATCATTTAAACCAGCGTTTTTATATAGCAAGGCCTTGACTAACAGCTCTATCCACATGATCAAAGCACAATGCTGGCGAGACTAATGATTCATAAACACCATAACCATTGTCTCTCAAGGTACATACTCCACCCAGGTGTTCATCGAGTATGACCTTCCTTTGGACTATTCTTATCTTGGATAGCTAGTCCTCAAAGAATATCGGTCAAAGACTACTCTCTTCGTGAATGCCCTACCACATTCTCAAAGAGCATCGAATGCCAGATGGTTACCCAATCCTCCATTCTTTCTTCCCAAATAAAAACAATAATGTAGTGTCTATCTCTCCCTATCAATTAGGGAGGATATATCGACCAAACCAATCTCATCTCTTAAATATACAAGCTTCTTGTTTGGAAGTGACTTTGTCAATATGTCAGCTACCTGCTCATCAGTGAAGATATAATGTAGCTGCAGCACACCATTTTGTACTAGCTCTCGGATATAGTGATTACTTGTGGTTTATATGCTGTCTTTCCATGAAACACTGAATCTTCAAACAAACGTATACAGTTGGTGTTATCACAAAGTATCACTGTAGGGTTCATCGGTCCTTCAAACAGGTCAGATAACAGCTTCCTTAACCATATTGCTTCTCTGCTTACTTCACAGGTTGCAACATATTCAGCTTCAGCACTGCTCAAAGCAACTGTGTCTTGCTTTCTGCTCATCCATGAGACCATGGAGGATCCCAAACTAAAACATCCTCCCGTAGTGCTTCTTCCATCTTGCTCACTGCCTCCCCAATCGGAATCTGTATATCCAATCAATTGGGCATCATTCCTTCTATCATACTTTAGACACTAGTGGATGGTTCCTTGCAAATATCTCAAAATATGTTTTGCTGCTACCCAATGATCATGCTTCGGCTCCACTTGGAATTGACTGAGAACATTCACTACAAAGTATATGTCTGGTCGAGCATTCACCAAGTACATCAATGAGCCAGTGAGTTGCCTATACTTGGAAGAATCCACAGGGCTAGATTCAGAACTCCTTAGTCTCTTCAAGTTTGTGATCATTGGAGTAGTCATAAGTTTGCATGTTGATTTTTGGCTAGCATCAAATGTGCTCTAGCTCTGAAATTTTGTGGAGGGGCTAGAACACATGAGAGCTCCAAGACCTAGAAATCGTTTGGAGAAATTCCACCCGAAGTGCATGTTATTCAAATAATTAATTATTTTTAATGGTGCCTACATTAAAATTTAGGAAATCAAAATATTTAAAGTGAATTAATGTAAATATGGGTGAGAAGCTTCTAAGAGACAAGGATCAAGTCTAATTTAATCTTAGTCGTTGACTAGAGATTAGATCACGGTCGTTGATATTTCAACAGAAAAAAGTATAAATGAAGACTTGAAAGTCATTTGGAAACACACCAGGCAAATACTCCGTAACCCGAGGGAAGTTGATTTCAGAGGGAGAGTTGCAGGGTGAAGGAAGAGGAGGGTATCAACATCAGTCGGGACTGAGGAGGAGGGACCCAATGCATCAGAGGGACAGCGCAAAGGGGCAGCTCAGAGAGGTGGCGCAGCAAAGGACGTAGTCCTCACGCAGAGATGGCACGGAGGTGACGCAGTGGAGGCTGGAGGGTCTCTTGAGTGTCAGAATTTCTCCAGAGGTTGGAAGAAAAGTATCTCAGGTGTTTCCACAAAGGTTTCTCTATGTTCTGCAAATCATTCATTGTAAAGAGATTGTTGCTGAAGAATATTAATTGAACCCTCATCTGTTGCACTGGTTTTCCCGCATTGGGTTTTTCTAGGGACTATTGTCCAAAAACAATTGTGTTTATGTGATTGATTCTTGTGCTTGTATTTCACTATTTTTTTCTCTGTGCTATTATGTGACAACTGCAGTAGAATTTACTTTGATGTTTACTTAAGGGTTTTGTAATTAACTTATTGTGTAAAATAAGTAGGAGAAATAAATTAGTTACTGCAGTAGAATTTATGTTAGAAAAATTCACATTGCAGCCCATCATGTCAAACCTTTTCAATATCTCGATCATGTACTTTCGTTGACCCAAATAAACTTCATTAGGTCCTTGACATACTTCTAGTCCCAAACAATAATGCATCAGCCCAAGATCCTTCATGTCAAATTCTGTTGCTAGGTGCTTCTTACATTCTTCAATTCGACCTTCTCCACCTGTCAAGAGAAGATCATCTACATACAAAAGAATGATTACAAGTTCACTATCTACAACCTTAATGCAAAGGTTTGAATCAACAGATCTTTTTGTGAAGCCTATTCTTTGAAGTTATGCATCCATTCTAGCATACCATGCCCTTGGTGCTTGCTTGAGGCCACATAATGCTTTCTTTAGTCTACAAACATATGCCTTTCTATCTTTAAATTTGAATCCCAAGGGTTGCTCTATGTAGACTTCTTCATCTATTGTGCCATTTAAGAGCCCAGTCTTGACATCCATTTGGTGGATGTTCTATCCCATCGATGCTGCCAGAGAGACTACTGATCGAATCGTTGTATATCTTGTTGTTGGAGCAAATGTCTCTTCATAGTCGATGCCTTAAAGTTGAGAGAAGCCTCTAGCCACAAATCTTGCTTTATATTTATCTATACTTCCATTAGTTGCACGTTTGATCTTATAGATCCACTTGGAAGTAACCACAGATTTGTCTTCGGGCCTAGGTACGATCTCCCAGACTCCATTCTTCATTATAGATTGATACTCTTCATTCATGGCATCCTTCCATTCTTGATTATTTACAACCTTTTAAAAGGAGGATGGTTTTGCTTCTATCATTTTTGTCATGTATGTAGCATATCCAGAATATCTCTTGGGTTTCTTTCTCTCCCTAAATGAGCTTGTCGCTGCTCCATGACCTTCTGCATCAAGTAGTGTAGATTTCAACCAATTAGGTCTTTTCCTTGTTTAAGGGATGACCACAGGTTGAATAGGTTCACAAGGACCTTCTTCTTCATGGTCTAACTCTTCTTTCCCTTGGTCAACTTCTTCCTCAAATATCGGAAGTTCTTCATCATTAGAGACTATGGAAAGTTCCTTTGATTTCTTGAATGTTACGCTCTCATCAAATATGACATCACGACTAACTTCTATGTGATTTCCATCTTTCATGTAGATCCTATAAGCTTTTGATGAGTTGCTATACCCAACAAATGTTCCCTTCATGCCAAAAGGATCCAGCTTCTTTCTTTTGTCCTTTGGTATATGGATATATACAGGACATCCAAAGATCCAGAGATGATCTACGGATGGCTTCTTTCCAATGAACGCTTCCTTCGGAGTTTTGTTGTCTAGAGATTTGTGGGGACTTCGATTCTAAATGTAGACAGTTGTCTTTGTGGCTTCTCCCCACAAAAACTTAGGTAGATCCTGATCGTGTAACATTGCTTTTACACTTTCTTCAATGGATCTATTTTTTCTTTCTGCAACTCCATTTTGTTCGGGATTATATGGGACTAATAGCTCCCTCTTAATCCCAGACTCCTTATAGAATGTTATAATCTCTTTCGATATATATTCTCCTCCATTATCAGATCTTAGTATCTTGATTCTTCTTTCTGTAAGGTTCTCCACTTCATCTTTGAATTCTTGAAATTTTGTAAATATTTCGTCCTTGGTTTTCATTAAGTAAATGCAGGTCTTTCTTGGATGATCATCTATAAATGTGACATAATATAGATGACCTCCAAATGATTTAGGAGTCATATGACCACACACATCAGAGTGAATGAGATCCAAGATTTCTTTTGACCGTGAAGCACTACTTCCAAATGGTCTCTTCATATTCTTACCCAATGCACATCCCTTACAGACACCTTCATGATCCTCTTTCAGATTAGGATTTCCATCTACTATGGAACTTAGAGTTGGAAGGATTTTGAAATGTAGATGACCAAATCTTCGATGCCAAAGTTCACATGGGCTAATTTCAATGTGAACTAGGGCTTGGGCCATAGGAGATATCAGTCTGTAGAGTCTTCCTTCTCGAATGCCAATAACTTTGGCTTGATCTATATTTGAGTCATTTCCCCAAACAATGACCTTTCCATCGATGAAGGCTATTCTATCCCCATTATCTTCTAGACTTGAAATAGAAAGTAAATTCTTGTGCAAACTTGGAACAAATAGAATGTTGTTGAGGTGAATGTTGCTTCTGTCTTCCAGCTTTATGGAGGTTGATCTAATGCCTTTCACGAGATAGCTCTTGTTGTCTCCAAGTTCCACTGAATAAGCGGATTTTCCTTTTGATAAGGTCTTCAATCGATTGGAATGGCCAGTCATGTGCCTTGATGCACCATTGTCAATTACCCAAATGTCTTCATCTTGAAATGTGCCAGAGAGAGCCGAGAAGAGACCTTCATCCATTTATTTGATTGATACTTTCTTTGTAGAAAATAAGATATGTTGCACGAAACTTCTAGGAACCTGACGTTTCGGGACGTACTCGTACCCGAAACTCGACCGAAACTTTACCATTATTTAATCATCTATGAGAGTTAATATAGACTTGGTTTTCCTTCTAAATTGTCATCTATGGGTCTTGTTCCCTTTTTTCTTGAAAGATAATGTGTTATTCACTTAAATATATATATATATATATATATATAAACATATATGGTGTTTCAACCAATGTTTCCATTTTTGGGAGGTGACGTTTCTAAACGTACCCGTTTCGGAAACTTCGAAACGTTTCGACGTTTTGTGCAACTTATAAAATAAGAGATTCCATGCTTCCTTAATACCTTTCTTGAGATGGCTTGCAATATTCTTGATGAACTTCTTCACTGTAGAGGAGACCTTCATGATGCCCTTGGATAACCTTAGCTCTGATACCATGTTGAGAATTCAATAGGGCAGTAAATATGTTAATTCTCTTTAACTTGATAACTGTTTGTGTTAACTTTTTCCTTATTAGCTTTCTTCCTTATTATTACAGTGTGAAATACATCAAATAGCTACCAAAACAAAAAGATCAATGATACAGTATATAGGCTACAATCCAGGGCCAAAACCCCTCCTCTTGAGCGAAAAACCCTTAAATCTCTTCTCTTCTTATAGATTCTTCAATTGACGAATACCATGACCTAGTGACTCAGACAAATACCCTCCAAGATCAAGATCAACTCGGCCTCCTATTGCAATGACTTCGACCTTCCATTGTAGATCCGAAATTTTGTCTCCTGACAACTGTTGCAACTGTTGTTGCTCCTCTTAGAGACTTTGATCTCCCTCGTATAGCCTTATCTTCCCTTTGCTTGCATTTCCTTGAGACTTAGGGCTAATGAGATGCCCTAAGTGACCTTCACTTGCCTTTGCTTCTCTCTTTCCTTCAAGATCGAACCAGAGATAGTTCTAGGACAAAAACCCTAACTTCGACTTTCACAAGAGAGAAAGAACTAGCCCAAGTACTTTGACTTCTTCGACTTCCTCTTCGTACCTTCTTCTTCGACCTTTCTTCTTCCTCTTCTTCGCATAGAATGAGATGAGTGAGTGTATCTAATGGCGGACGAGTTCCTCTCTATATGTTGTAGGAATTTACAGGGTAAGTTCCACAGAAAGAATACCAAAAGGACACCGCTCACAACCAGATCTCAAATCAATACACCAGTATTTTTGACGTGGTTAAAACCCTCAGAGTGCAAGGAGGGAAACAGTCCACGGCCTGTCCCAACGTGGGTACTACAGGCAATTTATTAATCAAAGAATGAAAATTTACATAAGCTTCTCTCATGCACGGATTGCCCGAACAATGACCCTCCATGCGCTTTAAATAGAACTCATGGACCAATCGGGTGTCAAGCCACGGATCAAGTGTCGGTAATACCGAGGTGAGAGTGAACCGTCGGATCACTACATATCGTGACCGTCGGATTGTAAGTTACAAAATGTACAACGGTAAAGAAACACACTTTACCTAACTCTAACCTAACTCTATACTAGACCAAGTTGAACTTAACTATATCCTATGCGTCGGAATATCCTAACATCCCCCCTTAAGAACAACTTGGGATAGGATTGAAGGATTTACAAATATGACACAATAGGAGAAGGAAGGAGGCACTAGAGCCTATCCCCCCTTAGTGACAACTTCCTGAACTCCAAGCATATATCGAAGTTTAGTGAACTTCGCCTCTGTGAGAGCCTTTGTGAAGATGTCTGCAACCTGATCATCTGTTGGACAATATTGCACTTCAAGAACATGGTCATGAATGAGCTTTCTGATGAAGTGCATGTGTAGTTCAATGTGTTTGCTGCGCTGATGCTGGACTGGATCTTTGCATAGCTGAATGGCACTTTGATTATCACACCAAAGTGTGGTTGAATGCTGCTGCTCAAAGCCAAACTCTGATAGGATCTGACGAAGCCACAAGGCTTCCTTACTAGCTTCCACGGCACCACGATACTCTGCTTCTGCTGACGAAAGAGAAATGGCAGCCTGTTTCTTACAAGCCCATGTAATAGGTCCTGAACCAAGAGTGAAGACATAACCGGCAGTAGACTTCCGATCATCAGGGTCACCAGCCCAATCAGAATCAGTGAAACCAACTAACAGAGGAGCTGCTTTGGCACTGTAATGAATCCCAAACTGTACTGTACCTCGAACATAACGAAGTATTCTTTTAGCTGCTTTCCAATGACTTTCACGGGGGTTTTGCATAAAACGCGCAACAAGGCCAATAGCAAAGGAAAGATCAGGACGAGTATGGGTTAAATACAGGAGTTTTCCGACAAGTTGACGGTATAAGGTAGCATCAACTTCAGGAGAGGTACAAGAACTGAAAGTTTGACTCCAGACTGAAAGGGAGAAGGGGCTGGCTTACAGTCTTCCATGTGAAAATGACGAAGAATATCACAAGCATACTTGGACTGGGAAAGGAAAATACCCTCTTGGGATTGCAAGACTTGAAGACCGAGAAAATAGTGTAAATGTCCTAAGTCTGTCATTTCAAATTTCTTTTTAAGGCTGGACTTCACATGGTTTATAAGGTTGGGATCACTACCAGTAAGAATAAGATCATCAACATAAAGAACAAGGATGATAAGAGAGTTGCCCTCTTTCTTGGTGTAGACAGTATTGTCAGAATGACACCTAGAAAAGCCAGATTCTAAAAGAAAGCTATCCATTTTGGCATACCAAGCACGAGGAGCTTGCTTGAGGCCATAAAGGGATTTCTTAAGTCGACAAACAAGGCTGGAGTCTGTTTGTATGAAGCCAATGGGTTGTTCCATATAGATTTCTTCCTGCAAGTCCCCATGCAAGAAGGCAGATTTAACATCCATCTGATGGACTTCCCATTTTAAAGAGGCAGCAAGGGAAAGAACAAGGCGGATGGAGTTCATTTTGGCAACAGGAGAAAAGGTTTCAGTGTAGTCAATGCCTTCAACCTGTGAAAAGCCCTTAGCAACGAGACGAGCTTTATGTTTATCAACTTTCCCATCTGGTCCATACTTGGTTCTGTAAACCCATTTACATCTAACAAGTTTGCGTCCCTTTGGTAGAGGAACAAGATCCCATGTATCATTTGTCATCAATGAATGATATTCTTCATTCATAGCTGCTTCCCAATGTGAAAAATAATTGTTGAAGTAGCCGGCAAAGTGCGCGAATGTGCGGGAATGAAAAAAAAATCCGCCCCCACAAAATGGAGACTTGAACCCAAGACCTCTACTCTCTTAAAATAGCTTTGAACCAATTGATCTATACAAAAAATTTGAGAGAGAGAGAGAGAGGGGGGGGCCTCGGTTTGCGTGCTTGCCTTGAGAAAGCTCTTTTTCCCTACAAAACACAAAACACAAAACCCAACACGAATATGCAAAGAAAAACGAACCTTGCGGCTCGAAGTTAGCTTTAGCCAAAAAACTAGAAATTTTAAAAAAATTTCAAAGTTAGCTTTAGCCGAAAAACTAAATATTTTTCTCAATGTTTCTGATTTTCCGAGATCACACTAAGGTGCAGGGAAAAGAGCATACACATGAGAAAAATCCTTCCTTTCTGTTTCTGATTTGCCCAGATCGCACAGAGTCGCAGGGCAAAGAGCATACGCAGAAATGAAAGGTATAGATCTGGTTAAAAAAAAGGCTAAATAAACTGAGACCGAAATAAGCAGAGAGAAAATAACAGTAAACTGCAAAAAAAAACACTGTATACCTCCCGATCTGAAAAATGACGCAGCTAGGGCTACCGGAAACCTTTTCGCGTGAAACGAAAGGGGTTTCTCACTGGAACAGATGCTCCGAACGCAACAGAGCAGTCCTCTCGGCCCGAAAGCAGTCAGAAACAGCAGATCTAGGAAACGATAGCCGCATGCAGTTCTACCGGCTTCAGATTTGGATCACCAACGAACGCGGCCCTCAAATAGCTCTGATACCATGTAGGAATTTACAGGGTAAGTTCCACAGAAAGAATACCAAAAGGACACCGCTCACAACCAGATCTCAAATCAATACACCAGTATTTTTGACGTGGTTAAAACCCTCAGAGTGCAAGGAGGGAAACAGTCCACGGCCTGTCCCAACGTGGGTACTACAGGCAATTTATTAATCAAAGAATAAAAATTTACATAAGCTTCTCTCATGCACGGATTGCCCGAACAATGACCCTCCATGCGCTTTAAATAGAACTCATGGACCAATCGGGTGTCAAGCCACGGATCAAGTGTCGGTAATACCGAGGTGAGAGTGAACCGTCGGATCACTACATATCGTGACCGTCGGATTGTAAGTTACAAAATGTACAACGGTAAAGAAACACACTTTACCTAACTCTAACCTAGCTCTATACTAGACCAAGTTGAACTTAACTATATCCTATGTGTCGGAATATCCTAACATATGTAGGTTCTTCCAAGGGTAGACGTGGCTCTTCATGTAGGCCGACTTGACAGCTCCTTAGGCCGACTTGATCTTGGATGTATTTTGACACTTTAAAGACAAAAATATTTTTTTCTTTACAAGATACAATGTGCCCATAGGGTCTTTGATATATGACAATAATTCTTAAACCTGGGACAAACCCTATAAGCACTCAATGAGTTCTTGACCTATAAAATAAAAGAACTTGAGCATGAAACCCATGCTCCAATAATAATTTCTTTTCATTTTATTATTTACAAGTGTACATTTCATACTTATGAAGACCGAACCTAGTTACACATTTTTCAACATCTCCCACAGTTGACAATTTATCACGAGCTTGTTGGATCATGGTGAGATATGAAGTTACGGTCTCTAATCTGTTCATTCGCATGTTGTTCAACTTCTCTCGCAACACCTTTATCCTATTCTTATTTTTACTTTGATAAAGATTGGTTATGGTTTCCCAAATCTTACATGTGTCCTTCCATGTTATGTGAGGAATTATATGATCCCTCACACCATCCAAGATAATACCCATTGCTTTCACACCCTTCAAATTGTGCTCGGGTGCTTCGGCAGGGTCAGAAGGATCCTGGATCTTTGTGTTTGCAAAATCCCACAAACCATTCACTTTCAAAACAATAGTGATCTACTCCTTCCGTGGAATAAAATTAGCGACCCCATCCAACCTGTTGACCACTACGTGTCAACTACCCATAGCAAAAACCCCCCTTTTCTTCACAAAAGGGATAGCGCTTGATCGATATGTCCGTGCCATTCAATAGTCATCGTCGACTTGATCATATTATGTTGTGAACCCAGTCTGCATGTGTAAATTGTAAATAATCTTAGCAGATATGAGTCATGTATGTAAATTGCCTAGGTGGACCTAATTTTCTAGTGATAATCTACGTTCCATAAGGTTTTTTGTCTCACCGATCCATGATCGGCAGAGTTTTCCTTCAGCCTAACCCCAAAGCCGGAATGAATTTTGTCATTAGAATCTTAGGGGAATCCTAGTGCGTTGATCTGCTAGATTATAGTTGTGTCGCAGAACTGGGTGGTCTATGAGGGTCTATGTCAAATGGGTTTTCCCCCTTGAGATGTAAAATTGTAAAGGTCATGATGTAAAGTGTCTTGAGGGTTAGAGAATGTTTTAATCCCCTCCTAAGTCCTAAGTCCTAGGTCCTAGGAAATTTTTCCAAAGGCTAAGTTCGAGGATCCAAAAAATAAAAATTAAAGAAATTAAAAAAATTAAAAAATAGATAAAAATAATAATAAAATTAAATTAAAAAAATAAAATAAAATAAAATTTTAAAAATAAATAAATTAAAAAATAATAATAAGTCAAATTTTTGAATAAATAAATGCAGAATTTTAATTTTTTAATATATTAAAATGCATTTAAAAATTCGACGGATGAGATTAAAAGAAATATTGATCCTCATCAACTGTTGAGATTAGTTTGACATGGATCACTCGAACTAGTTGTTGGGAATTTTTCCTTTAAATAGGGTGTTAGGGGTCATTTGAGATCAGATTGGATCTGAGAGTCTGGTGCTAAAGAAAGCTCTCTTGTAGTCATTTTTTGTGCAATAAAGAAAGACTTTGGGGTTAAAAATCTTGCTGGTGTTACTCTTCTGGAAATGTTGTAAGATCTTTTATTCTTTCTGCATAATTTTATTTTCAGCTATTGATTTTAGCTTGATGAAGATTGATTCAGGCACAGGTATCTTGTCTGATCTCTAGGGTTTGAATGATAGTTTAGATTCTGAAATATAATGGCAGGTATCTCCATTTGATCTGGATTTCACTATCGTTTTTTCCCTCTATGTTAATGGTTGATTTTAAGTTGTGCAGGAAATCTTTTTTTTTAGATTACCGGGCGTTAGGGGAAGTTCTCTGCTGAACTAGCCAACTCCCAG
This sequence comes from Pinus tabuliformis, assembly GCA_031772625.1. Taxonomy (NCBI): domain Eukaryota; kingdom Viridiplantae; phylum Streptophyta; class Pinopsida; order Pinales; family Pinaceae; genus Pinus; species Pinus tabuliformis. The sequence continues at coordinate 2,060,474,815 of CM062818.1, forward strand.
ATTGTGTTTTCTGAAAGAGCCCAGCCAGTTCTTGATTCTGGGCTTATCATTTGAAATTATTTTTTTGTATGAATGCATGCAGGGTTTTCTGAAGCACCTCACATTAAGTTTGAAATTCTAAAAATATAATTGTGGATTATTGACAAATCTGGCTACTAAAGAGCCTTAGATCTGTAAATACTGTAAATTCGTAGCTGGTTTGTAGGGTTTTATTTTTAATCCTTGCATATATTTTCTGGGTTTTTGTTTTCCATTTGCAGGTTGCAGGTCTGAGAAGAAATTTTTTGTGTGTGAAGCTAGATCTGGCCCCAGAAAATAGCCTTTGCAGGTGCATCTTTTTTGCAATCCAGGGTTTTAAATTTTTATCTGGAGAAAAGTCTGCAGGGATTTCATAAATAAATCTGAGACAATTTAATCTAGAGAATTTGGAGGGTTTTTTGGTCCCTTTTTCTGCTGCTGCCTGGAGTCTTCAATTTTCGGAGAAATTTCGAAATTTTTTAAAGGGTTTTCACTATCCAAACCCTCACGCAGCTGCATGTTGTTTTTATTTCTCTACGCTGCCTCCTCACTCCCTGCATACGAAACCCATTCTCTCCTCATCCCCTGCGTCCTCTGCTCCCGTGGCTCCATCTGCTGCTCGTTCCTCCTCCTTCACGCAGCTTCATCGTAGTCTCTTCTCCTCTCACCGCAGCAGCCTCCTCCACGTCCAGCCTGCAAAAAACATAAAAATAAAATCAAAAAATTGAAACCCTCAGTTCACCCGCAGCCCCATCTCTAAGCTGCCATCTCCTTTCCGCCTGCATAACCCTCAGCAAATCCACGCTGCCAGAAATTTGTAACCGTCTCTCTCTGCCTGCACGCTGGTTGCTCCATACTTCTGCCACAAAACATTGCCACAGCTCCCTACGTGCATTTCTCTTTCACGTGCTGCTCACCTTCGAATGCCAGAGCTCCATTTTGTTGTTGTCGAAGACCTGCGATCACCATTTTTTATGCGTGGGTAAAAGTTAGTATAGATTAGAACGTATCTGAGATTTTAATTTAGCGTACTTTCTTTGTTCAGATTAGATTTTAATTTAGCGTACTTTCTTTGTTCAGATTAGATTTTAATTTATTTATTTTTAGTTAGATTTTAGTTTTATTTTATTTTGATTTTAATTTCAGAACTTTACAATTTCATAAAAAAATAATAATAATAATAAATTAATAAACCATAAAAATCGATTTTCATTTTTTGTTATATTTTTTGCGTTTTATTTAGTTTAGATTTCGTATAGTTAAGGTTTAGATTAGATTTTAGGTTTTTTTATTTAGATTTTAAATTTTAGTTTTAGATTGGTTTAGTTTTGTTCAAATTTTGACTTTAAAAATAACAAAATAAATAAATATATTCAAAAAAAAATCATAATTTTTTTTTATAGAAAGTCCCAAAAAATTATAAAAGTTTTAATCATTAGTTTTGTTTTAGAGTTTTGTATAGTTACGTTTACATTTAGTTTTGTTTTTTTTTAATGAAAAAAAATCATAAAAACTAAAAAAATATATAAAAAAATAAAAATCATAAATGTTTGAAAAAATAAAAAGATTTTTGATTTGTTCTTTTTTCAGTTTAACTTTTGAATTTTTTAAGTTTTATTTAGTTTAGGACTTAGTTTTTTTTAGAGTTAGATATTTTTCTTTGTTCATTTTTTGTTTCATTTATAAAAAATATATATATATATATAAAATCAAAAGGTTCCTTTTAAAATTTTAGATTAGATATTAGATTTAATTTAGTTTTATTGCATTTTTAGTTAAAAAAAATAAAAAATTTTTGAAAAAGCTTAAAAAAAAATTGAAAATTTCATTTTTGGCGATTTTTGCAGTGTTTATGTTCCATTTCTCTATAGCTAAATGCACTTAAATGTTTAGTTAAAGTTAGCTATGTGAGAGTGGTAACTGATCAGCGTTTAAATTTTATGATCATTTAAAGCATTTAATTTTTCTTTAAGTTTAATTGCTGGATCACCGTTAAAGCATTGTGAATTTACTGGATATCTTGCATCGCTCGGGTTATTTGATGATAAATGATTGCTCTACATGGTTTATATTTCTGCAACATTTAGTAAATAATCATTTAATCATTAACTCCATAAGGCACTGGTCTATTAACTTAATAAAATCAATTAAGTGCTTGTTTCCCCTCGTGTCTCCCAACCCAACTGTTTCACAATTGGTCATTTATTTTCCCATAGGGTCTACCCCCCTTAGCCGCGGGAGACAGGCTTAAACGGAGAGATCGAGGATCAGAGTGATAGCCCCCGATCTGAGTGTTGTCGTGACAATCTGTGCGACAACACAACCTATATTCACATCTCAAGCTCATTGATGACATTTCACAAATCGACCTTGGCCACAAAACCCTAACTGCAAAATAAAAAATTATGCTCCCATAAAAAGGAACAACGTGTTGTTGTAAAACCCTTGTGATCTCAGATCTCTCCCTCAAAGACTTTATAGCTTTGATACCATGTTAAACTTCCAACACCAATCTAGATTTATTTATACCTCAACAATTTTTATTCCCAGAAAATTATTAAATAAAATTATGAATTGTTGTGAAAATAAAATCATTGGTATTTAACTTTTGAAATAAAATATTTGCAATAGAAAAATAAAATCAGATAGATCAAACACACCACAACAATAATTATACACACACAACAATTTTCCCTCATTAAAATTCTCGAGAAAATCAAGGCCTAGACCCATAGAGAAAAATACACAGAAAAATGCATTGATGGAACCAATAACTCAGCCCCTACTGGAAAACTCAGCCAAGGAATTCCGCCCACCAGAAAATAGACCCTAGAGAATTTGGCCCTAGAGAAACTCAACCTCCACCACTAGCAAATTGGTTGTCTTCTTTCCTCCTTGTACGACCCCTGCGCACTCAAGAAAAATCAGCCTCTCCAAAACATAGCCTCCTCTACACTTCAACTGCTTGGCCTCTCAATTTCCTGAACTCGACCTCTTGAAAATACTCCCAAAATTTGCCTACACTCTTCCTCCCTTCTCTTTATCTAGTTTATCCTCTTGCTCTGGAAAAGAATGCTTCCTCCACTACTATGTCTTCGCCCCTTCCTTAAGCTTATTTTACAACTTAATTAAGCCAAATCCTTAACCCTAATCTCCTAAGTGATTGACAGTTGAGATTACATCTCACCTCACTTGATATCAACGATTGAAATCATATCAAAGTCACTTAAATAATTTTATTATTTATCCTTAGTACTCTGGCTTAATAGTCCACAATAATTAATTGACTTCAATTATTGTACTTTTCCTAAGTTAGACTTATGAAAAGAAGTCATAAATCACTTACTCCACCAAGCAAGCACTTAAAGAAACAATCAACCATATCCTACATGCTAAGACACCAAGCACATGTAGAAGACCTTTCAAAGCTACCAAGAACTTCAACATTAACTCAAACCCCACTGGAAAACTCGGCCAAGGAATTCTGTCGGCCAGAAAATAGACCTCTTGAAGAATTCGGCCTTGGAGAAACTCAACCTCCACCACTAACAAATTGGACATCTCCTTTCCTCCTCGTACGACCCTTGCACACTTAAGAAACTTTGGCCCAATACATAAATCGACCTCTCCAAAATTCATCCTCCTTTGCACTTCAACTACTTGACCTCTCAATTTCCTGAACTCTACCTCCCGAAAATACTTCCAAAATTTCCCTACACTCTTCCTCCCTTCTCTTCAGTTTAGTTGAGCCACCTGCTATAGAGAAAAAGGCTTCCTCCACTTCTATGTCTTCACCCTTCCTCAGGTTTATTTTATAACTTCATTAAGCCAAATCCCTAACCCTAATCTCCTAAGTGATTGACGGTTGAGATTAGATCTCACATCACTTGAGATCAATGATTGAGATCATATCTAAGTCACTTAAATAATTTTATTATTTACCCTTAGTACTTTGGCATAATAGCCCACAATAATTAATTGACTTCAATTATTGTACTTTTACTAAGTTAGACTTAGGAAAAGAAGTCATAAATCACCTACTCCACCAAGCAAGCACCTAAAGAGACAATCAACCATCTCCTACATGCTAAGACACCAACCTCATGTAGAAAACCTTTCCAAGCTACCAAGAACTTCAACATATGTCAGGCTTTAGCTTATTGCAGTATTTCTATAGAGTCTCAAGCTAATATGTCAGCCTTTTTAGCTTATGTAGGCTGGGACTTTCCTAGCATTCCTGTGGTCCACATGTAATTATCTTGAATCCTCACATATTTATTTGTTCTCTGATGTAATACATAAAGCATTTACCTAAAAACTATTGTTATTATAATGATTCATAAATATTAGACATTATTTATCAAATGGATTGAAACTTGAAAGTAATTCGTTTAGACAGTATCCTTCATTGATTGCTGAAAATTTTGTTCAATATTTACAGTGTGTAAAAGTTCATGTTCGAGAAAATAAGCATCTGTTGTTCTTAACTATTCTATCAACAACACTGTAGCTATTATTCCCGACTGCCAATAAGAGTAAAACCATTCAAAAATAAGCAAATTAGATAACAATATCCAATTTCAAATATATTCAAACCATTCAAAAAGAACCAGGAAAAGGTACATGGAAATAAAAATCACAGAAATACATCCAAAACGGCAAGTAATTACCTTTTCTTCTAAACTAATGACTTCAGAAGCAAGCATCTTTGCCCGCTCATCTGCAGCACTGCATTCAAGATGGGCATTTTCGGACTCCATTTTCAGCGTATTGAAAACCAACTGTTCCATGCCATAAAGATTTAGATCCAGCTAAACATGAGAACCTAGGGTACAACTACCTTATACTGAAAACACACTACACAATTAAGTTACAGCCTATCCAATTAGCGGTGGTGCACTTTCATTTAGACATAAAATTAGACAAAACAAAGGTCAGATTACAATTTCCCAAAAAGAAAAATCAGTGCAAACAACTGTGGCCTTAAAACTGCATGAAACACTGGAATTTACTAGCATAGCAATGTCACACATCCAAATGGTGACAATTGCAGTTGTGATTTTATTTGTTATTTGCAGCGGCAAATAAACTGCACTGAATTTTTTATTAGTTATAAATAATAAGAATAATTTCCAGATGCTGCAATAGAATTAAAAATTTCACAGGACCCCATGTCCACATTTCACTAAGATGGACAAATGCTCATGCATGGCACCAGTTGACTACATTGCTTAATAGGTCATATTATATGACTTCTTCCCATGTTATGATGATGAAACATGCCAAGGAGGATGAAATGCAACGTACCTAGAGATGATAGTATGGAATACCTATATAGCTACCCAAGGGGATAATGAATGGAATCTGGCTATAATAATGAGTAGTTGGGATGAACAACTTGGAATACTCATGAGAAAGTATAAATACACATGAGAATCATTGTATTGGAGGTGTGTTAGATTGTATTATCTTGTAGTAAACATGCATTATGGACTGATTCCTTCTATAGGAGTAATTGATGATGTTACCCCGCCTTAAAATTTGTTCCCTCTATATTCTTATGTTGTTCATGGTGAATCTTTTGGATATCTTTGGTGTTCAAGGGTTTATCTTCTAAGTTTTATGGTTTATTCTCTCTTATGTCTATCAAGGTTTACTACCATATCTCTCTTTTTACTACTTTTAGGATAGAAAATTTCTGATGTCAATTTCTAGTTTGTAGGAAGTACCTCCAACATTGTATGGAAAAAAATACTGAAGTAGTGAGCCACTACTGTGGACATGGTTTCCGAGGTGCAAGCCACAGTTAGTGTTGCTTGTAATGTTTTTTGTGCCATTTTAATATAAAGATGGCTAGCTTACAAAAAAGAATAGTGCATAAATGTAATGGAAACCTTATAAAAAGAGTAGGCTCCTCCCAGAAAAAGGTTAACGAGGGGAGCCAAAAGTGGTAGCTATAATTAAGTATAATCTTTAAGCCTCGTCAAAATATTTGAGACTATTATCTCTATTTTTAGCTTTTGATTGATGAATAGTATTTTGAAGTTGTTTCTGTTTCAGATAACATATTCATGCAACTCATGTCTGCCATTAGTATGGGACACACATAATCTACACCCACTTTGTAGACTGACGTTCCATTTTTAGTGACTTTTAAGGATTTGTAACCTCAATTTAGATGCAACTCTATTGAAGAGACTTGAAAGCATTCTATATTACACAAATGGCATCAATATAATCCCAACTATTGACTCAATATTTTGATGCCACTATGCCCTGGCCTTCCTCTAAGCTAAGCCACCAAGTTCGAGTTCATTTTCAAGTTTGGAAACCCTGAAGTTAACAAAAATCAGTGAAAAAATATGTAATAAAATTCAACATTAAGTTTGGAATAGTATAAAATTCAAAATTTTCAAAATTGAAGATTATTTATAATAAAATTCAATGTCCTAGAAGTTTGAGGCTATAACTATAATAAACTCAATTCAACCTAATAAAATATAAAATAAAAAGTATAATAAAAATATAACAAATTCAAGAAATATAGAGATTTAGGAATGCTGCGCTATGTAATGTTTTTAAGCATAGAAATAAAATTCTAAAGGAAACCAAGTAATCCCTTATCCTTTTTTTTCTTAAGGTCCAATGGACTAAAGTCGGTCTTAGTAGCATGTTATTGATCATCATCATCATAATAACAAATTCTATGTGAGAAAAATATATAATAGAAATATCATAATTCAATGTAATAGAAAAATATATGTATTGAAGTTGAGTGTCAACACTGTTACTCTAGTTGTTTCCATCGAAGTCTGTGAATAGCCTCAAAATTTGTACCCACCATTGGACTATGATTGGAGTTTGTAAGTTGACATCACCTGTTGAGGTATGTAAGAGCGTATAGCCACCACCAGATTATGATTACAGTTCGGAAGTTGTGACTCGAGAGAAGTCACTGACCAAGGTACATCGAAGAGGGTGGGACTTTAGAGAGTAATTAGAGCCGAAGGAATGATCAAACGGATGAACCAGGGTTTACATTAAGGGTTTTTATTTCAAGATCTTAACCTTCAAAACATTTCAAACTTCAGCGAACCTGACTGAAGGAAAACTTGAAAGAATTAGTTTGAAATTACTTGAGATTCAGAGAATTTCAAATTTGAGCCTTGAAATTCACTGAACACAATGACTTGTCCTACCAATTGTTTCTCCCAAGAATATCTGAAATGTTCATCATCTACACCGGCAACACAAGGCTCCTACCATCACAAGATGAGCAAGCTGATATGATGTTCTCAACCCATCATTTGCAAATTTTATTCTAGAACTAACCAAGCACGAAGAGTCAAATAATATTGCAAGTATAACCGTAAAATATTTGCAATCACATAAAGAGAATCAAGCCATGGAGAGTAGTGCATCTTTGGGTGCCAGGTTTAACTTCATGCAAACGTAAAGTCTTCTAACATATTGTAAAGGTGTCAAATGTCCACTGTCAACCCACATGGTTCCAGTTCACTGACTAATTCTTGTAAAACATTGTACATATAATATAACGTACTATATAAAAAGACCAGGCTCCTTGTGTATAGGGGAGAGTTGGAAGATTCTAACTGTGAAGAGTATCATGAGCTTAGTTCAAAATTTTCAAAGCTGTTTATGACAATCTACATATATGGTGCTTGAACTCCTATGCATGCTTATAAGTTATGATGCTTCAGTTTTTGCAAGGCTAATTTACTACAAATGTTTGATCAACTGGATCACAAATACAACAGATATTCTTTGTTCGAACACTGCAAAATTTCAGGTTAGGAGAATTTGGCAGAAAACAGCAGGTTATTTTCTAACTTTCGTGATGCTCATTTACTAACGGCCGGGGCATAAACTAATCCTATTGGAGCATAGAAAAAAACCTAATCCTTTATATTTAACCATTGAAAACTTAACAAAATCATGAAATATCATGGAATATACAAAACACATAAAACATTCAAAATCAACGACCAGAACCATGTAACTAAAGCTTACCAGCTGAGCCCTGATCTCCTCTTGCTTCTTTTCCAAATCAGCTTTCAATTGATTGACAACAGCACCCTGTCACATCCTATCAAAGTATTAAAAGAATGTTATCACAGGCATCTTATTTGCAAGTTCATTTGGTTAAGTAGACTGTAGGACTCCAAGAATCATTTTAATATCATCATCAGAGTCCAGTAACTACTGCATAGAATACAACTAGACTCCACAGAGATTCTCCCAGTTTCCTCAAAGATTAAGGCCAAACTAATACTGCACACAAGTAAGAACTGTGAGAAGACGTTCAAGATATAAGCACAATACAGGTTACATGTAATTATTTTCACACCAGCCTTTAGAACATGAATGTAAATAAAAAATTAGTTCATTATGGACATTTCCCAGCACTAGTTGACATGTGTGTACTATGGAACTGTACAATGATATCTTTAACAAACCCTAACCCAAGAAGAATAAATAGCAGAAATGTAACAGCGTGTGCCCCTATGCAAAAGAATGAATGAATTCACCTATGATTGCAAAAGAGGTGATCGGGGTGTATTTATATAAATCACTTAAGGTTTAGGACACTAGCTCTCAAAATAAGACTAGGTCGTCCATCAAATAAAATACAATAAAGTGTAGTAATGGGTGTAACAACACACAACTACTCATTGGTCATCCCATTAAGGGCCTAAACTACACGGATTGTGGGCTGCCATATGGCCACCAATGAATATTACACATGATCATCTTGTTGAGTGACAAGCTTCTACCAAATAAAGCCATGAGATGTGAGAAATGAATAGAAGTTGTCAACAAAGTGTCTATCCCCATGATCAGTTCTGATAGATTTGATTCTATGATCGCAATGATTTTCCACCAAGTATTTAAATTCCTTGAACTTCTTGAGGGCTTCATCCTTGGATTGAATAATATATCCAAAGCAAGCAAGAAAAAACGTCAGTGAAGTTAAGGAGATATTTAGCCCCACCAAGAGAGTGGTTATAAACCCCCTGATATCACTATGAGCCAGCTCAAGAGGACAAGGAGCTTGCCCTGCTTAACTTCTGAAAAAGGAATCATCATGATGTTCTCCCAACACACATTCTTCATAGACACCATTGGGTAGTTGAATTCGTGGGAAGGCAATCCACAATCCATGGATGGATAATGTGACACAAAGTCCCAAAGTTGGTATAACCCAAGCATTGATGCTATAGTTTGTTGGTGACATTAATATTGGCAACCACTGCAGAGAATCCACTTCATTTTGAAGTGGATTAAAATTTCCCCAACTTATGACTAGAGATTCAACCAGTGTTCCGCAGGGACACACCCCCCAAGGTGGGGATTACGCCCCATCACTCCCCCATGTTCCCGAGACGGGGAAACGTTTCCCCACATACCCTTTTTGGGGAAACGTCAGGGGAAAAGTTTCCCCAGTGACGGAACATGTTTCCCTTGTAGGGGGGCAGGGGGACGCAAGGGGGATGCAAGGGGGACGAAGGGAGGCAAGCGGGATGTAGGGAGACGCTGATTTTGTACATTACCGCCAAGGATCCTTTGAATGGAAAAAATTTTCGAAAAGGTGATGATTTATGACAAGGGAAGCCTAGTATATGTCCATATTTCCCTACTAGTATTATGCAATTCATGGTGATGTTAAATTCTTAAAGTAAAAGGATGAATTTCATCCTTTTACTTAAATTTTTAACATTATCATGAAATGACTCATGATGTTTGAGAGTGGTTCTGACCTCACTGGATTTCATACGAAGAAAATAGAATTTTATATCTCACTCAAAATCCAAACTTGACAGTTTTTCAAGATTTCAAGATTGGGGGAATTGCAACACTCCATTGGACTTTGTCATGTACGAGGGTATGGAACTAGTATTTAATCAAGAGCATCAAGCCCTCTATGTACCTTGATGTTAGTGGCATTGGTTGTCGAACTCCTCTATCATGAGCCAACTAAAAAAATACCCATCACTCAAACAAAATCTTGACTTAACATTCTATAGCTTTTCTATCTTATTTTAATGCTTAGAGGGTGATATTGATGATGAAGATCCCAATATAGGCAATGATTTTGATGACATGTAGGTATTTGTTGCAGCATGATTTTTTTTTATGCTAGAGGCGATGTGGAACTTGTTTGTTGATGTATTTTTGGTTTAGAGATGGATTGCACTCAATACTATTTTGATTATGTGCACCCTTACATGTTATATAAATGAGAACTTTTGCTTATTTGTGTATAAATGGTTTGGATTCATATGAATGCACATGAATATAGATGTTTTTCTTTAAAATTTGAATATTTTGTGCGTTTTTGGTTGACCACTTTTTTGGTCCAGTTTTTTTACCGATTCCAACCTAGTTCTGACCGGTTCTCGGTTTGGGGTGTCTACTGATTCGATGGCCAGTCCGGTTATGATAACAATGTGTTATAATATAATTCATATAAAAATAATAAATATAAATATAAATATAATAATAATTAATTAACTAATATTTAGTTAGTTAGTAATGAAGAGGCATGTCTTAGAGACATAACAATTCATGAAAGGGCACCTGCCTAGGGTATATAAGCAAACCCTCATTCTCATTTGTAATCATCTCATATCTTCAATCAATTCAATATACATGTCTTACAATGGACATTTACGTCTTTGAAGTATTTTTAAGATTTTCGCTGCGTATACGACTTTTGGTCGTTACACAATGTTTTAGACTTCAACATATTGTTATACGATGAATTTATTTTTAGATGTGCATTGCATAATTTCTTTTATCAAATGATGAATTTAATTTAGATGTACCTTGCAAAATGCCAAATTATGAAATTAGATGGAACATTGCATAAGTTCAAATGATGGATTCATTTTAATTTTAGATGTACATTGCATAAACAATTCATAATAGTCTAATATAAAATGATTAATTTCAATTTAGATGTAGATTTAATAATTATTAAGATTTACTATTTAGTTATTGGCATATTGTTGGGATTTTATTTTTTATTTTTATACATTAAATTTTTAATAATTTTATAATTTTTATGACTTTGATGTCCCCCGTGTTTCCCCGAAATTTCCTTAAATTTTGGGGTTGCTTATATCCATCCCCCCATGTGTGTATCCCCACTCTCGTGCTTCCCCATGCCAGAAACTCAGTGGAACATTGGATTCAATGCAATAATCAGAAGCAATCATCTTAAAATAATAATTTACATTGATAACCCATCTATCTAGCTAAGACTCCACAGTTTTGTTGTTGTGGATAATATGATAAATAAAAAGATGCTTTGGTTGTTCTATTACCATGAAGAGTCATTTGACGTTGGACCATCCATACATCACACATTACTAGCACTACCCTAACAAAAATATGCAGTAGGTGTTAAATGAAAAATAATGGGATTAAGGGCGAGGCAGGAGCGGGAGGGGTATTATATAACCATGACAGTAAAAACGTATCACAATTTGCTTGGGGTCTCAGCACAGCAACCAACAATAATAAAGAATATCTCACATTATGGAAAGGATTGGAAATGGCCATCGAAAACAAAATCACATATCTATCAGTATTTGGACATTGGCCACGAAGGTGAATGGTCTCGACTTTTGGCCCTTTCCCTTAATACTTAATGGTCATTAATTAATTTAAATATTTGATTAATTATTAATATTATTATTTAATTAATATTTTTATGAATATTTTATTCATAACATTACCACCCCCTTTAAACATGATTTGTCCTCAGAGCATAACAAGAAGGGTTTTCTTTAGTTGAACACACTGTTATGGAATGGCATCTTTTACTTTGACTTTGTTTGTGCCTTGTGAGTTGGTGAAGTCCTCATGTGTATTTGCACCTTCCTTGAAGCTGGAAGCGTTAACACCATATAATTTATAATGTCGTCCTTGCCAGTTAAACTCCATGAATTGTTCTTCAAGGTTTGTAGTATAGCTTCCTAATTGTATTAACCATTCTGCACCTAGCACTATATCCATTTCTTTGAGTGGTAGGGCAAATAAATCTGTTTGTAGCTCTAGTTCTTGTATTTGGATTGAAACCTTATGACATTCTCCTATCTCTTCGAACTTTTGCTCAATGGCAACAGTCATGGTCAAGTCCTTGCTTGGGCATACAAAAATATCAAGTTGTTTAGCAAGATCAATGTTTATACAATTGTGAGTACTGCCAAAATCTACAAGTATATTGACATTTCTGCCTCTTATGATCCCTTTAAGCTTTAGGGTTTCAACTTTCAAGGTATAATCTCCTCATCATGTATGTTGGTGATGTAGTAAGCTTAGTGTTCTTTCTTCTTGGAGACTAATTTCTCTGCTTTCAAAGGTGTGGTGGAAGGTATTTTGCAGTCGCTTTTTGTTTTGGTTTTTTGAAGAATTGCTTCCTTCATCATGATTTTATTGGACACATGAGATTGCAGCTAATGATGCTTCTTGTGATGGTTCTTCAGAATCTGAATTCTCATTGTGCATTATAGTGATTTCTTCATTAGGTTCTTGTACTTCAACTTGCCTTCCATCTACTATCTTATAGTAACATAAGGACATGTCTTCACATTTATGTCCTGGTGTCCAATTTTCTCCACACTTGCGACAATTATTTTTCTTCTTTATCCATTTTTCTGACTCATTACTTGAAGTATCTGACTCTTTCTCAACTTCATAAGTATATTAAGACATCTATGTCCTAACGTCCATTTGTCACCACAATACCTACATTTGTTTGTCTCCTTTTTACCTGGGTATTGTTGTTGGTTTTCGTCTTCCTTGAATGATGCCATGTTGAGCTTATGTTTTTGTTCAATAATTTTTGTTGCATGTCTGGCGTCTTCAATAGTTTGGGGTTTGTATAATTTCAATTTCGTACAAATATAACCTTTAAGTCCATAACTATACATTTTAAGTAGTTGTTCATTAGTAAATCCTCTTTGTCTTGTAGCCAATATTTCCCATTCATGGGTATACTCGCTTATAGACCCTTTTTGCTTGAGATGAACAAATTTTTCATAGACATCATCTTCTTCTTCGTCGAAAAAATCTACAAAAGTCTTCCAATGAAAGGAACGAGTGTCACATTTGCCAAACCACAATATGAACCAATCATATGCCTCTACTTCTAAATTGTTGGAAGTCATCATGATTTTCTCACATTCACCTAATGGTGGGATGGATTCAAAAATGGTTTCCATTTTAATAACCCAAACAATAGCACCTTCATGATCTTTACCGTCGTACTTGGGGAGCTCCTTTTTAATTTTTTGATAGTCTTTTTCTGGAAATTTTGTATAGTACTGGCTACATGAGAAGTGTATTTGCGGAATTTGCGGAATTTCATGATTTGGGGGATCTTCGCTATCTAGAGTTTTGGGGCTTTGTGTTGGTTCTAAGGCAATTAAGGGGTTTATAAAAAATGATTTCATTGTTCCTATTAATTGATCCATTCTTTCCTCTTGTTCCTTAACTTTACAGGTTGCTTCACGTTTGTCTTCATCCCTCAACTTTAAGAATGCCTGTCAGTGATAATCAAAATCTTTTTTCTTGATTCTACATCCCTTGCAACATTTTTCAATGTTGTCTGTCTTCTTTATATCAGTTGTTAGTTCCTCTTGAGTTTCAATCATATTCGTTTGCCCTTCCCCTAGCTTTATTTGTCTTTTTCCGACATTGTCAAGGCGATGACACACTTTATCAAGTTCTTCTCGATATTTGGTAATGTCGGCTTCATCATTATTCCCCATCTTGGATTTGTTTTTCTTCGAGCAGGACGAAAAACAATGGACGAACATTATCGAGATGTTGGAAGACAGTGGTGAGGGGTCAGACGACGGTGAGAGATCAAACAGTGACCAAGCAAAAAAAATGTGGCACAGAGCAAGCTCTGGCCACGATTCGTGATGGTTCACGGTAACACTACGCGTGGACGAGTGTGGACAGTAAGTTTGCAGGGAATAGGGCGGTGGATAGGCAACAATAGTGAGAACGATGTATATGGAGTCGATTTGGATGTGTATATGGAGTCGGTTTGGACGGGGTCAGAGTGTGAAACGGTGATTGGCAATGGAGTGTAAACTGAGACGTGTATAAACAAGGCGGTAGTAATAGCAAGATGATATGGATGATGGCACACGAACAAATGAACAATGCTCAAAATGCAGAGAACGCAGTAGATGATGCAGTTGTGGAATAAAATGATTGTTTGTGTAGTTGATCCGAACTTAAACAGGAACACAACAAATTACAGATATAACCATAAATACAGAGATGCAGCAGAAATAACACTTCATTTCATTAATATCAAATACTAAAATAAGCTTACAAACAAAATGGAAATAAACTAGCTCGAGCGATGGTGGCTTATCTTTGAGAAGAGATGTGGCGGCTACATGCTCTCAACTATGTTAGAATGAGGCTTAAGGACCTATTTATTATTGAACAACAAGGGAAAACCCTAAACAACCAAAACCCTAACCCCAGGAGATGGAACGCCAAGAGTTTGTGGGCCCCGTTGGAGTTAGTTGGGCAGCCAATTTCCCGAGGTCGTAACTTGGTCATATTATCTTTGTTTGGCGCGTGTGATACCTTGTTGGAAAATCTCTCCGAGTACTACAGGATTTGCAGAAGGCCCCTACCTATGGCTACGAGACTGCTGCGGACCTCAATAAAACGTCGTTTAGGGGGTCAAAACTGCTCAAAATAGTAAATGTTGCAATAAATAAGGAAACAGATGAAACCGACTAGAGGTCTAGGTGGAATACGGGGGTGACCACCAATATCCACCTGGATCAGTCCTCCCTCCTTAGCAATCAATGGTCCCCATTGCATGCAAAGCCTCCATGAGGTTAGGAATTTTTGGCGAGTGTTCTTGATCTGCACGTCCATGATCTAATCAGTTGTGGCATGTTCCATGCAATCTGGGTTTAGCTATGTTGGTGTTAGTTGTTCTGCAATGTCGGATGTGTCCAACAATGGTGGAAAGTATGGCCAAAGGTGGTCTACATTGAACACTGGGTGTAGACCAAGGAACAGTGGAACACAAAGCTCGAAGGCATTGTCCCCTATAGCCTTGGTGATGGGGTATGGCCCATATCGGAGCGGGCGAAGCTTACAATGGGGTCCAACGAGGCGCTCCTTCTACAAATGTAGCCAAACTTTGTCATCCACCTGGAACTTGTGTGACACCCAATGTTGATCATGGCGTTGTTTATACTTAGCATTAGCTTTATCCAATATATCATGGACCTGTTGGCGAATGTGTTGAACTCACTCAATGAAGTTAGCCCTATCGGCTTCAGACTGGATGTGATCTGAATCTGCCTGAGTAGCTACAAATGGTATGGCCACATCAATAAGAAATAATGGTCGAAACCCCAGCCTTACCTGAAAGGGGTTGTGGCCCGTTGAGCTATGGAGAGTTCTTTTGTAGCTTTGTTCGACATAGGGGAGGCTTTCATCCCATGTGAATGGATGCTTCGAGTTGTGCATGTGCAGAATGTGTACGATCATCATGTTGATGACCTCTATTTGGCTATCAATTTGGGGGTGAAAAATCGTGGACTTAGTAAGTTTGGTATCCAACATCGACTAGAGACTTAATCAAAATGCACTTAGGAATCCGTTTTCCCGATTTGAGATAATGGACTGTGGGATCCCAAAGTGTCCCCACACTCGCTCAAAGAAGAGCTTAGCAGTGGTCTCTATTGTGATACTCTTCTTGCGGGCTGCCATAATGGCCATCTTAGAGAATTTGTCCACAACAACAAAAATGCAGTCGTTGTTGTGCTTAATAGAAGGAAGGCCCGACATGTAATCTATGGAGATGGATTCCCAAGGTCGACTAGGAGTAGGGAGAGGAGTATATAGGCCTTGCTTTTTGATGGTTGGTTTGGCAATGGCACAGGCAGTGCAATATCTAATGTATTTCCCAACATCTTGACGAAGGTTCAGCCAATAAAAATACTTCTGCAATACTACCACTGTTTTCTCTACTCCGAAACGTCCAACAACCCCACTGTATTGTGCCTCCCAAATCATCTTGGCACGCTCGCTTGAAGGAACACAAATGTGTCCCAGGTGGCATAACAGTGCATCTTGGAGGTGAAAATTTGGAACTTTCTTACCTTCCAGGAGTGTCTGGTATGTGTTGCCGAATTCTGGATCGCTCTTGTAAAGATGTGGCCACCCCGAAGTCTCGTGCCCACAGGAGTCAAGCACAGTGATCAGCGCCATGACTGGTGGTCGGCTGAGGCAATTTGCAACATTATTGGTGTTGCCCTTCTTGTACTTAATGTTCAAATGGAATTGTTGCAAGTATGTGGACCATTTCTGATGGCGATCGTTCTGCAACTTCCCTTGTGTCTATATGAACTACAGGGGTCGGTGGTCTGTGTGGATGATCGTTTCCTTCCCCAAAATGTAATGCTTCCATTGACGACAGGTTTGCACAATGGAATATATTTCTTTGTCATAGGTAGGATACTTTCAGACTGTGTCTGAAAATGTTTCACTATGGTAAGCCACAGGATGCCCCTACTGAGTAAGAATTGCACCAATAGCATTGTTGGAGGCATTTGTGTCAATCTCAAATGGTTGTTGCAGGGCTAGTAATGTGAGCACTGGTGCAGAGCAGAGGCGATGCTTCAACTCAGCAAATGCCTTCTATTGGGTTTCGGACCAAAATAACTTTGTTTTCGCTCTGCCCTTAGTGACTTGACATAAAGGCCTAGTGATATGAGAGAAGCCCAACACGAACCTACAATAGAAATTGGCAAGACCCAGAAAGTTGCAGAGCTCTGTTAGAGTGGTTGGGGCTGGCCAATCCCGAATGAATTGTATCTCAGTTGGGTCCACATGCACACCTTGCTCATCAATGTACCCCAGATATTGAACCTGGGTCATGCCAAAAGTACATTTCTCCAAATTGGCACACAGCTTGTGTTGTCGTAGGGTTTGATGGACCCGTCGAATATCGTGGAGGTGCTCTTCGCAACTCTGGCTAAAGATCAACATGTCATCTAAATACACCATCACGAATACATTGGTGAAGGGTCGCAAGATGTCATACATCAATCTCATGAAAGTTGTGGGGGCATTCGTCAACCCAAAAGGCATGAACAACCATTTGAAAAGGCCCTTCTTGGATTTGAAGGCAGTCTTCCACACATCAGAGGGTTCAATAGGCACCTGGTGATAACTAGACTTCAAGTCAATCTTGCTAAAATATTTTGCCCCCTTGAGCTGGTCAAGAAGGTCATCAATCTGTGGGATTGGGTACCTATTCCAGACAATGATCTTGTTCAGCGTCCGAAAGTCAATATAGAGTCTCCAGGTCTCGTCGTTCTTCTGTACCAATACAATCGGGCTCCCATAGGGTGATGAGCTTGGCCTGAGGTGCCCTTTCTGCAACAACTCCTGAATCTACCTCTTGATCTCATCATTCTCCAAAACAAAGCGTCAGTACATTGGTCCATTGTGTAGTGGCGCACCCAAGGTCAGATCGATGGAGTGCTTGACCTAACAGTGCAGAGGTACCGCAGTAGGTAAGGCAAAAATGTCCCTGTACTCCTCCACAACCTTGTCCATATGTTGTTGATGTGCGAAGGAGCCCTGTCTAGAAGTCATGGCCACAATCTTCTTCTTGCCCGGAGGGTGAATCATAAGGAAAACAAATTTTCTGGTTTGTGAAATGATCCTACTATATTACTTTGCAGAGATCAAGGAGATGGCAGTAGGCAAGGCTACTCATGTATCCTGTACAACTTATTTCCCAAAGTAATAATTATAGAGCAAGGTCTAGACTCATATACAGCATGCCGCTTCCACAAGTATGGTTGTCCTAATAATACATCACAAGCTTCAAGAGGAGCAACATCGAATAGTACCTCATCCATGAAGGGCTTGATGCTATAGGGAAGGCGGCACAGTTGACTGACGCGGAGATTTCGTCCTTGGTGAAGCCACCCAATGGTGTACGGCTACGAATGTGTTGTAGTCAATAGGCCCAGCGGCTTCACGACCTCTGCTGAAATGAAGTTCTTTTGGCTCCCGCTGTCGACAATGAACTGCAGCAGAGAACCCTTCACCCACATCTGTGAGTGGAAGTGGCATTCCCCCTCCTCTAGATCTTCAAGCTCATTCTTCTGGATCTTGGTGGTGGCCATTGTGGCACTGGGCTCTGCATTAATGATCTACTTCCCTTTGTCATTCCTTTTGTTGAGTTTTGACTCAGAGTCAGAACATGCGTCTGATTCAGAAGCCTTCAACTCGGCCACTAGTGACTACTTGGCCCGACACTCACTTGTGTTGTGAGTGGAGATCTTATGGAACTCACACCATTTTCCCGTGTCCTTCTTTGTATTCGTGGTGTTGTTCTTTGCTTGTAGCTTCGACGGGTTGTCCTGGGTCGCCCCGCCTTGGGTTTGTCCTTTGCTTTGCAGTTTGGGGGCGCCTTTCCAAAGTCTTGCTTCTTCTGTTTAAACCTCTGCTCAATCTTGACAGTGTATCGGTACGTCGTGTCGAGCAAGTAGATGTCCAAGAACTCCATCTCGTCCTGGATGTACCTATGTAGGCAGTGGCAGTACTTGAGTACCAAATGTTGCTCAGAATGCTTGATACCTAACTTTGTGCGAAGGGCATGAAAAACACTGGTAAACTCTGACACGTCTTAGTCCCTTTCCTACCGCAGCGTGGTCCACTTTATGTATTTATCTTCATAACCCCCGACAAGGTAGTACTACTCCTTGACGGCGTCCAAGAACGAATTCCAAGTGGGTGCAGTTGAAAATAGTGAGGGCGTATTTTCGTCCTTCTTCTCATGAAGAGAAAAATATCCTTCTAGCATATTTAACCATTTATCTACAACATCCGCATCTACCTGACCTTCAAATATGGGGATGTCAAAGTTAAATTGTACCTTAAAGGGTGTGGCGCTTCCAAAGTGGCTACTGGAAGGAGATGCGTCGCCTTTGCGTAGCCACTGAAGGATCTGGACAAAGTTGTCCATCATCGCATTCCTTTGTTGCTCGAGAGCTTCTTCAAGCAAGATTTTGAAAGGATCTCCTGCCCCCTCGTCTTTCTTCTCTTCCGCCATGAGAGGTCGTCGAGATTTGCAAGACTAGTCTTGCAAAGGTTTGTCCAATTTGAACCCTAACTCCTTATATCCTGACCTCGTTGCGGACATGCAAAGAAAAACAGAGAAAGAGTAGACTGCTCTGATACCACTAATCTGAACTTAAACAGGAACGCAACAAATTACAGATATAACCATAAATACAGAGATGCAACAAAAATAACACTTCATTTCATTAATATCAAATACTGAAATAAACTTACAAACAGAATGGAAATAAACTAGCTCAGGCGATGGTAGCTTATCTCTAAGAAGAGATGTGGAGGCTACATGCCTTTCAAATCTGTTACAATGAGGCTCAAGGGCCTATTTATTATTAAACAAGGAAAAATCCTAAACAACCAAAACCCTAACCCCAAGAGATAGAACGCCAAGAGTTTGTGGGTTGAGTTGGGGTTAGTTGGGCAGCCAACTTCCTGGGGTCGTAACTTGGTCATATTATCTCCATTTGGCGCAGTCGATTCCTTAAGCCAAAAAAGGCTCCATTATAGCACAAGGAAGTTTGGAAATGGACAATAGCCTTAGATTCGCCCCAATTCCCTAATGATAATTGAAGGTTTGAATATTAGTCAGATTAGAAGGGGCGCATTCCTTCCCCTTTGTATTTGTTTCGGATTAGAAGGGACGCATTCCTTACCCTTTGTATTTGTTCTAATGAGCTCTTCGAGAAGTAATCATTGGATACATGAACAATACTTGCAAAGGAAACCTTGTGGATATGAAACATGGTCAGCTCTCTTCATATTTTTTTGTTATGTGGTTTGAATCCAAAATATGTTGGGTCTCGAAATCCAGCGGCTTGATTATTTCGTAATGCCATCTTTGGGGAAGGATCACTGACCTTCTCAAATTCAAGGATAAGGGCAGTTCTAACAAGTAATGGAGTTCGTTCTCCCTTCTTGCAGCAGCCCTGGTTAAAGGAGAAATGTTGTCGCCTTCATGTAAACTAGCGGTTTGGACATTGAATGGAGAGGCATGCTTGTAGATGTCATTAATGAATCAATTCCTCAATGATTCACTAGGGAGGTAGACCTTCTTGCTCCTCGATAACAGTGCCAAAATGTTACCGCTCAAACTAGCAGGGGGTCCTAGAGGGGCACTTGCTAGGTTAAGAGCAACAATGAAGCTAAAGCCCACTATCACCACAGCTAAAGCTTCCTACTCTTTACGAACTTTCACCAATGGGAGGAGACTCGATATATAGAGAATCACTTATGAAGGATAGATCAACTAAGATGGATGTGAAGTGATCTCGGGGACCCTTTCCTAGGGGAGGCTCAAGAATGGGACTTGCTTGCTTCTTAAGCAAGGTACAAGGCTTTCTAGGAGAAGGGGATGAGGATTTAAGGGCTAGGTTTAAGGAGTGTGAATTGTAAAGGAGCTTCCAAAACCCTAAAATCCTTGTTGAACTTGGTTTCCCAAGTGGTTTTTGAAGAGTTGACTTTGACAAGGTATGGGACCACACAGGACCAAGTGGACCCAAGTTAGGTCAAGAGGAAAGAGTTTAGCAACCAATGATAGATTTGAACTACACAAGGAGTTGAAGGGGATCAAAGAATTGATTTTTACTCAAAGGTTCAAAATGATCCCTATGAGGGACTATGGAAACTTAGGGCAAAAATCAATCTCAGGGCTAGGGCTTGGGGTATCTTACAACCCCCCATTGAAATTCCCTCATATTTGGAGAAGGCCTAGGAGAGACACCAGAGCAGTAGAGGCCAAGAGAGCTAAGTTTTTCTATGGGTGGTTTGTCAGGAAAATGATGCCCTAGGAGCCATAATGTGGCTAAACCTAGAATAAAGGCGAGGTGTAGAAAAATGGTTCTTTAAGTGGTCACTTTATGGTAGACTAGTGCCTAATCCTTTGGGGAGATTGGAGTCAAGAAGAATATGAAGATGGACTTCGTTTCTAGGTCAAGGAGGGTTCAAGGACAACTTGTCATTAGGGCAAAAGAGAGTGACCTCAAAGCTTTTAAACTTCGTTTTGCAAGGTAAGATGGCTTGTCAAGATAAATTCAACCACAAAATTAACCCTAGAAGAATTCGTTCAACATACATGGCCCACACATAGAGATATGCTATATAGAGACATGATTCCACAATTTCGCAGTAAATGCATGCAGCAACTAGCTGTAGTATAGCAAAAATTTTATCATCAATGTATGTGACAAAGTAAAGAGTATATAGCATTAAATTTGTACTTACATGTAAGAGAATAATCCAACAACCAATAAACTTGCCAATCAAGAAGCTCCAAGATAAGAAAAGATAATCCATACATCAAAATTCATCCATGCTCCAAAATTTCGTCCACCAAGAAGGAATAACAAAAATCTCAAGAGAGGTACAACTCCAAACCAAGTGATGATCAGAAATGAACTCTCATCATTTGTATTTATACGCCTCTAAGGAGTTCAATTTAGATACTTGAGCCTACATTAGCCCCTAAAATAAAAATATTGTGCAAATAACCAACTTTTGGTGACAAGCCCACCAAACTAGCTCATAAACAAAATAACAAGCCTCTCAAGAGGTCGAATGATCAATAATACATGTCGTTGGGCTCTCTAGAAAACCTAATAAAGTCCACAAGTGTTGTAATGATGAATAAGACTCCCAAAAGTAATGGACAAGGGGTTGGCCTCTTGTTCTCCACATAATAAACATGTGGTGCTCCCAATGGGTGTGAAGGCACACAAGGGGCCTCATGGGTCTCCAAGTAAGTCGAAAATGCATGTAGATCATCTGTAAGGGCTCAGATGATGGTGTAAGTGATACCACATCATAATACAAGTCCTGGGTCATCTGCCAAGTGCATGGTACAACTGTGGGCCGGCTGGGCAAAGGTGAACCAGGTGCATCTTCGTCCAATAGGTGAATCTCGAGCAATCTCTAAACATCTTTGGGGATCCATGGAGAGATGTCTACTGTTGTGGAGGCCCATGGCTCTCAACACACACCGTACATGTGTCAATGCAGCGCTCTGGAGGGTTAGGACCCTGTATAGGGAGACCAAACCCAAAATGGAGGCCACCTGCAATCCTGCATAAGATCCAATGCGTCCCCTAGACTTCCAGTACAATAAGTCATCAAGGAAATCAAGTAGAAGAGCTTACAAACCATGGACAACTAGTGGGGACTTCATAATGGCATGCCCTTCCATAATGGGCTTTGGCATTTGCTAATGTCTCCAAGCTCCAAATGGGGTTAACCAAGTATCTTATTAGGTGGCTTTTACTTCTAAAGGGGATAGTATGTCCAAGGTACATCCTTTAAAGGGTGGTGGCATGTGATAAAGAGATGAATGGAGTAGGGAATGAAAGGGGCAGCCCTGGGTCACATGTTGGGGTACAAGGGTAGCTAATACAAGGGGAGCCCACATTTAGGTATATAATGTGTAGGAGGGGGCAATCGTGGTACATGAGGTGCCCCGGCCTTGATTTTTCCACCCTTCTATGCCTTTTGCTTTTTATGGTTTTCTTTAATTGATTGTTTGGGGCTCAAGGGGTAAGAGCATGATGTGTGAGATATAGCAGTGGATAACCCCTTAAGATAAGGTCGGCCATAGCCCACCAGCGGTTGGGACAATCGTGGGTTCCTAAATGATAAAAGAGGTTCATCTAGGGCCTGTACGAACCAGGGTGATGGCCATGATGATAGGGTAGAGCTCATGTATTGGCTTTTGCCCACGTGCTAAATGTGTTTGTCAAGGATACCTTTTGCATTTTGTGGTACATCTTCCTATTGGATGTGGCCAATTATGCTTTTACTTTTCTTTTCAGCTGCATCAACCTCTGGGGCATCATTCAAGGCCCGATCCAAAGTGTGAGGAAGGGAAGGGGGCAGGCTAACCCTATGTGGACCCAGTGGAGGAATGTGGACCCAGGTGAGAGAAATGATAAATGGGGTCATAATTAGTGGAAGGGGAGTGATATATGTGGATGAGGGAGTGGGACCACGCAACCAAAATCAAGGTTTCCCATGTAGTACCATCCCTAAAGCCCATGGGTCAGTAAAAGAGATCCCACGGGACTAGGGTCCAAGGTTAACATCCAAAAGAGGTCTAGGGGACAAAAGCACAGACCTAGCCCACTCTTTCCACTAAATCCCCCCCATTAATCCATGCCCATAAGTGTCCATGATAAGAAAACCGCGATACTCAATTATCAAATGACAAGGCATACCTTTAGATTCGGGAGGTACACCTTCAAACATACAATCATAACAGATGGATAAGGGACCACATCGCTGGCTTAGGTGGCGAAGAAATGGCAAACGAGCTAGTTGGTTGTTATGAATATAATTTATATAAAGATAAAATATAAATGAATGAATAATAATCATAATTAATGAATGATTAGTTAATGAAGAGGCATGTCTCCAAAAGACATGACCATTCATGAAGGGACACCTGCCTAGGTATATAAGCAGGTACTCACTGCAACATTTCTTATCCTTGTACATTTTCATATATATTAATAAAATATTATTTGCAAAATACATTTATGTATTTCACATTTTAAATCAACAAGCTACGGTTTTGTTGCTTCAGTGGTATCAGATCTATGCAAACCTTTGGATGTTATCAGTTGCACAATATGCCATTGCATTTACGTCCTAAAATCATTGAGCAGTTAGTAAAATTGAAGAAGCATTTCAGCAATTACAAAAATCATGTTCAGGAGTTACGGCGTGTCTAAAGAAAAGCTATGCAAAAATCCATAATAAGGAAGACGATTGTGATGGTGAAGAAACGAAACAAGGTGAAGCAGGAGAAGAAGATTTTGATCAGAATGATGATAATGAAAATGAAGAGGTAATAGATAATGATGAATATGAAAATGATATTGACCAAGATGAAGATCCAATAATTTTTGATGTAGAAGTAGAAGTGAAGAAGATTTCAGACTCTATAGTACACAATGGAAAAGCGAGTATAGTGGATGCTACTAATGACAAGACAATAATAAAAATGCATATGGCTACTACAACTGTTGTTGGAGCCACTAACAAAAGCGTAAAACTAGATTTTGACTTAAATGATGGTTTTTCTATGGAAAACACAAATCAAGATGATGCAGCAGCTTCTGTTGTATCTATGTTGTTGATTTAGGGTAGCATCGGATGTGCTATAGCAACGAAATTTGGCAGAGAGGTTGGGGCACCTAAGATCTCCAATGCCCAGAAAGAATTTGGGCAGATTCTAAACAAATCAAGAGATATTAAAATAATTAATATTTTTAATGGAGTCCCTAAGTCTAAACTTAGGGAAAATAAAATATTAATGTGTATTAATATAAATCTGTGTTAGAATGGTCCAGAAGACATGGATCAAGCCAGATCTAATCTTAGCCGTTGATAAGGGACTTAATCTCGACCGTTGAGATGTCAATAGAAAAAGTATAAGAGAAGGCATGAGAGGCACTTGGAGAAGATACTAAGGGAGACCAGTCAGTTCAATTTCTGGAGCGGGGTTTGCTGAGAAATTGCACCAGGGTTCTAGAGAGAAGTCAGGAGGCAGCAAGTACGAAACAGAGAAACAAGAGATCAGCACAGAAGAGGCAGACGCAGAGCCAGAGGAAGCCACGCAGAGCCAACAGAGACTGCGCAGAGCCAGAAGGGCATGCGTCATCCACGCAGAGGCCCAAAGAGGCTGCGCAGAGCCTCAGCAAGCTGACGCAAAGGGTTTCAGGGTGTAGCAGAGGTCAGTGGGGCCTACGCTGGGTTTAGAAAATTGTTGAATAATAAAATCGTCCCTTGCTGCATTGGTTTTCCCACATTGGGTTTTTCTAGGGACATTAGTCCAAAATAACTGTGTCAATGTGTGCATATGTTTGTTTCTGTATTACGGTGTGATATCTGCAGCAATATTTATTTTAATGTTTGTTGAAGTAATTTCATGAATAACTTATGATGAAATAAGTAGGAAAAGTAAATCATTCGTTGCAGCGATAGAATTTTGACATGGGATTAGAGGAAGTAATCAAAGACATAAAGGGAAAATCAATTATGGGTCGAGACCACGATGCAGAGGCATCCACCTCTAGGGACTCACGCAGATTTTCAAAAGATTGCACAAGAGAGAGAGATTTTGATTTCTCTATGTTGGCTTCCAGGTTGGAAGAAGAAGTGGCGTGAATGACTAGTGCTGCATCATTAGAAGTATGGTATATAAATAGTGGAGCCTCATGGCATATAACGGGAATCAAGGAGTGTTTGTCAGAATATCGAGAAGAGAAGATGAACTTTCAGATCACCATGGGGAACAAGGCAAAGTGTACTCCAATAGGAAAGAGTACCATAGTTTTTTAAACAGAATCGACAGAGTGGTTACGTGCCACAAATGTGTTGCATGTGCCAGGATTGGGGATGAACTTACTTTCCGTGTCACAACTACAAGGCAAGGGCTATGACGTCTACTTCATCAAGGAAAAGATATACGTCAAACACCCGAGCTGGAAAAAGAAAGTGCAAATCGGCATCAAAAGTAATCGGTTGTACAGATTACAACTAGAATCTCCAATGGCACTAATAAGCAATGATGGGAACAAAGACTTGAATGAACTATGGCACAGGAGGATGGGTCACTTGCACCATGGAGCTCTGAGAATTCTCAGGAGCACTATAACAGGAGTTCCGGATCTGAGTACGGAACGAGATGATGTATGCAGGGGATGCGCTCTAAGAAAGTATGCCAAGGCAGCGTTTCCTAGGAGCAACCACAGGGCCAAGAGTGTACTAAGATTGATACACTCAGATATCTGCGGACCTATGTCCATCAAAGCTCTCAGCAGTGCCGAGTATTTCCTTACCTTCATTGATGACCACTCGAGGAAAACTTGGATCTATTTTGTAAAAACCAAGGATGAGGTTTTCTGTCGATTCAAGGAGTTCAAGGCTCTAGTGGAAAATCTAACAAGTAAGAAAATAAAAGTCTTGCGCTCAGATAGAGGTGGAGAATATGTCGATAAGGACTTCATTGATTATTGTGCTAAGGAGGGCATCAGAAGAGAGTGGACAGCTCCCAACAATCCGAAGCATGGGGCGGCAGAAAGGAAAAACAAGACTATTGTAGAAGCAGCTAGGGGGCCATGTTGTATGTTCAGGATATGCCAAAATTCTTGTGGGCAGAAGCATGCAACACAGTTGTCTACGTTCAGAACAGGACTCCTCACCAGGCATTGGGCAAGATTACTCCAGAGGAAGTCTTCACTGGGAAGACACCTGAAGTCAGTTATTTCAGGATATTTGGGAGTTTGGCATATTGTCACATACCCAAAGAAAAGAGGAAGAAGCTGGATCAGACTGCAGAAAAGGGGTATCTAGCAGGATATAGCGAGAACGCTAAGGCATACAGGATCTATCTTCCAGGAAGCAAGAAGGTAGTAGTACAACGAGATGTAAAGTTCATGGAGGACAGAGCGTTTAGAAGAACTCGCGAAATGCTTTCCAAGGAGCAGTCAAAAGAGGATCCGTTGGTCATGCCTCTTCAACTAACGAAAGTGAAGAATCCTTCCTCAGGTTAGGAAGATTCTCAGGATGAGGAAGAGGAGCAAACAGAAGCACCTATTGGCAGAGGAAGAACCAGCAGAGAACTTCGTCAAATTCTGCGTGATGCAGAGAACTTCATCGGAGAGCCAAGGAACAGTAAAAGGGAGCGAAAACAGCCAAATAGGTATCAGGTGTTAGTAGCTCAAGATGGAGAGCCTGCCAACTTCAAGGAGGCAGCTCAGCGTCAAGTCTAGCTAGATGTGATGGTGGAGGAGTATAACTCCATAATGGTAAACGATGTCTGGGAGGTGGTGTCAAGGCCTCAAGACAGATCTGTGGTAGGTTCAAGATGGATCTACAAGATCAAATATGTTGCAGACGGCAGTATTGAAAAATACAAGGCCAAGTTTGTGGCTAACGAGTATGCTCAAAAGGAAGGGATTGACTATGTGGAAACCTTCACCCTGGTAGCCAAGTATACATCTATTAGGACCGTGATATCTCTTACAGCGCAGATGGGATGGGAGATCCATTAGATGGATGTCAAGACGACATTTCTAAACGGGTTAATAGAAGAAGTATACATTGAACAACCAGAAGGCATTGAAACTCATGAGAAGAAGTCTCATGTATGCAGACTGAAGAAAGCCTTGTATGCGCTGAAGTGGGCACCAAGAGTGTGGTATGGTCGAATAGATGGCTACTTGCAAAAGATGGGGTTTGTCAAGAGTGACGCGGATCCTAATCTCTACTATCTGATGGTAGAGAGCGAGCCACTTATCTTAGTATTATATGTGGATGATCTCTCCCTGACAGGATCATTGAAGACTACAAGAAGAATCTAGCCACAAAGTTCAATACGAAGGATTTGGGACGAATGCATTATTTCCTAGGGTTGGAAGTTTGGCAGCAGAAAGGAGAAATCTTCCTTGGGCAAGGAAGGTACGCTACAGAAATCCTGAAAAGGTTCGGGATGGGAGACTGTAGACCTATGGCTATGCCAATGATCACCAACTGGAAGACGATTGATGCATCAGAAGACGAGGATGTCAATCCCACCCTATACGGACAGCTCATAGGGTCCCTGATGTATCTAGTCAATACCAGGCCAGATATTTGCTACGTTGTCAACACCAATGTTGCACGAAGTGGGGATGAAGCGGGGACGCGAAAACGTCATTTTCCAAAAATCTAGGAAGCGAAGCGTCTGATATATATATATATTTATTTATTTATTTATATTTTTTTGCATTTATACTCAAAACAAACATCCCAAATACCAAATTAGTTGTAGAAGACATGAAAACATGCATTTTTTGCATAAATCAAGATAGATATAACATCCATTGTACATTAAAGATTAATTATTCGAGCATCAACCATCTAGAATCTAGATTCTTCTCCTCTTGTCTAGCCTTTGCCTCTACCTCGATTGTCTAGAGATATTAGTCAACGTTGCCCAATTTTGATCAAACTAGCTAATTCAAGACTTAAAATATGGTAGAAAAAGCTTAACATGCTTGATCGATGATTTTGACTTGATTGAAAGGTAATTTTTTGCTAAGGGCGTGCCGCGTGACAAAGGAGTTCAAAAATTAACACCACCAACACTAGGGTACATATAGGGCTTGGTGCTCTTGATTAAATGCTAATCGTATACCTTCATACTTGATATAATCTAATGAAATGCCACAATCCCATTGATCCTGAATTCCTAAAAACTGTTAAGTCTGCTGAATTTTGAATAGGATATGAAATTCTATTTTCTCCATATGAAGTCCAATGAGGCTGGAACCACTCTCAAACATCCTGAGTCATTTCATGGTAATGTTAAAAATTTAAGTATAATGATGAAAATGAAAAATAAAAGAGAATGTCACTTTTACTTTAAGAATTTAACATTAACATGAGGGAGCATCTGCTATATTTATATTTCTTTTTGCCTTCATTCCTCACCCTAACCCAAGGTGGACCCACCCCCAACAAGCAAACTCACCTAAAATTAAACAAACAAAAAAATGATTTTCTAAACGTTTTTCCGGAAGCGTACACTTCACCCTCCGAAGCACCACGCTTCACACTGCCGAAGCGTCGTACGAAGCGCGCTTCGAAGGAAAGCTTCCAAAATTTCCTGGAAGCGTCCAAAACAGGCGGAAGCGCGCTTCCGTCGAAGCTTCCTAGACGCTTCCGCACAGGACACGCTTCTGGGCTTGGAACCAGGGGGCGCTTCATGCAACATTGGTCAACACCCTCAGTCAGTTCATGGTGGAACCAAAGAGGGCTCACTAAGCAGCAGCCAAGCATGTTCTCAGGTATTTACAGGGAAACGTTGATTATGTGCTCTTGTACAACAAGGGGAAGAATATCAGGTTGAGTGGATTCACTAATGCAGATTGGGCAGGGAGTTCAGTGGAACAGAAAGTACCTCTGGTACTATTTCAACATTGGATTAGGGATAACCTCCTAGTGCAGTACGAAACAGAAGTCTGTGGCTCTAAGCTCGTCTGAGGCAGAATATATGGCAACAAGAACAACTTCGTGTGAGGACATATGGCTTAGAAAACTGTTGGTAAACCTATTCAGAAGAAATATAAAGGCGACCAAGATCATGTGTGATAATCAGAGTTGCATCAAACTCTCTAAGAATCCAATATTTCATGATAGGTCAAAGCATATTGATATCCGGTGTCACTTTGTCAGAGATTGTGTCCAACGAGAAGCTATACAGCTGAGCTACACTCCTACAGGGGTACAAGTGGCAGATATCCTCACGGAGGCCCTTGGAAAGTCAAAATTTGACTACTTCAGGGAAAATATGGGGAAGGTAAAGAACTCCTTTTAGAAATAGTGTGTTAGCAGCACAAATGAAGAGGGAGTTGCAGTGCAGATGCAGTGTTGGGAGAAAGGACCAACAGCAGCACAGATGCAGAGGGAGTTACAGTGCATATGCAGTGTTCAGAGAAAGGACCAACAACAGCACAGATGCAGAGGAAGTTGCAATGCGGACGCAGTGTTGGGAGAAAGGACCAGCAGCAGCACGGATGCAGAGGGAGTTGTCGTATAGATGCAGCAGTGGCAGTGGCAGAGTCATGGGCAACAGTACAGGAGGCAGCAGTGCAGAGGATGTTGGGCAGGAAGGCCTAGCATCAGCACAGGTACCAATGCCGAATGATCATAGTAATACTCAGTGAGGAGTATTGCTAGAGCACAGTCCTCGCTAAGAGGGAGTGTTGATTTGGGGTAGCATCGGATGTGCTCTAGCCACGAAATTTGGTGGAGAGGTTGGGGCACATAAGATCTCCAATACCCAAAAAGGGTTTGGGCAGATTCTAAACAGATCAGGAGATATTAAAATAATTAATATTTTTAATGGAGTCCCTAAGTCTAAACTTAGGGAAAATAAAATATTAATGTGTATTAATATGAATCTGTGTTAGAATGGTCCAAAAGACATGGATCAAGCCAGATCTAATCTTAGTCATTGATTAGGGGCTTAATCTCAACCGTTGAGATGTCAACAGAAAAAGTATAAGAGGCGACTTGAGGGGCACTTGGAGAAGATACTGAGGGAGACCAGTCACTGCAATTTCTGGAGCAGGGTTTGCTGAGGAATTGAACCAGTGGTCTGGAGAGGAGTCAGGAGGCAGAAGTACGAAACAGAGAGACGGGAGATCGGCACAGAAGAGGCAAACGTAGAGCCAGAGGAAGCCACGCTGAGGCAACAAAAAATACGCAGAGCTAGAAGGGCCTGCGTTATCCACGCAGAGGCTGCAAGAGTGACGCAGAGGCCTAGAGAGGTTGCGCAGAGCCTCAGTAGACAGACGCAGAGGGTTTCAGGCTGTAGCAGAGGTCAGTAGGGCCTACGCTGGGTTCAGAAAAGTGTTGGAAGTTTTTCTATCTGTGGGTAAGCCAGTTTCGCACCCTGTTGTACAAGAAAATTGTTGAATAACAAAATCCTCCCTTGCTGCACCAGTTTTCCCACATTGGGTTTTGCCGGGGACATTAGTCCAAAATAACTGTGTCAATGTCTGCATATGTTTGTTTCTGTATTAAGGTGTGATATCTGTAGCAGTATTTATTTAAATGTTTGTTGAAGTAATTTCATGAATAACTTATAATGAAATCAGTAGGAAAAGTAAATCAGTCGTTGCAGTGATAGAATTTTCACATATGCTTATTTCTAGTGCTTCAGATACCCTTATATCAAAATCCGGTGGGTTAGCAATGCCAATTGCAGTGGCTACTAAAGCAAAGGCGACTTTCATACCTCCAGTCAGTCCTTTACGAAGTACGAGAGAGTGAAGCGAACAAAGTTCCTTCTACAAATTAATTACACCAGAAGACTTGGAATATAAAGATATCCATGATGATACAAATATTATATATTAAATGTCTGAATAAAAATATGATTACAATTGAGAATGAGAGTCTTGTATATATAGCCAGGTAAGTACCCTTTCACGAACAAGCATGTCCCTAAGACATGCCTTTTCATTGTTAACTAACTAATCATTAATTAATTATTTATCGTTTATTATATTTACATTTATTATGAATTATGAATTATATTCATAACATAGTCTTTCCCTTTAAAAAGCTTTGTCCTCAAAGCTCACTGATGAAAGACTTGATCCCTTTTCCTTCTTCGAATGTCTTCTCGTCTCGGCATTGTCAACTTCATTGATACTAGTTGATATGATCCTCTAAGTGACAAACAAAATTGTCGCACGGAGAAGGGATCAAACCAACCTAGATTGATCTTCTGTGAAATCAATTTGATTGATGAATAGTTATCATAAGACTATATTCTGCAAAATTCAGTATCCTTGGGAACATAATTTTGTTGTTTATTTTCTGAATGATACTGGTATGTAGCTTGATTGGAAGGTCTACTCTTGTGATTTGGATGTTGATACATATCTCCTTTGGTTTGGCTTTCCTCTATCATATTAGTGGTTGATCCCTGATTTTCTTTAGGCACAGTTTTTGTTAAGTTGGCGACTGAATCATCATTTGGAATGTCCATTGTTTGGATTGTATCTTTTGCATATGTTTTAACTTCTCTAGACTCATCTTCTTCCTTGCTTGTGATATTGACTGGATCAGTGTTTATTCCCTTGTCTTCAACTTGGACTAAGACAATTGATGACTTCAATACTTCACCTTGAAGTTGTTCTAACTTGTCATTCAACGATATTTTGTCATTTTTAAATTTTTTTATTTGCATAAGTAGGGTTTGGTTATGATTTCTTAAACGTACAAGCTCATCATTTTCTGAATTACCGACTTTATTCTTAGTAGCTTCATCATCTTTTAGACTTTTGATTTGTTCTAACAATCTCTGATTAAGGCTTTTAAAACGTAAATTTTCCTCCTTTCTTTGATAGACTTTCGTTTAATTTTTTGTCAAAACCCTCCCTCTTTTTCTTGTTCTAACTTGTGCTTCTTAGTTTTACACTTTTTGACTTGTGCAAGAAGTTTCTCATTGTGGTTTCTTAGATGCAAAATGTCTTCGTTGTATTTTGTTGATTTTGCATGACCCCGCTCTGTGAGATCTTTACATCTCTTCTCTGAGGATTCACTCTTTTGTTGAAGTTTCATGACCTCTTCCTTTAATAGTTTTATTTGCATTTGCTCATTTTCTTGATGTTCTTCTATATTAAATAGTCTTCCACACCTTAGACAATTAAAATTGCAATTTTTTTGAATATATGTATATCCAATTACGTTTAGACAAGATGGACATTTAGTCCAAAATAGTGATTCTTGTGTGGAACCAATTTTGACTTCTTCTTTTTTTAATCTTCTATTATTTTTTTTAGATTTTTCTTTCAATATAATTGTTTAACTCTCTTTTTATATAATTTCTTCTTTTTATTTCTGACTTTATATATAGCTCTCTTCCTTTTT
The DNA here is from genome assembly GCA_031772625.1 of Pinus tabuliformis. Classification (NCBI taxonomy): domain Eukaryota; kingdom Viridiplantae; phylum Streptophyta; class Pinopsida; order Pinales; family Pinaceae; genus Pinus; species Pinus tabuliformis. Next base: position 2,060,507,419 of record CM062818.1, read on the forward strand.
TTTACATATATCACTTTTTTTAAATGACTTTCGGTTTTTTTAATATAATTTTTTTTCCTAATATAGTTTTTTTTTGTTATATTTTTTTCTAACTTAATTAATTTATAGGATCCAAATAATTAGTTTAACTAACTTACATATATATATATATATATATATATATATATATATATATAATCTTTAACTATAAACCTTGAATCGATTTTTTTAAACAGTGTGATGTTAGGCCTAATTATGAAACTAGCATACGTTGAGTGGATTCTGGAGGACAGAACGTTGACTGGATTACGACGAAGGGCACGAAAATTGGCAGTCATGACTGGACTACAACAGACGGCCAGAACAGGGCAATGGTTGTGCAGTCAGAACCGGGGTTACAGTCAGAAACAATGAACGGGCAGACAGGGATGAGCAAGTGACAAGGACGCGAGTTGTGCAGCAGTGGAAGGGTGCGGCCTAGGTGCAATGGACAGTAGTTTCGAGCGAATGTAACATCATGCAGCGGCGAGGGAATTTGACCAGATGCGTGGACAGTGAAGGAGTGGTTTGGACTAGACAGACTTACGCAGCAAAGTGACAGTGTTTGCCAGCGGTGACGGAACAATGGACAGCAGGAAGCCATAGGGTTTTAGTCACAGCGGGGGTGGCATTGGCTGGGACGTTGATGTAGAGCAAAAACGTTGTGGACGTTAGGTGGACGCTGCGGCTATGCAGCGGTGGCTTGCAGAGCCGCGTAAAACCGCGTACAACCTTGTGTGCTTGCATCAAGGTGTAAAAACAATGTGTAATAGCGTCGACATGAATTGAGCTAGGGCGTAGAACGAAATCCGTTGTAGGGGCAACGACGGCGGAGGGTCAAGTTGTCGAGGCCTTGTCTCTTTATTTATTTATTTATTTATTTGGCCAAGGGCCGAACAACAACTGCGGAATGGAGAAGCTCCCACTTCGTAGCGAAACGCTTGAGTCTTGACGTCAACAATGTCGACGACAAGTTGGTGGCCAAAGGCCTAGTGGTCAGCCAAACGTGGCTCTGATACCAAATGAAGTGAACAAAGTTCCTTCTACAAATAATTACTCCAGAAGACTTGGAATATAAAGATATCCATGAGGATACAAATATTATATATTAAATGTCTGAATAGGAATATGATTACAATTGAGAATGAGGGTCCTGTATATATAGCCAGGTAAGTACCCTTTCACGAACAAGCATGTCTCTAAGACATGAGGATACAAATATTATATATTAAATGTCTGAATAGGAATATGATTACAATTGAGAATGAAGGTCCTATATATATAGCCAGGTAAGTACCCTTTCACGAACAAGCATGTCTCTAAGACATGCCTTTTCATTGTTAACTAACTAATCATTAATTAATTATTTATCGTTTATTATAGTTATATTTATATTTGCATTTATTATGAATTATGAATTATATTCATAACAGAGAGCTAGGCTATAAAGGATCTACGGCAACAAGTGCCTTTCGGCCAGCTGAACCTCGAAGAGCTCCCGAGAGGCAACATGTTACTTCTGAAGGTCCATACTTGGATGTTGCAACCAGTGTGACTGCTGGTGTAAGTGACATTCAGAGTCGTCCACATTTAGATATTGATCTTAATGTGCCTGATGAAGGAGTAGTGGAAGATGCTTTGATGACTTTGTTTCCTCTCAATTTTTTCCACGTGTGACAAGTTCAGAGCTCGCTACTGTAAGTGGTCATAATTTTGTGTTTTCATCAAGGGAACTGTCTACTGGTAGTGGGTATGCTAGTGATGGAAAGCCACATTTGGATTTAAATCGTCTCGAGGGATATTGCACATTAGAATAGAAGAGAAGAGCATATCAGAGATGGAGGAGGAGGTGGAATGGAGATGGAACAAACACGAGCAGGCGTTGGAGCGATGCCACTAAGCCATGGCCTGACTACCTCGAGCCCTTTGACAGAGAGCAATACCACCATTACAGAGAACGCCAATCATATGGAAGTTCTTTCTTATCCAGAGAAAAATCTTTGATCCATAGACTGGAAGGTAGGGTCTTATATGATGAGAAAGAAGTGTCTTTATATCCCAATCCTACTCTTTTTCTTGAAGCTATCAAGCAAGAGGTGGAGAGTTTTGATGTTGGAGATCTTGAAGCATCTCCTAGAAGGCACACTTCTTCGATTAAGAAAAAGGGCACATACAGTGACAAGAAATCACCCCAGTTTGAGGACAGGCTTGAAACTGGTACATAGTCACTACATCCTTTTTTGAAGACGGTAAAACAAGAAGTAGATGAAATCTCAGATAGTGGATAAACAACCTTTGCACGCTTTGCATCAATCCTTGACTCTTCTTTGCAAGGCTTCATATCATTTCCAGATCTTATTCTGCAATTTGAGAATACTTGTCAAAGGTTTCTGAGCTACTTGGGAAAGAAGCCATTGGGAGGCATCGAGTTATAGAAGATAGATTCATGAGACAAAAGGCTCAAATGTTACTACATGAACAAAAGGCATGCTCAGATGTTACTAGATGAACAAGAGGCTTGTGACTTGGTCATGACAGATCACACAACACAGCTATGCCTTTGAATTGTTCAATCATTGGAAGATCTTGCATCTAAGATCGCTGATTTTGACAAGAAGGTAAAAAGATGGTATGTTGGTTCTTAACTTCACAAGTTAGGTATCTGGCATCAAACATAGCAGCTATTAAGAAAAAGGTCTCGCAGTTCAATGCTTGTCTACTGTTTGGGAGAATCCTTATACTTCCGTCGTCCAAGCCATAGCCCAACGACTGGCTAACAACCCAATCTGCCGTCCAAGTCGCTGCCCACACACCTTCCTATCAATTCTCACCCGTTGTTTGGTGTTATTGCAAGTCAATACGATTCCAACCACTGTTTGGGAGAGTCGTGACTATAGTTAATATATAATATATATATAACTCAACTACATAAAAATGAATTATATAATTATAAAATAAAATATAATTATATAACTATAACATCTTAACTATATAAAGTTTAATTATATAATTATAAAATAAACTAGCATACCCCCAAAGTGGGGGAATGAAACGTCGAAGAGAATACAAGCTTCATATATGTGTGTGGGGTTCACATACGCCAAAGATAGGTGACCACTACATCCACACATATTTGCCACCCAAAGGGATCACTTTTTGTCGGCTCAATCACCCGCAAGGCTGTCGAGATAATTGAACCTGTGATCTCTCAATAGTAAAGGTGTTTTAATGATAGGGACTTGACCAATTGAGATAACCCTCTGCCACCCGAAGGGACCACTCTTTGTCGGCTCAATCACCCCCGAGACTTTCGAGATAATTGACCCTGTGACCTCTCAATAGTAAAGGTGCTTTAATGACGAGGACTTGAACAATTGAGATAACCCTTGTGGCTACAAGGTTGATATGTTACAATAGAAAAATAACTTGTTATTTTTTTAACCAATGAATATAAGTGAAAAATAACTATAAATTGCAAAAAAATTGTTCCCTCAAAAACATATTTGATAAATACAATAAGACAATTAAAATTAGAGAATGTTTTTTACTACCCTAAATTAAATGTTATAACCACTAAAATTTATAATATACTCAAACTATTTATCTATTAATCCATTTCTCTTACAAAATTAATAAGAAAGAGAACATATAAATCATTTCACTTTGCATACCCATTCATCTCATCACTAAATTGTTAAAATATTCAAAACTTAAATTTAGTATAACAGATTTACTATTCATTCAAAGGTCTTTAACACACTATTTAGGATAGAGTATGGATAAATTACCTCCACTCCATTCTTCAATGCTACCATCCACTCTATGTTATATAATCAAATAAGTTGATGGGGAGTTTTAGTATACCATTATTTATGTTGTGAGTATTCAAAGTTAGCATTACATCATATTTTTGCATTTTCTTTAATAAGATTAATAGTAATAAACAAAAGGAATAATTTGCATAGGTAAACCCCCTTTGTGAAGTTCTAAACTAATAGTGTTCATCAAAGTTCCAAATTAATAGTGTTCCTCAAATCTAGGAAAATAACTTTTAATACATTCAATGAGATAAGTGATTTTTTACTAAGCATGAATTTATATTTTTAACATGATTTTCTAACTTGAACTTATATTTAGTAATTATATATGGCCTCACTATGCATCCATTTTTTATAAGCTTAAGTGACTCGCATGTGTTTACAAGACATCTTAGGAAGGATATATTATCATATAAATGTCTCATATATATATATATATATATATATATATATATATATATCATTTTAGAGTTTTCATAGTCATTCAATTTTGTTTTTCTTAATCACATTGTATCATCTTGAAAATTAAAATTAGATTAATTTTCTAATAGTTATGTTTCTTTTTTCTTTTTCACGATTAGTTATTTGAAGGGAGAGTTGAGAAATGTTTTATTTAATTTGATATTTTTAAATTATAATTACACAAAAATTTATCTAAAAAGAAAGTTGAGAAATGTTTTATTTATCTTTTCACAATTAGTTATTTCAAAGGCGCGTTGAGAAATGTTTTCTTTATTTAATTAATTTTCAATTTTCAATTTTTTTGATTTAAAATATTATGAATTCTAATATTCTATATAAATTTATTATTATTATTATTATTATTATTTGTTTAATTAAAAAAACATATAATATTGTATAAATAAAAATTATATATAAATAGAATCAATATTTTTCTCATTCAAATTGATTGTTATTTTCTTCTATCTTATTTATAATATAATCTTTCATTTACCAAAAATAATAATAATCCACTGATTATAACAGGTTCTCAAATTTATGGAAATGATTGGTAAATGCAAATAGACATCAAAACATTTATCCAGTGTTCCACAAGGTCGCGTCCCCCCATCCAGTGTTCCACAGGGTCAAGTTACCTAGCTCCCTCATGCTCCAGGGACTTGGGGATGACTAAGGGTCATTTCCCCACGCTCCCAAAAAAAAGGTACGCGAGGAATCTCGAGAGGGGTTGTTTCCTCTAAATTTGGGGTTGAATCCTCAAAAGGGGGTCGTACGGTCGTCTAACGTTGTTTCCTTAGACAAAATTCGACCTTTTTTTTAAATCATAAATTTATAATTTTATTATAATATATGTTTAACGTTGCTTGAAGGGTTTTAAGTTTTATTTCATCCTTATGTCACCGATTGTTGAACCGTTGTTGGACGAGTCCCATAGTGCCGACAAGTTCACTGTTCCATAATCATTGTGCCATCTCTGTCAACGAGTTCCATTGTGCCAACGTCGGACAAGTTCATTGTGTCGACTCCAATCCAATTGTGTTGATGCCCATCCATTGTCCATCACACCTCTAGAGTCTTCAACATTGTCATCGTCGTCCATCACACGCTCAGTTCCCATTGCCGCCGTGACCACACTGCCCACTGCCGATGTGACCACAGTGCACATCGCACCTCTGGAGTCTGCCGCCTGACCACAGTGCACACTGTGACTCCAAGTGCATAGTAAGTAACTCAGCACGCTAGCGGCTAACCTGTCACTATTCTTTTTTTAATTTCCTTTTGTAAATTTTTAGATTTTTTATTTTTTTTTTAATTTTCATTGTTCAGTGTTGTTGACTATGTGTATTATATTTTTTTGTAAATTTTGAACTTTCCTAATTTTCAGACTTTCAGTCGTTGTTGACTGTGTAATATCATATATGTATAGTGTTAGTATTACATAGTTAACAACGACTGTTGACTGTGTAAATTTGTATTTTAATTTTTTTTATTTTCATTGTGTACCAGTATGCATACGCCATAAAACTTTTATTAAAAATAAAATTTAAATTTAAACAGTAAACCCTTCTTGCAGGTTGCAACATATAAGTTACATTGAACTTACAACTATGAGTTATTTTGGGAATAGTGGGAACACTAACAGTGACAACAACTACAGTGATAGTGAGTAACATGATCCACAAGAAGAAATAGAAATTGAAAGCAGTCACAGGGGGGCGAGAACATGGTGTAGATTCTAAAGGCCCACCAACAGATCTAGAAAAAATTGCAAAGGGGAAATTTAATCCTCTAAAACCACTTCTAATCTGTGTAACCAGACTTCCAAAAAAAGTTCCAAAAGTTGGTGGTGTCTCACGTGATTGAGTCTGCAATATTTGTGAGAATCACTTTGTTGGCAGTTATACTAGGGTGAAGCAACATATTTTGGCTATTACAGGTAAAGGAGTCAATGTGTGTCCCTCAAAGAACATGAATTCAACTCAAAGAGAGCAACTTTGGAGGCTAGAAAGGGCAGCCTCTGGAAAAGGATTATTTTCTAGCAGAAATGTTGATCCATGCACAAATATGCCTCCATCCAGTGCTTTGTCAAAAAAGACAAAGGGTTCTATTGGTGCATCTCGTTCTTGTGCAATGGGTGCTATAGTGTCTAGGATGTACAATGTTCTAGATCGAGATGACACAGATGATGCAATTGGCAAATTTCATTTTGCTAATGGAATTCCCTTCCATGTTGTTTGCTCTCCTTATTACAAGGAAATGGTCCAAGCAATTGCAAGACTAGGACCTTCATATGTACCACCCAGAAAACATAAGCTAAGAACAACAATTTTAGATAAACAAGTGTCCAAAATTAATGTGCAAAAAGAGAGAACGAGACAAACATGGTTGAGGTTTGGTTGCTCTATTGTTATGGATGGATGGACTGACATCTGAAAACGCCCACTAATCAACATCATACTGACATATTCAGAAGGTCCATTCTTTCTTAAAGTTGTTGATTGTTCTGGAAAGCGCAAGAATGCATCTTTCCAATTTGAGCTTCTTCGAGAAGCTATAAAGGATGCTAGGCCTAATAATGTTGTGCAGGTTGTGACAGATGCAACAGCAGTTTGTAGATCAGCTGGGTTATTGATTCAAAGCAGGTATCAACATATTTTTTGGACTCCTTGTTGTGTGCATGCACTCAATAACGCACTAAAGGATATTGGCAAGATTAAGTGGATACCAGACTTGGTGACAGTTGCTAGAGACGTGCAAATGTTTATCTGCAACCACTACACCTCCTTTGTTAAATTTAGGATCACATGTTCTTTTCATACAAGACCCTCACATGAGTGTCTCTCCACGACTCCAAGTCGTTCTCGGAAGGTCAAGAACTTGACCTTCCCTAGGGGCTTTGTCAGAATATCAGCGACCTGCTCATCAGTCCCAATGTGATGGAGCCTTATTGCTCCTTGTTGTACCATATCCCGGATAAAGCAGTCCCTGATATCTATATGCTTGGAGCAATCATGAAACACGGGATTCTCTGATAATCGGATCCCACTTTGGTTGCACAGAGGATCACGGTGGTATCCTGCACATGTCCAAACACCTCACTGAAGAGCTTCCTCAACCAAACAGCTTGACAGCAAATCCATAGAAATACTTTCCCACTTCCGCTCTAGAATAAGGAGAGGCTGGAGCAACGCAGCCATATGTGTGTGCTCCCCTTTATTCCTCTTACAGGTACTACACTCTTGCACGTGTCTCAAGATGTCCCCCTTGAGGCCCCTCCAAGTGAATCACTCCCTGATAGTCGATAAGTTTTAAGGAACCCTGGATGTCCTGCCATAGGTGAATCATGGCCTACCTGCGTGATCTTCTCCCATAATTGTAATCTTAGCACCAAGTAAATCATGTTCTTATAAAATATCACCTCATTCATCACCCTATACCTGTCATCCCCAAATAAGCCATCCAAAATCTCGCATGCTTGTTGGTTCTTGGAGTACTCCACTAAAAGTTGTGCCCCCCCAATCTTGGGTGATGTCCAGATATAATTTGTCGCGGGCATCTTGGAAAGTGTGTCTACCACTACATTATGCTTCCCCTTGACATACTCTATCTCAAAATCATATGCTTGGATCTTGCTGACCCACTTCCGCTACCTATCATTAAGTTCCTTATGCTCCAAGAAGAATCTGAAACTGTTATGATCTATTTTCACTTTGAACCTGTTAACCACCGAATATTGTTAGAATTTAGCCAATGCATGCATTATGGCAAGCATCTCCTTGTCAGATATACAGTACATCCTCTCATACTCCTGAAATTTCCGACTCTCAAATGTTATGGGGTGTCCTCCCTACATCAATACTGCCCCAATGCCCTCCCCTGAGGCATCACACTCCAGTACAAAGGGCTATGAAAAATCCAATAGTGTCAAGACTGCACAGGAACTCATCACTACCTTAAGGCATTCAAAAGCTTCCTGCACAACATCTATCTACTCAAATGCACTCCTTTTTGTGAGATTTGTGTGGGGTGCTGCCAGTGGTGAAAATCCCTTCACAAATCGTCAATAGTAGATGCAGAGACCCGGGAATCCTAGCAATTTTGTCACGTTCCTAAGGGTAGGCCAATCCAAAATGGCCTGGATCTTCTCCTAATGTACCTGCACTCCATCCACTCCAATCACATAGCCCAAGTGCAACATCTTTGTCAAGCTAAACTCGCACTTGGACACCTTGGCATACAACTGTTGTTCCTCCAAGTGTTGTAAATGCTCCTCCCATGTCCGGTTGTATATTAGGATGTCGTCAAAGAACACCAGTACGCATATGCGCAATTGCTTGCAGAGCACGTGGTTCATGCAAGACTAGAAGGTAGTTGGAGCGTTGGTTAGCCCAAAGGGCATAACCAGGAACTTGAAATGCCCATAGTGGCACCCAATCACTATGTTGGGGATATCCTGCTCTCTCACACGAATCTGATGGTACCTTGAACGCAAGTCGATCTTAGAGAAGTACTTGGCTCCTCTCAGCTCATCCATCTGTTCATCAATACGCGAGATGGGATACTTGTTCTTCAGCATCCTCTTTTTCATGGCCCTGAAGTCAATACACATGCGTAAAGTTTCATCCTTCTTCACCAGCACCACTGAAGAAGTAAAGGGGATGTTTGTAGGGGTGATGATGATAGCTTTGACGCCCTTCTCCAACTCAATCTTGTGCTCAAAACCTCTGTCTGGGGGGCGGCCCGGTGGAATGTCTCCAAAGACCGCCTGGTGCCTCTCCAACACTGCAAGGATATCTGCGTGTCGCTGTCACGCCCAAGTCCTTGTATTTGAAGTCCTGAGCTCCACCACCCATGTTATCTCCCCATGTCGCAATTTTGCCTCCATCCAGTTGGCTGATATTGTCTGTGGTGGATAAGAGTGCATGCCCCTCAACACAACCAGCTACCCATCAGGGCCCATAAACTCTATCTCCAATGCCCCGTAATCTGTAGTGACATGCCCAAGAGAGTACAACCATTGGACACCCATCACAACATTGGTATCTTGCATGTTCATCACAAAAGAAGTGGTTGGTCACTAAATAGTTCCCCATAGTCAAGGTCATCTTGGGGACTTATCTGGTACACTGCATGGTCTAGTTTTCTGGTACCAGTACTAAAAAAAAGCTCAAACGGTTGTGTAGGTAGCGCGTTTTTCTCTGCCATCTATGCATTAATGAAGTTGTGGATGGCCCCACTGTCTACCAACACAGACACACGTTGCCCATGAATAGTGCCTCTAGTCCACAATGTCAAATATCTCAAAACCCCTGTGAGCTAACCAATGATACCTCATGTGGGGATTGTTAAACTCGTGGCTCCTCCTAAACCTAGGGGCTCATCCTCTCCTCTAACTGCCTCATGCTCGGCCTCCTCTTCTGCTTTCTATCCGAGAACACCTCTATATAATGGGCCTTGCCCTTCATACATCTGTGGCCTGGGGCCCATGGCTCCTGACAGGTGAAGCAAAGCTTCCTCCTCTAGAGGTTCCTCCTGGTCTCATCATCAACTTGCCCTTGTCCTATCAACTCCCTCTATGGAGGCCTAGTGTCCTTACCCCTCTGAGGAAAGGTATATTTGGGAGGTGTTGGTGCTCTAGTCTTAGGGATTGCATCTAGCATGTCTCTAGTCTGGGTAATAGCGTCCTACAAAGATACGGGCTTATTAGCCCTCACCAAGCCACGCAATGGTTTTTCCAACCCCGCAATGAATAGCATAATCAGCCTTGCCTTCGAAATATTAGAAACCATCACAACCAATCTCTGGAACTCTACCACGTACGCCTCAGCACTACTTGTCTACCTTAGATTTGCTAACTCTTGGAAGTGCAACTTTGGGTCCTTGTTAAAGATCTCTATGAGCATCCTCGTGAACTCTATGTAAGAGGTGATGGTGGCATGTCCTAGCGTAATCAACCTGTGGTACCACCACTCCTACGCATCTCCATCCAAGTGCAAGGTGGCGAACCTGATTGCATTTACCTATTGCATGGGGTTCAGTTGCAAGTAAGTATCCAACTTTTGTACCCACGCCCCATCTAAACTCTTGGCTGACCCATCATAGTTGGGAAGTGCAATCTTTGTTGTAATCACGATTGTCGTTACACCAAAACCCACAGGTGTTAGTAAATGAACACATCGCCAGAGTTAACGCATCCACGAGAGGCGGTTAAGCACATGTCGCAAAACACACAAGGAGCGTTGGTTTATCCAATGTCCAATAATCTCCCCCCCTCCCCCGCCACGAGCCGGGTGTGATTCAAACTCGAGACCTTTGGCTCTGATACCACTTGTTGGAATCATGATTGTTGTTACACCAAAACCCACAAGTATTAGTAAACAAACGCATCGCTAGAGTTAACGGATCCACGAGAGGTGATTAAGCACATGTCGCGACACACACGGGGAGTGTTGGTTTATCCAATGTCCAACAATCTTCCCCGCCATCTTCTGTGTATCCTGGTTTTGTTGGCTCCCTCTATATTATGGTCTGGATCTGGTTCTATGTTTCTCCTGCAAATATATGATAAAGCAAATATACCGAAAAATAACAAGATAGAAATAGAAATGCTTCTTTATTGATCAAACCCTTGAGGTAGAGCAACACCATACAATCACTCCTTAAGGAAGGAGAACACTCCACCAGCCATATGCTTGTCAATACAATATTCCTTGACACCTCTCAATGAGGAGTCTCTAGCCTCTATATAAGATTCATACATACAATACCATGGGTCATTACCATGGTTCTCTCAATACCATGGGCTTATCACATTATTGCTAACAACTTGTGGTCCCTTACATGATGCAAGTTAACCACTTTATTTATTAACTATGGCCCATCTCATTATTACATTATTCCCTTGGGTACCTCCCTCTGTACCCCATACTATCACCCCTAGGTATACTCCACATGTACTTGCAGTAATATGGTGAAGGGTGTGGCCATGAGTCTCATTCATTAGATGACTATGGCATTGTTCTTGTAGCGAGTTGAATCTACAAGTTTACAAAGCAAGAAGGAATACATTTCTTTATTAGTTGATAAGTAATCTTGATGATGTAAAATTTTTAGCTACATACAGAGTGTTATTAACCCAATTAATTATTTCATGTTACTTATTCATGGCAAACAAATTCTTCTGCGGGAAATAAATAATAACATAAGCAGCACCAATCACAAAAATAAATTACAGGAAATATACGAGAAACCAATCACACAATTTACACCAAAGTTTTTGGACAAAAAACGTCTATGGAAAAACCCCAATGTGGGGAAAACTAGTTTTTTAGATCTGAGGGGTTTTATTAATTTCTTCAGCAAAACTGCTATTGAGAAAATACACAAACAGCTTCCCTGACATTGGCAAAGCTCCGGCAATATTTTTATCACCACCTCTACACCTTTAAACAAATCAAACTGAAAAACTTCATTGTCTACCTCTGTAGATCAACTCGGCCCTTCCTGCAATTTGCACTCCCTTCTTGCAATCGCACTAGATAAGTGGGAACGCACTACTCTTCTCAGAAATTCACACTGCCTCAAGGAAATCGATCTAGCAAGTTATACTACCTCCACTAACTCGCGCAAGCCACTCACACTACCTCCAGCAATTTGCACTGGCAATTGACAAATCAATTTAGACCTCTGGCAACTTGCACTAGTAAACTAGCAAACTCGCACTTCCAAACTCGAAATACTTCTGCAGTAATAATTCAGCCCTGTTAAACTCCCTCTAAAACTCAGAAAATAAAGAATAATCCAGGAAATATCTCTCCTCGATCACTGATGGGGAAACCCTCTGGTGCCTTCTGAAAATCACTCACTCGCTGTGCCTCCAGTGTTGCCCATCGGTTCCCTTTATAGTCTCTCATTCACTTTCCCTAAGTTGGACTTGGGAAATTAAAAAACCACTAATTGACATAATTAAAGATATTTTCCCTAGGTGAAACTTAGGAAAATTACTTGGGCTTGGAGATAATTAATTCCTCCATGTTCTTAGTCTCAACGACACCACTTAAGACCATAGTTTTCAAAACCATTTTAAAAAACCGGTTACCGGTCTAATCGGCCGGTTAGCAAGGCCGCCGGTCTAGACCGGCCAAAAAACCCGGTTGGAAGGCCCCCTTCGCCCAGTTTTTGCCCTAACCGGTGGAAAACCGGCCGGTTTAGGACGGAACCGGCCGGTTTGTATCAAACCGGCCGGTTTTAGGCATGCTCTTCAAACGAAACAGTTTACTGATCATATAAAATACCACTGGTGACTGGTTAGAAGGCTGTCAAGGTTTACAAGATGTACATGCAGTTCTACAGTTCTATGATGAATATGAGGCCTGATCTACATCAACAGTATGTGTCTGCAAAGTAAAACATATGAAGCAATCACTGAATTTGCTATCAGTGATTTTTCATTCTTGTAGACTGTCCGTGGACCGGTATAGGTCTGCAGAAAATCAGAACTATTGGTCTCAGTATATCTTGAAGTTTGAACTTGAAGACTCATTATAGATTAATCAGGGACTGTAAGGTATCCTTAAATCCTTAAGGACAACGATGAACAGTCTTCAATCATGCCAAATGAAATAGTGCTAAAGCAAGAAGAAATGACAAGAAGTACAATATGGATTGTGGCTCAAAGCAAGTCATAGCCACATATAAGAAATGTGAGATCTTTACTCATATACTGAAAGACTGAAGTGTGGAAATATTATACTGTGAATCTTGCATTGCATATGATTACTGATGGGTATTTGAAGAACTGTATCTGTGATGCTCACCCTTGAAATAGAAAATGGACCACTTTCACTAGCATGCCTTTGGAGAAAGCACATTGTGGTAAAGGGAGTTCTATCACAGTGGAAATGAGACCAAGTACTTCTTCAGTTGAAACTTGAGAAATCAAAGGTCCTCCCTTGAAAAGGTCAAATCTTTTGCAGCAGGCCAAAGACATAAAGGACATGTTGGATTGAAGATTGATGCCATATGCATTTACTACTATGAACACTTAGGTTCTGAAATCTAATGCTAAGGCCTGAATAATGAAGATCATTATTTGCACAAAATGTTGCTACAGAGATTTGGAAGCAGTGATGGACTTCATCACATGAGCAAAGGCTCTAGGGTTTTGACATTTGGGTGTGAAAAAGGAACTTCTGAAATTGGAAGGACTGTAGGCCAATGGCCTCATAGCTTGCACCATTGTTTTTGGACTTTATAGGCCATTTAGAGCCTCATTTCTTATGTATTTTGCTATTTTGTCGATGATATGTATTGCACTCAGTGCCATTTTGATATATTCACCTTTACATGGTATATAAATGAGCAAACTTTGCATATTTTGTCTCTATTGGCTTGGAATCATGGTTTTACATCTTAAAAATAGTTTTGTTTCATTAAAAATTAATTATTTAATGTTTTTTTAAAAACCGGTTCGTTTAGACCAAACCAGTCCCGGTTAGACCGGTTCCGGTCCGTAAACCGGTTCATTAGGTGGACCGGTCCGGTCACCGGTTCCGGTTTTAAAAACCATGCTTAAGACTACAACACTTATCCAAGCTACAAAATCTAACATATGACAAAGATGAAGGCATTGGAGGAAATATACCACAGAAGCAGCCTCTTTCCAGTGAGATATTTTGGCAGTTCTGTGATCTGGTTATTATAAGCAGAAAGCCCAAGTTGAACCTTGTCTAGTATGTCTAATATCAACATGAAGTAAAGCCTAAAACTTGTATTGACTGATTAAACATGCCAAAATCACCTTTCTCATTTTGAATTTTTTTCTTCTAGCCAATCCCCTGATTCATGGGGTTACCCTCATTCCTCACTCGGTATTTCTTTTAGCAGATTTAGGTTAAGGAGAGCCAACATTGAAATTCTCCTTGCTAATCCTGTCAAACAGGGAATGCTCATTCAAATGCCTTGGGTGGATCGGAAACTAAATCAAAAAGGTGTTGTTTTGACTTTTTATGGTCCATACTTGCATGCAAAGAAAAAGGCAAAAAAGAGAAAGTTGTTGTTGTCAAAGAAAGCAGGAAACATAAAGTCAGAATTACCTTATGCTAAATTTGATCAAGCAGAACGGGATTAGTTTGACTTGCTCTACATTATTGGAGTATTGATTAGTTCACAAGAGAACTCATGGAGATATTTAAGCACTTCATTGAAGTAGGAAACGTACTAGCAGGCATAAAAGCAGTGAATTAGGGTTCTAAACAACAGCAAGAGATGCTTAATCCAGTGCTGGCATGATGTGGCAGTAGTGACTTGTTCGTTAGTAAAAAATCACCCAGCAGTATGGAGAGGTCGATTTAAGCAATCAGAAAAAGGAAAGTTTTTCCAAACAGAAAGAAAAGCCATTAGAAGGCAAGGAATAGGTAGTCAAACAGAAATGGAAAAAACTATTCCAAAAGCAAAAAAATGGGTCATATTTAGCTTGCATGCAGAGCTTTTGCCTTAATCTACGCTTTATTTCCTCCTTTTTTCCAGCAGTTAGAGTGACATGCTTTAGAGGAGATGAGAGTTCAATATATTCAGAGTTTAGAAGTAGAGGAAGGGTTAGACAGTTTCTTTCTTGGGACTGTTTCGTCACGAAGGACAGCTTCTCACTCTTCCACTTATCAGACCTAGGCCACTACCTTCAGTACAAGCAAGGAGATCAATGGCAACCTGTCACTATGACTCACTATGATGCAAATAATCTCTTGGGTAACATGTAATGTAATACAACTATGATTTGTTCTAGTTCTATGAATCTTTTGGCTGTTGTTGATTAAATTATTTTTTGCAGCATTATAGTAGTCCACTGTGCATTTACTTTGAATTCTTCTCGCTTAAGGTGCACATTCTCTCATTCATTTACATTCATTTTGTTTTGACCTCTATCTCTAGAATTTGATATCAACCACTTACGAACATTATTTGAAAGTTACCCTCATTCTTCATTGTTTATAGACGGCCCAAAAGGAAGTCCTTTGTGGGATGATCATCTTGGAATTTTTACAGAATTTTAGGTTAGATGGTAGTATATGTCCCTTAGGAACACCCACCTGAGAGTGGAAAAGCACCATGCCAAAAAGAGAAGCCAATCTACCTGTGCACATTTGCATGATAACAGCGTCATGGGTGGAATGACACTGAAAATAAGCATGGCTAGTTGCCAACAGAGAAATGGGTGAATAGAGATTCGAGAAGAATTAAACATAAGCATGAGGAAGTAAGAACAGGAAAAACATGAAGTCATTCATAGGCGAAAACAATGAAGTAAAAAGCTCTAAAAATACATTAGCTGCCAAGTAGAAATATCCAAAACAGCAGTAAAACTCACATGCAGATAGCTGAACAGACTGCACTGCTCTTAATTTGCAACATGAATATCAAATAGCAAAACCATTTCTTGTGCTTTTTAGACTTCTATGTTGCATATTTTTGTGCATGGTTTTAATGTTCTCTCGCATATAAACTTTTACAACTGTATCAACCCAGCAAACACAACTTTAATATGGTTTGCATACAAGAGCCATTATCTATTGCCTAATTATTACCTGCTGATTGAAGGCATCTGTGAGAGACGAATTTTCCTGAGCCAATGATTCAGCCAATGTTCTTGAGGCATCAAGCGCTCGTTGCAAGGCAAATTTCTCCTGTGTCAAATCTTCGATATGCTGTAATTCATAAAATCAAACAAGAAATATTGAAGCATGAGCAAGATACGACAATATCATGCTTGAACTTTTTATTTCTTTAAATCCAAAATATCTTCGTAATCATAACATAAACAAACATTGGAGATAAAGTAAAGCATCCAACAGCATCAACATATACGTTTGGTTCTTCCAACATTCAGAATATTTATAACAAATTTATTAAGCAATAAAAAAGTGCAGCAGTGAAACAAACAGGACATGCAAGCTTGAAACAATAGTATATGAATGTGAATGTGCAGGCACACACACAAAAGGTTGGCTGGCTGCTGCTATCCAACACCAGCCTACTTCCTGTGACGTGCATTAGCCCAGTAAAAAAAATGTTCATACTAAAAATGTTATGATGGGAAGAAACAAATGCAGGCCAAAATGAAGCTATTAAAATATTTTTATAAGCTGTGAAGCCCATGGAAGCCAACATTAGAAACAAAGAAAGTTTTTATCATCTGGTCATTAATTACATGGGTCTGCCTCTTGCTAACATATTAACATACCTACAAGTTCAAAACCCATGAAACCCCGAAAAACTTGTTCCAGATTTATTCCTTTGCCAACCCTGCAAGGGCCTCTTCGTAGGCTGTCGTCAAGGTAATAACCCCCGGCTTCCATTCTGAGGAAGAAACCGTTGTTAGGAGATCATCATCCTTGGGTTATTGTGTTTCATTCTTCTTGGATGCTTGTTCATGTTAAAGTTCTTTTCTTTTTGTGGAAGAAATGCACTGAACATCTATTTAATGATAGAGATAGCCTTCACAAATTTCTTGTGGTATAATGGTGCACTAGTTTGTCTGAGCCTGTTAGATTCCAGATGGAAATGGCCCATTTAAATTGATCACTGGATTCCTGGGGGTTGACCCACTGCCAGGTATTTCCCCTGTCAAGTGAGCACACTCTCACATTCACGATGACAGGGATCACCACAGCAGGCCGATGCTATTTAGCGGTTTGGACTTATGTTTATTTGCAGCTGTATGTAAAGAGTGTTTTGCCACAAGCCAACCTGTTGTCGCACAAAATGTCTAGGCACCGCAACAACGGCTGAGATCGGGGGCTTTCACCCTGATCCCCAATCTCTCTGTTTAAGTTGTCTCCCAACAACGAGCTAAGGGGGCTAGACCCTTTGGAAATGGAAAGGAGGAGAACTAGTTGGGAAGTTAGAACCAACCAGTTCGGGAGACACATTCAAGCGACCAAGCACTTGTTTGAGATTTAACAAGACTTATAGGATTCAATTAGATTTAAACAATTGATATCAATGCCTTATGGAGTCAACTATCTTGCTAGGAAATTTAGGACCAAATAATTGATTAAAAGTTGTTGCTTGGATGAGTAACTATCTTATATGAAGTGCACATCCTAAAGCTAATGAGGGATGCAGGAATCTTGGTAAATTTTAGTTAATTGTCTATCTAAGTTTTAACCCTTTGATCCTTTCTATATTGAGTCTGATTTCGTAGTAAGTGGCAGAGAGAAGATAAGGTGAAGCACACTAAAGTGTGATTAACGATACCTCTCTTGTAAATCTAACATACTCGGTGTCTCTTGCATTGCAAAGAGTTGTGTCTCTAACGACTACAAGGTCACCGTTTTAAGTACTATTAACAGCAGGCTTCTCAAGCAAAGATGGATGGGTAACTATTTTTCTATCAACCAAGCTTATATTTGAAAATTTTAATTATGCAGGACTAACTTAATATGCAAATGCACAAGATGATTAGAAGCGAGCTGAAGCTAAATCAAGGATTGAAAGCGCTTATGCCACAATCTATATGTGAGTTATATGTCAAAGCCCTTAATCGCCAAAATGAATATTCAATTCACTAGACTGAAAGAAAAAAACTTTTCAGCGATATGCTTAAAAAAATAAAATCACAATATAATGCCCAATTAAATCACAAGCTTATCACTTCAATTTATTTAGATTCTTTCCAATGCAATTATAGCTCAAAAAGAATAAAAACCTCTTCGCAATTCTTTAATATCAATGCCAATTATATAGATGCTTAGAAATACTCGGTTTAGGAAACAAAATATATGCAATTTATCACAATTCCGTGAAAGAGTACTTATAAATTACTTGAAAAAAATCTCAAAAAAAATTAATATGCAATAAATATCCAATAATTCAAGTAATTAAACCACGCTTAGAGTTATTTAAATGATGAGCAATCTCAATAGATGCCAAGCACAAACAACCCAATGTTCGTGATTATAAAACCTAAGCACTTAAATTCCGAAAATTAATTACCATGAAGAACCATGAAACTCAAATGCTAAACACTTCAAACAATTCCGGATTTAAAATAATCTTTTTAAGCGACCCAAATCCAAAAAAAAATCTTGTTTTCCTATAGTCAAATTTTAGAGATAATTTTTAAAAATATTTAAATGTGCCTTGACTATAGAAAAATTTTAAATTTTTCCCACAAAAATTTCCCTTCTAAAATTTGAAGTCCCAAACCCTTGACACAAAAAACCCCAAAAAAGAACTTTAGATTTAAAAATTTATATTATTCCTTTGGCAAATTTAATGTGACAAGGTTTATGAGTAAAATTTTAATGTGCCAAATGTGAAAATCAAAAAGGTTTAATTTAATTTTCAATAGGCCAAGGGCCACATAGCAATTTTTATTCGAATTTTTGAAACCTTAAGATTTTATTTAGATTAAATTCTTTTCAAAAAAAATTACACCCACACTAAAAAAAATGAATATCGAAATTTTAATCTTTTTCTTTTGTTTGAAAAAAAACAAAGTCAAAAATCAAAAAATTCAAAATTCAAAAAAACCAAAAATGAATGCGATTTAAAAAAAATGATTTATTTTATTTCATGAATCTTAACCCTAGGGAAAAGTTGAAACATAATACAAAGGGAAATTGAAAAAGGGAGACAAGAAGGAGTTTTGCAGGGATGTGAATGGAGGAAGGGAGAAGGAGTTGGATGCTTAGAGAAGAAGTCGACGTAGGGGGCAGCAGGTAGATAAGAAGGCAGCAGATAAAGAAACAAGGGTTGCGAGTTGGGAGCGTGAGGGAGAAAAAACGCAGGAAGAGGGACGAGACTAGGGTTGCGGATAAGAAATCACGACAGGGCAATGGAGGCGGAGGGAGAAAGGGGCGCAGATCTGAGGAGGGGACGCACAGAGGAAATGGAGCAACAAGAAGATGAACACGGAAGGAAGGACGCAGCAACGAAAGAGGGGATCAAAGCACGCGGAGAGGATGAGCTAGGGTTAGGAGGATAAAGAACTATGATTTGAGGGAGCAGAGAAGGAAAAACGCAAAGGTTTGCAGAGAAGAAAAAATGTCAAATTTTTGCACAGAGAGGAGAAAAAACACAACAGAAAAGAGCAGCAATTTCCGAAGGGCTTCAAAGCAGCAAATGGAAGCCCAAGAACCTCAAAATAAATCCTAGAAACTTTATATATTAAACCGATATATTCTTGCTTCAAATTTCCTCTGAGAAAAACTTATGAAGTCCTCAAATCTAAATTTGAAACCCCTTAAAAACAAAATTTGAATAATCTTCCTTGCTAATTTTTTTCTGAGGCCAAATCTTGCTCTGCAGGGTTTACATCTGGGGCCAAATTAAATTTTTCTTTCAGATCTGCACCTCCAAAATAGAAAACAAAAAAAAAATATCCAGATCCTAATATATACAAAAAACAAATAAAAACCCCAATACCCAAATAAATAAATAAATCTCAGATCTATATAAAATATCTACAGATCTATGCATATGAGTTGCGGATTTGTAAGATCTAAGGAGTATGAGTCTGACTCCGCTCCCAGATCTTAAGATCTAAGGCTGCTCTTACTAGCCAAATCTGTCAAAGTTTCCACAAAAATATTTAAAAGAATTTGCTTTTTAGAGAGGTACTAGCCCAAAAACACCCTGTAGAAAAAATTAATCGTTAGATAAATCCTAAAGTTTATATGAGGTAGGTTCTTCAAAAAATGTGTTGAGAATTGGCTAGTCCAACTGAGGACTATCCCCAAACGCTCAATGAAAAACTGAAAGTTCTTCTGCAAACACTAGATCAACCATCAAACCAAGTAGAGAAATAGAATAACAATAAAATTCCGAAGAAATATAGATACTTGCTAATTCAATCAAAATTGAAAATGTTACCCTAGATCCAACAAACTAAATAAGATATTTGTATTCAGATTATTCTAAGTGAACTATTGATTGATAGTTTTCACATTATATTAAGAAGTAATTAAAACAATGTTACCATAAATTCATGAAAAGAAACACCACCACAATTTGAAACCCAAAAGACTATTGCATTTATTCCAAAAAATAGCCAAGAGAGCTTTAGAGCTTAGTACATGATTCAAAGATCGAATGAAAAAGCAGACTAACACTGACCTCTAATTTATAGATAAAATCTCCAACAGCTAGTTGGCTTGATCTCTGTCAAATTAATCTCGATCGTTCATAAAACTTTAATTAATCTTTAATCATCACCATCGAAATTATTTATTTTTTGAGAAAATCGAATTTTTCATTTAATTGATTTTTAATTAACTCAAAATTAATTATTTTGAGTTAATTTCTTCAAAAAAATGACTTAGACTTAACCACCAAGGCCCAAGGGTTCCAAAATTTCTTGATTTCTTCAATAATCCCTTGGCCAGGGACCTTCAAAAATTAACTTCTTTAAAACCCACGAATATCACCTTTCAAGAATTTAATTTTACATATGACACAAAATTAATTAAATTTTTGGCTTAGGATTTAATTTAATATTGCCAGAAAATTTAATTAATTGACTTATGAGGGGATTAATAATTTTTCCAACTCTCTAATATTTAGCCATGGTGTCTAATTATTTGGGACCATGCACTAAATATTTTTTACATCAAGATATTTCAATGAAGAGGGAACACTCGTTTGTTATAGACCATCAAAAATCTACCCAATTCTGCAACTCAAAATATGATCTACTAGACTAAGTAATTTGTAATAAAATAATCTAGCCAACTAGCTAGGATTATTCCCAAATTACCTTTACAAGGACTCGATAAAAAACACTAGGACTCACTTAATATATTGACGACAAAATCCACCCTAGCTTTGGGGTGAGGTTGGAGGGAAAAACCCAGCCGATCATTTGTGTCTGAAGACACAGATGAATCAGTGAGACAAAAAACCTCCTTGGGTAGAAATCATCACCAAAAATACTATGCTTACCTAGGTTGTTACATACATGATGGTCTTACTAAGATCATTTACATTATAACCATGCAAAATGGGTTTACATCTTTAACAAATTGTCGACTGATGATGAAATCTGAATGATGTGAACACTTGAACATGATAGATCCTTTTTGCGAAAAAAAAGGGTGTACTGCTATGGGGTCATTGACCCATAGTGGTCACCACAACCCACTTCTTAAATTTTGTCAAGACTCTGTTGGTGCTTGTGTAGGCTGCATATCCAGCCCACTTTATCTCGTATAAAATCTCTGTACATATTGTTTTATTAATAGTAATAGCGAACATTATGTCAAATAATATATATGTATGCAACATCTATACAAAAGCATAAGTGGAAAAGCAAAAATGTGGTGGTCTGAGGAGGTAAAAACTGAGGTAAATATGAATCAAGTGGAAAATGAGGATTTCATATACTACTCTACTGGTCCACTAGAATGACCTGACAGAAAGAACATGTTCCTTTCATTGTTAGGGACACATTTGGAGATCTCTTAGTAAGTTTTATCATCCTCCAAAAGTCAGAATCTTTGCATATTTGAGTGAAAGTAATATGGTTTTTTTCAGCCCCGACCCCTGACCACTATAATGGACATAAGGGGAATGAGAACCTATCCAATAAGACTTAATCATGGACCCCATGCTATGATCAGCTCAATGTGACAATGGAAAAATACTAGATAGTATGGCCTCTGTTACCACCCACTTGTACCATCATAAAGTCACCTCCCTATGGTATTCCACCATGCAATGATCATCTCCCAAAGGATAGAGGTTCCAAGCTATTAAAAGAAACTGCATTGTGATTGCAAGATTAGGGTTTATGAGAAGTAAGCACAACGTGCATAGGAGAAAGACACGGGTGGTAAATTTAAGGAAAAGTTAAAACTTGTGTTGGATGAGGGCATTTTCTTGAAATTTTGCTCTAGTGGGTAAGCTACATGGTCATTTTGTCTCAAGATTTCAATGTGCCAATGGAATCAAAATCATTGGGTGACAATTCTAGGGTACATAGGGTACACATTCCTTTAATTTATTTATGAAAAGGTGGATAACTATTGTGTTCAAAACAAGCAAAAATCTAGAGATTATTCAACAATAGGGCTAATTCTACAGTAATACTCAATTGTCCTTAAAATTGTGGTTGCCTTGTTTTGACCCTCAAAGGGATAGTGTAAATACACAAGTTGAATGGGTAAAGCTTCTTGGTTTGCCTATTAAATTGTGGCAAGAGAAAGTCTTCATATTGATCAAGAATGTGCCAAGGCATTTTGAGTGGAGATGAAAGATCCAAAGCTAGTTCTTCCAATTTTATGGATAAGATCTGTATGGAAATAGCTTTCAGACATGGTTTACGCTTTTTTACATGGTTTACTTGTGACTACAAATATTGCTTTTGGTCAATGGTACATCACTAAACTTTTGGACTATAAAAGGCCCCTTTCAAATGCAATGCTTGTCATCAATATACACTTGAAAAAGGATTGTGCAATGGGATTCTTCGAAGTGTGTTGGAATGGGTCAAAAGTGTTAATTTTTCTCATACCAAATCTGGTTTATTTTACTTCAACAATTTTTTAAAACCCCATAAAATATTTATCTCAAATATTTTTTTAATTGTAAAAAAATTAATACAATAGTATATTAACTTAAAAAACGCAGCAGAAATAAAATGAAGAAATCAATCACACTACAACAACAAATTTACACCCAACACAATCTTCCTTCATTAAATTTCTAGGGAAAATGTTGGGTTAGACCCACAGAGAATACATAAAAAACACAGTTGTTGGGCATCTAAAAAATTGGCCTCACTCAGAAAATCGACCTCAAAGAATTCAGCCTCAAAAAATCGACCCACTTGAAGCAAATCAACCTTGGAGAACTAGCGTGTCACTAGAAAATCGACCTCCCTTTCTCCCAGTCTCACACAGCCGCTTCACACTAGCGAAATTGACCTTTTTGAATAATTAGGCCTCCTCCACAATTCAGCCCTCTTCTTCAACAACTCGACCTCCTTCTTTCCTAAACTTAGCCTCCTTGAATTTTTCCCGAAATTTCCTGTTGCATTTCTCACATCTCCTCAGTCTAGTTCAACCTATCGCTCTAGAGAAAATTGCTTCCTCCACTTGTCTCTTCACCTCTCCCTTGGGCTTATTTTATAGTTTTATTAAGCCAAAATTCCTAAAGCTAATCTCTTTAGTGAGTAATCCGAAAATTTGTGGTGATGGTGGTGTTCTTCAAATTGATGACAGCCACTATTTCCACATTAAAATAGGACTGGGAAAGGGCACAAAAAACTAACTTATGGCCCTCAAGCTCTTACTGATATTTGCTCATGAACAGAACATACTCTCTTCAAATTTTTGGGGACTCGCATCTGATTATAAATTGGATAAGAGGCATAAACAGATGCCACAACCTAAGACTTCTACCAATGGTAAATGATATAAAACATCTAAAATCCATTTTCTCTTTTTTCTTTGCTTCCAACATCTACAAGGAGCACAACATCACAGCATACACACTCTTTAAAGATGGTATTCTAATGGCTCGCATGGCATGGTTGATCATAAGGTACCACAATGTAGGAATTTACAGGGTAAGTTCCTCAGACAGAACACCAAAGGACACCGCTCACATACAGATCACAGATCAATACACCATTAGTTTGACGTGGTTAAAACCCTCAAAGAGGGAAACAGTCCACGGCCTGAGCCAACGCGGCCACTTCAGGCAATATATTAATAAAAAGAATGAAAATTTACATAAGCTTCTCTCATGAACGGTTAACCTACAAATGACCCTCCATGCTCTTTAAATAGAGATCAAGGACCAATCGGTTGTTAAGCCACGGATCAAGTATCAGTAATACCGAGGAGAGAGTGAACCATCAGATCACTACATATCATGACCGTCGGATTGCAAGTTACAAAATGTACATAGTAAAGAAACACACTTTACCTAACTCTATACTAGACCAAGTTATACTTAACTATTTCCTATGTGTTGGAATATCTTAACACACAAGGGCGAGGCACATGAATTCTATCATCATCCTTTTATTGAGGAAGACATCTCAAATTAGAAGGCTCAGCAAAATACTTTTATTGACTTTTTGCTTTTTTTATCACACTACATCTACAACACAGTGAAAATAGGTTGTCCAAACTCGGCATAGCCTAGCTTATATTTATTGTATTTATATCATATGCATTTTCTCTAAGGCCTATACTTCAACACCCTCCATAGCTGAACTCTACATTTTTTATGAAGCATACTTGTATATATCAGCAGAAATAGTTGTTTCCGCCATCACATGAATACATGCATGAAATGTATCAAAAAAATATAAGTTTATTTTCTCTCGATTTTCCATCTAGGTGTTTTCTCTCCATCTCGGAGAGAAAACCCATCTCGTAAATGTGTTCTTAAAAAGTGGATACAATCAACATCAAGTTATCAAGGCTATGAATAAAGCTAGCAAAGAAACTTATCACAAAAACAAAAATTTGGATAACTACATTGGCAAAGTTAGACTTCCCTATGTTCTTGGGACCACTAACAAAATTGCACATATATTAAATAAACATAGAACCATGACGACCTTTAAACCTTTGAATACCATCTGCAACTGCCTAAATTCTGTTAAAGATCCCATTGACCCTAAAAGCCATAAAGGTGTTTATTTAATTCCATGTTCTTGTGGAATTCCATATGTTGGGGGCACTGGCCGATCCATCAATACTCGTATCCTAGAACACTCTGTTGATATAAAACACAATCGATCAAAGAACTCCGCATTTGCAGAACATTCTGACAAAACCAAACATCATATTTGCATTGAGAATACTCGCATCCTAGCCAAAATTGATCACTACTTCCACAGAAAATTTAGAGAGGCCATTGAAATCAATAAACATCCTAATAACCTCAAAGGGATGAAGGATGGGCGAAAATTGGATCCCCACACTAACATCTCAATCCACATCTTCCCGAATTACCTAAACCTAGGTCTCATTTTTTAATTAATTCTCTCCCTAGGTTTAATTAATGTTTAATATTGCTTTCACAAAATATACATCTAATCATTAGTAAGATACTAATTATTCAATATTTTTATTATTAATAACTTGTTAATTAATCTTTAATTCAAAAAATACATTAATAACTATTTTAAATATGTTAAATATATTATCTATTCTTGAAATAAGATGAATACATTAAATATATCAACAGATAAATTATCATTGCTAATATATTTAACAATTATATTAATCCTTCTTTAAAATCCATATTTATTATTATTTAATGCATATTAATTTAAATAACATAATCAATCAATGTACATCACTTTCATAAATAAAAAAATCAAAAATCAAAAATAAATTTAAAAAAATAAATAAATAAATCATTGTCGTTCATTTTTCTAAAAACCATGAAACTTTACCTATTTATTAATTACTAGGGTTTTATCAGTTTTCCTCAATCCTTTGTATCCTAAAGATGAACCACAATTGTGGGTTCGAAACATCGATCTCTAAATCAACATGAATGCAATGGATCCGGAAAATCAATTGGAACAATACAAATAATATAAATAATAATAGTCATAAATAATGATTAATTAACTAGTAATTAGTATTGAAGAGGCATGTCTCTATGTACATGACTGTTGAAATTTGGTACCGGAGGACAGGTGGTTCCCTAAGGCTTTGATCTTTGGCCTAGGGAAAAGTGTCCAAAAGAATTTAATTTTTCTCCTAAAGTGACTTTACAATTTTTATAAAGTTAAATCTAATTTAAAAGTGACTTTAAGTGATAAAGTTACTAACGTCTAATTTTAAAGTGACTTTTATAAAGTCAATGAAAAATTAGAAAGGAAAAGTGACTTTGAAAATAAATGACTAAGTGGGTCTTTATTAAAGTGGGGTGAATTAAAAAATAGAAAGTGAGATTTAAATGAGCATTTAATCTCAGCCATAGATCTCAATCTATTTCAGCCATTGGATTTAGGGATCACCCAAAAGTCACTTAGGGTTAGATTAAAGGAGGAAAAGGTCATTCATTCTTTCATGAGCAGATTGGGAAAAGGAGAGCAAGAGAGCAAGAGAGATTTCTGAGCAAGGAGGAGAAGGAGACAGCAACTTGGCACACATTCCAAGGCAACAGTTGAGCAGATTTGTACAGCTGATTCAGCACACAGTAAAAGGCAGATTTTGGCACAATTTTCGAGGAGTGGTTTGCACAAAAATCGAGCAGTTTGCTGGTTTTTCTGCACGCAAAACGAGGACCATACAGTGCATTTATTGCAGGCCGTACAGCGCATTTATTGCAATCCGTACAGCGCATTTATTGTTGGTCGTACATCATTTATTGCTGTCCTATTTGCTATAATTTCCAGATTGCTGTGAGGCACGGGAAAAGAGATAAATTGTAAATTTGCTTGCTGATTTTTTTTGCTGAATATTTCTCACTGTAAAAAAAGGCAATTTTCAGAAATAAAGAAGAGTTCTCGAACTGGTTTTCCTCAAGAGTTGTAGTGGGTTTTTCCAGGGTCACCTTGACCAAAAATATATGTGTTTAAATGTGTTTTAATGGCTGTTTGTCACTGCTGAATTTTATTTCTGCATTTTCCAGCATTCTGTAAAATTTCCAGAATTTGTGTTTTCAGCAAAAATTTATTTTTTCAGTGTTAAATGTATGGATATGGGAATGGGCATTTAACTATATGGGAGAAATAAGGTGAAACTGAAAACCGGGGTGGGAAAACAGAAATTTCTACAATTATTAATAACTTGTTAATTAATCTTTAATTCAAAAAATACATTAATAACTATTTTAAATATGTTAAATATATTATCTATTCTTGAAATAAGATGAATACATTAAATATATCAACAGATAAATTATCATTGCTAATATATTTAACAATTATATTAATCCTTCTTTAAAATCCATATTTATTATTATTTTTCATATTAATTTAAATAACATAATCAATCAATGTACATCACTTTCATAAAAAAAAAATATATAAATAAATAAATAAATCAAAAATAAATTTAAAAAAATAAATAAATAAATCATTGTCGTTCATTTTGCTAAAAACCATGAAACTTTACCTATTTATTAATTACTAGGGTTTGATCAGTTTTCCTCAATCCTTTGTATCCTAAAGATGAACCACAATTGTGGGTTTGAAACATCGATCTCTAAATCAACATGAATGCAATGGATCCGGAAAATCAATTGGAACAATACAAATAATATAAATAATAATAGTCATAAATAATGATTAATTAACTAGTAATTAGTATTGAAGAGGCATGTCTCTATGTACATGACCATTTGTGAAAGGGTACATGCCTAGCTATATATACAAGACCCTCAGTTGTAATCAAAACATCTCATATATTTTATACATTTTTTATATAACATACATTTGTCCTATAATGGATATTTACATATACCAAATCTTTTGGGTATTCTATTACATACACGAACTTTGTTTGTGACATTGGCATCAGAGTTGGTTGATCCTCTAAACACTAAAAAATTGCACAGAGCTAGTCGAATCCAAGTCTTTGGTCTTCGAAATTCATCAACCTTGTTGTCGTTGAAGCATTTCGTGACACAGTTTTGGAGATTCTCCATTCTACCCATAAGTCTTTAACCATAAAGGAATAATTAAAGATTTAAAAAAAAGATACATATATATATAATTAAAAGAAGAGGAAAAAACAAAATATCAAGAAAAAATCCATAAAATAGTAAAATAAAATGGAAAAAAGAAGCAAAAAAAAATGTATAAAAAAAGAGTCAAAAATGTAAATATAAATTAAAAATATATTCAAAAAAAATTAAAAGAAAGGTGAAAATATAAAATCATAAAAAATAAAATAAAAATAATAAAATTTAAAAAAAACAAAACAAAACAACTCACTTGGCTCGTCTCGCCATCATCTGGTTGCCCAATCCGTTGTCGTTGCCCACAATCGACCACATCTATCTGCAGCACAACCTCCATTCACAAAGTCAAATCCATATATCCGTACGCACTTCGCAACCTTCCATACAGGCATCTGCAAGTATGCCACTGTGATTGCTTTGTTTCCAAACCAACCCTGTCAGCCACACTTCCTCGACCAAGTTGTCGTTGCTCGCCCATTCACAGACCCTCGTCGTCGGCTGCAGCGTCAATCGCCACTCGAAGCACCAAACACCATCGTCTGTGGTCCTCCGCCCTCGAAGCATCGAACACCACCATGATAGCCCACATGTTGCTCGCCTCTCATTTCAGCCACAGCGCCACACTCACTCCTCGTTTCCACCTTCGACCGCTGACACCATTGTCAACCTCTTCTCCCTTAACTACATTGCCATACCACTTGTTAACTAGCCAACTGTCGTTAGTCAATAGACGCCTTTGTTCATCCCTATTCCGCTGACGTCACTGTTGGTTGTTCCCCACCATCGACAGGTCAACTACCATTTTCGTTCAATCGACCTCTGTATGATTTTACTTGTCCTCCCAGAGCATCGAAACCATTGGTCCTAGAGTTTTTAATTAATAAGGTATAATAATAATATATACAAAGGGAAATTAAAAAAAATATATTATTAAAAGAATATATAAATAAAAGTAAAATAGTAACAATGAATAAAAAAGGGACTTATTATATTTTAATAAAGTGGTGATTCACAAGAAGAATATATAAACCCTTCGATCAAAGTATTATTGACGAATACAAAAAGGAGTCAACCTCGGAAGCAAAAAGAATGGAGTCTAATTTGGAAATAAAGGAAGAAAGATTTCCAGAAACTTCATTAACTTATGCTCTCGTGCTATTTAGAATTAAAAGGACTCTTGTAGGAAAAGATATTACTATTTCTCTCTCTCCCACCGAAGAAGAAAATTATATAAACCCTAACCTTGCTAACCAATTGGTGATTCCAAAGTCAAATGTAATCGAAAAGTTAGACAATTAGGATATAAAACAATATGACATAACCAATTTATAGTTATACATTGGCGATGACACATTTATATCACAATGTTCAATTTGATCCCTATGGAGCCATCAAGGTGACATTATTTTGGGTCCACCCTAGATGGAAACTCTAGGGTCTTTCATCCTAAATACAAAAAAAAAAAGATTTGACATTTTCATACAAAAATAAAAAAAATAACACTATAAGATGTCACATTGAAACCAAATTCAGTAACACCAGAAGACACACAAGATATTTCAAAAGTACTTTTTCAAGAAGGTAAAAAGGTACTACAAAATATGCAAAGAGAAGTTGACAAAATCACCACTAACAAGAATGAAGAACTTTATCAGCTTAAAGACCATAGTGAAAAATTATTAACGCAAATTAAGAAGCTTAAGAAGGATAAGAAGTCGCTAAAAGACAGGTTCGAACAACATACTCAAGAGGAAGTATTGAAGTCTCCAGTTGTAATAGTCCAAGTTGAAGATAAAGGAACGAATACCGATCCAATCAATATCACAACTCAAGAAGAGGATAAACCAGTTGAAGTGAAGACGTACTTAGAAGTTGCAGTTCAGACAATGAAAATTCCAAATGAAGATTTTGTAACCAAGTCAACAACAATAGTGCCTAAGGTAAATCAGGAAGTTGACACAAACAAGACAAGGGGAAATCAGAGCACATGAACTCCTTATCTACACCCAAATCATAAAAGTAGACATCTCAGACAATCTACAAATCTATATCATTCAAACCAAAGACAAGTGAATTGTGCTCCAAAGAAAGTTGATGTCTCCACAATTTTCTTCTGATAAAAAGTCATCTGAAATATCCAGTAACTGCAAGATTTCACAGATGATTGATTTAGGATGGCCAAATCCCTTCTCAATTCAACAATTTTGTTTCACTCCAAGGATCTTATCATCTTGTATCAACGAAGATGATAGATCAAAGAATTCCAAAAGATGCGAGTAGATTACAAAGACCTTAACAAATGATATGTCTTATCAACAATAAGCTGAGGACAAAGCTTTTTGAAGAGGAGGGCAATGTTATGAATAAAATATATATAAATAATAATAGTCATAAATAATGATAAATTAACTTGCAATTAGTATTGAAGAGGCATGTCTCTATGGACATGAACGTTCATGAAAGGGTACCTACCTAGCTATATATATGAGACCCTCAATTGTAATCAAAACATCTAATATCTTTTGTACATTTTTATATAACATATCTTTGTCCTATAATGGATATTTACATGTACCAAATCTTCTGGGTATTCTACTATGTATACGAACTTTGTTTGTAACAACCTACAACTCCAAAAATTATTCACCTTTCTCTTTGTTTTTCAATGAAAATCGGGCATTTAGGCCTCTATTTGGATTGTTGTCCAAACAGCAATCCATTTTCCCAAGAAAGACCAATTTCACTTGGTCATCCCTTAGTAAAATATCATAGAAATCTAACCTTTTAAACTTAGAAATTTTGTTTTTATTATGGTAGTGACTTTAAGTAGTTTAGATCATTTTTGAGAATTTTCTAAACTATCTTGCTGATCTCTTGTAGACTTGTGACAGTCCAAGAGGAGGATTGTTGGTGACTTGTGCTAAATTTTTTAAGATTGGAGCACCAAAAAGACCACCATTGGACAGTTAATTTTAAAACTATTATTTGTACCTCAAATCCCCTTTAAAAGGCTTTATTCACCCAAAGATCCTCCAAGGAAGACATTGTAATTTTGTTAAAGAAGTTTCTCCTTTGGGTTTGCCAAAAGATCCTTTGCAACAAGTCTAAATTTTCTCTTAACTCGCAACCTTTGATTGTATCCCTTTGAAAGAATCATATTGGAAGCTCTTTCTCTAAATCATTTCTTCAAATCCCTTTTCCAAAAGGGATCCATTATAAACGATTTGTCTCCATCCCTCATTTTATAAGGGGGATCTAATAAAAAAATCATTTTTCTTGGGAGTTAGGAGATCCTTCCCCTAAGCATCCCCCTTTCCCATTTGGGGAAGCCTCTCTTGTGGTGCTTGAATGATTTTCATTTCTGATTGAACTAAGTAGTGTAGCATAATCATCATTAGAGTAGTTGGGCTAAATTAGCACTTCGTGCAATCTACTCTAACTTGCAATTTACTTGTCTCTTTCATTTGCCTCCTAGTTTAGCCATTCTTCTTTGCACTTCAAGCAATTTTATAGATTTGATTTAAATCTTTCAAATTTGTCTTTGCAATAATCAATTTACCTCTAGTTTTACTGGTTGAAGTGGTAACTTAGGGACACTCTTCCCCCTAAGTCTTCTTATTCTGAGATTGAGGCCCTGGAGAGGATAAGACCTAGGGAAAGAGTTCAATTGAAACTTATTCAATTTGCAACTAACTAATTGGCGCTAACTTAACTTTAAAATAAACCATGATTACATTCCAACACAATTCATCTTGCAGCATCGGTCCTTGGAGTTTCATCTCATTTGCTTTCTAAGTTTACAAAGCTTGTCTATATTTTTTGATGCAATTGTCATTACTTCAAGTACATACATTTCGTTTAACGAAACATATTGTTCCTTTCAAGCATTTACAATTAGGCATCTATTTCCAAGCATTACTTTCAAAGTTACCTTTTTCACTTGGAATATTTACTTTTGGCAAGTATTTGATATTTGGCACTGGTCCATCTTGTCATTATTGCAATATCTCTACTTGTGGATGGTTATTCTTAATATGATGCTTTAAATTCATTTGTTGCAATTTATATATTGATTTAATTTGGATGTATATTTGATCATTATTTTTTAACTCATAGAACCTAACTTATCTAGCATAGATTTTTAAGCCTTGGTTATTTTTGTAGGGTCCAACCCCTTGGCTTCACTAGGAGTTAGCCTAGACGGAGGAGTTGAGATTTGAGTGACAGCGACTCAACTCAAAACTTGCCCCTAAAGTCACCCCAAGTGGATTGACAGAATTTGCTCCATGATAATCTCAAGTCTGGATTGACATGGGAAAGGAGCTTGTTAGGCCTGCCATCATGAGATTTGCAACTCACTTCCTCAAGTGTCAATCTCTCATTTCCCAAGCATAGAACTTGCACAAAATGTTTTATGGTGATGTTTGAAATGTATATTGATGGGTTTGCACACAAGATGGAAAAGACACCAAAAAGAAAGTTTTTGACAACACTTTTTGGAAAAAGGCATCAAAGGTTGTGAAAATTGGCAAGCCCCTTTATTAGGGTGTTGTAATTGGTGGATGGATAAAAATTAGCCATGGGCTACATCTATGAGGCTATGGGTCAAACAAAGGAGCATATACGAGCAACATAAAAGGATAGAGTAGGTAAGTATGGGCCTATTGTTGAATTTTCCTTATACCCCAAATCTAGTCTATGTCTAGACTTAATCATAAACACAATGAAGGTACTCAACTAAAATCACTTTGCATAGCGGAAATATAACAGTAGTGAAATTAATTAAGTACACAAATTTATATGGTCCAAATATCGACCTTTATTATTCCATTAATAAAAGAATCATTAGGGCTCTCGTACCAGGGATCATGGCTCTTTAGATCTCGGACGCAACTAGTATACATAGTATACAAAACTTAGAGCTTGAGATATTCCATCAGATCTACAATTTAACCAAAAATATCAAATGCAAACTTGAGCTAGTGCTTTTAGCTCAAGGTCCTTGGATTGTTGTTGTCCTTGGCAACCAGTCCTTCTGCAACTATGCTACAACTTCTCGATTTGCTAGATCTGCTTCTTTAGATCACAGATCTAACTTTCTTCTTGTAATTTGACCCACCAACAATCATATTTGACTTTCTTCTTGCAAATCTGAACATCCAACACTCAGATCTGACTTTATTCCTACAGATTTGACCTTCCAACACTCAAATTTGACTTTCTTCCTGCAAAGTTGACTTTCTTCCTTCCAATATAACCTTCCCACACTCAAATCTGACTTTCTTCTTGTAGATCTGACCTTCCAGCACTTAGATTTGACTTTCTTCTTGCAAATCTGACCTTCCAGCACACAGATCTGACTTTCTTCTTGCGGATCTAACCTTCCAAAATTGTGGCTAGATCCTCCTACTCAGCCTCCTTGTCCCTTTCGGCAGCGGCTCCTTTAGCAGACCAAATCATGGGGAAACTTGGCCTCCTTGCTACTGCAACTCCTCTAAGTCAAATTTGCAACGGGGTCCTTTAGCCTCTCTCTCTCCACAAGTGGAAGTCCTTCTCCACTTGTGTGTCTAGCCTTTCCTTTAGCGTCCTATTTATAGTTTTCCTTTAGGTTATTTGGGGAACCCTTAGTCCTTTAAGGTTTTACCCACTCAACCATTTAATAATTCAATTTTTAACTTAGCTCCCAAACCCACAACTTTGGGTCCAAAACCCCAAACACTTGGGTACTTTTCCTAACCATCTTATTTTTGGTGAGTTTTCTCCTCTCCAAAATACCTTTCAAGCTACACAAATTTCAACACTCCCTCTTAGTGAGGAAGGTATTTCCATCACACTTTGAAATCTCAAACTCCATGACTTTCCTTGCATACCAATGACCGTCCTCGCATGAGTCATGGCTTTTTCTTGTGTAGTCATATATGTCCTCGCATGTGCCACGTCTTCTTTTGTACTTGGCCAAACTTTATCTTGCATGGTGCATGACTGTCCTTGCATGCAGCATGACTTTTCCTTGCACCACCATGTGTTCTTAGGGTTGAAAACTCTACTCTCTTGCTCAAACCAGAATATTTAGACTTCCATTGGGCGGTTGACGTTCCTTTGCAATCTCCCTCTGAATCTAGACTCCTTCTGAGCCTACACAACCTCCACTCGCTCCCTCTACGTTCCTATGCACACTCTGATGCACGTGCTCTTCAAAGTAGCTCTGATACCATGTTGAATTTTCCTTATACCCCAGATCTGGTCTATGTCTATACTTGATCATAAACACACTAAAGGTACTCAACTAAAAGCACTTTGCGCAGCAAAAATATAACAACAGTGAAATCAATTAAGTACACAAATTTATATGGCCCAAATCTCGACCTTTATTAGTCCATTAATAAAAGAATCATTAGGGCTCTCGTACCAGGGATCATGGCCCTTTAGATCTCTGATACAACTAGTATACATAGTATACAAAACTTAGGGCTTGAGATCTATTCCATCAAATCTACAATCTACCCAAAAAAATCAAATGCATACTTGAGCTAGTGCCTTTAGCTCAAGGTCCTTGTATTGTTGTTGTCCTTAGCAACCGGTCCTTTCGCAACCATGCTACAGCTTCTCGATCTACTAAATCTGCTTCTTCAGATCATAGACTTGACTTTCTTCTTGCAGATCTGACCTTCTTCTTGTTGATCTGACCATCCAACACTCATATCTGACTTTCTTCCTACAAATCTGACCTTCCAACACTCAAATCTGACTTTCTTCTTGCAAATCTAACCTTCTAACACTCAGATCTGACTTTCTTCTTGTAGATCTGACCTTCCAACACTCATATGACTTTCTTCTTGCAAATCTAACCTTCCAGCACTGCAGCTAGATCCTCCTACTCGGCCTCCTTCTCCCTTTCAACAATGGCTCGTTTAGCTTACCAAATCATGGAGAAACTTGGCCTCCTTGCTATTGTGGCTCCTCTAAGGAAAATTTGCGGCTAGGTCATTTAGCCTCCCTCTCTCCACAAGTGAAAGTCCTTCTCCACTTGTGTTTAATAATTAATTTGTTAAATTAGGTCCCAAACCCACAATTTTGGGTCCAAAACCCCAACCATTTGGGTACTTTGCCCAACCAACTTATTTTTAGTGACTTTTCTCCACTCGGAAATACCTTCCGGGCTACCCAAATTTCAACACCTATCTGGGAGATCATTAATAATAGATGGAGCAATCAACTCCATCACCCTATACATGCAGTCGTGCATTTCTTCAACCCAAAGTATCATTACAAAAGAGTGGATAGGAGAATATCATACTAAAATTTAAAGATAAGTTGTATAAGCACTTGGAGTGCATAGTCCTTGATGAGTCCAAGGCTCAAGCAGCTAGAAATACATTGACAAATTAGTTTCACTAGGGCCACAAGTAGCATTGGCATAAACTTGCAAAGATGTGGACCAACCAAGTAAATAATTCCAATTTTCTTAGACTTCAATTGTTTAAAACTCAAACTGTAAATACTTGATTTTTTATCCAAACTTGTTGAAATTTTGATGTTCTATGTTGTTACAATCACTTAAACCCAAAACTTCTTTATGCTGCAACATAAGTTAAGTAATTGTAGATAGAAAATAAACCATATGCACAATGAAATATAACCAAGAACACAATGAGACACAAAGAAGTTAGGTCAATGTCCAAGGCAAAACCCACAAGCGGAAAACCCAACTAGATTCTCTTCTATTAGAAATCAATTGTTTAGTAGAGATACAAAGTACAATGAGAGAACGAAGAAGTTCATCCAAATCTAAATAATATCTTTGATAGCAGTAGTTGATGCAAACATTGAATCACTTTGGCTCTCCAATATCTGCTCTTACTCTCCAAGTTTCTCTCTCTCACAATCTCCTTCAAGTCTCTCCAACTCTCTCTCTAGTTCGAATTCACAATGCACAAGTAAGTGAGGTGACATTATATGAGACTCATATATATAGGAGGGTCAATGAATCATTGACATAAAGGAGGAGCAATATGCATGCCTTTAGGAGGAGTTACATATGTCAAACTAGGATTGTAACTTATTCCATAAAGAAGAGGAGCAATGTTGCACGAAGCGGGAGCGAAGCGGAAGCGTTTTTTGGAAGCGGGGACGCCGAAGCGTCATTTTCCAAAAATCTAGGAAGCGAAGCGTCCGCGGAAGCGTCTGCTATATATATATATATATATATATATATTTTATATTTTTTTTCATTTATACTCAAAACAAACATCCCAAATACCAAATTAATTGTAGAAGACATGAAAACATGCATATTTTTGCATAAATCAAGATAGATATAACATCCATTGTACATTAAAGATCTAGAATCTAGATTCTTCTCCTCTTGTCTAGCCTTTGCCTCTACCTCGATTGTCTAGGGATATTAGTCAACATTGCCCAATTTTGATCAAACTACCTAATTCAAGACTTAAAATATGGTAGAAAAAGCTTAACATGTTTGATCGATGATTTTGACTTGATTGAAAGGTAATTTTTTGCTAAGG
Source organism: Pinus tabuliformis (assembly GCA_031772625.1). NCBI lineage: Eukaryota > Viridiplantae > Streptophyta > Pinopsida > Pinales > Pinaceae > Pinus > Pinus tabuliformis. The sequence goes on from CM062818.1 coordinate 2,060,543,900, forward strand.
GCGTGCCGCGTGACAAAGGAGTTCAACAATTAACACCACCAACACCAGGGTACATATAGGGCTTGGTGCTCTTGATTAAATGCTAATCGCATACCTTCATACTTGATATAATCTAATGAAATGCCACAATCCCATTGATCCTGAATACCTGAAAACTGTTAAGTCTGCTGAATTTTGAATAGGATATGAAATTCTATTTTCTCCATATGAAGTCCAATGAGGCTGGAACCACTCTCAAACATTCTGAGTCATTTCATGGTAATGTTAAAAATTTAAGTAAAAGGATGAAAATGAAAAATAAAGGAGAATGTCACTTTTACTTTAAGAATTTAACATTACCATGAGGGAGCATCTGCTATATTTATATTTTTTTTTTGCTTTCATTTGTCACCCTAACCCAAGGTGGACCCACCCCCAACAAGCAAACTCACCTAAAATTTAAAAAAAAATTGAAAAAAAAAACGATTTTCTAAATGCTTTTTCGGAAGCTTTTCTGGAAGCGTACGGAAGCGTCTGGGAAGCGCCTGGGAAGCGTCTGGGAAGCGTCGTACGAAGTGCGCTTCGGCGCTTCGGAAGCGCCAGCGCTTCCGAATTTCCAGGAAGCGTCTAAAAATTTCGGAAACGCGCTTCCGAATTTCGGAAGCGCGCTTCCGACCAAGCTTCCTAGGCGCTTCCGTACGGGACGCGCTTCGGGGCTTGGAACCGGGGGGGGGGGGGGGGGGGGCGCTTCGTGCAACACTGAAGAGGAGTGTAACTTATGCATTTAGGAGAGAAGTGTAACTTATGCATTAAAGAGGTGTAAGAGGAATCTTTTTATGACGAGTCATTAAAGTGTGTAAGAGAGTGTAAGAGGTGTGTAAGAGCATTAAAGAGAGAGGAATGACTCCATTAAGAGAGAGAGTAATGTGTGCATTAATTGAGGGGAGTTACATATGACATGATTGAGTCTCATAATTGAGAGACTTGAATGTATTTTTAATAATAATAATAATATTGATGATTAAGTCGAAACTGAACTATTAGGATTGATTGAGGTTTTCCATCAACAATGCTTGATGGCAAATTGATGCAAGGTGATTTACTATTTTTGGAAAGTCATAATTGAGACTTTCTATTTTTAGGAATTCTACTTTTAGACTTTCTATTTTTTAGAAATTCTATTTTTAGAAATTCTATTTTAGATGTTCCACTTTTAGAAATTCTATTTTTATAAAGTCATCCTTGAGCTGCCAATTTTCAACAAAACTCAATCTAAATTCTTGAATAGTGAACTAACTTTTCTCCACCTTAGATTCACATTGGTGGGATCATTTTGCAAGCGATGTGGACCAACTAGGTATGCAATCCCAGAAAAAGAAAAAAATTAAGTTCAATTGTTTAAAACTCAAACTATAAATACTTGATTTTTTTACCAAACTCACAATCTAAATTGTTGAACAGCGAAATAACTTAAGTCTTTGTCTTTTCAACACATTGGTGGGAGTCATTTGGTAACAAATGTCCTCAATTTGCCAAAAAAAATGTAGTTAGAGTCCTCAACCAAACTTATAGTGCTTTTGGGTATGAGCACTTCACATCTGTTACCAAGCTCCATATGTAGGTCGTTGTGCTCCTTAGCCATACTAGTGAAGAGGTCACAAGATCCCGTCATATGACGAGATGCTCCATTATCCATGAACCACACCCTTCGTGTAATAGTGCCAAAAAGACAAGACATCAATGAAAGCTCCTTTTCGAACTTATAGGCTAACTCATCCATTTTCGCAAGATGCGGCCATAGGTGCCTTCCCATTGCCCTTCTTCTTGTTTGGGACATTGACATATATAGTGTCCATATTTGTGACATACAAAACACGTAACTTTGTTAGTTTCCTTCTTATCAACCTATGAAGATGCTCCTCCACTTGGGTTCTATTTAACCTTCACCTTGCCCGGCAAGAGCAAGGTTCTCCTCATCTGCACTCTTACATTGTCCACCAAACAATGATTCCACCCAAATCTCGTTTTAAGTGAAGTTGTCCCATAGCCTGTTCCAATCGAGAAGCTTGTCATGTGCTAGAATCCTTGTCACAAAGGTAGCCCATTGTTTGGAAAACCCACTCAAGGCTATCTTAACAAGCTCATCCTCTAACATAACTTCCCCAATAAATACAAGTTCATCTCAAACTTGCCAAATCCTAGTGAGGTATGATGTGACTATGTCTAATCTGTTCATCTTGGTGTTTCTCAACTTCTCTCAACACCATCTTTCAGTTTTGGTTATCACTTTGGTATAACTTTATCAATTTTTTCCACATCTCACAAGCAATCTTCTTTCCTGATAGGTGAGGAATCACATGATCCTTCAAAGCATCCAAAATGGTGTGTCTAGCTTTCACTTCCTTCAAATTTTGAGCAGCCTATGTTGTAGCATCCAAAGGAGGTTGTATATCGGTATCAACAAACTCTCCTTCCATGGACTGAAATTAGATGCTCATTCCAACCAGTCTTCAAATCTCAACTCAATAGATGTCATTTTTCTCAAATCAAACCTTTAGCCACAAAACCTTGATGTTGAAAATAAAAATTTGTTGTTATAACCCTTGTGCTATTGATCCTCCCTTCTTCAATGTTTGTAGTGCTCAGTTACCATGTTAAATTTGAAATATCAGTTTCAGATTTTTGTTTCTTTGCACCCTAAGTTGCACTGAAACAGATACGGGAACAGATACAGAAACGGGGTTTGAAATGAATACCGGAAAATTTTCAAGAACTATGGATACAATATGGCAAGGAAACTGCATATATATATATATATACGACAGAATAGAACTTTCATATTACCATTCATCTTTTAAAATCTAGATTCTATATTTAAAAATACATAATCATCATCATGAAATCCACATAAACAAATCATCATCATCAATTCAACATAAACATTGTCATCATCATTAGTGATTATCATAACATTCAACATATCATCAAGTTTCTGTTTCCAATTTCAATCATCAACATCATCACCAAAATTAATAATGCTATATGCACACTACATAGTGTAAATTACAAACTGAACTATGACTGGTAGTCTATTGTCATATGACATATTATGGTATTCAATATTCATTGTTCAAAAATTTAAAACATCATCATATATTACATTTACATATCATCAAATATGTTTTCATAAGTTCATACATGTAATTAAAATCCACATCATCATTTGGACCCTCTCCATGAGTGGGAGCATTGCTGCCATGTCCACTTGAAGATGCAATTATTGGTGCCTCCTTATATCAAACAAAGTCATATGAGAATGGCATCCAACGTCATATTCAAGTCAAGAAACTCTGAAAACGGATCCAAAACCTTTAAAAATGCCTGAAACATTTCAGAATAAGATTTTGTGTTTCCAAAAAATGGAAACGTTTCAGAAATAGGATCCTGCATTTCCAAAAAACTGAAACGTTTCCGTGTCATTTCCATGTCATTTCCGTGCTGTATCGTACCCGTTTCCATTTCTGAAACACCGAACGGCGTTTCTGTGTTTTTGGAGGGATGTTTCCTGTAACTTAGTTTGCACCTACTTTATCCCCAAAAAATATTTTACCAGGCAAATTAATTTTCTACAGTAAATAAATCTAAAAACTACAAAAAAGAAACTCTAGTACTTTTAACTCGAAAATTTTGCAGCAGAAATGTTCAGAAAAACGGTGACTAAAAAACTATTAAATTTGTCCCAAACAAATTCTCCTTCATTAAATTTTCTCTGGAAAATTCACAACTCCCCTCCATAGGGAAAATGGCCCTCAGAAATATACAGAAAAACAGCAATAACAGAACCTAGAAAAAGCCCATTGGACAGCCCAAGAGAAATTCAGCCTAAGGAAATTCAACCCTCCTAAAATAAACTCGGCCTTGGCAAACCTCCACTTCCACTTGTGCATTTCAGCCCACACATTTACAACCTATGCACTGGGAAAAAGCAGCTTCCCTTGCTCCACATGGCCCTTGGCTAGAAACTCAGCCTTGCCCCACAAATTCCATCTGCACAAAAAACTCTGCCCTCTATTCCAAGATCTCAGCCTCTCTCTCCTAGAACTTGGCCTTGACCAATTTCCCTTCCAAAAAACCCTTGTTGTCCCTTGCTGCTCACTTTCTGATTTTTTCAACCTGTCACAAACCTGCAGTAAGCTCATGAAAATCTATTGGAATCTCTCCAAAATAATTGTATCTTCATCCACTCCCTTAGGCTTCTTAGTTCTTATATAATTTTAAAATGAGCAAAATCCCTAACTCTCAATCTCCAAAGTGATAGATGGCTAGGATTAAATCCTAACCCACTTAGATCAATGGCTAAGATTATATCTAAGTCACTTGGATAATTAAATATTTATCCTTCGAAATTTGCCCAATTAGCCAACATTAATCAATTAAATTAATTGATGTGATTTTCATAAGACTTGGGAAATAAATCATATTAGTTGCTTCTCTTGAACAACCACCTAAAGAGAACTTCTTCTCCTACATGCTAGACAGAAGCCTACGCAGAAGACTTTCTGAAGCTACAAAATCAACAAAAACTTCACATAAGTTAAAAAAGCAACCTGTTTGCACCAAAGTATCCTAAGGAGATCTGTGAGCAACTTCTCCACACCTAGACACTTAGGCCTGTGAAAAATTACTTGCCCAAGCTACAAATATCAACACCAAGTTGGTAGTCCAACGGGTTAGTCGAACCCAAATACACCTTAATTGAGTTACCAACCAACCTCCAAAAAACTATGTTACCGGATCCGGTAGGCCAAAGGGCTAGATCCGCGGATCGCCGAATCAGAGACGGATTCGGATCCAGATACGAGGAGATACGCCCCCAACATTGGGGGATGTGTTAAGTTGTCAGACGTCAGCGCAAACATCGGAATGAAAAAATATGCAGACGAGTTAATGGATAACCCGATAATATGTGTCAATAAATTAATTATTCAACTAGCGTCCGTGAAACTGGATAATTCAACGTCAACTAAAATGAAAAAAAAACCAAAAAAGGGAATAATAAATCATTATTGGGTTAAGAAATGAATTATTAACGGGTGTCAGCGAAACTAGAAAATTGAGCGTCAACCAAAATGAAAAAAATCAAAAGTGCAAATAATAAATTATTTTAGTTTGCCGCTAGTTACTTTTTCCTTATTATAAGCTTGCTTTAATGCATATATGGTAAGCCACCAAACATTTATTTAGATATTTTAATTAAATTTTAAATTTTTTTGAAGTGTAGAAAAGTAACTTTTATAAATTAAGTTTCATAACCATTTAATAAATATAATAACTATGAATTAAAGTTTAAATATTTATAAACGATGTATTAATTTTAATATTATTAAATTAATATTTTTTTAAAAATATTATATAAAAATATATATATATTTAAAATTTAAATATTTTTATATAATTAAATTATATTTATAAATGATACATTAATTTTGTTTAAATTAATAATTTTTCTTAAATATTATATATATATATATATTAATTTTGTTTAAATTAATAATTTTTCTTAAATATTATATATATATATATATATATATATATTTTAAATATTTTTATATAATTAAATTATATTTATTAATGATACATTAATTTTGATATTATCCTAGTAATAATTATTTTGATAAGTACTAAAATTATATATTTAAAAAAATGTGTTTCTATTTTTATTTTTTATATAAATTTAAATTTAATAATTATAAAATATTTTATATTTGTTTATATTTGCCGTTTCCTTGTCACATCCGGATCCTGGCTTTTCAAAAAGTTGGCGTATCCGTATCCGAATCCAGATCCGTATCCGTATCCGGATCCGAATCCTGGTAACTTAGCCAAAAAATGAGTTTAATCACAGATTTCAACGGTTCTTCCAAAGGTGCAATCAATGCAGTTTATTGTTAGATGCTAATAGTTGCATTCATCCTTTCAGTAATTTTAGGATTTAGAAGTCAATGTTTAGAAGTAGCTGATAATTTTTAATTAAATACTTAACAGGACTTGGCTTATCTATGGCAGCTGATGATAGAATAATGTTGGCTATGACAATATTTAAGTTTGTTGATTGCAGTTATTATAAGTGACATGACTGCTTCTAAATCTAATCAATGAATGCTAATCTGAATTATTAATGTTTCATCATATATACACACACACATATATATATATAGAGAGAGAGAGAGATCCTTTGAGTTATTTTAGGATTTATAGCACAATCGAGGATAGAATAATGTTGAAAAAAATGCATTTGTTAATTGCGATTAATATACGTGACATGAAGGCTTCTAAATCTAATTGAGGAATGGTAATCTGAATTATTAATGTCTAATGTTTTCACACAAACATATATATATATATTCGAAAAATAAATTTCCCTCACCCTCCTCTGTATTCAGCATTCAAAGTGAGGAAGCTGGTGGCATCCATATCCTCATCAGGAGCTAAGTTGCATTGAAATGGATACAGGAATGGATATGGATGCTACCAACTTCCTTACTCTGAGGGAAATTTATTTTTCGTATTTATGTGTGTTTTATCTGTTTCCACTTCTAATCCGTATCCATTCCTGTATCCATTTCACTGCAACTTAGCTCCTGATGAATTATAGCAACATGAATAACAATGTGCCTTGTCAGTTTCTCTAGACACTTGGGGGTTTCTTCTTTATAGGAAAGGCCTGCAATAAACAAAATATTGCTAAGAATGTAAGTGCAACATAAAGAAGATACAACAGATGTAGTTGCAAAACATTTCATGGCTAACAGGTTTGCATTTAATGTCTCTAGTTCTCCTTATTACAAAGAAAAGGTGAGGAATACCATAGTTTTGGGACTCAGAAATATAACCCCTAGTTATGATAAAATAAGAACAACATTGTTAGAGAGTAGAGGTATCAAGGATGCAAGGGCTAATGAAGGACCTTAAACAATCTCAGGTTTTGCCAAGGTGTTTAACTGTCATGGATCCTCAGACATAGATTCAACAAAATCCTTGTTGAATATTAATGTTGCCTCTCCAATAGGGCCTTACTTCTCAAGGGAAATTGAGTATATAGACAATATGAGGGATGTATTATTCCAATTTGAGTTAAGGAAGGATACAATTAAAGAGATCAGTCCTTCAAATGTAGGTGGGTTATCACACATGCAACACCAGTTTGTAACAGGACTGATGATTCTAACCCAGTATCAATACATATTTTGAACTCCTTGATGTATGGATGCTCCAAACAATGCACTCAAAGACATTGAAATTCCTTGAATTGCACTCATTATTTTAGATGCAAGATGCACAAATATTCATTTGCAAACACCGTGCCCATATGGTTATTTATAGAATGCATGCAGAAAAGCAGAGCTTGAAACCAACAGATTCAAGATATGCCAAATATTTCATTCTTTTTCTTTTTCAGGGCAGCTGGAGTGGGAGTGGGGCACTGATTATAGAAACTTACAGGTATTCCTTTAACAAAGATGCTGCACTATAGAGGGCATATCTATGCCATCAAAATAACCCAGGACTTGCAAGTTGCACCTGGACTCATCCTTCATTCTTCCTTATTGTATGATAAGCCATCTTATTTCTTTAGATCCATAAAAAAGTTAAAACATATTTTTCATGGGTTCTTAATTGCATAATTATCAATTACAAAAATCTAAACAAACGAACCATATAAAAATCTGAAAATATATATATATATATATATATATATATATTCAGCATTAGACAATCACATATTAAAAAAGCCAAACAGTTGAGAACTACCTGTTCAAGTGCTGCAAAATCATCATTCTTTTGGGATGAAGAAATCTCAAACTGACCGAGCACCCTATCATTCATTCCTAGTTTTTCAGAACCTCCCTGTTTGTCATAACTCATCTCAGCAATACTCCCCACTTCTGCATTGTTTGATTTTTCCAAAGATTTTTCTGACCCAGGCACTGAAGTTTGCACCATAGGAGAATGTGTAGATGGAGTAATAGAATCAAGAAAAGATGGGCGAGATCGATGACTGCCTAAACTTGGTTTATCTGCTGAAAATAGAGTTGGACTAGGTCGAAATCTAGAGTTAGAATATAACTACACACCACCAGAATCTTGATTCCGTGACTGATTATTGCTGCTACTGTCAGAGAAATGGAAGTTTCTGCCTTCAAACAAGTCTTTTGACCCTTTACTGAGTGTTCCATTGCTAAAATCAATGGACTCATTAGAGAATTGCTTACTACTAAATGTGGGCTCAGTCAAACTGCTCATGTGAGAACCTGTATTGTAAAACATAATATGCTTTCAATCACCCACATAAACAATTTATTATAGGGTTACCAATTCTAGAATTATATCTGAAAAAAGACAAGATTAGCAATGAAGAAGTCATCAGAAACCTCAAAGAACAAGTGCTGCAAGTGAGCTTACCGTTACGTGTGTCTGTCTGACTCTTTGTAACAGCATCATCAGCAAAAAGTGATAAACTCGAGCGTGCTGGCAGTTGGGATATTTCACTGTACTGAACATTCTCCTGTGCATCTCTGGAAAAGAAATTGGAGGAAACCTGTGCTTCAGTTGGAAGCTTATTCACCAAATCATTCATGCTTCCATTCATTTCAGGTATCGCAATGCCTCTAAAATTTTCCTCTTGTGATAAAAAATAACCATCCTTAGTAGTTGGCCATCCGTAGTCTGGTGTATGGGGATGGGAATTACTCAGTTCCACTTCAACTTTAGCTGGCTCATTACCTGCAATTTTAGTTTCATGTTTCTTTATCAGTTCTGATATATTTTCTGAAGATGATCTTCTCCAACTGTTTATATGGGGTTCTTGTTTCTTTGCAACTCGTGAAATATTTTCTGAGGATGGTATTCTTGAAATGTTTACATAGCCAGAGCCTGACTCAAATGAAGAAGCAGAATCCTGCCTTTTGGATTCTCTGGTATCTTTATGTGATGGCTGCAGCCTGCTATTGTAAATTTCATCTGACACATTGCTCAAAGTGGCAATTTCTGTGTTTATTGGCTCTGCTGCTGAAACTTTGACTTCAATATTTTCCTTGACAAATATTTCAGGTACCCCTACTTCATTAGAGGGGACCACTGGTACATGCAAGGCAGAAGTTGTAAATGGTGAGGGTTGGACAACAGAGCTGTTACTATCTTTACCAGTATTCTTCTCAGGAGCACTTCCATTTAATACATGTGCATGTGCACTCAGACTTCCAACAGATTGCTGCTCAGTCTGATTATTTTTAAGCCCAAATAAATGTGACTGTTCATTCAAAGAAGAAGAATCCTTCTTATCTCTCTCTTCAACTTTCTTCTTACGGAATTCCTCCAGCTGCAAGTCATGAGAATGAGAAATTACTCAAATTAAAATACCTAAGAATAAAACCTATGCAACAGAATGGACTATTATTGTGTATTTTCCAACAGAAGAGTGCATGGCAATATGGCCCAAAACATATTAACAGATGGCCCTTAATAGGAGCCCAAGGCTGTATTACTTATTTGAGGTTCCACATTTACATTTAAAAGGAGAACAAAACATATTCAATCTGATACTTGTGAAGTAGCTTTTCCCTTGTACTGAATAGATGTTTATTATTTAACAACAAACAGGAGAGTACTTGTACTCCTGACAACATAATCATGCCTCAAATCATTTCATACTGGGAAAAACTTTATTTCAGCAGGTCCTGCCGATGCTTTAGCCTCAAAATATATAAGCAATTATAGTTTTGAAAAGAAAGGAAACGAAGAAAATAACTTCACCTTTGTTGGAAAATGTAACTAGGTTCAGTCTTCATAATGTCTTATGTAATCATGATTTTATGTATTTGATGGAAAGAAAAAGAAAAAAAATATGCATACATACATACATATATATATATATAATATTATTATTATTATTTATATCATGGGTTTCATGCTCTAGGTCAGTTTGTTTTAGGTCAAGCACCCATTGTGTGCTTCTAGGGCTTTGTCATTGAGTCAAAGAAGTCAAGGAATCATTGTAATATGTAAAAGACCCTATTGGGCATCATGTATCAAGTCAAAGGAATTTATGTAAGTCAATTTGTGTCATAATGACCCTCCAAGATCAAGTTGGTCTAGCCATCAACAAGTGGGCCTTCAAGAGAGGGCAAGTTGGCCTCATGATCACAATTCAGCTCCAAGGAAAGCATGTATATAAGATGGTATTCAAGCTCACTAAAAGGCATCCAAGAAGCTCGTTGAAGAGAAAGAAAGAGAACAAGAAGAAGAGAGAAGAAGCAGAGAAACAAAGGAAGGAAAAACGAAGTTTTCAAGGACTGTTTTTGGACTACATATTCTCACACGTGCAAAAAAGTCTAGGGCAACATTTGTTGCAGAAAATTACAGTCATCAAAGGAGCCAAAATCAGGTGCCCAAAAGATCAAGTTTTCAGGCCGAGTTGTCAAGGAAAAAAGGCTCTCCAAGCGTAGCAAGAAAGAGACAATTTCACCATCTTTTCCCACATGTGCCAATTTAGGGTTTCTGCAGTTAAGCCGAAATTGCAGGCCCGAATTTTTAAAGTTGAAGCAGTTTTGACGCAGGCTGACTTGGGTTGACTTTGAGAAGAAGAAAATTCATCTGAGAGGTTGACTTCGTATTGGAGTCGTCTTTGTCTTGGGTCTTAGGTCATGGAATTAGTCATTTGAAGATTCTATAAGAAGAGAAGAATTCTTGTGGGTTTTCCTCTCAAAGGGAGAAGTTTTGGCCCTGGCTAACAGCCAAAATTTTGTGTCCTCTTGTTCTATTGATATTCATAGTTTGGTAGTTGTTTGATGATAAAGAACACCATAATAATCAAGCAAAGAAGAAGCTAACTACAAGTATATCAAGTTAAGTAAAAGAACATCACAAGCAGTTATCAAAGTAAAGAGAAATCACCCTAATCTAGCTGCCCTTGATTTCTCAACATGGTATCAGAGCTAAGGTGACAACAAGAAGAGGCAGCTTGAAGATCATTCAATTGAAGAAGGATACATAATGGCCAAGCACAAGAAGAGCACCAAGAAAATCAAATCATCAAAAGAAGCATCAAGGACATCTAAAGACCCTATCATATTGAAGGAAGAAAAACTCGTGGAAGAAGACCTCAAGGACCCTACCTCCATTCAAAGAAAGAAGAATGTTACACTTATTCTTGGAAGCCTCCACATTCTACATTATCAACCTAAGGAATCAAGAAGAGCAATTCATCATCATCTAAGTCATAGTGATCTCCCTCTGATTGAAGAAAGGATCACATATCAAAGTATCAAACTTCTTTGAACGAAGAGGAACATCTCTCCTCATAAAGAAGCACTGTCATTCTTGAAGAAGGAAGACATCATCAAGAAAGCATCTAGTGGAAGACACCATCAAGGAGGTATCTTCATTTAACAAGTACTTTATATTTTATGTCTCAATCTACAAACAAAATGACTTCTTTCTGAAAGGAAAAAAATAAACTGTTTGGAAACTCGAACTACCTTGCATGGAAAAAGAGAATAGATTTAATTCTCATGGAGAATGAAATAATTGAATATGTCAAGGGCTCAATCACCAAACCACCTCAAAAGCAATCTCAAGCACTATCAAAGTACATGAAAGGAGAAATAAGGGCTCAAAGAATCTTCATTGAATCAATAAAAGATTCTTTCATCCCCTATGTATTAAAGTTAAAGACATCTAAAGAGATCTACGAAAAGTTGGTAGAGTTGTTTTCTGTAAGTACCGCAGGAAAAATAATATCATTAAGAACCGAACTATACAAGATGAAAGTATCAAGAGAAGAAGTGGTAGCTTCATATCTCATGAAGGTATCTCAAATTAGTGATCAACTACAAGAACTTGGGGAACTATGTCAGATCCGGAGAAGACCACTCTAGTATTCAATGCATTACCAGATGAATGGGGCAACTTTTGTATCAAGCATATATGGAAAGAAGAAAACCACCCCATTCAGTGATCTATGGTCACTATGTAAGATTGAAGAAAGCAGATTAAAGGCAAAGAATGATGTTGGATCAAATGAACAAACACAAGCATATGCAGCAATGACAAGGAGGAAAGGGAAATTTGGAAAGTTTGAACCTCGAAAGAAGTTTCAAAATAAAATTGATATGTCTAAAATCCAGTGTTATGAATATGGGCACTTCAAAAGGAATTGTCCTAAACTCAAGAAGGGCAACAAGAAAAAGAAAGAAAGAAATGAAGCCCATGTGACTGAAGAAGTAGAAGACAAAGAAGACAAAGAAGGAAGAGGTGAAAGAACTCTACTATTAAAAGATCTTTCACATACATTTATTTTCTTTTTTTTCAGTATATCGAAGTTAGCAAGTCATGCTAGGAAGCATTACAGTCATGATAAGATGCATCATTCTTGAAGCATGAAAAAGGATATGATTGACGCAGTCACCTTACATGATAAAAAGTAAGTAGCTCACGGCATCATCATTAGAAGCATGTAAGGATAGCCGGAATAAAAGTTTGAATGGTTAAAGCAAGTCATCTAGCAAGATAGAAAGATAGATCATTATACATCATCATCACTAGAAAGAAACATTTGCAGAATCAAGGATCACTAAGATCCTCGATTGGAATCTTTGTTAGAAGATTCACCTCTACTTAGAAGAAGCAAGTAGTGTACGCTCCACCTAGTGTGGGATCCACAGTTTAGAAGGAAGAAGGTATGGCAACATAGAAGTGCAGCATGACTAGTTGAAGCATTTTCATCTTCAAGAAAGGAAAGGGAAGTTGCTGAAGGAAGCCTAGATGATCACATGAAGGAAGAGGTATACATATATTTGTTAACTTTGATAGATGGATAAAATCATGTCATCACTTGATTGTAGATAGAATGGTTAGAATGCTCTATATTATAAGCATGATTGAAGAAGAAAGGGACTCTTCCTTATGAATGATACATGAAGGCATGAATACTATGTGCCTTGAACTCTTCTACATGACGACAAGATAAAATCAACATTATGACCTCATGAACAATATGGGGTGGTGGACAACCATGGTTCCTATAATGAAGGAACTATGTATTGAGATCACAAGGAAGCAGTATATGATGAAGCTGGAAGAAGATTTCGTAAAGATGAAATCACTTGAGATAAGATAAGTAATCAACATCTGATAACAAAAAGGATTAACTATGACATCCCCATGGAGAAGGTATGAAGACCCTGATATGTATGATGGAGAAGAAGATCCTTGATAATAAATGTCTTGGAGATTGATTTGTATGATATGCAGGATGTTGATGTTGCAAAAGATGATATTATGACAAAAGGCCATCATGAAAAAGGTAATTATATTTCTGAAGTTCACTTTTTGATTTTGAAAGCAAGCATTTGGTTGGGTAGAAACAGGGGCTACCGAAGGAGGGCTACAACTAAAATACATAGACTTGGATGGAAAATCCTGGAAGGAACATGACTTGGAAAAGGTAGCGGTATGAAGGATAGCCAATTGATGACAAAGAAGGTCACTTCTTGATGAAGAGAAGAATGACATGACTATTGGTTCAACACTATATTTCGTTGAAAGGAAGTGATGTGCAAGATGATCGATGCCCTACGAAGAAGTTCTGGAAGAAGATGGCTCCATAATGAAGAAGTTGAAGTTCATCCATGACATGATGATGCAAAAAGAAGGAGCCTTACAAGCAGCTGATAATACCATGATCTCCACCGAAGAGCAGATAATTGTTGTTGGAATCAAGTCCCTCCTTAAGAGGGAGCTTGGGTATATTCCTTTTATAGGAACGAGTAGATCATCCCAAGTTGAGAGGGAGAGATAGACACATCATTCTTGTCTTCATGTCATGAAGAAAGCATGGAGGATTGGGTTAGCATCTAATACTGATTCTGATACTCTTTGATGATGAGGTAGGGCATCCAATAGGCAAGGGTAGTCGAAGAAAACATTCCATGAGGATGTGTAAATACAAGATGGGAATGATCCTAAAAGGACATACCTTGAACATCTAAATGGGGTGTGTACCTTGAGAGACAATGATGAAGGTGTCTATAAATCATTTATCTCCCAAGCATTGTACTCTAATCTAGTGGAGAGATAGAGTTGTCAGTCAAGGCCTTGCTATATGACATGTTGGTTGATATGATGAGATGCATTGATATAAGCTGATAAGATAGCTTATAAGATGGCTTACCAATCCGACTCTTCTTATGAGAATTCTCCAGTATGAAAATGACAATGTACCACATATGTATTATGAATGCCTCCCTAATAAAGAGGGAGTGTTGGAAAAAGTAACTAGGTTTGGTCTTCATGATGTCTTATGTAATCAAGATTTTATGTATTTGATGTAAAAAAATATATATGTATATTATTATTATTATTTTATAGCATGGGTTTCATGCTCTAGGTCAATTTGTTTTAGGTCAAGCATCCACCGTGTGCTTCTAGGGCTTTGTCATTGAGTCAAAGAAGTCGAAGAGTCATTGTAATATGTAAAAGACCCTATTGGGCATCATCTATTAAGTCAAAGGAATTTATGTAAATCAATTTGTATCATAAAGACCCTCCAAGATCAAGTCGACTTTTAAGAGAGGACAATTCGACCTCATGATGACAATTCAGCTCCAAGGAAAGCATATATATAAGATGGTATTTGACATCACTAAAAGGCATCCAAGAAGCTCGTTGAAGAAAAAGAAAGAGACCAAGAAGGAGAGCGAAGAAGAAGAGAAACAAAGGAAGGAAGAACGAAGTTTTCAAGGACTGTTTTTGGACTACATATTCTCACACGTGCAAAATGTCTAGGGCATCATTTGTTGCAGAAAAATACAGTCATCAAAGGAGCTGAAATCAAGTGCCTAAAAGATCAAGTTTGCAGGCCAAGTTGTCAAGGAAAAAAAGGCTCTCCAAGCAAAGCAAGAAAGAGACATTTTTCACCATCTTTTCCCACACATGCCAATTTAGGGTTTCTATAGTTAAGCCGAAATTGCAGTCAAGGAATTGCAAGTCCAAATTTTTGAAGTTGAAGCAATTCTGAAGCAAGTTGACTTGGGTTGACTTTGAGAAGAAGAAGAAGATTCATCTAAGGAGAGGTTGACTCGGTCTTGGAGGAGTCTTTGTCTTGGGTCTTAGGTCTTGGAATTCGTCATTTGAAGATTCTACAAGAAGAGAAGAATTCTTGTGGGTTTTCCTCTCAAAGGAAGAGGTTTTGGCCCTGGCTAGCAGCATATATATTGTATCCTCTTGTTCTCTTGATCTTCATAGTTTGGTAGTTGTTTGATGATAAAGAACGCCATAATAATCAAGCAAAGAAGAAGCTAAATACAAGTATATCAAGTTAAGGAAAAGAACATCACAAGTAGTTATCAAAGTAAAGAGAAATCACCCTGCACCCTTGATTTCTCAACAGTCTTCACTATAGATTTGAGTAGGGACAAACTTGGCAAAATAATGCATTCAGTGCTAATTTCTAGTAAATTAATTCATTGAAGTAGTGCTAATTTCCAAGGCATGTTTTCTAAGATATTAAGCAATCGATTAAAAGGCACTTGAGAGACTCTACCATCAACAAAATGGATCTTAAGTTTTAACATAGAAGCAAACTGGATTATATTCCAATGAA
The DNA here is from genome assembly GCA_031772625.1 of Pinus tabuliformis. Lineage (NCBI taxonomy): Eukaryota > Viridiplantae > Streptophyta > Pinopsida > Pinales > Pinaceae > Pinus > Pinus tabuliformis. The sequence continues at coordinate 2,060,559,540 of CM062818.1, forward strand.
GATATTTATAGAGTAGATGTTGCTAACTTGCCAGTAAGCCCTAACAATGATAGTTTTGGAACACATTTCACATCACAATAAAAATGAGTAGACACTCGTATAAGTAGGAATTCATTTTCTTTAGTGCATGCAAAAGTGAACTATTGGGCTTTTACCAATCACACCCCTTAGAAAAGAAGTGATTTGGAGACTTCCCCATGTCACAGAGGCCACTAAAAATGAAACCATGAGCAGGGGAAGTACCCTATGCAGACCTCCCAGACAAATGGGTGCCTAATAAGTAAGCATGGAATCGTGGTATGGGCCTAAGCTTCACCAGCTCAGGGTCAGTCATTAATAATAGAAGTTTGATGCTTAACATATTTGCAATAAAGAATTTACTAAAGACTATCCAGTGCCAATGCAAACCATCATGAATACTACATTCCAAAACAAATGTCATTGTTGTTATGGAACCAACTAAAACTAGAAAGAAATGATCTAGACAATATAAGAATAAAGAGAAATTTCCATTGACAAAATAGCAACATCCATGTCTATTGTTAAGACAAGTTAAGGCAACATTAAGTTGATTTACTATTTCTACAGTAAATACAATATGTAAGATGTTACACTTGGCTTGTCAGATATTTTCAACATGTATGTTAAAATATCAATCGACTTCTCTAGTCTAGAATTCTTAGAGTTTATTTTGAAGGGGCCTGTTAATATTAAAGAAGAAGCAAGTGAAAGTTTTGCATCAAGGCAATTCAGCCAAATATGGCACATTTTCGATCTATCCATCAGAACCAAAATTGACCTTGTAGACCCATTTATAGCAAACAATATTCATGCTCTTGACTAAGGGGACCGATTCCCAATTTTGATTCCTTATCAAGGCATCATACTCCATAGGCATGGTTGCCTCCCATTCAAAGCAATTTTTGGAAAATATATTAGTAGTGACATCTTCATCCCTATCTACCTTGGTAAGAAGGGCCTGTAGTGCAGGAGGTTTCTGATGATGTTCTAGTTCACCTTTTGGTGGAAGAAAATTAACAAATTCCAAAAATGTTGATGTCACCCACTTGGTCAAAGGGTTTGGCCTAGCTGGAGAAAGAGGCGTTGGTCAAAGGGATTGGCATAGCTAGAGAAAGAGGCATTGAAGCCAAGAAATGGATCAAAAGGTCTTCCTCAAGATTCTTAAATTGCTCGGCAACAGGATCCAAATGAGTCATCAATAAGATCCTCATCATCAACATCTAGTTTTCCAATCATTATATGAGGAGAACTTGAGAAAACACTTGTAGGATTAAAAGGAGGATCAACATCATAATGTGAAGGAGAAAGATAAATTGAAACATGTTCAGAATCATCTATAAGATGTAATGAAAAAGCTCTTGGTGGACCCTAAGTAGGAACTTCATCAAAGATAACATCTCTACATTTAGTCACCTTGTGAATTGAAGGATCATATGGATGATATTCTTTGGAAACTTAATTATAACCCACCAAAATGCAACAGTGACTTTTAGGGTCCAATTTTTCATTATATTGTTTATTACCTACAAGAAAGAGTGGAGAGAGATCATTACAAAATGTATTTATAGACAATACATTCAAGTCATTTAAGTAGAACTACCCTACAAGCTCAAACCCAAGATGGCCTTTTATGCAAAGAATTTCATGGAGATGAGGGATGACCTCATTACTAAACTAGCCAACACATGTTGCCAATGGATGCAAAGATTCAATATTTCTCTTGGGAAATTCAAGATCAGTTCATTCTCGCTTCAAGTGGAAGGCCTAGGTGTTAAAAAGGCTAGCAAGGCTATATCGTGCAAAAACACACATGTAAAAAAAAGAATACCATAGTTGCAGACCAAGGGACAAAAGGAGCATGGGGAATTAGGACCAATGTTGCACTAATCATTATCGGGATATTATTGACGCGGGGAAAAATTGGAAAAAATTGCGAAAAAATCGGTAAAAATTAGGAAAAAATCGTAACATACAAAAATATTCTTTTTTTGCAATTTTTTTAATATCTAAAGCATCTACAACATGCCTACGGGGCTTTAGATTGACGATGAATGGGTGCGCTATTAAGGCACTCCTTGCAATAGGTCACCAGTTCAAATCCCCGTCGGTACTTAGGTTAGTCTTAACTAGAAAAGAAAAAAAAAAATAATAATAAAAAATAAAATAAAATAAATAAATAAATAAATACATTAACACATAAATATGATAAGAGAACTAATATATAAGATGTTTAATATCATTTCTAGTGCCACATGACACATAACAGTGAACCATGTCCTGAATAGTAAGTCCTAACTCATGACTCCCAACTCAGCCTCAAAATATCAACAAAAAATATGATAATGTATCTCATATCATGAGTCATAATGTCATATACAATGAAATGAACCAAATAACTAAAGTCTAATACTACTGATTTCCTTTGCCCCTCTAGATGTAGATGTCGATGGAGTTGGCAGTAGACTCTACTATGCTCTAGGAGGTACTGGAGGTAGACCACTTCCTCTACTTGTGACGGGGGTAGCTTGGGTCACCTCTTCCTCCTCATATTAATAATAATAATAATAATAACAACAACAACAACAAAAAATCCACGATTTTTCATAAAAATCAGCAAAAAAAAACCCCGATTTTATCTTCTTTTTGAAAAAATCGCAATAAAACGATTTTATGGCGATTTTTTTGCGCTTAGTGCAACACTGATTAGGACTACACAAATGGCGCACTACGACTGCACAAACAAAAAAAATAAAGTGGATTGATATTACAATATATTATAATATTAGAATATATTGTTATAAAAGTAAAGAGGCACACAAACATATAAAGGGGTGTTACCCCCATTCAGTGGGATATGGATCAGAAGGGACAGGTGTCCTTGTGTGAGCCGTAGAGGGTCCCTGGAGACCCCTAAGGGCATCAAGAAATCCTGGAAGCCACGGGGCTCTAAGAAATCCTTGGCCTACCCGAGTTGGACAACTTGGAGGTAGTAGCACAACCCAAGGCAATGCACGTGCAGAGAAGGGGGTGCGCTTCTTGGGTGTGGAGGCTAATGGTGGATGTGAGCCTGTTGGTTGGAGGCTGCAAGCGTTTGGTACCTTGGCCCTGTTCGCATTAAGTACAAAAGTCTACCCAACTTGGGTAGTCGTTGCCATAGTGAAGTCATGCCCCTAGCTAGAGGGTGACCGACTGCTAATCTATGGTTGGGTGGTATGTTCGAGGCCTACAACTAGTCGGCAAATTTTCACAGATAAGTGTCTGAAACTCATTTTATGCATGCCTACGATTTATGTTTTATGTTTATGTTATGTATATGTATCATTTATGATTATGGCATCATTATCTATGGTCGTGGCATCACCCCTAGTTGGGCGACTAGGGGATGTTACAATTTTACTCTGCAAAGACAAAGGAGTTTTTCATTTTCTGGTGCCTCGTCTATTACAAGATCTAAGGTTGGTATTATTTCCTTTTTAGTGAGTCCCAAAATTCCCTCTCCATCTTCTGCAAATATCAAGAACAATAGTCCTTCGCGTTATTCATGAGGGTAATTATTGAACTACGGATTTTCTTCACTTGAACCACCACCAACACCGAATATTGCGAGGAAAATCGCCTCCTCATGGGTGCTTCAAGCAAGATGCACCAAGAGGCAAGCAAAGGAGCAGTGCCACCATAGCTTCTACATATGTGAGATCACAAGGTAATGTTTGACCTTTGCCCACAAGCCCCATGTGACAATGTCATGTTCAAACCCTACACAAATCTTCCGATCACAACAAAGATTCCTTTTCCCCTGTGTTTTCTTCCAAATATTGGCATAGGGTAGCCTCTTCTAAGGAGCATGATACTCCATAGACCTACTCTTCTAGCGCCTTTAATTTATTCAAATAGTTTTCCATCAATAATTTAGTTGCTTTAGCCTTGAGTGGTAAGAGAGATCCACTCGCTATTAGTAAACTTGAAGGGTAGAGGATCTCCTTGTTAAATGGTGCTGGCAAAATGAGACCTTGTGCACTCTCGCCAAATATCTTCAGTTGGGACATTCTTCCAAGCTTTGAAACTCTTGACAAGAATTCTTTCTTCTTTATGGTTCTCGGCTTAGTATCTTACTACAAGATGACTTACTTTAAATTTTAGGTCTTAAAGATCATGGATTAGATCTGCTTTTATAAAAATTGCATTTCCACTCCCATTATTTATTGACGCTAATGTGCCTAGCAATCCCCTTGACCTAATTATGATCTCATTAAACATTAATAAACTTATCTCATCTAGAGATATGAGCCCATGCACTTGATCCAAAAATTCTAAAATGTGAAATTGAGTGTTCGTTTCCATACCATTTCTCATAAAGGATCAAACCCTGAACAACACAAGAATTCATTGAACCATCTCTGTAAAATTTCAGTTTTTTGGTTCAACTACTCCATTTTGGATGTGGATCGTATAGAACAATGTTATGCCAACAAATGACACAAGATTTGAGAAATGCTTGAAAACCACCACTAGCATATTCTCCTTTGCAAGCTCCTAATACATTTAATTGTCTTCTACTTTGATTTTTCGTTGATGATTTGAATTCCTCAAACACTTCATCCTTGGATTGAATGGTGTATATCCAAAGGAAGTGGGAGAAATCATCAACAAATGTAATGAACCACTTAGCTCCCCAAAGAGAAAAAGTGGCCATAGTCTCATAAATGTCACCATAAGCCAACTTGATCAATTTAGAGGCTTGCTTCACTTGTTCTCAAGGACTCTTTATAGTGTTCCCTAACATTCACACAAACCACAATGTGGTTCAACATGTAATAGATCCTCGGCCATCTACAACAATTCATATGTCTTAAAGACCCAAGCTTGTATGTTCCAAACATTGAAGCCATAAAATGTTGGTGACTTTGATGTTAATTACCACAGGTGGGACTACTTGCAAATCGATTCCAAACACCAAAACTCATCCCAATTAATTCATCACAATAACGATTAACCTGATGTAACCACTTCAAAACCATCATCTATGTCCTTTATAGTCCATCAATCTAGCCAAAATTCTACCTTTTTGTTGGAATGTGTTATGCGATAAACAAAAAGAAGATTGGGTCCAACTCCTAGAACATGAAGGATTTTTCCAAACTTGTCATGTCAGTGAAGACCTCACCACATCCTGAAACTAGTAAAGTTAGCTATCACCAATGATCACTTTCTCTTTGTCGTGTTGCTATCGATGATCATAAAGGAAGTGTCAATGCTTGGTCAAATGCTTAGTAACTCCAAAGCCAACATCCATTCCTATGAAGTATGGGAGGAACAATATGTGAAGTGCACAACCAAATGTGCCTATAAAATGTGTCCATCAAGTTCAACAACAACACAAAGAAGAAGCCTCCTTAGGAACAAAATGAAGCCTTCTAAAGTGCACCTTGATAAACCCAAGAGAAAAAGAGGTATCAACTTCTTCAAGAAAAAACAACAAAAAAACTTGCAATAGAATACCACTTGTTACAAAACAAAGAAAGGAAGAAAGTGTTGACTTTGAAGGATAATTAAAACCTCAAAAACCTAGAAAAATAAGTGTTGGCTATGAAAGAGGGCTTCCTAGGAAACCTTAGAAAAAGTGGCATTGACCTTGACTGAGGATTTAAGCCCTATGAAAAGAGATGATCCCAAAAACCCTAGTTCCACAATCATAAAAAAGTTATATCAATTATTGATTTGAGTAAGTGAGATTCATACCCACTCTAATACCATGTTGAGATTCGCAAGAGTTGGAAAGTGAATCAAAAGGGACCAATGCAAACCAAAATTCTGCAACAAAGAGAAACAAAAACCAACAATAGGGCAATGCAACAATTGAAGAGATGTCAAACAAGGAGCTCAACCCAAAAAAATAAAAATCAACCCAAGAACAAGTACACTAAAGAGAGAAAAAAACACAAAAATAGAGATAAGTGCAACATTTAATTATGCCCTCAGAAAAATCACTATCATTGAGAATGAATGAATCACTTGAATGATTAAAATAAAATAAAGTGGGGTGTTTAAACACAACTCAAGAGGCAGGTCACGTTTCCTAATATGGTTTTGAACCTATGTGTACAAGGTCAATCATAACCAAACCTACAAATAAAATAATGATATAATAACGTTGGTCATGGTTGTGAGTGGAAATTACACTATTTTCAACAAAAGATAAAATTAGAATAGATATGATAAGATAGTTTTATTAATGCCCAACAAATGACCACAAATGGGTCAATGGGGCTAAAATAGTACATCTAGTGTAACTACTAAGTGAGAATGCAAAAGAAACTCCTAGATCAATGCTAAAAGCAAAAAGATAAAGATCTGAGTATCGAGCTAAAATCCAAATGTCTCGCTAAGAGAGAATGTGAGACAAGGTGCAAGTATAAAAAAGATCCAAGAACCAAGAAAAATCTTCGTACTAAACAAAAGAGAGAATGTCAATGCATCCTAGAGCCTATTTCTTAGGACAAGTGAGGGGGCCAACAAACAAGTTTCCTATCGGATTCAACAATGACTGGGAAAAGGCCAATGCACTAACAAATAATACCATCTAAGGAGTGACCGAGTTTGAAGAGGCCTAGCTACATGATCCACAACACAGGAGCAAGAAAGCCCAAATGTAGGGGTGGCCTTTGCACTCACTTTGCATCTCACACTATTGTACCTAGAAATCACCTGTTTATGGTCATTAGATGGACACTAATAAAATTATATTATCTTATTTTATCTAAAATGATAATATCCAAGGTCGTGGGGAAGAAACTCACGATGAAAACCTAGCTACCCAATTGAATTTGGCGAGTAAAGCATTGGGAAAGGAGGGGAGACTCTAGGACATCCTAGCATTGATCCATCTATTTGTTTGTTGGTGTACACCCTATGTCTGAGAGCGACATCTCCTCTTAGGTGTCAAGGGGGTAGGTCGACCTCCCAAGGGGAATTGAGATCTAACTAATATACAATCTGAAGTATCATGGATATATCCCTATCTCTTGTTGTCCCCATCACATAAGACAACCGATAAGTATGAGGTGATCCTCCTGAGAGACTCCATCTGGGTCGAGACACACAAAGATAGAGATCTATGTCCAAACTCTCTCTCATGAAGAGACCAAGACATCCTTGGTCAATGTATTGAAAAAGTGGAAAAGAAGCTCCACAAGTCCTAAAATAGGCAATATTATCTCCTTCTAATCACATAGTAGATGGGACATCAGAATAATGAGATGGCCCTCCATTTCATACTCTTGTAACTCGCATAGCTAGCACCTTGTCTACCTACGAGATGTGGTGATTTATCTCAACTTGGAGTATGTGGGAAACCAAGGACGATCTTGTGTGCATGCATCCAATGTTTGTGTGTATGGAAGCCAGACAATAAGGCCATCTCTCAACACAAGGAGTGCTTAAAACAAAAAGTCATTTTCAAGGCAATACCCTTCAAAGGTGTGATCCACATGACTTTGATATAGTCTATAAACTTCCTCTCTAATTTTCCAATTCATGTCCTTAAACGACATGAAGTGACATACACATTAAGGGAATACATGAGAAACAGAAGATGATCTAAAGAGATGGCCAAAAACTACAATAACTAAGCAACCTCTCAATCCAACATCAGGCATACCCTAGGGTGTTGACCGAGTTAATGGATTTGAAAGAACAAAGTGTTAGATAGGGATACCAATCCTTCTTAAGGCAAAGTCCCCAAAGATCTGAACTCTATAAAGGAACAAGACCAATATGAAGATGGCTTAAAGGCAAAGAGACTAACCCCCAAACTCTGGTTGATCAATGGGTTACAAACCAATCTACTTACATCAAATAATGTGCCTAAGGAAGAAGGCCTAGACTCTCTCTATCTTAGCCCAATCAGCATAACAACTTGGTCCACAAACCTCAAAACCATAAAGGATCATGGGTTTGATAATCACATCCAAGAGATGCACCATGGACAAGATATCCTAGAAATGGTTATGAAAGCATTGTCTCTCATAAAGGACAAGGAAGCCATATCCCTTGTTAAGCCAACACTAGAGGGCATGTTGCAAGCTAAAACATGACCTCATGCACTGAACCCCCAAGTATGTATTTTCCATAATTATCTCAATCTCTACCCCAAAATGTAAAGAAGGTAATCGAAGATAACACAATTTAGTGCATTAAAGATCACAACCTTGGTTTTACCCAGGTTAATTGTCAACTATCAAAAATTGCAGAAGCTGGACAGCAATCGATTTGTCTCTATAGGCCATCAAGCAAGGAAGCTAAAAGGATCAGATCATCATAAACTAAGCAAAGATTTAAACATGTGGTGTAGGTGGCAACCCTGACAATCCTAAATATTCTCCCTAATAAAAAGACTCCAACTCATCGCTATACATCACAAAGAAAGTCAATGAGAAGGGTTACTCCTGCTTGACCCCAATGGTGCTCTGGATAAAATCATCAAGGTCATGCACTATATAGAGACAACCAACAACCGACCCATAGAGTCTTGTGATGGCAAACAAAAGGGTCTTTGAAATGCCAAGGTAAGGGGATGAGAATCGAGATAGCATCCAACAAATGTCCAGATTACAGAGTACATCAACAGCACTGCTCAGTACGTAAGTGGCAATACATGGTGTGAGTGCTAACGCCACTCTTATCAAAACCTAGAACAAAGCTAATCTTATTAGAGAAGTTGATAAAATATAAGATAGGATTAGATAACCAGTTGCCACCAATGTTGCTGGGCATTTGACTAGTTCCATGCCATCAGGTAGGCAATTTAGATCCCCTTGGATTAGGCGCATTAGTCTACACCAACACATTCACTAGAGATGCCCACAAATTAGGTGCAGTATGAAGTTAGAAAACCCCAAGTTAGGGAAAAGGTTGCATTAGAAAAATCCCAAGTTGGAGAAAAGCCTGCATTAGGAAAATCCCAAGTTGGATAAAAGTTTGCCAGTAGCTATAAGCTGCAGATTTATATATGAATTGGAACTAAAAGTTAGGAAGGTTTGGGGCTGCTGGAGGCAAGGAATATGTCCTCTAATGTTAATCCGTTTATTGTAAAAGCTGATTTTAGAATCAATCCTCATTAGCTCCGATACTATGACTATTGAATATATGATATATGCCCCTGTTTAACAATTTTCTGTTGCGAATTCTTCTGGCAGCTGTCACATCAATGATATTAGAATCTGATCAAATTTTATTTGAAGATTTGTGTTCAGGTTCCCAAAACAGTTGCCCAGCATTTCCCCTTATTTCCTGGGTTTCCTTAGAGATTGCCCCAAAGATTCCAACAGTTCTGGACCTCAAGCCGTACCCTTCTTCAAATACTCGATTCCTATTGTTTCTCATTTTGGAATTCCGATACTTCAGGACACACAGATAATTTCTGAGCAGGCAACCATATACACGTTGCCACAAGTTCACAATACAAGTAAACTGCTATTACATTTGCAAAAATTATATTTGTTCAAAGCCAATTCAACCAAATAAACAGCATTTCGTCTTCCGTGCTGTATATCGCCATAGATCAAGCAGTCGAATAAAGACTAGAGTTAGGCATAATACAAGTAAATTGCTATTACAGAAAATTTCAGAATCTTTAATTGCCCGAATTCATGGACTGGAACCTACCCGACGTCTGCCAGCTTCAAGGTGATCCTTCCGGGAAATGGCAGGAGATGGTGCGACCTGCGACGAGGCCATCGAAGATAATCCGCCCGCTCCTTAGGGATGATGCCCGGACTGCCCTGTTTCTCTGCATTCAATAAAGTGTCTACAAAGCTTTCTGGCCGACAACCGCCCTCACCAATATGCTCAGCACAGCTTCTCTGTAAAACAAACCTTGTAAACCGCCAAACCCTACAGCTTTGTGGCTCTCAACAACCCTTGATAAACAGCGATGCTTGTTGTGCAAGTCCAGATCAGCCTTCTTACCATATTAAAATATCTTAACACCACAATGCGCCCTGAAACCATAAAAACCTCCTCAAAACTTGGCGGATCGGACTAATACCCCATGAGAATTTAAATAGCAGGTACAGGTATCAAGTCCTGTAAATTGTATCGAACTTTTGGTTCAACAAATCTCCGATAGAAGAAGAGAGCTTCCCCCACAAAAATATAAACTCAGATGCGCCTGAACATCGAAATTTCAAGAAAAAATACCCGATCGGGCAAATTTCCCATGCAAAAACCTAAAACTAAGGGTACAAAATAAGTTTCCCAATCGTGTTGCCTCACAGGATCGGAAAACCTTGATATTTATTTTTTTAAAAGCTACAATACACTGTTTCCTATAGCTCTGCCTTCACTCTGCCTCAATTCCGCGAGAAGAGCCCTTAATTGGACCGAAGAATCCCAGCGCTTCGCTATATACACAAAATAGCTTGAATCTGCTCCCAAAAAAATCGAAAATCGCTTAAATAACTTGCAGAAACCTCGGAATTTTCGCCGAGAGATAGATGTCTATCTCCCATGAAGCCGAACAGAACTGGATCTGAGGGCATTACAATCCAAAATCTGGAAAAATGGAAGCATTCATATCATTTCCCTGCAATGTTTTTTTTTGGTGTTTTTTTTATTCTGCTCGCCACTGATGGGGTGCTTTGCGTTTGCCCGCCCCTCAATGGCCCATCGAACATGCCGCCATAACTGACACGTGTGTAGAGAAAATAAACCCTACGCCATTTACATGTTTAGCTTGATTGGAGTGACGTGGGAACAGCGAGTCATATAAACCCGTTAACTTTTTAATTAGGAAGATTTTTGGAAAAAATCATATTTTTAATATTTGATTTATGCTTTTGGAACCAGTGAGTGTGGTTCATTTTCAAGGCAAAATGAAGAGACAGATCTTATTTAACCTTATTTTGAGATTTGTCTCTTTATCTTGTCCTGAGGATGAACCACACTCGTTCAAAACTCGTTGACCAAATATTGGAAATGTGATTTTTTCCGAAAATCTTCATAAATTAACATGTTATGGATCACACAGGGTTGAATTTGATTAATCGGTTTATTGTCAACGGAGGTCCTTTAATTTAGTGTTTTCAGAGGTTTTATGTAATTATAATTATAAATTTAAAATTGGCCCAATAGGTTGAATTGTGGTGAGGTGTAAATTTTATGTGAGTGATTTTCATTATTTAAATTGCAGTTTTATATATACATACATATACATATATATATATATATATATATATATATATATATATATATATATAATTTAATCCTTGATGGGATGGCCAACTAGGCTAACGAAGTTACGTGTGGGTATTTATGACTATCACTTTGTGGTTGGTGTGAGCAACGACCTCCTCGTCCTCTTATGGCATCTTGTGTACGGGGGGCATCATTGTTGTTTATGCAAAACCTCCATCAACCTCGAAGCAAGCAATAAGAGGCGATCGTCAAAGGTTTATAGAGGGTAGTGTGGTCTTCTACCAGGTAGTTTGGGCATGGTATCATTTTGGAGAGAGCAGCTCGAGTTCTAGGCATGGGAATAAACAGTATAGAAGGCACCTTGTCTTGGAAAGGTCGAGACTTCGTTGTTGGCATCCCCTCCCCAACCTTTCGAGTCAGTAACTTGGGTAATTTCCTTGTTAGTGTGTGGTCTCTGGTTTTTTTGAGCGGACGAGGATTTGGGCCTCGGGTTCTGAAGCTCATTCAAAGGTCTCGGTATGGGTGGGTGGGTTCTCCTCTACATCAGGGTAGAATTTGGCTTATCGTCCTCAGTAATTCTTTCTCGAAGTTCTGCAAGGTTAAGCGGTTTCCATGACACAAGTTTGTTAGAGTTCGAGTGGTCTAGTCAGTTGATATGATTAAGAAACTTAGTTTTGTTGTGCTAAAATTCCCTTCAGAATATATTAAATATGCTTGAGGATTTGTGAGATTGTTTGCAAGTTAAAACATGGGTTTTTGAGCGTTTTTATGTAATTTTTATGTGCAAATTAACATAAACAAATGATTGAACAGCAGCAAATGACAAACATAAACATCACCATAAATAGTATCACAGCATCGCATGATGAAGTATTTCACCCCTCCTAGGTTACATCTCATTGGTCCAGCTTCTAATGGCTTGACCTTATCTATTATGCTAAAAATGTGAATACATCAATTTAAAATGCTCTAAATGCTCTGAAACATGTTCCAATGGCTCCAGAATGCCCAAAAATGCTTGTGTAGCCTTATGCTCATGATTTGGTCAAAAACTGAAGAAGTTATGGCATTTCCCCATCTTCTGCTAATTGCACTGCAAAGTCCCCAAAATCTCGCATCATCCTACAATTTTGCTGAAAACCGGGGAAAATTGTAGGACAGTTAAAATGCCCGCTAACGCTTAAGTTCCGAAAATTGTGACCACGTGGGGGGCCATGTGCCCGTGGCTAAGGCCAACGGCCCACCCCCGCCGGCCGGACCCCCACTCCTCCTTTGCAGTGATCACATGCGCGGTTATGTCCATGGGCTGGCCCAACCTCCAAACTCCGCACCAATAAACTTTAAATAAACCACAAAGTCATATATGGTTAAGTGACAATGTATATGGTGCACTGGTATCGACTTTGGATTAGAGTTGGGAGGTTGTGGGTTCAACCCCCGCTGCCCCCTCTCTGACTATAACAAAGTTTTTGGTGGCCTCCCGTGCTACCACGTGGCGACATCTTGTTGGGCCACATGTCCAACCAATCAAAACCGCATAATTTCGACCAATAGATGAATGCCACTTGTCACATGGTGATTCGTCAAGGAGCCCATTGACCAAGTCAACCACCACATACCCTACCTAGTCAGCGCCATGTCAGCGGTATGGATTATTGACTAGCCTGTCCATTTTTTTAAATTCCTCTGTTTGGGAAAGTGAACAGAACTCGTTTCTGGAATCATATGGAGTCTGTTTAGCGTGAAACAAGATGCGGCAGATTCAGGATGATGAGCACTACACAATCATCCAAGTTCCACACCAATCCAACAACTTTGAATTTTGAGCTATTTTTCATCACCTGTTCATTCCTCCCCACTGGAAGCTTTTTAGACCCCAAAAGATCACTTTCAGTTGTCGAGTAGGTGAGGGTACAATTCTCTTACCTTTCCAATCTCAATCCATTTGGCCTTTGAAGGATTTGTTCCCTTGAGTCCCCCTCGAAGGTAATCCACATTCCCTCGTTTTGAAGGCCTTCTTCTTCTGTCAAGTATGGTGTCTTATTGTAGCTCATCAAGGTATTTCGGAGAAAAATTCTCTATGGAAGGAATTTGGACATTTTCTCTTTGATCTTCAATCAACGGAGACTCATACAACCTTAAGTTCTCGACATTAACAACAACATCAATTTGCATATATGAAGACAAATCCAACCTAAGGCATTATTACCAATCTTTTCCAAAATTCTGAATGGATAATTGGTTTTAGCTTTTTACCTTCTCCTTGAAGCCTCTCTTTGCTAACGTGAAGCTAAATTTCATCATCGACTTGGAACTTGTGATCTACACAATGCTTCTCGTGCCTTGCTTTATACTTGCCTTGACTCTTTCTAAGTTGTTCTTGCACTCTTTGGTGTACCAATTGGATTTGTTCAATGAACCTTCTTGTTTTGTCTATGTCACTATGACCATCAATAGCAACATCTTTATGTGTAGATAGATTGTGTCGGAGTTGTGTTCGCCGAGATTGCCTTGGAAAGGGACTGGTCACTCGTGTGAGAAAAGCCTGCAAAAGCCTTCATCGTCGCCATTGTATTCGCTCCCACAACTCTGTTAGTGGCTCTCATGTAAATGACATGTTAAGTTCATAAAGATTTTATTATTATCATAACTCTAAGTCTTATAATTGATTTTAGATTGTACCTGAATGCTCTTGAAATCAACTTAAAACAAGTCATCGTTGCATTTTTGCTATAACTTTGATTCTCGATTTTTTTTTTTTCAGATTATGAAATTTACAAAGATATGAGGAGATATGGAGAAGTACCTCACATAAAAAAAGCATACTTAGGTTTGATATACTTTTGGAGATATGACCTGTGGAAATTAGGGTTTCTAAATAGTCCTTAAATAATCTTCAAACAAGTCAACTTGGCATTTTTGTTATAATTTCTTTTCTAAAACTTTTTAGATTGTGAATTTGTAGAGATATGGGGAGACATATAGAAGTACGTATGGTAAAACTTTTACAATGGGATGTGCAAAATTGATTGCGTGGCATGCTACACAAGTTCATGCTTGGGAATAACCCAAAAACAACAAGATTTGGAAGAGTGACCTTAAATTTCATTTGGAAATGCAAATTTTAGTTGGATTCGGCAAAGGCAAAAGTAGTGAGAAAATCCAATGAAGGCGGAAGCAATGAGCAAACCTAGTGAAGGTGATGTGAATGTTATCATGTTTTAACGAAGTCATATGCATTAAACAAGAGTTATAATAGAGTTTTGTTGCTTAAACAAAGAGATTGGTGTCTCTTGCTAAGTTGGTGCTTACAGAGAATTATAAAAAGAAGTTTTGTGGTTTTCTCCCAAAAGGGTTTTCATGTAAAACTTGTGTTCCATGATTTGTAGCTAATAGATCTCATATGCGATTAGTTTCTTATGGTTTTTAATTTTTTAAGTAAAAAATGTCTTATATTGATTCACCCCCCCCCCCCCCCCTCTAAATACAAGTGTGTGCTCAACAAACCAGAGCCAACCCACACGTTAGATGAAAGAATTATTTTCCCAACAATGGGTTTATCAAAAGAACTATGTAAGACATGGCTGAGCATGAATGCCCCTTGGGACAATGTAACCTCCACAATTGGCTCTCACTCTCAATCCCTCCCTGTGAGATTTGAATACGAGACTTAATGGGGACTAAACTAAAACATATCTTAAATTTGAAATAAACCCTTATATCTATATATATATATATATATATATATATATATATATATATATATATGCACTAACTAGTATCCCTCAAAATGGATGTTCCATAATGACATTGTTGCATATTTATATATCCCCTAGCGTTGTGTTGTTATTACTCAATGTGTTATGGAAAATTCATGAGCTAGTAAAGATAGAGAAGTAAAATACTTTAAAATGCATAATTTATTGTGTGATTTAGCGCCTTTCAAATGTCAAAAACAAACTAAATGTTTATTAAAAACCCCCAAAAAAAAATAAAAATTGAAAGAATTATTAATAAATAAGTGATAAAGCGTATGTAAATTTTCAAAAATTGTATATTCATGATCGAGGAATCCATCACCTATATAGATCTACACACAGGAGGTCGTCCATTCTATATATCTCCATACTCTATTATTATAGAATAACATTAAACTCATATCAATTTATGAGAGCTTTTTTAATAACCTCAAGCATGTCTTAGGTTTGTGTCAAATGTCTATCTAGGATGGAATGAATCATCTAGCCTATGAGATGAAAGCTTATTTAAAAGGCCCCATTTATCATTGCATCCAAGCAATCTCGATTTTGTAGATATAGATGCAATAATTGCAAAAGAAATTCATTGTTATCTATATTCATTGTATCATCTTTTATGGCAAATAACAACTACATTTCAATTGTTGAATAATTTTTTTTATATGACTAAATTTAACTATGGTACAAAAAATGAAAATAATAAGGAGATTTTTTGTGCATGGTTTACATACCTTCCATTAATACTATGAGAAGTCAAGCAAAAGTGTCGCATGCAAAATTACTTTTAAATGCTACATTATATTTTGCAATGAGATGGACATAGATTAAATGAATTTCATCAACTTTATTATTATTTAACAAAATTACATCCTTTTCTTTATTCACATTAAAAACAATAGTTCAACTACCCCAACTTGCTTAAAATTGGATCCAACTTGAGTGGTTGTAGGATGGAGTGCTAATATCTTTACATAAATTCTATTTATATAAATGACATGTTAAGCTCATAAAATGTTTATTATTATCATAACTCCAAGTCTTATAATTGATGTGGCTTTTGGAATTTTTTTTATTGTGTAGGAAAAAAACTTACATAACAATATGAAATTGAACAAGTTAAATAAATCATGTATTAATCAAATTGCCCCCCAAAAAATAGATATTGTTTCACTATTATATTCTTTGGTTTCTTTTACCAAAATTCTATTCATGCAAATATCATGTTAAATTCAAAAAGATTTTATTATTATCACAAATCTAAGTTTTATAATTGCGTGGCTTTTGGAATTTTTTTGTTATCCAGAGAAAAAATTATATAACAATATGAAATTAAATAAGTCAAATAAATTATCCATTAATCAACAAAATAGTATTTTTCACCGGCGCAATACAATTTCAAGCAAAAATATGATTTTTTATTATTTAAAATACATTTATGAATGCATAAATTGGTTCAATGCCTTGAAAAACCAATACAAATTAAACAACTTAAACTCAAGTTTTAAAAAACTCCACCAAATTTTATTAAAATTAACCAAAATAAATATTATAAATTTTATCTATAAATAATAAATTATATTATGCCAATATATATACTTTACCATAAATATATTTATTCTTTATAAATTTTTATTTTTTTCTTTTAATTAATATATATTAATAAATAAATCATTTTCTCACAATATTATAAACGATTATAATATAATATTTTAAAATAATCTAATTTAATTTAAAAAATCATACATCCATCATCATAACTGAGAGATGTTGTAATAGAAATCCTATATTAAATGGTATTACAACTATCAAAAGGATAGTCAAGTAATCTTCTATTTGGTTTGGTTTATATAATTAATAGCATATTTTTAAAATAGAGGAAGGGAATATTGAAGAGGAAGATGATAATTTTTTATTATAGTTAAATTTTTTATTATATGTAAATGTATTGAATATAAAATTAACAATTTATTTAAAATAGTGTTGCACCGTAGGTTAGTGTTTGTTACTAAAGTTAGAAATTATGTTGTAGAAAAAATTACATAAAACATTATAACATGTATTGGTTAATGTTAAATTAATAGTGGATAATACACAATTCAAATTTTATAGTCTTTTTTTGGAAGAAATTAATAAATTAAGATGTGAAGTGGATAAATTAATTGTTTGTTTAGGCACAAGGACTTGTATAAATTTTGGTGGGTAGTAACCACTAGTAGGTCTACATATTTAAAATTTTACTCCAACATAATTGCTAAGCAAAACATAAATAGTGGTGGGAAGTTATTTACATATTATTCCCAATGCAAAGACTTGCGTAAATTGTGTTGGAAAGTAAGTGATGGTAAAAATGGTCTTTGGATAGACCTTGAATGTTAAGGCACTCCAAGATGTTAAGTCACCCATTCAATTATTTGCCCATATTTGGGTGTTATTCTTGGACATGACCATGATGTAGCCTCACCGTTGTCAAACTAAAAAGAAATGATGGTAAATATGTTATTTACACAAGTATGAACAAAATCACGCATAATTTTTTAAGAACTTGAGTTTAAGTTGTTAATCTTTAGAATTTGAGTGCCCCTAGGGGGGTTTTAGGGTGTTGAATCCATTTATGCATTCAAAAATGCATTTTAAACAACAAAAAATCATGTTCTTTTTGAAATTGTTTTGTCGGATTAAAAAGTCTATTTTGTTGCTGAATCCATTTATGCATTCAAAAATGCATTTTAAACAACAAAAAATTACATTCTTTTTTGAAATTGTTTTATCGAATTAAAAAGTCTATTTTGTCTATAAGTTAGACTACGACATAAAATTATCATTACACAAATATTTAAAAATCATGCATGAATATCACAACCATATCCAAAAAATTATAGTATAAATTCCAAAAATTATGGAATAAAATATATGAAGCAATTATCTACATGGCATTATATTGTGCAAAGACTACAATAAGATATTCAAATTATGGTTTTATTTATATTGAAGAAATATATAATTTTCAAAGTTAAACGTTATAAATTGCAGCGATCAATGTTAAACTAATGGTAGTCAACGGGCAAATGGATTGGTAGAGGGACTAATAAGGTCAATGTATGTCATGTGACAAAATGTGGTCGTGTCAATGTAATTTAGATTTGAGCAAATATGCACTCTAGATATAACTAGTTGTGTGAACTCTAAATCAAACTTAATTTTTTTTTCTTAAAGCATTGATAAATAGTTTAAATAATCATGAAAACCAATAACAAGGTGCATTTGGAAAGATAAACTATGTGTAATCCACTACTATGATAATGTATTTATAACATATCAAATGTATTGCATGTGAAAATTCGAAATCAGAATCCTATTGCAACAACTGGAAATTATTCTCCTAATTGTTAATTTAATTTAACAATTTATTTGTTGTTTGCTACGACAAATACTCAATAAATCACAATGCAATCTACACAAATAAATTGCGGAAGAATAAAATGTTGGATGAAATGCTACCACACACACACATAAAAATAACACAGTTATTTTTGGACAAAATTCCCCAGAAAAACCCAACTTGGGAAAACCACTGCAACAATTGAGGTTTTATTATTATGCAGCAATGAGAAATTATGAGTACAACTAGATGTCGAAATTTCACAATCTTACAGAGAAAAATATTGGCAAAAATCTAGTGAGGAATTTTCCTCACACCACAGGCAAACACTCAGCACGACTTGCCTTCAGAAATTCGGCTCTCTGACCCTCTACATCAACCTTTGTGCAGCCTGCTGGACGTCTAGCCTCAGACTAGTCTTTGATGAAGTCGTTTTGCCTTCTGCTGACTGGAAAGATGCTTCTCCGACACTATGGGACTCCTTCTTGGCCTTTGGAACTGAAGACGTCTTTCCCTCTCTGCAAATCGAACTTGCCTCTATATGTTGTTGCGTTGGCCCAGTGTCAACCTCTATGTGGCTCTTCTGCCTCTCTGCAAATGTACTCATTGGATCTGGAATGCCTCCTCCAGCCTCACTGTCTCTGCCCCTCTCTCACTGTTTCGATCTCTATCTCTCTAGAAAATGACTGTTGTTACTTAGGAAATCGATCTACCAATAAGTCAAACTACTTAAGTGGATTCTCCATCACCACATTGACCTCCTCTTATAATCCTTTTAGGGCACAAATACCAAGATTAAAACATAATCGATGGCTAGGATCATCTCTAGATCGATTCATGTGAGTTTCTAGATGATTCTCGCCTTGACTTAATTAATACTGATTAATTAACCATATTCCATAAGTTTAGACTTAAGAAATATTTAAAAACTGGTTAATAATCTAATTAAGTCATTTCTAGGCAGAATTTCTAGAAACGATTTATGTGTTTTAGAACTCTCATGTATTCTATCCTCTCCACAAAATTTCATGGCTAGAACACATATGATGCTACAAAAACTAACACTCCCTTTTAGCAAGGAATGTGTTCTAGCGCTACTGCACACCCTGTAGCAGCACCCTGTCTCTGTATCATCTTCTGCCACACTGCTAATGTCTGGCCATATTGCGCAACTCTGATATACGTTGCATCTGCACTACAACTCCCCCTCATATGTTGTTGTTGCAATTGCAACATCTGCAACTGAAAAGCATCCAAAATACTAAATTAATTGTGATTGATAATCCTTGACTGCTACTAGCATCTACATTGTCATTGAAGAATCTACATTGTTGTTGACTCTGCATTGTGCCAACTGCATTGCTGCCAACTCTGCACCACGCACCCTAGCATCTGACTGTTACTGGTCGCAATACATGCTTTTGAAACCAACTTCATTGTGTATATTTCATCGTTTTGAATCCAACGCAACTTGAACGGCCAGAATCTGACTTTGTATGAAGAAGTTATGAAAAGTTCAGGTCCAAGCTGGGCAAAAAGGCAAAGGTCAACTAGTCAAAGTCAAAGCTCAAGGTTCCGACAGTCAATAGTCAACTCATGGTTCCGGCGGTCAAGGTTCTAGGCTCATGGTTCCAGTGGATACGTGGTATCTCCAAGTTGTGACAAGTATCGTCACATGGTTGGTTGATTTTGGACCAATCTTGAGGCGACGTGTGTCCCTATCGGAGGGCGACACATGGCCTCGTAAAACAAGGTTCTAGGCTCATGGTTCCAGTGGATACATGGTATCTCCAAGTTGTGACAAGTATCATCACATGGTTGGTTGATTTTGGACCAATCTTTAGGCGACATGTGTCCCTATCGGAGGGCGACACATGGCCTCGTAAAAGGGATCAAAATTTGTTTAACGTAAAAATGGATTGGATGGGATTCAATCTCGCGACTTCTCAAAAACAAATCTAATGCCTTAGCATTATGCTACGAAGGTGGTTCTAGTTATAAACTCTGGTGCAGATTTATTTAAAGGATATACGTTAAATGTTTGGCATAAAAAAAAGGCAGAGCCTGCCATTGTTGGCGGCTTCGCTATATCTAACCTCCGCCATACCTCTACTCCAATTATCATATCCAACCTCCCACCAAATTCAATGTCATCCACAACAAGTCATATATTATGAATCGGGCGTTAATACATGGCAACGTAATAAATCATGGTGGATACATAATATTGTTTCGAGGGATAAGGTTTATTAATGTAATATGGTTATGGAGGGATACAGTTTGCTTTTGTAAGGATAAGTGGGAGTGGAATGTGGATATGATGATAAACCATATCATATAAAAAGCTATTTTTATTATTATGCAATGTATTGTATCACACCACCAGGATGGGGAGGTTAGGATTTGATACCTCGACTTCTCACATTTTATTATAAAAGTTTGCCATTGCACCATAAGAGTTACAAGTTGACATTTTTTTTTGCAGCAAAAGGAGGTTTTATGCAGTGACAGACCAACGAGACAATGAAACTTTGGAGAGGCATTCCGGGCAAACTAGGAAGTCTTTTTCAAATCTGAAAGTTGGAACAAGATCCATAAACAGAGCAGAACACATCAGAGTTAGTTTGGATTGTAGTTAAATCAATTTTATATGTACTTCTGATGGATTTTGAAATCTTTGAATAAAAGGGCCTCCCCAATAAAGACCGAGCCCGGAGAGGTAGGTTTGAAGATAACCAAACTTCGTTATCAACATGTTGGTGTCATTTCTCTTGTGTACTTCATTATTGATGTTTATTTTGCTGCAATTTTCCTTTCAAGTTTCCTATGATAGTTAAATTGAGCTCTTTTTAATGGTGGTTTTTAATTACATGCATACACTTTTAAAAATTTAATAAACCAATATCAATTTCGATAAGAATTTAGATCATCTGCTCAACAAAAAATCTGAGTTGCTCCCTCTGCATTTGGAATCACTCGATCTGAGGATCAATTTTTTTTGCCCCTCACTCAGAAAAATCGTACCCCACAAGTAATTCGGTCTTTTGGCAGAACGACTATGCAGCTCTTGGGAATTTCAACCCGTTGCCCAAAAAGAGTAGCGAAATTCCTTTTCTTTTCACCTCTGAGCTCTCTCGATGATCAACTCCACTCTGATACCATGTGAAAATTCCAAACCGAAATCCTATTGCAACAACTGAAAATTATTCTCCTAATTGTTAATTTAATTTAACTATCTATTTGTTGTTTGTTACGACAAATACTAAATAAATCACACTGCAATCTACACAAATAAAACTACAGAAGAATAAAATGTTTGAAGAAATTCTAGCACACACACATAAAAATAACACAATTATTTTTGGACAAAATTCCCTAGAAAAAATCCAACTTGGGAAAATCGGTGCAACAGTTGAGGGTTTTGTTATTATGCAGCAGTGAGAAATTCTGAGTAGAACTGGATGCCGAAATATCGCAATCCTACAGAGAAAAACACTTGCAAAAATCTAGTGAGAAATTTTCCTCACCCCACAGGTAAAATCTCTTCATGACTTGCCTTTAGAAATTCAACCCACTGACCCTTTACGTCAGCCTTTGCGTTGCTTTGTGCAACGTGTTGGACGTCCAACCTCATACTGGTCTCTGATGAAGTTTTTATGCCTTTTGATAACTAGAAAGATGCTTCTCTGAAACTCTGAGACTCCCTCCTGGCCTTTGGAACTCGATATGTCTTTCCCTCTTTGCAAATCGAACTTGTCTCTAAAGGTTGTTGCGCGGGCTCAACATCAGCCTCTTTGTGGCTCTTTTGCCTCTCTGCAAATGTGCTCGTTGAATCTGGAATGTCTCCTCCAACCTCATTGTCTCTGCCCTTCTTTCACTACTTCGATCTTTGGCGCTCTCTCTGGCAACTCACTGCTGCTACTTATGAAATCGATCTGCCAATAAATCAAACTTTTCAAGTGTATTCTCCATCACCACATCGACCTTCTCTTATAAACATATGTTGGAGCACCAATGACAAAGATTAAAGCATAATCGATGGCTAGGATCGTCTCTAGATCGATTTGTGTGAGTTTCTAGATGCTTCTCGCATTGACTTAATTAATATTAATTAATTTACCATATTCCATAAGTTTAAACTTAGGAAATATTTAAAAATTGACTAATAATCTAATTAAGTCATTTATAGGGGGGATTTCCAGAAATTGTTTATGAGTTTTGGAGATCTCACGTATTTTAGTCTCTCCACAACATTTTGTGACTAGAACACATCCGATATTTCAAAAACTGACATTGCAAAATTGTTTACCTACCAAATGTATTTGTTTGCAATGTTGAACTTTTAATTTCTTCTATTTTGTATTTTACATTTTATTGTACTTTGCACTTCTACCATATTTATGATAATATAAATCTAATGGTTTTCTAGTGTTTCATTTACATTATATTTTAACTAATAAAATCTTCATAATTATCATATTTTAAGTTTGTTAATAAAAATGATTCTAATCAAATCGATTATACACATGCATTCTATAAATTATAAAATTAAATCAATTATTACCTCCATAATTATCAATAAGTAATAGATAGATGGTATATATTTACTCATATTTATCTTTGATAAAATATTCACAAAATATTTTTAATAATAATTGAAATAGATAATTAAGATTTATTTCAAAAATAATTATGACTTTTTAAAAATATTATAAAATAAAATATAATTAATTAATTATAATATTTTATAATAACTAATAATATATTTTTAAAAAATTAAACAAATATTTAAATACTTATATTACATATGAGACATAAAATTTGCTTGTTATTTTTCGTGGGATTTTTATTCTATTTTAAAAGCATTCTTGTTTGCAATTTTTAATGTTTATTTTTGTCGTTTTGAATTACAATTTTTAGTTAGAAATTTAATAAAAACTATGATTGGGACAGTAACACACACTATAAAATTGTTTAAATGTAACAACAACCAGAGTGGATGATTATACATTTTTTTAAATTCTGCATTCACTTTTTAGGCTCCAAATAAGTATTTTCTGCATTTAAAAATAAGAATCGTTGACACTTAATTTTTAAAATTAAGTAAATTAATATAAATATTGCAAATAACAAAAATAAGTGTTAGATGACTAAAAGACATTAAAATATAAAATCTAATAACCTCCCTACATATTCATATTATATTTTAATAAAATTCAATTCATTAAAATATAAAATCCAATAGTCTCCCTATATATATATTCATATTCTATCTTAATAAAATTCAATTCAATTCATTTCATAAAGTTGCTTCTTGGCCTAACATAATATGAGCCAACTCCCAATTCGCAGAGTTACTTCGTCTATTGAATGCTCTGTCAACTTAATATTGAACGCTTTCCTCGTGAGTTTGTTGTGCATGGTGGATGAACGCTTTCCCTTTCATTGTCTGTTTGTTGTGCAATTGATTTTATATATGAGTTAAGTTTTTTTCAGGAGGACTTATGGTCATATTAAAAATGGTGGATTCATATATGCGTTGGAATTGTATTATATTACCCCATATATATATTATTATAAAGGAAAGAGAGTACGTTGATATTTTCGAAGAATATATGTTATATGGGATATTGTTTATGTGAATATCATATGTTTTTTTATAGCTATGAAGTTGTATGGAGGAATATTGAGAGCTTACATTTTTAGTTGAAGATATTTTTTGAACACATTTAACTATTTTGATTACAAAGACTTGTATTTACTATAATTATTTTGGGCACAAATATATTTTTATGATGTATTGACTAATTTCCATTGTGGGAGTGGTTCTCTCTAGCAAACGGAACTATCATGAGTGGTCCTGGAAGATAAAACACACTTTTATTTTCCATGGGTTGTGGAAAGGAATTTGTGAAGGAGAAGGAGACAATGCACCGGAAAAGCCCACTTCAGTTAAGGAACTTGCCATTTGGGAAAATAAGAACAACACGGCTTGTGCCTTGATTGTAGCATTAGTAAATGAAGAGGTGAGTCGACATATTTCTCCATTTTCAAATGCCTTTCAAGCCCTAAAGAAGTTGAAGGAATTGTATGACTCACACTTTGAACTTGAAGTTGTTTAATCTTGAGTTGAAAAATGATGACCCTCTTGCCTTAGCATTAGAAGTAAGATCCATTATGCATGACATAAAATCCAATGGATTTGAAATAGATATTCCTCTCATAGCTTATTTCAAAGCACTATATCCCACATATTCATAATATCTTGAGTCATTGCAACCAAGTGACAACCTTAAGGAAATTACCTTTGACTCCTTTAAGAAGAAGTTTGTTGAAAGAGAGAAGGCTTTTGGAAAGAAGACAACTCCTCAGTCTTCTGAAGAAGTTATGTGTCTTACACAAAAGGAGAAGAATCATGCACACGATTCTTCTAGATGAAGAGGTTGTCGAAGATGAAAAGGAAGGAGGAATTTTAGAGTCAAGGGGGGTTGACAGTTCCAAGGAAAAAAGTCTGATCTTCATTGCATACAATGCAATCGAGATGGACATAATGCATCCACATGTAAGCTGCATTTGGGAAAAAATTGAGTAGGAAATAAATGAAGTAAAAGGTAAAGCACTTGAATCCGCTTATTATGTCGTGGCACATTGCAACATTGGAGCAACTAAAGACTTTTTCAATGCTTCACTTGCTTCATGGAAGGATGATTGGTTGCTTGATTCTGTTATATACCTAGGGGGGATAATATGGGGTACCAAGGGAGGTACCCAAGGTAATAATGTAATAATGGGAGGGGCCATAGTAATAAATAAGGTGGTTAACCCATATCATGTAAGGGACCACAAGTAGTTAATAATAATGTATTGGGCCCATGGTATTAGTTGATGGTATGAGGGAACCATGGTAATGACCCATGGTATTGTATGTATGAGGCCTATATAGAGGCTAGAGACTCCACATGGAGAGATAGTAAAAGATTATTGTATGAACATGCATATGGCTTGTGGAGTGTTCTCCTTCCTTAAGGAGTGAATGTATGGTGTTGCCCTACCTTAAGGGTTTGATCAATAAAGTGAATCATTTCTATCTATATTCATATCTTGTTATTTCTTGGGTTAATTCTATTATCATAATATCTTTAGGTTAGATCTCCAACAAGTGGTATCAGAGCTGTTATATACCTAGGGGGGATAATATGGGGTACCAAGGGAGGTACCCAAGGTAATAATGTAATAATGGGAGGGGCCATAGTAAT
Source organism: Pinus tabuliformis (assembly GCA_031772625.1). NCBI lineage: Eukaryota > Viridiplantae > Streptophyta > Pinopsida > Pinales > Pinaceae > Pinus > Pinus tabuliformis. The sequence goes on from CM062818.1 coordinate 2,060,585,147, forward strand.
AAATAAGGTGGTTAACCCATATCATGTAAGGGACCACAAGTAGTTAATAATAATGTAATGGGCCCATGGTATTAGTTGATGGTATGAGGGAACCATGGTAATGACCCATGGTATTGTATGTATGAAGCCTATATAGAGGCTAGAGACTCCACATGGAGAGATAGTAAAGGATTATTGTATGAACAGGCATATGGCTTGTGGAGTGTTCTCCTTCCTTAAGGAGTGAATGTATGGTGTTGCCCTAAATAAAGAAGCATTTCTATCTATTTCTCTCTTATTGTTTATGGGTTTATTGCTATTATCTTATATTTATGGGTTAGATCTACAACAAGAGGTATCAGAGCACTTTCTTGGGCACAAAAGTGGAGAATTTTTTATTTTTTATTTTATTTATTTTTTTGTAGGGATTTTTGGGTGGCGAGTTGCAGATCAGATCTATACGTTTTGGTGCAAGATCTGCAAAATCTATTTGCAGATCTGTATTCTTTGTGAAAAAATAGCCGATTTCAAAAAAAAAAATCGGTTGAATCGGAGTCCGGATGAAGGAGATATCGCTGATCTAAAAATCAGTGGGGTTGCAGACAATTTTTCAAGACAACGAGTTTGCGGCACAGATCTGGACGTCCTGGTGCAAGATCTACAAAATCTAATTGTAGATCTGGAATATTTGTGAAAAAATACCTAATTTCAAAAAAAAAAATCAGTCGAATCGGAGTCCGGATGAGGGAGATATCGCTGATTTAAAATCAGCTATTTTTTCAGAAATTTTGGGTGACGGCGGGAAAGTAGTAGCGCAGATATAAAATTTTAGTGTCTGAATCAGGATTTCTATCACATGGGCAGATGCAGAATGGTTGTTCCATTTCCAAAAACAGGTTATAATAGGGATTCTAAGCAATATTGACGGAATTGTGACCATTTCAAATTTTCGCCAATATTTTTTGTGATGGCGGGCCTAGATCAGAGTTTGAGGGACTTGTATAAATTTGATGGCTCTCATCCAGCTAGATGGCTAGCACAAATGGAGAAATATTTGGCTCGCGTCTATGATAATGAGACTCAGCTTATGGTGGGAAGCATGTACTTGGACAATGAAATACGACAATGGTGGCAAGAGCATCAACGTTCCAATGGAAGGTTTTTGACTTGGGATGCTTTCAAAAAAGCTCTTATAGAGCGCTTTGACCGTAAATCTAATCTTGTGGATAAGCTCACACAGACAGACACACAGCCTAGCAAAGATTTTATTTTTACAGGAAAGAAGGAAACCAAGGAACCAAAAGGGTTATTTTTTGCTGGTATCTCTTTATTGCAGGTTCATGGATTGATTCAAAAGGAGAAAATCATTGTGTCTATAAATCTGAGTTGCAAGCAAAATATCATAAATGTCAATTTGGCAAAAAAATTGCAAGTTCCAACAAAACACATTGAAAATATACAGATTGATAATGAGGATGTTCAAGTGTATAAGGATTTGAAGATTTCTATGGATAAGTATGTGTTGCATGGTGATTTTTATGCTTCAGAGACAGATAATATGGATGTTGTTTTGGGATACCCGTGGATGGAATCAGTGGGTACTATAAATATTAATGTGCAGAAGAAATTCCTGAAGCTCTGGTATAAAAAGAAGAAAATTACATTACAGGATATTTCCATCAATAAACAGGTAGAGTCCACGGAGGTTGACGCAGAAGATGTTCTAGGGAATGACATATCAGATGATGAGCAGTTGATGGTCGACAATCAAACACAAACAGAGGCTGAAGCCGAAAAGGTAATAGGTGCTCACACATTTGATGAGGGTTCAGTGGTTGAAGTCATACAGGAAAAGAAGACACCACAATGGGCACCACAGCAGGGTGAACTAAAGAAAAAGACATCGTGGGTTAAAACTTCAACATATCATCACCCACATCACCCCGCAAGACAACAACCAACAAGATGGCAACCAATTAGCCGCAAGGACAACAACCCCCGTATGACGGATAGCAAGGAACGATGATCCACCTACTACACACAGAAGAGCTGCCACGGTCAACTTCCATCTCAAGCGAGCGAGGCACCAGCGAGATCGAGGGTTCACCTTTCTCTTGGATGGCTAGATGCACGTTCATGGTACCAATGGACTACTCTTTTGAGTAGATCTTATTATTTGTGTTCTTCCCATGTTTCGGGAACGAAACATGCTTAGGGGTGTGGAATGTTATATACCTAGGGGGGATAATATGGGGTACCAAGGGAGGTACCCAAGGTAATAATGTAATAATGGGAGGGGCCATAGTAATAAATAAGGTGGTTAACCCATATCATGTAAGGGACCACAAGTAGTTAATAATAATGTAATGGGCCCATGGTATTAGTTGATGGTATGAGGGAACCATGGTAATGACCCATGGTATTGTATGTATGAGGCCTATATAGAGGCTAGAGACTCCACATGGAGAGATAGTAAAAGATTATTGTATGAACAGGCATATGGCTTGTGGAGTGTTCTCCTTCCTTAAGGAGTGAATGTATGGTGTTGCCCTAAATAAAGAAGCATTTCTATCTATTTCTCTCTTATTGTTTATAGGTTTATTGCTATTATCTTATATTTCTGGGTTAGATCTATAACAGATTCAGGAGAAACTTGTCACGTGAATTTCGGGAGAGATTTCTTTAAAGAATTCATGACAATGTTGATGGAGTAATATACTTTTCATACAAGTCAAAACTCAAGCTATCAGGGCTTGGCACCATCGGCTCAAAGTGCCTGGTCTTCTAGACTTTATTCGACATGATGTTCTATACCTCCCAAAGCTAAGGAGAAACTTTTTGTCTTTGGTCCACATCCATTGGCAAGGACACTCCATTCATATATTTGATGGCAAGGTCAAGGTTAGAAAAGCATTAGATCACTCACTTATCATGACACAGATAGAAGAAGAAAGACTTGTAAAGCTGCAAGGAACCTCTGTTCATGCACAAACTTCTCATACAATTCTCACTATGATGAAGGTACATTTCCATCAAGTCTTTTATGGCATGCTACATTTGGTCACTTGAACTATGACAACCTTAGTTTGTTGAAGAAAAATGGTGTTACTGGTTTGCCTACAATTCTTAGGAAACTTAAGCAGTGTGATGCTTGTATCTTAGGAAAGCACAACAAACAGTGTTTTCATGATTCTCATTCCAGAGCACATAGAAAACTTGAACTCATTCATTCTGATTTATGTGTCCCAATGCCTATTCCTTCTGCAAATGGTAATAAATATATGATGACATTTATTGATGACTACACCAAAATGTGTTGGGTTTATCTATTGAAGAACAAATATGATGTTTTTGAAACATTCAAGAACTTTCATGCATGGATTAAAAATGGTGCACAATCTCATGTTGGCTTTATTCACACTGATAATGGAAAAAAATACACTTCAAATGAATTTGAAAACTATCTTCGCCAACATGGGATCAAACATCAAACAATCCTGCCTTATAATCCCCAACATAATGGAGTATCTGAAAGAATGAACAAGACAATCTTAAATATGGTGCATTCCATGATGTTTTTCAAGAATGTTAAATTGATGTTTTGGGATGATACAGTTCTATGTGTTGTGCATATAAAGAATAAGTGTCCAACTAATGTTATAAAAAACACTCCCTATGAAATGTGGTATAGCCACATTCCTTCGGTGAGGCGTCTGAGGGTTTTTGGTTCCACATGTTATGCCTTGATACCTAAGGAACATAGAAACAAACTCCATGCAAGGAGTCGTAAGTGTGTCTTCTTGGGGTACTCAAATACCTCCAAAGCATACCGTCTCTATGATGAAGTGAATAAGAATTTTATAATATCTAGATATGTGATCTTTCTTGAATCTTCCAAGATTGACAATGTTGTTGAGCGGCAACTTGATCACTTGGATAGATTCAAACATGCAAATATTTTCAAGAGTTTGATAATGAGATTCCACATCTCGAAGGGGGGGTTCCTGTAATGGATCAATTTGTGGAATCTTCTTCTGAAGCACTCTCTCCCCCACATGAAGCTCCAACCACTGATCCACATGATACTTTAAGTGATGTGATTGACAAAATTGGGAGACTAAATCTTGATTCAACCTAACTCAATCAACTAAACAGCCTAGGCCATCTTAGAAAGGTACTCCAAAAATGGTTGACAAAGACACTTTAAAGTGTTCGTCCTGATGAGGTTGGAAAGACAGGAACAAGAAGCTCAACCAGACAGAATGGAGGTGGCGTAAACAATCTTGATTCACCGGTTGATATGGATGTTTCTTATGATTGTGAACTGAATTTGTCTACAGATTTTGAAACAACTTCCTTCAAAGAAGTTGTTTCCCATGATGAATGGAAAGAAATGATGTAGAAATAATATGATGCTTTGATAAAGAATGACACATGGAATCTGGTTGATCCTCTATCGGGAACCAAACCAATTTGCTGCAAGTGGGTCTTCAAAAACAAGTATAAAGCAAATGGCTCACTTGACAAGTATAAAGCTAGCTTGTGGCAGAATGTTTTGCACATAAGGAAGGTGTCGACTATGAAGAGACTTTTTCCCCCACAACAAAACGTGATACCATTCGGACATTGTTTGCCTTGGCAACTCAGAATGGTTGTAAAGTTCATCAAATGGATGTAAAAACTGCTTTCTTGAATGGAGATCTGAAAGAGAATGTTTTTATGTCCCAACGAGAAGGATTAGTTGTGAAGGGCCAGGAGCACAAAGTATGCAAGCTTGTAAAATCCTTGTATGGCCTCAAGCAATCATCACAAGCCTAGTATGCGAAGTTAACTAGGCATCTTTTGAAACTCGATTTCAAACATTATGATCTTGATGATGCAACTTTGTTGTCAAGAAAGTTGGAAAAACAATTGTATATCTTGTGGTGTATGTAGATGATCTTCTAATGACGGGGAACAATGAGAGCGACATTGCATCCATAAAGAAATATCCGAGGAAAGGTTTTGAAATGACAGATTTGGGATATGTTCACTACTGTCTTGGTATTAAAGTAACTCAACGTTAGAAGTTTATATTCCTCTCTCAGAAGAAGTACATCGGAGATATATTGAACAAGTTTGGCATGACTGAGTGCAATCCTTTGACTACTCCAATGGAACAAAACTTAAAGCTCACATTCATTGAAGGAAAATAATTTGAGGATGCAACGAAGTATAGACAACTCGCAGGAAGTCTCAACTACCTTACTACTACCAAACCACACATTTCATTTGTTGTTGGAATCCTCTCCAGGTTTATGCAAAAGCCTTGTGAGGATCACTGATATGCTACAAAAAGGAGTTCTAAAATACTTGAAGGGAACTCAAGACTTTGGATTCAAGTATACACAGGTGGGTGACTTTAGCTGGATTGGATACTTTGATTCAGACTTCGATGGAGATAAACAAACTGGGGTATCTACTTCAAGTTATGTTATGAGTCTTGGATCAGGAGTTGTCTCCTAGAGGTCATGCAAAAATCAGTTCCAGCAGATTCCAGAATTGAAGCAGAATATGTGGCAACAATTAAAGCAACAAAGGAAATTGTGTGGCTTAGGAAAATTCTGGAAGATTTGCAGGAGAAACAAGTGCATTCAACTCCTCTTTTGATTGATAACACTTATGCAATAAAGTTGGCCAAGAACCCAAAGTTCCATGATTGAACAAAGCACATCAATACAAAATATCATTTGATTCGACATCATGTTGAGGCCAAAACAATCCACCTACGACATTGTTCCACAAATGAGCAGATTGCAGACATATTCACCAAAGCGCTCAAAAGGGAAAAGTTTGAAAGATTTAGAATGATGTTTGGACTCACAGACATCCCTTTAGATTAAGGGGGGGAATATTGGCACCTAATCTTTGGGATTAGTGTAGGTTTTAACCCTGTACAAAAATTACCTGCATACAAATTCTGAAACACAAAAAGGAAACAATGCGAGAGCATAACACATAAAACACATATACACAGAGATTTTCCCCTGGATCCCAAAACCGGAACTACCAGCTTGATTTTTCCTAATGTTCCTTTCAATGTTATAATACATATTTATACATACCGAATCATCCAATACCATGGACCGAAAACCATCACGTCCAAAAAACATGTGCGAAAATCATGCACAAAACCATAGGTGGGTCCGCCCAACCTAACATAGGGTCCAAAACCAAAATTTTATGGGGCGCTACCCCAGACCCCATAAAGCGGGGTTACGGGTACCCCTCAAACCCCCTGTGACCCCCCTTCTAACCCCCCGGTTAACTACGTGGGCTAGTCATGGAAAGAATATAACACAACCCAACATTTTCCCACTTGTTGTTTTCTTTCCACAAGGGGCCACAAGAGAGCTTAGTCATTTTTTCAGCCCCGAAACACCCATTGTCTCTCTACACTAAGAGAACTTCTCAGAGCTCATAGATTTTGTCAATGCATCTGCAGTATTCTTCAAAGTGTCCACCTTTACCAGCAACACCTTTTTGTCTTCTATCATATCCCTCACAAAGTGATACTGAACATCAATGTGCTTTGTCTTTGAATGATATGCGGGGTTCTTTGCCAAGAAAATTGCACTTTTGTTGTCACAATCTATCCTTATAGCTCCCTGTACTAACCCCATACTTGAACACAATCTCTGCAACCAAACTGCTTCCTTGCTTGCATGAGTGGCTGCCATGTATTCTGCCTCTGTAGTTGATAGTGGCACTACAGATTGTTTCTTACTCATCCAACTGACTGCACCTCCAAATAGGTTAAACACATACCCACTTGTAGATCTTCTCTGATCCAGATCTCCAGCCCAGTCAGCATCAACAAAACCATGAATATCCAACATTCTGTCCAATCCTGGTCTTCCTTGGTAGCACAAACCATAATCACTAGTGCCACCTGAAAACCCGCTTCACTGCTATCCAGTGCTCCTTCCCTAGTTTTGACATAAACCTACTCAATACTCCCACTGCATGTGGAATCTCTGGTCTAGTACAGATTGCATACATCAGGCTACCGACTGCACTTGCATATGGAACACGGGACATGTCCTCTTCCTCTTCTTGTGTCTTGGGACACTGTTTAGCAGATAACCTCACACCTATAGGAATAGGAGCCTTCACCGGTTTAGTATCCTGCATACTGCATATTAAACCTTTGGAATATTGTCTCGACATACTTCTCTAGTTTAGCCAAAGCTTCCTCTTTGTCCGATCTCTTTTAATTTTCATGCCCAAAATATAGTTTGCAGCACCAAGATCTTTCATGTCGAATTTGGAGGACAAATGGGTCTTTAAATCCTGGATAATTTCTTTGTCATTTCCAACCAACAACATATCATCCACATACAAGACCAAATAAATAACACGGTCACCAATTAATTTAAAATACACACAGTGATCTGCTTTGCTTCTGGTGAAGCCAAGTCCCCGTATAAATGTATCAAATCTGATACCACATCCTTGGTGACTGTTTTAACCCATATAGAGACTTCTTTAACTTGCATACCAGTTCTTTCTTACCCTTCACCGCAAAGCCTTCAGGTTGCTTCATGTAGATTTCCTCTTCCAGATCCCTATGAAGAAATGTTGTCTTCACATCCATCTGTTCTACCTCAAAATCAAAAGTAGCAGCAACAGATAAAAGTAATCTAATAGAAGTTACCTTGGCAACAAGAGAAAAAATATCACCAAAATCAATTCCTGGCACCTGGGAATAACCTTTTGCTACCAACCAAGCTTTGTATTTCTCCACCTTTCCTTCTGCATTTGTCTTCTTCTTGAACACCCATTTGCTGCCAATGGGTTTCCTTCCAGCCGGCAACTCCACCAGATCCCAAGCCTCATTTTTGTGCAAATATGTTGTTTCATCTACCATGGCCTCTTTCTAGAGTTTTCCATCCTCTGAATCTACTGCTTCCTTCACAGTTCTGGGATCATCATTAGTAACAGACAAAGCAAAATTTGAATAGAAAGCAGATGGACTATACCTTTTTGGCCGCCTTCTTTCTCGAACTGATCTTCTCACACTCGGAGTTTGTGGCTCTTAATCTTCTGATTCCTCCTCTACTATAGAGTCTGATTCTTCCTCCTTTAGCTCAAACTCTATCTTCTCAGGTTCCTTAGGTTGGACTTCGTATTTAATAACATCTTTCACCTCTCTGAACACCACATCTCGGCTGTACACAAGCTTCCTTGTTACTAGGTTCCAAAGCTTATAACCCTTTAAACCATCCTTATACCCAATAAAGATGCACTTTTCAGATTTACTATCCAACTTGGTTCTTTTCTCCTTTGGAACATGTACATATGCATCACATCCAAATATCCTCAGATGTGAAAGAGAGGGTTTCTTACCAGTACATACCTCTTGTGGAGTCTTATCCTCCAACGTTGATGAAGGTGACCTGTTGACCAGGTAACATGCAATATCCACCGCCTTTGCCCAGAATTCTTGTCCTAACCTGGCACGACTGAGCATGCTTCTTGCCCTTTCCATCAACGTCTTGTTCATTCTTTCTGCAACTCCATTTTGCCGAGGTGTATATGGAGTAGTCTTCTGCTGTGCTATACCACACTTCTTACAAAATTCTTCAAATTCCTTGCTGCAAAACTCTCCACCATTATCTGTCCTCAGCACCTTTATCTTCTTCTCTGTCCGATTTTCCACGAGAGCCTTAAATTCTTTAAACCTGTTAAAGACTTCAGATTTCTTCTTAAGGAAATATATCCATGTATTCCTTGAGAAGTCATTTATAAATGATACATAGTACACAGACTTACCCAGTGATGGAACCTTCACAGGTCCAAACACATCACCGTGCACAAGCTCTAATATTTGTTTCACCCTCTTACTACCAGAGGGGAAACTCACCCAATTTTGCTTCCCATATACACAATTTTCACAGAAATCAAAATCCAGAGAGCTATTACTCATACCTTCTACCATACCTTTACCATGAAGTATTCAAAGGCCCTTCTCTCCAATATGTCCAAGCCTTTGATGCCACAGCTTGGTCTTCTCTCCAGAGACCACTAGATTTTCTGCTCCACTTTCAGGAACCACAGAACTATTTCACCCATCAATAACAGTACTACCTTGCAACTTGTATAGAGTTCCAATCCAAACTCCCCGCATCAATACCAGTGCTCCCCGAACCATTTTGCAGGTATCCTTCTCGAACACTGTTTTTACACCTACATCATCCAGCCTGCTTACAAAAATCAGATTTCTGGCTAATGCAGAAATATGCAGAACACCCGGAAGTGTTCTAACCCTTCCACCTTGCAACTTCAACTTTACTTTTCTGCGACCAACGATTCTAGCCTTCCTATCATCCCCCAAGAAGACATCACCACCATCATATTTCTCATACTCACAGAACCACTCTCTATAGGGAGTGAAGTGAAAGGATGCACCTGAGTCAATCAACCATGCCTCATGATCTACATGTGTATTTGAAGAAACCAAGTACACATCCCCACCTTCATCTGAGGTGGTTTTCACCTCTGCATAAGGAGCATCATCAGATCCCTTTCCTTTATCAGGAGCTTTAGATTTACAGTACCTTTTGTAGTGCCCTTCCTTTCTGCATTTCCAGCACACCACCTTTACAGGTTTTCCTGGAGACTTAGATCTCCCTCTAGATTTAGATCTCCCACTCGATGACTTATTTTTGTTTCTGTTCTGGGACCGTCCTCGTACAGACAAGGCATCACCATTCTGGCTCTCCATATTTTTCCGTCTCATCTCCTCCATCAGCAAGGTTGAGACTATTTCATCAAACTGCAAGGCAGTTGCATTGCTACCTATTGCAATAACTAGACTATCCCATGAATCTGGTAGAGAACACAACAAACCGATGCACTTATCTTCATCTGAAATTTTAATATCAACAGATGCTAGCTGACTTACCACAGTATTAAATGCATTCAGATGCTCTGTCACCAAGTCTCAACTTATACAGCTTTTTCCATAGGAACAGTTTATTCACCAGAGACTTAGATTGGTATAAAGTCCCTAACTTGTCCCACAAAGCCTTTGTCGTAGCTTCCCCTGATACATCCAGCAATACTGAATCTGAGACACACAATCGTATTGTGCTTTTTGCCTTCCGATCCAACTTCTTCCATTCTTCATCAGACACTCCCGTTGGTTTAGTACCTGGATCTACCACGATCCACTGATCTTTATCCACCAACAGATCCTCCATCTTGAGTTTCCACAACTCAAAACTCTGACCATTAAATTTCCCAATCTCTATCTTTCCACTCTTCGCCATCTTCTTTCACAACTAGAATCGATCTCGCAGATCTCCCACTGAATAGGGTCTACCACAGGCCCGAGTGAAACCCCTCAACAACAAAGGCGTCCCCTTGAAGCCAAAACAACTCCGATACCAAATGTAGGTTTTAACCCTATACATAAATTACCTGCATACAAATTCTAAAACACAAAAAGGAAACAATACAAGAGCATAACACATAAAACACATATACACAGAGGTTTTCCCCTGCATCCCAAAACTGGGACTACCAGCTTGATTTTTCGTTATGTTCTTTTCAATGTTATAATACATATTTATACATGCCGAAGCATCCAATACCATGGACTGAAAACCATCGCGTCCAAAAAACATGTGCGATAATCATGCAAAAAACCATAGGTGGGTCTGCCCAACCTAACATAGGGTCCAAAACCAAAATTTTCTGGGGCGCTGCCCCGGACCCCATAAAGTGGGGTTACAGGTACCCCTCAAACCCCTTGTGACCCCCCCTCTCACCCCCCGGTTAACTACGTGGGCTAGTCATGGAAAGAATTTAACACAACCCAACAATTAGGTAAATCGATGTAAATATTGTAAATAGTAAAAATAAAAGGGAGTTGGAATACGAAGAGAGATTGGGAGATGAAACCTAGTAGTCTCCCTCTCCATGTATATATTCATGTTCTATCTTAATGAAATTCAATTCAATTTGTGGAGTTACCTCCTCGCCTGACAAGAATACAAGTAGCTCTGCTAGAGAAAAATGAGATAGCTTTCCTCAAATAGAAAAATGGGAAAGGGTCCAACAAGAAACTTTAGATTTCATATAGACCTAAAACTACTTAATACAATGGGAATGAAACATGATTCAAGGTGAAAATATAATGAAAAATTCAATTGCTTCTACAAACTCAAATGGTTGGGTTGTTTCTCATCTTGAGACATTGACTATGCAAATAAACAATCAAAAATATATAATAATAAAAATGCCTTGCTTAAGGTATTAGTTGTAATGTTTAAAGCGAAAACATTCACCACAGATTTAATCTCTTTTATTATATATTCAACATTTAAATTTAATTCCTTAAAAGGTGTTCGTCTAATTAATTTATGAGAAATATTGTATTTATTTAATTAATTTTAAATTTATAGTTAAAAAAATTAGTATAATTTTTAGTAATTTATTATTATTATTTTAATTAAAAAGAAACATGTAACATTGTATAAATAAAGATTACAATAATAATTATATATAAATAAAATAAATATTTTTCTATTCAAATTGATTATTTTTTTCATCTATATTATTTATAATTTAATCTCTCACTTAATAAAAAAATAAATATTTTATTATTTATTTATTTTTAAATTTATAATTTAAATTTTTATTTAAAAGATTATGAATTTTAGTAATCTATATAAATTTAGGTTAATATTAATATTAATATTATTTCATTTAAATATTTGTTTACATATAACATGGTATAAATAATAATTAGAATAACAATTATATATAAAAAATAATTATTTTATCATTCAAATTGATTATCTTTTTCATCTATCTTATTTATAATTTAATTTCTTACTTAATAAAATAAATAAATGATAAACTTACTATAACATGTTTTGAAATCTATGGAAAAACATATATGCATCAATTTATGATGGGCATCGAAAAATTTACCTCATAATATATCTCAAATTGCAAAAACTAAAAAAAATATATATATATATATCATAAAAATAACTAAATTATGACTTTATTTTAAAATATTTATTAAAATAGATTAATATAAAATTAATACATTAAAAAAAATATATATGTAACAAGATTGGTTCTTAACTTGTAAATATATTTTGTTATAATACTTTGGGTAATGATATGACTCATCAATATCACATGCCCAAAAAAACCATAGTTCATTTTATATATTTATAACTCTAACAACTATAAGCCTTTGATATGAAATCCTGCCCCGTATGGACCACCAATCCTTGAATAATGGTAATGTGATATGTTGGTTTGACAACTAAATTATGATTGTTTTTCCAGTGTTATATATATATTTTGATCCATATTATTATCAAATAGAATTTTCGAAATAATCACATAGTTGTTTCGGAGTCGACTTTTCGAACCATCTATTGTGGTTCATCCTCAGGTTATTTGTGGTTAAAAATATTATTAATTGTTATATATATATATAACCTTTGGTCTTGAAAATTTTATTTTTAATTGAAAAATGACATCATAAAATATAGAGAAGAATTAAAAAGATGTAAAACTAACACAACCATATTAATAAATGTTGTTGATCAAGGCCTATAGACACATATGAAACACATATATGAATTATAAATAATATTAAGAATTAATCTTATTATCAATAACATTAATATAAGAAATATAAGGACCACATTAATAATAATTAATATTGTATTATTAATACTATAATAATTGATATTATATTATTATATTAAATATAATAATAATAATTAAAAAATATTCAAAATATTCAAAATCATTTAATAAATTATATTAATAATTATTTAATAAATAATGAAGAAGGAATTATGAAATAAACATTTAAAAACTAAAGAGAATTTTATAACCAGCCTAGATTTATTTAAACTCTGAATTGATCAAGTGTTGAGAGGGATCTAGTTTTAAGGTGGAATTTTTTTATTTTTTTATTTGTTTTAGTGCAAATTAAAATTTAAGGAAAAATTTACACCTCAAGAAATTTGATCCCTCTTTAATAAATCCAAAATTAGAATAGATTTATACTAGTTTAAAAATATATATAATATGATCCATTTTCAGCCACAATTTCCTGTTCCCCTCATTCTAAAATGGTTTAAAATTATGTATAATATGGTCCCACCTCACTGCCCTTTGCACTCGCAAAACTTTTTCTAGTTATGTTAATGAAATACCATCAGATGGTCCTCATTAGACCGAGGTGCAATTTGTTACTTTCTAAAAAGCATAAACACATGACAAGGATGTTACATTGAGTCGTGCTAGCAGTTAACAATCTAGGTAGTTGAATTTTTTTTTAATATAAATCATTAATGAAAAACAGGAAAGCGTATACCAGACATACGAAACAAACCCACAGTTTGAGATGTTCGAATCAATGTGCATGAATAACTGATGAAATTGAAATTCAATTATTTATTTTTATAAGATTATAGGAGTGTTGATCAAAACAATGTCAACTTTTGGTGAGGATGCTATGACTTGATAAACATACCTTGAATGTAACAAGCTTATAATCAAAGTCAAAGATCATTTTTACTACATCCTGGAGTTTACATCTTCTACTGACCTGACGAGTTAGGTGGGTTACTCTTCTATGCCCATTTAGCAAGCAATTTAACAGAGTTGGGTGGATTATCGTCTTTTTCCCTTTTAGTAAGCAAATTTAGGGTAAATATTTACTTAGTCAAAGCAGTTTCAATTGTATGAAAGACATACTGATAATGGATATTAATGATTGAATATAATCCGACGAGAATCTATCATAATTCCATAGTAGAGAAAATCGAAAGTACAAAAGTCACCCAGAAAAAATAGACTATAGCCAAAATTGCAAGCTAAGCATTATCAACAACATCCTGGATTGTTGATCTTCAGACATATAAAATATACATACAGGAAAAAATATAGGGAGAAAAACTGAATGGGAAACTGAATCAAATACGTAATAAGAACACACAAAAGTTACGTGGTAAAACCTTGACAATGTTTCAAGGAAATCTCCACGAGGCAAAAAGAATTTAGACATTTGTCAAAAGGAAAGAAGAACATAGCTAACATTCAATGCTATGAGCATTACATGAAAGATTGTCTTAAGTCTAAGAAGGGAAATATCGAGAAAGATAGAGAAGAAGCCCATTTCACCGAAGAAATGGAGGAACTTGAAAAGAAGTACATTAGAAGCAAGAGCTCATGACATCACCATAGGAAAATATGAAGGATATAGCTCTTGGGAACCTCATTGGAAACTTACAGAAAGGAAGAAGTCATCGAGGACAAGGCTCATGATACATCAAATGGTAATATCTGCTGGATAGGGATATGCAAGATCCTCAAGATTCTCTCATGGACTCTTCATCGGAAGGCTCACCGATCTAAAAAGGAAGCAAGTGTTTCATCAGGAATTCCTACATGTGGAATTCATGGGATGATGGTATGATGACATAAGAGATGAAGTAGATCAAGGGGTTGAAGCTCTTTTCAATCAAGAAAGATGTTGAAAGAAGCCTAGATGACCTAAAGGTAAATGAGGTATGTATGCTTGTATTCAATACTATAATGTCATGTCGTATGGTTGCAGGTAACATGCATCATTACTTCTATCTTGAGAATCATGAGGAAAATGATCTCCTCCTCTGAAAGGATGCAGGAAAGCATAAGTCACACTAGATGAAATCAACATAATATGTCCTTATTTGAAGTATGAGGTGGTTGACTACAATTGACAAAATCTGATTGGAAGCTCTTGGGAATGAAATGTGTGAAGAAATAAAGGAAGAGAACATAGACTATGCAATCATGGTAAAGGCATTCAACATTCAGAATACCAAGAAGATTTGACTAGGAAATTTCCCGGAAAGATATGAAAATTCTGATGGCAGCCTGGAAAAGATGGAGACCCTTGACAATGGAAATCTGTGGGAAATATGTCAACATGTATGCAGGATGTTAATGCACACTGGAAGATGTCACGATGAAAGATCATCACGAAGGTAAACTTGATTTAAGTGTTCATTTCTTATATTTGAACAAATATCTGGATGGTTTTATGCAAGACTTCCTAGGGAAGAATTGTGGATGTCTTCCAAGAGGACCATATAGAAGGATGTAAGATCCTCCGAAAATATGAAGAAGGCAACATGACATGAAGCAAGGCTAGATGAAGACTAATGGATCAATTTCTAATGAAAGGAATAATGACATGACATACTGATATGAAATAGAGCAGATTAGTAATGTTGTGCTAATTCCCCATTCAGAATAAAACCTAAGATGCTTATCATTTTCTTATCAAGTACTTAAGGATTCAATACTTTTTCTTAATTAACAGATTCCCATGAGAATTTCTTATGCAAATGTTATAAAACAATTTAACATAAAAATATATGATGAACAACAGCAAAATACCAACAAAGAACATCAACATACAACACACAACAAGCACATGATAAAGGAGTTCACCCCTCCTAGGCTACGTCTCCTTGTTCCAGCTTCCAATGGCTTAGGCCTCTCTATTATGATCAAATTACAACAAAAATGTGTTTACAATGCTCAAATGCCTCTGAAAACTATCTTTATGAGTTCAAAATACTAAAATATGGCTATGTAGCCTCTTTTTGCATCCAATTTGGATAAGAATTGAAGAAGTTATGACTTCTCCCAGTTCTTCCACTATTTGTTCCACAAAATGCTCCAAAACTGACCAAAAACCCCATTTTCGCTCCAAAATCTGCTAATGGAGCGAGAAATTCGTCATTCAGTGGGTTATATCCTGTCGATCGTATCCAAATCGCAATCGGCAAGTTCTGCAAGCTCCCAACACAACAAAAATTTGTGATTGCAGATCCGTCGGGGATAATTAACTGCAACATATATAATCCCGCATCCGGAACCTCCAACTCATCGTAATCGGCGAAGTTCAATGGCCGAATATCTTGTTAACATGAGAACATTGCGATTGTGGTATCACAGATGATCCGGATTTAAACAGGAACGCAACAAATTACAGAGATAACCATATACACAAATATGCAGCGGAAATAATACTTCATTTCATTAATGGAAAATACTGAAATATGCTTACAACCAGAAATGGAAATAAACCAGCTAGGGCGATGGTAGCTTATCTCTGAGAAGAGATGTGGTGGCTACATGCCTCTGAACTGTGTTACAATGAGGCTCGAAGGCCTATTTATTGTTGAGAAACAATGGAAAACCCTTAACATTCCAAAACCTAACCCTAGGAGATGAAACGCCAAATTGTGGGCCCCGTTTGGGTAAATTGGTACATCAACTTCCTGGGGTCGTAACTTTGGCATACGATCTTCGTTTGACGTGTACAATAGCTCGTTAGAAAGATCTATCTGAGCACTACCACTTTGGGAAGGGCAACATCTGTCCATGGATTGATGTTGCCCCCAGATTTCCCAAAAAACGTCGTTTAGGGCCTCAAAACGGCTCCAGAAGTTCAGGACCCAAAAAACTGCTAAAAATAGTAAGTTGTGCTACAATTAAGGAAACTGAAAATGCTGAGAGAAACAATGGTGGGGGTCCAGGTGGACTTGGCAGGTGGCCACCAATATCCACCTGGATCATTCCTCCCCCCTTAGGAAGTAATGGTCCCCATTGCGTTGAGTTCCTCCATGAGATGAGGAAACTTTTGCTGAACTTGTTCCCTCGTGAGCCACTTGCCCTGCTGAAGGAGTTGGCCTGCTTTGACAACTCGATACAATTGGATATTCTGTTGGCGAGTGTTCTTGATCTGTGTGTCCATGATCTGATCAGTTGCAGCTTGTTCCATGCAATCTGGATTTAATTCTGTGGGTTTGAGCTGTTCTGCAATGTCGGATGTGTCTAGCAATGGTGGAAAGTATGGCCGAAGGCGGTCCACATTGAACACTGGGTGCAGGCCAAGGAATGGGGTAATGCTGAGCTCAAATGCATTGTCTCCCATAGCCTTAGTAATGGTGTAAGGACCATATCGGAGTGGTCTCAATTTCCGATAGGCTCCAATAAGGCGTTCCTTTTGCAAATGCAACCAGACTTTGTCGCCCACCTGAAACTTGTGTGGCACCCGATGTTGATCATGTCGCTGCTTGTACTTGGCATTTGATTTCTCCAGAATGTCATGGACCTGCTGGCGAATATGTTGGATGCGCTCAATGAAGCTGGTGGCCTTATTTGTTTCGGACTGGACATGAGCTGAATTTATGTGAGTAGCTGCAAGTGGCATGGCCACATCAATGGGGCATAGTGGCTGGAATCCCAAACCCACCTGAAAAGGGCTATGGCCAGTGGAGCTGTGAAGAGCTCGATTGTAGCTGTGTTGAACATAGGGGAGGCTCTCGTCCCATGTGCGTGGATGCTTTGAGTTATACATGCACAGAATGTGCACAATCATCCTATTGACAACCTCTGTCTGGCCATCAGTTTGAGGATGGAAGGCTGTGGACTTCATGAGTTTGGTGTCCAGCATTGACCAGAGACTGGACCAAAATGTGCTGAGAAACCGACTGTCCCGATCTGAGATGATAGACTGTGGGATCCCAAAGTGCACCCACACTCGTTCAAAGAAGAGTTTAGCAGTGGCTTCTGCTGTGATATTCTTCTTGCAGGCCGCCATAATGGCCATCTTCGAGAACCTGTCGACGACCACAAAAACATAGTCATTTCCATGCTTAGTGGAAGGAAGGCCTGACATGTAATCCATGGAGATGGATTCCCAAGGTCGACTAGGGGTAGGCAACGGGGTATAGAGGCCGTGCTTCTTAATGGTCGGTTTGGCAATGGCACAGGCAGTACATGATCTGATGTACTTCCCAACATCTTGTCGAAGATTCGGACAATAGAAATAATTTTGCAGTACTGCCACTGTTTTCTCGACCCCAAAATGCCCAGCAGCCCGACTGTAGTGTGCTTCCCAAATCATCTTGGCACGCTCGCTTGAAGGAACACAAAGGTGACCCAGGTGGCATAATAGGGCATCCTAGAGGTGAAAATCTGGAACATGCCGACCCTCCAAGAGTGTCTGGTATGTGTGGTCGAATTCTGGGTCGCTTTTGTAGAGAAGTGGCCAATTAGAAGTTTCGTGCCCATAAGAGTTGAGCACGGTGGTTAACGCCATGATCGGTGGTCGACTGAGGCAATCTGCAACATTATTGGTGTTGCCCTTCTTATACTTGATATTCAAGTGGAACTGTTGCAGGTATGTAGACCACTTCTGATGGCGATCATTCTACAATTTCCCTTGGGTCTGTATGAACTGCAGGGGTCGGTGGTCTGTGTGGATGACCGTTTCCTTCCCCAAAATGTAATGCTTCCATTGTCGGCAGGCCTGTACAATGGAATACATCTCTTTATCATAAGTGGGGTACTTCCGGACCGTGTCTGAAAGTGTTTCACTGTGATATGCCATCGGATGTCCATGTTGAGTAAGGACTGCCCCAATAACATAGTCAGAGGCATCTGTCTCGACCTCAAATGGTTGTTGTAAATCTGGTAACGCGAGCACTGGTGCCGTGCAGAGGCGATCCTTCAACTCCATGAATGCCTTCTGTTGAGATTCAGACCAAAAGAATTTTGCTTTCGCCCCTCCCTTGGTGACTTGACTCAAGGGCCAAGTAATATGAGAAAACCCCAACACGAACTTGCGGTAGAAGTTGGCAAGACCTAGAAAGCTGCAGAGCTCTGTTAGAGTGGTTGGAGATGGCCAATCTCGAATGACTTGGATCTTGGCTGGATCGACATGCACCCCTTGTTCATCAATGATGTATCCCAGATACTGAACCTGGGTCATGCCAAAAGTGCATTTCTCCAAATTGGCACATAGCTTGTGTTGCCGCAGTGTTTGGAGAACCTGTTGGATGTGGTGGAGGTGCTCTTTCCAACTCTGGCTGAAGATCAGAATGTCATCCAAGTATACTACTACAAAGGAGTTGGTGAATGGCCGCAATATGTCATCCATTAGCCTCATGAAGGTTGCAGGAGCATTCGTCAATCCGAAAGGCATAACCAACCATTCGAAAAGGCCCTCCTTGGATTTGAAGGCAGTTTTCCACACATCAGAGGATTCAATTGGTACCTGGTGATATCCTGACTTCAGATCGATCTTGCTGAAATATTTCGCCCCCTTTAGTTGGTCTACGAGGTCATCAATCCGCGAGATCGGGTACCTATTACGGACAGTGATCTTGTTCAGCGCCCGATAGTCAATACAGAGTCTCCACGTCCCATCCTTCTTCTGTACCAACACGATCGGGCTCCCACAAGGCAATGAACTCGGTCGGATGTGACCTTTCTGTAGGAGCTCCTGAATCTGCCTCTTGATTTCATTGTTCTCCAGAACAGAGCGCCGATAAATTGGTCCATTGGGTAGCGGCGCACCTGGGATCAGATCGATGGAGTGCTTGACCTGACAGTGCAGAGGAACCCCTGCAGGGGAGGTGAAGATGTCCTCGTACTCCTCCACAACCTTGTCCATCTGTAGTTGTCGTGCATAGGGACCCCGTCTGGAGGCCGCGACCACCGTCTTCTTCTTTCCTTGAGGGCGTATCATCAGGAAAACAATTTTCCTTGTTTTGGAAATGATCTTACTGCATTTTTTTGCAGTAATCAAAGAGATGGCGGTAGGTGGTGCTACCTCTGGTATCCTGTACAACTTATTTCCCAATGTAATAATAACAGCACGGGGCCTTGATTCATACACAACATGTCGCTTCCACAAGTATGGTTGTCCTAATAATACATCACAAACTTCAAGGGGAGCAATGTCACACAATAACCCATCTGTGAAGGGCTTGATGTTGTATGGAAGGCGACACTGCTGGCTCATGCGAAGATCTCGTCCTTGGTGAAGCCACCCAATGGTGTATGGTTGTGGATGTGCTGTGGTCGGTAAGCCCAACCGCTTCACAACCTCTGCCGAAATGAGGTTCTTTTGACTCCCGCTACCAACAATGAACTGTATTGGGGAGCCCTTTACCTACATCTGGGAGTGGAAGAGACGCTCCTCCTCCTCTGGATCTTTGGGTTCATTTTTCTGGATCTTGGCGGTAGCAACAGTGGCGTTGGGATCTGCATCAATGATCTGCTTCCCTTTGTCATTCCCCTTATCGGGTTCTGACTTAGAGTCGGAACATGCATCTGATTCTGAAACCTTTAGCTCAGCCACCAGTGATTGCTTGGCCCGACACTCACTTGTGTTGTGAGTGGAGCTCTTATGGAACTCACACCATTTTCCAGTGTCTTTTTTCGGCTTCGCGACGCTGTTCTTTGCTTGTAGCTTCGGCGGGTTGTCTTGGGCTGTATCGCCTTGGCTTTGTCCTTTGTTCTGTGGTTTAGGGACACCTTTCCCCTGCTTTGGATTCACAGATCCAAAATCTTGCTTCTTTTGTTTAAACTTCTGCTCGACCTTGACAGCATATCGGTATGCTACGCCGAGCGAGGAGATGTTTAGGAATTATATTTCTTCCTGGATGTACTTGTGCAGGCAGCCACGGTATTTGAGTATCAAATGTTGCTCTGAATCCTTGATACCCAACTTTGTACGAAGGGTATGGAAAAGATCCCGACCTTGTTGGGGACATGCAAAGAAAAACAGAGAAAAAGTAGACCGCTCTGATAACACTGATCCGGATTTAAACAGGAACGCAACAAATTACAGAGATAACCATATACACAAAGATGCAGCGGAAATAATACTTCATTTCATTAATGGAAAATACTGAAATATGCTTACAACTAGAAATGGAAATAAACCAGCTATGGCGATGGTAGCTTATCTCTGAGAAGAGATGTGGTGGCTACATGCCTCTGAACTGTGTTACAATGAGGCTCGAAGGCCTATTTATTGTTGAGAAACAATGGAAAACCCTTAACATTCCAAAACCTAACCCTAGGAGATGAAACGCCAAACTGTGGGCCCCGTTTGGGTAAATTGGTACATCAACTTCCCAGGGTCGTAACTTTGGCATACGATGTCCATTTGACGCGTACAATAGCTCGTTAGAAAGATCTATCCGACCATTACCACTTTGGGAAGGGCAACATTAGTCCATAGACCCATGTTGCCCCCATATTTCCCAAAATACGTCATTTAGGGCCTCAAAACGGCTCCAGAAGTTCAGGACCTGAAAAACTGCTAAAAATAGTAAGTTGTGCTACAATTAAGGAAACTGAAAATGCTGAGAGAAACAATGGTGGGGGTCCAGGTGGACTTGGCAGGTGGCCACCAATATCCAACTGGATCAGCAGACCCGCTAGGGTATTAAAATGTGATATATAAAATTCCCACATCCGGGTCTTATTGCAATCAGTAATTGGCTGCAGATACATAACTAATGCGATATGACAAACCTTCCGGGACGTTAAACTGTAACACATAAAAGTATCGCGTCCGACAGTCTTACTGCAATCAGAACTTTACCAGTGGTAACAACATAACAACATGGTGTTTGGTGCAATTTGCGGGGGTCGGTTCTTAACCTGCGCCTATTTTTTTCCCAATATGCGATATGCGGGACCTAGTGGCAACCTCCCACTTGGCGCTTCCCCATTCGATGGGACCCTTTCCATGTCATCCAATCTTGCCACATTGAGAAGTCAAACTTGACCTTTGACTTGCTCTATATTCTAGATACGAACTCAGATTTAAGTGTTGTTCGAACCATTGGATTCAGAATGATGAGCCCTTTAATCTAAAGTTGAGTTTGACAATATTCTAACACTTTTATTTTTGAGCATAATTATGAGTACTTGATCACTCCTCCCCATTAGAAGCCTTTTAGACCCCAAAATATTTAGATCTAGTTATTGAACAGATGAGGGTATTGTTCCCTTACCTTCCCCACTCAATCCATTTTTCCTTTGATGGATGTGTACCTTTGAGACCCACCCGAAGATAATCAATACTTCCCCTTTTAGTTGTCCTTGCCGTTCTGTCAAGTATAGTGTCTTGCTGAAGCACATCAAGGAATTCTAGAGAAAAGTCTTAAATAAATGGAATTTGAACATTCTCTCCTTGATATTCAATCAAAGGAGGTTCATACAATCTTAAATTTTCAACATTAACAATGGAATAGATTTGCATATATGAAAGCAAATCAAGCTTGAAAACATTACTACCAATCTTTTCCAGAATTTTAAATGGACCATAATGAATTGGTTTATGCTTTTTACCTTCACCTTGAAGCCTTTCCTTGCTAATGTATAGCCAAAATTCGTCACCTACTTGAAACTGATGATCCACAAAATGCTTATCATGCCTTGCCTTATGCTTGCCTTGACTCTTTTCTAGTTGTTCTTGAATTGTTTCATGAATCAACTGAATTTGCTAAATGAATTTCTTTGCTATGTCTATGTCACTATGTCCATCGACAACTACACCTTTCTCAAAGATGAAATCCAAAGGCAATTTAGGAAAATAACCAAGACATGCTTCAAAAGGTGAAGTTAGAGTAGAAGAGTGTTTTGCTCAGTTGTAAGCATGTTGAATATAATGCAACTGTTCATCCTACAACTTAGGATGTTTATTGCAATGTCCTCTTAGCAAATGAATAACTGTCATGTTAACCACTTCAGTTTGACCATCTGTTTGCGGATGGAAGGATATACTTTTCTTCAACTTGGTGTCCATCAAGTTCCATAAACTTGTTCACACCTAATCTTCAACGGTTGGGTAAACAGGAACGTGAACAATCATCAAGAAGATGAACTGATCCGTCCATTTTATGTATATAAACAATAGTTATCTAATGAAATAGTAAGTTAGTTTTCTACTGCCCATTTTGGAGTTACCCTGGCCTGACATGGTATCAGAGCGCAGGTCCCAGATTCCTTGTAACTCCCATCTCTGTTCTGAGCGCTCCTCTGTCCTGAGCGCTGCTCAGTCCTGAGCGCTGCTCAGTCCTGAGCGCTGCTCTGTTCTGAGCGCTGCATCCGTCCAGAGTGTTATTAATTCTCTGCGCATCATTGATTGTCTGCGCCTCATTGATTCTCTGCGCATCATTGATTGTCTGCGCCTCATTGATTCTCTGCGCATCCGTTTTGCTGCCTCTCCACACCGTATACCTTGCTGCCATTGCGCACAGTTATCTTTTGACATTCATAACCTTTACAAAAATCCATCAGGAAGTTTAACAATTTACGATATTCCCCGCAGCAATCTTGAATCGTTAAAACTTACAGCTGATTCCTGAAGGCAATTTCGAGTTCCTCGTGACCGAATCATATCATTCCCACGGCATTTGCCTCTTCCAGCCTTTCGAGCTCGCTCATATTAGGGGGAATTAGCGCCATATACACAAACGGATTGGCTTTCCCTCCACATCCGAAGCGCTTAACCATATGCTGCTTCACCAACATTCTGAGAGCCTTGCATTACGTTGAATCCCGCTGCCTCGAAAACCCTCTCTGGTTAATACTTCCTTGCTCCACAAGCGCTTGTGTGAAGAGCCAGCAGCATATGGAGAGCTGGTGTCCATTGGAGGGCTTGGGCAAGGCGTGAATGGGAAGTTGAGTGCAGCGATTGCAGACATTTTGGAGTCCAAACTATCAGTGGACAAGTCACGCTTTTATATCAAGTTTTATGACGTGGAGGGATCCTACTTTGGTTTCAGAGGCTCCACATTTTAGAAATTTGCGTGGCGGAAGGTTCCGGCTCTAGAGAATTTCATATAATCATAGATGGTTGATGCAAAATAGCTCACATGGACTGGACATGGAAAGCATTTATAAGTTTCATAACATTTTTAGCATAGCTTATTTAGTCCACGTTGCATCTTGTTATAAATAATGTTTCATATACTCAGAAACTTTTGCACCAGATTCATATTGCAAGACTTGTGAAATGAATAGAAGTGGCATTCGTAGATGGTTTTCGAAAGGCTCAGTAGTAAATGTCTTATTAGATAGCCAATTTAAAAATATGGCGACATGAGAGCACTGTAATTTATTTGAGAGCAGTTCGGATTCTGTTTGTCATCACTCACGACCGTAAGGATATGGTATGGTAAATGATTTGGAATTGTGCGTTTTATTCCATGCGAGTGTGAATGTCCAAATGGTAATGCTGTGAGTCAAGTATTGTGCAGTTTATGTAAGCAGTCTTTCAAAGCAGTCAAAGTATTGTGCAGTTTTCAAAGGGTTTATTTATCATTCAGAGTATTGCGTTGTTCTTCAAAGTATTTATATATATCAATCAAAGTGTTTGATATTACGCAATTTATTACACAGTTTTCTTTTGAATGATAATGCTACATTGAAAAGTTATCATTTCAATGCTGATGCTTCTAGCAAACATTAGAGGGATTTGAAGGCTGTAACGTAAGGAAAGTTTTTTTTATGAGCAGAGACATTTTTTTTTACAGAATGCATGGTGAGCTCCAGTATTGTAGCAATAATGCTACAACTCCTGGGGCTTCCTGTCTCTCATTTTATCAACCCGGTAGTTCGTACAAACTTGGAAGCGACGGTGCTATATGCACAAGTACTAGCTCTTGTCGCAGCTGTCACTTGGTCAGCTGGCACAAGTCCGCTAAGGCTCAAGCCAACTTCTATAGGCTCTCAGAAGAAGCTTGCTAATTGATGGACGAAAGCTAATCTCGAAGGAAAGCTACTCTACTTGACAAAAATGAACTGAAAGCAAATCAAAGCATGTAAACCTAGGAAACCCTAATTTAACTAGTCTGACCTCTACAATGCAAGGAATGTAAATGCAACTTCTACCAATGCTGTCACTACCTCTAATAACTGAAAATGCATGGATCTAAACTACTTGCATCATGAAAGTTATGTTTTTGTATTTTTCTTTTAAGTGTGTGGAGTGATGGTGATCTTGTGCTAACTAGGGTTTGGTTGTGCAGATGGGATGGAGAAGGAAGGAAAGCGTGGGATAGGTTGGGGAGGCTAGGAGAGGTCCCTAGGGATCCTTAGCACCCATCCACAGAGGTTCCTCGCATTCAGATGCTCAGCAACCGAGAGAGTGGCCTCCTACAGGATGGCTGTGGAGAATCCTACAGGATACTCTGTTTTCTACAGGATGTCTACAAATGGCTACAGGATGACCTATCGTGAGTGTTTGGAGTGATGGAGGGATGATGAAATGGTAGAGGGAGATGTGTAAGGTAGGAATGAGGCTGGTGATGGCTTTAGAAGTGGAAGAATAGGATGGGAAGTGAGTGTAGGGAGTAGGTTGAAAGGTAAAGGGCTATGTCAACGAAAAGCTAGAGAATGGAAGTACGTGAGGAGTGAAAGACTTTGTGAGATAATAGAGCGGAGCAGGGGTCAAAGAGATGTCTGCATGCGTGATCAAGATGGAGGGCAAAGTGATGGAACGAGAGAGAGCAGTGTAAGTGAAACAAATGCTTATGACTGTCACTCAACCAAAAATGCATCAACCTAAACTACCTATGCTTGTAAATTCAATGAGCAGCAATCTAAACGTGAAGGAGAATGTGCATGAAGCTGTGGTAAGGGAGTGTGGTGCAGGTGTGAATCATGTGGAAGCATCTAACATAACGTGACTGTGTTTGCAACAACCATGGAATAAAGTAATGCGTATTTTTGGTGGTTAATCATGGACTTCACTCCAATCCCAGATGAGACGGCAGTGAGCCTTAACAACCTTTTTGTTGGAGCTCCAATCGATTGTATCTATCCTCTGCTACACTAAGCAAGTGGAAACAAATTCACCATAAGCAATCTCCTATCTAACTCATGAAAAAGACCAACTCAACAATCTGTAATTCGAATTGCATGTGTAAATGAAAAGCTCAAAGTGCTGAAATGAAATGGAAACAACACTACAGCAGAGGGGATCTATGGCTCTCAGGTTGGGCCCTAACTTGAGAGCTATAGTCTCCTTAAGAAAAACTCAGAACTAGATCAGAATCTGCCTTCTTTATTCATAATCTGATATCATGCCAAATTGGCTTACAAAAAGGAACGAAAACTGAGCTGTGCTCCAAAATTACAATAGCAATACGAGAGTTTCAACAACCTATCTAAGGCTAAGGCCTCCATACTTATACAAAAATGATGATCCAACAAGTGTCCTTCATTTTAGGAGCTCGGCTGTCCAACTAGAGTTTAACTGCTGATCCTGTAGGATGGTCATAATTGCTGTTCCTGTAGAGCAGTTTATAACTGTTGTTCCTGTAGAACAGCTGGCTGCTTTCTAAGCTCGGAGGGGAGATGGATTAGAGCTCGGAGTTCTTGATGGGAATCACGAGGGATGTCCCTAGAACCGTGGACATCCTCTCCCAAAACCCACAGTGCCACCTCGTTGTCTCCTTATCTCCTTTTTCGTTGTCTTTTGCTCCCTTTTAATGCCAAAACCTGGAATCATAATGCATTAGTCACGTAGAGAGAGTGCCTACCCTTCTTCCTACAAACAACATGAATAAACTAAGAAATGCATGCATAAGCAATAAAAATGAATGGTTTGAGCAAGTAGAATAGGCCAAAATGAGCCCGAATTGTACCAAAATTGGGGCTCATCATCACCCCCCAGCTGAACCATTTGCTCATCCTTGAGCAACTTAGTCAAGATCCTCATCCTTCATGGCTTGCACTGCTCCCCTCACATCCCAAGCTTCTGTGGTGATGTCTTCTTGGTCGATATGAAACCCTGCTGTGTTTTCTACTTTTTCCCATTATGCCTGGTCATCCTTTTCTGTACTTCCTTCGACCAATCCTAGCAGCAATGGAGGGCTGAGTTTAAGGCCAATCCAGCTGGCCTGAAGTCTTTGCATGGATCTCTTGTAAAGGTCCACTCTTGCCAATGCTTCCCTCATTCTGGTCGGGGTATGGTACTCCCGGATCTTCAAACTATGTGCCAAGGCATGCCACCTATGTGCACAAGCCTCGGCAGCAGTTTCCCCCAATAATCTGTTCATGTCCTCAAAGTGGGCTATTGCTTGGGCTTGCTGGTCCATAAATTTCAAGGAAGCTGTGGGATCATTGGATAACTGCTGGCGGGCTGAGATGAGGGCAACCAGATCCTCTAGTTCTGCCCGAATGTACAGTGGCTCCCTCACTTCTCGGCTCATGACCGATTTTTCTTCAGTGGCCCTCTGATCCTCATGATTCAGCCACGAAGCAAACGCCATCAACTGTAGATCGCCCAAGGCGATATTGGGATCCCAAGAGACTTCATTGGGCAAAACCAGATTGTGGATGTAGAATTCTGCTAGCTTGGCTTTGTCCTCTGCTGAGCTAGTACTGCATATTTCAGCGAATTGCTGTGGGTTATGGATCTGCTCAATACCTCTTTGTGCTAGTGTGTTTATCTGGAACTGTAGCCACTGATCCTTTAAGTACAACCCATAAGACTTTGCAGGATGTCTGCACTGCAGGGCCTCCATGGCCCAACTGGCCATGCAAGCCAATTGTGTTTCCTTTTGTTGCAGCTGTTCCTTTAAGGCCTGCACTTCAATTCTTATCTGCTGTTCTTCTTCCTGTAGAAGTGTCTTTGGCTCTTCAAGATTGGTGGTCAGCTCCTTCTTGCCTTCTTGTTCATTTGTGATGCCCTTGGAGGATGTTTCTGCCCCTGCCTTGAGTTCTTGTAGCTGCAACCTTAACTTCTGGTTTTCTTCCTGTAGAAGTGCCCGCTGGCAACTAGCCACATGTTTGGCCATGGTGAACTCGCTCCTGACTTCCCTGAGCTGATCTTGTAGAGGGCCTATGTCGCCCACCCCCTTTGATTTGGCAATTTGCATCCATGTATGGGAGCGAACTCTTTCTTTCTCTAATTCAAAGAATAGGGGTACAGTAAATTTTTGTGGGATGATCTTGCCCGCCTCCAAGAAGGTATAATATGAATTCAGATTGGGCGAAGGGCTAGGTTCGGGTATATGTTCTCTTGCTGTTTCTTCAGGTAGTTCTGCCTCATCCGCCCCTGGTGATGAGGGTCCTCGGGCACAATCTAGCCGATTAGATTTTGCCTCTTCCTCTTTCCTTTTGGCTTAGGTGGCGTACTGAGGCCAGCTAATACAGCCGCTGCCTCTCGGGCTAAAACATCCACCTTCTGCTCCTCAGATTTTGGTTTTGCATGGCTTCCTGTAGAAGCCTGTTTTTGCACTTTTGTGCTTCCTGTAGAAGCTGTTATCGGGCTTCCTGTAGAAGCCTTGGTCTTCTTTCCTGTCGTGGCAGGCGTCTTTACATCTACTTGCTTTGCTGTAGGGGTTTGATCCTTTTGTTTGCTTGTGGGTGCTGAAGGGGTAATTGGGCTAACATGGCCTGCCCCAACTTTGTCTCTTCTGCTTTTTGACCGTATTTCTCTTGTTGACGGGATGGGGGAGTCAGCTTTTTCTTCAGCCTCCTTTTCTTCAGCCACCGCTTCCTTGTCTTCACTGCTGGAGGAGCCACTATCTTCGATCAACATTTTAATGTCCCCATCTCGTGTTAGATTCCTAAATGACTCCCAGGAGAGGGGAACTTTATATGAGTGCAGTGCATCCTCCACAAGCAATTTTATTAACCCATGATGGGCTATCTGATCAGGGATGCCCTGTCTTAGCTTTGTAGCACACTCCATTAGGGACTGCAGGAGATAATAAGGGATGCTTAGTTTTTGCTCTACAGGAAGGTCAATTCCGTGCCTTAACTCAGTGAGGAGCCGGAAGTGATATGCATACACGATACTGAACCGGCCTTCACAAGTAATATATTTCATAATTTGCAGACTGACTTCGTTCCATGGTGGTGACAGGCTGGTCCTCCTCACCCCGTTTTTATCCTCAGAGAATTCTTCCTCAGGTGTGAAAAACTCCTTCTTTTCTTGCTGGCTCCACTTCCGCTCTTCTTTATCCCACGGCAGACCCATGGGCAGTTCTGTGATTTGACTTATATGCTCTGGGGTGAGTTGGAGGCTGAGGCCTCTGAAGCTTACCGTGGCCAGTGTCAGGGATTTAGGCTCCAAGGCCTGCAAGAATTCCTCGGCTACTTCATCATCGTAGCCTTGTAGCTTATCACAAAAAGGCATCCATTGTGCCCTGGTAAAGAGATCTACCACTGCTGGATTTCTCCTTAATTTGGCGGAATCTGTGGGTTCTCGCCTGATAAATCCACCCGGCATGATGCACAATTTTCTTACCCGGAGGTGGTGATGGTGGAAGAGAGTTTGGTTTCGGAGATAGAGTGCAGAACAATGCGTATAACCCACAAAAATTTTTACAACACAGTCTAACCACGCAACAATCCTGTAGAATTGCAGTATGGGCACACAGACAACAATTGATCTACTTTCTCCTTTACCCTGACAGTAACTGACAATCCTACCACCTTAAATGAGCAATTGCATGAGAGGTCCAGTGTTACCTCGTTACTCGGCCACCTTTTTTCGTGAACACCCGCGTTCCTGTAGAAGACTGCGTCCTGTAGGACTGCGTTCCTGTAGGAACTGTTCCTGTAGGAGCAGTGTGCAAACTTCGGGGAGGACTGCAATTGGACTGCGGTTGAGGTGCGCTTCGCTGGTGTTCAGTCGGCCGAAAGCTTGGCGTATCAACATGCAGAGGTATTCAGAAGAGTTACTCACGTTCTGAAGTGGAGGTGGATGGATATACGCGCACAATCTAGCCGATTAGATTTTGAATCGGCGTAGCTCGTGGCGCGGAGGGTGAGCTGTCCCCGCCGGACCGTTGGGTGACGTCGCCCATCATTCGCCTGCACATTCCCTTGCTGTCGCATTCATTCCCACAGATCTGCCGCCGCCCTTTTCGGTTAAACTCGTTTTTTGGTTGACGGGACTGATCTTCACGTGCGTGCTGCGTGTGTCCTTTGTCGTGGCTGCCACCTCATCATCTTACTACCCCTTCACTAGCCAACGTGGCCAGTCAACTGGCCTTACGGCCGCTCAACCATTCATTTCTACGCCATGCAAACAAATCAAAGCAATACTCATGCGATTTGATGGAAGGAAGGATTAGAACACTTACCTGCGCGCGTCTGCATATGATTTTCAGGTTTTTGGACGACGGATCTACCTGCTGCATGTGGCTTACACAGTCCCGGAGGCTCGTGGTTACAGGATGCTGGCGCTGTGGTGGATGTTCTGGTTGCATGCGCCCGCATTTTGCTTGCAGATGGCTGGGCGATGAATGGCATCCACTCCTGCAGGTTTGACTGCTACAGGATTCCCGCGGGAGCCTTGCAACAGTCTCACCTCCTTGGGTGCATGCTACTTGATAATGGAGATGACCTGCTAATCGCGCTCCCGAAGCTTCTGATGCTCGTCATGGACATGGTATGAGCTCTCGGTGTTCATTTTTCTCTGACAACTGATTTTTCCACGAGAACTCATTGATCTGGTTTGCTGGTGCAGGGATCTCTGTTGCATGGTGACGAGGATGGTGGAGCAAGATATCAGCGTCGTGCATGGGCCCAAAAGAGGCTTGCATGCGTCCACACCAACCCGTAGTCATCAGATCTGCTCGTGCAACGCATTCTGGCTCGTTCTGAGCTTCTACAGGAAGTTTCCTGTAGAAGTGCAGAGCTTCCTGTAGACAGGCAGCTCTTCCTGTAGAAATTTTCACTTTCCTGTAGAAAATCGCACCTTCCTGTAGAAAATCTGTGTCTTCCTGTAGAAGACTCAGTTTATAATAGAAGTGCTCATACCTTGAAGAACGTAGGCATTCTTGGAGGAGGTGCTGGTGAGGTGTCCTGGCTGCATGATAAGGACTTCTGGCTTTGAATTGAGAGGCTTCCTCTTCGCCTTAGAACACCTGCAATCTGCATGCAAATTTCACATGATGACTTATTGATTTTTTTTTTCTTTTTGGTTTTTTTTTCTTTTTTTTTTGAAAGATAGCAGGGGCGCCTCAATGAGGTTTTCACCCCTACCACCTGCCTTAAGCGCCTCAGAGAGGTTTTCACTCAAGGATCTTCATCTCTTTTTCTTTTTTTTTCTTTTTCTCTTTTTTTTTGAAAGATAGCAGGGGCGCCTCAATGAGGTTTTCACCCCTACCACCTGCCTTGGGCGCCTCAGAGAGGTTTTCACCCAAGGATCTTTATTATTTATTTTTCTCTTTTTTCTTTTTCTTTTTTTTTTTTTTTTTTAGATGCTTCAGGGTGTGCCCAAAGCAGGGGCAGGACCCTTCTCTATGACCAATACTGCCTTCTCCATTGTTTTGATGAACTCTTGTCTTGAGGGAGGCTTCCTGTAGATCTTCAATCGATGCCCATTGACAAGCATGGGAATGGCTTCCTCATCAATGGTTCGAATGAGGACAGATCCATTGTCATGACACTTTTCCACTGAATATGGTCCTAGCCATCTGGTTCTCAACTTCCCCTTGAAATCTTTGTATCTGGAATCATACAACAAAGCCCAATCTCCCGGCTGAAATTGCTTGTCATGGAGATGTTGGTCATGCCACACCTTCCTCTGAAGTTGAACCACTTATGAGTGAAGGAGGGCCTGCATGCGGTGCTCATCCAGTCCATTCAGCTGCAATAACCTTTCTTGCTGTGCATGGCTGAGATCTAGGTCCAGCTGAGCTGCCATCCTCAAAGTGTTATACTCAAACTCAATGGACAGCAAAGCTTTCTTCCCATAGACCAGCTCATAAGGTGTGAAGCCGGTGGTGGTCTTCCAAGTGGTGTTGTAAGCCCATGTGGCTTCAACCAGGCGATCTGCCCAGTCCTTTCTGCTGCTGCTCACCACTTTAGTCAAGATCCCTTCTAGTGCTCTATTGGTGACCTCCACCTGCCCATTTGCTTGAGGATGATAGGGAGTGGAGGTTCTATGCTTGATCTTGTGATGAGCTAGGAGATCTTCAACCAAGTGGGAGGTGAATTGGCTCCCTTGGTCGGTGACCAGCTCTCTTGGATAGCCAAACTTATAGAAGATGTTCTCTCTCAAGAACTCGGCCACTTTTTCTTCTGTTGCTGCTTTGATGGCTTTGGTCTCTGCCCACTTCGTCAGGTAGTCAGTGCACACAATGATGTAGGATCTTTGCCTCGAAGAGGGATTGATTGGACCCACAAAGTCCATGCCCCACTTCTCAAATGGCTCAAGAGTCACTTGAGGTTGGAGAGGCATCTCATCCCTTTGGGTCAGTTTCCCCATTCTTTGGCATTGGTCACACTGGCTGACATATCTTCTGACATCTTGATGCAGTGTGGGCCAATAGTAGCCTGCCTGCAGGATCTTGAAGGCAGTTCTCTTTGCTGCAAAATGTCCTCCACAAGGCCCATCATGACAGGTGAGGAGGATGTCAAAGACTTCCTCTTCCCTTACACAACGCCTTAAGATCTGATCGGGGCCAAGCTTGAACAGATTGCCCCCAATCCATGTAAATGAGGCACTCTTTCTGATGATTTTGCTCTTCTCTTTTGAAGAGAGGTGCGGAGGGAACTGAGTTGAAACAAGGTAGTTTGCTATATCAGCAAACCATGGAGAGAGTACTGATATAGAAAATAGATGCTCATCAGGCATCTGGTCATCCACCGTCCCATCTTCCCCTGCAGACAAATCCAATCTAGACAAGAAGTCAGCAACAACATTTTCTCTCCCTGGTTTATCAACAATGGTTAGATCAAACTGCTGCAATAAAAGTAACCATCTAATAATACGAGCATTCACATCTGGTTTATTCATCAAATATCTAATAGCAGCATGGTCAGTATGTACAAAAGTCTGGTAACCGGTAATATAATGTCGGAACTTGTTCAGTGCATGGACCACAGCTAAGAATTCCTTCTCGGTTACAGTGTAATTCAGCTCTGCTTTGGACAAGTTTTTGCTAACGAAGTAAATGGCATATGGAAGTTTTTGCTCAACTTGTCCTAAGGCTGCACCTATGGCTTTGTTTGAGGCATCAGTGTGGATGTGGAAAGGTAGGGCCCAGTTTGGACCTCTCAAGATTGGTGCTGACACCAACTTGTCCTTTAACTCATTCAAACTCTTCTGACAATCGTCAGTCCACTTAAACTCCACATCTTTTGCCAACAGACCAAACAATGGTGAGGCTAACTTGCTGAAGTCATTAATGAATCTCCGGTAGTATCCTGCTAATCCCAAGAAACTCCGGACATCCCTTACTTTTTGAGGAGGTGGAACCCTCTTGATGAGAGCAATTTTGTTAGGATCCACCTGCAATCCTTGGGAAGAAATAGTATGGCCTAGCACGGTCCCCTCAGTCATTAGGAATTCACATTTTTCAGGACTAAGGGACAAGTTCATCTCGGTGCACTTGGTTAGGACCTTTCCCAAGTTGGTCAATGCTTTCTGGAAGTTGGCCCCATAAGGAGTAAAGTCATCCATGTATATTTCCACTGCATCATGGACCAACTCCGAGAAGATGCTCAAGACAGCTCTC
This sequence comes from Pinus tabuliformis, assembly GCA_031772625.1. NCBI lineage: Eukaryota > Viridiplantae > Streptophyta > Pinopsida > Pinales > Pinaceae > Pinus > Pinus tabuliformis. The sequence goes on from CM062818.1 coordinate 2,060,618,503, forward strand.
TGAAAAGTAGCAGGAGCATTGCATAGCCCAAAGGGAAGGACTCTGTAGGCAAAGGTACCCAAAGGACAAGTGAAGGTGGTCTTATCTTGGTCTTCCGGGCTGGTTTGGATTTGATTGTACCCGCTAAACCCATCCAGGAAAGAGAAGAACTTCTTTCCTGCCAGTCCATCCAACACTTGATCTATGAAGGGTAGGGGGAAATGGTCTTTCTTGGTAGCTTTGTTCAGCTCACGGTAATCTACACAGATCCTCCACTTCCCATTCTTCTTGGGAACCAACACTAGAGGGGACACCCATTCACTATCTGAGATGGGGTAGATGAATCCGGCATCCAACAGTTTTTGCAACTCTTCCTTGACAATGTCCTTAAGGGCTGGATTCATTCTCCTCTGGGGTTGCCTAACTGGTTTACAATCCTCTTTGATGTATATATGATGGGTACAGAATGAGGGATGGACTCCTTTCATCTCCTTATAGCTCCAAGCAAAGGCATCTAAGTGGCTGGCCAATAGGCTACACAACTCCTTCTCCTGGGAAGGAGATAGGGAGGAGCTGATCTTTAATGCTCTCTCAGGGCCGAACTCCACACTTTTGACTCTGGGAGTGACAGGGCCAGTTGTACAAAGGTCCACTGAGGTGCTAGCTTGGGCATCCTCCACCAACTTCTCTAAAGATAGTGCACTGGAAGGTGGATTCTGGATCAGGGTCTCAATCAAATCATCCTCGGTAGGAGGGTCTCTTCTAGTGGTGTCTAGGGTGCACAGAGGTGCATAGTACACCTCGTCTTCCTCTCCTTCCTCTAACCAGAGTGGTAAATCATGCTCTAAAGAAGGTTGGGCAGGAGGGTATAGGACTAGCTGCTTGGACATGGGACCATTTTTGATGGTCATGTTTCCTCCCCGACAACTTATGTAAGCATCTGCAGTAGCTAACCAAGGCCTTCCCAAGATGAGAGGATATCCAGTAAGCTTGGCCTTTGGTTGCAGAACCAGGAAGTCTGCAGGGTATTCCCAAGAATCAATAGAGACCAAGACATCCTCCACAATCCCTTTGGGAGTCACGGTGGAGCGATTTGCTAATTGCAGTACTGTCGAGGTCTTTCTCAAGGAACCATGAAGATTGAGTTTAAGCATGGTATCCCTGGTCATCACATTGATGGCTGCCCCCAGATCAATCAAGGTGTGGGGGATAATGGTGCCATTGATGTGAACATCTACTACAGGGCTTCCAGGATCTAGGTACTTTGGGCAGATGACTTGTCCTAGCATAAGGTCAGACAACTGTCCTATGACATTGATAGTTGAGGCATCTTTCTTCCGTCTGCCTGGGTGTTTGAAACACTTCTCCTTAACCAGCTTGTTATATATAGGCACATCCTTGATGGCTTGGAGAAGTGGGATTTTTACACACAACTGCTTGAGCTCACCCAAAAGCTCATCTTCTTCTGGGTTAGGTTGTGTGGTGGCTGTTAGTCTCTCAGGAAAGGGTGGAATAGGCTTTGGTTCACTCTCCTGATGGTTTTCCTCATCCTCTGGGGGAGGAGGTTGGCGATCTGGAAGAGTCTTTCCAGATCTAAGATTGATCTCCTGGATCTCCACAACATAGGTAGGGCATGAGGTCTCCCCAGTATATACCTGCTGAGCCTGTCTATTGTTGGGGTTCGGGTTCGGTTGAGTAGGCATCTGAGGTTGCCTTGGAGGAGCAGGAGGTAAAGGCTGAGGTTGAACTGGTGGTGGAGGCAAAATGGCAGGAGGAGTGTTGTATTGGGGCCTCCACCCCGACTGAGGAGCACTCCATTGAGGCTGCGACTGGGTATGTGCGTGATATGGATGAGAAGGAGGTTGAGTAGGATACTGAGGTGGATAAGACCATGGAGGAGGCATGTACCATGAAGGATGAGCAGGGGGACCCCAGGGAGGCATAGGAGTTGACTGGTTGGGGTTGTAATAAGCTTGAGATGCCCCTTGCATCCCCTGCTGATAAGGTCTAGATCCTTGAGGCCTCCGTTGGTTGATGAAGTAGAGAGGTTCAGTGGGGGCTTCGGTTCCTTGGTACATGGCTTTAAACCCAGGTAAGGTTGGACACTGATTTGTTGGGTGGTCCTCCTCACAAACGAAACACACTTCAACCGAATGCAATGGACATTCGTTCTTAGGGTGTCTTCTGGTGCACCTAGGACAGAAGACAGCCAAGGCTCTCTCAGCTTCTTCTTTCTTCTGCTGGATCCTGAATGTGTCCAGCTGCATGGCAATGGTCTGTCTCACCTCACTCTTAAGATCTTCTAATTGGTTTGTAAAATCATGTTTGGAGAAAGGGACACCAGTGGAGAGGAGATTTCCTCTACCTCGTTTTCTAGCTGCCCTGGAATGATTTCGAAACACGGTCCTGATGTCCTCATAAGGCAGTTGGTAAATGTCCCCCCCAGCTAACATGTGAAGGGTGTCTAAGAGATCTTCAGGGACTCCTCGGAGTAGAACCAACTTGAGGGATTCAGGGTCAAGTGTGCACCTGGCCCGTTTATAGCTAAGTTGGAACCTCTCCTCGTAATCCTCTAAAGACTCATCATTCCCCATGGTCATTCGAAAGATCTCTCCCTTAGTTTCCTTGGACCTACAATAATCCCTATACTTGGTATTGAAGGCTTGCTGCATCTGAGCCCAAGTAGCGATGCTATTCCCAGGTAATCCCATGAACCAGCGTAGGGCTGCATCCTCAAGAGTAGAAGGGAAAAGCTTCAGCTTTTGCTCATCTTCAGTATAGTCATAGGTTCTACAAAGGACATCAAACTCAAACAAGAAGGTATCAGGATCCTCAGTGGTCAGTCCATGGAAGTGAGGCAAGGCGGAGGGGCTAATGTTTTTCATTTTCATATCTCCATTGGTCTCTCGGATGGGGAAAGCTCCTTCTATTCTCTTATCTTCTCTCCTATTATTAGCCATGGCTACAGATGGAGTGGTCTCTAACTCTTCTTCTTCTATAGGGTCTTGGTATATCTCCGGATGTTCACCTATAGGTTCCTCTGGGTCACTGTCACCAAAGAAGAGAGAAGGGTGACTCAGTGATGTGGTGGGGGTGTTTGGTAGGAATTTGCCTGATCTATCTCGGTTCCTACGAGGCATGAAATGGAAAGGACTTTTCTTTCTTCTTTTTTTGAGTGCTTTTGCTTTTTCTTTGGTACCTGCAAAACTGAAACAAAGTGATCTACAACTAACTATATTGCTCAAATGAAATTGCAAAATTGGAAAGCGAATCTAGGAAAGCAAGAAAAATTACTCTAGGAAAGCAAGAAATATTAATCTAGGAAAGCAGGAAATGCTAATCTAGAAAAGCAGGAAATGCTAATCTAGGAAAGCAGGAAATGCTAAGCTACTTTTGCAAAATGGAAATGAAATAAACTACTGAGCAGAAGTAAGAGTATGGAGGTAGAAGAAAAGCAACAATTACTAATACTCTGACGCTTCCTCGGCAATGGCGCCAAAAAGATGGTGAGCTCCAGTATTGTAGCAATAATGCTACAACTCCTGGGGCTTCCTGTCTCTCATTTTATCAACTCGGTAGTTCGTACAAACTTGGAAGCGACGGTGCTATATGCACAAGTACTAGCTCTTGTCGCAGCTGTCACTTGGTCAGCTGGCACAAGTCCGCTAGGGCTCAAGCCAACTTCTATAGGCTCTCAGAAGAAGCTTGCTAATTGATGGACGAAAGCTAATCTCGAAGGAAAGCTACTCTACTTGACAAAAATGAACTGAAAGCAAATCAAAGCATGTAAACCTAGGAAACCCTAATTTAACTAGTCTGACCTCTACAATGCAAGGAATGTAAATGCAACTTCTACCAATGCTGTCACTACCTCTAATAACTGAAAATGCATGGATCTAAACTACTTGCATCATGAAAATTATGTTTTTGTATCTTTCTTTTAAGTGTGTGGAGTGATGGTGATCTTGTGCTAACTAGGGTTTGGTTGTGCAGATGGGATGGAGAAGGAAGGAAAGCGTGGGATAGGTTGGGGAGGCTAGGAGAGGTCCCTAGGGATCCTTAGCACCCATCCACAGAGGTTCCTCGCATTCAGATGCTCAGCAACCGAGAGAGTGGCCTCCTACAGGATGGCTGTGGAGAATCCTACAGGATACTCTGTTTTCTACAGGATGTCTACAAATGGCTACAGGATGACCTACCGTGAGTGTTTGGAGTGATGGAGGGATGATGAAATGGTAGAGGGAGATGTGTAAGGTAGGAATGAGGCTGGTGATGGCTTTAGAAGTGGAAGAATAGGATGGGAAGTGAGTGTAGGGAGTAGGTTGAAAGGTAAAGGGCTATGTCAACGAAAGGCTAGAGAATGGAAGTACGTGAGGAGTGAAAGACTTTGTGAGATAACAGAGCGGAGCAGGGGTCAAAGAGATGTCTGCATGCATGATCAAGATGGAGGGCAAAGTGATGGAACGAGAGAGAGCAGTGTAAGTGAAACAAATGCTTATGACTGTCACTCAACCAAAAATGCATCAACCTAAACTACCTATGCTTGTAAATTCAATGAGCAGCAATCTAAACGTGAAGGAGAATGTGCATGAAGCTGTGGTAAGGGAGTGTGGTGCAGGTGTGAATCATGTGGAAGCATCTAACATAACGTGACTGTGTTTGCAGCAACCATGGAATAAAGAAATGCGTATTTTTGGTGGTTAATCATGGACTTCACTCCAATCCCAGATGAGACGGCAGTGAGCCTTAACAACCTTTTTGTTGGAGCTCCAATCGATTATATCTATCCTCTGCTACACTAAGCAAGTGGAAACAAATTCACCATAAGCAATCTCCTATCTAACTCATGAAAAAGACCAACTCAACAATCTGTAATTCGAATTGCATGTGTAAATGAAAAGCTCAAAGTGCTGAAATGAAATGGAAACAACACTACAACAGAGGGGATCTATGGCTCTCAGGTTGGGCCCTAACCTGAGAGCTATAGTCTCCTTAAGAAAAACTCAGAACTAGATCAGAATCTGCCTTCTTTATTCATAATCTGATATCATGCCAAATTGGCTTACAAAAAGGAACGAAAACTGAGCTGTGCTCCAAAATTACAATAGCAATACGAGAGTTTCAACAACCTATCTAAGGCTAAGGCCTCCATACTTATACAAAAACGATGATCCAACAAGTGTCCTTCATTTTAGGAGCTCGGCTGTCCAACTAGAGTTTAACTGCTGATCCTGTAGGATGGTCATAATTGCTGTTCCTGTAGAGCAGTTTATAACTGCTGTTCCTGTAGAACAGCTGGCTGCTTTCTAAGCTCGGAGGGGAGATGGATTAGAGCTCGGAGTTCTTGATGGGAATCACGAGGGATGTCCCTAGAACCGTGGACATCCTCTCCCAAAACCCACAGTGCCACCTCGTTGTCTCCTTATCTCCTTTTTCGTTGTTTTTTGCTCCCTTTTAATGCCAAAACCTGGAATCATAATGCATTAGTCACGTAGAGAGAGTGCCTACCCTTCTTCCTACAAACAACATGAATAAACTAAGAAATGCATGCATAAGCAATAAAAGTGAATGGTTTGAGCAAGTAGAATAGGCCAAAATGAGCCCGAATTGTACCGAAATTGGGGCTCATCATCACCCCCCAGCTGAACCATTTGCTCATCCTTGAGCAACTTAGTCAAGATCCTCATCCTTCATGGCTTGCACTGCTCCCCTCACATCCCAAGCTTCTGTGGTGATGTCTTCTTGGTCGATATGAAACCCTGCTGTGTTTTCTACTTTTTCCCATTGTGCCTGGTCATCCTTTTCTGTACTTCCTTCGACCAATCCTAGCAGCAATGGAGGGCTGAGTTTAAGGCCAATCCAGCTGGCCTGAAGTCTTTGCATGGATCTCTTGTAAAGGTCCACTCTTGCCAATGCTTCCCTCATTCTGGTCGGGGTATGGTACTCCCGGATCTTCAAACTATGTGCCAAGGCATGCCACCTACGTGCACAAGCCTAGGCAGCAGTTTCCCCCAATAATCTGTTCATGTCCTCAAAGAGGGCTATTGCTTGGGCTTGCTGGTCCATAAATTTCAAGGAAGCTGTGGGATCATTGGATAACTGCTGGCGGGCTGAGATGAGGGCAACCGGATCCTCTGGTTCTGCCCGAATGTACAGTGGCTCCCTCACTTCTCGGCTCATGACCGATTTTTCTTCAGTGGCCCTCTGATCCTCATGATTCAGCCATGAAGCAAACGCCATCAACTGTAGATCGCCCAAGGCGATATTGGGATCCCAAGAGACTTCATTGGGCAAAACCAGATTGTGGATGTAGAATTCTGCTAGCTTGGCTTTGTCCTCTGCTGAGCTAGTACTGCATATTTCAGCGAATTGCTGTGGGTTATGGATCTGCTCACTACCTCTTTGTGCTAGTGTGTTTATCTGGAACTGTAGCCACTGATCCTTCAAGTACAACCCATAAGACTTTGCAGGATGTCTGCACTGCAGGGCCTCCATGGCCCAACTGGCCATGCAAGCCAATTGTGTTTCCTTTTGTTGCAGCTGTTCCTTTAAGGCCTGCACTTCAATTCTTATTTGCTATTCTTCTTCCTGTAGAAGTGTCTTTGGCTCTTCAAGATTGGTGGTCAGCTCCTTCTTGCCTTCTTGTTCATTTGTGATGCCCTTGGAGGATGTTTCTGCCCCTGCCTTGAGTTCTTGTAGCTGCAACCTTAACTTCTGGTTTTCTTCCTGTAGAAGTGCCTGCTGGCAACTAGCCACATGTTTGGCCATGGTGAACTCGCTCCTGACTTCCCTGAGCTGATCTTGTAGAGGGCCTATGTCCCCCACCCCCTTTGATTTGGCAATTTGCATCCATGTATGGGAGCGAACTCTTTCTTTCTCTAATTCAAAGAATAGGGGTACAGTAAATTTTTGTGGGATGATCTTGCCCGCCTCCAAGAAGGTATAATATGAATTCAGATTGGGCGAAGGGCTAGGTTCGGGTATATGTTCTCTTGCTATTTCTTCAGGTAGTTCTGCCTCATCCGCCCCTGGTGATGAGGGTCCTCCTTCTTCTCTTTGTTCGGTTTCCTGTAGTCGAGCCAAGGTATCCTGTAGGACGTTTTCAGCTTCCTGTAGCCTGGTTTTCTCGTCCAACAGGTCCACTCGGTCTTGCCATGTGCTCTTCTTCGGACTTCCCTTTTCGTAGGTAACTGTGACCTTTGAGGGGGATTTTTCTTTGGGAGAATCAGGGGTGTCCTTAATGACAATTGGGCTGCTGGACTGCTTCTGTGGCTTCCCTGTTTTTATCCGAACACTTCTCCGTGCTTTGAAGTAGAGAGGGGGGTCCCTCTTCCTCTTTCCTTTTGGCTTAGGTGGCGTACTGAGGCCAGCTAATACAGCCGCTGCCTCTCGGGCTAAAACATCCACCTTCTGCTCCTCAGATTTTGGTTTTGCATGGCTTCCTGTAGAAGCTGTTATCGGGCTTCCTGTAGAAGCCTTGGTCTTTGCTTTTGGGCTTCCTGTAGAAGCCTTGGTCTTCTTTCCTGTCGTGGCAGGCGTCTTTACATCTACTTGCTTTGCTGTAGGGGTTTGATCCTTTTGTTTGCTTGTGGGTGCTGAAGGGGTAATTGGGCTGACATGGCCTGCCCCAACTTTGTCTCTTCTGCTTTTTGACCGTATTTCTCTTGCTGACGGGATGGGGGAGTCAGCTTTTTCTTCAGCCTCCTTTTCTTCAGCCACCGCTTCCTTGTCTTCACTGCTGGAGGAGCCACTATCTTCGATCAACATTTTAATGTCCCCATCTCGTGTTAGATTCCTAAATGACTCCCAGGAGAGGGGAACTTTATATGAGTGCAGTGCATCCTCCACAAGCAATTTTATTAACCCATGATGGGCTATCTGATCAGGGATGCCCTGTCTTAGCTTTGTAGCACACTCCATTAGGGACTGCAGGAGATAATAAGGGATGCTTAGTTTTTGCTCTATAGGAAGGTCAATTCCGTGCCTTAACTCAGTGAGGAGCTGGAAGTGATATGCATACACGATACTGAACCGGCCTTCACAAGTAATATATTTCATAATTTGCAGACTGACTTCGTTCCATGGTGGTGACAGGCTGGTCCTCCTCACCCCGTTTTTATCCTCAGAGAATTCTTCCTCAGGTGTGAAAAACTCCTTCTTTGCTTGCTGGCTCCACTTCCGCTCTTCTTTATCCCACGGCAGACCCATGGGCAGTTCTGTGATTCGACTTATATGCTCTGGGGTGAGTTGGAGGCTGAGGCCTCTGAAGCTTACCGTGGCCAGTGTCAGGGATTTAGGCTTCAAGGCCTGCAAGAATTCCTCGGCTACTTCATCATCGTAGCCTTGTAGCTTATCACAAAAAGGCATCCATTGTGCCCTGGTAAAGAGATCTACCACTGCTAGATTTCTCCTTAATTTGGCGGAATCTGTGGGATCTCGCCTGATAAATCCACCCGGCATGATGCACAATTTTCTTACCCGGAGGTGGTGATGGTGGAAGAGAGTTTGGTTTCTGAGATAGAGTGCAGAACAATGCGTATAACCCACAAAAAATTTTACAACACAGTCTAACCACGCAAAAATCCTGTAGAATTGCAGTATGGGCACACAGACAGCAATTGATCTACTTTCTCCTTTACCCTGACAGTAACTGACAATCCTACCACCTTAAATGAGCAATTGCATGAGAGGTCCAGTGTTACCTCGTTACTCGGCCACCTTTTTTCGTGAACACCCGCGTTCCTATAGAAGACTGCGTCCTGTAGGACTGCGTTCCTGTAGGAACTGTTCCTGTAGGAGCAGCGTGCGAACTTCGGGGAGGACTGCAATTGGACTGCGGTTGAGGTGCACTTCGCTGGTGTTCAGTCGGCCGAAAGCTTGGCGTATCAACATGTAGAGGTATTCAGAAGAGTTACTCACGTTCTGAAGTGGAGGTGGATGGATATACGCGCACAATCTAGCCGATTAGATTTTGAATCGGCGCAGCTCGTGGCGCGGAGGGTGAGCTGTCCCCGCCGGACCGTTGGGTGACGTCGCCCATCATTCGCCTGCACATTCCCTTGCTGCCGCATTCATTCCCACAGATCTGCCGCCGCCCTTTTCGGTTAAACTCGTTTTTTGGTTGACGGGACTGATCTTCACGTGCGTGCTGCGTGTGTCCTTTGTCGTGGCTGCCACCTCATCATCTTACTACCCCTTCACTAGCCAACGTGGCCAGTCAACTGGCCTTACGGCCGCTCAACCATTCATTTCTACGCCATGCAAACAAATCAAAGCAATACTCATGCGATTTGATGGAAGGAAGGATTAGAACACTTACCTGCGCGCGTCTGCATATGATTTTCAGGTTTTTGGACGACGGATCTACCTGCTGCATGTGGCTTACACAGTCCCGGAGGCTCGTGGTTACAGGATGCTGGCGCTGTGGTGGACGTTCTGGTTGCATGCGCCCGCGTTTTGCTTGCAGATGGCTGGGCGATGAATGGCATCCACTCCTGCAGGTTTGACTGCTACAGGATTCCCGCGGGAGCCTTGCAACAGTCTCACCTCCTTGGGTGCATGCTACTTGATAATGGAGATGACCTGCTAATCGCGCTCCTGAAGCTTCTGATGCTCGTCATGGACATGGTATGAGCTCTCGGTGTTCATTTTTCTCTGACAACTGATTTTTCCACGAGAACTCATTGATCTGGTTTGCTGGTGCAGGGATCTCTGTTGCATGGTGACGAGGATGGTGGAGCAAGATATCAGCGTCGTGCATGGGCCCAAAAGAGGCTTGCATGCGTCCACACCAACCTGTAGTCATCAGATCTGCTCGTGCAACGCATTCTGGCTCGTTATGAGCTTCTACAGGAAGTTTCCTGTAGAAGTGCAGAGCTTCCTGTAGACAGGCATCTATTCCTGTAGAAATTTTCACTTTCCTGTAGAAAATCGCACCTTCCTGTAGAAAATCTGTGTCTTCCTGTAGAAGACTCAGTTTATAATAGAAGTGCTCATACCTTGAAGAACGTAGGCATTCTTGGAGGAGGTGCTGGTGAGGTGTCCTGGCTGCATGATAAGGACTTTTGGCTTTGAATTGAGAGGCTTCCTCTTCGCCTTAGAACACCTGCAATCTGCATGCAAATTTCACATGATGACTTATTGATTTTTTTTTTTCTTTTTTTTTGAAAGATAGCAGGGGCGCCTCAATGAGGTTTTCACCCCTACCACCTGCCTTAAGCGCCTCAGAGAGGTTTTCACTCAAGGATCTTCATCTCTTTTTCTTTTTTTTCTTGTTCTCTTTTTCTCTTTTTTTTTGAAAGATAGCAGGGGCGCCTCAATGAGGTTTTCACCCCTACCACCTGCCTTGGGTGCCTCAGAGAGGTTTTCACCCAAGGATCTTTATTATTTATTTTTCTCTTTTTTTTTTCTTTTTTTTTAGATGCTTGAGGGTGTGCCCAAAGCAGGGGCAGGACCCTTCTCTATGACCAATACTGCCTTCTCGATTGTTTTGATGAACTCTTGTCTTGAGGGAGGCTTCCTGTAGATCTTCAATCGATGCCCATTGACAAGCATGGGAATGGCTTCCTCATCAATGGTTCGAATGAGGACAGATCCATTGTCATGACACTTTTCCACTGAATATGGTCCTAGCCATCTGGTTCTCAACTTCCCCTTGAAATCTTTGTATCTGGAATCATACAACAAAGCCCAATCTCCCGGCTGAAATTGCTTGTCATGGAGATGTTGGTCATGCCACACCTTCCTCTGAAGTTGAACCACTTCTGAGTGAAGGAGGGCCTGCATGCGGTGCTCATCCAGTCCATTCAGCTGCAATAACCTTTCTTGCTGTGCATGGCTGAGATCTAGGTCCAGCTAAGCTGCCATCCTCAAAGTGTTATACTCAAACTCAATGGACAACAAAGCTTTCTTCCCATAGACCAGCTCATAAGGTGTGAAGCCGGTGGTGGTCTTCCAAGTGGTGTTGTAAGCCCATGTGGCTTCAACCAGGCGATCTGCCCAGTCCTTTCTGCTGCTGCTCACCACTTTAGTCAAGATCCCTTATAGTGCTCTATTGGTGACCTCCACCTGCCCATTTGCTTGAGGATGATAGGGAGTGGAGGTTCTATGCTTGATCTTGTGATGAGCTAGGAGATCTTCAACCAAGTGGGAGGTGAATTGGCTCCCTTGATCGGTGACCAGCTCTCTTGGATAGCCAAACTTATAGAAGATGTTCTCTCTCAAGAACTCGGCCACTTTTTCTTCTGTTGCTGCTTTGATGGCTTTGGTCTCTGCCCACTTCGTCAGGTAGTCAGTGCACACAATGATGTAGGATCTTTGCCTCGAAGAGGGATTGATTGGACCCACAAAGTCCATGCCCCACTTCTCAAATGGCTCAAGAGTCACTTGAGGTTGGAGAGGCATCTCATCCCTTTGGGTCGGTTTCCCCATTCTTTGGCATTGGTCACACTGGCTGACATATCTTCTGACATCTTGATGCAGTGTGGGCCAATAGTAGCCTGCCTGCAGGATCTTGAAGGCAGTTCTCTTTGCTGCAAAATGTCCTCCACAAGGCCCATCATGACAGGTGAGGAGGATGTCAAAGACTTCCTCTTCCCTTACACAACGCCTTAAGATCTGATCGGGGCCAAGCTTGAACAGATTGCCCCCAATCCATGTAAATGAGGCACTCTTTCTGATGATTTTGCTCTTCTCTTTTGAAGAGAGGTGCGGAGGGAACTGAGCTGAAACAAGGTAGTTTGCTATATCAGTAAACCATGGAGAGAGTACTGATATAGCAAACAGATGCTCATCAGGCATCTGGTCATCCACCGTCCCATCTTCCCCTGCAGACAAATCCAATCTAGACAAGAAGTCAGCAACAACATTTTCTCTCCCTGGTTTATCAACAATGGTTAGATCAAACTGCTGCAATAAAAGTAACCATCTAATAATACGAGCATTCACATCTGGTTTATTCATCAAATATCTAATAGCAGCATGGTCAGTATGTACAAAAGTCTGGTAACCGTAATATAATGTCGGAACTTGTTCAGTGCATGGACCACAGCTAAGAATTCCTTCTCGGTTACAGTGTAATTCAGCTCTGCTTTGGACAAGTTTTTGCTAACGAAGTAAATGGCATATGGAAGTTTTTGCTCAACTTGTCCTAAGGCTGCACCTATGGCTTTGTTTGAGGCATCAGTGTGGATGTGGAAAGGTAGGGCCCAGTTTGGACCTCTCAAGATTGGTGCTGACACCAACTTGTCCTTTAACTCATTCAAACTCTTCTGACAATCGTCAGTCCACTTAAACTCCACATCTTTTGCCAACAGACCAAACAATGGTGAGGCTAACTTGCTGAAGTCCTTAATGAATCTCCGGTAGTATCCTGCTAATCCCAAGAAACTCCGGACATCCCTTACTTTTTGAGGAGGTGGAACCCTCTTGATGAGAGCAATTTTGTTAGGATCCACCTGCAATCCTTGGGAAGAAATAGTATGGCCTAGCACGGTCCCCTCAGTCATTAGGAATTCACATTTTTCAGGACTAAGGGACAAGTTCATCTCGGTGCACTTGGTTAGGACCTTTCCCAAGTTGGTCAATGCTTCCTGGAAGTTGGCCCCATAAGGAGTAAAGTCATCCATGTATATTTCCACTGCATCATGGACCAACTCCGAGAAGATGCTCAAGACAGCTCTCTGAAAAGTAGCAGGAGCATTGCATAGCCCAAAGGGAAGGACTCTGTAGGCAAAGGTACCCCAAGGACAAGTGAAGGTGGTCTTATCTTGGTCTTCCGGGCTGATTTGGATTTGATTGTACCCGCTAAACCCATCCAGGAAAGAGAAGAACTTCTTTCCTGCCAGTCCATCCAACACTTGATCTATGAAGGGTAGGGGGAAATGGTCTTTCTTGGTAGCTTTGTTCAGCTCACGGTAATCTACACAGATCCTCCACTTCCCATTCTTCTTGGGAACCAACACTAGAGGGGACACCCATTCACTATCTGAGATGGGGTAGATGAATCCGGCATCCAACAGTTTTTGCAACTCTTCCTTGACAATGTCCTTAAGGGCTGGATTCATTCTCCTCTGGGGTTGCCTAACTGGTTTACAATCCTCTTTGATGTATATATGATGGGTACAGACCGAGGGATGGACTCCTTTCATCTCCTTATAGCTCCAAGCAAAGGCATCTAAGTGGCTGGCCAATAGGCTACACAACTCCTTCTCCTGGGAAGGAGATAGGGAGGAGCTGATCTTTAATGCTCTCTCAGGGCCGAACTCCACACTTTTGACTCTGGGAGTGACAGGGCCGGTTGTACAAAGGTCCACTGAGGTGCTAGCTTGGGCATCCTCCACCAACTTCTCTAAAGATAGTGCACTGGAAGGTGGATTCTGGATCAGGGTCTCAATCAAATCATCCTCGGTAGGAGGGTCTCTTCTAGTGGTGTCTAGGGTGCACAAAGGTGCAGAGTACACCTCGTCTTCCTCTCCTTCCTCCAACCAGAGTGGTAAATCATGCTCTAAAGAAGGTTGGGCAGGAGGGTATAGGACTAGCTGCTTGGACATGGGACCATTTTTGATGGTCATGTTTCCTGCCCGACAACTTATGTAAGCATCTGCAGTAGCTAACCAAGGCCTTCCCAAGATGAGAGGATATCCAGTAAGCTTGGCCTTTGGTTGCAGAACCAGGAAGTCTGCAGGGTATTCCCAAGAATCAATAGAGACCAAGACATCCTCCACAATCCCTTCGGGAGTCACGGTGGAGCGATCTGCTAATTGCAGTACTGTCGAGGTCTTCCTCAAGGAACCCTGAAGATTGAGTTTAAGCATGGTATCCCTGGTCATCACATTGATGGCTGCCCCCAGATCAATCAAGGTGTGGGGGATAATGGTGCCATTGATGTGAACATCTACTACAGGGCTTCCAGGATCTAGGTACTTTGGGCAGATGACTTGTCCTAGCATAAGGTCAGACAGCTGTCCTATGACATTGATAGTTGAGGCATCTTTCTTCCGTCTGCCTGGGTGTTTGAAACACTTCTCCTTAACCAGCTTGTTATATATAGGCACATCCTTGATGGCTTGGAGAAGTGGGATTTTTACACACAACTGCTTGAGCTCACCCAAAAGCTCATCTTCTTCTGGGTTAGGTTGTGTGGTGGCTGTTAGTCTCTCAGGAAAGGGTGGAATAGGCTTTGGTTCACTCTCCTGATGGTTTTCCTCATCCTCTGGGGGAGGAGCTTGGCGATCTGGAAGAGTCTTTCCAGATCTAAGATTGATCTCCTGGATCTCCACAGCATAGGTAGGGCATGAGGTCTCCCCAGTATATACCTGCTGAGCCTGTCTATTGTTGGGGTTCGGGTTCGGTTGAGCAGGCATCTGAGGTTGCCTTGGAGGAGCAGGAGGTAAAGGCTGAGGTTGAACTGGTGGTGGAGGCAAAATGGCAGGAGGAGTGTTGTATTGGGGCCTCCACCCCAACTGAGGAGCACTCCATTGAGGCTGCGACTGGGTATGTGAGTGATATGGATGAGAAGGAGGTTGAGTAGGATACTGAGGTGGATAAGACCATGGAGGAGGCATGGACCATGAAGGATGAGCAGGGGGACCCCAGAGAGGCATAAGAGTTGACTGGTTGGGGTTGTAATAAGCTTGAGATGCCCCTTGCATCCCCTGCTGATAAGGTCTAGATCCTTGAGGCCTCCGTTGGTTGATGAAGTAGAGAGGTTCAGTGGGGGCTTCGGTTCCTTGGTACATGGCTTTAAACCCAGGTAAGGTTGGACACTGATTTGTTGGGTGGTCCTCCTCACAAACGAAACACACTTCAACCGAATGCAATGGACATTCGTTCTTAGGGTGTCTTCTGGTGCACCTAGGACAGAAGACAGCCAAGGCTCTCTCAGCTTCTTCTTTCTTCTGCTGGATCCTGAATGTGTCCAGCTGCATGGCAATGGTCTGTCTCACCTCACTCTTAAGATCTTCTAATTGGTTTGTAAAATCATGTTTGGAGAAAGGGACACCAGTGGAGAGGAGATTTCCTCTACCTCGTTTTCTAGCTGCCCTGGAATGATTTCGAAACACAGTCCTGATGTCCTCATAAGGCAGTTGGTAAATGTCCCCCCCAGCTAACATGTGAAGGGTGTCTAAGAGATCTTCAGGGACTCCTCGGAGTAGAACCAACTTGAGGGATTCAGGGTCAAGTGTGCACCTGGCCCGTTTATAGCTAAGTTGGAACCTCTCCTCGTAATCCTCTAAAGACTCATCATTCCCCATGGTCATTCGAAAGATCTCTCCCTTAGTTTCCTTGGACCTACAATAATCCCTATACTTGGTATTGAAGGCTTGCTGCATCTGAGCCCAAGTAGCGATGCTATTCCCAGGTAATCCCATGAACCAGCGTAGGGCTGCATCCTTAAGAGTAGAAGGGAAAAGCTTCAGCTTTTGCTCATCTTCAGTATAGTCATAGGTTCTACAAAGGACAGCAAACTCAAACAAGAAGGTATCAGGATCCTCAGTGGTCAGTCCATGGAAGTGAGGCAAGGCGGAGGGGCTAATGTTTTTCATTTTCATATCTCCATTGGTCTCTCGGATGGGGAAAGCTCCTTCTATTCTCTCATCTTCTCTCCTATTATCAGCCATGGCTACAGATGGAGTGGTCTCTAACTCTTCTTCTTCTATAGGGTCTTGGTATATCTCCGGATGTTCACCTATAGGTTCCTCTGGGTCACTGTCACCAAAGAAGAGAGAAGGGTGACTCAGTGATGTGGTGGGGGTGTTTGGTAGGAATTTGCCTGATCTATCTCGGTTCCTACGAGGCATGAAATGGAAAGGAATTTTCTTTCTTTCTTTTTTGAGTGCTTTTGCTTTTTCTTTGGTACCTGCAAAACTGAAACAAAGTGATCTACAACTAACTATATTGCTCAAATGAAATTGCAAAATTGGAAAGCTAATCTAGGAAAGCAAGAAAAATTACTCTAGGAAAGCAAGAAATATTAATCTAGGAAAGCAGGAAATGCTAATCTAGGAAAGCAGGAAATGCTAATCTAGGAAAGCAGGAAATGCTAAGCTACTTTTGCAAAATGGAAATGAAATAAACTACTGAGCAGAAGTAAGAGTATGGAGGTAGAAGAAAAGCAACAATTACTAATACTCTGACGCTTCCCTGGCAACGGCGCCAAAAAGATGGTGAGCTCCAGTATTGTAGCAATAATGCTACAACTCCTGGGGCTTCCTGTCTCTCATTTTATCAACCCGGTAGTTCGTACAAACTTGGAAGCGACGATGCTATATGCACAAGTACTAGCTCTTGTCGCAGCTGTCACTTGGTCAGTTGGCACAAGTCCGCTAGGGCTCAAGCCAACTTCTATGGGCTCTCAGAAGAAGCTTGCTAATTGATGGACGAAAGCTAATCTCGAAGGAAAGCTACTCTACTTGACAAAAATGAACTGAAAGCAAATCAAAGCATGTAAACCTAGGAAACCCTAATTTAACTAGTCTGACCTCTACAATGCAAGGAATGTAAATGCAACTTCTACCAATTCTGTCACTACCTCTAATAACTGAAAATGGATGGATCTAAACTACTTGCATCATGAAAGTTATGTTTTTGTATCTTTCTTTTAAGTGTGTGGAGTGATGGTGATCTTGTGCTAACTAGGGTTTGGTTGTGCAGATGGGATGGAGAAGGAAGGAAAGCGTGGGATAGGTTGGGGAGGCTAGGAGAGGTCCCTAGGGATCCTTAGCACCCATCCACAGAGGTTCCTCGCATTCAGATGCTCAGCAACCGAGAGAGTGGCCTCCTACAGGATGGCTGTGGAGAATCCTACAGGATACTCTGTTTTCTACAGGATGTCTACAAATGGCTACAGGATGACCTACCGTGAGTGTTTGGAGTGATGGAGGGATGATGAAATGGTAGAGGGAGATGTGTAAGGTAGGAATGAGGCTGGTGATGGCTTTAGAAGTGGAAGAGTAGGATGGGAAGTGAGTGTAGGGAGTAGGTTGAAAGGTAAAGGGCTATGTCAACGAAAAGCTAGAGAATGGAAGTACGTGAGGAGTGAAAGACTTTGTGAGATAACAGAGCGGAGCAGGGGTCAAAGAGATGTCTGCATGCGTGATCAAGATGGAGGGCAAAGTGATGGAACGAGAGAGAGCAGTGTAAGTGAAACAAATGCTTATGACTGTCACTCAACCAAAAATGCATCAACCTAAACTACCTATGCTTGTAAATTCAATGAGCAACAATCTAAACGTGAAGGAGAATGTGCATGAAGCTGTGGTAAGGGAGTGTGGTGCAGGTGTGAATCATGTGGAAGCATCTAACATAACGTGACTGTGTTTGCAGCAACCATGGAATAAAGTAAATGCGTATTTTTGGTGGTTAATCATGGACTTCACTCTAATCCCAGATGAGACGGCAGTGAGCCTTAACAACCTTTTTGTTGGAGCTCCAATCGATTATATCTATCCTCTGCTACACTAAGCAAGTGGAAACAAATTCACCATAAGCAATCTCCTATCTAACTCATGAAAAAGACCAACTCAACAATCTGTAATTCGAATTGCATGTGTAAATGAAAAGCTCAAAGTGCTGAAATGAAATGGAAACAACACTACAGCAGAGGGGATCTATGGCTCTCAGGTTGGGCCCTAACCTGAGAGCTATAGTCTCCTTAAGAAAAACTCAGAACTAGATCAGAATCTGCCTTCTTTATTCATAATATGATATCATGCCAAATTGGCTTACAAAAAGGAACGAAAACTGAGCTGTGCTCCAAAATTACAATAGCAACACGAGAGTTTCAACAACCTATCTAAGGCTAAGGCCTCCATACTTATACAAAAACGATGATCCAACAAGTGTCCTTCATTTTAGGAGCTCGGCTGTCCAACTAGAGTTTAACTGCTGATCCTGTAGGATGGTCATAATTGCTGTTCCTGTAGAGCAATTTATAACTGTTGTTCCTGTAGAACAGCTGGC
Organism: Pinus tabuliformis; assembly: GCA_031772625.1. Taxonomy (NCBI): domain Eukaryota; kingdom Viridiplantae; phylum Streptophyta; class Pinopsida; order Pinales; family Pinaceae; genus Pinus; species Pinus tabuliformis. Next base: position 2,060,636,443 of record CM062818.1, read on the forward strand.
TGCTTTCTAAGCTCGGAGGGGAGATGGATTAGAGCTCGGAGTTATTGATGGGAATCACGAGGGATGTCCCTAGAACCGTGGACATCCTCTCCCAAAACCCGCAGTGCCACCTCGTTGTCTCCTTATCTCCTTTTTCGTTGTCTTTTGCTCCCTTTTAATGCCAAAACCTGGAATCATAATGCATTAGTCACGTAGAGAGAGTGCCTACCCTTCTTCCTACAAACAACATGAATAAACTAAGAAATGCATGCATAAGCAATAAAAATGAATGGTTTGAGCAAGTAGAATAGGCCAAAATGAGCCCGAATTGTACCAAAATTGGGGCTCATCAATGCATTCATCATCTCTATGGTCGGAATAGTTCTCACTGGCAAGGAGAACTATTCTGAATGGTCTCGGATGGTAAAACACACCCTCATCTACAATGAGTTGTGGAAAGGAGTGTGTGTCAGAGAAGAAGACAAAGACCCTGTGCAGCCTACATCAGATAAAGAACTTGTCATTTGGGAAAACAAGAACAGCAAAGCCTATGCATTGATCGTAGCATCTGTAAATGAAGAAGTAAGTCGTCATATTTCATCCTATTCCACTGCCTTTGAAGCTTTACAAAAGCTGAAAGAACTCTATGATTCACATTCTGCACTTGAAGTTGTTCAGCTCATGATTAAACTCTTCACTCTTGAACTGAAAAATAATGATCCTCTTACTCTTGCATTTGAAATAAAGTCTATAATGCATGATATTAAATCCACTAAGGTTGAGCTGGATATCTCTCTTATTGCCTTTCTCAAAGCACTCTATCCTACCTACTCCAATTATCTTGAGTCATTACAAGCAAATGGAAATCTTAAAGATATAACCTTTGACTCTCTTGTGAAAAAGTTTGCTGAAAGAGAGAAAGCCTTTGGAAAGAAGACAGTCCCTGAATCTTCTGAAGAGACTATTTGCCTTGCTCATAAAGAAAAGCATCCTGCTCAAGATTCTACAAGAGGAAGAGGTGGACGAAGAGGAAGAGGAAGATACTTCAGAGGCAGGGGGGCAGACATTCTCAAGGAGAAAAGGCAGATCTGCATATCATTCGCTGCAAACGAAATGGATCACATGATGCTTCTACATGCAAGCTACCATGGGACAAAATTGAGCAGAGAAGAAACCAGCAGAAAGGTAAAACTGATGACACAGACAAAGGTAAAGCACCTGAATCCGCTCACTATATTGAGGCACAATGTAACATTGGAGTAAATGAAGATTTGTTTAATGCTTCACTTGCTTCTTCGAAAAATGATTGGTTGCTTGATTCAGGAGCAACCTGTCATATGACTCATAGGAAAGATTTTTTTGAAGATTTCACTGACAATGTTGATGGAGCGGTATACTTTGCAGATCAGTCAAAAATCAAGCCATCAGGGCTTGGCACAATCAGGCTTAAACTGCGTGGTCTTCCAGACTTTCTTCTGGATCATGTTCTATATCTCCCACAACTCAAGAGAAACTTGCTGTCCTTGGTCCACATCCGCTAGCAAGGTCACTCCATTCATATGTTTGATGGAAAGCTTGAGGTAAGAAAGGCATATGACCACTCACTTGTCATGAGGGGAATAGAAGAAGAAAGACTTCTTAAACTGCAAGGAACCTCTGCTCATGCACAACATTTCTCATATATTTCTCATCATGAAGAAGGTACACTTCCGTCAAGTTTATTATGGCATGCTAGATTTGGACATTTAAACTATGATAGTCTCCGCTTGTTGAAGAAAAATGGTGTTGCTGGTTTGCCTACAATTCCTAGAAAACATAAGCAATGTGATGCTTGCATTCTAGGAAAGCATAGCAAACAGCCTTTTCATGATTCACATTCAAGAGCACATAGGAAGCTTGAACTCATTCATTCAGAGTTATGTGGTCCAATGCCTGTTCCTTCTGCAAATGGAAATAAATATATCATGACATTTATTGATGATTACACCAAAATGTGTTGGGTTTATTTATTGAAGAACAAATCTGATGCTTTTCAAACATTCAAGAATTTTCGTAAGTGGATTGAAAATGATGCACAATCTCATATTGGGTCTATTCGCACTGATAATGGAAAAGAATATACATCAAATGAATTTGAAAACTATCTTCGCCAACATGGGATCAAACATCAAACAACTGTACCTTATAATCCCCAACAGAATGGTGTAGCAGAAAGAATGAATAGAACAATCTTGAATATGGTACGATCCATGCTTTTCTTCAAAAATGTAAAGATAATGTTTTGGGCTGATGCTGTTCTATGTGCTGCATATATAAAGAATAGATGTCCATCTAGTGCTATAAGAAACAAGACTCCTTATGAATTGTGGTATGGACATGTTCCTTCGGTAAAACATCTCAAGATTTTTGGTTCCACCTGTTATGCTTTAATACCAAAGGTACATAGAAACAAACTTGGTGCTAAAAGTTGTAAGTGTATCTTCCTGGGGTATTCAAACACCTCTAAAGCATACCGTCTCTATGATGAAGTAAATAAAAAGTTTGTTGTATCTAGAGATGTCATTTTTCTTGAATCATCCAAATCTGACAGTGTTGTTGAGCGGCAACTTGATCGCTTGGATAGATTCACAAAAACGAAATCATTTCAAGAGTTTGATAATCAGATTCCACATCATGAAGGGGGGATTCCTATACTAGATCAACATGTGGAATCTTCTTCTGAAGAACAATCTCCCTTGCATGAAACTCCAACACCGGATGATCCTTTAAGTGATGTAATTGATAGAATTGGGAGACTCAATCTTGGTTCAGTCCCAACTCAATCAACAGAGCAGCCTGGACCATCTCAGAAAGGTCCCCCAAAGTTGCTGACAAAGACACTTGAAAGTGTTCATCCTGATGAAATTGGAAAAACAGGAACCAGAAATACAAACCGACAAGATGGAGGTGATGTAGATAACTCTAATTCACCTGTTGATATGGATGTTACTTATGATTGTGAATTGAACTTGTCTACAGATTTTGAACCAACTTCCTTCAAAGAAGCTACTTCTCATGATGAATGGAAAGAAGCGATGCAGAAGGAGTATGATGCCCTCATAAAGAATGGCACTTGGAAGCTGGTTGATCCTCCATTTGGAACAAAACCAATTGGCTGCAAGTGGGTCTACAAGAACAAGTACAAAGCTGATGGCTCACTTGACAAGCACAAAGCTAGGCTTGTGGCAAAAGGTTTTGCACAGAAGGAAGGGGTCGATTATGAGGAAAATTTTGCCCCCACAACAAAATGGGCCACCATCCGGACACTCTTTTCACTAGCTGCCCAGAAGGTTGGAAAGTCCATCAAATGGATGTAAAAACTGCATTCTTGAATGGAGATCTAAAAGAGAATGTTTTTATGTCCCAACCTGAAGGATTTGCTGTGAAAGGACATGAACATAAAGTATGCAAAATTGTGAAGTCCTTGTATGGCCTCAAACAAGCACCACGAGCCTGGTATGAAAAACTAACTGAGCATCTTCTGAAACTCAACTTCAAACATTTTGATCTTGATGATGCAACTTTATTTGTCAAGAAAGTTGGCAAAACAGTTGTATATCTTGTGGTATATGTAGATGATTTTTTAATGACAGGGAACAATGAAAGCTATATTGCATCCATAAAGAAAGAATTAGGAAAAAGTTTTGAAATGACTGATTTGGGCTATGTTCATTACTATCTTAGCATTGAAGTAACCCAACATCCAAAATCCATATTTCTTTCTCAAAAGAAATACACTGGAGATTTGTTAAACAGATTTGGCATGACAGAGTGCAATCCTCTTTCTACTCCAATGGAACAAAACTTGAAGCTCACATCTATTGAAGGAAAGGAATTTGAGGATGCAACAAAGTATAGACAGCTTGTAGGAAGTCTCATCTACCTCACTACTACCAGACCAGACATTTCATTTGCTGTTGGAATCCTCTCCAGGTTTATGCAAAAGCCTTGTGAGGGACATTGGTCTGCTGCAAAAAGAATTCTAAGGTACTTGAAGGGAACTCAAAACCTTGGAATCAAGTATACACAGGTGGACGACTTCAGCTTGATTGGATACTCTGATTCAGACTTCGATGGAGACAAAGAAACTGGGGTATCTACTTCAGGATATGCTATGAGTCTTGGATCAGGAGCTGTCTCCTGGAGATCACGCAAACAATCAGTTCCAGCAGATTCCACAACAGAAGCAGAATACGTGGCAACAGCTGAAGCAACGAAAGAAATTGTGTGGCTCAGGAAAATTCTTGAAGATTTGCAGGTAAAATAAGTACAATCAACTCCACTCATGATTGATAACACCTCTGCAATAAAGTTGGCCAAGAACCCAAAGTTCCATGATCGTACTAAGCACATCAATACTAAATATCATCTGATCCGACATCATGTTGAGGCCAAAACAATCCATCTCCGTCATTGTTCCACAAATGAGCAAATTGCAGACATCTTCACCAAAGCGCTTGGAAGAGAAAAGCTTGAAAGTTTCAGAACGATGCTTGGACTCACCAACATCCCTTCAGATTAAGGGGGGGAATGTTCACACCTAATCTTCAACGGTTGGGTAAACAGGAACGTGAACAATCATCAAGAAGATGAACTGATCCGTCCATTTTATGTATATAAACAATAGTTATCTAATGAAATAGTAAGTCAGTTTTCTACTGTCCATTTTGGAGTTACCCTGGCCTGACAAAACTTGACCAAAAATTCCCAACAAATCGAGAGTCTCGATCACTTTCAATAGAAGTAGGCAATCCAAAATGAACCCATACATTTTGAAAGAAAAGTTGAGTTGTTTGTTCAGCTGTAATTTTCTTTTTACAAGGCATTGATATGCACATCTTGTTGAACCTATCCACAACTACATACAAATAATCATGAATTTTCCTTGACAGAGGAAGACCTCCTACAAAATCCATAGAAACACTTTCCCATGGTCGTGAAGGCACTGGAAATGATGTGTACACTCCTAGTTGCACACAATGAACAACCTCTGATAAAACGTGACACACTTTCGAGCATACGAGGCCAATAAAAATATATCTGAAGATTTGCCTTACTTACACCGAAATGTCCAGCAATAAGAGAAGTGTGCACTTCCCTTGTGACATTTACTCTCTCTCCTTGCGGAACACAATTTTTTCCCAAATGATACACAAGATTATCATGTACATGGTAGTCTAATTCCTCAACTTGGTGGCCTTGACTCAAGTTTAAATATACCTCTTGAAAGTCAGCATAGTGTGCATATTGTTCAACATAACTTTCAGACATAACAGAATGGCTCTTGAGTAGAATGGCTACATTAATAACTAGTCTAGAAAGCATATCAACAACTGTTATAAATATCTTTCTTGTACCTGATTACCAAGTGGAATTACTGTAAAATCCCCATCCAACGAAAGTGCCTTGACCATTGCAATTGAGTTTGAGATTGTAGATATTGCAGAGGTTGATGATCGGTGTGAATAATGGTTTCTTTTCCCATCAAGTAATACTTCCATTTCTTCACACTTTGTACCAATGCATAAAGCTCTTTATCATACGTAGGATAATTAATAAAAACACCATTAAAAATCTCATAATGAAATGAAATGGGCTTACCAGGCTGTAAAAGAACTACACACATGGCATAGTCACTTGCATATGTTTGTATTTCAAAGGGTTGTTTCAAGTCCATCAATGCTAAAACTAGGGCTGAACTGATATTTTGTTTCAAAGCATCAAATACTTTTTGTTGTTTGCCTCCCCACTAGAAGACAACCTTCATGCCGGTCAAATCATGTAGTGGAGCTACTATGGAAGAGAAGTTAACAATAAACTTCCTCCAATACTGCTTTGATCCCAGAGAACTCCTTACTTCTGTGACTGATATGGGTATTGGCCAATTCACAATGACCAAAACTTTAGAGGGGTCAATCTTCAACTCACCTCCTCCAACTATGTGGCCCAAATACACTAAAGACGTTTTCCCGAATTCACATTTAGACATCTTCAAAAATAACTATTCTTTTCTCATGATATCCAAAACTTTCCTCACATGCTTGACATGCTCTTCTCGTGATTTTCTTAATATAAAAATATCATCGAAATAGACAATTACAAACTCATCAAGAAATGATCTTAAAACATCATTCATAACTCTCATGAATGTAATTGGAGCATTGCAAAGACCGAAAGGCATAACTAGCCACTCAAACAATCCTTGTTTGGTTTTAAAAGCAGTCTTCCAAATATCCTCCTCAACTATTCTTACTTGATGATATCCACTTCTCAAGTCTAATTTAGCGAAATATTTTTCATTTTTCAACTCATCTAGCAAATCATCTATTTTGGGCAGTCGCTATCGATTCTTTATTGTAATCTTATTCAAAACTCGATAATCTACACGTATGTGCCAGGTGCCATCTTTCTTGGGTACCAATACAAATGGAGAACCACATGGCGAAGTCGAGGGATGAATTACACCTTTATCCAACAATTCCTGGACTTGTTTCTTAATTTCTAAACTTTCCAGAATTGACATTCGATACATACCGATGTTTGGGAGTGGACAGTCCTGCTGTAGCTGAATTTCGTGCCAAATTCCTCTTTTTGGTGGCAATCCTTTTGGTTCTTGAAACATGTCTCCATATTGATTGACCACATCAACCAATTCAACTTTCAACTTCATATCATAGTTTGCAAAGGATTCCTGCTCCTTGTCATTCTTCTACTTGATCACAAGGAGCACGAGACTCTTGCTAGAATTGACCAGTTGCTTCATTTCCCCTATGCTTGCTAAAGACAAACCAAGATTTATACGATGGGCTCTCACAATATACTCCACTTTGTCTTTGACAAATTATATTTTTTCTCAAATTGGTGGAAAACGACTTTCCTGTCATACAGATACGGGCTTCCCAACACAATCCCAAAAATATCCAATGGCACAACGTCTAGTTCGACTTCATCAATGAAATTGGCAGTGATTGCAAACATGAAAACACATTTCCGTGTGACTTGCAAATTTACATCCTTGGTTATCCAACCCAACAGATACTTATGAGGAGGCACGGTTCCAGATTCAATTTCTTGACCAGATCTGCAGAAATTAAATTTGCCTGAGATCCACTGTCAAACAACATATCAATATTGGCGTGTTTGGAAATAACTCTGATATGGAACAACTCAATTATGTTTTCCTCATTTGAAGCGTTATTGGAGTTATTTGCTATGTTGGTGCTTGCCACAACTTCCTCTTTGCTTGCTTTTTCCACGACTTTTCCCTTAGTGACTGTGGCTGCAATCTTGGTTTCATCTCCTGAGTCGGAACCCAAGTCTTGTTGTGCAATAACGTTTGTCCTTTGTTTCCCTTTATTGTTAAATTTCTTTGGTCTTAATTCTGGATGAAGCTTCTAGCAATGCGCTTCATCATGACCCTCCTTGGAACAATTCTTGCACACGGGTTTCTCCCCTTCTTTCTTAACATAATCATTTTTCTTTTGCTTTCCTTTAAATTTCTTCCCCTTTTCACCACTCTAAAATGGCTTCTTCTTACCTTCTTCTTGTACATTTTTCCCTCTTGCTTCAAAGTGTGTTGCTTGAGCACAGAACTCATCATGATTCAAGGGACTAAACATAAGAATGGTATGTCGAAGATAACTATGCAACCCTCCTATGTATTTCAGCAAAGTATCTTGTGACTGTAAGTCTACTCCTAGCATAAGAGCTCTTTTCCTAAACTCTTTAGTATACTCTTGTACATTTTGGTCTTTTAACTGTCTGAAATTTTGCCAACTCATGATATAATTTTGCATATGAGCTAAAGGGTAGAACTTCCTTTTTATAGCAACAATGAAATCATTCCAAGAAATAGGGATCTTACCATGTTTTTTTTATTATCTCATCTTGAGTCCTTTATTCCCACCATACAAGTGCTGCTCCCTCCATTCTCAATGAAGCCAACTAAATTTTGATATCATCCTCTTGAAGGTTATGAATTATACAATACACCTCCAACTGATGAATCCAGTTATCCAACTTCTTTGCATTAACGTCACAATTGTACATAGGTAACTCGAATTTAACATCAAGCTTTAGAAAAGGTGATTTACTAGTTGCTTTCGAAGAATGATGATGAGTGTGAGTATGGGTTGTAGTAGTGGAAGAGGGTGAAGATGCCTTCAAAGAAGAATATGAAGTAGATGGTGGAGATGGTGGAGGTTTGATTCCATTCCCATTACCTCCTTTTCCTTTATCTTATTTTCCATTACCTCCTCTTGAAGAGCCTTCTCCATTGGGAGGCTTGGAACTTTCTCCTTGCAACATGCTATTCCTCTCTTCATATAGGACCTTAACCATCTCTGTCATATCAAAGAAAGCCTTTCCAAATGTCTTCTCATCTTTTATCATGATAGGTTCTCCTTCATGAGACATGATCTCTGGAGACTCAACTGCAACTTCTACAACTTGAGGATGTACTGGTGTAGAAGACTTTTTCCCCTTGAGCCAACTATAGGGCTTTCAACCATATTCCCTTCTCCTCTTTTGAGTTTTAACCTTGTAAGCATGACATAAACTTGTAAACAATTAAATCCTTCTTTCACAAAGCAAATCTAGTAAGCAAAAACCAGTGCTCTGATACCAACTTGATCTGAAATGGAGCAGATTAATAATGTTGTGCTAATTCCCCATTCAGAATAAAACCCAAGATGCTTATCATTTGCTTATAAAGTACTTAAGGATTCAATACTTTTGCTTAATTAACTGATTCCCATGAGAGTTTCTTATGTAAATGTTATAAAACAATTTAACATAAAAATATATGCTGAACAACAACAAAATAACAACAAAGAACATCAAAATATAACACACAAGAAGCACATGATAAAATAGTTCACCCCTCATGGGCTATGTCTCCTTGGTCCAACTTCTAATGGATTCAGCCTCTCTATTATGCTCAGATTACAACAAAAGTGTGTTTACAATGCTCAAATGCCTCTGAAAACTGTCTCTATGAGTTCAGAATACAAAAAAATGGCTATCTAGCCTCTTTTTGCATCCAATTGGGATAAGAAATGAAGAAGTTATGACTTCTCCCAATTCTTCCACTATTTGTTCCACAAAATGCTCCAAAACTGACAAAAACCCCCATTTCCGCTCCAAAATCCGCTAATGGAACGAGAAATTCATCGTTCGACAGGCTATATCCTGTCGGCCATATCCAAATTGCAATTGACAAGTTCTGCGGGCTCCCAACACAACAAATTGTTGCGATTGTGAAATTTGAGACCGATTGGGGATAAATAATTGCAACATATATAATCCCGCGTTTGAAACCTCCCGGTCATCGCAATCGGCAAAGTTCAACGGATAAAGGTATTGTTAACATGGGAACACTATGATTGTGGTATTGAGGACATGTCGTGGTATTAAACTGTGATATATAAAATTCCCATGTCTCGGTCTTATCGCAATTGGCAATTGGCTGCGAGTACATAACCAGACCCATCGGGACGTTAAACTGTAACACATAAAAGTATTGCGTCCGACAGCCTTATCACAATCAAAACTTTACCAATGGTAACAACATAACAACAGGGTGTTTGGTGCGTGATCCAGATTTAAGCAGGAACGCAACAAATTACAGAGATAACCATAAATACAGAGATGCGATAACCATAAAAATAGAGATGCAGCGGAAATAATACTTCATTTCATTACTGTAAAATATTGAAATATGCTTACAAACAGAAATGGAAAGAAACCAGCTAGGGCGATGGTAGCTTATCTCTGAGAAGAGATGTGGCGGCTACATGCCTCTGAACTGTTCCGAACTGTATTACAATGAGGCTCGAAGGCCTATTTATTGTTGAGAAACAATGGAAAACCCTTCACATACCGAAACCTAACCCTAGAAGATGAAACGCCAAATTGTGGGCCCCGTTTGGGTAAATTGGTACATCAATTTCCCGGGGTCGTAACTTTGGCATACGATCTCCGTTTGACGCGTACGATAGCTCGTTAGAAAGATCTATCCGAGTACTACCACTTTGGGGGGCAGCAACATATGGCTCGGTCGCCCCAGAATTCCAAAAAAACGTCGTTTAGGGCCTCAAAACGGCTCCGGAAGTTCAGGACCCGAAAAACTGCTAAAAATAGTAAACTGTGCTACAATTAAGGAAACTGAAAATGCTGAGAAAGACAATGGTGGGGGTCCAGGTGGGCCTGGCAGGTGGCCACCAATATCCACCTGGATCATTCCTCCCCCCTTAGGAAGCATTGCGTTGAGTTCCTCCATCTGCTGAACTTGTCCTGCAATCTCTGATGTGTCCAGTGATGGTGGGAAGCATGGTCGACGATGGTCCACATTGAACATTTGGTGTAGGCGAAGGAATGGAGGAATGATGTGCTCCAAAGCATTGTTCCCCATAGCCTTGGTACCGCTGTAAGGACCATGTCGGTGTGGTCTGAGCTTCTGATGGGTTCTGGTAAGGCGTTCTTTCTGTCGATGCCACCAGACATCGTTGCCCACCTGAAACTTGTGTGGTACCCCTTTGGGTGAGGAGAAGTTGTTCCTGTGTTCTGTCATGACCGTATCCCTTTTCTGCTGCTGCTGCGTGGAGGAACCCTTTGCAGGGGTCATGGATGTAGCAACGATCTTCCCCTTATTTTGGGAGTGAACCAGACAGATGAATTTCCTGGTCTGTGATATGAGCTTGCTGCCTTTCTTGGTAGTGATCAAGGATGTGGCAGCAGGTGGGGCTACCTCTGGTATCCTGTATAATGAATTATTCAAAGAAATAATGACAGCACGAGGCCTTGACTCATACACAACATGTCGCCTCCATAAGTATGGCTGGCCTAATAGTACATCACAAACATCCAGAGGTGTAACATCACACAATACCTCGTCTGTGAAGGGTTTGATGCTGTAGGGAAGGCGGCACTGCTGGCGAACTTTCAGATCTCGTCCTTCATGAAGCCACCCGATACTGTATGGCTGTGGGTGTGGTGTAGTCGGTAGGCCCAACCGCTTCACGACCTCTGCTGAAACCAGGTTCTTTTGGCTACCACTATCGACAATGAATTGCAGCGGTGAACCCTTCACCCACATCTGTGAGTGGAAAAGACGCTCCCCCTCCTCTGGATCTTCGGGCTCGTTTTTCTTGATCTTGGCAGTGGCAACAGTGGCGCTGGGATCCGCATCAATGATCTGCTTCCCTTTGCCATTCCCCTTGTCGGGTTCTGGCTCAGGGTCAGAATATGCATCTGATTCGGAAGCCTTCAACTCGGCCACCAACGACTGCTTGGTCCGACACTCACTTGTGTTATGAGTGGGACTCTTGTGGAACTCACACCACTTTCCTGTGTCCTTTTTCGGTTTCGTGGTGTTGTTCTTTTCTTGTGGCTTCGACGGGCTATCTTGGGTCACCCCGCCTTGGCTTTGTCCTTTGGGCTTCGGATTTGTAGATCCAAAGTCTCGCTTCTTCTGTTTGAACTTTTGCTCGATTTTGACAGCGTATCGGTATGCTGTGCCGAGTGAGGAGATGTTCAAGAACACCATCTCTTCTTGGATGTATTTGTGCAGGCAGCCGCGGTATTTGAGTACCAGATGCAGCTCAGAATCTTTGATACCCAACTGTGTGCGAAGGGTACGAAAAATGTTTGTGAACTCCGGCACATCTTGGTCTCGTCCCTGTCGCAGTGTGGTCCATTTGATGTATTTGTCCTCATAGCTTCCGACAGGGTAGTACTGCTCTTTGATGGCATCCCGGAAGTCATTCCAAGTGGGTGCGGCTGAAAATAGTGAGCCTGTATTTTCATCCTTCTGCTCGCAGTAGGTTTCCCACCAGTCCTTGACGTGGGGGGCTGCTTTGAGAAGAGCAAAAACAATCTTTTCCCGACTTGAAAATTCATGAACAGAAAAATACCCATCTAGCAGATTTAACCATTTATCTACGGCATCTGCGTCTATTTGACCCTCGAATATGGGGATTTCAAAATTAACTTGTACCTTGAAGGGTGTGGCATTTCCAGAGTCGCTGTTGGAAGCCGATGCGTCGCCTCTGGGTAGCCGCTGAAGGATCTGCGCAAAGCTATCCATCATCGCGTTCCGTTGTCGCTCGAGGGCTTCTTCGAGCAAGATTTTGATAGGATCTCCTGCCCCCTCGTCTTTCTTCTCATCCGCCATGGGAGGCCGTCGGGATTTTCGAGGCCGGTCTTGCAAAGGTTCGACCAGTTCAAGCCCTAACTCCTTATATCCCGACCTCGTTGGGGACATGCAAAGAAAAACAGAGAAAAAGCAGACCGCTCTGATACCACTGATCCAGATTTGAGCAGGAACGCAACAAATTACAGAGATAACCATAAATACAGAGATGCGATAACCATAAAAATAGAGATGCAGCGGAAATAATACTTCATTTCATCACTGTAAAATATTGAAATATGCTTACAAACAGAAATGGAAAGAAACCAGCTAGGGCGATGGTAGCTTATCTCTGAGAAGAGATGTGGCGGCTACATGCCTCTGAACTGTTCCGAACTGTATTACAATGAGGCTCGAAGGCCTATTTATTGTTGAGAAACAATGGAAAACCCTTCACATACCGAAACCTAACCCTAGAAGATGAAACGCCAAATTGTGGGCCCCGTTTGGGTAAATTGGTACATCAATTTCCCGGGGTCGTAACTTTGGCATACGATCTCCGTTTGACGCGTACGATAGCTCGTTAGAAAGATCTATCCGAGTACTACCACTTTGGGGGGGGGGCAACAACATAGGCTCGGTCGCCCCAGAATTCCAAAAAAACGTCGTTTAGGGCCTCAAAACGGCTCCGGAAGTTCAGGACCCGAAAAACTGCTAAAAATAGTAAACTGTGCTACAATTAAGGAAACTGAAAATGCTGAGAAAGACAATGGTGGGGGTCCAGGTGGGCCTGGCAGGTGGCCACCAATATCCACCTGGATCATTCCTCCCCCCTTAGGAAGCATTGCGTTGAGTTCCTCCATCTGCTGAACTTGTCCTGCAATCTCTGATGTGTCCAGTGATGGTGGGAAGCATGGTCGACGATGGTCCACATTGAACATTTGGTGTAGGCGAAGGAATGGAGGAATGATGTGCTCCAAAGCATTGTTCCCCATAGCCTTGGTACTGCTGTAAGGACCATGTCGGTGTGGTCTGAGCTTCTGATGGGTTCTGGTAAGGCGTTCTTTCTGTCGATGCCACCAGACATTGTTGCCCACCTGAAACTTGTGTGGTACCCCTTTGGGTGAGGAGAAGTTGTTCCTGTGTTCTGTCATGACCGTATCCCTTTTCTGCTGCTGCTGCGTGGAGGAACCCTTTGCAGGGGTCATGGATGTAGCAACGATCTTCCCCTTATTTTGGGAGTGAACCAGACAGATGAATTTCCTGGTCTGTGATATGAGCTTGCTGCCTTTCTTGGTAGTGATCAAGGATGTGGCAGTAGGTGGGGCTACCTCTGGTATCCTGTATAATGAATTATTCAAAGAAATAATGACAGCACGAGGCCTTGACTCATACACAGCATGTCGCCTCCATAAGTATGGCTGGCCTAATAGTACATCACAAACATCCAGAGGTGTAACATCACACAATACCTCGTCTGTGAAGGGTTTGATGCTGTAGGGAAGGCGGCACTGCTGGCGAACTTTCAGATCTCGTCCTTCATGAAGCCACCCGATACTGTATGGCTGTGGGTGTGGTGTAGTCGGTAGGCCCAACCGCTTCACGACCTCTGCTGAAACCAGGTTCTTTTGGCTACCACTGTCGACAATGAATTGCAGCGGTGAACCCTTCACCCACATCTGTGAGTGGAAAAGACGCTCCCCCTCCTCTGGATCTTCGGGCTCGTTTTTCTTGATCTTGGCAGTGGCAACAGTGGCGCTGGGATCCGCATCAATGATCTGCTTCCCTTTGCCATTCCCCTTGTCGGGTTCTGGCTCAGGGTCAGAATATGCATCTGATTCGGAAGCCTTCAACTCGGCCACCAACGACTGCTTGGTCCGACACTCACTTGTGTTATGAGTGGGACTCTTGTGGAACTCACACCACTTTCCTGTGTCCTTCTTCGGTTTCGTGGTGTTGTTCTTTTCTTGTGGCTTCGACGGGTTATCTTGGGTCACCCCGCCTTGGCTTTGTCCTTTGGGCTTCGGATTTGTAGATCCAAAGTCTCGCTTCTTCTGTTTGAACTTTTGCTCGATTTTGACAGCGTATCGGTATGCTGTGCCGAGTGAGGAGATGTTCAAGAACACCATCTCTTCTTGGATGTATTTGTGCAGGCAGCCGCGGTATTTGAGTACCAGATGCAGCTCAGAATCTTTGATACCCAACTGTGTGCGAAGGGTATGAAAAATGTTTGTGAACTCCGGCACATCTTGGTCTCGTCCCTGTCGCAGTGTGGTCCATTTGATGTATTTGTCCTCATAGCTTCCGACAGGGTAGTACTGCTCTTTGATGGCATCCCGGAAGTCATTCCAAGTGGGTGCGGCTGAAAATAGTGAGCCTGTATTTTCATCCTTCTGCTCGCAGTAGGTTTCCCACCAGTCCTTGACGTGGGGGGCTGCTTTGAGAAGAGCAAAAACAATCTTTTCCCGACTTGAAAATTCATGAACAGAAAAATACCCATCTAGCAGATTTAACCATTTATCTACGGCATCTGCGTCTATTTGACCCTCGAATATGGGGATTTCAAAATTAACTTGTACCTTGAAGGGTGTGGCATTTCCAGAGTCGCTGTTGGAAGCCGATGCGTCGCCTCTGGGTAGCCGCTGAAGGATCTGCGCAAAGCTATCCATCATCGCGTTCCGTTGTCGCTCGAGGGCTTCTTCGAGCAAGATTTTGATAGGATCTCCTGCCCCCTCGTCTTTCTTCTCATCCGCCATGGGAGGCCGTCGGGATTTTCGAGGCCGGTCTTGCAAAGGTTCGACCAGTTCAAGCCCTAACTCCTTATATCCCGACCTCGTTGGGGACATGCAAAGAAAAACAGAGAAAAAGCAGACCGCTCTGATACCACTGATCCGGATTTAAGAAGGAACGCAACAAATTACAGAGATAACCATAAATACAGAGATGCGATAACCATAAAAATAGAGATGCAGCGGAAATAATACTTCATTTCATTACTGTAAAATATTGAAATATGCTTACAAACAGAAATGGAAAGAAACCAGCTAGGGCGATGGTAGCTTATCTCTGAGAAGAGATGTGGCGGCTACATGCCTCTGAACTGTTCCGAACTGTATTACAATGAGGCTCGAAGGCCTATTTATTGTTGAGAAACAATGGAAAACCCTTCACATACCGAAACCTAACCCTAGAAGATGAAACGCCAAATTGTGGGCCCCGTTTGGGTAAATTGGTACATCAATTTCCCGGGGTCGTAACTTTGGCATACGATCTCCGTTTGACGCGTACGATAGCTCGTTAGAAAGATCTATCCGAGTACTACCACTTTGGGGGGCAACATAGGCTCGGTCGCCCCAGAATTCCAAAAAAAACGTCGTTTAGGGCCTCAAAACGGCTCCGGAAGTTCAGGACCCGAAAAACTGCTAAAAATAGTAAACTGTGCTACAATTAAGGAAACTGAAAATGCTGAGAAAGACAATGGTGGGGGTCCAGGTGGACCTGGCAGGTGGCCACCAATATCCACCTGGATCATTCCTCCCCCCTTAGGAAGCATTGCGTTGAGTTCCTCCATCTGCTGAACTTGTCCTGCAATCTCTGATGTGTCCAGTGATGGTGGGAAGCATGGTCGACGATGGTCCACATTGAACATTTGGTGCAGGCGAAGGAATGGAGGAATGATGTGCTCCAAAGCATTGTTCCCCATAGCCTTGGTACTGCTGTAAGGACCATGTCGGTGTGGTCTGAGCTTCTGATGGGTTCTGGTAAGGCGTTCTTTCTGTCGATGCCACCAGACATTGTTGCCCACCTGAAACTTGTGTGGTACCCCTTTGGGTGAGGAGAAGTTGTTCCTGTGTTCTGTCATGACCGTATCCCTTTTCTGCTGCTGCTGCGTGGAGGAACCCTTTGCAGGGGTCATGGATGTAGCAACGATCTTCCCCTTATTTTGGGAGTGAACCAGACAGATGAATTTCCTGGTCTGTGATATGAGCTTGCTGCCTTTCTTGGTAGTGATCAAGGATGTGGCAGTAGGTGGGGCTACCTCTGGTATCCTGTATAATGAATTATTCAAAGAAATAATGACAGCACGAGGCCTTGACTCATACACAGCATGTCGCCTCCATAAGTATGGCTGGCCTAATAGTACATCACAAACATCCAGAGGTGTAACATCACACAATACCTCGTCTGTGAAGGGTTTGATGCTGTAGGGAAGGCGGCACTGCTGGCGAACTTTCAGATCTCGTCCTTCATGAAGCCACCCGATACTGTATGGCTGTGGGTGTGGTGTAGTCGGTAGGCCCAACCGCTTCACGACCTCTGCTGAAACCAGGTTCTTTTGGCTACCACTGTCGACAATGAATTGCAGCGGTGAACCCTTCACCCACATCTGTGAGTGGAAAAGACGCTCCCCCTCCTCTGGATCTTCGGGCTCATTTTTCTTGATCTTGGCAGTGGCAACAGTGGCGCTGGGATCCGCATCAATGATCTGCTTCCCTTTGCCATTCCCCTTGTCGGGTTCTGGCTCAGGGTCAGAATATGCATCTGATTCGGAAGCCTTCAACTCGGCCACCAACGACTGCTTGGTCCGACACTCACTTGTGTTATGAGTGGGACTCTTGTGGAACTCACACCACTTTCCTGTGTCCTTCTTCGGTTTCGTGGTGTTGTTCTTTTCTTGTGGCTTCGACGGGTTATCTTGGGTCACCCCGCCTTGGCTTTGTCCTTTGGGCTTCGGATTTGTAGATCCAAAGTCTCGCTTCTTCTGTTTGAACTTTTGCTCGATTTTGACAGCGTATCGGTATGCTGTGCCGAGTGAGGAGATGTTCAAGAACACCATCTCTTCTTGGATGTATTTGTGCAGGCAGCCGCGGTATTTGAGTACCAGATGCAGCTCAGAATCTTTGATACCCAACTGTGTGCGAAGGGTATGAAAAATGTTTGTGAACTCCGGCACATCTTGGTCTCGTCCCTGTCGCAGTGTGGTCCATTTGATGTATTTGTCCTCATAGCTTCCGACAGGGTAGTACTGCTCTTTGATGGCATCCCGGAAGTCATTCCAAGTGGGTGCGGCTGAAAATAGTGAGCCTGTATTTTCATCCTTCTGCTCGCAGTAGGTTTCCCACCAGTCCTTGACGTGGGGGGCTGCTTTGAGAAGAGCAAAAACAATCTTTTCCCGACTTGAAAATTCATGAACAGAAAAATACCCATCTAGCAGATTTAACCATTTATCTACGGCATCTGCGTCTATTTGACCCTCGAATATGGGGATTTCAAAATTAACTTGTACCTTGAAGGGTGTGGCATTTCCAGAGTCGCTGTTGGAAGCCGATGCGTCGCCTCTGGGTAGCCGCTGAAGGATCTGCGCAAAGCTATCCATCATCGCGTTCCGTTGTCGCTCGAGGGCTTCTTCGAGCAAGATTTTGATAGGATCTCCTGCCCCCTCGTCTTTCTTCTCATCCGCCATGGGAGGCCGTCGGGATTTTCGAGGCCGGTCTTGCAAAGGTTCGACCAGTTCAAGCCCTAACTCCTTATATCCCGACCTCGTTGGGGACATGCAAAGAAAAACAGAGAAAAAGCAGACCGCTCTGATACCACTGATCCGGATTTAAACAGGAACGCAACAAATTACAGAGATAACCATAAATACAGAGATGCGATAACCATAAAAATAGAGATGCAGCGGAAATAATACTTCATTTCATTACTGTAAAATATTGAAATATGCTTACAAACAGAAATGGAAAGAAACCAGCTAGGGCGATGGTAGCTTATCTCTGAGAAGAGATGTGGCGGCTACATGCCTCTGAACTGTAACTTACAATGAGGCTCGAAGGCCTATTTATTGTTGAGAAACAATGGAAAACCCTTCACATACCGAAACCTAACCCTAGAAGATGAAACGCCAAATTGTGGGCCCCGTTTGGGTAAATTGGTACATCAATTTCCCGGGGTCGTAACTTTGGCATACGATCTCCGTTTGACGCGTACGATAGCTCGTTAGAAAGATCTATCCGAGTACTACCACTTTGGGGGGCAACATAAGGCTCGGTCGCCCCAGAATTCCAAAAAAACGTCGTTTAGGGCCTCAAAACGGCTCCGGAAGTTCAGGACCCGAAAAACTGCTAAAAATAGTAAACTGTGCTACAATTAAGGAAACTGAAAATGCTGAGAAAGACAATGGTGGGGGTCCAGGTGGGCCTGGCAGGTGGCCACCAATATCCACCTGGATCATTCCTCCCCCCTTAGGAAGCATTGCGTTGAGTTCCTCCATCTGCTGAACTTGTCCTGCAATCTCTGATGTGTCCAGTGATGGTGGGAAGCATGGTCGACGATGGTCCACATTGAACATTTGGTGCAGGCGAAGGAATGGAGGAATGATGTGCTCCAAAGCATTGTTCCCCATAGCCTTGGTACTGCTGTAAGGACCATGTCGGTGTGGTCTGAGCTTCTGATGGGTTCTGGTAAGGCGTTCTTTCTGTCGATGCCACCAGACATTGTTGCCCACCTGAAACTTGTGTGGTACCCCTTTGGGTGAGGAGAAGTTGTTCCTGTGTTCTGTCATGACCGTATCCCTTTTCTGCTGCTGCTGCGTGGAGGAACCCTTTGCAGGGGTCATGGATGTAGCAACGATCTTCCCCTTATTTTGGGAGTGAACCAGACAGATGAATTTCCTGGTCTGTGATATGAGCTTGCTGCCTTTCTTGGTAGTGATCAAGGATGTGGCAGTAGGTGGGGCTACCTCTGGTATCCTGTATAATGAATTATTCAAAGAAATAATGACAGCACGAGGCCTTGACTCATACACAGCATGTCGCCTCCATAAGTATGGCTGGCCTAATAGTACATCACAAACATCCAGAGGTGTAACATCACACAATACCTCGTCTGTGAAGGGTTTGATGCTGTAGGGAAGGCGGCACTGCTGGCGAACTTTCAGATCTCGTCCTTCATGAAGCCACCCGATACTGTATGGCTGTGGGTGTGGTGTAGTCGGTAGGCCCAACCGCTTCACGACCTCTGCTGAAACCAGGTTCTTTTGGCTACCACTGTCGACAATGAATTGCAGCGGTGAACCCTTCACCCACATCTGTGAGTGGAAAAGACGCTCCCCCTCCTCTGGATCTTCGGGCTCATTTTTCTTGATCTTGGCAGTGGCAACAGTGGCGCTGGGATCCGCATCAATGATCTGCTTCCCTTTGCCATTCCCCTTGTCGGGTTCTGGCTCAGGGTCAGAATATGCATCTGATTCGGAAGCCTTCAACTCGGCCACCAACGACTGCTTGGTCCGACACTCACTTGTGTTATGAGTGGGACTCTTGTGGAACTCACACCACTTTCCTGTGTCCTTCTTCGGTTTCGTGGTGTTGTTCTTTTCTTGTGGCTTCGACGGGTTATCTTGGGTCACCCCGCCTTGGCTTTGTCCTTTGGGCTTCGGATTTGTAGATCCAAAGTCTCGCTTCTTCTGTTTGAACTTTTGCTCGATTTTGACAGCGTATCGGTATGCTGTGCCGAGTGAGGAGATGTTCAAGAACACCATCTCTTCTTGGATGTATTTGTGCAGGCAGCCGCGGTATTTGAGTACCAGATGCAGCTCAGAATCTTTGATACCCAACTGTGTGCGAAGGGTATGAAAAATGTTTGTGAACTCCGGCACATCTTGGTCTCGTCCCTGTCGCAGTGTGGTCCATTTGATGTATTTGTCCTCATAGCTTCCGACAGGGTAGTACTGCTCTTTGATGGCATCCCGGAAGTCATTCCAAGTGGGTGCGGCTGAAAATAGTGAGCCTGTATTTTCATCCTTCTGCTCGCAGTAGGTTTCCCACCAGTCCTTGACGTGGGGGGCTGCTTTGAGAAGAGCAAAAACAATCTTTTCCCGACTTGAAAATTCATGAACAGAAAAATACCCATCTAGCAGATTTAACCATTTATCTACGGCATCTGCGTCTATTTGACCCTCGAATATGGGGATTTCAAAATTAACTTGTACCTTGAAGGGTGTGGCATTTCCAGAGTCGCTGTTGGAAGCCGATGCGTCGCCTCTGGGTAGCCGCTGAAGGATCTGCGCAAAGCTATCCATCATCGCGTTCCGTTGTCGCTCGAGGGCTTCTTCGAGCAAGATTTTGATAGGATCTCCTGCCCCCTCGTCTTTCTTCTCATCCGCCATGGGAGGCCGTCGGGATTTTCGAGGCCGGTCTTGCAAAGGTTCGACCAGTTCAAGCCCTAACTCCTTATATCCCGACCTCGTTGGGGACATGCAAAGAAAAACAGAGAAAAAGCAGACCGCTCTGATACCACTGATCCGGATTTAAACAGGAACGCAACAAATTACAGAGATAACCATAAATACAGAGATGCGATAACCATAAAAATAGAGATGCAGCGGAAATAATACTTCATTTCATTACTGTAAAATATTGAAATATGCTTACAAACAGAAATGGAAAGAAACCAGCTAGGGCGATGGTAGCTTATCTCTGAGAAGAGATGTGGCGGCTACATGCCTCTGAACTGTATTACAATGAGGCTCGAAGGCCTATTTATTGTTGAGAAACAATGGAAAACCCTTCACATACCGAAACCTAACCCTAGAAGATGAAACGCCAAATTGTGGGCCCCGTTTGGGTAAATTGGTACATCAATTTCCCGGGGTCGTAACTTTGGCATACGATCTCCGTTTGACGCGTACGATAGCTCGTTAGAAAGATCTATCCGAGTACTACCACTTTGGGGGGCCAACATAGGGCTCGGTCGCCCCAGAATTCCAAAAAAACGTCGTTTAGGGCCTCAAAACGGCTCCGGAAGTTCAGGACCCGAAAAACTGCTAAAAATAGTAAACTGTGCTACAATTAAGGAAACTGAAAATGCTGAGAAAGACAATGGTGGGGGTCCAGGTGGGCCTGGCAGGTGGCCACCAATATCCACCTGGATCATTCCTCCCCCCTTAGGAAGCATTGCGTTGAGTTCCTCCATCTGCTGAACT
Organism: Pinus tabuliformis; assembly: GCA_031772625.1. NCBI lineage: Eukaryota > Viridiplantae > Streptophyta > Pinopsida > Pinales > Pinaceae > Pinus > Pinus tabuliformis. The sequence goes on from CM062818.1 coordinate 2,060,657,571, forward strand.
TGTCCTGCAATCTCTGATGTGTCCAGTGATGGTGGGAAGCATGGTCGACGATGGTCCACATTGAACATTTGGTGCAGGCGAAGGAATGGAGGAATGATGTGCTCCAAAGCATTGTTCCCCATAGCCTTGGTACTGCTGTAAGGACCATGTCGGTGTGGTCTGAGCTTCTGATGGGTTCTGGTAAGGCGTTCTTTCTGTCGATGCCACCAGACATTGTTGCCCACCTGAAACTTGTGTGGTACCCCTTTGGGTGAGGAGAAGTTGTTCCTGTGTTCTGTCATGACCGTATCCCTTTTCTGCTGCTGCTGCGTGGAGGAACCCTTTGCAGGGGTCATGGATGTAGCAACGATCTTCCCCTTATTTTGGGAGTGAACCAGACAGATGAATTTCCTGGTCTGTGATATGAGCTTGCTGCCTTTCTTGGTAGTGATCAAGGATGTGGCAGTAGGTGGGGCTACCTCTGGTATCCTGTATAATGAATTATTCAAAGAAATAATGACAGCACGAGGCCTTGACTCATACACAGCATGTCGCCTCCATAAGTATGGCTGGCCTAATAGTACATCACAAACATCCAGAGGTGTAACATCACACAATACCTCGTCTGTGAAGGGTTTGATGCTGTAGGGAAGGCGGCACTGCTGGCGAACTTTCAGATCTCGTCCTTCATGAAGCCACCCGATACTGTATGGCTGTGGGTGTGGTGTAGTCGGTAGGCCCAACCGCTTCACGACCTCTGCTGAAACCAGGTTCTTTTGGCTACCACTGTCGACAATGAATTGCAGCGGTGAACCCTTCACCCACATCTGTGAGTGGAAAAGACGCTCCCCCTCCTCTGGATCTTCGGGCTCATTTTTCTTGATCTTGGCAGTGGCAACAGTGGCGCTGGGATCCGCATCAATGATCTGCTTCCCTTTGCCATTCCCCTTGTCGGGTTCTGGCTCAGGGTCAGAATATGCATCTGATTCGGAAGCCTTCAACTCGGCCACCAACGACTGCTTGGTCCGACACTCACTTGTGTTATGAGTGGGACTCTTGTGGAACTCACACCACTTTCCTGTGTCCTTCTTCGGTTTCGTGGTGTTGTTCTTTTCTTGTGGCTTCGACGGGTTATCTTGGGTCACCCCGCCTTGGCTTTGTCCTTTGGGCTTCGGATTTGTAGATCCAAAGTCTCGCTTCTTCTGTTTGAACTTTTGCTCGATTTTGACAGCGTATCGGTATGCTGTGCCGAGTGAGGAGATGTTCAAGAACACCATCTCTTCTTGGATGTATTTGTGCAGGCAGCCGCGGTATTTGAGTACCAGATGCAGCTCAGAATCTTTGATACCCAACTGTGTGCGAAGGGTATGAAAAATGTTTGTGAACTCCGGCACATCTTGGTCTCGTCCCTGTCGCAGTGTGGTCCATTTGATGTATTTGTCCTCATAGCTTCCGACAGGGTAGTACTGCTCTTTGATGGCATCCCGGAAGTCATTCCAAGTGGGTGCGGCTGAAAATAGTGAGCCTGTATTTTCATCCTTCTGCTCGCAGTAGGTTTCCCACCAGTCCTTGACGTGGGGGGCTGCTTTGAGAAGAGCAAAAACAATCTTTTCCCGACTTGAAAATTCATGAACAGAAAAATACCCATCTAGCAGATTTAACCATTTATCTACGGCATCTGCGTCTATTTGACCCTCGAATATGGGGATTTCAAAATTAACTTGTACCTTGAAGGGTGTGGCATTTCCAGAGTCGCTGTTGGAAGCCGATGCGTCGCCTCTGGGTAGCCGCTGAAGGATCTGCGCAAAGCTATCCATCATCGCGTTCCGTTGTCGCTCGAGGGCTTCTTCGAGCAAGATTTTGATAGGATCTCCTGCCCCCTCGTCTTTCTTCTCATCCGCCATGGGAGGCCGTCGGGATTTTCGAGGCCGGTCTTGCAAAGGTTCGACCAGTTCAAGCCCTAACTCCTTATATCCCGACCTCGTTGGGGACATGCAAAGAAAAACAGAGAAAAAGCAGACCGCTCTGATACCACTGATCCGGATTTAAACAGGAACGCAACAAATTACAGAGATAACCATAAATACAGAGATGCGATAACCATAAAAATAGAGATGCAGCGGAAATAATACTTCATTTCATTACTGTAAAATATTGAAATATGCTTACAAACAGAAATGGAAAGAAACCAGCTAGGGCGATGGTAGCTTATCTCTGAGAAGAGATGTGGCGGCTACATGCCTCTGAACTGTATTACAATGAGGCTCGAAGGCCTATTTATTGTTGAGAAACAATGGAAAACCCTTCACATACCGAAACCTAACCCTAGAAGATGAAACGCCAAATTGTGGGCCCCGTTTGGGTAAATTGGTACATCAATTTCCCGGGGTCGTAACTTTGGCATACGATCTCCGTTTGACGCGTACGATAGCTCGTTAGAAAGATCTATCCGAGTACTACCACTTTGGGGGGCAACAACTAGGGCTCGGTCGCCCCAGAATTCCAAAAAAACGTCGTTTAGGGCCTCAAAACGGCTCCGGAAGTTCAGGACCCGAAAAACTGCTAAAAATAGTAAACTGTGCTACAATTAAGGAAACTGAAAATGCTGAGAAAGACAATGGTGGGGGTCCAGGTGGGCCTGGCAGGTGGCCACCAATATCCACCTGGATCATTCCTCCCCCCTTAGGAAGCATTGCGTTGAGTTCCTCCATCTGCTGAACTTGTCCTGCAATCTCTGATGTGTCCAGTGATGGTGGGAAGCATGGTCGACGATGGTCCACATTGAACATTTGGTGCAGGCGAAGGAATGGAGGAATGATGTGCTCCAAAGCATTGTTCCCCATAGCCTTGGTACTGCTGTAAGGACCATGTCGGTGTGGTCTGAGCTTCTGATGGGTTCTGGTAAGGCGTTCTTTCTGTCGATGCCACCAGACATTGTTGCCCACCTGAAACTTGTGTGGTACCCCTTTGGGTGAGGAGAAGTTGTTCCTGTGTTCTGTCATGACCGTATCCCTTTTCTGCTGCTGCTGCGTGGAGGAACCCTTTGCAGGGGTCATGGATGTAGCAACGATCTTCCCCTTATTTTGGGAGTGAACCAGACAGATGAATTTCCTGGTCTGTGATATGAGCTTGCTGCCTTTCTTGGTAGTGATCAAGGATGTGGCAGTAGGTGGGGCTACCTCTGGTATCCTGTATAATGAATTATTCAAAGAAATAATGACAGCACGAGGCCTTGACTCATACACAGCATGTCGCCTCCATAAGTATGGCTGGCCTAATAGTACATCACAAACATCCAGAGGTGTAACATCACACAATACCTCGTCTGTGAAGGGTTTGATGCTGTAGGGAAGGCGGCACTGCTGGCGAACTTTCAGATCTCGTCCTTCATGAAGCCACCCGATACTGTATGGCTGTGGGTGTGGTGTAGTCGGTAGGCCCAACCGCTTCACGACCTCTGCTGAAACCAGGTTCTTTTGGCTACCACTGTCGACAATGAATTGCAGCGGTGAACCCTTCACCCACATCTGTGAGTGGAAAAGACGCTCCCCCTCCTCTGGATCTTCGGGCTCATTTTTCTTGATCTTGGCAGTGGCAACAGTGGCGCTGGGATCCGCATCAATGATCTGCTTCCCTTTGCCATTCCCCTTGTCGGGTTCTGGCTCAGGGTCAGAATATGCATCTGATTCGGAAGCCTTCAACTCGGCCACCAACGACTGCTTGGTCCGACACTCACTTGTGTTATGAGTGGGACTCTTGTGGAACTCACACCACTTTCCTGTGTCCTTCTTCGGTTTCGTGGTGTTGTTCTTTTCTTGTGGCTTCGACGGGTATCTTGGGTCACCCCGCCTTGGCTTTGTCCTTTGGGCTTCGGATTTGTAGATCCAAAGTCTCGCTTCTTCTGTTTGAACTTTTGCTCGATTTTGACAGCGTATCGGTATGCTGTGCCGAGTGAGGAGATGTTCAAGAACACCATCTCTTCTTGGATGTATTTGTGCAGGCAGCCGCGGTATTTGAGTACCAGATGCAGCTCAGAATCTTTGATACCCAACTGTGTGCGAAGGGTATGAAAAATGTTTGTGAACTCCGGCACATCTTGGTCTCGTCCCTGTCGCAGTGTGGTCCATTTGATGTATTTGTCCTCATAGCTTCCGACAGGGTAGTACTGCTCTTTGATGGCATCCCGGAAGTCATTCCAAGTGGGTGCGGCTGAAAATAGTGAGCCTGTATTTTCATCCTTCTGCTCGCAGTAGGTTTCCCACCAGTCCTTGACGTGGGGGGCTGCTTTGAGAAGAGCAAAAACAATCTTTTCCCGACTTGAAAATTCATGAACAGAAAAATACCCATCTAGCAGATTTAACCATTTATCTACGGCATCTGCGTCTATTTGACCCTCGAATATGGGGATTTCAAAATTAACTTGTACCTTGAAGGGTGTGGCATTTCCAGAGTCGCTGTTGGAAGCCGATGCGTCGCCTCTGGGTAGCCGCTGAAGGATCTGCGCAAAGCTATCCATCATCGCGTTCCGTTGTCGCTCGAGGGCTTCTTCGAGCAAGATTTTGATAGGATCTCCTGCCCCCTCGTCTTTCTTCTCATCCGCCATGGGAGGCCGTCGGGATTTTCGAGGCCGGTCTTGCAAAGGTTCGACCAGTTCAAGCCCTAACTCCTTATATCCCGACCTCGTTGGGGACATGCAAAGAAAAACAGAGAAAAAGCAGACCGCTCTGATACCACTGATCCAGATTTAAGCAGGAACGCAACAAATTACAGAGATAACCATAAATACAGAGATGCGATAACCATAAAAATAGAGATGCAGCGGAAATAATACTTCATTTCATTACTGTAAAATATTGAAATATGCTTACAAACAGAAATGGAAAGAAACCAGCTAGGGCGATGGTAGCTTATCTCTGAGAAGAGATGTGGCGGCTACATGCCTCTGAACTGTATTACAATGAGGCTCGAAGGCCTATTTATTGTTGAGAAACAATGGAAAACCCTTCACATACCGAAACCTAACCCTAGAAGATGAAACGCCAAATTGTGGGCCCCGTTTGGGTAAATTGGTACATCAATTTCCCGGGGTCGTAACTTTGGCATACGATAGCTCGTTAGAAAGATCTATCCGAGTACTACCACTTTGGGGGGGGCAACAACATAGGGCTCGGTCGCCCCAGAATTCCAAAAAAACGTCGTTTAGGGCCTCAAAACGGCTCCGGAAGTTCAGGACCCGAAAAACTGCTAAAAATAGTAAACTGTGCTACAATTAAGGAAACTGAAAATGCTGAGAAAGACAATGGTGGGGGTCCAGGTGGGCCTGGCAGGTGGCCACCAATATCCACCTGGATCATTCCTCCCCCCTTAGGAAGCATTGCGTTGAGTTCCTCCATCTGCTGAACTTGTCCTGCAATCTCTGATGTGTCCAGTGATGGTGGGAAGCATGGTCGACGATGGTCCACATTGAACATTTGGTGTAGGCGAAGGAATGGAGGAATGATGTGCTCCAAAGCATTGTTCCCCATAGCCTTGGTACTGCTGTAAGGACCATGTCGGTGTGGTCTGAGCTTCTGATGGGTTCTGGTAAGGCGTTCTTTCTGTCGATGCCACCAGACATTGTTGCCCACCTGAAACTTGTGTGGTACCCCTTTGGGTGAGGAGAAGTTGTTCCTGTGTTCTGTCATGACCGTATCCCTTTTCTGCTGCTGCTGCGTGGAGGAACCCTTTGCAGGGGTCATGGATGTAGCAACGATCTTCCCCTTATTTTGGGAGTGAACCAGACAGATGAATTTCCTGGTCTGTGATATGAGCTTGCTGCCTTTCTTGGTAGTGATCAAGGATGTGGCAGTAGGTGGGGCTACCTCTGGTATCCTGTATAATGAATTATTCAAAGAAATAATGACAGCACGAGGCCTTGACTCATACACAGCATGTCGCCTCCATAAGTATGGCTGGCCTAATAGTACATCACAAACATCCAGAGGTGTAACATCACACAATACCTCGTCTGTGAAGGGTTTGATGCTGTAGGGAAGGCGGCACTGCTGGCGAACTTTCAGATCTCGTCCTTCATGAAGCCACCCGATACTGTATGGCTGTGGGTGTGGTGTAGTCGGTAGGCCCAACCGCTTCACGACCTCTGCTGAAACCAGGTTCTTTTGGCTACCACTGTCGACAATGAATTGCAGCGGTGAACCCTTCACCCACATCTGTGAGTGGAAAAGACGCTCCCCCTCCTCTGGATCTTCGGGCTCGTTTTTCTTGATCTTGGCAGTGGCAACAGTGGCGCTGGGATCCGCATCAATGATCTGCTTCCCTTTGCCATTCCCCTTGTCGGGTTCTGGCTCAGGGTCAGAATATGCATCTGATTCGGAAGCCTTCAACTCGGCCACCAACGACTGCTTGGTCCGACACTCACTTGTGTTATGAGTGGGACTCTTGTGGAACTCACACCACTTTCCTGTGTCCTTCTTCGGTTTCGTGGTGTTGTTCTTTTCTTGTGGCTTCGACGGGTTATCTTGGGTCACCCCGCCTTGGCTTTGTCCTTTGGGCTTCGGATTTGTAGATCCAAAGTCTCGCTTCTTCTGTTTGAACTTTTGCTCGATTTTGACAGCGTATCGGTATGCTGTGCCGAGTGAGGAGATGTTCAAGAACACCATCTCTTCTTGGATGTATTTGTGCAGGCAGCCGCGGTATTTGAGTACCAGATGCAGCTCAGAATCTTTGATACCCAACTGTGTGCGAAGGGTATGAAAAATGTTTGTGAACTCCGGCACATCTTGGTCTCGTCCCTGTCGCAGTGTGGTCCATTTGATGTATTTGTCCTCATAGCTTCCGACAGGGTAGTACTGCTCTTTGATGGCATCCCGGAAGTCATTCCAAGTGGGTGCGGCTGAAAATAGTGAGCCTGTATTTTCATCCTTCTGCTCGCAGTAGGTTTCCCACCAGTCCTTGACGTGGGGGGCTGCTTTGAGAAGAGCAAAAACAATCTTTTCCCGACTTGAAAATTCATGAACAGAAAAATACCCATCTAGCAGATTTAACCATTTATCTACGGCATCTGCGTCTATTTGACCCTCGAATATGGGGATTTCAAAATTAACTTGTACCTTGAAGGGTGTGGCATTTCCAGAGTCGCTGTTGGAAGCCGATGCGTCGCCTCTGGGTAGCCGCTGAAGGATCTGCGCAAAGCTATCCATCATCGCGTTCCGTTGTCGCTCGAGGGCTTCTTCGAGCAAGATTTTGATAGGATCTCCTGCCCCCTCGTCTTTCTTCTCATCCGCCATGGGAGGCCGTCGGGATTTTCGAGGCCGGTCTTGCAAAGGTTCGACCAGTTCAAGCCCTAACTCCTTATATCCCGACCTCGTTGGGGACATGCAAAGAAAAACAGAGAAAAAGCAGACCGCTCTGATACCACTGATCCAGATTTGAGCAGGAACGCAACAAATTACAGAGATAACCATAAATACAGAGATGCGATAACCATAAAAATAGAGATGCAGCGGAAATAATACTTCATTTCATCACTGTAAAATATTGAAATATGCTTACAAACAGAAATGGAAAGAAACCAGCTAGGGCGATGGTAGCTTATCTCTGAGAAGAGATGTGGCGGCTACATGCCTCTGAACTGTATTACAATGAGGCTCGAAGGCCTATTTATTGTTGAGAAACAATGGAAAACCCTTCACATACCGAAACCTAACCCTAGAAGATGAAACGCCAAATTGTGGGCCCCGTTTGGGTAAATTGGTACATCAATTTCCCGGGGTCGTAACTTTGGCATACGATCTCCGTTTGACGCGTACGATAGCTCGTTAGAAAGATCTATCCGAGTACTACCACTTTGGGGGGGGCAACAACATAGGGCTCGGTCGCCCCAGAATTCCAAAAAAACGTCGTTTAGGGCCTCAAAACGGCTCCGGAAGTTCAGGACCCGAAAAACTGTTAAAAATAGTAAACTGTGCTACAATTAAGGAAACTGAAAATGCTGAGAAAGACAATGGTGGGGGTCCAGGTGGGCCTGGCAGGTGGCCACCAATATCCACCTGGATCATTCCTCCCCCCTTAGGAAGCATTGCGTTGAGTTCCTCCATCTGCTGAACTTGTCCTGCAATCTCTGATGTGTCCAGTGATGGTGGGAAGCATGGTCGACGATGGTCCACATTGAACATTTGGTGTAGGCGAAGGAATGGAGGAATGATGTGCTCCAAAGCATTGTTCCCCATAGCCTTGGTACCGCTGTAAGGACCATGTCGGTGTGGTCTGAGCTTCTGATGGGTTCTGGTAAGGCGTTCTTTCTGTCGATGCCACCAGACATTGTTGCCCACCTGAAACTTGTGTGGTACCCCTTTGGGTGAGGAGAAGTTGTTCCTGTGTTCTGTCATGACCGTATCCCTTTTCTGCTGCTGCTGCGTGGAGGAACCCTTTGCAGGGGTCATGGATGTAGCAACGATCTTCCCCTTATTTTGGGAGTGAACCAGACAGATGAATTTCCTGGTCTGTGATATGAGCTTGCTGCCTTTCTTGGTAGTGATCAAGGATGTGGCAGCAGGTGGGGCTACCTCTGGTATCCTGTATAATGAATTATTCAAAGAAATAATGACAGCACGAGGCCTTGACTCATACACAGCATGTCGCCTCCATAAGTATGGCTGGCCTAATAGTACATCACAAACATCCAGAGGTGTAACATCACACAATACCTCGTCTGTGAAGGGTTTGATGCTGTAGGGAAGGCGGCACTGCTGGCGAACTTTCAGATCTCGTCCTTCATGAAGCCACCCGATACTGTATGGCTGTGGGTGTGGTGTAGTCGGTAGGCCCAACCGCTTCACGACCTCTACTGAAACCAGGTTCTTTTGGCTACCACTATCGACAATGAATTGCAGCGGTGAACCCTTCACCCACATCTGTGAGTGGAAAAGACGCTCCCCCTCCTCTGGATCTTCGGGCTCGTTTTTCTTGATCTTGGCAGTGGCAACAGTGGCGCTGGGATCCGCATCAATGATCTGCTTCCCTTTGCCATTCCCCTTGTCGGGTTCTGGCTCAGGGTCAGAATATGCATCTGATTCGGAAGCCTTCAACTCGGCCACCAACGACTGCTTGGTCCGACACTCACTTGTGTTATGAGTGGGACTCTTGTGGAACTCACACCACTTTCCTGTGTCCTTCTTCGGTTTCATGGTGTTGTTCTTTTCTTGTGGCTTCGACGGGCTATCTTGGGTCACCCCGCCTTGGCTTTGTCCTTTGGGCTTCGGATTTGTAGATCCAAAGTCTCGCTTCTTCTGTTTGAACTTTTGCTCGATTTTGACAGCGTATCGGTATGCTGTGCCGAGTGAGGAGATGTTCAAGAACACCATCTCTTCTTGGATGTATTTGTGCAGGCAGTCGCGGTATTTGAGTACCAGATGCAGCTCAGAATCTTTGATACCCAACTGTGTGCGAAGGGTACGAAAAATGTTTGTGAACTCCGGCACATCTTGGTCTCGTCCCTGTCGCAGTGTGGTCCATTTGATGTATTTGTCCTCATAGCTTCCGACAGGGTAGTACTGCTCTTTGATGGCATCCCGGAAGTCATTCCAAGTGGGTGCGGCTGAAAATAGTGAGCCTGTATTTTCATCCTTCTGCTCGCAGTAGGTTTCCCACCAGTCCTTGACGTGGGGGGCTGCTTTGAGAAGAGCAAAAACAATCTTTTCCCGACTTGAAAATTCATGAACAAAAAAATACCCATCTAGCAGATTTAACCATTTATCTACGGCATCTGCGTCTATTTGACCCTCGAATATGGGGATTTCAAAATTAACTTGTACCTTGAAGGGTGTGGCATTTCCAGAGTCGCTGTTGGAAGCCGATGCGTCGCCTCTGGGTAGCCGCTGAAGGATCTGCGCAAAGCTATCCATCATCGCGTTCCGTTGTCGCTCGAGGGCTTCTTCGAGCAAGATTTTGATAGGATCTCCTGCCCCCTCGTCTTTCTTCTCATCCGCCATGGGAGGCCGTTGGGATTTTCGAGGCCGGTCTTGCAAAGGTTCGACCAGTTCAAGCCCTAACTCCTTATATCCCGACCTCGTTGGGGACATGCAAAGAAAAACAGAGAAAAAGCAGACCGCTCTGATACCACTGATCCAGATTTGAGCAGGAACGCAACAAATTACAGAGATAACCATAAATACAGAGATGCGATAACCATAAAAATAGAGATGCATCGGAAATAATACTTCATTTCATCACTGTAAAATATTGAAATATGCTTACAAACAGAAATGGAAAGAAACCAGCTAGGGCGATGGTAGCTTATCTCTGAGAAGAGATGTGGCGGCTACATGCCTCTGAACTGTTCCGAACTGTATTACAATGAGGCTCGAAGGCCTATTTATTGTTGAGAAACAATGGAAAACCCTTCACATACCGAAAGCTAACCCTAGAAGATGAAACGCCAAATTGTGGGCCCCGTTTGGGTAAATTGGTACATCAATTTCCCGGGGTCGTAACTTTGGCATACGATCTCCGTTTGACGCGTACGATAGCTCGTTAGAAAGATCTATCCGAGTACTACCACTTTGGGGGGGGGCAACAACATAGGGCTCGGTCGCCCCAGAATTCCAAAAAAACGTCGTTTAGGGCCTCAAAACGGCTCCGGAAGTTCAGGACCCGAAAAACTGCTAAAAATAGTAAACTGTGCTACAATTAAGGAAACTGAAAATGCTGAGAAAGACAATGGTGGGGGTCCAGGTGGGCCTGGCAGGTGGCCACCAATATCCACCTGGATCAGTGCGATTTGCAGGGGCCAGTTCTTAACCCGCACCTCTTTTTTCCCAATATGCGATATGCAGGACCTAGTGGAAACCTGCCACTTGGCGCTTCCCCATTCGCTGGGACCCTTGCCATGTCATCCAATCCTGCCACATAGACAAGTCAAACTTGAACTTTTACTTGCTCTATCTTTTGCATACGAACTCGGATTTGAGTGTTGTTCACACCATTGGATTCAGAATGACGAGCCCTTCAATCTGAAGCTAAGTTTGACAATATTCTGACACTTTAATTTTTGAGCATAATTCTGAGCACCTGATCACATACCCATGGATGAAAGTGATGGATGGTTTGTGCCCTATGAAGAAACCATAAAATATGAATATTCATTGACAAAGAAATTCATGGCATAAAAGGAAGGAGTTCTTCAAGCAACTAGTTGAGGAGATGTTGTAGGTCCTTAATTAAGAGGGAACCTGAAAACAAGTTTCTTACTTGGAAGAAACTTGGAAATTCCTAAGCCAAGAGGGAGCTCAGGTACATTCCTTATGTAGGCATGAGTACATTCCTTTATTGGAATAGTTATGCCCTCCCTAATTGAGAGGTAGAGATAGACACATTATTCTTGTCTTCACTTAGGAAGATATAAAAGAGGATTGGGTAAACATCTGGCATTTGATAATAGTAGTCGCAGAGGACGAATATTTTTTGAGGATTGGCTATCAAGATAAGAATAGTCCAAAGTAGGTCATACTTTGTGAACACCCGGGTGGAGTATGTACCTTGAGAGATAATGATTATGGTATCTATAAATCATTGGTCTCACCAACATTGTGCTTTGATCACATGGATAGAGCTGTTAGTCAAGGATTTTCTATGTGACAATGCCAGTTAAATATGATGCTAGGCAAATGGGTTACCAATATGATTCTTCTTATGAGAAATTCTTTAGATTGAGAATGACCAAGTACCATTATGAATACCTCCCTAGTTAATAGGGATTGTTGAAAAGTGTAACTAGGTTCGGTCTTCATGATGACATGTAATTATGATCTTTGTAAATGATGAAAAGAAGAAAATAAAACTATTTTTGTAATGCCTTGCTTCGTGGGTTTCATGAGCAAGAGTTTTTATATTAGATGGCTCCCTTTTAGAGCCTTAGGATTAGCCATTAAAGACAATGTCATGAGTCTATAATCCCTCCAAGACAAGCACATGATTATCCTCTTCAAGTTGGCTTCAAATTGAAATAGAAGACTCAATTCTGATTATCCTCTTCAAGTTGGCTTCAAATTGAAATAGAAGACTCAATTCGGTTCACTCAAATAAGAGATGCAATTGTTCAAGATACACATGTCGGCTTATTTATGGAGGACCAACCACTATATATAGGTATGAAGGATTTTCGTATTTACAAGGTCAACAATTCGATATATCTCTGAGATTTTCGGTGGTCAAGGCAAAGACAAGTTTATATGGAACTCAGATGCAACTCCGAGTTAATGTTTTGTCATTATATACATCGTAAAGAAAATTTAGATTTATCTATTTCTTGTACATTTTCTTATCTTCTTCAACTGTTATGGTTATAAAAAAAATGTCGTGGCACAATTATTCCGAGTTTCAGAAAGTCTTCTGCTAGTGTATGGTTATGTGTGGAATTGTGTTAGTTATCAATGTTAAGATCAAATTCATGTCAAATTCAAAATATCTTGAAGAATTTGGTGATTTTTCAAGAGAGTTGTGATATATATTCCCAAGTCCACGATTGGCTATTGGGAATGAGACATCAAAGTTTGTGGTTGGTTGGTTGGAGCAACAACAACTGTTAAGAGCCGAGAAAGTTGGATGAAACTATCGATTGGAGAAGGAGTGCGCCGCCTCTTGAAAGGCTCGGATGCAACGCATCCTCTTTGACCGTGACTGGATACGTAGAAAGAGCCACATAGAGCAAAGGATTCCGCAAGGTGAGTTATGCTCTTTGTAGCCGTTGCATAGGAGGGAGCGTTGATCCAACGCTAATCTCCATATGACCAATCTCAGATCTTAAAAAGGAAATTCAATGACCCTCTATTTTCATAATTAAAAGTCTATGCCCCTAGTCATAAATCCAATGCAATGGTATTTGTATGCAAATCTTCGATACTTGCATGTTGAATCTGAAGAAATTGAAGAATTGTTTAAATGCCACAATGTAAATTTAGATGCCAGGAGTGGGTCGGCGTGTTATATAACCTCTGATTTTAAAAAATATGAATTATAAATTGTGATGTCTATGTGATGTTGGTAAAGTTTGAAGCAACATGAAGTTTTGTTATGTGAAGAATATAGTGATTTTTTTATGATTCTATCTATATCGCAGTGGTTTTTTGTTTTTGTTTTTTTGCTTGTTTGTTTGTTTGTTTGTGTTTGTGTTTGTTTTTGTTTTTGTTTTTTGTTTTTTGTTTTTTGTTTATATGGACAAGCATCCCAAAAACTTGTTTTTGATGACCTTAATGAATCTATCGATCCATGAGGTGAATAAGAAGTTGATTGCAGAGGGAGGAATTCTCGTCTGCACGTTTGGTGAAAGGTTTTTTTGTTTGCAGTGAGCGAAAGTGGATTGATTGAATGTTTAGTAACTGTCCAACCGTCTAGTGGACGAGAAAGCTGCATGTTGACAGTCTATTATGCAAAGAATCCTGGAGCCTCAATGTCAATTGAATGGGAGAGGTGTTATACAATGATCAAAAGAGAATATTGGTTGCAGCGGAAGCAGAGGGGTGCGGTTCTACAATCTGACAAACAACAAGGCAAAAAGACGGTGTTTATTTGTGTTTGATTCTCACTCCACGTTGTTGTAGATGCTTGTGGATGCTATGCACGAAAAGAGAGTCAAGAGCCATCGTTGAAGTTGCTTAACTGTGCATGGCGATTCTTTTGCAGATGCCGATGCACAAGACCGATTGTGTTAACCTTGGAGCAAAGAGGTAATTTCGTACTTTGAAGTTGAAAAGAGTTAAATATAATATCATATGGTTGATTTGTTGCGATAGAGGATTCAGCAAGAATAAACAACTATAAACACATTTAATTAGTTGTTTATTGGATATTGCTTTCTGAATTTTTTTGAGAAGGATTGGATTCACCAACCATAGGGACATCAATTACAGGGACTAAGGAGTGTGACCATACGAATGAATAATTAAATGCCTTTGCAATGCAAATTGGTTGATGTGTGTGGAAGTAGTGGAAAATAAGTTTTTTTTAAGGGGTGTTTATTCTCAACTTTTGATTTTGATTTTGTTGAAGTTTAAATCACAAATTTATTTATTTATTTTAAGAAGAAAAAGACATTGGTTTATATATATGTACCGGTACAATATTTAGAAAATTTCACACATCTAGAAATCCCAGATCTGGAGAGTATGGTTTATCATCCCAATCTAAAAACATCAGTATCAATTGACTGTATATGTAGTGTAACATATATAAAACCCATAACAAAGTCGATGAGGCATCCATGATGAAATATCCAAAATATAAATAGTTTTTAGGAACATGCCAGACCCAATATAATTGCTAAAAGTAAAAAATATCAAAAAGTAAATAAAATGAAATCAGTTCCTTGGGAGCAATAAGGTGCCCGCCTCAATTAGTACATTGTTCTCCAAAAGGTGGTAGTGTATCGAGTCCATGGTTTGATAGAGCATCATCAACAATATTTCTTTCTCTAAGAATGTGCTGGAAAGAAATGTTTTGGAAGGATTGTTTTAGATTCTTTATATGGTTTGGCCAGCTTGCAAGGTGTGGAAGGGAAAGTATAGAAATGCCAATCATACCATAAATGAGAGCCTTAGAATCCCCAAATATGTGAATAATAATAAGATTTATGTGTTTTGAAAACCACATAAGTCCCCACAAAGCTAAATTTTATGCTCTTATGTTTGTATTGTTTCCACCGGACTAGAAAATCTTGTAACGCTTCTCGTGGCTTAGTCTCAACCACGCTCCACAACCACACACACTTGCTTGTGCCACACCGTCGAAGTAGCCTGGTGGGAAAGAGATGTTGGGTGGGATATGCATGTAACTCATGTCTTTAACCTTAGGATGTTTCTTCCCTTGGGTATCCATCCATGTCACAATGTTGGAGACTATTCTGTGTGTGTTAAGTGACTTACTATAAAAAATGATAACATTCTTGGCTTTCCATATTTCCCATAATACAAAAAAAAATTGATTGTTGCTATAAAATTCTCGTACTCCACCAAAGCTAGCATTGTTCAATCAAGAGGTGAGCATGAAGAGGGAAATTTAAGTAATTAGAGATCCAAAACCATACATGAGTAGCTTAGTTTCTCCGTCTCAGAAGAAACCTTGCATAGGATACACCATCTTGGTCCAGGTATGCCTCTCTTTTTAAAATTTTCCCATGTCAATGTTTTATCTTTCCAGACTAGCCGAGTATATATGATGATATTGTAAGGGACCTGCAATTTCCATAATTTCTAGAACCAACTCTTGTTTTGCAGTGCTAATTGATTGCATAGTATGAACTGATAAGTATCTACTACTACGATAAAACCTTTGTGGAACATTCCTTCCCACGTTATATGATCACCTTCCTCTGTCCTACATAAACCCGCTCTGCTAATTGTTGTGATATAGTTCTCCCAACCTTCTTCTAGTTGACATGTCAGGCCAATGTCGACCGCATTCATCCAAATAGGGAACCTTCCCCTCCAGTATTGTATGACTTGCGCCGAGTAGAGGATTCCCTGAATATGTAGTATATCAATGAGATCCAATGAGAGGCCATTATCCGGCCAACCCCCATAATGTTATCTCTCCCAATGATAATACTACTACTAGTGCCAAAAGACCAGCAAACGTGTTTGAGGAACCAATATTTTATCTTGTTCAAGATTAACGAAATATATGAGCCAATTGTATTTCCAATGTGACCATCCCGGATCCAGTCCTCAACTTCTCTATTACCAAGATATTTAGCCCGAATGATATCTTGCCAGGTACTCTCACATAAAAAATCACACCATAATGACTTGATTAGAAGAGCCCATCCGAATATTTTCACATCTAATATCGCCCAACCTCCAAATTGTTTTGGAATTGTGATCAACTCCCATTTGATCAAATGAAATTTTCGATGGTCCCTAGTGCCTTCCCAGATGAAATTGGCCATAATTCTGTGAATTTTGGCAATGATAGCAGCGGGAAGGAAGTATAAGTGAGTCCAGTAAACCGATATCTATTGTAGGATAGATTGTACCAAGGTGACCCTCCCTCCCATAGAGAGCCATCTATGTGCCCAACCAAGACGTTTCGTGCAAAAATGGTCAACAATCCATAACTAATCATCATTCCTATAGTTGTTTGGCTTGATCCTGAATCCCAAATAAGTAAGGCCCTCGCATATAGACAAATACATTAGCAATGTATTCAATTTATGCTCGATCCCCACCTGCATATAAAATAAGTGATTTTTCTTCATTTACCTGTAGACTTGATGTCGCTCCAAATCTGTGGAAAATATGGTGTAGTGCATTCCATTGTGGTATGAATATCATCCCAAATGTAAGTATATCATCTACGAAAAAAATCTGTGATACTTCAGCGCCCCTACCCAGTTTTAAGCCATAGAAAATATCCATGGATCAAGCTTCTCTGATCTTGTGACTGAGTCCATCCATAACAAGAATAAATAGGAGGGATGATAGGGATAAACCCTATCGTAAACCCCTCCTAACACCAAAAAAAATGGTGGGATAACCATTGATAAGAATAACAAATTGGATCGAGGTCACACAATCCATGATCCATTCTATGTTATACATTTCCAGTCCGATCCTTGACAGAGTAGGAGAAAGGCCCAATCTATGCAATCATAAGCTTTCTGCAGGTCCACCTTCATAAAAATCGCCTCCATTTTCCTCACGTGGATGGAGTGGAGGCATTCATGTGCTGTAGCCATATTGCTCTTTAGAGATGTGTGTAGAGAGGGTCGACTTTAGGCGCTCCATAATAATCTTCAAAATCACTTTGTAGGTGATATTACAAAGTGAGATGGATCTGAATTCCATGAACGTTTCCAACTCATATTTCTTTAGAATGAGAGAAATGAATGTGGAATTAATCACTCCAGATATATTGCCATTTTTTTGA
Source organism: Pinus tabuliformis (assembly GCA_031772625.1). Taxonomy (NCBI): domain Eukaryota; kingdom Viridiplantae; phylum Streptophyta; class Pinopsida; order Pinales; family Pinaceae; genus Pinus; species Pinus tabuliformis. The sequence continues at coordinate 2,060,674,467 of CM062818.1, forward strand.
GAAGCTTCAACCACATTCAATAGTTCCATACCCACAAGTTCAAAGAAATGAAGAAAAAATTCAATGCTCCAACCATTTGGACCAGGACACTTATCTCTTGCAAATGATTTGAAGACCTTATGTAGTTCGTCCATATCAATAGGCATGTACTTATGTTGATTTTGTGCTAAATCAAACATGGTAGGATAATAGTCCATACCCCACATTTGATCTTCTATATGGGTTCCATTTCATGCATTGTAGAAAGATTCAAAATATTGAACAACCTCCATCTTTATCATTGAGTTAGTGTGCACCAAAGTGTCATTTTTCCCTCGAATGTGCCATATGGTTTTTATGTTTCTTCTACGATTGACATACCTATGGAAACTTTTTGTGTTTCGGTCTCTCTCTTTTAGCCATAGTGTCCGACTCTTCAAATGCCAAGTGACCTCTTGTATATGCAAAATTTCCCTTTTATGTTCCCCCAACTCCTTCAATTTTTCAATAAGTTATGGGGAAGAGTTCCCCTTGTCCATAATCTTACCAAGGCGTTCAATCTCTACCGCAATATTTTGTAAATCCTTGCACATAGCTTTTTTCTTTGTCCGCTCCCAAATGCGAACCTTACTGTTTAAGGACTGCAATTTATTTTGGATGATAAGCATAGGTGATGAACCTGACATCAATTGCATCAAATTCTAGGTGGAATTGACCAGGGCATTTGAAATCCTCGCCCTCTAGCCATATCCGATTAAATTTAAAAGGGATTCCCAATTGTACTAACTCAAACCTCCACTGTAATATGATGGGAAGATGATCAAATATATATGTTTGTTGAACCCTGGAGTGGAGAAAACCCAATCGTTCCAATAAGTTTTCATGAACCAGAAAACAGTCTAATTTTTTTCCAATATGGTGTTCCCCAGATCTGCCATTATGCCATGTGGGAGACAGTGGGGAGGGCATGATGTCCATCAAATTGTTTGCATAAAATAGTTGTTGAAGTCTGTCTTCTAGAGGGTCACTCTTGCAAGTAAACCCCAACATTCATCCATAGACAGAGTAGTGTTGAAATCACCAGCAACAATTAGTGAACCAATCTTTAATAAGTCGCAGGCCTCTAGTTGATCCCAGAAAGATGCTCTGTCTCGATATGGGGCATATAAATTTAGTATATGAATACATTATGCATGACCGCGAAAATGTCTAGTTAGTAAAAAATTGAAAAAACATTTGAAATCACACAAAGATGCCCAACGGGGATCCCAAAGTGCTGCCATCTCGCCAGAAAGGCCCTTAGACTCAACCGCCACCATATACTAGTCTGAGAGCATACATCTGAAATATTCATGGACTTTGTACGAAGCCGTCATTATTTCATGTAAAAGTATGATACAAGGGTGAACTGAGGAAAAGAGTTGTCTGAGGGAGAGAAACTTATTGGAATCCCCCATAGCCCGTAAGTTTAAATAAAGACACATCATCATGGAGCACGGTTTGCAAGCTCATTTGCTCTAAGGGCCTGAGGATCAAAGGAAGTCCTTATGGGAATATCATGAAGTTCAAAGGAATCCTGGAAGGAAATGGTTTTCAACTTCGAGAGGTCGCAAATATGTCTGCTACCCCTGCCCCCCCTTATGACAGATAATGATATTGAGGGTAAAATTTGGGCTAATGGAGAGAGCCACTAATTCCAAAGCAGCGTTAACAAGAAGGAATTGAATGTCACTGCCATTAAAGTTCTTAGGGGAAGATAACAGAGTGTGTTCATCTTGAGTGGGAAGGGAGGAAGGAGGCTGAGACGTGTAAGGGGAAGCATCCAAAGGGACAATTTGGAGGGGGCCATCATTATGACCAAACATCGTAGGGGGATCAACAAAATTTCTGTGCATATCAATATTGCAGGGATTTACGGGGAAGGGGGGAGATTCCAAGGATTGAGGAGGCAGGGAAGGGACGAGCCATGGGGATGATGGAGGGGGTCCATCAGCCCAGGGAGAGGGGAAATGTGCAGGGGAGGAGAGTGGGAGAGCGAAGTATATGAATAGCAATGATCTAAATTCTTAAGAGAAGACAAAGGGTCAGATACATTACCCGAGTTTGAGCCATTGGGTGCTATGTTATGGTTTAGGTTGTACTTCCTTTGTCCTCTCCCTCGTCCACCATCGCCATCTGCCAGACAGAGTTACTGAGGACAACAAGCCATAAGATGTCTAGTATTATGGCAGATAAGACACCAGAAGGGAATTCCCCAATAATCCAACCTTTGGTGGATGTGGATCTGCTCCCATGCCAAGTCGATGTGTGACGAAATTCCACTAGATAAACCCATTTTGATCAATATCCAAGGCACCCTTTTATCTCGCGGTCCCAAACATCAAGGGTCCACATATATGAAGTGATCGATTGTGTTTCCAATCTCCATCAATACCCTTCTGGTCCAGAATTCGATGGGCAAGCCAGGGAGCTTAACCCATATCATCTTGTTCTTTGACGTGTCTCTAAGGGGATTGAAATCGATATACCATCTGTGGAGAAAAAGAAAACTTCATCCCCGCACCTAGGGAGCCTTGAGAATCCTCTCCAAGTCCTCCTGGTGTAAAAAATGAAATTTATAGGAGGAGTTAATGTGTTTGATGATGGTGGGAGTGTAACCAAGTAAAATCTTCCACTGAGTTGAAACCCAGTCACGTACCTTCTTTTCCTATAAGTCAGAGAAAAACCAGCGGCCTATAAGTGCACGTTTTTGCAGGTTGGCAACACAACCTAGTAATACATCGTATCCGAAACTCAAAAGTTTCGTCTGTTGTTGCCGCCCCAATTGCTTTTTCCCTGTGCTTCTTCTTTGCATGCAGTCGCAAGTCAGAAGGCCTCAAATGATGTTCCTATTCATTTGCATGTCGAGCACATGGCGGGGTGGCGTTAGCTGTTGAATCATGTTGAGGAGCCAAAGGATCTAAGTGGCATGCCACCTGTATGGTTTTAATATATTCTAGTTTGGCATCCAAAGTAGCCTGGATTTAAGCCTCATGATCTATTGAACTAGGTTGTCATTGATGTCAATATGGAAATATTCTGGATACTAGAGGATGACATGAAGCCAAGGGGATGCAGAGCAGATTCATGAAGAGACAGGAGCAAAGGCCATCAGGATAGCCGAGCCATATATATATATATCATATATATATATGCAAAAACAGACATATATGCAAGGAGGTGGTCTTTGAAAGACACTGCCAAGCCAAGAGGAGTAGATGGAGACAAGAGGAGCAGACAGAGCCACCAAGCCATCGGAGAGCCATGTCAAAGCAAGAGGAACGCTGCCTGTAAAACAGGCATATCGGAGCAAATGGAGCAAATGGACCGAGAGGAGCAGATGGAGCAAGAGGAGCCAAGAGGAGCAATATATATAGAGCCATCGGTATATGCCAAAGAGGAGGTGCACACAGAGCCATCGGAGGAGCTACAGGAGCAAACAGAATGGACCGAGAGGAGCAGATGGAGCAAGAGGAGCCAAGAGGAGCCATATATATATTACAAACAAATAGGGCTATCGGAGTCATGTGATTGAAGCCTTGGGAGTCATTTCCTTTTTATACAGACTCCTTAAATCATTTTACAAGTGCTATATTGAATATCTCTGTTTACACAGAGAATTCAAAATATTTCCCCTTAGGTGGGACAGTGGCGGAGTTGAAAGAATATTAATTTTGGTCCAAACCCGGCATCGGAGGAGAGGCCTCGGAACCGCCGAAGTGTATGCTCCGAAATCTCGGAGCCGAAGTATTATGAAGTGCATCGGATAAGGATTTCGGGTCCGAAATCAATATCGCATCGGAGGAGTGGAGCCTTTCGCAATCACCGAAGTGTATGCTCCGACAGACCGGAGCCGAACCATTATAAAGGGGAGCATAAAGTAATATCAGGTCCGCAAAGGCCTTTGGGACAGTTAAGTGTAAGCTCCGACTGTCCGGAGCTGAAATATTATAAAACAGAGCCTAAAGGAGCATCGGGTCCGCAGACCCATTACATTGCAAATCTGCCGATAGGGAACTGCCGATAGGCCGGACTCGAAATCTCTTTAGAAGGGAGCTTAAAGGAGTATCGGGTCCACAGACCCATTACATTGCAAATCTGCCGATAGGGAACTGCCGATAGGCCAAACCCGAAATCTCTTTAGAAGGGAGCTTAAAGGAGAGTCGGGCCCGCAGACCCTTTGTATTACAAAGTCGCCGAGGTGAACTCGCCGAATTGACGGAGCGGAAATTTGAATAGGCTGGATCATAAAAGGGTGTCGGGTCCGTTGCATCGGTGGAGGCTGTTCTATTGTTTACAGCGAACGTTGATGTTCATCGGACCCGAAACAATATTAAAGGGAGTCTAAAGCCATATGAGGTCTGCACCTCATCGGAGGTCGGAGTAAAGGGATTTATTGTGATCGCCGAAATTCGGACCCGCCGATAACTATAAAGGCAGGCGGATAAGATTTGAAATCCGCGAATGATCATTTGAGCGGATTTACATGGGTTCCTGTGTAGTAATGTAGATGTGACCGAAATCTTTATAAAGGGGTTTTATAATGTTTCCCATATGTCTATAAGTGTGGCGGGTTGATTAAAGCGCTCGGTGATGGTTGATTAGAGGCTCGGTTGGTGGCTTTCGATGGTTGATTATAAAGCACCGATAAAAAGGTGGCTCTGATTCTAAGTAAGTCCAAGGTTTATAGAAGGCACATAGCCTAAGGAAAGCTTTCGATAGACATAAAAGCGGTGATAAAAGGGTGGCTCCGATTCTTAAGTATGGAGGCAAAAATACTGTAAGGAACAGTCCCGATAGCTTGAGAAACCAAATCATGGCGATTATGATTATGATAAGGACGTGGCTGTCCGATAAAAAATGCCATCCCTGTGTATGCCCACAATTATTGGCAAAGCAGCGCTGTTACAAGTTTTTGAACTTGTGTTCTCTACGGATGACTCGATCCTTGCTCATTGATTCAACGTGTCCTGTGAAAATGAATGGACAGAGGAAGCTACAGCGACAAACAAGCCAACAAGTGAGGAAGCTGAAGCAGGCGAGAAGGAAGCCGAAGAGCCAGCGAGAAAGAGGAATCGAATGGACAAAGACAGGTATGCATAAAACAGTAAATAGAGGACTGCATGTGTGTGATGGTTGTTGAAAACAAACCAGAATATGAGGTAGCAGAAGCAGCAGAGGTGGTGGAGCATTGTTTGAATTTGCTAGTGAACACTGCTGCAGCTGTTGAACACTGTTGGAGCTGTTGTGGGGGTGAAGAACCAGAGTGTGAGGTAGTAAAAGCAGCGGAGGCTGTAGAGGCTACAGAAGCAGCGGAGGTTATAGAGGCAGCAGCAGCAGAAAAGGATATTGGAGACTATGCGTGGGCAGTGTGCAGAGCTGTGAAGAGTCATCCATAAGAAGACATGGTTGTCATTGATACTGTAGTTTGGAGACTACAATGAAGCTGTAAATAGAAAGAACTCAACAAAGAAGAGTTCTGAGAGCAGAAGGATTGGAGTCCTTGGGGTTGGAGCCTTAAAAGTGAGAAGGATGGGAGTCCTTGAGGCTGGTGCCTCAGAAGTGAGATTGGATTGGAGTCCTTGGGGTTAGTGCCTCAAAAGCAGGAAGGATTGAAGTCCTTGGGAGTTGGTGCTCTTAAGTCCAAGATTGGTGTCTTGGGAAAATAGAGTTGGTGCTCTGGAGGTTGGAGCCTCACCAAAGTCCAAGTTGGAGCTTGGCAACCGATTGTGACCATCTATATATTGTATTTATTTTACTGCACAGTTATATTAATAAAAGCATTTATTCTTGCTGTTCATATTGTGTTCTGAATATATATGTTTTAACTGGTAAAACAATAGTGGGAAAAAGAAATACTGATTCACCCCCCCTCTCAGTATTTCCAACATGATCAAATATGTCTATGTTTTAAACACGTCCATATAATCCATGAAACAAACCACCAACTAGGATAGGAGACAACCAACTTAGCAATGTATAAATAAAGAAACATAACCGAAAGTAGTTCAATAGAGTAACATACCCTCAACACAACCCCACATATAAACACGTTAGTAGTGGCTAGTGGCTCAAGGAGTAATAGTAAATGGGAGTAAATGAGGTTGTCACGCCAAGGTCCTCGACGAGTGTCCCACCGAACCGGAAAACCCATCAAATGATTAAAAAAAAGCAATATCACCTATGGGAAAGAACCCAGATACATTCACGTCGCCACTTCCAGTTATTAACACCGTCAAAAGGATAGTTAAGTAATCTTCTACATGGTTTATATATATTACTAGCATACTTTAAAAGTAAAGGAAGGGAATATTGAGGGGAAGGGAACATTCAATAGGAAGAAGTTAATTTTTTATTATGGTTAATTTTTTTACTATATGTAAATGTATTGAATGTAAAATTAATAATTCATTTAAAAAAGTGTTGCACGGTAGGTTAGTGTCTGCCACTCAAGTTAGAAATTATGTTGTAGAAAAAATTGCATAAAACATTATAACATGCATTGGTCAATGTTAAATTAATAGTGGATAATACCCAAATCAAATCCTACAGTCTTCCTTTGGGAGGAACTAATAAATTGAGATGTGAAGTGGATAAATTAATTATTTGTTGAGGCACAAGGACCTTGCATAAATTTTGTTGGTTAGTAACCACTAGTAAGCCTATATATTTACAATTTTACTCCAACCTAAGTGCTAAGAAAAACATAAATAATAGTGGGAAGTAACTCCTAGTAAGTTTATTTATTTACATCTTATTCCCAATGCAAAGGCTTGCTTAAAATATGGTGGAAGGTAAGTGATGGTAAATATGGTCCTTGGATAGAGGGTGTTTGTTAAGGCACTCCTAGATGTTAAGTCACCCATTCAATTCCCCACCCTTATTTGGGTGTTATTCTTGACATGACCATGATGTAGCCTCACCATTGTCAAAATTTAAGAAAATAAAATAATAAAAAAATTGATGGTAAATATGTCATTTACACACATATGAACAAATACCCACATATATTTTTTAGAACTTGAGTTTGTGTTGTTAATTTGTAGAATTCAAGTGCCCCAAGGGGGCTTTTAGGGTAGTTAATCCATTTATGCATTCAAAAATGCATTTATTATTATTATTATTATTATTATTTTTTGACTAGTGGAATCGGCAACGGCGGTGGTATCGTACTCGCGTTACATGGGGTCAAATCCCACCGACTACCACTCTAACCTCTAGGAGGAACCGCCTAGCCCGCAAGAACGACCCTCAGGTAAGAAGATATTCGAACTCGTGACCTGCACAGTGGCACAGACAACTTAACGGATCGTCCGCTAGCCACGAGACCAAACCTCTGCAGGCAAAAGGTGAGCGGGCTTGGCCTAGGCAAGTCACTCCTCGCGACTAGTCAACGCCCTCACTCAGGTTTGAGCACAAGACCTCACCGTCTTTACGAGTCCGACTTTACCAACCAGCCGCCTCCGCCAACCTTAAAGGTGAGCGGGCTTGGCCCAGGCAAGTCACTCCTCGCGACTAGTCAACGCCCTCGCTCAGGTTTGAGCACAAGACCTCACCGTCTTTATGAGTCCGACTTTACCAACCAGCCGCCTCCGCCAACCTTAAAGGTGAGCGGGCTTGGCCCAGGCAAGTCACTCCTCGCGACTAGTCAATGCCCTCGCTCAGGTTTGAGCACAAGACCTCACTGTCTTTACAAGTTTGACTTTACCAACCAACTGCCTCGGCCGAACTTTCATTCAAAAATGCATTTTAAACAACAACAAAAACACATTTTTTTTAAATTGTTTTGTGAGATTAAAATGTCTATTATGTCTATAAGTTACACTATGACATAAAAAATCACTACACAAATATTTAAAAATCATGCATGAATATCACAACCATATCCAAAAAATTATGGTATAAATTCCAAAAATTATGGAATAAAATATGTGAGGCTGTTATCCACATGGCATTATATTGTGCAAAGGTTGCACTAAGATATTTAGGTTATGGTTGTATTATATTGAAGAAATATTTCATTTTCAAAGTTAAAGGTCAACGGGCAAATTGATTGGTAGAGGGACTAATAAGGTCAATGTTTGTGATGTGACAAAAAGCGACCATGTCAATGGAATTTAGATTTGAGTAAATTTGCACTCTAGATATAACTAGCTGTGTAAACTCTAAATTGAACTTAAGTTTTTTCTTAAAGCCTTGCTAAATGGTTTAAATAGTTATGCAAACGTAATCCACTACTATGATAACATATCAAATGTATTGCAAACTTGTTTACCTACGAAATGTATTTCTTTGCCATGTTGAACTTTTAATTTCTTTTATTTTGTATTTCACATTTAATTGTACTTCACATTTCTATCCTACTTATGGTACTCAATATCAATCTAATGGTTTTCGAGTGTTTCATTTACATTAGATTTTAACTAACAAAACCTTCATAATTATCATATTTTAACTTTGTTAATAAAAATGATTCAAATCAAACCAAGTATACATGTGCATTCCATAAATTACAAAATTAAATCAATTATTACATTCATAATTATCAATAAGTAATGGATGGATGGTAGATATTTAACAATATTTATCTTTTATAGAATATTCACAAAATATTTTTAGTAGTAATTGATATAGATGATTGAGATTTATTTAAAAAATAGTTATAACATTTTTTTATTTCTAAATTAATTTTAAAATATTATAAAAATAAAATAAAATAAAATATAGATAAAATTTTTTTGTAATGCTTGGCAGGACCATCCATTTTCTATTATATGTATAAGGCAAATCTACACCACACAGTTTTACCAGGTGGCCTCAACTTGCCCTGAGGGGAAATCGAGTCTGTTGGCCACTGATCAACATTATATGCCATCCAAAAACAAAATTGTTTCAGTCTTGCTAGCAAGGCTAGGTAAGTTTCAGTCTCATATCCAAATACTGTATAACTATGACAACTGACATAAACAACTGGAAATTTAAATGCTATTTGCATAAACAAAAACTAAGCATAGGGAAACTAATATTTCTTGAGATTATGCTCCTCAAAGTCTGAGGCTAGAGGGGTAGGATCTTCAGCAGTTGCTTCTGGCATTCCATATAGCTCCACGATGCAAGGGATGTGACAGTGAATACAGTCCATCCTAATGTCTTGTTTGTGCAACTGAAATAGGACTTTATCCTTATTTATTTATTTATTTTTTATTTTATGTAATTTGGTAGGCCCTGCATTGTAATTGCCATCCCCACAGAAATTTGCTCCATTGCTTTACCAAGCAGACTTTTCATCAGGAAATACAGATACAGGGTGTGTTTGAATTGCGTAATTCTACCTCGTGTATTCCCCGGGTCAGGAACCATCGTCCTCCAGACTTCTATCTCATCATCTGGTTCCATTTCGTGTTTTATCTGATCTTCCCAGTCATCAATCAGCTTACGGATACCCTCATCTGTTTCATCCTTGTATGCCGCGGCTGCCTCTGCTATGAAGTGCTCAACAGGCTTGTGGCCCCTACGGCCTTTCGTCTTGCTTGGTCTTTTAGCTGCCCGGGGGTCCGGGCCCTTGCTGCCACGACCACGTCCACATTTTGTTGGAGCCATGCCCTGTTCCTTTGTGCCCTGTAGACATTCCAACATCGTTAGCTTCATCGTTCCATTCACCTCAGCCCGACGTGACTACTCATGCCTTGCTTCTCTGCCCTGCCTAGCCTGCGATGGGTTAAGGTATCCTTATGCCCACAAGTGGCCAGGGGAATTGGGTTCCGAGCAAGGTTCACCCAACTTTTCACCATGCCTCTCCCCCTTACCAAGGTGCAGTGGTTGGTCATCCCCTTGCGGCCGTAGCCAGGCCTTCAGACCCATCTGGAGCCAAGCGTTGCAAGTGTTGTCATACCTGCATGCCCCTCCCTCTGCCAGCAATTTCCTGCCCAGGTTCTGCTCGCCCCTCTGCCACTCATGCCACCCGGGGTCCCTAACTGCAATCTCACTACCCTGCATATCCAAATGCCAGGGTTCGCTCAACAAATTGCCCACACTGCTAGTGTCCCATCCCCCTGCCTGTAGCTCTTCCTTGCCTCGCTCGGCTACACTCAGCCCCCCGACGTGACTTGCCCTTTAGTCCCAATACCCCCGGTCTGAGCATACAGGTAGGGTCCTGTATCTCGGCCCAACTCCGTATTGTTCATGCCAATGCCAAAACTTTTGCTTGAAAGCAATATAAATACGACACAGAGCCGAGCCATGGCCCCCCCTTGCCTCCCCTGGTTTCTCCTTGGCTGAGCTAAGCCCCATTGGGGCAACCTCTCGCCTCTCCCTCCCCCCCAGTGGAACTCCCACCAGCGTATGGAATTATCACATGAACCCGACCAAAAGATATGAATTAAACCAGGGTGAGACTAGACTACATACCAGAGAGCCGTCGCGAGCCCGCAGACGTAGTTTCTCTGCCTCTCTTCCGCTATGCACTGCCTTCCATCTCCACTACACAATTCATCTGCCTAGCATGTCTAAGACCCTTCCCATCACCACCACCCTTCCTTATTCTTCCCTCTGCCACCTTGCCAACCCACCTCCCATGCATTCAAGGCGAAGGACACGACACTCCCTACCTTGAGCATGCGAAGGATGGCTGTAATAATCGCGACTGTACTAACCATGTCACCTCAACCCTGTCACCTTTGACACACTCCCTTATTTTGATTGGGAGAAAATAAAATATAGATAATTAATTGTAAAGTAATTCTTAATTATAAAATTTTATAATAACTAATAATATCTTTTAAAATAATTAAACAAATATTTAAATAACTATGTTATATGTGAGATATAAAATCTGCTTGTTATATTTAGTGGGATTTTTATTCTATTTTCAAAACATTATTATTTACCATTTTTATAAATTTTATTGTCTTTTCAATCAACCTCCTCATCATTAAACAATGCAAAGAGGTTACCATTCTTCTCCTATATATATTAGAAGTTAAAAATTTAATAAAAACTATAATAAGAGGAGAATAACTCACATTGTAAAATTGCATAAATGTAACAACAACCACCAAAGTGGATGATTATATATTCTTTATCCTGCATCCACTTCTTAAGCTCCAAATAAGTATTTTCTGCATCTAAAAATTAAGAATAAAACAGGTAGCTATGTGGAAGAAAAACGAGATAGCTTTTAGAAAAGGGTCCACCAAAAAACTCAGATTTAGCAAAGACATAAAACCACTTAATACAATGAAAATGAAACATCACTCAAGGTTAGCTTTTAGAAAAGGGTCCACCAAAAAACTCAGATTTAGCAAAGACATAAAACCACTTAATACAATGAAAATGAAACATCACTCAAGGTGAAAATATCGTGAAAAATTCAGTTACTTCTGGAAAAGCAGATGGTTGGGACCTGGGTTTTTCTAATCTTCAGATATTGATTACACAAATAAACAATCAAAATTATTTAAAAAAAAGCATTGCTTGCAATGTTTAAAGCGAAAACATTCTCCACGAATTTAATCTCTTTTATTATATATTTAACATTTAAATTTAATTCCTTAAAAGGTTTTTATCTGAGAGAAATATTTATTTATTTAATTAATTTTAAAATTATAATTAAAAAAATATTTAAAATATTATAAATTTTAGTAATTTATATAAATTTATTATTATTATTATTTTAGCTAAAAGAAACATATAATATTGTATAAATAACCATTACAATAAAAATTATATATAAATAAAATAAATATTTTCATATTTAAATGGATCGTTTTTTTCATTATCTTATTTATAATGTAATCTTTCAATTAACAAAAAAAAGATATTTTATTTATTTATTTATTTTTAAATTTATAATTAAAAAAAATTTAAAAGATTATAAATTTTAGTAATTTATATAAATTTAGTTTATTATTATTATTATTATTTCACTTAAATATTTGTTTAATTAGAAGAAATATATAGCATTATATAAATAATAAATAACAATTACAATAAGAATTGTATATATAAAAAAAATATTTTCCTATTCAAATTGATTACCTTTTTCGTCTATCTTATTTAACAAAAAAATAATTAAATAATAAACTTATTATAACATGTTTTGAAATTTATGGAAAATGGTTCATAAAGCATATATGCATCAATTCATGATAGGTATCAAAACATTTACCTCATGATACATCTCACGTTGCAAATATTGGAAAAAAAAATAACTAAGTTATAACTTTATTTTAAATTATTATCATTATTTTAATTAAAAAATGAATTAATATATAATTAGTATATTAAAAATACATACATATAGCAAAAATTACATGTAATAGATGCTTTGCAGCATATGTATCATTGGCCCTTGGCCATCTTTGTGTGTGTCAGTAAAAAATAGAGCTCTGTTTTACCAAAAATGGTGCTGGTATATCTATCTTAATTCACCACGCAGGGTGATCACAAAAGAGTCTCATAAATATATATCATATCTGATATCTACAAAAAAACATTCACCACGCAGGGCGATGTCCATACTATAAGGTCTGTAAATGAAAAACATACTGAAATATATACAATATATAATCTGAGTAGGTTCCAAAAAATAGGATTTAGGGACTCTCCGCCCTATGATATGTCTGATCAGTATATGGCCTATGATAGTATCGGTACTCATCTGTACCCCTTTGTTCCTGTATCATCCACTGTCCTCCGGGTAGTATCGTGGTCTCCTTGGAAAGCCTGTCAGCACTGCAGTTATGTTCCTTGTAAATATGATGGCAAGAGATAGAATTAAACTGTGCTTTGAAAATGTTCACTTCATCCAAAATATTACTGAGAGGGTGTGCATGACAAGTAGTAATATTATTGAACCAATTTACAATAATTTTTGAGTCTCCATAAATTTGTAGATCGATGCAATCATGACCAAGTGAAAAGTGCAGTAAATGGAGAAGAGTGATAAGTTCTGCATAATTATTTGTCCCTTCTCCAAGCCCCATATTAACCTTAAAATAGTGATGTTCAGATAGGTATTGTAAAAATCCTCCCCCACATCCTTGATTTTGAGCAGCACCATCAAAAAAAGCCCAAGGTGTATTTTCGTCTATGGGGGCGGGAGCAAGTGGTCTCCTAGGGCGAGCTCTGATGGGATTAGGTAGTTCGTGATATGCTGAGATGATCTTGGTGGAGATATTATGCCATCTAGCTATAGCTTCATCAAATATTATTCGATTTCGTGTCAGCCAGATGTGCCAGCATATGAGGAGAGAGAGACATATCTGCTTTGTTCCATGATGCGCAATACACCAACAATCCCAGACATGGTTTTCTCTCCCTCCCATCTGCCAGACAGTTGAATCGAGGAGGAGACAGTCTGCCAGAGGTTGATCAGTGATTCACAGTTAAGAAAGAGATGTTATGTTGATTTGGTTGATTTTTTACATAGGACACACCAGTGTGGTCCGTGAAAGGCACGATGAGATAAGGATTCCCCCGTGGGGACCTTGTTGTTGAGCACACACCAGAAGAAGAGTTTAGTTCTCGGAGGGGAGCTAAGCTTCCGAATTCTCTTCCACCAATCAAGAGCCTGCTCCGGTTGTCTGTAAGATATTAGTCCGAGGTAACCAACCTTTGGGGAATATACACCATTCTCCGCAAGACACCAAACAAGTTCATCAGGTCCCTCCTTAATCTTGATGTGGGATTCACTCAAAGTTGTTGTGTAGGTTTGTTATGCTTGGTGCCAATGAGGAGGGATGTTGAGCCGATGGGTGGATTTCCATCCTTGTGCAAAAATGGTGGAGATCCTTTGATCTACGATGTGAGCTATGACACTTATATCTTGTTGGTTGAGGTGCAGAATTAACTCTCTCAGCAGATGGAACCTACCTCCCCCCCAGTCCAGGGATCCAGTTCGATGCGCGCTTTTGTTCCATTGTTTATCCTCCAGGCTAGATTGTTATGAATGATAGGTAGGGAGTGGAGAAGAGCCTTCCAGACTGTTGATATACCTATCCTTGGCCAGCTAGGCAGGCGTACCCAATCCATGATCGGGAGAGGCTAAATATATTTATGATAAGTGACTGAGGTCCAGAGGTTCTGCCCAGTTAGCAGAGTCCAACCCATTTTTGCAGCCAGTGCTTGAGCAAACAGAGCTAAATCCTTTAATCCCCAGCCTCCCCATTTTTTGGGCAAGGCAATCTTATTCCAGCTGACCCAAGCAAATATCTTCTTATCTTGTTATCCATTCCATAGGTATCTGCTGCAAATCTGTTGAAGACGGGCAAGGATGCTCCTGGGGATCCATGCCAAGGCCATCCAGAAAACAGGCGTGGCCTCCAAAACTGTTTTGATAAGTACTAGTCTACCTGCTCTGGATAAGAATCTATGGCACCAATTTGTGAGCCTTTTTTCCAGCTTGATGACCAGCCAGATCCAATCTGCAATTTTTTGGTTGAAGGGTTTAATCCAAAATCCCAGATATTTAAAACCACGACCAAGTGGAAGAATACAGTAAGGAAAGTGTTGCTAAGCAAATCGAAACTCATGGATGGATGTGTGGGCTAAAGTAATAGTGGATTTCCCATGGTTAGCCAGCATACCAGTAGCCTTAGAGAAGAGGGAAAGAACATTTGAGAAAGAGGCTGTGTCTTTGATACTGCCATCAAGAAAAATGAGGACATCATCCACAAAAAGAAGGTGAGTGAGGTAACAGAGATCGTTTATTTTGAGACCACAAAGTCTGCCATCCCTTTTTTCCTGTGCTAGGAGCCAGCTGAGGCCTTCCATGACAATCAGGAAGAGTAAGGGGGAGAGGTGGAAGCCTTTTCTGAGTCCCCTTTTGGCATGAAAGAAATGAGAGGCCGATCCATTGATGAGTACACTGAATGATGGAGTAGAGATGCATGACATGATCCAGGTGGTGAAAGCATGAGGGAAGCCAAGGTGAATGAGAAGCATCTTGATGTAAAGCCAGCTAACTCGATTAAAAGCTTTTGCCAGATCGATCTTTAAGATGATACCTTTTAACTTTTTAGACCGGATCGAGTGTATGGCCTCATGGGTCGTATCGATGGCTTCATGTATTTGTCGATGCTCAAGGAAGGCGAATTGTTTAGATGATATATGATGTGAGAGAATAGGTCTAATCCGATTAGCAATGATCTTTGCTATGATCTTGTAAAGATAGTTGCAGAGGGAGATGGGCTGAAAATCATTAAAGGATGAAGGGGAGTCAGACTTGGGAATGAGAGCAATGAAGGTGGAGTTGATGTCTTCATATAGTTTACTAGAGGTCCTGCATTCTTCCACAACTTTTAATAGATCTTGCCCCAAGAGTTCATAAAAGTCGAGATAAAATTCGATCGACCACCCATCAGGCCCAGGGATTTTGTCTTTTTTAAACCATTTCAGGGTCCCTTCAACCTCACCAGGTGTTACAGGAGAGTTGAGCTCTTCTGCCGCATCATCATCCACAAATCGAGGAAAGTAGCCAGCAACATTGATGACGTCTGCTAGGTTTGACCCTTGTGGGGTTTTGTAGAGATTCTGGAAGTGAGAGGTACCTAGGTGGGAGAGTTTATTGAAGGTGTCTGCCACGCCCCCATCAGGTAGGGGAAAATTCCATATAGTGTTAGATACCTTTCTTTTGTTGGCATAGTTTTGGAATTTTTTATTATTATCATCTCCTGCTTGTAGCCAGATAGCCCTACTCTTAATTCGTCAGGTTTCCTCACTTTCCTTCAATATCCTTTCCTTCTGTTTCTCTAGCTCTATCAGGTGAGATTTTTTGCTTGCTGATGAAAATCCCAGGTTACGATCAATTGATAGTGCATTCAGTTCAGTCTCAATCTGTGATATAGTGTGGTCTTCCCTCTGATTTTCTCTTTGGCCCAAGTAATGGAGAGGTGCTTGAGCTGGGTCAGATTGTGACAGAATCCCTCTGCAAGGGATCTATGTCTCAAGATGGGATTTGCCTTCCAGAAGTCAGAGACCAATTTGATGTATCCAAGGTCTTGAAGCCAAATATGATTAAATTTGTAGGGAGGTCTGGGCTTAGGATGGGGGCCAAGGATCTCTAAGAATATGGGAGAGTGGTCCAAGATACCTCCGGAGCCCACCCATTGTTTGTATCGATGCAACTGATGCAGTAGAGGTACCTTAATAAAAAATTGATCTAACCTTCTAGCAAGAGCTGCTTCCTCCACCCTTCTGTTCCTCCAAGTCGGAAGGGGCTTGTTCATGGGGACATCTACAAGATTGTGCTGTTCCAGTAGATTCATTATGTATCTTGAGAGTGTGTCCACTTGATCTTGGGAACCCCAAGATTCCCCGAATCATATGGAGAAATTAAGGTCTCCCCCCAGGACCAAATGATCGGGAGAGGAGATCGAGAGATTGAGAAAGTGCTGCCAAAAGTTCTCCCTCTGATGACAGGGACCATAAATGTTGATGACCCGAAGATTCAGGCCAAGCTCCACCGAGAAGATGTCCAATCCAATAAACCCCGATCCTCCCCAGGATGCTAATACCTTAATGGTGCGAGGATTATGCCCTATGGCTAATCCCCAGAGCATCCCATAGCATCAAGGGAGTAGAAGTTCCAGCCAGGTTTTAAGGAGGCTAAAGATCTAGATATGAGTTCAGCATCTCCCAGGGTTTCTTGCAGCATGATTATGTCTATAGGTTTGGCTTCAAATAACCTACGCAGGGCTAGTTTTTTTGGAGGCACTAGATGGATAGTTGACAACGGAATGTGGCACAAGCATTTATTAGAATGGTTTCAGCTGAAATTTAAAAATGCATTTAAGATTGACTGTGTTTGTTTGTGGTTTGTTTAAATTTGTTGATTTTAAAAGGAATGGCTATAAATTAACACTTTAAGGCTATTCTTGAATTGCAAAGTTGATAAAACTTAAAGCCTCATTGAATTGCGAAGAAATGAAATTTTCCTAAAGGTTTCCCCTAACACCAGCCATATGGAGGTGTTTCATTTCAACAACCCAAGGAAAACTGCATGTTTCTACTTAGCGTATGCATTTTCTTCATTGGATCTCTGATTTCTATAGTAAACCTGATAAAAATAACAATGTTTGTGTTAAAATAAAACCCACTAGTTAGCTCTACGAAAGAGAGTCTGAACCAGGAGAGTTTGGCTCTGCAGAATGCTCTACATTGTTCATCAACATTACACATTAAATAGAATACATGGTTTTAGGGAAGTTAGAACAACATCCTAAGAAATAGAAACTAATTCCTATCCTGAGGCTACGTGAACCAACTCTACCTATTCTAGGATATTCTCCATTATCTTCAACACTCCCCCTTAATGGAGAATGGGTTCACATATATGCCTAACGTCTCCCTAAACATTTGAAATTTTACTTTTCCAAGAGGCTTAGTGAAAATGTCCACAACATTCTCACATGTGTTACAATATTCCAGATGGATTTCTTTAGATTGCACTTTCTCCCTTAAAAAAATGAAATTGAGTATCAATATGTTTCATGTTTTTGTGAAACACTGGATTGTTGGCCAGCTTGATTAAACTTTGATTGTCGCATCTGATTGTTGTTGCGACTGTCTGTTCTTCCCCAACATCCTGGAGAAGTCTCCACAACCAAACCGCCTCGCACATTGCTGCACACATGGCTTGATACTCTGCTTCTGCTGAGGACAAGGAGACTGTGTTCTGCTTCTTGCTGCTCCAAGTGATCACCCCAGATCCAAGATTGAATGCATAACCTGTTATAGATCTGCGATCATCTACATTTCCTGCCCAATCTGAATCTGCAAATCCTGCCAATCTAACATCAAAAGAGTCAGTGTAAATAATTCCATAATCTATAGTACCTTGTAGATACCTCAAAACATTCTTCGCTGCATTCCAATGGCTTTCAAGTGGCTTAGACATAAATTGGCTTAACACGTTGACTGCATAAGCCAAATCAGGTCTAGTGGTGGTTAGGTAGATCAAACTCCCAACCAGCTGTCTGTAAAGTGTTGCATCCGCCGCTTTTGAGCCATCCTCACACTGCAATTTGATGTTCTATTGCAATGGTACCGATGTCAGCTTACACTGATCCATTCTAAACTTTTCTAATAGGCCTTTGACATACTTTGCTTGAGACAGAAATGTTTGACCTGAATCTCTCCAGATCTCGAGACCTAAACAGTATCCGAGTTCACCAAGATGCTTCATCTCAAACATTTGTGACATCTGCTGCTTGATTTCATCAATTAGATATATAGCATTACTTGCAATTATCAAATCATCTACATATAATGAAATTAGAACTATGCACCCTTGTTCATCTTTCATGGTGTAAAGATTAGGGTCATTCTTGCTTCTATTGTGGCCAACTTGTAGAAAAAATGAATCAATTTTCTCATACCACGACTTGGGAGCTTGTTTTAGTCCACATAGTGCTTTCTTCAACCTACAAACTAAATGTTCTCTTCCCTTCTAGACAAACCCTTCCGGTTGCTCTAAATAAACCTCTTCTTTCAGTTCTCCATTCAGAAATGCAGACTTTACATCTAGTTGGTGCATCATCCAATGTTTCTTGGTAGCTAAAGCAATTAACATTCAAATGGTATTCAATTTAGCTACAGGGGTGAAGGTTTCTTCATAATCTATCCCTTCTCTTTATGTGTACCCCTTTGCAACCAACCTAGCTTTTAGTTTTTCTATAGTTCCATCTGCATTAATTTTCGGTTTATATAACCATTTGCATCCTATGACTTGTTTTCCTGTAGGGAGTTCTACCAATTCCCAAGTGTTGTTTCTGATTATTGAATCATATTCCTGTGAATCCATGGCTATTTTCCATTCATTATTTTCATTTGCTTCTTTATAACTAGACAATTCAACCACATTCATCATACTAGTTATAAAAGAATTTTCCTTATATCTTGCAAGCATTTGAACTTTCCTACCTGATCTCCTGAGTGGTGGGGTGGTGGTTTCAAACCTTATTTCTTCCTGTTGTTGTTGTTGTTGTTGTTCATCCTTTGCCTTTGTTTGCTGCTGACCATGATTGTTCTCTACTTCTTCTTCCTCAAAATATGGAATGTCCCTTCCGTCATAGTGCTCATCAATTTCTTCATTATCCTGCTCATGGAATTTAACCTCTCTACTAACAAAGATCTTGTGAGTAGAGGGATTAAATAATGTGTATGCTTTATATGACGAACAATACCCTATAAAAGTACATCTGATGGCTTTTGAGTCTAATTTCTTTCTATCTTCCTTTGGCATGTGGGCAAATGCTTTACATCCAAATATTATTAAGTGTTTTACTGCAGGCTTATATCCATATAAAGCTTCAAAAGGAGTTTTAAACTCAAGACTTCTTGTAGGACTTCTATTTTTTTAAATAAACCGTAGTATTCACTGCTTCAGCCCAAAAACCATTTGAAAGATTCTTACCTTTAAGCATACTTCTAGCACATTCCACCAGAGTTCTGTTCTTCCTTTCTGTTACTCCATTCTGCTGTGGAGTATGGGGTACTGTAAACTGCTGCAAAATTCCATGATCTTCACAATATCTGATGAGTTCATCTTTCCTGTATTCTCCCCCTTGATCAGAGTAGAGAATTTTTATCTATTTCCCTGTTTGTCTTTCAATCATATTTTTAAACTGCTTAAAGTATTCAAATGTATGACTCTTCTTACTTAAGAAATACACCCAAGAAAACTTCGTACAATCATCAATAAATAGTAGGAAATACACTGCACCTCCTAATGATTTTGTCTGCATGGGACCACAAAGGTCTGTGTGCACTAACTCCAGTATATCCCTCTGTTTCTTTTCTACTCTAACTAGGAATTATTCTCTATGCATTTTTTCTAAAGTACAAGCATCGCAATCATTACGTACTTTCTTTAGCATAGGAAGATATCTTACCATTTCTTTCCTCTATAGTAACAACAAATCATTGTAATTGATGTGGCCGAATCTCTGGTGCCAAAGCTCTTCTGTAGTCAGGCTCGCTGCTGTCAATGCTCGAACCGGTGTAGGTCTCACATCCAACTTGTACAGTCCTCCTGTTCAGATTCCTATAGCAATTGTCTTCATTCCATCTAGAAGATCCTTAATGTAAAAATTATATTTTAAAAATTCAACTTTCAAATCTTGATCTGTAATCATTGATACAGAAATCAAGTTCTTTGTTATGCCAGACACATACATTACATTGTAAATTTGTTTAATATTACCATCAGGTAGAATGACAGAAACTTTCCCACATCCTTTGATTTGATGACTTCTGTCATCTCCTAGGTAAATCTATGTGCCTTCGTTGATCTCTTTAAAATCTTCCAGCCAGTGCTTGTTCCCTGTCATGTGCGTTGACGCTCCTGAATCTACATACCAGATGTCTGCATCAACATTTTCATCACAATCTGCCATGAACAACCTCAAATTCTGCACCTGATCACCATTCGCGAGATGACCTTGTTGTGGGGAAAAATGCCTATGCAGGACGATCCTATCCACCTAAGGTGTGACAGTGCCTTAGCAACAAACAGAGACAGCTATTCTGATATTTCTTCCTTTATGAATTAAGAATGAAGAGAGATAGATGGACTAACCGATGTCTTCCGTTTGTCCCTTGATCCGGTCTCTCTTCTCTTGGAGGATTCCCAACTACTTGCCTTCTCGCTCGCCCAACTTCAAGAGGTTTCTGCAAGATCACAAGAAGAGAACACTACACAAGACATGGATTCATATTCATAACTAGTTCAGGATTAGAAATAAACTAAACATACTAATGCAATCATACATCAAGAATACATCAGCATATAGGAGAAACCAAGATAGCTTTATTGATGAATAACAAGGTTCAGGAAGAGATACAACCCAGAGGGCTCCAATCCAGCATCTCCTTCCCAGCAAATGGAATTCCTATCTTCACCCCCTTCAAAGCATTAAGCACCCAATGATTCCAATCTCAAACCAACAGCAATTCTTTGCAATAACAAAATTCCAGCCTCTAGATCTCATGGAGGTGAGATCCATATATAGATGTTTGGAGAGAGGATGAGTCAGCTTGAGATGTGACTAGTGTCCTCTCCCTCTGTCAGTTCTTGAGTCCACTTGGAGGTTCTTGCTTCCACTTGGAGATTTGGAACCTCTTACTCATCACCAGTCGAATTCCCTGAGGCAAGTGTCATTTTGGAAGCTTCCTGGGTTTTGACACCTTGAGAAATGAGCCTGCCACATGTCCACTCTCGTTCAGCGCAGGTAGCCAGTGTTCCAGTGTTCCAGTGTTGGCTTTGACATTCAGCGCAAACAGCTAGTGTAGCCACTGAAATGATCCTGATTTGACTTGTTTTGAGTAGTTTTTGGCGGAGAACTTCTGTGAATTGCTGTGGTTTGTTAGCCTTGTTCCTCTAGGGGTAGGAACAACATGTTTAGGGACTTTGGATCCCTTAGATTATGGACATTTCATGCTCAATGTTGTAAGGCACAAAAATGTCTATAACAGTTGCCCCTAAAGTATGAGGCTGTTTATCGGGTGAAATGCTTTATCAGGGGGATCCGAAGTTCATCCAATGCTGGGAGGAGACCTGTAATACAATACATTATTTTTCATACTACTTTCATGATCTAGCTGAGGCGGGCATTCCCATGCTCAGATTTATAAATTCATTTTTATGTACATAGAACAGACAATCGTCTGATGGTAGACTGATAATTTTGATGAAATTATCATCCTTTGAGTAGGATGATTATCTGCTGCAATGATGTACATGTCAATGTCTTTATCTTTCCTGAATATATATCGCAGCCCGGATGGATGAAACTAGATCCTGGGTCTTCAAACTCGTTCGATCTTCACTCTAAGTACAAGTCGATCCATGTGAGAATTGTTCTGAAGTCGAACATGGAAAGACATCGCTTGATTACCGGTCAATGATGTAAACCGTTAACAAGCGCGAGAGGAATCACCGATAATGATGATGACCCTCAAGGTACTGCAGTACAATTCACGTGGTGTGAATAAAGGACTTGGCGTCGAACACCACGCAAAATCTTTCGGTCGAAGGTCATTGATGTATACCTGTCGCCAGAAGTGAGAAACTTGCCATTGAGGCATGCAAGCTTCAAAGTACTGAAAGGGTTGTTCCTAGATCAACTTCTTGGATAATGAGCTGATGTCGACAAGAAGCAATCCGTCAAAGGAGGGCCTTAATGAATCCCACATCAGTGACACGGAACGGAGCTAATGATTTTAATGGAGGTGAAAACGATCTGTGACATATGATTCAGGGTGGCGGTCATGAAAGGATGAAGGATAATGTATGGCAGTGGATGGGACACGGTTGACTTTTCTGAACGACTTCTCTTGAACATATGGCGACACTGATGCGATGGATTGGTAGCATTACCCCAAATATGGATGGTATGGCGAGACCATGGATGTGACCGGTGAATGAAACAACCCAACCCGATTGTGGTACGGAGGAAAAGTGTCATGTTCAAGAGCGACTTGCTACCATCAAAGTTTTCTTTAGTTTCTCCCAATTTTTCCCCAGTCATTGCTGACCAGTACCTCTTTATTTTTGTCAAGCTTGAAGAGGATAACATATGCTTGTTCTATAACCTGCCCTTCGGGCAAGCCCATCGCTATGTTTTAACGAGCCTAGCGATAGTGAAACTCGTTCTCGTCTAAAGACAAGTTTGTCGCTATTTAATGATTTTAACGAGTCTAACGACAAAGATAACTCGGTCCTTTTCATTTTTAGAGAGTCTGAAAAGGTACATAAAGTTAACTCCAAAAGTCCTTTTTCGTCATCTAATCCCTTAAGTCCGAAAAAGTATAAAACAATACAGAAGGGATGAGTTTTCGATAGTTTTAACGAACCGAACAAAACAAGCGCTCGATCTTTTTGTGCAATAATCCCTCAGGTCCAAAAAGATTAAAATCTAGAGGAGGGATAGCTCTTCCGGTCACTTTAACGAGCTGGAAGGCCAAAACTCGGCAATCTTTTCATATTTTACGAGTCAGATGAAAAGAGCTTAAAGAAGACTCGTCTTTTGAGGAACGAGTGATAAACAGGGTTAGCAGCTGATTCCAGGTACAGGTTGGAATTTTCCAATCACGGCAGTGCCACAAGGATGGCTAGGTGAAATCACTCTTCGCAGCTGTTCCTCAAAATGGGTAAACAATCATATGGAGGTGAACGATCGGCCAAATGAAAAGTGGAGGTGACGGTGCAAACACGACCAAGGCTTTAATGGCTAATGATATTACGTTCACAGTGGTTATTTACCGGGATAGTTCATTTTTTAACGAGCTTAAACGCGGGTGGAAACATTTGCTCGATCTTATGTTTATTTTTTAACGAGCATGAACTATGTGCTAAAACTGCTCGGATCTTGCGTTTATTTTTTAACGAGCATGAACTGTGTGCTAAAACTGCTCGTGATAAGTTTGCATGCCCCCAGCATAATAACGCAAATCGAGGTGCATGCCCCCCAAGCTTCATTGCATTCAATTCGGTGGTTGGAATGAAGGTTTACCTTTGAGACTCGGAAAGGGGATTTGTTTCATTTTTTAATGAGGTTGACACAGTAAAAGAACTATCCTCATGACTCCTTGTTTCATTTTTTAACGAGGTTGACACGAGATAAGAACCGTCCTCGGAGCCCATTGTATTTATAGTATTTCTATTAGGGCGATGATCCATGCTGACAAAATGTTTAGGAATCTTCCGAATCCATTAGATATAGAAGATTTCATATTGTAGGTTTCCACTAAGGCTACTTCCGCCAGATTACTCGCAGGCGGTAGGTCAAAAGTACCCATTAAGGCAGGGTCTTTTAGGAGACCTACTCCAATATTTTGAAGCGAATGATTGCTTCCATGGATCGTTGGAGTGCTTCCCGTAACTTGTGAACTGTCGTGGAGGAAAGTTTGTTGGTCGACGACTGTAATTCCTCCTTGAAAGGGAAATGCAATCTTCCTGAAGTAGGTCGACACAACTGCAGCCATGGCATATATCCAGGGCCTTCCTAGTAGGATGTTGTAATCGAGGTTTCCATCGATTACTTCAACATCAACTTCTACTGTTTTGCCCCCTAGTTCAACTTGCAAGTTACTTAAAATCCCGTATGGAGTGTATGATCGTCCATCAAATGCTTTTAACGTCGTTGACGATTTCGACAAGGGTGGTGAGCCTAAATTTTTCCAGCAACTCATCGACATAAGACATGTAGATGCCCCCTCATCAATAATTGTTCGATGAACAGTTTTGTTGAGGGCTTTCACTTGAATAAGGAAAGCTAGTTGAGTTGGTAACTGAGGGTCATATTCTTTATGATCAAAGGCCACAAGATTGGAATCCATTGGGCCAATCCCACCTATTGCTGATAATAAAGCTTGCTCTTGGGAGGGGAAATTTTGCGGTACCTCAAGTGTCGACATAGCGGACGGCGATTGGGCCAGGTCCTCTACTATATTATAATTCTGTGCTACTTTGGCACGAGGATTAAATGTCGATTTGTGTACTACTCCCTTTGGCAACTTTATCATTGGTTCAGGAATGATGGGTGGCACAACTTTGGTTAAAGTTGTCATCGAACTACTAGGTTGTTCATTAGCCTTGTTATTCGACAGTCGTGGATTCCCGTAATCTTTATTCCTTGTCAAAGCATCATTTTGCTGCCTTGAGACAGAAAACATAAGCACTTGGGATCGGGAAGCATTTTGATTAGCAACTAGTTTGGTTCCCGGGCTTGGAAACGGATCAATCAATACTGCTGGGGTTTTTGAACTCTTAAAGAGTTTCTTAACTTCAGCTATATGTGGACAATCTGCTGTCCAATGATCCTCATCGCATATATGACACCCCGCAGGGGGTTTCCTTTTTCTCCCTTTCTTTTTCTTCTTGCCCCCTGGTTGCTTCAGTTGTTTGCCCTTGTCGGTCGACATGACATTTACTTCCGAGGCAAGAAGTTCCTCATTTGCATTTTGACTAGAAATCTTACAAGCCTTTTTAGATGTAGCCTTTGTCGATTTCGTATCTGTTTTGCCAATCACGCCATCGCCGGCGTGAGAGTCATTGTTTGATTTAGGAGGAGGAGGAATTGAGAATTCCGGTTTAGGGGCGTAAGGTATTTTGTCGTAGAGCGTGCCAGACTGAGTATAGACCAAGTCCAGATATTGCGCACGAGCGATGACTTGCTCTTCTGTTACGACTCCCCCTTTTGCCACATCTTCCGTGATTGTAGGAAGTAAGGATTTGATAAACTATTCAGCTAATAGCTGATCGGGAACGTACGTTTTCACCATCCTACGACGACGTCGCCACTCATGTATATGATCAGATATGTGAGTGGCCGTTGTCTGTTTGAAGTTGGTTAGGAGTTCCGTTCCCGTTTCATACCTTATCGGTAATTGAAAATGGGTTAAGAAAGTCGTGGCTAAGGTACTGAAATTGTCGAACGAAGCTCTAGGCAATTCAATATACCATTTTTCCGCTGGACCCGTTAACGTCCTCTGAAAAAGGCGAAGTCTTATCGAATCATCATTCAGGGTGTTTGATGAACACCACAGATGGAATGTCATCACATGATTCGACGGATCTTCACCCGGATTTCCATTAAATTTAGGAATATCTGACGGAAGTTTATGCAGAATCGCTGGCCACCAAGGGGCATAAGCAATTGGATCATTCGTCAGCCGGTTTAGATCTGGTAATTCTAGAGTTGCTACAAAGGGCAACTGTTGATTCAGGTTAGGCGAAGCATACCCAGGATAAGATGGAATCGCCTGAGCAGTGGGTCTTTGCATACTAGCATAATCTTGGCAACTTTGACAAGGTTGATGGGCATAACCACTATAATATGGTTGCCCATTACTTACAAAGACTTGTTGCTCAGGTCCTTGATATGATTGCTGGAATGGCGGTTGTTGAGATTGAACCAGCCCTGGTTGTTGGACCATTTGCTGTTGTCCAATACTGGATGATTGACCGAGATGAGGATTCATAGTACTTGTCTGAGCCTGAGTCGCTCCAGATAAGGAGGCACTAACCTGAGGTTGTGATTGAGTCGTTGAGACAAGAGGCTGTTGTATTGCAACCTGAGAAACTTGGGGTTGACATACAACAGGTAGCGCTTGTACTTGCGACGCAATCACCATACCAGGTATAGTGGGAATATTTGACACAGGGTGGACTGGTTGCATTGAATATGCAACCCTTGGTTGCTGAGGCAGTATTGGTACCCAACCGCTGGATGTAATTCCAGTTTGACCTGAACTTTGTTGTAAACTCCCATATGGTTGTTCTCCGGGAGGGAACAATGAAAAGGCATACTGCCCTCCATATGGTGGCAATCTAGTACTTAAAGGGCAGATTAGCCTTTGAAGACACATTGGATCAATTTGTTGAGTTTCAACATAAGAAATACCAGATGATAATCCGGATGAAGAAATAGGAACTAACCATGTCGTCGAAGCAGTCCCTGATGGGACTCCGGCTTGTTGTTGACAATTTGCCGGGACAGATGGTATACCATCGAACATCGTTGGGGTAGCAGCAGGAGGCTCTGCCGTTGCTGTGTCGGATGACACAGTCCTGGATGTTGACGGTTGTTCAGACATATCTAGTCTATCCAAAAGATTTTCTAGCGATTCTACAAGAACTTACGATGAAAAGAGACTAACTTCGAAGATCAACGAGGGAATGGTGATGATTATTCCGTTTAAAATAAATTTTAATGACGCTTTAGACACAACTTGATTTTTCAATTTTAAAGAGTCGAGAAAAAGCTAAAGATGACTCTAGTCTCCTTCGATGTTTTAACGAGCCCGAAGTGACAAATGCTCGGATGGACTTTTTCCGTTATAGAGTCTGAAAAAGGCCAAAAGGAACTGCTCTGGAGTTCTAGGTAGAGGGTGTGCCAAACTTTTCGCAAAACCGCAGAATACTTTTTAAGGTACGGGCGGTCGATCTTCCTGAATGCTGTGTTCAGTGCATTGCGATCAGTAGGGCGGCCGACACGGCTTCCTAAGGATAAAGGTTTTATGCCTATAGGGGTCTCCCAATATATACGCGACGATACGTGGGAGCACAATCCGTACTGGCGCTATCGTCCCTCAGGAGGAACCACCCACCATCAACGAGATCGACAGTCACCAGGCTTTACGACGGCGGAACACGTCTCTAGCCTAGACCTCTATGTTGTGCGTTATGTTGCAAAGCGTTGTTAAGTTCATTCAATTTATTTTAGGTTGATCTTTTTAAAGTTTGCCTTTCAAGGTTCACCACGAGATGTATGATACAATTCCTAAATGCAGTCTAAAGATGATAAGCAAGCTTTATATCTTTTCAACTTTGAAAATCCTAGCTACTAAGGGAAAAGAAAGACACCATCTTTTCTCAAAGAGCAATCAGCACACTCTAATGCACTTTTCCTAAATCAAGCATGCAAACTATCAAGATGCAAATGCACAATGCAGGTGTTTGTTTTCCGCTTTCTTAGTGTTGATGCCTACAAAGGAAAGCTTTTTGCACAACTTTGAATTTGCTTTTAAATGACAAATACAAACAAGTCTACTTTTTCAAAATCAGAAAGGGTAGAAGAGATTACAACACTTAACGATTTTCGAAATAAATACTTGTTTCGACACTTAAAAGAGACAAACTCAAACCAATAAGCAAAAGAAAATGTATAATCAATCTGCAAACAGCCAATGAACTCTCTTCTAAGATCACAATCAACAGATCTGAATCAAGGGTTACAGGATGACTATTTCACTCATGCAAAGGAAAACTGTAAATGATGCCACAAACACATAAAAACACTCACAGTCTTTTTGTACAAAGGAGGCGGAATGTAAGCAGAGAAAATGAGTTATCAGACTGGTACCTATGCTGGTTACAGGCTGCAAAAATCAGATATCAAAACAAGGCAAAACAGAGCAGAGAACCCCAGCTGCACAAGTACAAACTGGTTCAGCGCAACCTCAACACAGGGGTTTTGACATTCAGCGCAGGTAGCCTTCACGGGACCTGCGTTGAAATGCAGAATCCCTTCACTGGGTCTGCGCTGAAGGAGAAACTCTCGTTTCCCACAGGTTCTGGGTCACAGATTGCTATTTAATTCACTGTTTTAGGCCAAATAAAAGCAACAAGCAAGGTATAATCAAAGGGATGCTTTGAAGGGTACTAAGATCTATCACAAAGGATCATCAAATAATTTGTGGATCCATTGTTCAGATCATAGACAAGTCCAGTGATTGGATCAAAGCAGCAACTGTCTACTTTGCATCCGGGAAAAACAGATGCAGTTCGATTGTTGTTGTCAAGTCTATGAAGCAAACAATGATGGAAACACAAATAAAATGACTAAACAAATCTCCCCAGTGGAGTCGCCAATTTGTTGTGGGGAAAAATGCCTATGCAGGACGATCCTATCCACCTAAGGTGTGACAGTGCCTTAGCAACAAACAGAGACAGCTATTCTGATATTTCTTCCTTTATGAATTAAGAATGAAGAGAGATAGATGGACTAACCGATGTCTTCCGTTTGTCCCTCAATCCGGTCTCTCTTCTCTTGGAGGATTCCCAGCTACTTGCCTTCTCGCTCGCCCAGCTTCAAGAGGTTTCTGCAAGATCACAAGAAGAGAACACTACAAAAGACATGGATTCATATTCATAACTAGTTCAGGATTAGAAATAAACTAAACATACTAATGCAATCATACATCAAGAATACATCAGCATATAGGAGAAACCAAGATAGCTTTATTGATGAATAACAAGGTTCAGGAAGAGATACAACCCAGAGGGCTCCAATCCAGCATCTCCTTCCCAGCAAATGGAATTCCTATCTTCACCCCCTTCAAAGCATTAAGCACCCAATGATTCCAATCTCAAACCAACAGCAATTCTTTGCAATAACAAAATTCCAGCCTCTAGATCTCATGGAGGTGAGATCCATATATAGATGTTTGGAGAGAGGATGAGTCAGCTTGAGATGTGACTAGTGTCCTCTCCCTCTGTCAGTTCTTGAGTCCACTTGGAGGTTCTTGCTTCCACTTGGAGATTTGGAACCTCTTACTCATCACCAGTCGAATTCCCTGAGGCAAGTGTCATTTTGGAAGCTTCCTGGGTTTTGACACCTTGAGAAATGAGCCTGCCACATGTCCACTCTCGTTCAGCACAGGTAACCAGTGTTGGCTTTGACATTCAGCGCAAACAGCTAGTGTAGCCACTGAAATGATCCTGATTTGACTTGTTTTGAGTAGTTTATGGTGGAGAACTTCTGTGAATTGCTGTGGTTTGTTAGCCTTGTTCCTCAAGGGGTAGGAACAACATGTTTAGGGACTTTGGATCCCTTAGATTATGGACATTTCATGCTCAATGCTGTAAGGCACAAAAATGTCTATAACAGACCTGCATGTCTCTTTAGCTTATGTTGTTCTTCATGATACTTCTTTTTCCTACACTCCCTAGCAATATGACCCAATTTTCCGCAATAAAAACATTTAGTTTCAGAGTAGTTTTTTATTCAAGTGCATACCTTGGGTCAGATTTGGCCGTTTATGTGAACTTGCTCCGTTTTGATGTTGTGGACCTCCTTTCCCTTTGTAGAAGTTTTTCCTTGCCACCAGTGCAAGATCGCGATCTCCTCCCTTCTTTCTGCATCAGTATACCTGTTAGCTCTTCAAAATGCGGGATCTTTTCTCTGGAATTGATTCCAGTGATGAACATCTGATAATCATCAGTGACACCATTCATTATAATGGTCACAAGATCTGTATCATCCATTGTATGACCAATATCTGATAATTTGGTTTTCAGATCCTTGATCCTTGCTACGAATGAAGCAATTGTTTCATTCTCCTCCATCTTCATGGACAGAATCTTACTCTTGAGGAACAGAAGACGATTTGAATTTCTGATCTCGTACAATTCCTTTAGAATTCCCCAGATCTTGTTAGCTGACTTACCTTCTCTGATGTGTGGTATAATACAGTCTTTCACTTACATCTTTAACATTGTCCTTGCTCTGCTTTCTCATTTCTCCCAATATGGGACTGATGCTGATCCGGCCGTGGGCCTAGGCTCATCCCCATTCACAATCGTCCAAGCACTCCGCGCTTCTAGCAGAGTCTGCATATTAAACTTCAAATTTGAATAATTGGAACCATCGAGCTTGTTATGCTCATTCATGCATGCTTCAAATATGTTGTTATTCATCTTGGCGATTTGGGAAAAAAATTTCGACTAGTAAAAGATGTTAAATTTACCCCAAATCTGTGACAGACACAGATCACTATTGTTTGATCTCGCAACACACGCGCATATCACTGTGGCTTTCTTCTCAGCCTCCAGACAACCTCCTGTTGTCAGTACAACCTTGTTCCTGGCTTGCCCACTCAGCTTCTCTGACAGCTACAGCCTTGTTCTTGGCTCCCTCATGCAGTTTCTTTGATTTACACGATCGTCGCAGATATACGCCCAATATCCGAGACTGCCGCAGATATTCATCAATTTTCTTAGACATCATCACAAATATATGCCCAATATCCGAGACTATTGTAGTTTTACATCAATTTTCTGAGACCGTTGCAGCTGTACACTGAAAAACTAAGACGATCGAAAAATAAAAATTTCGAGAAGTGTAATAGTGCTATCGTCGCGACTATCCACTCAAAACCTGCGACGATTTCGGTTCAAAGAACCACCAACCAACCAGAATACAAGTTCCTCAGCCCTGACGCTCTAATACCATGATAAAAATAACAATGTTTGTATTAAAATAAAACCCACTGGTCAGCTCTATGAAAAAGAGTCTGAACCAGGAGAGTCTGGCTCTGCAGAATGCTCTACATTGTTCATCAACATTACACATTTAATAGAAAACATGGTTTTAGGGAAGTTAGAACAACATCCTAAGAAATAGAAACTAATTCCTATCCTGAGGCTACGTGAACCAACTCTACCTATTCTAGGATATTCTCCATTATCTTCAACAAAACCTTCACCATGGCCTCTTTCAGACACCTATTAAAAAGGCTTCTATAAGTGGAGATCCAAAACTCTTTCACACAATTTTTTTGTTCTGTCAGCATTCTCGAAGAAATAGTAAGTTGTAATCATAGTGGTGGCTGACATTGACATAGCAGCCCATCCGACTCCTAAGCCTTTATAACAAGCAACCCATCCACCTTCCTTCACTAGATTTCTAAAGGTCTGTGTAATAGTGGGTTTTATATTTTCTTCTCCTTTAAGGATTTGCAACCTCATTTTGATAGTGTCAAGCGAAGTTGTCACAAAGGTAACAACTCCCCTTATCATTAGTGCACTAAATCCTTGAACTGTGACCACCATTTTCGTAACAGGGGTAGTGAATTCTTCCTCCTATTTCACTCCTCCAGTGAATAACTCCTGGTGGGTCTGCCCAAAGGAGCCATACACTAGCTGACCCAAACTGGGACGCCTAACCCTAAAGGACCCCAAGAGAATTGAACCACGCCTCATGATAGAGGACCAAAAGGCTTCAAACAACTAAGCTACTCATCAGGGCTATGCCACCTCAATAATTAGTTTGAAATTTGAAGCAAGCCCCAAGTACCTAATACCATTAGCTTCTTCCTAATCACAGCTACATGAGTCCAAACCAACTATGCTTCCACCACAACAATCAACCCAACAATAGCCTTGGTAACTGCTACTACTTCAAGATCATAAAATCCCAGTTGTATCGTAATAGTGCCTACAACACTCTCGGTGATTTATAGGTCATCTATATATAGCATATTTGGGATAAGGAGCTAGGGAGAAAGAAAAAATACTATATTGAAGTGTTTAATCCCACTCATAATCATCAACAAAAAACGTACATAGAGGCCAATATTTCTTGGAGAACCAAAATTCTTATTGCTCAGTTAAGGAATAATTCTCATCAACTCTATTGTGAAACAGGGCACTGGAAAAGGCCAAAAGAAGTGTGGGAGGAAAGAGTATGTATTTTTTGTTCTTCCGGAAAAGTGGAAACAAAAAAGAATTTCATATTAGAATGCAAGGCCTTCAAAGACAACAAGGAAAGTTATGCAGATCTTCTGGTAGCTAGCTTTTGGGATAATCTATTTAGCGAGGGCTTTTTCGAGAAACTTGAAGTGTTTATTATGAGGCTTCACAGGAAAAGGGCTGAATACATCAACCAAATGAAGAAGCAATCTGTCCCATAGGCTATCTTTAGCTTCGTGGACGTTAAAATAATTTTCTTTCTTTCTTTATTTTCAATGAGGGACAAAAACCACAGTAGAGACCACAAAAGCCCTCATGCCGAAGTATGCTCGCTCCCACACTGCAACAAGAAACTTGCATTTGGGAACCTTTTGTCTGGTTTTAAGAAATACTATAGAGTATCAGGTTGGAGAGACCCCTGAGAAAAACATCGCTCCCAGAAAGAAAAACTTGGACTTTTCAAGCATTTGCAGATCAATATCTTCTCGATGATGAATATCCAGCCCAAATTCCTGAGAATTTTTCAAACCCATTATTGCATCCCTGAATCACTAACCAAAAATGTAAGAGCTTTGTCTTACATGTACTTTGGCCTCTCTATCAAAATTATGTTAGAAAACTAATCCTCGGGACTAGGTTTGTGTTATGGTGAGTGGTTTATATGTACATTATGTACATCATTCTTTGAGATCATTTAATATACGTTTGAATTTGGTTACCAATTTTATTATCTAAAAGTGGTATCTGAGCGGGTTGTTCTGCTTTGTTGATTGAATTGTGACACTAGTTTTGTGGTCATCCAATCTTTTTGTTGTTGAATAAGGACGCGTTGTTGCCAGTGGATTTCCCTTCTCACATATAAGAGGACGTGTGACTATCCGAGACAGTTCCAATTGAAGCAAAGAATTCATTGCAAGTGAAGAGGTTTTCACTAGAGGTACATTGGAGGTGGAGTTAATGTTTTATCATTATAGACATCGTAAAGAAAATTAAGATTTATCTATTTCTTGTACATTCTCTTATCTTCTTCAACTGTTATGGTTATAAAAAAAATTGACGGGGAAAAATTATCCCGATTTTCAAAGAGTCTTCTGCTAGTGTTATGGTTATGCATGGAATTGTGTTAGTTATCAATGTTAAGATTAAATTCATGTTAGATTCAAAATATCTTGAAGAATTCAGTGCTTTTTCAAGAGAGTTGTGATATATCTTCCCAAGTCTACGGTTGGTCGTTGGGAATGAGACATCAAAGTTTGCAGTTGGTTGGTTGGAGCAGCTGCGACTGTTAATAGCGAGACAGTTTGGATCAAACTGCCAATTGGAGAAGGAGTGCGACGCCTCTTGAAAGGCTCGGATTCAACGACTACCTTTTGTACTATTACTGGGTACATAGAAAGAGCCACATGGAGAAAAGGATTCCGCAGGGTGAGTTATGCTCTTTGTAGCCGTTGTGTAGGAGGGAGCATTTATCCAACGTTGATCTCTGTTGGGTCCCTATAATACTAGTGATTACCCCATTACTATTGTAGTTATACCCCTTATTTATATTGTTGTGCCCCCATTGCCCCCATATTGTTATTAATGTGCCCATAGAATCCCTCTATTGTTATTTTTGTGGCTTTATATTATTATTGTTAGGTCGGCTGGATTATATTGTGACTCCTTAGACTCCTATATATAGAAAGGAGGTTTTGTCATTTGTATCATCCAAGAATTGTTCATTTATGTAATGTAAAGGAGGTTGCCCCCTCGAAGAGGCTGAATTCTAAGGCGTTGATCTATCTTTTCTATCTTTTCTTGAGCTGGTTTCATAACATTTGGTATCAGAGCTTTGGATTCTAGGGTTTCGCTGCTCCAAACAGGTCATCGTGGAATTTTGCTATAACTTTTTTCTGTGATGTTTCAGAAGTCGCAAAAAAAACCCATTTGAGAAGAAATCGCACTGAACCTTGGGTCCGAATTTCAGAGCTTTTCGCGCGATATTTTCGGAGATATGATCTGAGGAAGTTGGTCTTTTTGCAGACTCCTGAATTACACTCAAAACAGGTGACCTGGGGAAAATCGTCATAACTTTCTTTCTGAGCATCGGATTGAAATTTCGTAAGAAGGTACAGAAAGAGGACGAACTGTAGTTTTCTTTTATATATTCTTTAGAGTCAAAGGTTGAAACAGTGACACGTGGCACTTCATACAAGTTCGCTCTACTGAACTAGTCTATAATCAGGTCACTGCGGGAGATTGTGCATAACTCTTTCTTGGAGAATCCAATTTGGATCAGACTAGTGGCATTGGAAAGAGGACATAGAAGGCTACTACAGGTCACAATTTCAGAACTGGATGATTCGAAATTACAGAGATACATCAGATTCAATATCAGGCTTCTACAAAGTAAAAAAGGTGTGTAGTTTTAATTTTTTTTAATTTTTGCATAAGCTTGGTTTGAAGGAATTCAAAGGGCATAGTAAAGCATTATTATCGGTAACTGATGCCCCGAGGAAAGAAAATGCAAACACCTAGTAAGGAACCTGAAAGCTCTAGCATGACTCATGAAGAAGAGGAAGAAATGCTACATGATATATCAAAATTACAAGAACAAGTGCAACAAATGTCACGCTGACAGATTTGAGGACAGATTTGAAGACAGACATGGCAGATTTGAAGACAGATTTGACAAATTTTCTACAAGAAATACTTACTAATGGTGAAAAGGCTGTAAAGGAAACTCATGATGTGAACAAAAGAAATGTTAATCATGATTCCATAGACTCTAATGTTGGATCGAAGACCCACCATATTCCAAAAATCGATATGAGGAAGTTTGATGGCAAGGATCCCGCCACATGGATATTACAGATGGAGCAGTTCTTCGATCTCAATAATGTGCAAAACACACAAAAGGTACGTATGGCAACTTTATATTTGGAACCAAATCAGTTTGTATGGTATCAATGGCTTTGCTCTCGTAAACAATTTATCACTTGGGCAATTTTTACGGAAGAATTGATAGCACATTATGAGGATACAAAAAGCAACACTTTTTTTAGCCAATTGATAAGTCTCAAACAAAAGGGTTCAATAATGGAGCACATTGAGGAGTTCCAAAAATTGAACATAAGGGTAAAAGATATTCCAGAGGAGCATAGGATTGATGTGTTCATAGGGTCTTTAAAGGATAATATCCAACATGATGTTCGCCTTTGGGAACCTGATTCATTAGAGAAGGCATTCAGGTTAGCAAGAAAAATGGAAAGCAAAATTATGGCAACCAGGAAGCATACCACTCACAACTATAAAGACGGAAGTGTTGTTGCCCCTAGTCTTCCACAACCTATAAGGTTGACACCACAACAATTGGAAGAAAAAAGAGCAAAAGGGCTTTGTTACAGTTGTGATAGCAAATACACTAAAGGTCATAAGTGTGCTGAGAAGAAATTATTCTACATAGATTGTGAAGAGGAAGAAGAAAAGGAGCAAGAAAGGTCAAAAGAAGAGGATATACTCCAGGAACAAAGCCTAGATGAAGAAAAAATAAATCCGACCATATCTTGTAATGCATTGGCGGGAATTACCACTCCTCAAACCATCAAGATAGAAGGACAAATCAAGAAGAAAAAGGTAATAGTGTTGATTGATTCAGGAAGCACCCACAATTTTATTCATTGTAGGGTAGCAAAAGAATTGAATTGCTTCCTATATCCAGCACCAGAGTGTCAAGTGATGATTGCAAATGGAGGAACAATAAATTGCTCTGGAAAGTGCCATAATATCAAGCTATCCATGGGAGAATATGTATTGACTAGCCCAATGCTTTCCATTCCAATGGGAGGTGCTGATGTTGTACTAGGAGTCCAATGGCTACAATCCTTGGGTACAATAGCTTTTAATTTTCAAGAACTTTTCATCAAATTTTCTACGGAAGGAAAGGAAGTTGAATTAAGGGGTATTGCAGGGAAACCAGGAAAGATAATCAGCTCTAATGGTATGACAAAGCTTCTAAAAAAGGAGCAAAGAGGTGTAATTGCACAATTATGTTCGCTAGATGTTTCCACATTGGAATCATCTATTTCTCCAGATCTCCAAAAAGTCCTGGACAATCATTCCAAGGTATTTGAGACTCCCAAAGGTCTCCCACCTATGCGTGATCATGATCATGCTATTCATCTGATTCCAGGAAGTGTTCCTCCAAACATCAGGCCGTACAGATATCCCTATGTCCAAAAAAGTGAAATTGAACGTATGGTTGCAGAAATGCTAGAGGCTGGTATAATTCAACCGAGTCAAAGTTCTTTCTCTGCTCCAGTAGTATTGGTGCACAAGAAGGATGGATCATGGCGCATGTGTCCGGATTATAGGGAGCTCAACAAGCTCACTATTAAAGATAAGTTCCCCATTCCTGTCATTGATGAATTACTGGATGAATTGCATGGATCAATTTACTTCACCAAGTTGGATCTTCGTTCAGGATATCATCAAATCAGAATGAAGATTGAAGACATTCCGAAAACGGCATTTAGAACTCATGAGGGTCATTATGAATTTTTGGTCATGCCTTTTGGCCTTACCAATGCACCTTCAACATTTCAAGGTTTGATGAATTCAATTTTCAAACCATTCCTTAGAAAATTTGTGTTAGTATTTTTTGATGATATACTAATCTACAACAAGTCTTGGAAGGATCATGTTGAACATGTTGACAGGGTGCTACAACTATTGGAGGAGAAACAATTATATGCAAAAAGATCCAAATGTTTCTTTGGAGTCCAGGAGGTGGAATATTTGGGTCATATTGTATCTCATGAAGGAGTTAAGGTAGACCCTAGCAAAATTAAAGCCATTAAGGAATGGAAAATCCCCACATCCATAAAGCATCTGCGAGGATTTCTTGGGTTGACAGGGTATTATCGCAAGTTTGTTAAGAATTATGGGAGAATAGCAGCACCTCTAACAACATTATTGAAGAAAGATGCATTTTCATGGACTCCGGAAGCAACAAAGGCCTTTGAACATCTTAAAGAGGCAATGTGCCAAGCACCGGTCTTAGCTACACCGGACTTCACAAAAACCTTTATTGTGGAATGTGATGCTTCAGGAAATGGAATTGGTGCTGTTCTAATGCAAGATGAAAGACCCATTGCTTTTGAAAGTCGTCCAATCAAGGGAAAGTTTTTAAGCAAAGCTATTTATGAGAAGGAAATGTTGGCAATACTCCATGCACTTAAGAAATGGCGACCCTACCTAATGGGAAGACACTTCAAGGTAAAAACGGATCATGATAGCCTTAAATACTTTTTAGAACAAAGATTATCCTCTGAAGAGCAACAAAAGTGGGTCACAAAGATGTTGGGTTATGACTTTGAAATCATCTACAAAAAAGGGAAGCAAAATGTGGTGGCAGATGCACTCTCAAGAAAGGATGAGGATGTGGAAGCATTGTTGTGCGCCATTTCTATTATCCAACCAGATTGGATAAATGAAGCAAGGGAGGAATGGAAGAATGACGAAGAAGTGTGGGCACTTATTCGAAAGCTACAACAAGATTCCAGTACGTCTGATACATTTAGCTGGAAAAATGATTCGTTATGGTACAAAGATCGCTTATACCTCTGTAAGAATTCCCAGCTAAAACAAAAGATTCTTATGGAATTGCACACTTCTCCCTTAGGAGGGCACTCAGGATTTTTAAAAACTTACCACAGGGTTAAGAAGGAATTTTTTTGGGATGGCCTTAAATCAGATATTCAAAAGTTTGTGGCAGAATGTTTGGTTTGCCAACAAAATAAAGTTGAAACAATTAAGACACCGGGTCTATTACAACCTTTATCCATTCCAAGCCAACGTTGGGAGGAGGTTTCAATGGATTTTATCACAGGTTTACCCAAGTCTGAGGGAAAGAGTGTCATCATGGTGGTAGTTGACAGACTTACCAAGTATGCACACTTTTGTGCATTATCACATCCATTTAAAGCCAGTACAGTTTCTACTGCATTTATGGAAACAATTCAAAAGCTACATGGAAACCCAAAGATTATTGTAAGTGACAGAGATCCCATTTTCACTGGAAATTTTTGGACAGAATTATTTTCTTGTCTTGGTACTCAGTTAGCTCATAGCTCATCTTATCATCCTCAATCTGATGGGCAAACTGAGATAGTAAACAAATGTTTGGAAGGATATCTTCGTTGCTTTGTATCTGATAAACAGACACAATGGGTCAAATGGTTGCCTCTGGCTGAATGGTGGTATAACACTTCCTTCCATACAGCAACAAAAATGACCCCATTTATGGCACTTTATGGGTATCAACCACCATCCATCACATCATATTTAAGAGAAAATTCTAAGGTTCAGGCAGTGGAACATCACATCGAACATCAACAACAAGTCCTCCAACTCTTAAAGGATAACCTCGTGTTGGCACAGAATAGAATGAAACAACAGGCAGATCAACATCGCAGTGAAAGAAGTTTTGATGTAGGTGATTGGGTATTCCTACGGCTACAACCATATAAGCAAATGTCCCTCAAGCAAGCTAAGAAGGATAATAAATTATCACCAAAGTATTATGGTCCGTACAAGGTGTTGCAAAAGATTGGTACTATGGCATACAAATTGGAGCTTCCTGCAGCTTCTCGATTGCACCCAGTTTTCCATGTTTCATGCTTAAAGAAGGTTATAGGCGACAAGCTCCCAGTTCAAACAATATTGCCAGAACTTGATGAGGAAGGAAAAATTATATTGGAACCGGAAGCAGTCATAGAAACAAGAACTCGACAGCTACGAAATCGATCAATTTCAGAGTACCTTATCAAGTGGAAGAACTTATCTGCTGAAGATTCCACATGGGAGGATGAGAATTTTATGCAGAAGTATCCAGAACTACTCAAGCGTTGAGGACAACACTTTTTTGAAGGAGAGGGGCATGTTGGGTCCCTATAATACTAGTGATTACCCCATTACTATTGTAGTTATACCCCTTATTTATATTGTTGTGCCCCCATTGCCCCCATATTGTTATTAATGTGCCCATAGAATCCCTCTATTGTTATTTTTGTGGCTTTATATTATTATTGTTAGGTCGGCTGGATTATATTGTGACTCCTTAGACTCCTATATATAGAAAGGAGGTTTTGTCATTTGTATCATCCAAGAATTGTTCATTTATGTAATGTAAAGGAGGTTGCCCCCTCGAAGAGGCTGAATTCTAAGGTGTTGATCTATCTTTTCTATCTTTTCTTGAGTTGGTTTCATAACAATCTCCATATTAGCAATTTCACATCTTAAACAAGAAATTCGACGACCCTCTATTTTCAGAATTAAAACTCCACGTCCCCAGTCATAAATCCAATGCAATGGTTTGTATGAAAATCTTCGATACTTGCATGTTGAATCTGAAGAAACTGAAGAATTGTTTAAATGCCACAATGTAAGTTTAGATGCGAGCAGTGGGTCGATGTGTTATATAACTTCTGATTTAAAAAAAAATGAATTATAAATTGTGATGTTTGTGTGATGTTGGTAAAGTTTGAAGCAACATGAAGTTTTGGGGCACCCTTATGTCGATTGTTGATTCCCTGAATATTCGGGAATCAGACAGACATGGGCGTGGTAAATTATTTGACCACGCCCATGTCCGTCTGATTCTCGAATATTTGGGGAATCAACAATTGACATAAGCTCAGGGGAAGTTTTGTTATGTGATGAATACAATGATGTTTTTTATGAGTCTATCTGTATTGCAGTCGTTTTTTTTAATAGACCAACATCCCAAAAACTTGCTATTGATGACCTTAATGAATCTATCGATCCATGAGGCAAATGAGATGTTGATTGCAGAGGGAGGAATTCTTGTTTGCACGTTTGGTGAAAGGTTTTTTTGTTTGCAGTGAGCGAAAGTGGATTGATTGAATGTTTGGTAATCGTCCAACCATCTAGTGGACGAGAAATTTGCATGTTGACAATCTATTATGCGAAGAATTCTAGAGCCTTAACATCAAGTAAATGGGAGAGGCACTATACAATTATCAAAAGAGAAGATTGGTTGCAGTGGAAGCAGAGGGGTGAAATTTTACAATTTGATGGACAACAAGGCAAATATGACAATGTTTATTTGTGTTTGATTCTCACTCCAACGTTGTTGTAGACGCTTGTGGATGTTGTGCATGATAAGAGAGTCGAGAGACATCGTTGAAGCTGCTTAAACGTGCATGGTGATTCTTGTGCAGAGCCCAATGTAGAAGACTGACCATGTTAAGCTTGGAGCAAAGAGGTAATTTTGTACTTTGAAGTCTAAAAGAGTTAAATATAATATCATATGGTTGATGTGTTGCGATAGAGGAAAATAATAATTGAGCAAGAATAAACAACTATAAACACATTTAATTGGTTGTTTATTGGATATTGCTTTCTAAATTTTTTTGAGGAGGGTTGGATTCGCCAGCCACAGGGACATCAATTACTGGGACTAAGGAGTGTGACCATATGGATGAATAACTTAATTCCTTTCTATCGCAGATTGGTTGATGTGTGTGGAAGTAGTGGAAAATAAGTTTTTTTTAAAGGTTGTTTATCCTCAAGTTTTGATTTTGATTTTGTTGAAGTTTAAATCATAAATTTATGGATATAAAATTAAGAAAAAGAAAAAGGCGTTGTTGTTAGTAAAGCTCATACAATTACATTTGGAATATTAAAGGTCACAAGTTCAAATCCTTGTGCTTGATTTTTTTTACAAAACAAGAAGGGAAGTTAATTTTGGAGGTTGTGATACTCACTACACTGGTTGGGCAGCAAGAAGATGACATTTTGTTTGCAGTAATTCCACTTTAATTTGAGCATGTCACTATTTGTTATCTGGTGAATTTTTGTTTTCATTGTAAAACATGTGCATTATCGGTTGAACCCGACACTCAAGACTAAAATGGCTCAAATTAAAAATGTATTAGAAATCTTAAGCAATCGCATTAATTCCACTACTAATGAAATTGTAAATGTCAGCAAAATAAGTCTTTTTGATATCAAATTTCATTTACATGATATATTGGAGGCAGCCAAATTTCCCCAGATTGAGTGTCA
Organism: Pinus tabuliformis; assembly: GCA_031772625.1. Lineage (NCBI taxonomy): Eukaryota > Viridiplantae > Streptophyta > Pinopsida > Pinales > Pinaceae > Pinus > Pinus tabuliformis. Next base: position 2,060,715,529 of record CM062818.1, read on the forward strand.
AGTACAACGAGATGATCATAACTCTAAACAACAGTGGATGAGTAATGAAGCCATTTCAAAAAAAAATTAGATGCAGTTAAAAGTTCTGATGTGAAACCTGTTATAAGAACTTGGGAAGAAATTACACATAACAAAAACAAAACTGGTGTTGGATACGAAAAAGATGTTGTTTTTTATGTGCCTAATTTTCTAAATCTATACAATTTCGAAGTGTTAGATTTTTGAATGGCGTTGTTCCAGAACAAGTTGATCGATGCCAACATTGTGATAGAGTTGGACATGTGAAAAATTGATGTTTTGATCTTCACCCACGTGAACATTGTGGAAAGCACAATCACCACTCAAACAAATGTTCTAGAAAGAACACTGTTGCAAGAGAGAAACAAAATTTTGGATGGATTTCTTTTTGGGATTGGTCTAAAGAAGTCAAGAAGATTTACAGGTCATATCTCAAGATATGTTCGAGAGTATTGACCAACCTTGCAATGTTGAAGAACACTTAATCTTCTCACGCTGTATTTGACAAGGGAGGAATTGATGGTTTGCTACAGGTTATAAGATTTGTCAAGTGAGCCTGAGTCAGAGATCCACAAGTGAGACTGAGCCACAACCTGTACCAATTAGAGCCAGAGAGACTTCAATTTTTTCTGAATGAGTTGTTTGTGAACAAGCACTTCCAGATTCATAATTGTTTGAGGAACTACATTGATAGTTCCAGAGTTAGTGGTCACCTTAAAACCACATTTTTTTTTTTTTGTTCTGAGAACTGTTATGCAGGTTCCAGAGTTTGAGTTTGTTGAGACTTTGAGTTCTCCAAATTTTTGGTATAATTTGTGGTTTTCTGTTAAAAGCAACCATCTTTGGTTTGTAGTCATCATTTGAAAACCATTTGTGAGAGACAATCAACTCTTGGCTGAGATGCATTTTTGCATTTTGAGTTCTCAGTCTTGGACTTTGATACATCCCTTCGAAGTAAGGGGGGAATGTTAGACAACTAATCCTCAGGATTATGTTTGTGTTATGGTGAATTGTTATTAGAGTCCAAGAAGACCCGAAAACTGAATCAATGGTTTCTTGATGTATTTATTCGTACATCATTCTTTGATATCATTTAATATACATTTGAATTTGGTTTCTAGTTTTATTGTCTAACAAATTATCTACACTCCAGTGACTGAATATCGATACCAGCGGAGACCAAAGTGGATATTCTCAAAGATGTATAAAACTCTAAAATAATCTCTGTATACATGCACATAACCATCACAAAACATTCACAGAATTTAATCACTGGCCTATTGAACAATTATCAAACAGTACACCATTTCAAACATTTCGAATAGTTTTCCCCTCCAACTTCCATGAGTTCTGCCATCATTTCTCTTGCAACTGTTCTGCAGTCATTGATGCTTGCTGTTGTTCACTGCAAGGAGCATGCCGACCTCCAGGGCGCACCCGATCCTGTGTGATTTTTAGTATAGAAGCTTCGAGCTATGGTGGAGATACATGCAACAACAAACAAACTTAATACAATTTTTAAATGACAAAGTGCAGACACACGGTGTTTTTTTAATACTAGGAAAAATAATAGCCAATTTGGTTAAAGTTTTGCCCTTTTGTTGCATATATATGATTAAATAAATGTTATTCGCCAAAAATTTACAAATTTAATAGTAAATTACAAGTTTCCTACATTCTATACATATGAATTTTGAAACTAGAATAGTCACCTACAATATTATATAGAAAAATATTTAAATCCTTAAAAAACACATTGTTAATAAGCTTTGAATAAACAACAATAAATTTTCAAACCAAAATAATCGCCTACCATAAGAAAATGTTTAAATCCTTAAAAAATACAATGTTAATAGACTCTAGAGACTACGAAAGTTCCCGAGCAACTTTCCTTAAAAAAAACACCTTCGATGCCATAACAGAAATATTATGATATCAAATATTTATATATGCATTTTAATAAAATGGCGTGTCAGGCCAGGTAGTAACTCTGTTAGGCAGAAAAGATGATTCGATTTATTACATTAGGTAGCTATTGTTATATACAAAGAATGTGACTGCTCAGTTCATCTTCTGATGACTGTTCACATTCCAGATTCACCCAACCGTAGAGGATTAGGTGTCAACATTCCCCCCCTTAATCTGAAGGGATGTTGGTGAGTCCAAGCATCATTCTGAATCGTTCAAGCTTTTCCTTTCCAAGTGCTTTGGTGAAGATGTCTGTAATTTGCTCATTTGTAGAACAATGACGGAGATGGATTGTTTTGGCCTCAACATGATGTCGAACCAGATGATATTTAGTATTGATATGCTTTGTTCGTTCATGGAACTTTGGGTTCTTGGCCAAATTTATTGCAGAGGTGTTATCAATCATGAGTGGAGTTGATTGTACTTGTTTTACCTGCAAATCTTCAAGAATTTTCCTGAGCCACACAATTTCTTTCGTTGCTTCAGCTGCTGCCACATATTCTGCTTCTGTTGTGGAATCTGCTAGAACTGATTGTTTGCGTGATCTCCAGGAGACAGCTCCTGATCCAAGACTCATAGCATATCCTGAAGTAGATACCCCAGTTTCTTTGTCTCCATCGAAGTCTGAATCAGAGTATCCAATCAAGCTGAAGTCGTCCACCTGTGTATACTTGATTCCAAGGTCTTGAGTTCCCTTCAAGTACCTTAGAACTCTTTTTGCAGCAGACCAATGTCCCTCACAAGGCTTTTGCATGAACCTGGAGAGGATTCCAATAGTAAATGAAATGTCTGGTCTGGTAGTAGTGAGGTAGATGAGACTTCCTACAAGCTGTCTATACTTTGTTGCATCCTCAAATTCCTTTCCTTCAACAGATGTGAGCTTTAAGTTTTGTTCCATTGGAGTAGAAAGAGGATTGCACTCTGTCATGCCAAATCTGTTTAACAAATCTCCAATGTATTTCTTTTGAGAAAGAAATATGGATTTTGGATGTTGGGTTACTTCAATGCCAAGATAGTAATGAACATACCCCAAATCAGTCATTTCAAAACTTTTCCCCAATTCCTTCTTTATGGATGCAATGTAGCTTTCATTGTTCCCTGTCATTAAAAGATCATCTATATATACCACAAGATACACAACTGTTTTTCCAACTTTATTGACAAATAAAGTTGCATCATCAAGATCAAAATGACTGAAGTTGAGTTTCAGAAGATGCTCAGTTAGTTTTTCATACCAGGCTCGCGGTGCTTGTTTGAGGCCATACAAGGACTTCACAAGTTTGCATACTTTATGTTCATGTCCTTTCACAGCAAATCCTTCAGGCTGGGACATAAAAACATTCTCTTTTAGATCTCCATTCAAGAATGCAGTTTTTACATCCATTTGATGGACTTTCCAACCGTTCTGAGCTGCTAGTGCAAAGAGTGTCCGGATGGTGGCCCATTTTGCTGTGGGGGCAAAAGTTTCCTCATAATTGACCCCTTCCTTCTGTGCAAAACCTTTTGCCACAAGCCTAGCTTTGTGCTTGTCAAGTGAGCCATCAGCTTTGTATTTGTTCTTGTAGACCCACTTGCAGCCAATTGGTTTGGTTCCAAATGGAGGATCAACCAGCTTCCAAGTGTCGTTCTTTATGAGGGCATCATACTCCTTTTGCATCGCTTCTTTCCATTCATCATGAGAAGCAGCTTCTTTGAAGGAAGTTGGTTCAAAATCTGTAGACAAGTTGAATTCACAATCATAACTAACATCCATATCAACAGGTGAATTAGAGTCATCTACATCACCTCCATTTTATTGGTTTGAGTTTCTAGTCCCTGTTTTTCCAATTTCATCAGGATGAACACTTTCAAGTGTCTTTGTCAGCCACTTCGGGGGACCTTTCTGAGATGGTCCAGGCTGATCTGTTGATTGAGTTGGGACGGAATCAAGATTAAGTCTCCCAATTCTATCAATTACATCACTTAAAGCATCATCCGTTGTTGGAGTTTCATGCAGGGGAGATTGTTCTTCAGAAGAAGATTCCACATGTTGATCTAGTATAGGAACCCCCCCTTCAAGATGTGGAATCTGATTATCAAATTCTTGAAATGATTTCGTTTTTGCGAATCTATCCAAGCGATCAAGTTGCCGCTCAACAATAATGTCAGATTTGGATGATTCAAGAAAAATTACATCTCTAGATACAACAAACTTTTTATTTACTTCATCATAGAGGCGGTATGCTTTGGAGGTGTTTGAATACCCCAGGAAGATACACTTACGAGTTCTAGCACCAAGTTTGTTTCTATGTACCTTTGGTATCAAAGCATAACAGGTGGAACCAAAGATCCTGAGATGTTTTACCGAAGGAACATGTCCATACCACAATTCATAAGGAGTCTTGTTTCTTATAGCATTAGATGGACATCTATTCTTTATATATGTAGCACATAGAACAGCATCAGCCCAAAACATTATCTTTACATTTTTGAAGAAAAGCATGGATCGTACCATATTCAAGATTGTTCTATTCATTCTTTAAGCTACACCATTCTGTTGGGGATTATAAGGCACAGTTGTTTGATGTTTGATCCCATGTTGGCGAAGATAGTTTTCAAATTCATTTGATGTATATTCTTTTCCATTATCAGTGCGAATAGACCCAATATGAGATTGTGCATCATTTTCAATCCATTTATGAAAATTCTTGAATGTTTGAAAGGCATCAGATTTGTTCTTCAATAAATAAAGCCAACACATTCTGGTGTAGTCATCAATAAATGTCATGATATATTTATTTCCATTTGCAGAAGGAACAAACATTGGACCACATAAATCTGAATGAATAAGTTCAAGCTTCCTATGTGCTCTTGAATGTGAATCATGAAAAGACTGTTTGCTATGCTTTCCTAGAATGCAAGCATCACATTGCTTATGTTTCCTAGGAATTGTAGGCAAACTAGCAACACCATTTTTCTTCAATAAGCGGAGACTGTCATAGTTTAAATGTCCAAATCTAGCATGCCATAATAAACTTGATGGAAGTGTACCTTCTTCATGATGAGAAATATATGAGAAATGTTGTGCATGAGCAGAGGTTCCTTGCAGTTTGAGAAGCCTTTCTTCTTCTATTACCCTCATGACAAGTGAGTGGTCAGAAGCTTTTCTTACCTCAAGCTTTCCATCAAACATATGAATGGAGTGACCTTGCTGGCGGATGTGGACCAAGGACAACAAGTTTCTCTTGAGCTGTGGGAGATATAGAACATGATCCAGAAGAAAGTCTGGAAGACCAGGCAGTTTAAGCCTGATTGTGCCAAGCCCTGATGGCTTGATTTTTTACTGATCTGCAAAGTATACTGCTCCATCAACATTGTCAGTGAAATCTTCAAAAAAATCTTTTCTATGAGTCATGTGACAGGTTGCTCCTGAATCAAGCAACCAATCGTTTTTCGAAGAAGCAAGTGAAGCATTAAACAAATCTTCATTTACTCCAATGTTACATTGTGCCTCAATATAGTGAGCAGATTCAGGGGCTTTACCTTTATATGTATCATCAGTTTTACCTTTCTGTTGGTTTCTTTTCTGCTCAATTTTGTCCCATGGTAGCTTGCATGTAGAAGCATCATGTGATCCGTTTCGTTTGCAGCGAATGCAATGCAGATCTGCCTTTTCTCCTTGAGAATGTCTGCCCCCCCTGTCTCTGAAGTATCTTCCTCTTCCTCTTCGTCCACCTCTTCCTCTTGTAGAATCTTGAGCAGGATGCTTTTCTTTATGAGCAGGGCACACAACCTCTTCAGAAGATTCAGGGGCTGTCTTCTTTCCAAAGGCTTTCTCTCTTTCAGCAAACTTTTTCACAAGAGAGTCAAAGGTTATATCTTTAAGATTTCCATTTGCTTGTAAAGACTCAAGATAATTGGAGTAAGTAGGATAGAGTGCCTTGAGAAAAGCAATAAGAGGGATATCCAGCTCAACCTTAGTGGATTTGATATCATGCATTATAGATTTTACTTCAGATGCAAGAGCAAGAGGATCATTATTTTTCAGTTCAAGAGTGAAGAGTTTAATCATGAGCTGAACAACTTCAAGTGCAGAATGTGAGTCATAGAGTTCTTTCAGCTTTTGTAAAGCTTCAAAGGCAGTTGAATATGATGAAATATGGTGACTTACTTCTTCATTTACAGATGCTGCGATTAATGCATAGGCTTTACTGTTCTTGTTTTCCCAAATGACGAGCTCTTTGTCTGATGTAGGCTGCACTGGGTCATTGTCTCCTTCTCCGACACACAGTCCTTTCCACAACTCATTGAAGATGAGGGTGTGTTTTATCATTCGGGACCATTCAGGATAGTTCTCCTTGCCAATGAGAACTATTCCTACCATAGAGATGATTGAATGCATTCTGTTAAAAAAAACTTCTGCTAATAGAAAAAAACTTCTGCTGATAGAAAAAAAACTTCTGCTGATATACAGTGAAATTGTACTCAAAAAGGCACTCTCAAAAGATTTCAAATCTCTTCCTTATATACCAATATGGACGCCAATACCATGCAGTAAGCGTACCAAAAATAAGGGGCTCAATTTCATGTGTTAAACAGAGTTAAAAATCTTCAAGTATATACCACAAAAACTTCAGAGTATATGCCAGTGATAATGATATTATCTCAAGATAAAATTTTGTTGTCAGATGGGAAAGCACAGCGTTCAATCTTCAATAGTGGCTCACTCATATATATATATATATATATCATCCAAAAAAAAACTTTTGAATATCCTTCTTCAACGCAGCAGATATTAATCAGCGCATATACTGTTTTAAACGCAGGAAAGTGGAAAGACAAAAATCCATTTCCAACCTCATGAAGTTCATGAACAGGTGACTCATTCCATGCCACCTGAGAGGGTTGAGATCTTTAAGAGCTGGCATTCAGAGCGACAGATTCATAGCAAAGGTAAATGTTACTGGAGATCTTGAGATCCCAATACCATACGCCTTCAGCGTACAGCAACTCGGTCACGTGAGAATAGCAGATCTTCCAAAGGAGATGTTGGTAGTACCAACTTACCCGGCCGGAACGATGTATTTTGGCACTAATCCAGCCCAAAGTTGGAGCCACGCCAAACACAACAGAGTTGTCCAGCGACTGAAAGAGATAGGTATCGCTTGCACAACGGTAGACTTGAATTACCAGATGACTACCTAGTTTGTCTAGTGGAATAGAACGAGGTCTCGGTTCGCCAGAGAGCCCTTCCGCTGCGCCACAATAGCTGCACCATGCTTCCGCTTCGCCAGAGAAGTGTCCACAACTCCCGGCAGACGCACCAGCTCACCAGAATCCGACAGGTCGAACAGTCGCAGCATGTCAGGAACGTTTATAAATTAGTCAGAGAGCAGAACAGTCAGATAGGACAGAGTAATCAGGTGAATGCAATGCAATGGAGGCAGAGCAACGCTCAGTGGACAGAACGACAGAGGCGTTTGAGGACAGAGCTCAGGCCAGCGTACAGCCCACAGTAGCAAAAATGAAGGGAGTTACAACTATTTTTAGAACTGGCTCTGATACCATGTCAGGCCAGGTAGTAACTCCGTTAGGCAGAAAAGATGATTCGATTTATTACATTAGGTAGCTATTGTTATATACAAAGAATGTGACTGCTCAGTTCATCTTCTGATGACTGTTCACATTCCAGATTCACCCAACCGCAGAGGATTAGGTGTCAACATGGCGTTCTCAATTTAAGTAATTGACTCAAACTAATGTCTAACTACGTATAAGCTCTTTATAAAAATCTTTTGTCAATCTTTACTATATATATTATAGTAACCAACCATTTCAACGACTTATTTTTACAATTTTGTATGGTTTGAACAATTTTTCAATGTATTCTTTTTAATTTATTAAACATATAGATATTTTTTCCCTTAGAATAATTGTGGAAATTGTTAAAATATAAAATAAGTTTTCATAATAATTGGAAAATCGAAATAATGATTTGCTCTTTTGATATGAAATGTTTTAAAGTTTTTATAAGATAGCTCAAAGAGACTGTAGGAACCCTCATAAGAAAACCTCTCTGGAAACCAACCTCAGGATCAGGATGAGCAGATACTTCTAAATTTGGGACTGTAGGGGCTTTCCCCCCAGGGCACAAACAAGACTGTAAGTCATATAACAACTGATAAGGAATTCTGGCAACCTCCACCTCAGGGTTTTATGAAATGCAATATTGATGGAGCCTCAAAAGGAAACCCTGGTATGGCTGGTTATGGAGGAGTCATAAGAGATGAAAAGGGTTTCATAAAAACCATCTTTCACAGTCATTTGGGGAAGGCCACCAATAATATGGCAGAGCTTATGGCCATGGAGCATTGCCTAGAAATCTTGAGGGACTCAAATTTACATAACACCATAATTGAAGCTGATTCTGAATTGATAATTAATTCGGTCAAGAAAATCGGCAATGGCTCAGCACCAGACAAAGTGTCGAGACACTAGAGGTTACTGCAAGTCTATCAACGTATTCAATCCCACCTGCAAACCATGAGAACCCTTAGTTTTATCCATGTGCGCAGAACAACCAACAGATTAGCAGATATTTTGGCAAACGAAGGTGTGCTCTATTCCAAAAGAAATATAAGATATGACTGGATCAGGACTTCCCAAGGACATTTGCGAGAAGAATGTTCTAGATAGGCGACCTTAAACAAAGAGTTCTAATAGAGGAAGGTAAATAAGCAGAAAGAAGACTAATGGAGGTAGAGGAATTTTGGTCCATAGGGGGATGCAGTATATGGAAAAGTGCGAGCAGGAGGTCAGGTATCCCTCTAAAGTCTGCATTTGGTTTTCAGGCGGGAAAATGCACCCGGAACTATATAAACTTATGGTTCTCGGGTGGGAAACTATAAACAGGACTAGTCTTTGCATGGACCCTATTTACATTAAGAAGGGCCTTTTAATTAATTGTGCAGTGGACTCATTTAAAATGGTGGCAGGACGGCGAAATTGCAGCAATCCCATGGATTTCACGTGGATAACAGCAAGAACGTTAACAACAAAATCGGACCTGAAATTACTTAGGCGAGATATTTATTATGCTTCGGGTCCGATATAGCTATTAAGTTCCGTGCTAGTCGCACAGTCTTTTCAGGATCGCGTGCTTCTGGTGGATTTCGGGCAGGTAAAATGCTCGTGGGTTTACTCCCCAGGCGGACCCGAAATGTTTTTTAAAGTCGGTTCATTGGTCTTTTCGGGTCCGAGTGAAAGGTTAAGGGGTAAGCATGTTAGCCACCCGAAATGCTTCTCAACCGTTAGATCTTTGGAGGAAGATCGCACGGTCTACGAAGGCTATTTTGTAATGTTTTGTGGGCCCTTGGCCCAGTGTATGAGATTCTGGCGCGGTAACAAAGGTTATGGTTGGCTTGGCATATTGGTGGGCCACACCTCCTTTGTTTTTTATGTACACTATGTAACTTTTTAGATAATTGAATAGAAGGACCCACTCTTGCATAAGCAAAAAAAAATAAAAATGGGTGTAATATAGGGTTTTTTTACTTTCCAATAAAAAGAAAGGAAAAGAAAAGTAATTGTTTTTAAATAATGATTTTATAATATGTAGGAAGTGAACAGTTTAATAAATTTTTAAGAAAAATATTTTTGTTTGTTAGGTGGCATACCTAATTTGTTGCTTGAGTAGCTGCGACCAAAGGTCATCTAATTTGTCAAAATCACCTAGGGATCACATCCATCTAGGGCCATACCAATCCTTAGCATGGTTGGATTTTTACCCACGAAGTTTCAAACCAATGACCTTTACACTACAAAGTACCTTAACAGAACACCCTGTCACTGTCTACTCTACGCCCTGTGGGCTTATTTTTTTTTTTTGAATCGAGGTTTTTCTATTAATACAAAAGATTACATCTTATTGTAACACTTCTCAAAAAGCTATTGGCCTCACTCTTATTATATTTATTGGCCAATAGTTGAATACCCAGATACATAGTGAATTGCCAAAATATCAATGCTTTACACAAGTTAACAGGAAAAAATGCCAAAACACCCATAAAACAAAGATATAACCTACAGGCATCAAATATCGTCAGATTTTATCAGGGTCAGATGATCTGGACACGATACAAGGGATGGCAGAGGTTTGAATCCACAAAGCACATGCTCCTCCATGTGAGCCAAATGGGTTTCTAGGTGGTCAAGCTACTCGTGGATACTTTACTGCCCTCTCAAAAGTCTAACTAGTCTATCATGTATCTCCTACAGATTGTGTTAGAATTCATAAAGTCCATGGTGTCATTGTGGTCATCTTTTTGGTCCCTGTTGAGCTGATCCAATGCAACACTCAACTGTCAAATCCCACCACCATGGTCTTCCATCACGGGAGGGTATTTCTTAGAGTAAAAAGATTGAGAGAGAGGTGGGTCAAATTTTCCCCCAAGGCTCTGTCTATGGTTTGTTGCCTACCTTGGGTTCTCCTCCCCTCAAATCCTTTATGAGCCTAGTCACGTTGGGGAAAAATATTTACCTCCTGGCCTTAAGTAACTTGGTCTTGCGAGAGAGTGTCTCTATTGCACCAGCTATGCAACCCTATCGTCTTGTGAGAGGCCTTAATCAGCCACACCCCTCAATGTGTATGATTTATTATAGTGAAACCTACAGAAGCCACACCAGAAGTCACCCACACATGCACACTGACACCTACGACGACGCACCATCTCAACGAATCTCCAAACAATAGAAAAACTAAACCACAAGTCAGATATGGCCTGTAACCTTCTAAAATGGCTCTTTGAACAAAGCAACAATAATAGAGTTTACAAGTGAACCCAAAAGGTCCATCAATCAACCCTATTATAATTTTCAGAGCCCATAATGCCAATTTAGAGAAGAAATCTTTCTCCCGAGCCACCAAGGCCCTCCAAATTCCAACACCAAGCTCAACTCAAAATCCCAAGAACAAACCCATAGAACCACTAGACATGAAAGCTTACCAACAGAGGAGGACAACATAAACCAACCTTAATATAGGGTTTAAAGAGTTTATCGAAAGATTGTAAACCAACAAATCTGTCAGGTCCTTATACTACTAGTGTAACCCCTTATTGTTATTAGTACAACCCCCTTATTATATCGTTGTGCCCATGTAGTCCCCATATTGTTATTATTGTGCCCCATAGAAGCCCACTATTGTTATTATTGTGCCCTTACATTATTATTGTTATGTCAGCTCTGATTATATTATGACCCCTTAGACTCCTATATATAGAAAGAAGGTCTTGTCATTTGTATCATCCAAGAATTGTTCATTTATGTAATGTAAAGGAGGTTTCCCCCTCGAAGAGGCTTATTTCTAAGGCGTCCATCTATCTTTTCTATCTTTTTGTGAGCTGGTTTCATAACATTTGGTATCAGAGCTTTGGATTCTAGGGTTTCGCTGCTCCAAATAGGTCATCGTGGCATTTTCACTATAGCTTATCTTCTGCGACGTTTCAGAAGCGAAAACAAAAACTCATTTGAGACAAAATCGCGCTGAACCTCGGGTCCGAATTTCAGAGCTTTTCGTGCTATAATTGCAGAGATATGATCTGAGGAAGTTGGCCTTTTTGCAGACTCCCGAATTTCATTCCAAACAGGTGACCTGGGGAAAATCGTCATAACTTTTGTTTTGAGCATTAGATTGAAATTATGTAAGAAGTTACATAAACAGGACAGACTGTAGTTTCCTGTGCATATTTTTTAGACCTGAAGGTAAAAACAGTGACATGTGGCACTTCATATAAGTTCGCTCTTCTGAAAAGGTATATAATCAGGTCATCTTGGGAGATTGTGCATAACTATTTCTTGGAGAATCTGAATTCGATCAGACTGGTGGCATTGGAAAGAGGACATAGAGGGCTACTGTAGGTTGCAATTTCAGAACTTAAAGATCCGAAAGTACAGAGTTACAGTCGTTTCAAGATTGAGCTCCTGAAATCAAGAAAAGGCGATATGAGGAAGTTTGATGGCAATGATCCGGTAAATTGGATACTACAGATGGAGAAATATTTTGATCTACATGGTGTACCACTGTTACAAAAGGTATGTATTGCATCTTCATATTTAGAACCGGATCAATTTTTATGGTATAAAGGGCTTTGTTCTCGTAAACAACTTGTTACGTGGTCAATTTTCACGTAGGAAATGATAGCACATTATGAGGATACAAAGAGAAACACCTTCTTTAGAGCAACACCACAACAATTGGAAAGAGTAAAAGGGCTTTGTTACAAAGTGGAAAGTATAATTATGGCAACAAGGAAGTCTACCCCTCACAACTATAATTATGGAAGTGTTGTGTTATGAAACCAGCTCAAGAAAAGATAGAAAAGATAGATCAACGCCTTAGAATTCAGCCTCTTCGAGGGGGCAACCTCCTTTACATTACATAAATGAACAATTCTTGGATGATTCAAATGACAAAACCTCCTTTCTATATATAGGAGTCTAAGGAGTCACAATATAACCCAACCAACCTAACAATAATAATATAAAGCCACAAAAATAACAATAGAGGGATTCTATGGGGCATAGTAATAACAATATGGGGATAACAGGGGCACAACAATATTAATAAGGGATACAACTACAATAGTAATGGGGTAATCACTAGTATTATAGGGACCCAACATGCCCCTCTCCTTCAAAAAAGTGTTGTCCTCAATGCTTGAGTAGTTCTGGATGCTTCTATATAAAATTCTCATCCTCCCATGTGGAATCTTCAGCGGATAAGTTCTTCCACTTGATAAGATACTCTGAAATTGATCGATTTCGTAGCTGTCGAGTTCTTGTTTCTGTGACTGCTTCCGGTTCCAATATAATTTTTCCTTCCTCATCAAGTTTTGGCAATATTGTTTGAACTGGGAGCTTTTCGCCTATAACCTTCTTTAAACATGAAACATGGAAAACTGGGTGCAATCGAGAAGCTGCAGGAAGCTCCAATTTGTATGCCATAGTACCAATCTTTTGCAACACCTTGTACGGACCATAATACTTTGGTGATAATTTATTATCCTTCTTAGCTTGCTTGAGGGACATTTGCTTATATGGTTGTAGCCGTAGGAATACCCAATCACCTACATCAAAACTTCTTTCGCTGCGATGTTGATCTGCCTGTTGTTTCATTCTATTCTGTGCCAACACGAGGTTATCCTTTAAGAGTTGGAGGACTTGTTGTTGATGTTCGATGTGATGTTCCACTGCTTGAACCTTAGAATTTTCTCTTAAATATGATGTGATGGATGGTGGCTGATATCCATAAAGTGCCATAAATGGGGTCATTTTTGTTGCTGTATGGAAGGAAGTGTTATACCACCATTCAGCTAGAGGCAACCATTTGACCCATTGTGTCTGTTTATCAGATACAAAGCAACGAAGATATCCTTCCAAACATTTGTTTACTATCTCAGTTTTCCCATCAGATTGAGGATGATAAGATGAGCTATGAGCTAACTGAGTACCAAGACAAGAAAATAATTCTGTCCAAAAATTTCCAGTGAAAATGGGATCTCTGTCACTTACAATAATCTTTGGGTTTCCATGTAGCTTTTGAATTGTTTCCATAAATGCAGTAGAAACTGTACTGGCTTTAAATGGATGTGATAATGCACAAAAGTGTGCATACTTGGTAAGTCTGTCAACTACCACCATGATGACACTCTTTCCCTCAGACTTGGGTAAACCTGTGATAAAATCCATTGAAACCTCCTCCCAACGTTGGCTTGGAATGGATAAAGGTTGTAATAGACCCGGGGTCTTAATTGTTTCAACTTTATTTTGTTGGCAAACCAAACATTCCGCCAAAAACTTTTGAATATTCGATTTAAGGCCATCCCAAAAAATTCCTTCTTAACCCTGTGGTAAGTTTTTAAAAATCCTGAGTGCCCTCCTAAGGGAGAAGTGTGCAATTCCATAAGAATCTTTTGTTTTAGTTGGGAATTCTTACAGAGGTATAAGCGATCTTTGTACCATAACGAATCATTTTGCCAGCTAAATGTATCAGACATACTGGAATCTTGTTGTAACTTTCGAATAAGTGCCCACACTTCTTCGTCATTCTTCCATTCCTCCCTTGCTTCATTTATCCAATCTGGTTGGATAATAGAAATGGCGCACAACAATGCTTCCACATCCTCATCCTTTCTTGAGAGTGCATCTGCCACCACATTTTGCTTCCCTTTTTTGTAGATGATTTCAAAGTCATAACCCAACATCTTTGTGACCCACTTTTGTTGCTCTTCAGAGGATAATCTTTGTTCTAAAAAGTATTTAAGGCTATCATGATCCGTTTTTACCTTGAAGTGTCTTCCCATTAGGTAGGGTCGCCATTTCTTAAGTGCATGGAGTATTGCCAACATTTCCTTCTCATAAATAGCTTTGTGTAAAAACTTTCCCTTGATTGGACGACTTTCAAAAGCAATGGGTCTTTCATCTTGCATTAAAACAACACCAATTCCATTTCCTGAAGCATCACATTCCACAATAAAGGTTTTTGTGAAGTCTGGTGTAGCTAAGAACGGTGCTTGGCACATTGCCTCTTTAAGATGTTCGAAGGCCTTTGTTGCTTCTGGAGTCCATGAAAATGCATCTTTCTTCAATAATGTTGTTAGAGGTGCTGCTATTCTCCCATAATTCTTAACAAACTTGTGATAATACCCTGTCAACCCAAGAAATCCTCGCAGATGCTTTATGGATGTGGGGATTTTCCATTCCTTAATGGCTTTAATTTTGCTAGGGTCTACCTTAACTCCTTCATGAGATACAATATGACCCAGATATTCCACCTCTTGTACTCCAAAGAAACATTTGGATCTTTTTGCATATAATTGTTTCTCCTCCAATAGTTGTAGCACCCTGTCAACATGTTCAACATGATCCTTCCAAGACTTGTTGTAGATTAGTATATCATCAAAAAATACTAACACAAATTTTCTAAGGAATGGTTTGAAAATGGAATTCATCAAACCTTGAAATGTTGAAGGTGCATTGGTAAGGCCAAAAGGCATGACCAAAAATTCATAATGACCCTCATGAGTTCTAAATGTTGTTTTTAGAATGTCTTCAATCTTCATTCTGATTTGATGATATCCTAAACGAAGATCCAACTTGGTGAAGTAAATTGATCCATGCAATTCATCCAGTAATTCATCAATGACAGGAATGGGAAACTTATCTTTAATAGTGAGCTTGTTGAGCTCCCTATAATCCGGACACATGCGCCATGATCCATCCTTCTTGTGCACCAATACTACTGGAGCAGAGAAAGAACTTTGACTTGGTTGAATTATACCAGCCTCTAGCATTTCTGCAACCATACGTTCAATTTCACTCTTTTGGGCATAGGGATATCTGTACGGCCTGATGTTTGGAGGAACACTTCCTGGAATCAGATGAATAGCATGATCATGATCACGAATAGGTGGGAGACCTTTGGGAGTCTCAAATACCTTGGAATGATTGTCCAAGACTTTTTGGAGATCTGGAGAAATAGATGATTCCAATGTGGAAACATCTAGCGAACATAATTGTGCAATTACACCCCTTTGTTCCTTTTTTAGAAGCTTTGTCATACCATTAGAGCTGATTATCTTTCCTGGTTTCCCTGCAATACCCCTTAATTCAACTTCCTTTCCTTCCACAGAAAATTTCATGAAAAGTTCTTGAAAATTAAAAGCTATTGTACCCAAGGATTGTAGCCATTGGACTCCTAGTACAACATCAGCACCTCCCATTGGAATGGAAAGCATTGGGCTAGTCAATACATATTCTCCCATGGATAGCTTGATATTATGGCACTTTCCAGAGCAATTTATTGTTCCTCCATTTGCAACCATCACTTGACACTCTGGTGCTGGATATAAGAAGCAATTCAATTCTTTTGCTACCTTACAATGAATAAAATTGTGGGTACTTCCTGAATCAATCAACACTATTACCTTTTTCTTCTTGATTTGTCCTTCTATCTTGATGGTTTGAGGAGTGGTAATTCCCGCCAATGCATTACAAGATATGGTCGGATTCATTTCTTCTTTATCTAGGCTTTGTTCCTGGAGTATATCCTCTTCTTTTGACCTTTCTTGCTCCTTTTTTTCTTCCTCTTCACAATCTATGTAGAATAATTTCTTCTCAGCACACTTATGACCTTTAGTGTATTTGCTATCACAACTGTAACAAAGCCCTTTTGCTCTTTTTTCTTCCAATTGTTGTGGTGTCAACCTTATAGGTTGTGGAAGACTAGGGGCAACAACACTTCCACCTTTATAGTTGTGAGTGGTATGCTTCCTGGTTGCCATAATTTTGCTTTCCATTTTTCTTGCTAACCTGAATGCCTTCTCTAATGAATCAGGTTCCCAAAGGCGAACATCATGTTGGATATTATCCTTTAAAGACCCTATGAACACATCAATCCTATGCTCCTCTGGAATATTTTTTACCCTTATGTTCAATTTTTGGAACTCCTCAATGTGCTCCATTATTGAACCCTTTTGTTTGAGACTTATCAATTGGCTAAAAAAAGTGTTGCTTTTTGTATCCTCATAATGTGCTATCAATTCTTCCGTAAAAATTGCCCAAGTGATAATTTGTTTACGAGAGCAAAGCCATTGATACCATACAAACTGATTTGGTTCCAAATATAAAGTTGCAATACGTACCTTTTGTGTGTTTTGCACATTATTGAGATCGAAAAATTGCTCCATCTGTAATATCCATGTTGCGGGATCCTTGCCATCAAACTTCCTCATATCGATTTTTGGAATATGGTGGGTCTTCGATCCCACATTAGAGTCTATGAAATCATGATTAACATTTCTTTTGTTCACATCATGAGTTTCCTTTACAACCTTTTCACCATTAGTAAGTATTTCTTGTAGAAAATTTGTCAAATCTGTCTTCAAATCTGCCATGTTTGTCTTCAAATCTGTCTTCAAATCTGCCATGTCTCTCTTCAAATCTGTCTTCAAATCATCCATCTTAGCTTCCATGCCCTTTATCTTAGATTCCACGCCATTTATCTTAGCTTCTGTTAGCTTTTGTGAGCGTGACATTTGTTGCACTTGTTCTTGTAATTTTGATATATCATGTAGCATTTCTTCCTCTTCTTCATGAGTCATGCTAGGGCTTTCAGGTTGCTTACTAGGTGTTTTCATTTTATTTCCTCGGGGCATCCGTTACCAATAATAATGCTCTACTATGCCCTTTAAATTCCTTCAAAATAAATTTTCGAACCAATCTTAAGCAAAAATTTAAAAGAATCTACACACCTTTTTTCACTTTGTAGGAGCTCAATATTGCCTCTGATGTATCTCTGTAATTTTGGATCATCCAGTTCTGAAATTGTGACCTGTAGTAGCCCTCTGTGTCCTCTTTCCAATGTCACCAGTCTGATCCCAATTGGATTCTCCAAGGAAGAGTTATGTCAAATCTCCCACAGTGACCTGATTATAGACTAGTTCAGTAGAGCAAACTTGTACGACGTGCCACGTGTCCTTGTTTCGACCTTTGGCTTTGAAAAATATATTCAAGAAACTAAAGTACGTCATCTTTCTATAACTTCTTACGAAATTTCAATCTGATGCTCAGAGAGAAATTTATGACGATTTTCCCCAGGTCACTTGTTTGGAATCTAATTCAGGAGTCTGCAAAAAGACCAACTTCCTTAGATCATATCTCTGCAAATATAGTGTGAAAAGATCTGAAATTTGGATCTGAGATTTAGTGCGATTTCTTCTCAAATGGGTTTTTTTTAGCTTTTGAAACATCGCAGAAAAAAAGTTATAGTGAAAATTCCACGATGACCTGTTTGGAGCAGCGAAACCCTAGAATCCAAGCTCTAATACCAAATGTTATGAAACCAGCTCAAGAAAAGATAGAAAAGATAGATCAACGTCTTAGAATTCAGCTTCTTCGAGGGTGCAACCTCCTTTACATTACATGAATGAACAATTCTTGTATGATTCAAATGATAAAACGTCCTTTATATATATAGGAGTTTAAGGAGTCACAATATAACCCAGCTGACCTAACAATAATAATATAAAGCCACAAAAATAACAATAGAGGAATTCTATGGGGCATAGTAATAACAATATGGGGATAACAGGGGCACAACAATATTAATAAGGGATGCAACTACAATATTAATGGGGTAATCGCTATTATTATAGGGACCCAACATGTTGTTTCTCCCAGCCTTCCACAACCTACAAGGGTTACGACACAACAATTGGAAGAAAAAAGAGAAAAAGGGCTTTGTTACAATTGTGATAGCAAATGCAGTAAAGGTCATAAGTGTGCTGAGAAGAAATTATTTTACATAGAGTATGAAGAGGAGGAAGAAAATGATCAACAAACATCAAAAGAAGAGGATATACGCCAGGACCCAACTCTAGAGAAAGAAGAAATGAATCCGACCATATCTTGTAAAGCATTGGCAAGAATTACCACTCCTCAAACTCTCAAGATAGAAGGAAATATCAAGGAGAAAAGGGTTCAAGAAGTGAAAGATCACATCAAGAAAGAAGAAATGAATCCAACCATATCTTGTAATGCATTGGCTGGAATTACCACTCCTCAAACTATCAAGATAGAAGGACATACCAAGAAGAAAAATGTTCAAGAAGTGAAAGATCACATCGAGCATCAAGAAATGAATCCGACCCTGTCTTGTAAAGCATTGGAAGAAATTAACACTCCTCAAACTCTCAAGATAGAAGGACATACCAAGAAGAAAAAGGTTCAAGCAGTGAAAGATCACATCGAGCATCAACAACAAGTTCTCCAACTTTTAAAGGATAACACCACTTTGGTGCAGAATCGAATGAAACAATGGTAGATCAAAATCACAGTGAAAAATGTTTTGATGTAGGTGATTGGGTATTTTTACAGCGACATCTCAAGAAAGCTATTTATGAGAAGGAAATGTTGGTAATAGTACATGCACTTAAGAAATGGTGACCTTACCCAATGGGAAGACATTTCAAGGTAAAAATGGATCATGATAGTCTTCAATACTTTTTAGAACAAATATTATCTTTAGAAGAACAAAAAAAATGGGTCACAAATATGTTGGGTTATGACTTTGACACCATCTATAGAAAAGGGAAGAATTTTTTTATTGCAGTTGCACTCTTAAGAAAGGATGAGGATGTGGAAGCATTGTTTTGTGCTATTTCTATTATCCAGCCAGATTGGATAAACGAAGCAAGGGATGAATGGAAGAAGGATGAAGAAGTATGGCCACTCATTCAAAAGTTGCAGAAGATCCCAATTCAAACAATATTGCCAGAACTTGAAGAGGAAGGAAAAATCATATTGGAATCTGGAGCATTCACAGAAACAAGAACCCGACAGCTACGAAATTGATCAATTTCAGAGTATCTCATCAAGTGGAAGAACTTACCCACTGAAGATTCCACATGGGAGGACAATAATTCTGTATAGAAGCGTCAAGAACCTCTCAAGCGTTGAGGACAACTTTTTTTGAAGGAGAGGGGCGTGTTAGGTCCCTATACTACTAGTGTAACCCCTTATTGTTATTAGTACAACCCCCTTATTATATTGTTGTGCCCATGTAGTCCCCATATTGTTATTATTGTGCCCCATAGAAGCCCACTATTGTTATTATTGTGCCCTTACATTATTATTGTTATGTCGGCTCTGATTATATTATGACCCCTTAGACTCCTATATATAGAAAGGAGGTATTGTCATTTGTATCATCCAAGAATTGTTCATTTATGTAATGTAAAGGAGGTTGCCCCCTCGAAGAGGCTTATTTCTAAGGCGCTCATCTATCTTTTCTATCTTTTTGTGAGCTAGTTTCATAACAAAATCCTCCAACAAATCCACTCCTTCACCCAAGCTTTGCCTCAACCACCTCGACAACACTGGGGATAAGTAGAATTTGGATTGAGGGGGGAACCTTGAGCCTGGGTCCCAAATTTTGTTAACCACCACAAAGAATATATCGACACCACCATAACTGACTTGAGCTCCTTCTCCAATCGCCATTACTTGAGGAGCAGGGATTAGCACTATAAAAATGCCCCCATGCATACTCATATGTCCAACTTCCCTCACCACCTTAACTCCCATACTCTCGCTTCACCAACTTTGATTTGCAGAAGCAATGCCACTAGTTATATCCCTATCCTTGTCTAGAAGGGTCACCTCGAACTCATAACAAGAAGTATGTTTGGCACATATTATTAAATCCTTTGACAAGTAGATGAGGGTGGCGGGGTGTATCATACCCCCTACTAAACCCAATCCTAACAAGGTTAGTAGGAGGTAGTAGGAGATAGTTACTACATTGACCCGACCTCGAAAGTCATGTAATGTAAATGGGGTCTAAATTTTTCTATTCTTGCAACTTATTCAAAACATAAATTAGATAACATTGTTGTTTTCGTCTCATCAATACCTTTCCAAAGATATAAAATTTGCTTCAATCCAACTTCTGGATCAAAATATATGGCCAGTTAAAGTTTGGCCAATTGTATTGTACCATGTCAACTATCCTGCCAGGTGGCACCCATGTGGCTACCCCAATCGTGCATCATGTCATGCCACATGGCTACTGTCATCCCGATCACACAAGGTCACGAATTAATCCCATTCCTATAGTCCACAGGGACCATCCATAACATAATATATACTATACATGTTTGATGTATGCAAGTGTGGGCCCTTTATGGCCACATCACCTTGGGATTAAATCTTGGGTCTTCTACTATGTGATTTGTCCAAAATATTTGGGGTTTGAGGTAACGTCACCAATCCTAAATGACGGGGAAATGTCATCCCTTGTCACATCCTCCACGTCATGTGCCACGTAACTTTGGATCCCACCATTGAAGTTTTCCACATTATTTAACTGGGGGTCTCCCCTTCATCGTCTTGTACGAGGCATTCAATCAACCCCACTACCACACCATCCCAGGGATTTTATCCTAGGAGTTTGCCTTGGTGC
The DNA here is from genome assembly GCA_031772625.1 of Pinus tabuliformis. Classification (NCBI taxonomy): domain Eukaryota; kingdom Viridiplantae; phylum Streptophyta; class Pinopsida; order Pinales; family Pinaceae; genus Pinus; species Pinus tabuliformis. The sequence goes on from CM062818.1 coordinate 2,060,736,515, forward strand.
TCTACTTGATACCTTTGGGGTCATCCAATGACCATGGGCATTTGTCCATCAACGACCCAAATCCTCCTTGCTTACGCACTTGGTCACTGTGACTAGTCATAGGGTTGAAGAGGATTACACCAATTCCTCCCGATGTCCTATGCTTTGGGATTAAAAGAGTTCTAGCCCCATGCTTAGAGATCACTTATTAAATGTACAAGGCCTTGCCGAGGCCTCTGATACATAGTCACAATGACATACAAGGGCATACATAGGCTCTTCTGACCTATCCCTCATTAGCTTTAATGAAACTCAACCATGGACATGGACCTTTATAGACTTGTGATCACACACACACACACACACACTACGCTATCTTTTTATGAGCTTAAACGGGAAAAATGTAACCCAATGCATATTTCACATATTTCTTCATATAGAAAGGTTGCATTTGTGCCACTTGACTATCTCAAAATAAACACAAAAGTAGTTTTAACAAGATATTTCACCTATGCATGATCCAGGGCTCAAATTCTCCCCAAACCAATGCCAAATCGTAGATCTTGTCATTCTAATTCCAACGACACTTGAATCACCTCAATCTAACACCGTATGAGAAAGTTATCACGTTCTAAAGTTTTTGACAAACAACTAAAAAGTCAACTTGCAAGGTTGACTGGGAAGGCCATACGATGACATGGCTCTAACATCAGCAGGGTGACTTTGCAGTATGATTGTCAGAGGACCAATCAGGACTGGACAAGTCGTGAGTTTCTATTGGCTGTGGTGATTGTGGTTGGGCCAACCACATGCCACCACATGGCTTTGTTTAATGGGATAAATTTTTTGTTATGGACGGATAAAACATGGAGGGGTTCGACCTCACAACCTCTGACCAACTAACCATGTGTTCTACCATTGCACCATTGTGTTACTTATTATAACTATATGGGTCATTTTTATTTATTGTATAACAATTGACGCATTAGGGTGTTACACATTATTTTGTCACACTTCCCGTCTCGTATCCTGAAGCGTCAAAATGATGAAAGTTTTTAGTGTATTCAACATAAAACATATACAGAAGCATCCCTGAAGAAGAGAAGAAAAGTTGCCTTGAGAGAGTTCTGAAGAAGTTTGCCCAGTACCTAGTTTTCAGGATCAACGCTTTTTGCACCATTGTTGACCTGTGCTGGTGGCTTGTTGCAACATACTGACCTATTGTCGTTAGCGCGACTTTTTATAGGAAAACCCACACTGAACCTCTTCTAGCAGTTTTTCCTAAAGTGGAGGAGAAGCTTCTCTTACTAGAAGCCTCAAGAATGGTGAGCTAGTTACAGGTGAATAAGGATTAGAGCGAGATCTCCCATTCTTGGTCCTTGATCCTACTCTCATGGATCTTCCCCTTGAGTTGTGGAACCTCTCCCTCCTTTTATGGATCCTTAACTCCCTCCTTCCCTATAAATGAAATCCCTACTATCCACAACTGGTTGGTCATTGCTTGGTTGCATTCCTATGCTGAAACTATGCCTAAATGCTGCCCATCTTGCTAAGGAGAAGGAGTGCTTGAAGGTCTTGGCTTGGACTTGGAAACTCATCCAAAGGAGGCTTCCAACATCAAGGCTCATATGGTTGTATGCTTCCCTCATTTTCTATTAATAAATACATCATATGTTTACTTTCCATAAGTGTGTAAATCATTACTCATTTAGTATGATACTCCTTGATCTATCATATAGTTTATGTTAGAATGAATTATGCTATGTATTCCTTTGTCATTTTTGTTTGATCTTCCTTGTAGGTATTCATCCACAACAACGTAAAGAGGATTGAACTTGGAAGCGAGAAGATCGAGGATGACATCAACGGGTGTTTAGCATCAGAGTGAGGTAGGTCATCTATCTTACTTTGTATTTTATGATATAAACTAGGAAAGTCTGCACGTGTTTGTCTAGTTTGTTGCTAGATCCTCTTATAGGACTAGAGAGATCACTTCTGTCCGCAAAAGGGATTGTCTACAACGCAAAATGGTGACTCCACTGGGGAGCCTATAGCCCTTTCAACCTCCTTTTTGTGTTTGGTCTATTTGATCAGTTTGGCCAACTGCTTAGTGATTTTTCTTTTAGATTCTGTATGGGTCTACATTTTGAGTAGTTAGTCCTTTAGAGTGTTAAGTTTGGACTTCTCTTTGATATTATTTTTATTTTTCCAAGTCTTTCTCGTCCAAATAATTTTATCCTAGAACAGTCGCGCTGCCTGCGTTGTGTTTTCAATAACAATAGCGTTGAAAGCCCCGTCAGCATGGGTTTTGACTGTCACAATCGCGTTAATCCGTGAAACTTGAGAAATTTTAGGGTTTATGTCAGAAAGGTCTAGTGTGCCTTGACCTCTGAGATATCCTCTTGCTTTGTGTGCTTTGGATTGGTCACTATTTTTGTTGATTTCTTGTTGATTTGCAAAATCCATCCCATTGCTTTGAAGTAGTGGAAGTGAAGTGTTATTGAGTCCTCAGGGTTTTAGGTAAATTGGATTTACTACTTGTTGCTTGTTTGTGTGAAAGGAGTACTGATTTTTCGATTGATTAAACATTATTTGTTCTCTTGGAAATCATAAAGAAACAACATTTGCATTTGTTTTAGTTTTTATCTAAAGAGTTACTTTTCAGAATTGCATTAGGTTAAATTGCATTGAAAGTCATTTTTCGGATTATAATCGAGCATATATTACATTGCTTGATTTTGAAAGCTGAAAGAAGTGCATTCTCATTCATTCAAAAAGAAAAGTGAAAGATTCATGTAGGTGCATTTGAATTTAATTGAATTTTACTTCGGTGAGTGCATTGAAAAGAAAAGTGAACAATTCATGTAGCTGCATGTTAACGAATTGAATCTGATTTTATGTTTGCTGGGTGCATTGAAATAGTGAAAGTGAAAGCTCTAGTTAGGAGAATTTGTTTACTGCATACTTGATTGTTGTATTAGTGTGTGAAACTCTTCCCTATGTTAGATAACTTTCATTGAATTGAAAAGAATCATTTTTTCATGCTAGTTGCATCATAGGTGTTCAGGTGACATCGATCTTTGAGCCTTAAAACCGAAACTTAATTAAATATCAACTTAAAATTTACCTCAATTAACCTAAGGAGCATTTTTTATTAACGAAAAACATTTATAGGTCTAGGCTAGAGACATGTTCCGACGTCATTAAATGCAAGAGTTGTCGTTATTTGCCATCGTTGTATCCCGTGGGTGAAATCCTGTTCCATGTACGAAAGTGTATAGGACTGTTCTCCAATACTTTCGGGTATATCGGAGGTGCTCCACGCATGATAAGTATAAAGGAACGCTCTCTTTGAACGGTTATGCATTAGAAAACACTACTACAGACCGTACTCCCATGTACCATCATGTATATATTGGGAACCCCCTATAGGTTGCTATCCAACCATGTTGGGTTGTGTTATATTCTTTCCACGACTAGCCCACGTAGTGAACTCGGGGGTTAGAGGGGGGGTGGAGCCCCCCCTTCGTTGCGCCGATTGCACAACGGGGGGGTCACAGGGTGGTTTGAGGGGGGCAGGTAGCCCCCCTCTACGAGGTCCACAGCAGCGGCCTGGGAAAATTTTTTTTGGACCCTATATTAGGTTGGGCGGACCTACCTATGGTTTTGTGCATGATTTTCGCACATGGTTTTGGATGCGATGGTTTTCGGTCCATGGTTTTGGACGCGATGGTTTTCGGTCCATGGTATTGGATGCTTCGACATGTATAAATATGTATTGTAACATTGAAAGGAACATAATGAAAAATCAAGCTGGTAGTCCCGGTTTTGGGATCCAGGGGAAAATATCTGTGTATGTGTTTTATGTGTTATGCTCTCGCATTGTTTATTTTTTGTGTTTTAGAATTCGTATGCAGGTACTTTCTGTACGGGGTTAAAACCTACAAACCAAAGGTAACCGAGTCTGCCGCCTTGTATACCATGATACACCGAACACAACATTTGGGGAGATTAGCTGCCATACGTTAATTCCTTGGTTCTTTCAAGGTGTACATTGTAGTTCATGGTTGCTTCGTAAACCCTCATGCCTAGTTTTACCCCTTTTTATTTTATTTCTTTTTCGATAATAATATCAATCGACCACGAAATCACCAATTACCCATGAAACGAAAACCTCCTTTTGTCCCCAAACATTAATTCTTAATTGTAAAATTGGATTTGAGCCCAAACCATTCACCAACACACATTTCTGATCATTTTCTGAAAAGACATCGTGGCAGAACCACCAAGAGCCCCGAATGAGACCCCAGATATCTATGGAAATATTAATGCACCCGATTCATCTAGAGTTGTAAGTTTCGACGTTGCTGAGCTTGAATCCCTTGAAAACTAAGGAGATGGACTTGGTCTTGTCCTAAGCATCCAAACCCTTGCTTCCTGACCACTTCCAAAGTCGGTAGGCTCATCCCATGACTCTCCTTTAGGTAGTCCTCAACCTATTTTGGATTTCTTTCTTTTTCCTCCTAATCCACTCTTTGAATCATATTCTCTTGTGTATTTATCACCTCCACATCCGTATAGTCTGCTTGATACTCCCAACATACCTTTGAGTCCCTCTCCCAGAACGACTCGGGTTCCAAACCAAGAGCTTTTCCCAATCATGGCAACAAAAGGTGATAATCCACTTGTAGGGTCAACACCCCAAGGTATTCCAGTGGAAACTTCTAGAACTCACATTCCTATTACAGAGATTGATCCTTTGCCACTTCTTCCTCCTCAAGGCTTTCCTTATGTTTTCGCTCCCTACATGGCGACAGGGCCAATAACACCTCCTACTTATAGTACAACCTTGGTGCCATCATTTATAACTCTCTTGGTGATGTTTTTTCAGACAATTCTAGCACAACTTCATTGTTTCAGAATCCCATTTGGTCCTTTGGTTTCACTCCTACTACCAACTCGTTTGTCCCAAACATGCCGGTAACTGCACAAACCCCTACCCAACCTATAATATTGGTAAGTGAAACACACGTCCCTCTTAATATTTCTGCTCCTCCTACTGAAGCCATGGTATCTGTAGTCCCCAATGTGAGTGGACAACATACCAATTCATCTGTTCCACTGTCTGGGGGGAAATTTCCTCCGCTGTACGTACCTCTTGCTTCTAGTGGAAGCTATCCACCCCCTCCTCCCATATTGGGGGCAAGCCAACCTATTAGTGTTGTTGCTAACCCAAGTGGAATGCCAATTCCATCTGTATTAGGTAATGTCATAGGGACCCCTTTACAAGGTCATCAAGTTCCTTTGACTCAACCTTCCTACCAACAGCCTTATACTCCTACAGGCTCTCAACAACTCCAAACTCCTTATCAATAGGCAGGTCCTCAAATGCAGTATGGTCCTCAAATGCAATATGCTTATGGGACTGGTAATCCTCCTCTGCGGCCACAGATTCCTATTCAACCGCAACAAGGACCCTACCCGCAACCACAGCTGCAGGTGTCTTACCCGCTGCCACAGCCGCAGGTTTCCTACCAATCCCAACAGGGACCTTACCAAAAACCATGGCAACAAGTTCCTATTCAACCCCAGCAGGGACCTTACTCACAGCCGCAACAACAGATTTCCTACCAATCCCAATAGGGACCTTACCAACAACTGTTGCCATAGTCACAACAGATGCAACAGGGACCTTACCAACAACAATATGGTTAGTTTTCTTCACAAACTCCATACATCCAATATGGTCACCAGACTCAGTATGGTCAACCTCCATATAGTCAAACTCCATATGGTCAACCTCCATATGGTCAACCTCCTTATGGTCAACCACCTTATGGACAAAATCCACCACAGTGGGGGAAAACTCAAACTCAACAAGGTTGGAATACTCAGTTTGGTACATACCAGAGACCCTATACCCCATACAATCCACAACTTCCATTTTTGGCAACGTTGGAATTGTCGGATGTGTCAAGGCTTACGAATGACCCAATACTTCACTCACCATATTGGCCTTCGGTACCAACCAAAATACCTAGTGATTGCCCCAAATTTGAAGGTAAATCTGGAGAAGACCGCCAAGCACATGTTATGACTGATCACCTTTGGTGTCCCCCTAACTCTTGGGTGTATGATTCTATCTAATCACGTCTTTTCCAACGCACTTTAATGAGCACTACCTCATCGAGCTCCCTCATGGTGCTTTTCAAGACTTCAATACTTTAGCCATGGCTTTCTTCACCCATTTCCAATTGCTTGTCCAATATGAGACTGGAACCCATCTCTTAAAATATTTGCAGCAAACGACTTCTACTCACATCTCTGATCATATCCATGAATAGAGGCATAGGTGTCGTCTCATCAAATTCGATATACCTGATCAAATTTTGACTGAATGGTTCACTAAATCTTTTATCGCTCATATTGCTAAAGGCATAGCCATGGGTGGCTATGTGACCGAGGAACAAGCTATCGCCCTTGCCCAGTATTTTGATTTGGTTTATTCATAATCTATCACATTATATGAACTCTTACTTAGTGCCCAATGACCTTCGACTGGCCCTACATCTTCCAAACCCGCAGATTCACCACCTATTGATGGCATCATTGGATCTGTGGCTCAATGGTCTAGTAGTACTCCGACTACTTGTTCAAAACATAAATCGGCTCCAATCGCTGCAACTTCCAATACTATTGATAATCCTAAGAATCTTGGTAAAACCTCAGAGGTAAATGTCGTCCAATATATCGCAACAAATAAATCCTTGAAAGGCAAGAAGAATGGTAAAGGAAAAATGAAACAAGATACCCCCAAACGAAAGCCTAAATATCCTTTCCTTATTTGTGATGAAGATCATTACACTAAGGATTTCCCTTGACGTGCCGACGTAAGTCATCTTCTGAAAGGAACTACAGGGACACCAACTGTGCTGAAGGAACCTTTCCCATCTTAGCAGACGCAATTGGTAGACCAACCCCATGCTCTCAAGTGTTCATGAGTGGCTAAGAGCAGATTTTCGTAGCCACGAGGTCAAAATATTATCCGCCTCCTGAGAAAACTGTGGTGGAGAAAGATACCATTGATGTACCCTCTTCCTCCACTTTACCCAGTTCCGGTCCTCTCCATATTGAGAAACCTAGCATTGATTCCATAATCCGACCACCCCCTAAAGGTGTTCTTCGGAAATCGTCCTATAATCTAAATGCGCGAGCTGCCCAACACTACAGTATTGTAGAAGACTTGGCTCAAGCACCCTCAATGATGTCAGCCTTGGAAGTCCTTCAGACGTGTCCATCACAATGAAAGGCTTTGATATCCGCTATTGGAGGAATTGATCCTAAAAATTCTAGTTTGATTACTTTTGATATTGAAAACCATTTTCCTCGCTTGCCACCTGAACTTGCTTTTCTCATACAAGTTGTTGTTATGGACAAGACTATCCACTAGACTATTGTTGATGAAGGAGCCTCCACATGCATCATGTCCATATCATGTTGGGAAGCCATTGGTTCCCCTCCTCTCAACTAGTCTATGAACACTTTAGAAGCTTTTGATGGTCAAGGTTTCCGTCCATATGGTATTCTAAACTCCTTACCCATTCAATTGGAAGAAAATATGGTCAATTTAAAAGTTGAGGTTGTTGACGGTAATCTCAATTACAATTTATACTTGGTCGGAGCTGGACTCATGCAATGTTTTGTGTGGTTTCTTCCCTTTTCCGTATGCTTCATTTTCCCCACCAAGGGAAAATTATCAGAGTTGATCAATTGGCTTTCTTTTCCTCTAAGTCTTCAACAGGTAATGTGCCTTTTGTTGGGAAATCCAACGTTCCTTATGAAAGTGTTAGCATGAGCCTTTTCAAGGACCCTTCCTTGAAGGGAAAATTTTCCCCTCCTTCTTCCTCCAATGTTGCCTCAATTACAAGATCTTGTTTAATTATGACCCATGGATCATCCTTAGTCCTGACCATATCAATAATTTTGGCGACGCCATGCCGCTTAGCCTAGTTAAGCAAGCTTATCAAAGTGTCCTTTTGGCTTCCACGGCTGCATCTACATCTCATGATCGATTGAGATTTGTTCTAGACTCGTATCTATACAATCCTTGGATTGGTTCTTCTGGTTCCGAAGATCCTTTGAATGAGATGTTCCTTATTGACAAAAGCATCACTAAATTCTTTTCTCTTGAAGAAACCCCTTGGAATGATATTCATCATTGTTCCTCTTTTCTTCCTAGCCTTGGATCAATTCCTACTTGTCTAGGTACTTTACTTTCCCTTGAAATGACTACTCCATTTCAGACACCTATCTTGGTTCATGAGGTGTTGTCTGAAGGCAATTTGGGGAAAATTTTAGCAACCATGCCCATCGACATCTCGGTTAAACCTGGGATTGTCGAGAACATTCATATAGGGGCTTCTTGTTATCTTGACGATATTAAAGTCTACACAACCCTATTCAAATAATTTCATGATGTCTTCACCTGATCTTATGAAGAGATGCCTAACATCAATCCCAGTATTGTGGTGCATGAGATCCCCACCTATCTGGATGAGAAACCTATACGACAACATCTTCGCCTAGTGCACCCAAGGAAGGCAACTACCATTAAGGGTGAAGTTAAAAAACTTCTCAAAGATGGATTTGTTTACCCTATGCCACCGACAGATTGGGTTTCCAATATCATCCCGTTAACTAAAAAATAGGGAACCATATGAGTTTGTGTTGACTATCGAGATATTAATCGAGCCTGTCCTAAGGGTAATTGCCCTACCCCCTTTATTGACCAGATTACCGAAAAATGTGCGGGGAGTGAAATTTCCTCCTTTGTGGATGGATTCTCTGGATATAATCAGATTAATATCCTTCCTGCTGATCAACACAAGACTGCCTTTATATGTCCTTGGGGGACTTTCGCCTACAAAAATATTCCTTTTGGCCTGAAAAATGTTGGTGCAACCTTCCAACGGGCCATGTCTTATGCTTTCCACGATATTAAAAATATCGTTCAACCATATCTTGATGATTTACCCGCACACTCGCTTAAATGTCAAGACCATCCAGCTCACCTTTGGGTGATTTTTCTTCGCTGTCGACACTACAATATTCGGTTGAATCCTCATAAGTATGTCTTTTGCATTGAATCTGGTCATCTCTTAGGCTTCGTAGTCTCCAAATAAGGCATCCACATTGATCCTCTCAAGGTGGAGGCCATTGTCAATTTGCCACCTCCATCTTCCTTACATCAATTTTAGAGTTTTCACCAAAAGGAAAACTTTCTTCGTCATTTCATCCCAAATTATGCCAAGCTTGCCAAGGGTTTTACTCGCCTTCTAAAGAAAGGAGTCCCATTCATTTGGGATGAAATTTCTTAGAAGTCCTTTGATTCTTTAAAGGCCGCACTCATTAGCGCACCTTTGTTGCATCCTCTGAATTACCATCACGATTATCTCCTGTGCTTGACCTCTGCCGACAATATCGTTGGTATGGTCTTGGTTCAGGACGATGACGACATAAATGAGCATGTTATATACTACTTGAGTCGTAACCTTTTTGATGCTATGATTCGATATGCTCATGTAGAAAAGTTGGCATTGGTAGCAGTTCATGTTGTCCAACGTTTTCGTCACTATATTCTCTTATGCAAAATTGTAGTGATATCTGATTGCAACCCCATGACCTATATTCTATCTCGTCAGTTGCTTGGGGGGCAATACTACAAATGGATTGTCATCCTATAGGAGTTTGACTCGGATTTCACTAAATCTAAGTTGAAGAAATCACTTGTTTTTGTTGAAATAATCTATGACCTTCCCTCTGCAAACACGACTGCTGTATTTGATGAGCTAATTCATGATGAATATCTCTTCCTTATTAGCACACATGATCCATGGACCAAATATACCATCATATATCTCTAAACTGAGACCTCTCGATCAAAGTTATCTTGCTTTGAGTAGCGTCAAATCTGGTACCAATCCCAACCCTATCGCATTATTGGGGATACCTTATACCACCTTGGTGTGGATTCAGTCCTTCGACGGTGTCTAACGCATGAGGAAGTTGGGAAAGGTTTGAATGACTGCCACTTTGGAGCTTGTGGTGGTCATATGTCAGGATATTCCACCTTTCAAAAGATCCTTTGTGTCGGTTATTTTTTCCCCTCTATTTTTATAGATTGCATTCTTGTAGTCCAAAAGTGTCACGCTTGCCGGATCTACAACTGGAAATAGCGAAATCCACTTGCTCCTTTACACCGAGTTATCACCGTTGGCCCATTTTCTAAATGGGGCATTGATTTTATGACTTGTAACCCTCACTCAGTTGGGGGGCATGGATACATCATCGTTGTTGTTGATTATTTCACAAAATGGGCCGAGGCAATGCCTACCTACAATGCTAATGGTGAAACTGCAACTTTGTTTCTATTCAACGATGTCATAGCTCGGTTCGGTGTATGGCAATCCATAGTCACCGACCATGTATCCATTTTCGAACTCACATGATGACAAAACTTACTGCTCAGTTGGGCTTACATCACGACAACTCAAATTTGTGTTACTCACAGACTAATGGCCAAGTTGAAGCTGTTAACAAATTTTTGGTCACAATGCTTCAACGAACCTTTGAGATGCACAAAAGAACTATAATTTCAATATTTTTCGACATTATGGGAATATTGAACTGCTGCCAAAATGACGACCGGATTCACACCTTTTCAATTGGTTTATGGTCTGGAAGCCACCCTACCTATCGAATGCGAAATCCCATCTTTAAAACTAGCTGTCGAATTACTCCCTGTTACTTCACATGAGGAAGAACAATTACTTTATTTAGAACGTCTTGACAAGACTCATCAAATTTCTGCATTGGTAACTGAGTCTCAAAAAAAACGAGCTAAAATTTAGTATGACAAAAATGTGACCCCTCGTGCATATGTAGAATGTGACTTAATCCCGTTATATGATCAAGCTAATGACAAATTAGGGGCCGGGGAATTCAAACCTATGTGGAATGGACCTTATATCGTTAAACATGTATTACAAAAGGGTGAATAGAAGTTAGTTGACTATGATGACAATCAGTTGTTTGAACCCCGTAATGGGCTCTACCTCAAAAAATAATATGCCTAGATTTTACATAGATACCTTGTACATTAGTGTGTGTTTAACTAGTGTGCAATTTTTGTTGTGAATGTTTGCATTTTTCGAACATGTTTTCCCTGCTTACCACATGTTCCACTTGGTTTGTAGATGTCAACGGAACTTCTTCCTCATGTCGGTTTCGCTGATGGCGCTTTCCGTAGTACACATAATCTCTCTTTTGCTGCGTGGGCACTCTATGCTCCCAATGGTGAGTTAGTGAGTTTACAGGGCATATGTCTAGGTCGTACAACTAACAATATTGCCAAATATAGTGCAGTTGTCAAACTATTATCAAAATCTATTTCTCTTGGTATTAGGGCATTATTTGTTAAACTTGACTCACAACTCATTGTATTACAGTTAAACGAGCATTATTCTGTCAGAAACCCTAATATTTTAAGGATGTACTTACGTGTTCATCTCTTGGAAAGAAATTTTGATTACATTACCTATCAACATATTCCAAGACATCTAAATACATTAACATACACATTGGCAAATCATGTTTTAGATAGACATCTGTGACACATGTAAAAAGAAAACCATCACATAGTAGGAACAATAGATACAATAGGTAAAACATGTATATATATATATATATATATAGATAGAGTTTTCAAAATGTCTGTTACATCAAAAAATCAAAATCTGTGTTCTGAGACACATGGCTTCTCGAGCCTACATAAGTGCAGAAAATAAAAACTAGAGATATGGCTATCCGCCAACATGGTGCTCATGGTAGCACGAAACAAATTTGATAACTCGATTCAATAACCGACACAGTCTGGTTGATACCCCTACGCTATGCCTCTGATATCACAGTGGAACCTAATTAATAGTCGCATACTATGGAATGCCTCTTGTCAAGGCTTCCATGTTGTGTTCTGCCTCTACTATGGGATCAAATCCATCCTCATAGGGTGCATCCTCAATCTGTCGTTCCACCCTCCTAGCTATCAGAGAGACCCCTAGAGGTCTCTCTGGTCCAACATCTGCAAAAATCATTAAGTCTCAATAACAGTTCACGTAAAACAAAAACATCAAAGAACTTGAAAAACTTAAAAAATAGGTTTTTACCTGAATCAGTCCACTATGTGCCAAGTGGAAGTTGGAGGTCGAGATCTCCCTGGAAATCTGTACCGACATAAGCCAAATAATCTACCATGATTAGCTGTTGTCACAACCATCCAAAGAATGATGGGGGAAAATACATCTGCTGACCACCTCCATGCCGAGGCATCAACTCAGCCCACCTCAGCAGTCGTGGATCCTTGGTTCCTAGAGCCTCTATATCTACCCACTGATACTTGAATAATGGTACACATTGTAGGAATAACGACACCAAGATCGACCCATAGCCAAATTGTTTCAATCTTCCTGTCTTGCATTTAGTGAGTTGGTCTTTCATGTTGACCAAAAACCCTTGGCACCAGTTAAATACTGTGGGACTAAGGCAGTCTATTACATATTGGAAGTGAGATTTGGTTGCTTTGTGTAGGGCTTGAGCTCCAACTATTTGAGCCATGGTATGAAGAATCGTTCTCAATGGGAGATTTGTGATAGTTTTTATATTTATTTTCCCACTCTTTGTTTTTTGAGATCTTAGGAAATGTCTCGCCATCAACATATCTATACTCTCTCCCCAGTACGAGAACTAGAAAACTGAATTTGTTGTCTCCTTTTGGAAAAACCTATGATGAAATAGATGTCTACAATATCTATCTCGAGTTCTTAGTCTCCTATGATAAATAGTTGGCGGTCTACATCCCACCATCCAACCAAATGTTGCAGTAGTTCCATCTGGGTCCTAATCCCAGGGATACAGAAGAATTTGAGTAGTTCGCATGCCTGAAGAGCCTCTATGCAATTTGGATCTTGGGCTGCTTCATGGTATTCTGCTTCATGACCTCTTTCCTTCCATTCAATCACCATTTTTTCAATGAATAACCCGTGAAACATCCATAAACAAAGTTTTTATTAGCTTCTATGGAAGAGAATATGAAAAACCATCATTAAGCTTGGATATTTTTAGAAAAATTTTATGTCATGGCGCCAGTGCGACTGTTTTCAAAATTTTCCGCGCTTCTAGCTCGAGGGCACTGTTGAGATTAAGGAGAGAAGTGCGGGTCCAATGGGTGAAACTTGCGCTAATCGCCCTCGACATAAAATTTTTTCGAGCCCTCCTTACCACCTAATCTATGGATGAAATCACTTAAAAACACAATAAAAATGCAGAGGAAGGACATATCTCTTACCTGCAACAAACATATTGTCGAATGATGTCTTGGATTGGTCGCACTCTTTGCCTGAAGATAGGGGAAATTTGGGGTAAAAAGTGCTCTCCAAATTACCAAATGTCAAATGGTAAATTTGTTTTTACTTTTTGAGTGTATTTAAGTTTTTTGAAATATATTTACCATTTAGGGCACATTTTTTCTTATATTTTAATATTTTTCTCGAAACGGGTAACATGTGTTCACTTGTGCAACGACAAGTCATGGATAAATGGTGATAGTGATTGATTTTGACTGCATTAGTGAGTTTTATTTTATCACTTTTTCATACTTGTAAAAATAAATGAAAAATGAATCCCCCTTGGAGTCATTTTTCATCTCTTTTCTGACTCTCGAAATATGAAAAGATTGCCAAGTACTTTTCGTTTCGAACTCACTAAAGTAAATAAAATGACATCTACTCAGTATAAGTTTAACCCTTTTTCGGACTGAGATAGACTATTTTACAAAAAAGGAATACCTTGGTCACACATGGCTAATAGGTTCTATTGAATATCATTTTCTACATTTTCGGATTCAAGAGACTATCTATGAAATGGATCTCTGGAGTTTCCTTTTTGCCTATTTTTCAAACTCTATAAACATGAAAATGATGTCGAGTTACCCCTCTATCGGACTCGTAAAACTTAAATGACACAGGACTTGTCACCATGACGAGACCGAGTTACTCCTTCCTAGGGTTCATTAAACTTATGATGATGGATTCATATGAAGGATGAACTTATACAACAAGCATATGCTATCCTCTTCAAGATTGTGATAAAAAATAATGCGGTACTTGCTAGAAATAGTGGGGAAAAATGGAAGTAAAAATGTCCTGTATTTTCTATTATGACAACATGTCACTATTGAACATGACACTTATATGTCGCTTATGTCAGGTCTTTATTATCCTCACTTCATCACTTTTCTTCTTGGGTTTTTGGAATCCGTTTGATTCTCATCCGATTATATCCTCTTGTCATCATGACCTCTGATCTTGTGTTGAGTCAAATGCTGCCAAACTTTAGAGTTGTGTCACCGATATGTTCAAGAGAAGTCCCATATATAATTTTAACTGCTTGTACCTATTTGACCTTTCTATAACAATCCTGAATCACTTTTACCTACTCTGCTACATATTTTTGTTTCGTTTCAATGATTTGGGAAACATTAGGGCCCTTCTTCGACATATCACTTCCTGTCGATTTCAACTCATTATCCGGGAAGATGATCTAGAAACTCCCTTTCAGTCTCTTGGAGCTTGCATGCCTCAATGGAATGTTCTTCGCATTCGACGATAGGTTCACATCACTAGCCTTTGATCGAATGATTCTACAGGTGTTCGACTTCAACTTCATTATTCACACTTGTAGATTGTGCTGGTGTACCTTGAGAACCATTGTCATTATTGGTGGTTTCTCTCATACCTGATAACGATTTCCATCATTGACCTGTAATCAGGTGGTTTTATGCCATGTTCGAATCCAACATGTCTATTCACATGGTAGGATTCGTATTTTAGTTGGATCGAGACAAAGATGAAGGCCTTGGGTTTCGTCTGATAAATCCAGGTTGTATGGAGTTATTAACTATTCATGATTGTACACATGATTCCTTCTATATGGATGGCTCGGTTCATGCCATGGGTCCATACATATGATATCTTCTATTTGGATGGATGCGTCTATGCCGTGGGTCCATACATATGATCCCTTCTATTCAGATGGTTGCGTCCATGCCGTGGGTCCATACATATGATCCCTTCTATTTGGATGGTTAAGTCCATGACATGGATCCATACACTTGATCCCTTCTATTCAGATGGATGCGTCCATGTCATGGATTCATGTATTGTTTGATGCTTATTCATAGATGTATTATTACACGTATTTACATCAAAGATGTCAGATATATTGTATCATGCTTGATTTTCAGGTCCCCTGACGGTGTTTCTCTGGGTCCTTGCCTTGACTTGTAAATCGTTTCACTTATCACTCCCTGTTCTACCTTCATGTTTTAGCGGGCATATGTTACACAGTATTTTGTCACACTTCCATTCTTGTATCTTGAATCATGAAAATGATGAAAGATATTTGTGTATTCACCATGAAACAATTACATAAGCATCCCTAAAGAAGAGAAGAAAAGTTCCCCCAAGAGAGTTCTGAAGAAGTTTGCCTAAGAACCTAGTTTTCAGGATCAATGCTTTTTGCACCACTGGTGACCCATGCTAGTGGCTTGTTGCAAAATACTGACCTAGCACTGTGAGCACGACATTTTATAGGAAAACCCACACTGAACCTCTTCTAGCAATTTTTCCTAAAGTGGAGGGAAAGCTTCTCTTACTAGAAGCCTCGAGAAGGGCGAGCTGGTTACAAGTGAATAAGGATTAGAGTGAGATCTCCCATTCTTGGTCCTTGATCCTACTCTCATGGATATCCCCATTGAGTTGTGGAACCTCTCCCTCCTTTTATGGATCCTTAACTTGCTCTCCTTACCCATAAATGAAATACCTACTATCCACATCTGGTTGGTCATTGCTTGGTTGCATTCCTATGCTGAAACTATGCCTAAATGCTGCCCATCTTGCTAAGGAGAAGGAGTGCTTGAAGGTTATTGCTTGGAATTGGAAACTCATCCAAAGGAGGCTTCCAACATCAAGGCACATATGGTTGAATGATTCCCTCATTTTCTATTAATAAATACATCATATGTTTACTTTCCATAAGTGTGTAAATCATTACTCATTTAATATGATACTACTTGATCTGTCATATAGTTCATGTTAGAATGAATTATGCTATGTATGCCTTTGTCGTTTTTGTTTGATCTTCATTGCAGGTATTCATCCACAATGATGTAAAGAGGATTGAACTTGGAAACTAGAAGATTGAGGATGGCATCAATGGGTGTTTAGCATTAGAGCGAGGTAGGTCATCTATCTTACTTTGTATTTTATGATATAAGCTAGGAAAGTTTGCACATGTTTGTCTAGTTTGTTGCTAGATCCTCTTATAGGACTAGAGAGATCGCTTCTATCCGTAGAAGGGATTGTCTGCACAACATGGGGGGTGAGGGGGAGTTTGCTCGGCTGACTGGCCTAACCCCGAGTCATATGTTATCCGACGTGACCATGTGCCAAGGCGGAAGGGACTGAGAGTTTCCCTCCAACCCCACTCACATTAAATACAACGAAATGGGTGACAGACACCATGCCCGTGGTTTTGCAATAGAAATATGACCGGTTTGCGGGGTCGACAGGGCCCATGGTGTTGATTTGGGGTAGCACCGGATGTGCTCTAGCCACGAAAATTGGTGGAGAGGCTAAGGAACATGAGATATCCAATACCCATAAGGGTTTGGGTAGATTCTAAACAATTTGGGAGATATTAAAATAGTTAATATTTTTAATGAAGTCCCTAAGTCTAAACTTAGGAAAAATAAAATACTAATGTGAATTAATATAAAACTGTTTTAGAATGGTCCAAAAATCATGGATCAAGACAGATCTTATCTTAGCCATTGATTAGGGACTTAATCTCAGCTATTGATTTTTCAACGAGAAAAGTATAAGAGGAGGCTTGAGGGTCACTCTGAGAATACACTAAGGGAGACCAGTCAGTTCAATTTCTGGAGCGAGGTTAGTTGAGAAATTGAACCAGTGGTCTGGTGAGCAGTCAGGAGGTAGAAAGTATGGAGTAGAGAGGTGGGATCAACCACTAGAGATCAACACTGAGCCAGGAGAGGCAAATGCAGGCCATTTCAGGTAGACGCAGAGGCAACATAAGACTACACAATCACTAGCCGAGTTCGCGTGGCTGACGCAGAGAGGCCCAGGGCTGACACAATCAAGCAAGGGCTGACACAGAGGGTTTGAGAGCCACGCAGAGGTCAGCTAGGATGACGCTGGGATTGGGAGAAGTGCTGGAGAATTATTTCTCTACGTGGGTAAGCCAGTTTGGCACCCTGTTGTACTGAATAATTGTTGGATAATAAAATCCTCCCTTGTGGCACTGGTTTTCTCACATTGGGTTTTTCTGGGGACTGTTCTCCAAAATATTTGTGTCAATGTGTTAATTCTTGTGCATATGTTTGTTTCTGCATTACGGTGTGATATCTGCAGCAGTATTTATTTTAAAGTTTATTGAAGTAATTTCATAAATAACTTATTATGGAATAAGTAGGAAAAATAAATCAGTGGCTGCAGTGATACAATTTTCACATGGTATCAAAGGATTAATCAGAGACATAAAGGGAAAATTAGTTATGGGTCAAGACCATGATGCAAAGGCATCCACGTCAGGGGACTCACATAGATTTTCAGAAGATTGCACAAGAGAAAGAGATTTCGATTTCTCTATGTTGGCTTCCAGGCTGGAAGAAGAAGTGGCATGTATGACTAGTGCTGCATCATCAAAAGTATGGTATATAGACAATGGAGCTTCGTGGCATATGACGTGAATCGGGGAGTGTTTCTCAAAATATCGAGAAGAGAAGATGAAATTTCAGATCACCATGGGGAACAAGGCAAAGTGTACTCCAGTAGGGAAGGGTACCATAGTTTTTCCAACAAAATCAGGAGAACGGTTCTGTGCTGCATGTACCAGGATTGGGGATGAACTTACTTTCTGTGTTGCAACTACAAGGCAAAGGATATGGTGTCTACTTCATTAAGGAGAAGGTATACGTCAAACACCTGAGCTAAAAAAAGAAAGTGCATATTAGGATCAAAAGTAATCGGTTGTATAGATTTCAACTAGAATCACCAATGGCACTAATAGGTAGTCATGGAGACAAGGAATTGAACGAACTATGACACAGAAGAATGGGTCACTTACACCATGGAGCTTTGAGAATTCTCAGGAGCACTGTAATAGGAGTTCCAGATCTGAGTACGGAACGAGATGATGTATGCAGGGGATGTGCTTTAGGAAAGTGTTCAAAGGCAGCATTTCCTAGGAGCAAACACAGGGCCAAGAGTGTACTAGGATTGATACACTTTGATATCTGTGGACCTATGTCTGTCAAAGCTCTCAGTGGTGCCAAGTATTTCCTTACCTTCATTGATGACCACTCAAAGAAAACTTGGATTTATTTTCTGAAAACCAAGGATGAAGTTTTCTGTCGATTCAAGGAGCTCACTGCCAGTGCGACATTTTATAGGAAAATCCACATTGAACCTCTTCTAGAAGTTTTTCCTAAAGTGGAGGAGAAGCTTCTCTTGCTAGAAGCCTCGAGAAGGGTGAGCCAGTTACAGGTGAATAATGATTAGAGTGAGATCTCCCATTCTTGGTCCTTGATCCTACTCTCATGGATATCCCCCTTGAGTTGTGGAACCTCTCCCTCCTTTTATGGATCCTTAACTCCCTCTCCTTCCCTATAAATGAAATACCTACTATCCACAACTGGTTGGTCATTGCTTGGTTGCATTCCTATGTTGAAACTATGCTTAAATGCTACCCATCTTGCTAAGGAGAAGGAGTGCTTGAAGGTTATGGCTTGGACTTGGAAACTCATCTAAAGGAAGCTTCCAACATCAAGGCTCATATGGTTGTATGATTCCCTCATTTTCTATTAATAAATACGTCATATGTTTACTTTTCGTAAGTGTGTAAATCATTACTCATTTAGTATGATACTACTTGATCTGTTATATAATTTATGTTAGAATGAATTATGCTATGTATGCCTTTGCTGTTTTTGTTTGATATTCCTTGCAGGTATTCATCCACAATGATCTAAAGATGAATGAACTTGGAAACTAGAAGATCAAGGATGGCATCAACATGTGTTTAGCATTAGAGCGAGGTAGGTCATGTATCTTACTTTGTATTTTTTTATATAAGCTAGGAAAGTCTGCACGTGTTTGCCTAGTTTGTTGCTAGATCCTCTTATAGGACTAGAGAGATTTCTTTTGTTCATATAAGGGATTGTCTACAAAACATGGGGGGGGGGGGGGGGGGGAGAGAGGGGGAGTTTGCTTGCCCGATTGGCCTAACCCCGAGTCATATGTTATCCGAAGTGACCGTGTGCCAAGGCTTAAGGGATAGAGAGTTGGCACCCAGCCTGCCTCGCATTAAATACAACGAAATTGACGACGGACAACCCAAGAGGGGCGGGCCTGTGGCACCCTACCCGTGGTTTTGCAACTGAAATATGACTGGTTTCTGGGGTCAGTAAGGTGTGTGGCCTTTGGCCCTCGCCCTGGTCATATTGTGTGCCATGTGATCGACTCAGAGGAAGAGATTAAGGGCATGGGAGTCAATTTAATGATCCAACAATTTGTACCAAAATTAGCGGAAATGTCACTACACTCGTGCGAATTTGTCACTTTGCAAATTTGCCAAAAGCAAAATTCGTTGCCAGTTTTTACAGGGGCTCAATTTTGCAGGACAATTAGCAGGGGAATGAAAAATGAGGCCTAAGTTGGCCATTGTTTAGCCTTTTTAAGCCCACGAAGAGCCTACAGAGGGGTTTTTGGGTGTTCTAAACATAATGGTAGTGTTATTTTTTGTGATTTGAGCATGGTATGTTGATGCAATTTGACATTTGAGCATATAATTTAAAGGGCCAACATTGGAAGTTGGACCCATAGACGTAGTCTAGGAGGGGTGAACTCCGTCATCAAATTTTTGTTTTGTGATGCTGTATGTTTTTTATTTTTCACTATTAAAATATGCAAAACTTAACTAAGTTTACTAAGTTTATGTTCTTTTGTAATTTCGATCCATTGCCCACAAGACATAAACTAGCTTGCAAAATTTTACAAGAAACCTTCATTTTTTAATTTCAGATCAGTTTGGTATCAGAGCATGGTTGTTTTGAAGGTTTGACAATTTTTGCAAGTGTTTTCTTGAATGATTACAAGGTCTAAATTGAGAAGAGGAGAAGGAGTGCTTGAAGAACCAAACCCTCAAATTGGTTCAAGGAGGTCACAAAATCCACAAACTCCACTAGTCATGGCACATGAAGAAGGATAGGAGTGATGTTTGAGGATGAGAGATATTTTATAAAGGATTTCTATGATATGTCCGAGATGGTAAAAGTGTTGTAGAATGAGAGGACAAAAAAGTTGTAAGGAGAAATTTCTAATCATCCAAAAGGTAATGGTGGTGATGGGGGAAATCCTCCACCTCCACCTCCTCCTCCACCTCCATCTACACCTTCATCCTCACCTCCTTCATCTCAAAGACCTACTCCTTCTCCATCTCCAAAAGGACATGTTAAGTCTCCCTTGATTAAGCTTGATGTCAAATTTGAATTGCCTATGTACAATGGGGAAGTAAACACTGAAAAGTTGGATAATTGCGTTTGTCAAATTGAAGTCTATTGCAGGATTCAAAATATTGATGATGATGTCAAAGATCCAACTTGCTTCTCTTTGTTTGGAAAGTGTAGCCCTCATTTGGTGGGAGGCCACAACTCGAGAATATTTTAAGAAAAGTGGTAAAATTATCTCTTCTTGGAATGATTTTATAGCTCCTTTAAGAAGGAAACTTTATCCATTAGATTATATGAAAAAAGTAATTATGGAATGGAAAATTTTTAGACAAGCTAAAGGCCAGAGTGTCCAAAGTTACACATAATAATATAGAAGAAGATCTTTAATCTTAAGTGTTGAGTTGTATTCACAAGACACTCTCCTTAAATAGATAGGTGGATTACACAATTATTTTAGACATACTATACTTATGTTTAATCCCACCAATCTAGATGAAGTATGTGTTCAAGCAACTCATTTAGAATCAAGAGGAAATAATGTTCCTCAAGATACTAGCAAGAAACCTTCCAAATCTGGAAACAAAGGAAAGGGGAAGTTTAAAGGCAAAGGGAAAAATAATGATACAACCAAGAAAGAGGGATAAAAACTTACCTGGAAACATTGTTCAAAAGAAGGCCATGATGAAGACGACTGTTGGAAATTACATCCTGAAATGAGATCAAGGAAGTTCAATAACAAGGGGAAACAAAAGATTGTTGCTGTTAGCCTTGTGGGCAAATAGCCCAAAAATGGATCCAAATATGCTCTTGAAGGTCTCCATAAACCAGTAAAATCATGCCAATGGATCCAAATTTGCTCTTAAAGTCTTCAAAATCTTCACCAAGATCATCCAAAGAGTGAAACCATGACATGCCGAGAGCCCTTGGAAGGGTGGAAAAACAATATTGAGATGCTAAAACACTCCAAAACAGTGAAAAAACAAAGTATTGCAAGCATAAACATGGAAACGCACAACTGCCGTTAGATCTGGATGATCAACGGCCCAGATCTAAGTGGCTAATCACATCGGTGGTGGCCATCGGAGGCAGTCGGAGTAGAGTCGCGATAAGATCGTGCCGAGCGATATGTCGATCACCGATATCAGCGATATTGCTATCAGCGGGGAGCATATGCCATGTTATATGAAGGACCCGGGGAGTGAGCGATGCACGATTGTGATTTATCTCATCGCTATATCGCATCAGCACTATACCATGGGGTGGGGCCTATGCACAGACATATGTGCGACCCGATGACTGGACCCGACGAAATTATATATGAGATTTTATAAATTTTGAAGTCCGCAAGAAGGCCTGTTTTAAACGCATTTTAATGTATTTTGTTATATAACGAAATACAAAGGGGAACAAGGCAGCGCCTATTGTGATGAAGCCCAGACCCGAAAGGGTTCGGGAATGAAAATGTATAATCTTTCAAATCTACCAAAGCCCATTTTTAATGTATTTTTGTGTGTTTTCGTTGTTTAAACGAAATATAAAGGAACCTTGGGGTAGTGCGATAGGATGAAACCTGAACCCGGTGGGTTTCCGGAATGAAATTGTATAAACTTTCAAATCCACCAAAGCCCATTTTCAATGTATTTTTGTGTGTTTTTGTTGTTTAAACAAAATACAAAGGAACCTTAGGATAGTGTGATAGCGATGAAACCCGGATCCGATGGGTTTCCGGAATGAAATTGTATAATCTTTCAAATCCGCCAAAGCCGTTTTTTCCTGTTTTTTCAATGTTTTCATGTATTTCCAAAATACACAGAGAAGGTGGGATTTTTACAGTAATGTTGTGTTTTCTGTTCATAACAGAAAGCAGTCACTGTCTGCATTTTAGAGGGGTTTCATAGGCCCGAAGAGCCATTCCACCACAAAGAAGAGGCCGAATCAACGACAAAGCAGTCATGGAGCAAACAACGCACCTAGCCTGAAACAGAATCGATCAGGGAGCATAGACAACTCAACACAACCAAATCAAACAGAGTGATTGTGGGGCATCTTTGGCACGAGAGAGCTCCCAGACAACACAACAAACTACCAAAATATCTGAAGGTGGTTATTCCTTTGTCAGAAGGAGAAAACCTCCGATCCATGCTTGCCTATTTAGGGAATAAAACGGTTAAGGGACAGAGAGGACAGATTAAGACTCCGAGCCTTTGAGAGCTCAGGAGCATTGTAAAAGGTCTATAAACGGCTGAAAACTAGATGTAACAAAGGTTCAACTTCTGGAGATTGTTCCTCCTCTGTTCCTTTAAGCTTATAATCTTCATTCTAGCAATATAAGCTTCTTTTGCTATTATATGTTTAATGTCCATTCTCTTTGCCGTTCTATGCTTGCACTTGAATAGGTTATTCAGGTTTTTTGCTGTGTCTAATGCCAGATAACTGTCATCTTATCTCTGCATTGATAAATTAGATTTTCAAGTCCCATTTACTTCCTATAACTGGCCATTCATATGTGTTTATGTATGCAATCTGCTGGTACAGTCAGTATTCTCCATCTATCCATTGAATCTATAAATTATTGAGCATTAGTGGTCTAAAGACTTGTATTGGTGAGAGTGTTCATGCATGTTTTGAGTGAGAATAGAGCTGAAATGGTTATCTGACTTGATCCAAACCATCATCCATTCCATTAATTCTGAGAACAATATTGAAGATTATATGTTACGAGGCATCTCCGAGCTGCAACCTTGGAGAGTTTCCTAGAGTGATAACATAATTGTCGCCATTGCTGGGGAGAGGAAATTGAAGCTCAGCGTCCCTGGGAAATGACAGAGATCTAGCTTTGATGATAGAAAAATTATGGGCACTTTTTTGGTTGTAATCATCTATCTGGCGACTCTACTGGAGGCTGAACCTCTTGGCGACTCCACTTCATAGTTCTGGCTCAGTTTGTGAGGCATACTTGGAGAAATCCTCAGAAGCTACAAGCTGACCTAGTACCTGACCCTGAAAAATCATCAAAGAGAGAAAGGTATTGCAGAAAGGAGCATCAGGTTTAGGTAAACCTAAAAAATCTCCTATATCTCTTCAAGCAAGTCTTGTAATAGAACAAATACATGTTGAGAGTATAGCATCTAATACTAGCAGTGAAGAAAAACTCTCAGAGATTCATAAAGCTCCTTATTCTTTAGGTTCTCCTTTTGCTTTAAGCCCAAAGGAAACCTCACCTCCTATCCATCATACTCCTTTAGTCTTATCAGTCACTCCTCAGCCCTCTATCATTCAGATTGCGAGTACTCCTTTAGTCACCACAGCTATGGTAGGTCCACAAGCACCTACCGAAATGGAAAGAGTCATAGCTGCTAGGTATGGACCTCTAATACTACCCACTCCTTTGAATGCCATGCCTACTAGAGAATATCAGAAATATAGGCCTAAGTTCACTGGGATTGAAGGTGTTACTGCTGAAGAACATCTTGAGTCATTCTATAGCTATGCCGATAATCTGGACATTAGTGAATATGATGTGTGGATGAGAGTCTTTGTCCAAAGCCTAGATGGAGAGGCTAGAATATGGTTCAGAGAACTAACCCCAAGATCTATAACAGATATTGAAGCTTTAGATGATGCATTCCTAAAGCATTGGGGGGATAAGAATGATCTCCACTACTACCACATTGAGTTTGGGAACTTAAAGAGGGAAAATGGTGAGTTGATGTTTGATTTTAATAAGAGGTTTAACTGTATGTACAACAAGATACCAGTTAAAGTAAAACCCACTACTACCTCTGCTAAACTCACCTATGCCAGTGCTTTTGATTCTGACTTCTGCCTACTGTTGAGGGAGAGGCGATGTGCTAATTTGGCTAACATGCAAGATGCAACCTTGGAAGTGGAATCAAACATCATGGCTGCAGAGAAGATCAAGGGAAATGTTGATAGAAGAAGACAGAGGGGTGAGTCTTCATCATCCTCTGATCCTAAGATAGATAAAATGACCAAAATGATAGAGTCATTAGCCTCTGAAATCTCCAAATTGAAGGTTGAGCAGCACCCGGGGAAAGGAATAGTGCCTAATACCTTTGCTCCTAGAAATCCAAATCCAAATCCATATAGAAGAACTAATGAGTAGTTGCAGATTTTGCAAAGAAACAAAGATGCTAATGAAGACCAAAGGGTGAAGGCTCCTTTTCAAAATGCAGTCATGGAAGAATAACAGTTTGAAGAAGATGATGAGATCCATTGTCTGGAAGACAAAGGAAATGCTTCCTTTTTGACCTCAGCTGCCTATGAAAAGTCATTATTCAATGACCAGATCAGCCAAGAATGGGATGGTGAAGCTATTCTACAAACTATAGATCAGCAAAGATATAATTTGAGGTCAAAGATAAATAATGCCAAGGAAAATCCTATTCAAAGAGCTAATGTCCCCACAATACAACAAGCTAATAAGCAAAAAAAACCGGCAGTTGATCCCATCATCCTCAAAGCTCCAGCTCATGAGGTAAGAGGCCTTGACAAGTCTCCTTCTCCTTTCAGTTTTCAATCAGAAATTCAGAAGCTAAGAATACCTATGCCTTTGATTGAACTAGTGAAGAATGAGTCCTTCAAAAGATCCATTCTCGAGGCCCTTGAGCATAAAGCCATCCAAGCCTCCACTGACTATGTAAATCTGCAAGATGACAAGCCCGCTGTTATTCTCGGCCCAATGATTGAAAATTGTGAAGACAGCTCCCCATCATTCTATGTCTCTCTGACTATTCATGAAAAAATCTTTCACAACTGCCTTTTGGACACTGGAGCCAACCATAATCTAATTCCCATGGCTGTCATGGATGAGTTGGGTCTTGAAATCACTAAGCCTTATCATGGCTTGTTCTCTTTTGACTCTAGAAAAGTGAAATGTCTAGGATTAATCAAGGACCTAGCCATAACTTTGTCTCCGCTGCCTATGAAAAGGATGATGATGGATATTGTGGTGGAAGATGTACCCCCAAGTTTGGCATGTTACTTTCAAGAGGTTGGATCAAGAGATTAGGTGGATCATTACAAAATGATCTATCCTATGCTACTGTCCCAGTTTTCGGAGGTGAGAGCAAGAGATTATATAGAGAAGCTCAGCTGGCTTATATAATCAGCAATGAAAAGAATCCCACCAATCATCCCATATATGCTATCGACACTGATTTTGGAGCTTGTATTCTTCATATTGAAGAATCCCAGTTGGCCTCCACGCAGCTCAAGAAACCAGTTTGCCAGATCGCAGAGGAAGAAAACCCATAGATTTGGGATATGTTCTTTGATGGGGCTTGCTCTAAAGAAGCTGCAGGGGCAGGTGTAGTCCTTATGTCCCCAACATAGGAATACATTCATTTATCTTTCAAATTAACCTTTCAAGTCACAAACAACATAGCAGAGTACAAAGCTTTGATTCTGGGCTTAAGTGCTGCTAAAGAAATGGGTATCAAAGGCCTGAAAGTGTTTGGAGATGCAGACCTCATTATTCAGCAGGTAAATAAAACTTTCCAAGCTAAGCATCCAAGGCTGAAAGCATACAGAGATGAGGTATGGAGGCTCAAGGATTCTTTTATTAATTTCAGCATTTCTTATATCCCGAGAATGAAGAACCAGCTTGCTGACTCCCTTGCTGTGTCTGCTAGCATGTTTATTCCTCCTTTGCCTCCTAAATTGACATATGAAGTTCAGGTAAAATATAGACTGTCTCTGCCTGACAATGTCAAATATTGGAGAGTTTTTGAAGATGATGAGGAAATTAACAGGTTTTTACAAGTCGTTGAGGAATTTGCTGAAACGCACATCGACCAAGAAAATGAAACCATGGAAGAATGCAGCCAGTCCAAGCTAAAAAATGAGGTCGGTCGAGGAAGCATCGTCCAGCTGCCTAGTAATCATATACCAAAAGGATTGGTGCCTCTAGAGAAACTGTTCGATCATAACGATGTGCCTTATAAGCCTGCCAAAACAGAAAATGATTTTGCTATTTGTAAACATAATATAGGAAGCCCAACCCATCTGAAATCCATCAATCTGTCCACTCATTTGTCTTCTGCCTAGAATTCTGAGTATTGCACCCTCATGAAGCAATTCGCTGATATTTTTGCCTGGGAATACACTAATCTTAAAACCTATGATACAAGCATCATTCAACATAAGATTCCACTGAAAAAGAACACCAGCCCTTTTAAGCAGAAATTGAGACCTATCAGCGCTCTCTTATTGCCTTTGATTGAGAAAGAAATCAAGAAGCTGTTGGATGCCAAAATCATAGTTCCCCTAAGTTATTCAAAGTGGATAGCTAACCTTGTGGTAGTAAGAAAGAAAAATGGAGAAATCAGGCTCTCTGTTGACTTCATAAATATGAACAAGTGCTCTAAAAAAGATAACTACCCCCTACCTAAGATGGAACACTTTTTGCAAAGAGTTTCAGGGGCCAGAGTCATGTCTTTCTTAGATGGATTTTCAGGTTACAATCAGGGTGCTGTACACCCAGAAGATCAGGAAAAGACTGCCTTCACTACTCCTTGGGGCACTTTCATGTACTCCAAGATGCCTTTCGGACTGATGAATGCTGGGGCTACTTTTCGAAGGTCCATGGACATAGCCTTTGTGGGAGAGAAGGAAAAGTTTGTCCTTATTTGTCTTGATGACATAACAGTCTTCTCCAGTAGTCACAAAGACCATTTGCAGCATTTGAAGAAGGTCTTCCTAAAGTGTAGACAGTTTGGAATTTCGGTGAACCAAAAGAAGTCACAATTTTCTCTAGAAGAAGGAAAACTTCTGGGACATATTGTTTCTGCTGAAGGTGTGAAGATTGATCCAGCAAGGGTTTGAGAAATTCAGACATTGTCCATCCCAAGGTCAAAAAGGGACATTCAATCCTTCCTGGGTAAGATTAAATTTGTAAAGAGGTTCATTCCAAACTTTGCAGAGCTAGTAAAGCACATCACTTCCATGCTAAAGAAAGGATCAGAAATAAAATGGACAGATGCTTCAAGAAGCTCTTTTGAAGCCATCAAGCAAGCTATCATGGAAGCTACCACTCTAATCAGCCCAGATTACACTAAGGAGTTTTGTATCTTCTCTTTTGCCTCTTATGATACACTTGCAGTAGTTCTGTTGCAGAAAAATGATGGAGGCATAGAGCACCCTGTGGAATTTTTCAACAAAACTCAAAGGGATGCTGAACTAAGGTATGACCTTATTGAAAAAGAAGCTTATGCTCTCATAAAATCTTTAAAGGCATTCATAATTTATATTCTGCATTCCAAATTGGTTGCATATGTACCTTCAGCCTCAGTAAAAGATGTCTTAACTCAGCCAGATATTGATGTAAAGAGAGCTAAATGGATTGCAAAATTAATAGAGTTTAACATAGAGGTGAAGCCCACTAAGCTTGTCAAAGGCCAGGGCTTGGATAAAATTATGGCTGAAGAAAATTGCAGCTTGTTAGACATAAATTCCATGGGTCTAAATTCAGATGATGAGCAAACAGAGGGAGAAACAAAAGAACAAAAGTAGAAGCAGTCTTTGGTTGAAAATATAGCCACCTGTGAATGGTATTCCAGCATAGTTCATTTTTTGCAAAAGCTAGAAGTCCCTCCAGGGCTTAGCTCAAGTCAAGCCCGGGCCATTAAACTCAGATCAACCAAATTCTGCATTAATAAAAATCTGCTTTATTAGAAAGACCCATCAGGAATCCTCTTGAGATGTCTAGATAAATAACAATCTATGGAATTCATACACCAGTTCCATTCTAGCTTCTGTTGTTAAAAAGTGTGCAACAAGAAATGCTTGTTGAGAGTGCAACAATATGATGGAGCTTAGTGAAAAGAGTCACCTTCACTAAGTGGGCCCGCAGGCTATTTTTGGTGCAAGTCTATTTTTAGACTATGTTTATTTTTAGACATATGGATCATGTCTATGGATTGCAGGTTGCTGTTTATGGATGATCGGTCAAGTTGGGAAAAATAGATGGACTTCTATTTTTGATGAAAGTGTGAGTGATCACAGTGTGAGTGATCAAAGTCTATTTTTAGACTGGCTGCCAAAAATAGAAAAGTCAAATATTATTGTCTCATAATAATATTTGGACTATAAACTTGATCTTATTCTCTTGGAGAACTTCAGGATGAGCTACGGATGTGGTACATGTAGATCCCAGAGGGAAATACGTGGTTACCTATGGGATGACTAATATTTGCATGCAGGACTTCAGTTAGAACTCAGGTGAGTTGAGTTTAGTGGACTAGAGGTGCAGTTGATGGAGTTGTGTTCAGTTTAGCTTTGTTAAACTGGTTGTATTTAGTCTAACTGATCAATAGACTGGAGATGAGTTGGGTGAATTAGTTATTAATTAATTCACAAGTTATTAACTCATAATACAACTATAGAATACATCAGTTAACTCAGTTGCATGTCAGTGCATGTTCAGTTCAACAGGGACAGGTGGTAGAGAATCAGATTGCTATCAGTTGTGACTATAGTTGTGCACCAGATCTTGCACAATCAAGGGATTGAGTATGCTAATGAGTTTGCTAATGTATTTTCCCAGTATTGTAGCCTTTGCTCACGTCCAACAAAGTGTGAGTGATTATTTTGAGGTGAAATACGAGTTTGGTGAGCCATTCTCATCAGTTCTTGAGCAGGTATTGAGCAGTGGAGGCAGGCAAGCAGTGGAATAGATTTGGAGATCAGATCTTAGCTATATTGTGTGTAACAGGTGGAGCTGGTACTGGATTGCTTGTGATAAGCATTGTACTTTGTAATGTTACATGATTCAATCAATATAATATACAGATAGTTGGGGTTTTTACCGAGATGCTTTCCCCGGGATACATACTGTGTTAATGAGTTTGATTGATGCTTCTATGTGTGCCTGTGAATGTTTCTGCTTCTGTAAATTGATGATCAACATAGAGGAGCTTATGTATTGTGTATGTATTCCGCAATAGTACATGATCAGGATAATCTCCATTGAATATGTGTCATATTATTCAAAAGTTCTACATGGTATCAGAGCTGCTTGATTTGTAGAAGAGATTTTTACAGGATATCAAGCGAGGGTTGATCATCAGATCTACTATTCAGGAAGTGTTTACATTCTATTTCTTCAGGCAGAGTCTGTAATCGGGCCAGGTAGCCTCTGGATTCATCCTTCCTTTGGAAGGTGAGATATCCGGTGAATGCCCATACAGTCAATCTTTGTACGAGAAATATTGTGTTCTCACGAATCTTAGATCGGAAGCGGTTGAGTTTTTGTGCTGGTGGAATTCGAATTTAATTCCAAAGCAAGAGATAAAACTCATAAACATTCAGTGTGAGAATGGAGACAGTATGCCCCAGTATCTCACGAAGTTCACCCAATGTCGGGATGAGCTGGGAAGTGTGGGGGTGACTGTTGGATGAGGATGGTGAGTCTAGCACTCCTTGACCTTCCTAAGAGTTGGCATAGCTACCAGGACTCGGTGAATGGAAGGGAGAAACTGCCAAATTGGGAACGACTATGGTCGGATTTGATGCAGGAGGAGATTAGATGGAGCACCAGAGACGGTTCTTCATCCATGCAGGATGAGAAGAACTGTGCCTTAGTGAGTAAGGTGAAGAAGGGGAAGGAGAAGGTTTCTCTTTCCGAATCTTGTTCTTCCAGTGGTGGGAAGAAGGTTGACAAGGTGAAGGTGAGATGTTTTCGTTGTCATGAGTTGGGTCATTATGCTACTAATTGCCCAAAGAAGAAGTCCAAGAAAGGATCTGGGGAAGGATCTGAAGGTGAGGCAGCCTCACTTGCTTCACAGTTTGAGTTGGACTTCACACTCTTCGCATGCATGGTTTCATCCATGGTGGGAAGTGGTTGGTTTCTTGACAGTGGAGCTTCTTTCCACATGACCGGTGACAAAAGTTTGTTCAGTACTTTGGAGGAGAAAGATCTCCAGATACTCATAGGGATGGGTAATGATGAGAAGTATAGTGTCTCAGGTGTAGGCACGGTTATTTTTCAGAGGGAGCATGGAGCTCGCCTTACCTTGACCGACGTCAAGTATGTACTAGGACTGAAGAGAAACTTGGTGTCGATCGCGATGTTGGAAGACAGAGGCTATGATGTGGTCTTTAGTAAGGGAAAGGTTTTCCTTAGACACATCATCACTAGACAGGTGAAGCAGATTGGTTCACAGGTCAAGAACCTGTATGCTCTTGAGGTTCAAGATGCATGCAAAGCCTTGAGCAGCGAGGCAACTGATGGAGACTTGGTGGTTGAGAGGGAGCGTATATTACCTCTCAACATGCAGAGCCAGAAGAAGTCTCAGACGATTGTGGAGGAGCCACGATTGGTGCAGCAGCTTCAGGAGATTGTGGAGGAGCCACAACAGGGGAAGCTGAGAGGAGATCGAGTAGAGACATCTACTCATCCAGAGACCTCCAGTAGGGGGAAACTTCAAGCCAGGTGGGCTGAGGGATCGCATGCATCCATACCTCCAGGTAGGAGGTGGGGTGATGTGGATTGATTGTCCCAAGGAGGAGGGGCAGGATCCTTGAGGTACCCAACCTCTTGGATGAGACCTTGCTATGGGATCCCCAGATGTGTAGTAGCAGGAACTGACTGATTGGGTAGAGATAGATGCGGATGGAGCGGCAGAGAGAGTGACAGTGTAGGGAATCCCAGGACAACGCATAGCTAGCAGGCTGTAGCAATGCGAGAGGCACAAGTGTTTTACACAGTGCTAGGTGGCACAGAGAGGTGTGCAATGGTACGAGATGCATGGAGATGTTGTAGTAGCGCAGATGTCAGAGATGGAGAACTTGTCAGCAGCAGGTAGAGCTTCAGCATCAGAGGGTGTTTCTATCCCAACAGGGAGGTCAGTTGGGAGGTGCAGTGCGGATGCAATGCTGGGAGATAGAACTAGCAGCAGCATGGATGCAGTCAAAGATCAAGGTGACAGAGGCTAGAGCAGTCAGATATTGAAGAGCACAGAGATGCAGAGTTTCAGTCGACAGAGGCAATAGCAGTCAAAGACTTTGATGACAGAGCAAGTGGACCGGCCAGATGTGTTGCATGGATAACATTCCAGAGTTACAGGATCGGGTTTGAGAGGAAGCCTTTCTTGTTGAGAGGGAGTGTTGAAAAGTGTGCAACAAGAAATGCTTGTTGAGAGTGCAACAAGATGATGGAGCTTAGTGAAAAGAGTCGCCTTCACTAAGTGGGCCCGCAGGCTATTTTTGGCGCAAGTCTATTTTTAGACTATGTCTATTTTTAGACATATGGATCATGTCTATGGATTGCAGGTTGCTGTTTATGGATGATTGGTCAAGTTGGGAAAAATAGATGGACTTCTATTTTTGATGAAAGTGTGAGTGATCACAGTGTGAGTGATCAAAGTCTATTTTTAGACTGGCTGTCAAAAATAGAAAAGTCAAATATTATTGTCTCATAATAATATTTGGACTATAAACTTGATCTTATTCTCTTGGAGCACTTCAGGATGAGCTACGGATGTGGTACATGCAGATCCCAGAGGGAAATACATGGTTACATATGGGATGACTAATATTTTCATGCAGGACTTCAGTTAGAACTCAAGTGAGTTGAGTTTAGTGGACTGGAGGTGCAGTGGATGGAGTTGTGTTCAGTTTAGCTTTGTTAAACTGGTTGTATTTATTCTAACTGATCAATAGACTAGAGATGAGTTGGGTGAATTAGTTATTAATTAATTCACAAGTTATTAACTCATAATACAACTATAGAATACATCAGTTAACTCAGTTGCATGTCAGTGCATGTTCAGTTCAACAGGGACAGGTGGTAGAGAATCAGATTGCTATCAGTTGTGACTATAGTTGTGCACCAGATCTTGCACAATCAAGGGATTGAGTATGCCAATGAGTTTGCTAACGTATTTTCCCAGTATTGTAGCCTTTGCTCACGTCCAACAAAGTGTAAGTGATTATTTTGAGGTGAAATACGAGTTTGGTGAGCCATTCTCATCAGTTCTTGAGCAGGTATTGAGCAGTGGAGGCAGGCAAGCAGTGGAATAGATTTGGAGATCAGATCTTAGCTGTATTATGTGTAACAGGTGGAGCTGGTACTGGATTGCTTGTGATAAGCATTGTACTTTGTAATGTTACATGATTCAATCAATATAATATACAAATATTTGGGGTTTTTAGCGAGATGCTTTCCCCGAGATACATACTGTGTTAATGAGTTTGATTGATGCTTCTATGTGTCCCTGTGAATGTTTCTGCTTCTGTAAATTGATGATCAACGTAGAGGAGCTTATGTATTGTGTATGTATTCCGCAATAGTACATGATCAGGATAATCTCTGTTGAATATGTGTTAAATTATTCAAAATTTCTACATCCGTGGAGGGCATCATTATTGGAAAACCATAGCCCACAAAATCTTGAGGGCTGGATATTATTGGCTTACTTTGTTCTCTGATGTGTTTTCTTTTGTGAAAGCTTGTGAGAAGTGTCAGAGGTTAATAGGAAGACAACAACTAAAATCTCTGCCCTTGAAGCCAATACATGTTAATGGTCCCTTCCAGCAGTGGGGCTTGGACATTATAGGTGAGATCAACCCACATTCCAGTGGCCAACACAAATGGATCTTAGTAGCCACTGATTATTTCACCAAGTGGATTGAGGCTATACCCACTAAGAATGCCAATCATCAAGTTGTCATAAAGTTCTTGAATGAGAATATTTTCACTAGATTTGGTTGCCCAACCAAACTAGTCACTCATAATGCAACAGCTTTCAAAGCAAAAGAATTGGTGGACATGACTGAATCCATGGTCATTCAAGTGGTGCATTCTACCTCATATTATCCTTAAGGCAATGGCCTAGTAGAATCATCTAATAAAAGTCTGGTAAGGGTAATCAAAAAACTGTTAGGGGACAACAAAAAGAGCTGGGATTCCAAGTTGAAGTTTGCACTATGGGCTGATAGAGTTACCATCAAAAAATACATAGGGAATTCTCCATTTAAACTGGTTTATGGCGCTGATGCTCTTTTCTCTATCCAGCTGATTCTCCCTGTGGCTAAATTCTTGCAAGAAGAACAAGACGAAGAGAATGACATGGTAAGAAGAACGAATAACTTGGTCGAACTACAACAGATCAGAGAACAGCTGGTTGAGAAGTTAAAGGTTCATCAGAAGAAAATCAAAGAAACCTTTGACAGGAAGGCAAAAGTGGAAAATTTCCAAGTTGGTGACTGGGTGCTTAAATGGGATGCAAACCAGCAAACTCATGCCAATGGATCCAAATTTGCTCTTAAAGTCTTCAAAATCTTCACTAAGATCATCCAAAGAGTGAAACCATCACATGCCGAGAGCCCTTGGAAGGGCGGAAAAACACTATCGGGAGGCTAAAACACTCCAAAACAGTGAAAAAACAAAGTATTGCAAGCATAAACATGGCAACGCACAGCTGCCGTTAGATCTGGCCGATCAACGGCCCAGATCTAAGCGGCTAATCGCATCGGCGGTGGCCATCGGAGGCAGTTAGAGTAGAGTCGTGATGAGATCGGGCCAAGTGATATGCCGATCACCGATATTGGCGATATCATTATCGACGGGGAGCATATGCCATGTTATATGAAGGACCAGGGGAGTGAGCGACGTGCCATTGCGATTTATCACATCGCTATATCACATCGGCACTATACCTTGGGGCAGGGCCTATGCACAAACATATGTGCGACCCGATGACCGGACCCGACGACATTGTATATGAGATTTCACAAATTTTGAAGTCCGCGGGAAGCCCTGTTTTAAACGCATGTTAATGTATTTCGTTATATAACAAAATACAAAGGGAAACAGGGCAGCGCCGATTGCGATGAAGCCCGGACTCGAAAGGGTTCGGGAATGAAAATGTATAATATTTCAAATCTGCCAAAGCCCATTTTCAATGTATTTTTGTGTGCTTTCATTGTTTAAACGAAATACAAAGGAACCTTGGGCCAGTGCGATAGCGATGAAACCCGGACCCAATGGGTTTCAGGAATTAAATTGTATAAACTTTCAAATCCGCCAAAGCCCATTTTCAATGTAATTTTATGTTTTTTCATTGTTTAAACGAAATAAAAAGGAAGCTTGGTGTAGTGTGAGAGCGATGAAACCAGGACCCGATGGGTTTTCAGAATGAAATTGTATAATCTTTCAAATCTTCCAAAGCCGTTTTTTCCTGTTTTTTCAGTGTTTTCACTATTTCCAAAATACACAGAGAAGGCGGGATTTTTACAGTAATGCTGTGTCTTATGTTCATAACAGAAAGCAGTCACTATTCACATTTTAAAGGGGTTTCATATGCCCAAAGAGCCATTCCACCACAAAGCAGAGGCTGAATCAACGACAAAGCAGTCATGGAGCAGACAACGTAGCTAGCCCGAAACAGAATCGATCAGGGAGCATAGACAACGCAACACAACCAAATCAAAGAGAATGATTGTGGGGCATCTCTAGCATGAGAGAGCTCCTAGACAGCGCAACAAACTACCCAAAATATCTGAAGGTGGTTATTCCTCTGTCAGAAGGAGAAAACCTCCGAGCCATGCTTGCCTATTCAGGGAATCAAACGGTTAAGGGACAGAGAGGACAGATTAAGACTCCGAGCCTTTGAGAGCTTAGGAGCATTGTAAAAGGCCTATAAAAGGCTGAAAACTAGATGTAACAAAGGTTCAACTTCTGGAGATTGTTCCTCCTCTATTCCTTCAAGCGTCTCATCTTCATTATAGCAATATAAGCTTCTTTTGCTATTATATGTTCAATGTCCATTCTCTTTGCCGTTCTATGCTTGCACTTGAATAGGTTATTCAGGTTTTCTGCTGTATATAATGCCAGATAGCTGTCATCTTATCTCTGCATTGATAAATTTGATTTGCAAGTCTCATTTACTTCTTGTAGTTGGCCATTCATATGTGTTTATGTATGCAATCTGTTGGTATAGTTAGTATTCTCCATCTATCCATTGAATCTATAAATTATAGAGCATTAGTGGTCTAAAGCCTTGTATTGGTGAGAGTGTTCATGCATGTTTTGAGTGAGAATAGAGCTGAAATGGTTATCTGACTTGATGCAAACCATCATCCATTCCAATAGTTCTGAGAACAATATTGAAGATTATATGTTACTAGGCATCTCCGAGCTGCAACCTAGGAGAGTTTCCTAGAGTGATAACAGTTGCTACAATTCAATAAGATCTAGGATATGATTCAGGTGATGAAACCAAAATCACAGCCATGAGAATGAAAGGTATAACTTCTCATGCAAGTACTATTTCTTCTAGTAAGCCTATTGAGTCTCAAATGATAAAGAAAGAAGTGAGCTTTTCCATATTAGGTTCATTACAAAACATACAAACGTTGATACATTGTTTGATAGTGGACCCCAAGTCAATATTATCTTTGAAGCAATTGTCAAGAAACTTAATTTAGAAACTACACCTCATACTAAACCTTACCCTTTGGGTTGGGTATGTGATGATTTTAAATTACAAGTGACAAGAAAATTTAAACTCAAATTTTTCGTCACTGCAAATTTTATAGATGAGGTAGACCTTGATGTTGTATCACTTGATATTTGCGGAATTGTTTTAGGGAGTCCACACTTGTATGACCGAAAATCGATATTCTATTGTCATGAGAACAAATATCATCCTTTTAAATATGGAGTTGATTATATTGTTAGATCACATTATAAGAAGATGAAATTATCTCTTGTAAGTGCTAATCAGATGAGAAGGCTTGTAAATGATATTAACAATTTTGTGTTGTTGATGATTAAAGCTAAAGATACTGTTGAATTTGAAGCTTTCACATGATGTGATTCAAAAATCAAGCATGAATTGGTTGAATTTGTTAACACTTATGACAAGATGCTGTAGGAACCTGAAGGTTTTCCTCCTAAGAGAAGAATCCAACATGAGATTGATTTGCAACAGGATGTACCACTTCCAAATATTGGCACGTATAGAATGTAAATTTTGGAGAATGTAGAGATCAAGAAGAAAATTCAAGAGTTGACAAAGGGGTCATCAGACCTAGCACATCTCCTTGTGGGTTTCCTTTGTTTTGGTTCCAAAGAAAGATGGTACATTGTGCATGTGTGTGGATTTTGGATCTTTGAACAAGATCATGGTAAAGAATCATTATCCTCTTCCTCACATGATGATTTGATATATCATTTAAAGGAAGTTGTTTACTTTACTAAGTTAGATTTGAGAAGAAATTATCATTAGATAAGGATGGTTGAAGATGATATTTGGAGAATTGGTTTCAAGAAAAATCAAGGTTTGTTTGAATGGTTAGTTGTATCGTTTGGGCTTTGCAATGCACCTGCAACATTCATGAGAGTTATGAATGATGTGTTGAGACCATTCCTTGATGATTTTGTCATAGTCTACTTAGATGATATTTTGATTTTCAGTAAGACTTGTGAATAACATGTCAAGCATGTGAAAAAAGTTGTAGGTGTCTTGAAAAAAGAGAATTTGTATTTGAAGATTTCTAAGTGTGAATTTGGGAAAACCTATTTGGTTTATTTGGGTCATATTGTAGGAGGGGGTGAATTGAAGATTGATCCCTCAAAATTTGAATTCATTGTGAATTGGCCTAAACCCAACAATGTAACAAAAGTTAGGATCTTTGTGGGAGCATCCCAATATTGGAGAAAAATTATTGATAACTTCTCGCTCATTGCAACACCATTACATGCTTTGACAAGTGTGAGTGGGGAGGAAAGTAGCAGAAAGCCTTCGACACTTTGTAAGAGAAAATAAGTACAATGCTAGTTCTAGCACTTCCAGAGCTTAAGAAGCCATGTTAAATTCAAACCGATTTAAGTGATTATGCTATGGGAGCATTTTGATGCAACACAATAAGCCTATTTGTTATCATTTTAAAACATTTACCAACGTAGTAATTGACTATCCAACTTATGATAAATAGTTGTATTCTTTGGTACAAAGCATGAAGAAATGGAAGCATTATTTGATGGGTAAAGAAACAATTATTCATACTAACCATCAACCTTTGCAATATTTACAATAAAAAACCAAGCTACAATAAGCTAGACATTTCAGGTGGATGGGATTCCTACAACAATTTCATTTGGTAATAAGGTATAAGAAAGGTATATACAACAAACATGCTGATATGTTATCAAGGTCTATTGTTAATACATTTGTCATTCTTAAGCATAACCCAATCATGCATGAAATTTATATTGAACAATATGATCAAGATTATTTTAAAGATTTTTATGCAACTTTGAGTAAAGACAATCATGTTGAAGAGTTGGATTATCATGTTCATAACAGGTTGTTCCATCATATTGGAAAGTTATGTGTTCCACAGGGTGAAAGAGTCAATGTCATAAGAGAAGCCCACACTTGTCTTATTGTTGGCCACTTTGGTGTAGGAAAAACAATTGCAGAAATTTAGAGGTATTGTTATTGGCCTCACATGGATGAAATTGTTTAAATATATGTAAAAGGATGTTCCATGTGTGCTACTAGTAAGCCTAGCAATAGGAAATTGTCTTTGTACACTCCACTTCCTATTCCTTCTCGTCCTCGGAAAAGTATTTCTATGGACTTTGTTGGATGACTACCAATGTCTAGGAATGGTCATGATTATCTATATGCTGTTGTGGATTCTTTCAGCAAAATGTGTGTTGATGCCTTGTAAGAAACATGTTACCGCTGAAAATACTTCAAAGATGTTCTTCCAAAATGTATGGGTTCATTGTGGGTTACTGTTTCTGGGAAAACTAGTGTCTTGTCGAATGACTAGCCCTTTAGGTTTGGCACCTACCCTAGAAACAACAGTTTAAAGCAACTCAACGATTTCCTCTATGTGTAATAGATAAGAGAAAGATAATGGAACCAACCTGGAACTTCTGCTTAATCCCTTGCTTGATCTCTCTCCCCCTTGACAGAGCTTGCAACTCCTCCCCGTACTTAACGCGCTTGGAGAGTACCTATACAAGTACAACAACAAAGAACCGTCAAAGCATTGTGATCTATTACAACATAAACATTACAGAATCAGATATATAATGAAAAAATGATAGCAATCACAAATGATAACATTCACAATTGCACAATCATATGGAAGAAAACTTGAAGAACTTTACTAATAGAAGGGAGAATTACAACCCAGTTGTTTGATCTAGCATCATCCTCCCAGCTTCAATCCCTCTTCACCTCATGAAATAGCAAGATCACATCGACAATACAATGCTCTTTCCTCAATTACAAACCATCAGCACTTCCTTGCAATTCACAATATTCCAGCCTCTAGATCTTTTAGATGAGGGATCCATTTATAGATGTGTGCAAGGGTATGAGTCATCCATGGGGTTTGATTAGTGTCATTCCACTTGTTATAGTTGAGTCCATAAGAGAAGGGATAACAAATGGTTTCAGATCCCTTATTCATCCTTGGGCGAATTCAGAGAGGCAAGTGGCACAGGAGAAGTTTCTAGAGGATTCCATGAGCAACCACCTAGTAAACTGTCTCAGACATTTGTCCATCCTCGCCCATCACACCCTATAGAAGGCCTAATCAGTATGCATCACACCCTAGCAGTGTACCACTTAGTATGCATCACACTTTGCCAATGGAGGAGTCAGTATGGTTTAGTTTAGGCAATTTCTGGATGGTTTCTCAGATGGAACTTCTGGGGAATGATGTAATCAGGTGACTATGTTCTTTTAGGGTATGAAACAAATATTTTAAGGGTTGATGAGCCCTATTTTATTGACATATAAGTTTGAGGTTGATGTGCCCAAATATGTCTATAACAGTTGCCCCCCTAAAGCATGAAGTCGTAAATATTTGATGTCGGGTGAAATGATTTATCATGAGGATTCAAAGTTTCGAACTGGAAGGTGACTTGAATAAGTTACAATATAATACATCATCATAATATAATTTCATGATCTAGCTGAGGTAGGCATTCCCATGCTTAGATTCATAAATTCATTTCATGTACATATATCATATAGTCGTCTGTAGATGCAGACTGGTGATTCTTCAGATGTAGAGTCATCATCCATGGTTCAGATGACTATCTGTGCAACGCCTTTGTACATTTGATGTTTTTGTATCCTTGAATATATCACAACTCGGATGGATGAAACTAGATCTGGGGTCTTCAAACTCGTTCAATCTTCGCTCGATGTACAAGTCAATCCATGTGAAGAAATGTTCTGAAGTCGAACATGGAAATACATCGTCTGATTACCAACCAATAATGTAAGCTGTTAACAGACGCGAGATGAATCACCGATAATGATAATGACCATCAAGGTACTACAGTACAATTCATGTGGTGTGAATATATGATATGATGTCGAACACCACGTAAAATCTTTCGGTCGAAGGCCATTGATGTCAACCTGTCGCCGGAAGTGAGAAACTTGCCATTGATGTATGTAAGCTTCAAAGCACTGAAAGGGTTGTTTCTAAGTCAACTTTTTGGATAATGAGCCGATGTCTACAAGAAGCAACTCGTCATAGGAGGGCCTTAATGTATCCCACATCTACGACACGAAACGAAGCAAATGCTTTCTGGAGGTGAAAATGAACTGACGACACAAGGTTCAAGAATGGCGGTCATGAAAAATGGAGGTTGGAGGTATTGCAGTGGATGAGACATTAACTGGATTGTGAATTCTCAACTGAATGACTTCTCTTAAACATGTCGGTGACTTGAGATGAATTGGTAGTATTAAACCCAAAAGATGGATGGTGTGAAAGACCAATGGTGAG
The DNA here is from genome assembly GCA_031772625.1 of Pinus tabuliformis. Classification (NCBI taxonomy): domain Eukaryota; kingdom Viridiplantae; phylum Streptophyta; class Pinopsida; order Pinales; family Pinaceae; genus Pinus; species Pinus tabuliformis. The sequence continues at coordinate 2,060,776,929 of CM062818.1, forward strand.
ATGACCGGTGAATGGAATAACCCAACCCAACTCAATCATGGTGATGAAGTGAAAGTGTCATGTTCAAGAGCGACCTGCTACCATAAATTCTTCAAGTTTTTTCCCTTTTTCCCAGTCATTGCTGACCAGTACCTCTTTATTTTTGTCAAGCTTGAGGAGGATAGCATATGCTTGTTCTATAATTTTCCCTTTGGGCAAACCTATTGCTATGTTTTAACTATTCTAGCGATAGCGAAACTCGGTCTCGTCTAGAATGGACAAGTTTGTCGCTATTGTTTTAATGAGTTTAACGACAAGGATAACTCGGTCCTTTTCATGTTTAGAGAGTTTGAAAAGGGACGAAAAGGAAACTCCAGAAGTTATTTTTCGTAAAATAATCCCTTAGGTCTGAAAAAGGATAAAATAATACAAAAGGGATGACTTTTCCAATCACTTTAACGAGCCGAAAAAGACAAGCGCTCGAACTTTTTTGTAAGATAATCCCTCAGGTCCGAAAAAGGATAAAATCACACAGGAGGGATGACATTTCTAATCACTTTAACGAGCTGGAAAGGCCAATTGATTGACAATATTTTCATATTTAACGAGTCTGAAAATGGTTTAAAGGAGACTCGATTTTGAGGAATGAGTGGTATCTAGGGTAGCAACTGGTTCCGGTGAATTTGGAACTTCTCAAAACATGGTGAATTCCTTGAAGAGGCTGGCTAATAAGACCATTCATCGCAACTGTTCCTTAAAAGGGTAAAACAACCAAGTGAGAGCGTATGATTGACCAAAGGGATGGTTGTGATGAGAGGTACACAACCAAGGTTCGAAAGGCTAATAGAATGCAAATCACGGTTATTTAGTTGAAGGTGGGTTCATTTTTTGACAAGCTTGAACCATGGGGGAGCTATGCTTGGATTTAGTTTCATTTTTACACAATCTCGAAATGAAAAAATATGCTTGGATTTAGTTTCATTTTTACACAAGCTTAAAATGAAAAAACTATGCTTGAAAAGGGTTTGCATGCCCCCAACATGATGAAAAGGAGAGTCTCTTGTAACTAGATGGAAGTCACTGTGGTGAGGCAGGATGGTTATCCAGCACCTCTTTGGTTTTGTCCAGAATAGACAAAGGTGAATGGTGTGATAGACCAATCACCCTACAGGGAAACTTATCTTTACCATTAGGTGCATGCTCCCCAAGCTTCATTACATTCACTTAAGTAGACTACTCATGGCTATCAGGTGGGTGGAATGAAGGTTCTTTTACGAGATCAAGTGAAAGACTCGATTGGGATTTTACGAGATCTAATCAGAGACTCGATTTTGAACTTGGGACCTTGTTTCATTTTTAAATGAGCTTGACAAAAGACAAGGAATTATTCTCACATCCTTGGTTTCATTTTTTAACGAGGTTGACACAAGATAACGAACTTTCCTCGAGACCCTTGGTTTCATTTTTTAACGAGGTTGACACAAGACAATGAACTATCCTCGGGACCCTTGGTTTCATTTTTTAACGAGGTTGATAAAAGACATAGAAATGTCCTCGATGCTCAATCACAACTCAAAAGTGGTCATGAAGGAGAGATCTAGTTCCAATGCCCCCAGTACATAATGTACAACATCACTAAATTGATCGTCAGTCGATGCAGGTATGGAACAGGTTGCCACATAATTAACCCGTGGCGAGGATGATACCATTGGTATAAAAGGACCATTTAGGTAAGATGGTTGACTAGTAGCCATATTTGGATCAGGAAATGAAAGCTGGTCAACGGTGATAATCCTACCTTCATGCGGGAAACAAATCACTCGAAAGAGTGTTGAAACAATAGCTCCCATGTGATAAAAATAGTCACGCCCAAGAAGTAAATTGTAATCTAAAGGTCCTGGGACTACCATCATGTTCAGATAAACGATTTTTCCTCCTAAAGTGATAGGTAACTGAGGAAGGATCCCTAATGGTTGACTGGTTCCTTTGTTAAAGCCCAACAGATTCTGTGTAACAGGCACAAGCGGTGGTGAACCGAGCACTTGCCAAGCAGTTGAGGAAAGGATACTCACTGATGCACCTTCATCTATAATAGTGCCAGATACCATCATATTACAAACTTGTACTATGATCTGGAAAAGCACATAAGAAGGAAGGCGGGATACTGCCAGTCAATTCCAATCAAAGGAAGTGACTAGACTACTTGGAGGGGGTACTGTAGAAATGGAAGAATTAACCCCTTGATTTACGAGAACTGGAGATTTTCCTCCTATCTTGATGGAACAAGTGGACTACCCCCAAGCTCGTTTGATTCTAAGGAAACAAAAAAAACTTGAGTGGTATCATTTTCATTCTCTTCGGGAAAGGTATGATTAGCTGAAGGTGAAATCGGGTCAACTGTTACCTCGACCTGTTGATTTTGGTCAGGTATAGACTCATAGGATTCACTTTCAGGGACAGTGGTTTCGACCGATGGTTGATTTAAGTCAGTCGGTTCATCAACTAGAGAAGGATTTAGGGAGAGTTTCCTGTAACCAGATGGAAGTCGGTGCGGTGAAGCAGGATGGTTATCCAACACTCTTTTGGCTTCATCCAAAAAGGGACAAAGGTGAAGTGATTACCTTCACATAACCTACATGGAATCTTGACCTTTCCCTTTCATCCATGAACTTTATTATCACTGGTTGATGGTGTGTTATCAACATGATCTCCAGAACTTGATGACATGGGATGGTGTGAACGGGAAGACCATTCTTTCAAGATCTGAGGAAAGTAAGGACAATTTCGATGAAAATGGTCTTCTGCACATATTATGCATGGATATTTGACTTTGTGACGCTTAATGGACAAATTTTCATTAGATGTTGCATTTAGAACAATGGTTTCTTGGTTGCCCCCTTGCTGAATTGGATTCTTCTTCTTCTTAGCCACCTGGTTACTAGTATCAATACTTTTACGAAGCGAAGAGGAAGAAGGGGAGGAAGAAACAAACGAGGAAGAAGGCAAAGAGTCAACTTCAGGATCAACTGGAGGTTGATTTTGTCTAGTTGAAGGTGTACTCGATTGAACCAAAGAGGTCGAAAACAACCATACTAGTAGGCCAATGGTAATTCCTGGAAGGGACAATGTAGCCATATGAGGAGCATCGATATTTCCCTAAGAAGGAAAAGGACTAGGATTCCCCTCAAAAGGGATTCCTTGATCAGTGGACTTCGGATTCGTCGCCATATGTCTCAACCTAAGATCAACTAAGGAATAGGGATGTTATTTCGAATTCAATTAATTTTAATGATGCTTGGACACAAATTTGCTTTTTCAGTTTTTAAGAGTCGAGAAAAAGCTAAAGATGACTCTAGTCTCCTTCGATTTTTAATGAGCCTGAAGTGACAAGTGCTCAGATGGACCTTTTCTTTTAAAGAGTCGAAAAGGAATGAAAGTGACTACTCTGGAAAATCTAGATAGAGGGATTACCAAACCAATGACAAAACTGCAATATACACCTTGGTGATAAATTAAAGAGAAATTACCAAGGACTTATGTACGACAATCAATCTTCCCGAATGCTGTGTTCAGTGCATTGCGATCAATAAGGTAGTAGACTCAGCTTTCTATGGATGAAGGATATAAGCCTATTGTGGCCTCCTAATATATACATGACGGTACAGGGAGCACAAGTCTGTGCTAGCACTTGTCGTATCTGTTAGCTCTTGGAATTTCACCTTAGGCTGAAAAAGGTAAACTCCAAGGCAACATCAAACCACTTAGCCTCGTAGCTAGCCTTACGGGGCAAGAGAGGGTTCTCTCCGGTTTATCTCGGTAAAGATCTTCAATGGGCGAGATAACCAATAGGGAAACACTGATTTTAGGCTAGTAAACTGATCAAGAGGTTTGATTTGGGATTTTTAGGTTTTTGGTGGAAAATTGGGGAATGGCAATTTCGGGTGCGGGGATTGGACACAGTTTCCGTAGGGGGTTCTTTGGGGCAAGGTAGGAGACAGTATTGATGCCTTTGATAGAGGTGGATGGATGAGAATGACCGGTGAGGAGTTAAGGAGAGCAAGCAATAACCTTGAATTCCCCTTAAACAGTTGAAAACATTGATATTAAGCAAACTTAAAAGCAGAGCATGACAGTCATGAATTCTACTTTAACACTTCATTTGCCTAATTTGCAGAAGGAAAAGTAAGGAAATGATTCACATAACACACTTACAAGTACAAAGAGAAACACACCATCAATACATGTGACCACAAGAATCCCAAAAAGCACTGCAAAACCCTGGTCTTCCTTTGCCAAAAATTGCAGAGATACAGTAAGTAATACAATAAGAGCTTCTCCCTCAAGAGTCCAACCATGAAAATGAGCAAGAAAGTACATAATATAGGCCATCTAACATCTTTCCTTGCCTCTAGGGGTCGATCTCACTATCCTATGAGTTGTTTCAACCAATTCTAAACTAAGCACTGAAAACTAGGCAATCAAAACAACTTGCCTCTATAAGCTAGGAAACCAATTCATTCATTAAATTTTACCTATCTTATGAATGAATCTTCTAGAAGAGATAAATAAGTGTCTAAACATCATAAAATTACATCATTTACAACAAGGAGGATGAAAATCAACTCCAAAAAGTCAAATCCAGTAAAAACTGCGTTTTGCTGAGCTGTAGGTTGAATTCCTGTGCAAACTGCTCGATGGGTCGCGCGCCTTTGGAGGCCCTTTTGAGGCACGTCCAGGTGTCCAAATGAGGCAAAAGTGGGCTTGTTGGAAAGGTCTGGATGTCTACTTTCCAACCCAAGTAGAATTTCTGAATTTGGTTGTCATTTGCCCCTCCAAAATTGCAATCTCCCAAGACTGCTTCCTGTGTGTCAAAAATGTGGCAGAAAGTCATTTTTTGCTTGTTTTTTGACTTTCTGGAGGCCCAAAACTTGGTGAAATTTCTTGGTAATGGCTGAGAAAGTGTAACTTTCCATGAAAAATCCAGAAATGCTGAGTTTTTCCAAAATGGAGTTGCCAAACGAAAGGGTCGCGCGCGGCGCGCGACCCATTGGTGGAGAAAACCTGTTTTTGGCACAAAAAATTCACAATTGACAAAATTTTCTCCAAATTTCTTGAAATTTGGTCTGGGAGTCCCCAATAAAGTACCATGCTCAGTCAAAGAGGCTTTGGCCAAAATTTGGAGTGGATCAGGCCTTTTCCGTCATTTTAGTGCCTTGGCCAACCTCCTTGGATCTGGCGATTGTAATTTTGACATTTCTATAAAAAAATGACACCTGTGCAAAAAGTGAAGGAGGTTTTTCTTCTTTGGCATGTTATGGACAAAAACCTCTCTCAGTTTTCCAAAATTCATCTTTTATTGCTCTAGAACATCATTTGAGTGCAACTTGTCCCGATGTGTGAAACAAGGAATTTTGTCGAAATGGAGCGAAATGAAGGGGATAGGGGGCTTCTAAATTCTTGGGGAAATTTTTGGAAGTAGGGAGGGATGTTAAGAAGCAGAGGAAAGTGGAATCTTAGAGATTGAGTGAGGGGAAGGGGTCCAAAAGGGCAAAACACAGGCCCAACCTAGAAAATTGCCAGGTTGTAGCAAGAAACTAGGGTTTGTGCGAAAATGAGGAATTTGGGGGATCTCAGTGATGGGAAGCATTTGGTAAGGTACTTTAAGGATAGGGGAAGGTGTATGAACATCAGGATATAATTTTTGCTAATGATTTGACCATCGAAGAGAAATTGCCTTCAAAACCCTAGGAGAGGGAAATGAACCTTGCCTAGGCGCAACTGAAGCGTGAACAAGGTGTAAAATGACTCATTAGACACTGACATGATAATGAAAACCCTATGAATGATGATAGACTCAGCTGAATAGTGACATAGACCGACATTTGGACAACTTTAGAAGGAGTGAAAGCAAACCCTAGACCTAATGCCTAGTGACCAAATTTTGCTTGAAGACTCACTGAAATGACAAAATTTGACCTTGACACTTCAAAATCACTTTGTAAGAGCACGTTAGATCACCGGAGGAAGGCTAGAAAGACTGAAACTAACAATATCAAGGAGGAAAAATCACCCAACCTTCAATGAAGACGATAATTACTAGTTTTAATGATGCGGGACACATCTCTAGCCTAGACCTCTAGATATGTTGCGTTAAGTTCCAAAGCGTTGTTATGTTCATTGAAATTTATTTTAAAGTTGATCTTGTTTAAAGTTTTCCTTTCAATGGTTCACCACGTAATGATGATTTGAAATTCCTAAAATTCAATCTACAATGATAAGCAATCTTTGTTTATTTTGATCGATGAAATCCTAGCTACTAGGGAAAGAAGATTACAATTATTTCAACAAAGAGAAAAGAGCACACGCTAGTGCATTTTCCTAAATCATTTTTTCGCACACAAACCAAAAATGCTAAATGCAAATGCATGTATTTGTTTTTCGTTCTCCTTAATGTGAGAAATGCCAAAAAGGAAAACTAAATGTAGCAAGGATCTGAAATATTTTGACAATTTTTCTTCAAAAGAGAAAGGAAGACTCAACGACACTTTTCAATTTTGAATAAAAATGCTTTCGACACTTCGAATAAAAAAAAAATCAAATGAAATACATGAAGAAAAGTTCAATCAACTGTCAAGGAAAGGAAGAATCCACGACACTTCTCTTTTCGAAACAAAACGACAATTACGACCCTTTTTGTACCAAAGTGACAAATTGATTTAAACAACTTTTCGACAAAGGATTGTAAATGATGAACAAATACACAAAAACATTCACTAATCCTAATCTAATGGAGGCTGATCTATGTGATGCAAGCAGGCTTCAGTAAGGAGGCACTATTCATAAGCAGCAAAACAACTAAACAAAACTGAAAACAAGGTCAAAACCCTCAATTTCTAGAATGGAAAAAGAGTTCACTCAGTCATCGCACCTAGGCTTCACAGAAATTGAGATGCATCGCACTTACTGCACTTGAGAGGTGCTATGCATACTGAGTCACAGTGGGAGACAGTGCGATGGTCCAGGGAGCGCAACTGAAATGGGTTTTGGCTCAGATGTGCAGCTGTTTTCAATGAGTTAAGCTGAGCTTTGATGAACAGTAAAGAGAAAAGTATGAAGGAATGTCTTGAGAGGTTACTGAGCTACCAAAAGGGCATCTAGATGTGCTTGCAAGTCAATGTTTAATTTATAAACTAAACCAGAGATTGACTGAAGCAACATTCATCTACTATGCAATTGCAGAGCAAGAGTAGTTCAAAGGCTACCTGGTTGACTTCAGGCTCTGTCTATAGTTTATAAAACAAACAATAACAACAAACAAACATCTGTTCTTCCCCAGCGGAGTCGCCAATTTTTTTATGGGAAAACTAGTGTCTTGTCAAATGACTAGTCCTCTAGGTTTGGCAACTACCCTAGAAACAACAGTTTAAAGCAATTCAATGATTTCCTCGATGTGTAATAGATAAGTGAAAGATAATGGAACCAACCTGGAACTTCCGCTTAATCCCTTGCTTGATCTCTCTCCCCCTTGACAGAGATTGCAACTCCTCCCCGTACTTAACCCGCTTGGAGAGTACCTATACAAGTACAACAACAAAGAACCATCCAAGCATCATGATCTATTACAACATAAACATTACAGAATCAGATATATAATGAAAAAATGATAGCATTCACAAATGATAACATTCATAATTGCACAATCATATGGAAGAAAACTTGAAGAACTTTATTAATAGAAGGGAGAATTACAACCCAGTTGTCTGATCTAGCATCATCCTCCCAGCTTCAATCCCTCTTCACCTCATGAAATAGCAAGATCACACCGACAATACAATGCTCTTTCCTCAATTACAAACCATCATCACTTCCTTGCAATTCATAATATTCCAGCCTCTAGATCTCTTAGATGAGGGATCCATTTATAGATGTGTGCAAGGGTATGAGTCATCCATGGGGTTTGATTAGTGTCATTCCACTTGTTACAGTTGAGTCCATAAGAGAAGGGATAACAGATGGTTTCAGATCCCTTATTCATCCTTAGGTGAATTCAGAGAGGCAAGTGGCACTGGAGAAGTTTCTAGAAGATTCCATGAGCAACCACCTAGCAAACTGTCTCGGACATTTGTCCATCCTCGCCTATCGCACCCTATAGAAGGCCTAATGAGTATGCATCACACCTTGGCAGTGTACCACTCAGTATGCATCGCACTTTTCTAGTGGAGCAGTCAATATGGTTCAGTTTAGGCAATTTCTGGATGGTTTCTCAGATGGAACTTTTGGGGAGTGATGTAATCAGATGACTATGTTCTTTTATGGTATGAAACAACTCTTTTAGGGATTGATAAGCCCAAGTTTATCGACATATAAGTTTGGGGTTGATGTGCCAAAATATGTCTATAACAGTTACCCATTTCTATTATTTATGATCGAGATTATCAGTTTGTCAGAAAGTTTTGGTCAAGTTTATGGGAACTCATGAACTCAAAGTTGAAGAAGAGCATAGCATTTCATTCACAAATTGACGACCAGACAGAAGTAGTAAACAAAACAGTAGTGCAGATCCTTCGAGGATATCGTGGTATAAATCTTACACTTTGGGATGAGCATTTGCATTACAACCAACATACCTACAATCATGCCAAGCATTCATCCAAACAAGTTTCTCCATTTGAAACTTGTTTGGGTTATTTACCAAAGTTTCCTTTGGATTTCATCTTTGGTAAAGATATTGTAGTAGATGGACATAGTGATGTAGACAAAGCTAAGAATTTCATTGAACACATTCATCTAGTGCCTCAAAGAGTACACGAACAACTAGAGAGAAGCAAAGCCAAGTACAAAGCAAGACATGGAAAGCATCAGGTTGATCATGATTTCCAAGTGGGAGATCAAGTTTGGTTGTATATCAGCAAGGAAAGACTACAAGGTGAAGGTAAAAATCTCAAGCCAATTAGATATGATCCTTTCAAAATATTGGAGAAGATTGGTAACAATGCTTTCTGATTAGATTTGCCACCTTACACGAAAATTTATTTTGTTGTGAATGTGGAAAACTTGTGATTGCATGAGCCTCCAACGATTGATGATCATGAAGATAATGTTCAGATTCCGTCTATAGAATATTTTGCTGTTGAATATTTAAATGAGTTGTAGGAAGAATCAATCCTTGACAGGAGGATAAGAAATTCACACAGAGGCAATTCTTCGAGTGGGACTCAAAGGTACCAATCCAATCACAACAAGGTGGATTGAGATCAGAAAAGTGAGGGAGTTGTACCCTCACTTACTTGCTAAGTTAAAAACAGAGTTTTGGTGGTCCAAAAGCTTCCAGTTGGGAGGAATGATCTATGGGATCAAAATATGTTCAGAACTCAAAGTGCACAAATTCTCCCAAAACTAGTTCCAAATTGTATATCTCGTTGTTTTGATTCCAACAACACTTGAATCACCTCAATCCAACATCGTATGAGAAATTTATCACATTCTAAAGTTTTTGACAAACAACTAAAAAGTCAACTTTTAGGGTTGACTAGGTAGCTGATTGGGTAGTCCATATGATGACATGGCACTAATGTCAGTTGGGTGACTATGCAGTATGGTTGTTAGAGGTCCAATAAGGACTAGGCAAGTGGACAATTTCTATTGGTTGTGGCGATTGTGATTGAGCCAACCATAGGCCACCACGTGGCCCAATGAAAGGTTGCCATGTGGTCCTATGGGAGGCCTCCATGTGGCTTTGTTTTATGGGTTAAATTTTTTGTTATGGAACAACCGACCTTTGTGGGGTTGGACCTTGTGACCTCCGACCAAATAATCATCCATTCTACCATCACGCCATCGTGTTATTTATTATAACTATATGGGCCATTTTTATTTATTGTAAATAGTTGGCAGGTTTGGGGGGGTTGAAAAATGCAGCAAGAAATTTCCAATTTGATTTTACCTTGATTAAATTGAGAAAATTTGAATTTCCACATAAAAAACAAGTTGGATAATGTTAACTTGTGTGACATGGCTTGTGTCACCCAATTTACTTAGTGAATTTGAGTTGGAGGAGTTAGAGTTTAGTTCAACATGTGTGATTGCTAATTTGTAGAAATCAAGGTCAATTATATCAGGTTGTTTTCAGTTAAACTAGTTCCAACTTTTGGAGGAACTAGTGGAGGGTCAAGTTGTGAAGTGGACCTTCATTGAAACTCATTGATCATCTAGTTAACTGATCAATCAACCCAAAATAGCTGGTGCATGCAAAGAATTCAAGTTACCCAGTTGAGGTGGAGATTCCAAGGTAGTGTAACATCAATTGTAAACTAGTCTTCAGTGTATAGGTGTTACATGCAGTGAGATGATCGGCCTAAGGAATTACACAATTCAATTTGAGGAATTTCCTAAATAATAGGGTCCTAATTCCTCAAGGAACAGTGCAAATAAATAGGAACTCAAGCAGAGGCGAAAATTGACTAAGTCTGGGTCAGAGCACTTTAGTGAGTAGAGAGATAGGTTATGCACTTATAGGGTGCAATTATAATACATCACTATTCATTTGATTAATGCAAGCATGAATTGGGGTTTTTAGCATATTGCTTTCCCCAAATAAAAATACTTGTTACATGTGTGTTATTTCTTCTTGCATGTCTGAGATTTTTGTTCTAAATTGTGAATTAATGTATGTAGTGTAGTAGAGTGGGTTTGTGTCTTGTGATTTTGATTAAAACTTCATGAGAAATTGAAAATCTACAACCTAATTTCTACATGTTATTGGAGCTGGATTCACAATAGAGTAGGAAATTTGAAGTTGTTTCTCAGAGGTTATAATTTGAATATCTGTGTAGCAGGATTTCTTCAAGCTGAGAAGATGGCCTTCAATGGGCTAACACTAGAGTTTTCCTTGGAAGGAACCTCAAATTTTGTTGCATGGAAGGACCACATGGAAGCAGTGTTGGATGATAATGGATTGCTTGAATATGTTAAGACAAATATTCCAAGACCACCGGCAATTGATTTCCAGGACCTTGCATAGTGGAAGAAAGATATAGCCAAGGGAAGGAGAATAATATTGGAGGGAGTACAGGATCATATTGCCTCGAATATCCACAGAAAAGAAACTTCATTCATGATGTGGAAACCAATGACAATATTGTTCGAGAATAGTAGCGACCATAGGATGTTGATGCTCAAGGATAAACTTCAAAGTATCAAGATGCAAAAAAATGACACTATACCGCAATATTTGAGTAGGTTCACACAATGTCATGATGAACTGGGTGGGGTCGGTGTTACTTTCCCTGCAGATGACTTAGTAATATTAGCCCTTCTGGGCCTTCCCAAGAGCTCGCATGGCTATCAAGATTCAGTGAATGGGAGGGAGAAAGTACTGAATTGGGAGCGCGTATGGTCTGATTTGGTATAGGAGGAAAAAAGGCAGAATACCAGAGATGAGACTTCATCCAAGGGCGAGGATGAATAAAAATTTGCATTGGATGGAAAGGAAAAGAAGGGAAAAGGGAAAAAAAATCCGAATCCAAACCAGAATCATGTCAAGGGGGAAAGAAGAAAGATTTCTCCAAAATTAAATGCTTCCATTGTCATAAATTCATGCATTATACCACAAAGTGTCCACACAAGAAGATGAGCAAGATGACCTCATGAGGAGCAGAAGGTGAATCTTTGGCTTCATAGTTTGAGCTTGACTTTACCCTCATTACTTGCATGACCAACACAGTGATGGGGAGTGATCCGGGAGGATCCAAAAATTATAAATTTTATAAGTCCTCGATACTTAGTGATCCATTTCTTTGAAGAGCTAATCGTCCTAAATCCAACGACGTGAACGACACCTCAATCCGACACCATATGCGAAAGTTATGGGCCGTTGAAGTTTTTTGGAAACAAAAAATATTTTTTTGTAGATGCAGGACATGTGCCACGTGGCATGTCCATATAGGATGATGTCACCAGAATCAAAATATTCCCTGCGAATCAGAGTAGGACACTTGCATGTCCATACAAGATGATGTCAGCCGTAGAAATGATGACATGGTGGTACAATCAACAAGAAACCAATCAAAACGTGACATGTGGTAAATGACATCAGCATCATAGTTAGTAGTCCAACATGGTAGTATGGACCAACCAAAGTGTGACATGTGGTAGATGATGTCAGCATGACATCACGAGATTGACGTGGTAGTACAAACCAACACGAGTGTGACATGTGGCAGATGACTAGGCATACATATAGTCAATGAGGATGCGCCACTTGGCTCCCAGCTTGCTGTTGACCAAGTCAACTAATCATGCGAAAATTTTCACCCTCAGCAGTCGCCGACAGTGGTCACCGGGCGTGACAAAATTGTCTCCTAGTTAAAAACCGGTGACCTTTAATAGACACTGGATTAACTGGCAGTGGCTTGGTATGGTGTGTTTTTATTTATTTATAAAAAATAAAGCTAGCTAATAGGCCCGCGAGTTTGAACCCACGACCTTTGGCCCACAAACGAAACAACTTACCATTTAACTATATCAAGTGGTCAGTACCCCCAAAGTGACCCATAAGTATTTAACCCATCCAGTCCACCGAGAGGAGGGAGAGTGAGACCGCCAAACAACAGAGGATCAAAACCCTCTAGCAAAGTTGGAACTGTGCTCCCCTGGGCATGGATTTTGAGAGCCAGGATTATGAGAACATTTTGAGGAACATTCCTTGGAATATTCCAATGAATCTTATAGGGAATCTTTAGATTCTTAAGAGCCCCAAAAGTCACCGAAATAGAAATAGGCCGAACTTATACTTATTCGAATTAGTTTTTTGAAAGGAGCGCAATGGTGAGGGAAAATTTGTCATCTGGGCAGCCGAGTTTCATTCAACCCACGAGAAAGAATATTTAGGGAATCTTTGAGATTCCCAGGGTCCCAAATTTTGACCGAACCAACAAGCGGTCGAGTTTACAGTCATTTTTCACGATTTTCCGCTAGGAACTCAATGGTGCAGTCCATTTCTTCATCAAAGATGTGTATTTTTAGAATATCCCCAGAAGTGGATATATAAGGTGTCTTTTGTATTGTATGTAATTTTATTTTCATTGAAGATTAATGAAAGAGGCCTCCCCACATTGAGTAGGGATCAAAGACATAACCCACCCTGGGTGAACTCTGTTATCAACTTGTTTGTGCCTTTGTTTTCTCATGATTGCTTTTCAATTTCATTTATTTTTTGTGTATGCATCATATGGTTACATTCTCTTTCAAATGCAATTATGTATGCATCATTGAAGTGAAAAGATAAGGATCAAGATTGGTATTAGAGCGGATCTTTTGTTGATGTGAATTGTAAGTGTATTATAACTAAGGCGAAGATCCAAAGAGGTGAAGGAAAACTTAAGTCCTTTGATCCAGAAGCAGGGCGTGCAACATGAAGAAGAAAAATGGAAAACAAAGATGATCAGTTGGAGGAAGAGAGAAATTATCAAAAAGACTTCTATGCCATGGCAGAAAAAGTGGACAAATTGTTTGTAGAGTATGAGAAGACAATGGTGAAACCAAAGAAGAGAGAAGGAACATATGATCATGCTTTATTGGGAAAGCAAGCTGTAGAAAGGTGGTAAGAGTAATCGTAAACTTCTTTCATCTTGGTCTGAGTTTGTGTTTACTTTAAGAGGATAGTTTAACCCATTGGGATTCAGACATAAGGCCATGATGGAATGGTAACATTTGAAACAAAGTAAATGTAAAAATGTTTATAATTTTATAGAAGAGTTTAGGAAACAAGATTTAGCATTGAATGTTCCATTAGACTCTCCTGATACATTGATGAAATACATTGGCTCTTTGCATAGCTATTTTCATCATTCATTGTTATTATTTGAAACTAAAATTCTTGATGAAGCTAGTGTGAAGGTTGTACATCTTGAAAGCATGGGGAATCATGAGTAAGATGACCGCCTAATGAGGACGAAAACAACCAAGAGAAATGAAGCAAAGGCCTCTTATAATCATTATGAAAAATGAGGGAATAATGAGGAGCATTGCTGGAAGTTGCATCCGGAATCGAGGCCAAAGAGGAACGGAAGAAAGGAGAAGCAGAAGACGGTTGCAACTGTGAAACAAGACCAAGAATCTGAATCATAGGATGATGAGAAGGTCGCAGCTGTGGGATTTGTAGGCATTGGACCAATTGACCTAGGATCAAATTCAGATGATGAGATGAAGATGACAACCCTTGGGATTGCAGAAGATGGACCTATTGACTTAGGTTTTGATTAAGGTGATGAGACAAATATTTCAGCAGATGTTGTGCCAAAGATGAGAAGGGCACCAAAGACTCCATGGCTCTAAGAACTTGAAGAGATCAACCAGAGCCTTCACGCGGAGAATGTTGAACTAAGGGAACTCCTATGAGAAGTGAAGGAGGATAAATAGAGGTTACAACATGAGTTACAAGTCAAGGAGGATGCATTGGAAAGGTTGCAACATAACAAGCCTGAGGTAAAAAGTGATTCTTCAATTTCATGTTCTCTTTATGATGATGATTTCACTGCTTTTGAGAAACATACTACAGGAATTGGTTCAAAGTTGATGAAGAAAATGGGGTATCAAGGAAAGGGCCTCGACATTAATGGCTAGGGCATTGTGAACCCCATCAAAGTGGAGGAATTTCCTCGTTATGCAGGACTTGGTTATGTCAGAAAGGAGGTTGGAGAATGTTCCAAGACAACCAGTGACCAATCAACAATGGAAGATGGGAGCACATCACAACATTCTAGTGATAGTGAGGATTCCACAGGAAGTTCTCCTCATCAGGGACTCATTAGGAACAATCGTTCAAAGAAGGTATAGAGAGTTTGGAGGAGAAAGAATCATTGTAGTCACTGGAACAAGGACGGACATCAGAGAGACACATGTTAGATACTCCATGACCAGAAAGCACCTATAAGGGAACTTGCTGATGAAGTTGTTGAACGAGCAAATCAACCACAGGGAGATGACCCATTCACTTTAAGAGATGGTTTTATTAGATATAGTAGCTTGTCATGGCCAAATTTTGTAAATCACATGTTGTGAGATATTTGTAAAAGTGATGAAGTGTTTGCCATCACTTATGAATGCAACATAGTGGTCTTTTGGGCCATTTTGTTGATAGTTGGGGTCTTTGTTTTTGTTGTGATTTTGATGTTCACTTGAAAAAAGAGTGTGTTATCAACTATTGGCAAGTATGGGGTTGTTTGACTCATGATTGGTCTTCTATGTAATTTTAAAAGAATGGACTATAAAATTACATAGAATGCAGGTGCTAGTTCGTCACTTATGGCTCTAAAGTACAAAGGTGAACGAGAAGGAAGTGTGGCTTGACAGGGCACTTGTTGTGTAGATGAGGGAGCGATAGCAGGTTGCAGATTGTGCTCATGCTTTTGGTGGTCCAAAATCTCCTTAGTGGGGAGGAATAATCTAGGAGGATCTAAAAAGGCTAAATATTTGAAGTCCTTGAAAATCAATGAAACCTATCTCAAATTGAAGAGCTCATCATCTTGAATCTAAAGACGTGAATGACACCTTAATCCAACATCTTATGTGAAAGTTATGGCCCATTGAAGTTTTTGGGAAACAATTTTTTTTTTTTTTTGTCAAAAGCAAGATAGGTGCCATGTGGCATGTTCATACAAGATGATGTCATTAGAATCATAATATTCCTAGTGAATTAGAGCGCAACACGTGGCATGTCCGTATAAGATGATGTCAGCCATACAGATGATGATGTGGCGATACGATTAACAGACAACTAATCAGAATGCGGCACGTGGTAGCTAATTTCAGCATCATAGTCAGTAGGCCAACATGGCAATACAGACCAACCAAAGTGTGACATGTGGTGGATGATGTCAGTAGACTGACATTGCAGCACATACCAACTAGAGTGTGACATGTGGCAAACAATTGGGCATACGCATATCCAATGAGGAGGCACCACGTGGCACCCGACTGGTAGTTGACTGGGTAAACTAATGAGGCAAAATTTTTCACGATTGACAATTGTTGGTGGCGACGAAATTTTCGCCTAGTTAAAAATTCGGGTGACCCTTAACGGACTAGAGATTAATTGATGACGACTTAGTATGGCGTGTTTTTTAATTTATTTATAAAAAACAAAGTCGGTTGGTAGGCCCACAGGGTTGAGCCCGTAACCTCTGGCCCACAAATGAAAATACTTACCATTTAACCACATCAAGTGGACATTACCCCCAAAGAAACCCACAAGTATTTAATCCGTCTAGTCGACTGAGAGGAGGGAGAGCGAGACCGTTGAACAACAAAGGAATGGAACCCTGCTGCTAAGTTAGAATTGTGTGCCCCTGGGAATGAATTTTGAGAGCCAACATTCTAAGAATATTTTGAGGAATTTTCCTTGGAATATTCTAGGGAATCTTGTAGGGAATCGTTAGATTCCATAGAGCACCAAAAGTCACCAGAACAAAAATAGACCGACTTTATACTCATTCAACTCAATTTTTCGCAAGAAGTGCATTGGTGAGGGTAGTTTTGTCATATGGGTAGCCGAGTTTCATTCAACCCATAGGAAGGAATCTTTGAGATTCTCGGGGGTCTAGATTTTGACCTAACCAGAAAGGGGTCGAGTTTATAGCCATTTTTCACGATTTTCCGTAGGAACTCAATGGTGCAGTCCATTTCCTCAGAATAGGTGTGTATTTTTAGACCATCCCTGAAAGTGGTGGTATAAGGTGTCTTTTGTAATGTATGAAATTTGATTTTTGTTAAATGTTAGCGAAAGAGGCCTCCCCACATTGACTAGGGCCTGAAGTCATAACCCACCCGCGAGCTAGATTCCATTGCTTGATGTGGAGTGCTTCTGAGGGGAAACTTCAACTGCTATAGAGAGTGGAAATAGGATATCACAAGGACACTTTATCTTCATACACTAGCCACACTAGCTTCCACTCAGTCTCCTTTGGTTCTTTAGACCACATCAATATCCATGCTTGGATATCATCGTATAGAGAGTTTCAACTCACTTTTAGGAGAAGAGAGTTCACATTGAGGAAGTTTCATCAATGGAAAAGATATTGATGGGTGAAGAGATCACATCTCTAGGTGATTCATCAGTGAATCAAGCGCTATAGCTTTAGTCCCAAGGAATCTCCTGGTCATTCAACAACCCTCACAAGCACCCGAGTGGTTCTTCCCAATCTAGTAGGTTTATCAATCCACAAGCTCCTAGTGGGTTCTTCAGCCTTATGGGAAAGCCACTGCTATCTATAATAGTTTTACCCAACAAGCTTCAATGAGGGTTCTTCAATTGGTTTCTATCCCTCCAAAGCTTTCTTTTTACCAAATCTTATCAATTATCTGTTTGTTTTCTCACCTTCACCCTTGGAGGATTTTTTCTTACAATGTTCTGACTGTGTCCTCTCTTCTTCTGCTACTTGTGTGTATGCACAAGAGGGTAATCGAAGCGCGTTTCCCCTTTTAGTGTCTCTGCGCATGAGAGCATGGGAGAATTTGTTCTATGTTTCCTATGCATATGTGCATCATGTGTGGATGTGGGTGCTTGCAAACAGATCAACCGTTTGTCCGTTTCCCATTTGCACATCAGTCAACCATGTAGGACAAGACAACCCATGCTACCTTTAATATTTTTTCCTCTTCTTTCTTATGGTTGGAGTTAAAAGACACTTGGACTTGTCCTCATTTATTTAGTTAAATTTATTTCTAAGTGAGCCCACTCAACCAACCAACACTGATATTTAAAACAACCTATTCCTCAAGCAATCTCCCTCCTAAAGCAATCTAGAATCTATGTCACTTTGTCTCAACCTTAAACTAATTACAATCTATTTACAATGGGAAAAATATTAACTAGGGGATGTCACACAAGGCCCCTTTAGTCCCTTCAATTCCACAATTATTCACCCCCATTGGGGACTAAGAACAACATTTAAAACATAATATTAAGATATAAATAAATAATGGTACATATACAAACTTGCACAGGAATTTTTTAATTTGGAAATTCAATAAATTTATAGTCACACCTCTTTTTTTTTTAATATTAAAAAACATAGTTGCTCTGGATGGGGTATTATTGACGGTGCTGGATACCGCCAAAGGGGACCTTCCCAATATGAGGTCCCAATTAGACCTCACACCGTTTGGTGTAGGAGTCCCATCTAGAATACAACCCGGCTACAATTTACTTAAAGATATGCCTTGGCTTTAGAGGTTAGAACAAGAGAGAAGCGCACATGTTCCTTTGAATGAGCAAGAGAGCGTGCCTTGTGAATGTTCTATTGTAGATGTATCAAAGTTCTTTCACTATAGATGGGAAGTAAAGTAATCCTCTAAGAGATAAGTAATAGTGCTACCCTAATGGAGACACACATAGATGAGAAAGGATCGTCTAACATAAAGCGAAACAGTTCACATAGATGCGACGATCGTTACAATCATTACAACACATTTCCAATAAGTTAAGCACCAAAGTCATCGAAATAGTTTAATTACTTTAGTACATGTGAAAGAGAACATGAATCATAAACATTTAAAGAGTAGTCTTAAAACATCCACAATCCATGTGAAAAAATGTGTTCTCCGAAAGGCTTCTAGTATTAAGAAAAAAATCCAAGATACATAAGTACAATGAACACCACTAGCTCCAATAGTGGAGAATTAGAGCCACTACTTACTCCCCAAAAGTATTCAATCTATCTCTCTAATGCCTTGTGGGAAAAGGCAAGGTTAAAATTCCTTTGCATGAGTAATGAGGATCCTTTTATAACTTGAGGCATGAAATTTCACATCCTCATGACTATTGAATTTCCAACTCCTAATGACCTTTGGAGTTCTACAACCTTTGGACTTCCAAATGACTTTTGGAATTACATATGACTCTTGGTATTACATGTCTTTTGGACTTCCTTGGCTCTTTTTTCCATACATGACTCTTGGAATTCCACTTATTTGTCTTTACAATGATTACATAATTACATCATAATTTCCACATCATCATGTGACGAGACATGACAAGTCACTATCCTTGATGACTGAGACTAATAGTGACTAATGACATGGACTTTCTTCAATGGTGACATGGTTGCCACTTGTGTCTTTGTTCTAGATGAAACTTGTGATCATTGATGTCTTCACCCTCCAAAGGAACTTTGATCTTATGGAGTCTTTTGGGTGCTTCGATCATCAAGGCTTCAATGTGTTCTTTGTTTGGAGTGCTTCCTTTGTCTACCTTCTTTGCCCGATATTATTCATACATGCTTACCATGATGTTCCTGAGATACCTATTACTGCAATTACTCATGAAAAGCAACCTTCAACTTGAAAATATCCTAGTCTAACATGTTTCATGCATTTTTTTTGTTCTTGCATTAATAGTGCACTTGGGAGGAGTACAAGAGATTATGGGCACAAGGGTGCACTTTTAAACGCTAAAGGGGATAAGCTTCAAGGCTTCGGGATGCACTCAAGAGAAATAGGCAATCAAGTGAGGTCACATGTCCAAAGGATGAAGGAGAAGGCTTCGGGCCTCCCAAGTGTGTTGTGCACTTAATGCAGACAAGGATGGCACATGGCGTAAAGCTGAAGGATAAAGGCAGAGGCTTCAAGACTTTGGGGTGTGCCCATGTTCTCAATAAAGCTAAAAGAGGGTGCCTAGCGCATTGCCAAAAGATGAAGGATGAAGCTTCAGGGCTTCATAGTGTGCTCATGCGCTCAAAAGGCTAAGGATGGCATAGGGTGCATTGCTGAATGCTGAAGGAGTTGAGATTAAGGTATTTGGGATATGCTCATACGCTCAAAGAGGGTGCATTCATTAGGGTCAAAGGACTGTGCTTAAAGGAAGATTTTGTCTGTTCAAGGGCGCAGTTTAGGACAAGGAAGGGGGAAGTGCTTAAGGAGTGTGCTTTGAGCTCTTGGAAGGTGCAGGGTGCACTTCCAAACAATGAACGGTTCCCGATCAAGGCTTAAGAGTGCGCTCATGCGCTCCTTGCTTCAATGGGTTCATTTTACAATCAAAATTTGTCTAAGTCTGAAGGGTCGAACAAGGGGTGAACATAATCAGTTGACATAAATCATGTGCGACATATACCAATTCATCAAGAAAGCTTAGACACTATTGAAAAACTATAAATAGACATAAAAATTCCACTTTACATACATTATCCAAGTATAATGAATGAAGTGTGTGCGATTGCGACCAAAAAGTTTCATTTTATGGCAACAAAGGTGTTATGACCATGAAATGCACATAATATGTTCTAATCAATGTGATGACACATGAGGATCATAAAGAACGCTTGAAACATATAAAATGACTTGAAACGACACTCGACGAGCAAGGCGACACTAGATATGATGGTGAAGTAAGCTCCAAAATTCGAATGTAGTGAAATTTTTGGAGGGTGTTGTAGCAGAAACAATATGTACCTATGTTGAAAAAGGGTGGGCAGCGAGGGGACAACCTAGCCAAGAAAATGGGGGATGTGGAAACATGCCCCCATAACCGTGTCTATATGACTCTCCACATTATTGAGACTTTGCTTCGTGTGAACTAGTTCATGCTTGATTACGCTTACAACATTGTTTTCCTATTGTCATGTCAGTTTAGTCAAGACTTGGCTCATGTGGTGTTTACTATCCTCCTAATGTATCTCACACATCTCCCCTATGCAACACCACTCTCATTTGGAGCATCTTACCATCAATGTTCTTCATCTACAACTTACTTTGTGCCCCTTGGAAATACAATTCGGGGGCACTAGCCAACCCATGATTGTGAGCCTTGAACAACACTTATTTTTTCGTTCTCGATACTTAATTATTGTTCCAAGTTTAACAAGCCAACACACCCTCGTTGGAGACCTAATGGCACCTTCTAATTGGTACTTTGGCATATGGTATAGTGTTGTTGTTTCTTTCTATATGTCGAACTACCGTGTATGCAATGACATTTTTAATTTGGGTCCCCTGTGCATGATAACGGTAATCTCTTTGGGCGTTGGAACTCCTTAGTGGGATCCTTGGTCGTCTCTACTTTGCATCCCACTCAATGACTGGTATCTATTTATGCTTTTGTTCTTATTACTGGTTTTCCTTTGACCATTACCTCTATTGGGCGATCGTTAAGAAAATCTCGCCTTGCCCTCAATGCATTGAGTTTATTCTTTTGTTTATCTCCTGTAGAATCACATATTCTCTAGCTAGCCTCTTTAACATGCCTCATGTTTTCCCTTCCACCTCCTTGTGAGCTGACAATTCCTCTCTTTGGTTTTTTGTCTACTTTCGCTTTTGAATGCTTTCTCCTCTTCAAATCCTTTTCTTCATCTGACTCCCTGCCACCTGACCCCTTTCCCTCCTCACAAGGCTCATCTCACTTGGTCCACTACTTGTTCCCCTTTCATTCTAACATATTGTTCTTGTCTCCTTTCCATGACCTTCACCATGTCCCATCAATGCACATGTGTCTGTTAGGGGGAAACTTATTACCAAGAGTAGGATTCTTGGGGTCACTCTCGTGCCCACCATCGCTTGGAGGAATCAATTGTCTGGCTTCAGGATCTCACCTTGGGCCCCATCCAGGAAGTTATAAGTTAGATGGAATGTGAAGGACCCTTTGTGCGATAGTATTATTCAGACACTAAGGTTATCATCAAACTAGTTAATTGGGTATTGGATGTTGGAAACACATGCGACCGATTCAACCAGCACATGTAAATCATCGACTTACACTGGAACTTGAAGTTTCTTCTTGGACAAATTTTGATGGACTAGTTTGAGCATAAAGCAAACATCCTACATCCTCTAGAGCATCTACATCATCATTGAGAGACCTGGATCAATGCTTTGATCACATTGAGTAACACTTGGGCATTGCTTACCCTACATGCATCAACCCCAGCAACAATGAAGACCCTATTCAATTTGTTGCCACAAACTCTTATCCATATGGTTAGCTTTATGCCATGTTCCAAATTATTTTTCATTATGATCTTACAACCTATCCTAATGGCATATCTAGCTTGTTTTTAGTCTGTATATCATCCTTTTAGTCTTTGTGAACATTTTTATATCCTATGTCTCTCTATGAACTAGAGTGCACTTTTAGCTATGGTTTGGTCCTCCCATTGAAAGACTGACCGAAATTATCTAGCACAACTATGTACATTCAACCATATATATATATATATTAAAAAACAATAACATATATAGGATTTATGTATCATTATTCAACCATAACTTTCCTACTATATTACAATGTTACAAAACCATGGTTGAAATCACCCAAACCCACAAATACACCCATGATGCACTTTACAAATTAACAAAAAAACATAGGGCCTCCCAACCCCACACCCTCCTAGCCCCACAAAAAACATGTTAGGTTCCACTGTATATATATATATCTATATATATCTATATATATATATATATATATATATATATATATATATGTAGATATATATATATATATATATAGATATATATATATCTATATAGATATATATATATATATCTATATCTATCTATCTATCTATCTATCTATCTATCTATTATATATATATATATATATATATGTAGATATATATATATATATATATAGATATATATATATCTATATAGATATATATATATATATCTATATCTATCTATCTATCTATCTATCTATCTATCTATATCTATCTATCTATCTATCTATCTATATATATATATATATATATATATATATATATATATATATATATATATATATATATATATATATAACAATAAAATATATAGGATTTATGTATCACCATTCAACCATAAATTTCCTATTAGATTACAACGTTTCAAAACCATGGTTGAAATCACCCAAAACCCGCAAATACACCCATGATACACTTTACAAATTAAGTAACGAAAAAAATCTTAGGGCCTCCCACCCCCACACCCTCCTAGACCCCCAAAAAACATGTTAGGTTCCACAATCTCTACTTGTAAATAATACATCACATTCAATGATCTCCCACTTGTTGAATACTTTGCAATGGGGCTTGCGTAATCACATAATCCATAAGTTGGGTTAGCCAAGCCCATTGATTCCTTGCACCAAGAAAACTTGTCAATAGTCACAAACTTCATTGATTGATTTGAATTATAGATAATGAAACAAAGGAAGAAAAGTAAATGGGAATGCAAACAAAGAGATATTGCAAAGCACACATTAATATAATGAAACCCAAATTCTATTATTGAACAACATAGAAAAAAATTGTAAAATGAAAAGTGAAACAAACTAGGTAGAATGATGGTGGCTTATCTCTAAAGATATATGCATCAACTATGCTTATTCACAAGAAGACATTACAACTGGCCAAATTTTCCTTTTAACGTAAAATTGATGAAAAAACCCTACCCTAGGAATTAATGTGGCAAAAGGAACATGGGCCCCTAAGAGGCTAGTCAATACATCAACTTCTTGGGATTGTAAATTTTGCATACAATGTATTTTTTAGGTGTTTCATGGACCATTACAAAGCTTAATCCATGCTCTATGTGTTTGGTAAGCCATGAAATCAAGGATTCCATCACCTATGCCAATTGCCAAAAACATAAGGAAACTCCCAAAAAACATGTTGGAAGTTCAAGACCTAAAAAGCTATAGTAGAACTACCAAGATGTTGAACCATTACAAGTTAGTGAAATAAGGAGTGGCCACTAGTGTCCACCTAAATCATTAATGAATATAGCAACATTTTTCAAGGTGTCAACTTTATCCAATAACATTTATTATGTCAAATTATGTCTCTAATAAAATGGTAACACATAGCAACATGTGTTGTACTGCATAGAAAATTGTGTTTTTTATAGTAATAGGTGGGGTTTCTTATCGAAAGTATTGCACTTTAACGTTCCCAATCTATCCTAATAGAACTTTGCAGGACTCAACCTTTGAACATGGTCTTTGTAACTAACATTACTTCCATACTTGCATGAGTGGCTTCCATGTGCTTATATTCTCTAGTTGAGAGTGCAACAAAAACCTATGTCTATCTCATCCAACTAACTACTCCACCAGACAAGTTAAGCACATGACAACTTGTGGATTTTTGTCTAACAATATCTTAGACCCGATTTGCATCATCAAAACCGTGTAAATCTAATACCTTGTTTGGTTTAGGAATTTTTTGGTAGAATATGGCATACTCTTATGTGTCACGCAAATATATGAAAACCCTCTTTACAATAGTCCAATATTCCTTCCTAGGTTTTGACATGTATCTACTCATGACTCTTATTACATTGAATATGTTTGGTTTGCTACAAACCATGACATACATTAAATTTCCAACAATGTTTGCATAGGAAACATGAGGCATGTCCCATTCCTCTTCTTGTTCTTTTGAACACTATTCTGCATATAACTTTACAACACATGAATATCAATTTTGACAAGTTTATATTCCTATATGTTAAACATTTGTAATAGTATCTCAACATATTTCTTCTTATTCCACTTTAGTATCATGTTTAAACAACTATTCCTAATATCTATGCGTAAAATAAATTTGCAATTACTGAGGTCCTTCTTATTGAACTGAGATCACAATTGAGACTGAACATCCTTGATCATTAACCTATTATTTCCATGTAACTACATATAAGCAACACAAAACACCACAATAACAAAGTTTTTGCCAACTTCTTTGGTGCACATAGTTGTTAACTTTGCTTCATGAAAAATCATGTCCCAAAACATAAGTATCAAACTTTGAATACTAATTTCTTGGTTATTGCTTGAAACCATAAATGAATTTATTAAGTTTCACATCAATTCTTCACCCCCTTTCATTATAAAGCCTTTTGCCTATGACATATATATTCCTTCTTCTAAACCTTCATGTACAAATGTTGTCTTCATATCCATCTACTCTACTTCAAGGTTAAATGTAGCAATGGTTGACAAAATAAATATAATAGAAGTTATCTCAATAACAAAGAAATAAACCTCACAATAATCAGTTCCTTCCACCTACAAATGTCCCCTTGCCACTAGGAAAGCTTTGTACTTCTCTACTTTACCTTTTTCATTTAGTTTCTTCCTAGACACCCATTTCTTACCATATCTTGACCAAATATTGTGTCACATTTTTTTTCAAAGGCCTCTAAGTTTTTGACCATGGTTTTAGT
This sequence comes from Pinus tabuliformis, assembly GCA_031772625.1. NCBI lineage: Eukaryota > Viridiplantae > Streptophyta > Pinopsida > Pinales > Pinaceae > Pinus > Pinus tabuliformis. The sequence continues at coordinate 2,060,802,096 of CM062818.1, forward strand.
CTATAATTTGCCTTCCTTTGTATCCACTATCTTCCTAACAATTTCATCATTTGCATCAAGTGTAGATAAAACCAAAACAAAATGAAAATCACATGGACTATACCTTTTGATGGGTCGCATTAATAAGTAAATAATAAGGCCCATTTGGCATTCCTTCAACCTATATTTACCTCTTTCCTCGCATTGAATGATATATTTTTTATTATTATGTGTTTATTAGGAAGAATAAAGGATGATTATCATATATCATGGCCTAATGTGTAGGAAAATAGTGCATTTTAGCGCTTTTACTATGCAAAGATGCATTGGAGGTAGTTGGAGAAGATGTAGGAGCCTTGTCCCCTACATTTACTCACCTACAACTCGACTTGCTCCCTGAATTTACCCACCAAAAGTTTGAAGATCCACTAAAAAATGATGCACTCAAGGATTGCAAGGATATAAGGGATCTAAATCCATCTTTCTAGGGATTTTTTGAGGGAAGAAACCCTCTTTCCAAGGAGGTTTCCCCTCAGTCATTTTTGTATAAATAAGGAAGCCCAAGGGCTCAATAGGATTCAAAATTTTGGAGCAGATAGGGACTACAAAGAGCTAGGAGCTTGAGCTTGTCATTTTCATTTATTTTCATCATGTACTTGAACACTATTTCCTACTAATGAGAATTTTGTTGTTATTTTCCATCTGAGCTTGTTCTAGAGGGCTGAGTCCCCTTAGATATGGCCCAACCCAGAGGCTCTAGTCTCTCTCATGTGTATTTTACTTATGCATTTTCTTTCCTAGAAACATTTTCTTCCTTAACAACATTTGTTTATGAAAATTGCTTGTGTAGGTATATCTACCACCTCTCTTGTGGGAAGTGTGGTTGAGGATAATGTATTGGCAAGACAAAAATATATAGTCACTTTCCTTTGCAGTAGTTAGACCTCATATTAGTCCTTTTTCTTGCATATTTGTTTTTTGCAACTTAGTGATTGGTTTAGTATTTTATTTGAGCACATGAAGTATAACCTCTAGTGGATGTAGGCCTTGTGAAAATTACCAGATAGGTTGTATTTTAGTGCAATAATTAGATCCTTGATAATATTCAACTCATCCTTTCTCTATTATTTCAATTTTATGCAATTTACACGGTTAACATGCTTTAGTTGTTTGGAAAAGTTGTGTAACTTTTTGTGGTGTGTGGGCACTAATGTTGATATGTAGGGTTGGAATTGTAATTAACACTTCTTATCCCACCACCATCTCTCTTTCTTCAACCTCAACAACTCCCTTAAAGCACTGTTCACCAAGATTTATGGGTTATTGAAGGCCATAGTGTGCACTGTTTTTTGTGCAAGATGGGCCCCTGAAGGGTAATAAGATTCGAAATGACCTCATATAATATTCATATACCCTCCATTACCCTTTCCTACATTCAGATCACCTTTTCCACCGTTAGAATGCTCACAGATCCAATCCTGTAGCAAAATAGGGCAATCCTGTAACATCCTGTAACAATCCTGTAGCATCTTGTAGCACAATGAAAACTTGATCAAATTTCCCCTTGGAGCTTGGATTTTTCCTCATGGACTTGAATAATGTCCCTTAGGCTTTGAAACCATGATTGAGGAAGACTAAATACCACTTAGGACTTGCCTTTTTACCACTGCAACACATTTCAACAATTAGGGTTAGTGGACAAATTTATGAATTGGATAACACAATGATGATTTTCTTGATTGCCTCATGAAGTATCTAATGAACTTTGTCACTAGATATAATCTCTTGGGAATGCAGTGATTAAATATTGATTTCATGCTCTTTTATTTATGCAAGGTAGATTAGGTTGGATGTCTTTGTTCTATGCTTCTTAAGCTAGGGTTTCTATTTTGAGCACTGTTATTTCCATTCCATAGACTAGGTTTCCTTTTAATGAAACATTTACATTATGCAAATATATTAATTTTTTACATTTATGAAAGTCGTGTATCCTTTACATTATTTCAAGTAGTGTAGCCCTTACATTTCTAGATTAGAACTTTCCTTTCATGCAATTTCTTTCCTTGCAAATCTAGATTCAGTTGATAGAGTGGTTTCTATATACCTTGGTCTGGTCCATTTCTTCAAAGTGACTTGATTGGAGCTTAGCCTATTGTGCATATAACATTGTCACCTCTTAAGTTTGTATGAACCTCGAGGTTGATAATTAAAGTTGATAGCCTTGGGAGTTGCAACACTCCTATTGCAATACTAAGGCTCATTACTTTTTGGTGTTGTTGTCAGAGAGGTGTGCAAGTAGGTGTTGTTTCTGCTTAGAGTTGCTTTCTTTTCATTTTACTTTTGTTTTGCATCAATTTTATTTGTCTTGAAATTTTCAAAAAAAGAAGAGAAAAACACAAAAGAACAAATTATTTCATGACTCGTAGGGTTAGGTATAATCTAGGAAAATTCTTACCAAAAAACCCCATCCCCTCTAATAGTCAACCATCACTCTTCTTTGGTGACTATGAACATCCTACTCTGACCACAAAAGAGTTAGAGAATCCTTTAGGTGAGCAACCATAAATATTTGAAGAACCCATAGGGGAGGAAGAACCCACATCACCTACCTAAAACATGGCTGAGAATAGGCATACTAAGCTTTTTCCTATCTGAGAAACCAATGGGGAGGCCATAATGAAAAACATAAGCCCCACTACTCTCCCACACTTCCATGGCGTAGCTTTTGAGGACCTCAAAACATTTATGTTTGATTTTTTTGTGGTTTGTAGAACCTATGATTACACTTTTGAGGAGCAAAAGCTTAAGTTGTTCCATTCCACCTTGAAAGATGCAATATTGTGTTGGTTCATGAGCTTGGAAGGAGGAAAAATCACTTCCTGGGCTCAAATGCAATAAGATTTCAATAAAAAATACATGGACTACTATAGGTAAAGAGAAACAAAATAAAAGATATTAAGGATGACTTTAGGGGTAGATTAATCCTTAGAGGATTATGAAGAGATATTTCAACTCAACTACAAAAGAGCTAATTGTACCCTTGACCCAGAATCCTTGAAACTTGTACTCTTCAAGGGATTAGGGAGGATTTGATGGAAACCTTAATATGTTTTCTGGTGGAGACATTTAACAGCTAACATATGAAGACAAAGACAATATTCAAGAATCATTCTAGGGCTGCAAGGAAGAAGGGTAGGTCTAGTTAAGGCCTGATAAAATCTTCTCCCTCTACTTCCACCATGAAACATGAAATAGGGAGCATGTTAGGAGAATTTAAGAGTGAGATGTTGCAGAAAGGGCACTAGATATCGTTTTCCCTAGATGCACCAAGAGGCACCCCATAAATGAGTTCCTACTGAATGTCATGGAGGTCTTATTTGTTTTTTCCATGCCTAAAGGCTGTATATAAAGTGGTAGAAAGTGGCTTGCAACAACTTTTCTTCATCAAACAGAGGAGGCCACAAGGGTCTCGACCATACCAACAAGGTAAGAAAGGTGTACCTTATCCTTCTTTCAATCCAAACCAGAATGCACCCTTTCAACCCTGGTATCCTCCAACTCACTCATCTTTGTATATGCCCTCTCCTTGGTCCTATTCCCCTTAGCATCCTCCTCAGCTTGTCAATCTACCCTTCCATCCATACAAACCTCAACCTCCTCAATGGGGCAACTCTTCACAAGCATAGAAGCCTTAGACAACCTAACCTCTTTCCTTAAGCCTCCTCCTCCACCTCAACCACAACTATCCCATAATAATCCACCAAAGAAACCTTAGATTCCTACTCAACCTAATACGATCTCGAACAAAAAGTAAGCACATCATGTCTATAGTGGGGAAACATCCTATCTTGCTTATGCTGTGGAGATCTAGGAGATAAACCTTAGGTATAGGAAGGTACTTCCAAATGTTCACCCACCTTCTCCACCTGAATATATTGAAGAAGAGAATGAAGATAGTGTCCCTCAAGTCAAGATGCCTCCTTATCTTGAAAGGTTGGTCCAACCTAAACAACACACCCTAGAAGAGGTTGAACTTCTGGGAGAACTGAAAAACTTGTGTATTAAAATCCCCCTTCTCCATGCCATCAAAGATGTCCCCAATTACAATAAGCTTATTCAAGAAGAGTCTTTCAAGAGGCTTGGAAGAAGAAAAAGAGATTCCCCCACTATTAATGTTGTTAGGTAGCTATTTGATCTAATGCTTAGGAGGGTTATCTTCCCATAGTACTTAGATCCCGGTAGCCTAATAGTATATGTGAAAATTAAAAACATTGTAGTCCCCAATACACTGATTGACCTTGGTGTTGCAATCAATGTCATGACCAAGGAAACTATGCTGGAGCTCAATCTCCAAGGAGCTTTGAGGAAGACCACTATAGTGCTGCAACTTGTAGACAAATCCACAGTAGCCCTAAGGGATTTATTGAGGATGTGAAGGTATCCATTAACTCCTGTTACTACCCCAGAGACTTCCTTGTCCTCTAACCTAAAACCAATTTTAATGGGTACCCTCTCATTTTAGTGAGGCCTTGGTTAGCCATTGTTGATGCTTACATTAGTTGCAGTGCTAGAAACATGACTATTAAAAATGGGCATCTCACAAAGCATCTTGTCTTATATCCTATTTCTCAATCCTCCATTGAGCATGACTTAACTTTATGGGTAGAGGAAGAGGGGGATGAATATTTTTATCAGTCATCCCTCTACCTAGTTTGTACATTAGATCCTACTGTAGGAAGAAAATAGCTAGATGAGGATGACCTTATTGAAAACTTCTTATAGAACCAGTCTCTTGCTGCCATGCCAATTAATGAGCTAGTGGAAGAGTATTTAGGGAAACTTAAGAAAAATCCCTGGGCTGAACTGTTTACTGCTAATTCTGATCAAGATCATGCTAATATTGTGAAGATCAATCCATCCAAGACTCTAAAAATCAACCCTTCCCTCTCAATAGAGCAAGAAGAGCAACTATGCACTGCATTGAGATAACATCTTGATGCCTTTTCTTAGGACTATAAAGAAATGAAAGGGGTGCATCCCTTAGTTTGCACCCACCATATTTACATTAAAGAGGTATCTAAACTTGTCCACCAACCCTAGAGGAGAATGAACCCTTCCCTTAAATACATTGTGAAAGAAGAATTGCAAAAACTACTGGATGTAGGATTCATCTACCCTATTTCAGTGGTGAATGGGTATCCCCTCTTGTCGTAGTACCCAAGAAAAAAGGGAAGTGGAGGATCTGTGTTGACTATAGGGAACTCAACAAGGCTACAAATAAATATCATTTTCTCTTTCCTTTCATTGATCAAGTCTTGGATGGACTTATAGGGAAGACATTATTCTCATTCCTGGATGGATTTAGTGGGTATAATTAGATCTAGAGCAGCCTCGAGGATCAAGAAAATACCACCTTCACATGTCCATGGGAGACCTTTGCCTATAGGGTCCTTCCATTTGTCTTGTGAAATGCCCTTTCTACCTTCGAGAGGGAAGTTCTGAGTTTTTTTGCTGATCTCATGCATGACATAGTTGGAATATACATGGATGACTTCACCCCTTATGCAAATGATTTCCAGGAAGATCTTTCCAATATTTGTAAAGTTTTAAAGAAATGCATTGAAATTAATCTCTCACTAAGCCCCAAGAAGTATGAATTTTTGATGAGTACGAGGATTCTCCCAGGTCACTTCATTTCTAAGGAAGGGATCTAAGTTGACCCTAGTAAGATTGCCATTATAAAAAGGGTCCCTGTCCCTCATAAACAAAGGGATGTTAGAAGTTTTCTTGGGCTAGATGGATATTACAGAAGATTCATTAAGTTGGCCTCATCTTTGTTTGGATTATTGACTAAGGATTCAATTTTTTGTTGGACAAATAAATGTCAAGAGGCATTTGAAGAGCTGGAAGAGAAATTAACCATTGCACCAATTCTTAGAGGTCCCAATTAGTCATTTCCTTTCGACATCCACATAGATGCATCAGAAAAAGCTATAGGAGTAGCTTTGGGACATGTGGAAGACAAGTTTCCCTATGCCATATAATTCATCAGTAATAACCTCTCTAAAGAATAACTCAATTACATAGTTACTGAAAAAGAACTCTTTGTTGTTGTGCACTCGAACAAGTTTAAGCATAATATCACTGGGTACCAAGTCTTTGTTCGAAATGATCATGCAACCATAAAATATTTAGTGAATAAAACTGATGTCAATGCTAGGATCATTAGATGGTTATTGTTGTTGCAAAAATTTTATCAAACAATTGTTGATAAGCTAGGAAAGGAAAATGTGGTTGTAATTTTTTTGCAAAAATTCAAGATATGATAGATGATCAACTTTTCGATGAGAAACTCTTTTCCATTTCGCTACTGTCTCCTCAGTTTAATGATATAACAATTTTATTGGTTGCTGGAATATTCCCTCCTAATCTATCCTCCAAGGAGAAGAGAAGGATTAAAAAGTGCCCCTTTCACCTGAATTGGGGAAAATATCTTCAAATTGGGACCATATCATATCTTGAGGAGATATGTAGGGGAGGATGAGGTTTTTTACAGCCTCTCAGCATACTGTGATGGACCCTGTGGAGGTCATTTTGCTACCAAGAGGAAAACATTCAAAATTCTCCAAGCCGGCTGCTATTGGCCCTCTCTACACCAATATGCTAGGAGATACACTTCCAGATGCGATTAATGCCAAAGGATGGACAAGCCTACTACAAGGATGAAACTACCCTACAACCTCAAGTGAAACTTGATTAGTTTGATAAGTGGGGCACATATTTCATTGGACCCCCCCATCTGGACAAAAGAGATATATCATTGTGTGCACTGGTTACTTGACAATCTGGGCTAAAGTGAAGGAAGTTAAAAGAAATAACAGAGTTGGAGGTGGCTAAGTTTATAAGGGAAAACATATTTTAAAAGTTTGGATTCCTAAGGGAGTTGGTCACTGATCAAGTGACTTAGTTTACTTTAAATTTGATTGAGGTAATCATGGAGCAACAACGTATAAAGCACATGAAATCCACTGCCTATCATCCTCAAGGAAATGGGCAATTGGAGGTCACAAATAGAGCTTTGGAGAAAATATTGACTAAATTTGTCAGCAACAACGAAAAGGATTGGGCAGCTTGACTTGTGGAGGCCACTTGGGTCTATAATATCACTTAGAAAACCACCACTTGGTTCACTCCCTTTGAGTTGGTTTATGGCAAGAAGGCATTGCTATCCATTGAGTTTGAATACAACAACCTAAGAATGGAAACATAATTGGATTTGGACATCACCAATTCTCAATGAGAGAGACTGCAACAACTCAATGGTCTTGATGAGTTTAGACTGTAGGTCCTTATGCATAATGAGGTGGTCCAATGCAGATGAATATTTTTCATGATAAAAACATCAGAGAAATGACTTTCCAAGAGGGTGATTAGGGCATGCTATATCAATAAAGATTCAAGGACTTCAAGGGAAAGTTGATGACAAGATGGTTAGGCCCTTATCTAGTGGAAAAATTTCATGAAAATGGCTCTATCCAGATCAAAATGATTGATGAAGAAGGAATTCCACTTTTAGTCAATGGCTACTGGTTGAAAATCTACAAAAGACCCCTATTAAAGGAGGAATTTACCAACTCAATAAGGAAGGATTTTAATGTGATTGGGGGTATCATAGCCCTCAATTCATCCAATCTCTGAATAGGAGAAGAAGAAGATAAATAAAAAAAAAAGAGAATAAGAATCCTAGGTGAAAACCTCCATGAGGCACTTGAGGCAAAAACTAAGGCTAAAAACCTCTATGAGGAAGTCCAAGGGTAAAAGAAAAAAGACAAAAGAGAGAAGAAATAATGAAAATATCCTCAGGTGAAAGCCTCCTTTAAGGAACCTGGGGTAGTCTTGCAGGTTGAAAACCTCCTTTGAGGCAACCTACAAGTCTCAAAAAAAGAAGAAAGAGAAAAAAGAAAAATAAAAGGAACAACGAAAATAAAAAGGAGCCCTTACATCACTGTTGCTAATATGTTTTTTTGCAGGGTTCCAGTCACAACCCAAAGAGGACAATAGAAAATGAGGACAACTCCAAAACTCCACTTTTCCATCTGCCAAGCTGACTCTTTGCATGTCCTACATCATTTCACTACCTTCCCCAAGTTCCTCCATCACTAGGTCACCTATCTCACTCAATTCTGCCTCAGTCTTGAAGTGTTACAGGATTGTCGAGATTTGCTACAATATTGTGATATACATAGAAAAATGGTTCAAACCTTATGTTTTCCATAGAGGAACGAAAGGAGAGGTCCATCACACCATCATCATCCATTCTCCACACCATTTAGCTTCTTTTTCACCCAAATACTCATCTCTATCCATAAAAAATCCCCATTTTCACCCCTTCTTTCATTACCTTCACCACAACCAAGGTTTCTAATCCTTGTCCATGGGTTGAACATGAATTATCAACCTTTTTGAGAGCATCATCTGAAGGATATTATGGTCATAAAGGGGTATGTGTCACTACTATATGAATAAGTACAATCCTGTAGTAGTCTGCACAAACCTTATAGGACCATAGTTGGAAGCACTAGAATGGAGAATCAACAATCATGGAGGTATTGAAGACTCATTTCCTTGATCTTGGGCATCTATAAGAATTTTGCAAAGCTGCTACATGATCAATGTTCATCTCTAACAAAAATGACACTTGATCCACCATCAGAATAACCTGCGTTGACAAGCCTCAATCAATTAGGTCCATGTAAAAAAAAATGCACTTAAAAAAAATCTTCTTCCCAAAACAAAGCCAATGCATGGAGCAACAAGTATGGAAAGTGGCACCTCTAGAGGCCAACAAATCAACCATTATTTTTGAAGCAACATGCAAAGGATGAGACCATTAGGTAGGCATAGGTATGAAGCTCCTCACCTCTTCCTTTAAGTGCATGATAGTTCAAAAATGTTTAAAATGCATGAGGAAATAGGTTTTTGTAGGTTGAAGGTGGCCAACAGTCTTGACCACCCTTGAACAATTGAACAAAAGTTAACTCTCTCTCTCATATAACATAGAAAATGAAAGAATAGGAAGGGTGATTATTTCAAGGAGCGGGCCAATGGATCTATGAGGAGGTTACGTAGGTGGTAGGTGGGGGCTAGCTAACACAGCGCATTGAGCCCACCACTAAACCATAAAAGGGATAAAAAGCAGGCCCGAGCCTCACTTGTACCAAGATATTCATTCCAAAAATTGTAATAGAGACTCGCTGTGTTGTCGAGGGTCAAGATAGATACCACCAGGGGCCCCATAGATTGCTACAAAGGTGCTATAGGGTCAAGTACTAGTTGCTATAGGATTTGGGTTTAGTGCTACAGGATTGTCACAAGTTGCTACAAGATTGGCTCAAGAGGTGGAACATGTTTTGATTTGGTGCAAATTATCCTCCAAAACCCCAAATCCATGAAGGAGTCTCTAAGAGAGGGGTAATTAGGGAACTCTCCTCACTTTCCATGTACACAAAGTTAGAGAAATTAGTTAATTTCTATCTCTAGAAGCATCCTGTAGCAAACCCCTGAAATTGAAAATTTTCAAACCCCATTCTTTTCTTGAGTGAAAGGAATGCTAGAAAAAGGGTAAATTTGTCTTGGATGTGACATATAATTCTCCTACCTTTGATCATAATAAGGGAAAAATTCCTCTCATCTCTATTTTTCAAACCCTAGGCTGCTCATAATTGACCATTTACAGAAAAAATTCTTTACGAAATCTTGAGAAAGCCACATAAGAAAACATGGGAGGAGGATTTAATAGGAGGGAACCCACAAACTCAAAAAGAATCCATAAACACCCTCTTGTCAAGGACATATTCACAAACCACCAATAAATGGGGTTCTTTGAGAGAATTAAAGGATATGATGATGAAATTACCCATGAATTTTCCATGGACCTTCAACCTTAAGGGGAAGATAGTTCCACCACCATTTTGAGAGGGCTTGTCATCCATTTCAATGCAGAACTAATTAGCATAGTGACCACATTGGCTTTAGGAGTTAGGTGGGGCAAGGAGGATAGAACATAAGCCATCATAGCTAAAAATAATTTCTTCCTCCCTGAAGAAAAGTCAATTGAGGATAAAAATGGAGTTAGAAGGGAGAGCTTGACTTCATGGGATGAAGTAGCCTACAACATCTTAAAATACATATCTTGTGAGGGAAGGCTTAGTGTTGTTTATACCTATCAGTTTAGGCTACTTTATGAGTTGAGTTTTCAGGTTGAATTGCCTATCCCAAGCAGACTTAGTATCCCCCATTTCCTTCTTCAGCCCATAGTGGAAATGAACCAAAGAGAGAGAGAAGGGAAGCATAAGTTCATTTCTCATCACGAGCTCATAAGATTCATTGTCATGAATGCTTTGAGTCATGTCAAGAACCCTACATCATGGGAAAAGATGGTAGACATGAATAGGGAGGCCTTCATTGAAACTCAAGCCCAAGCTCTGCTAGAACATGAAGAGGCCACAAAACATAACTTTGCTGAAGAAGAGGCTAGAGAAGAGAAGAAGGAAGAAAAGGGAGAAGGGGGTGAAGAAGAAAAGGAAGAAGAGAAACTAGAGGCAACAAAAGAGACCCTTGGGGAGCCTTCTAGGCCTCAAAAGAAGAGGAAGAAAGAACAACAAGTAAGCTTTTCAGAAGGCAACACTGAACAAGAGGTGGTTGCCACCTTGGTAACCCTTAGAACACTTGTCAAGCTCAAAGGGAGACGACCCAAGAAAGGTCCCTTGTACTTCAAGAGGAGAAGGAGTACTAGACTCAAACAAGGGAAGCCTCAACCTCCCACAACTACCCCAATCACCATTGAAGGATTAACTAGTCACCAAGAGGGAGAGCTTGAGAAAGATAAAACGTAAATTTAGGAAGTGACCTCCCTCAAAGCTAAAGGGAAACAACTCCAAACCTCACCAAGAAGGAAAATCACAAAGGGAGCTAAAATGAGGCATCTACAAGAAGAATTTTCCATGCTCTAGGAAAGAACGACAGTGCTAAAGGAAGAGGAAGGACTGCTACAGGCTAGAAAGAAAGTGCTACAGGAAAGTATAACAACACCTTAGGAGGAAGGAGAAGGTACACAGGAGTTATAGGAGCCCGATCCTTAGCTAGATCTTAGGTCCTGCTATAAATTTTATGAACAAGGACAAAACATCCCCACTAAATTTGAAGTCCCCATCCTACTTGAGCTAGATAAAGAAAGAAGTTGAACCCATCGATAAATTTAGATTGCTAAGTCCAAGGGAGTTGAGGATGTGGGCCTCATGGAAGATAAAATGAAGAATATGGGTGAAGAAATGGATGATTTGAGGTTGAGAGAGGCAACCATGAGGGAACAATTGCAAATGGAAAACAAGAGATTAAAAGAGCAGCTACAGGAGAAGGAAGGACAACTTGCCACCATGGAAAGCTTGGCCATGGAGGCCACCCAATGTAGACATCCCTCAAAAACATATGCCATGTTCCTCAAAGAGTAATGGCTTCAATTTCAAATCAAAACTCTAGCACAATATGGTTCACTTCCCTTCCAACACTACAAGCAATTTATTGAATTTTGTCACAAGGCTAGTGTGGAATACCAAGCTAAGATGGCATATTTTTACATGCACAACCTCATATTGACTGACATGAACTTTTGGGATCCAAATTCTAGGATGGGGGATGTGCAACTGATGGCATTAGCCTCTTGTTTTACCCATAAGGAAGTAAGGGTTGAAGAAGCAAAATAGATGATATCCAAGGAGACCTATGAGCCCCTATAAATTAGAGTGGACTTGAGGGCTCCCTCTTTGTCATTAACAACCACAAGCTCATTTATGAGGATCCCAAATTCACACCACTTTACATAGAGAGACAGGAGCAAGCCATTCAACACTTTTAGGACATGTTTATGTTGCTAGGGACCAAAGGCCTGTAAGGCTTTCAAAGGAGATGGCATTCATTACCCCATAGCTTGCAAATCAGGGAATATCACTCTCTAGAGAGATTAAGGAATGCCTTGGATAATACACCTTTATACAAGAGGGTAGTCCAAATACTTAATGTTAATTTGATTTTCCTTAAGTTCAACCCTCTTTTATTGCTAGGGCTATAGGAAAGAAATGATCAGATTAAAGAGCAACAAGAGTGGGTAGAAATAGAAAGAAATGTAGGGTTCCATCCTCAGGAAGGAACTTCTTCAGAGATACCTTGGGATGTTATGGTAGCCACCAGGGCTATGCATGAGATGGAACTAAATGGATAAGTTTCTTAGAGGGTGATAAACACCTTCAGCAGGGGGTGATGATGGGCCTCATTAATAGGTAAATAATAAGGCCCATCTGGCCTTCCTTTAGCCTATATTTACCTCTTTCCTCACATTTAATGACATATTTTTGACTATTATGTGTTTATTAGGAAGACTAAAGGATGATTTTCATATCTCGTGGCCTAATGTGATTAATGTGCATGAAAAGAGTGCATTTGAGTGCATTTACTATGTAGATATATGTTGGAGGCAATTGGAGAAGATGTAGGAGGCTTGTCCCCTACATTTACTCACCTACAACTTGACTTGCTCACTTGATTTACTCACCCATAGTTGAAGATCCACTAACAATTGATGCACTAAAGGATTGTGAGGATCTTAGGGAGCTAGATCCATCTTTCTAGGGATTTTTGGAGGGAAGCAACCCTCTTTCCAAGGAGGTTTCCCCTCAGTCATTTTTGTATAAATAAGGAAGCCCAAGGGCTCAATAGGATTTGAACTTTTGGATTAGATAGGGAATACAAAGAGTTAGGAGCTCAAGCTTGTCATTTTCATTTCTTTTCATCACGTACTTGAACACTATTTCCCACTAATGAGAAGTTTGTTATGCTTTTCCATCTAAGCTTGTTCTAGAGGGTTGAGTATCCTTGGGTTAGGGCCCAACCCAAAGGCTCTAGTCTCTCTCATGTGTATTTTTCTTATGCATTTTATTTTCTAGCAACATTTTCTTCCTTTATTAGTAGAATTTGTTTATGAAAATTGCTTATGCAGGTCTATCTACCACCACTCTTGTGGGAAGTTTGGTTGAGGATAATTTTTGGCAAGATAAAAATATATAGTCATTTTCCTTTGCAGTAGTTAGACCTTAGATTAGTCCTTTTTCCTGCATTTCAGTTTTCTGCAACCAAGTGATTGGTTTAGTAGTTTTATTTGAGCACATGAAGTATAACCTGAGGTGGATTTAGGCCTTGTGCAGATTTCCATATAGGTTTTCTTTCAATTCAATAATTAAACTCCCAAAAAAGTTCAACTCATCATTTCTCTACTATTTCAATTTTCTACAATTTACATGGTTAATATGCTTTAGTTGTTTGACAAAGTTGTGTAACTTTCTATGGTGTGCAAGAACTATTGTTGATTTTGAGGGTTGGAATCATCATTCATACTCCTTATCCCACTACCATCTCCCTTTCTTCAATCTCAACAACTCCGTCAAAGCACTGTTCACTGAGAGTATATTTATGGGTTATTGAAGGCCACCGTGTGCATTGGGTTTTGTGTAATATGGGCCACTAAAGGGTACTAATATTGGCAAGGACCTCATATAACCTTCATCTATCCTCCATTACCATTCCCTACCTTCAGATCACCTTTTCCACCCTCAGAATGCTCACAGATCCAATACTGTAGCAAAACAGTTAAATCATGTAACCTCCTAACCTTGAATAATGTCCTTTAGTCTATGAAACCATGATTGAGGAAGACTAATATCCACTTAGGACCTGCCTTTTTACCACTGCAACACATTTCAACAATTAGGTATAGTGGACAAATTAATGAATTGGATAACACAATCATGATTTTCTTGATTGCCTCTTGAAGTATCTAATGAACTCCGTCACTAGATATAATGTCTTGGGAATGTAGTGGTTAAATATTGATCTCATGCTATTTTCTTCATGAAAGGTATATAAGGTTGGTTTTCATTGTTCTATGCTTCTTAAGCTAGGTTTCTATTTCGAGCACTATTATTTCCATTCCATAGACTAGGTTTCCTTTTAATGCAACATTTACATTCTGGAAATAGATTAATGTTTACATTTTTGCAAGTAGTATAGCCTTTACATTCCTGCAAGTAGTGTAGACCTTACATTTCTGGAAATAGGTTAGCATTTACATTTTAGAAAATACCATTTTCATTTTTTCAAATAGAGTAACATTTCCATTTCTGCAAAGTAGATTAGAACTTTCTTCTCATGTAATTTATTTACTTGAAAATATAAATTCAGTTGATAGAGTGGTGTATGTATACCTTGGTTTGGTCCATTTCTTCAAAGTCACTTGAGTGGAGCTTAGCCTAATGTTCATATAGCACTGTCACCTTTTAAGTGTTTACGAACCCTGGGTTGATAATTAAAGCTAGAAGCCTTGGGAGTTGCAACGCTCTTCTTGCAATAATTAGGATCATCACCTTTCCATTTGTTTTCTTTCTCATATCATGCTCCTCGAGACTACGGTTTGGGGATCCTCCTATATTGGTTGTTCTCCCTACATTAGAGCACTTTAATATCTTTGAATATTACATCTAGACTATCAACAATGTTCCTTATTTTTGGAATCCACAACTTATAACTTTTTATACCACAATAAAGACACAATTTTTCTTTATTGTTCATGTACTTAATTTCTCCTTGATAACATGCAGATAAGAATCACATTGAAAAACAATAATATATTCAAGATAGGGTTTTTTTTCTAGTGCGTGCCTCATGCATAATTTTATCAACCAACACTAATACAAGAGATTGATTTACCATGTAATACGTAATACCCACTACCTCTACCCATAATTCATGGGCATATGTTTCACCACTAGACATATTCCTTTCACTTTCCATCAACTTCCTATTCATTCTTTTATGAACCAATGCCTTGAAAATGATAAAATGTCAATGAATAAGAGTTCACTTCAAGGGGGAAACCTCCTAATACACAAGACAAGATATTATTCGTATACAAATGGATCTTCTTTATTATAAATAGGAGATAAAGTGACATTATGTAACCTATCACTAATCCTACCTAGCCATAACTAGTAAAATAATGAATTCTTATGAAGGCCTTAACATAGGGGTCCTAGGACATTAACATAACCCCCCTCTTTTAAAAAACCTTTGCCCTCAAAGCTTGTAATTTAGGTTGTTTCTTCAAAAACTACCCATTTTCCCATGTAGCTTCTTCTTGAAGCATATTCTTCCACTTGATTAGTGTTAAGGCATATTCTGCTCATTTTGGACTTCTTGTGCAAGAAGTATGAGATACTAGGAGATGAACATCCATAAAGGGCCTCAAATTGGGACATTTTAATAGACATGTGACAGGTGGTATTATACCACCATTCTACTGGATGATGCCACTTCATCTATTGTGATTTCTTGTTTGAAGAATAACATCATAGATATTCCTTTAAACATTTGTTAATTATTTATGTTTGACCACAAGTTTATCACTTATTTTCAATAATTCTTTCTTAATTTTCCTATGAAATTTTAGATCTATCACTTATTATTACTTTAATAAAACCATGAAGTCCGTGAATCTGCTTCATGAAAAATTCTACTAGTTGGTTTGATGTATATGTATTTTGAACCACTAAAATGTGGATTTTTGGCTTGGTTTGGGCTTACCCAGGTTCAATCTATACCACACACCAACAAAACCCTCAATCAATGGTCCTTTCGACAACGACCTGCAAGCAAACCGCAGTCTCACTCGAAGTGACTATGGGAGGATGTAGAACTAGGTTTCTGCAACCTTGAGGGACTGGGAGATGTGGTATTATTATGTTATCTTATTCTTAGTACTTATAAATCACTTCTCCGCATTAGATTAATCACTTAAACATGCCATATAAACCATCACTGTGCTGAAGTAAAATGCAACTGTAATAACTGCTACTCTACAACAGATAATAAGCAAATATACACATCAAAACACCAATTTATTGTGGTTTACCCCAATGTAGGGATATGTTCACAAGAACTATTGCTTAATATAATAAATCTTTGAACAACAGAAAATTCTTGGCCTACGTACTAAGCTTTAGGATGTCTGTGTACTTAGCTGCAGACTCAGGCCTCTACGCACTCAGCTGCGGAGCCTCGCCTTCTCTACCAAATTACAAATCACAACAATTTTCCCATAACACTAATATGGATAAATTCTATTTGATTTGATCGATTTGTCTTCTTATTATTTTACCCTATATATACTATTACATTGAGGGTTACATCATCAAAATACCATGGAATCCCTAAAACAAGCAAATATGGTCCCAAAAGCATTGATTCCTTACAAAATCACGCGCTTTTACAAAAAGGAGGGGCTTTGTCCCACCTTGAAACCCTTACAACACTGGGTGGTATATTCAAAATTATCCACTGTGTGGTCCACTTCGCGCTCCATTGTGTGCTCTGCCCCACAAAATGCTAAGCCTTTGCCAAAATCTAGGCCAAGCTGGGCTGCGCCCACATGCCCCCAACACTCACATGTGACTTGTCCCAAGTCACTCAACTGATTTGCCTCTGATCTTTGCTACAATGCTATTGCAGGCATTGTTGAAATGATGCAGAATGTTTGTGACCTGTTTCTCTTCGTTGCACACTTCCTCCAACAGTGCTTCTATCACAAGTTCTGTAGCCTTCTGCATCACTGCTTTCTCTCTCTCATGAAGATCTTGAAGCTTCTCATCCAGTCCTTGGGACAATTGGACAACCTCATCTTGGCATGAATGAGTTCTCTTTGTCATAGCCTACTCTTCCTTGCTCAACTCCTTTATATTCTTCTGGAGGGAATTTTCCTCATTGATCTTTGTGAGCTTCTGTGAGATTGGTAAGGTTCTCATAGTTTCCCGAATCTCCTCCAACTGTTGTTGCTTCTACTAAATATCCTCTTGTAGCTTCAACGCATTTATATCTTCCTGCAACGAATTCCAAATATGTAAGCTATCATCCAATAGCTTCCCACAATTTGCCACTGCTTTGGGGATTCCAGCCATTGTAGCCTTTAGGTCGGCCTCCCTTTGCTCTCACACTTCCTGTGGTGTGGATGGTTGTAGCTTCATTTGTAGCTCATTGATCTTCATCTCATATGTAAATTCCACGTCCACAATCTTATCCTTGTATCCTTTTACTGCAAGGTCGAGCTTCACAACCTTGTCCTCCATTGGTTCCTCTTCTCGGACATCAATGTCTAGAATCTTGTGGCATGTTGCTTCGACCACCTCCTTCAGCTTCTGCTATTGCTGTACTGCCTGATCCCTCTCCTGGATCGCTTGGTCGAGCTTCTGCTGCAACGAAGCTTTCTCTCTCTCTACCTGAATGTTTAACTGTGAAGTGTGTTGTTCGTGCAACTTCAACTCATCTATGATCTCTAGATGAAACTTGTGTAATCTTTGAAGTGGTATTGCTGCGATGTTCATGTTCACATACCTCCACTCTTTGGCCTACTGTTGTACCTTGGCAGAGTCAAATTGCAGGGCTCCGATAGGTATCGGTGCTATCTGCGTTGCAAGTGTAGGCTCTATTGGTCTTTCCTCTCCAAGATTTTCCTCTGCCTGCACTGGCTATCTAACAGTTTGTGCCAATATTTTCATTTCTACAATGTGCTCTACGAAACCTGTTAGAAGTGTGGCATAACGATCTTCTAATTTTTTCCATGATTCTGCTGTTGCTTCCTGAATTTTGTTCCCAATCTAGTCCAAGTCCCCATTAGTGAGGACCACTGATGTTATTTCCTTTGTCTTGTTTTCTTTATGCTTCTTTTTGCTTCTTGTGGTAGCTTCAACACATGCATTCCTCTTCTTTGCAACAACTTGATATGTCTTTGTCTTTTTAGACTCTTTGTTCTTCTCATCACCTTCAGGAGGATCTTGGTGACCCTCGTCGTATTTCTCCTCTTGTTCTAATTCTTGCTCATCCTTATCCTTCCCACTCACTTCCCCATGCTGCGTCGTGTCCTCCTCTGACAGAGTATCCTCTGTCTATGTCTCCAGCACAGTGATCCACTCTGCAGGCCACTATTGTATCTATGCTAGGAGATCATCTTTTGTCACTAAATATGGTAGGGGATGCCATGTCTTCTTTGTGTCCCTGTGAGCCTGTATGTAAATTTTGTGGAAGTCAACCTTAAACTTCGTGACAAAGCTATACTACTTGTATAGGCTCGGTGAAAGGCGAGGGTGCTGATTCACCAACATGTGTAAGTCCATATGATATAAAACAAAAAAAATTCTATTATCCTGTTCCAGTGCCAGTTTAGTGGTATACCACAACGAGGCATGTCGTACAACTTCACAAACATTCGAGGCTATTGGAGGGAACTGCGAATCTTCTGACTCTCTCCATGCAAGCATTATAATTATAAAAATTAATAATGCATAGTGAAACATATTACCTTTTTCCTGAGCTTCGCAACAGTCATCCAAAAACTCTTGGAAAAGATATGCGGCCCAATTGTACTAAACCCCATTAGCGCACTGCGCAACTAATGAAACTACCAGTGCAAGGACTTCATTAGCCCGACACTTCCTCATGATTTTTCTAGCCAATATATGTGATGTGAAGCAAACTCCCTGGTCATTGATCGAGTTGATATCATAACCTCGCTTCCCTTTTGTCAGTCCAAACTTCTTCTTCATGTTTTATTCTATGGCTCTGTCTTGATCTTTCCCAACAAACTCCTCTGTGGGGTTCAACCCTTGATAAGGCAGTCTTGTGATTCTCCATATTAGCATTGGGTTGATAGGGATCCTCTTCCCCATCCATAGGCATCCATCGTGCACCAACACAAGAAGTTGTCTCACACAAGCTGTGCTTCCTGGACTTCTACAAAAGTGCAACACATTCAACATATTCATCAAGCTCGACTGCGCCAATCTAGTCGCCCATTGCTGTGGTTCTAACCTTGTCACATGATTCGGATTTAAACAGGAACACAACAAATTACATATATAACCATAAATACAAAGATGTAGTAGAAATAACACTTCATTTCCTTAATATCAAATACTGAAATATGCTTACAAACATAATGTAAATAAGACTAGCTCGGGCAATGGTAGCTTATCTTTGAGAATAGATGTGGTGGCTACATGCCTCCGAAATGCATTACAACGAGGCTCAAGGGCCTTTTTATTATTGAACAATAAGAGAAAACACTAAACAACCAAAACCCTAACCCGAGGAGATGTAACACCAAGAGTTTATGGGCCCCGTTGGGGTAAGTTGGACAACCAACTTCCCGAGGTCGCAACTTGGTCATATTATCTTCGTTTGATGCACATGATACTCTGTTGGAAAGATCTATCCGAGAACTACGACGAAAAAGATGGTTTTAGACAAAAAATGATTGATACAAGATTTCCAAAAAAAGTCGTTTAGGGCCTCAAAATGGCTCCGGAACTTTAGGACCCGAAAAACTGCTAAAAATAGTAAATTGTGCTACAATTAAGGAAACTGAAAAACTGAAAGAAACAATGGTGGGGGTCCAAGTGGAATTGGCGGGTGGCCACCAATATCCGCCTGGATCATCACACTACTCTTAGGGTAATGTACTTGTTTTAAAAATCTGTCTGGTGCGAACTATGGATATTTGTTTCTGTCATTGAAATCATAGTCTGCGAACTTCAACTGTGGAATCTTCCCAAGGGTTTCTCCAGTAAATCACATTGACTCCGAAAATAAAGGTGTGAAGGTGCATACTTCACGTCCTTTGATTCTTTCACTGGTTTTGCATCTGGTTTTCTTGGTGGAATATATGGTGGGAGAGGTGATGGAAACATTGCACCATCCATTTCCATTTGCACTTTCTCTGCTTCTTCCTCACTATCTCTCACTTGTTTGGGCTCTTTCTGAGGCTCGACAGGTCTCTTTTCCTGTTTGTTCTTCGTTCTCTGCTCTCTGGTCATTTTATTTCACGGGGATCTCCGTTGCGTGCATGATGATGTTTCTGCGGGTGGTGATGTTGCTGCGAGTATATCAGCTGATGTTGCTTCCATGACTTCGGCTAAGCCCTTCTCACTAAATATACGAATAAATTCTTTAGGCATCAGGGCATCCATGCGAAAATTTCTGCAACTTCTTTGCAATAGCAATATTCGAACTCTTAGGACAACAAAGTGCCAAATGTAGGCAAGACACAACTTTTTATAACAAATCTGAATTTCTAACCCCATCATTAGCTCAACTTGTGTTCATTAATTGCATATCTATCACTAGATCCGATTAATATGTCCTCATAAATGCATCTTTTTGCATGTTTCAATGGCAACTTTCCTTTTTAATGGTCATATTTTTCTGGCGAACTTCAACGCATCCCATATTGTAGTGAGAAACCCCTCTTACGTCGAAGCTCTCTCTGCAGTGTAGTTTATAGTCCAGTGCCCACTTTCAACTGCAGGTGGCACTAAGACTCTTCTTCTTTCTTCAGAGCGAAGCTGTAGGGGTAGGGTTGTCCTTGTACAACTTCAACCTACTGCCATTTACTCTTCCTTGAACCAATTCTCCATTTAACTTTGCTAATTGAACTGCGCCTCCATCAGTAATATGCTTGATAATGTATGGGCCCAACCAATGCATCTTGAATTTTCTTGGAAATTTTACAAACTTACTGTCATAAAGGAGAACAAGGTCTCCTACCTGGAACTTCTTCTACTTAATATGTTTATCATGCTAGAACTTTTCTCTTGCTTTTTGTACCTGCTGATGGAATCCTGCTTTAAATCTATCTTCCTCTAGAGCAAGCAACTGCGATATTATTTACTCCATTATATCAGGATCTCCCATATATGTAAAAGTTGCAATCCTTAAGATAGGCACGATATACTCCATGGGCATCATAGCTTCTTGCCCATAAACTAACCTGAATGGTGTTTGACCTGTCAAATTTTTACATCTAGTCCTAAAAGCCCATAATACTACTGGAATTCTAAGGTCCCAGTCATCTCTATTCACATTGCATACCTTAGTAAGTGCATTCTACAAAATATTTTTAAATGCTTCTATTTTTCCATTGACCTTAGGGTGATAAGGGGTACTCATCTATTGATAAACTTGGAACTCCTCAATCAATGCTTCAATAGTCTTGTTTAGGAAGTGTGAACCTTGGTCACTCATAAAAATATTTGGACATCAAATCTAGAAAATATGTAATAAAAAATAAACTTAGCAGTAGTCCCTTACTAGTTGTGATTCAACCCATCTTGTCAAGTAATCAATTGCTGTAATTATGTACCTTGCACCAGTCCTCTTTCCAAGTGGGTTGATGGGTCCAAAAAAATAAATGGCCCACTTATCAAAGGCCTGCAATGTAACTTGTGGTACCAATGAAATCTCATCTCTTCTGGAAGGCTTCCTTGTTCTTTGACACAAATCACATGCTTGACAATACTCCTTCACATCTTTATGTAGTATAGGCCACCACAATCCTGATCTCAAAATCTTCTGCACAATAACTTTTCCTACATAGTGTCCACTAGCTGCTTCCCCATGATCCTCTACTAGAATCATCTGTCTTTCATGGTCAGGAAAATATCTACACAAGATCTCATCTTTTCCCATCTTATATAACTATCCTACTATTAATGAAAAGTCAGCTACTTTAACCACTAATTATTCCTTTTGCTGCGTAGTATACTCTGAAGGAGCCATTCCTGTGGTAAAAAACTGAATGATATCTGCGAAATGGTAATCTGCAACTTTGATTGCAAATCACTGCATATCATGAAGATTATCCTCTATGCTAGTTGGTTCTTCCCCTGTTTCTAGTCTTGACAGATGGTTAGGTCCTGCATTCAATCTTCCTGGTTTAACAATGATCTCAAAGCCATATTATTGGAATAACACTAACCATCTGCAAATAGTTCCTCCTAACACAAGCTTATTAACCAAATACTTCAGTGCAGAATGATCTGTAAACATTTTAAAGTGTGACCTCAACAAATAGTGTCTAAATTTCTGCAAAGCATATACCATGGCCAGTCCTTCCCTTTATGTAGTGGTGTAATTCTTTTATGCTTTAGATAACTTTATACTTGAAAAATCTATAGGATGATCAATATCTCCTACACTAGGTTCTGCCAGTACCACTCTCAAAACTATACAAGATGCATCCACATGGACATGGAATCCTTATTCCAATCAGGGAACACTAGTGTAGGTGCAACTACCGTTTTTTCTTTCAATATTTCGAGGCTATTTTGACATTCTTCATTCCATTGAAAAGTTATATCCTTCTTCAACAACTTCTCCATAGGCCCAATGATCTGAGCATTCACCTTGATGAACTTCCTGTAATACCCAGTATGTCCCAACATAGTGCGAAGATGTCTTACTGTCTTAGGTGGAGGCAAGTTAAAAATGATAGCAATCTTAGCAGGGTCCACCATTAGTCCTTGATTATAGACAAAATGTCCCAAGAATATACCGAAAGGTACACAAAACATGCACTTCTTTAGGTTCAAAGAGATCTGATATTGTCTACATGTGTTGAGCATAAGTCTTAAACTTCCAACATGTTTTCTCAACCATCAAAATACTATCTAATCAAAATATACCTCTAAAAACTTGTGGATGTATTCCTTAAAATCTACAACCACCACCCTAGAAAATATAGCAGGGGCATTTTTTAATCCAAAAGGAATTACTGTGTATTGATATGAGCCCCATTCTGTAGAAAATGTGGTCTTATGCCAATCTTCAGGTGCAATCCTAATCTAATGATAACCTGAGAATCCATCTGTAAATGAGTAAGCTTCCCAAACTCCTACATTGTATAGCACTTCATCTGTGAAATGGGTAGGGAAGGGATCATGTAAACATGCATCATTCAACTTTCTCAAATCAACACAGATCCTAATTTTTCCTTGAGTCTTCTTCTCTTGCACCACCATAGGACTCACTCATTCTGATTCTTCTACTAGTTCAATAATTCCTACTGCTATCATCTTATTAAGCTCTACCTTCACTTTCTCCTTATACTTTGGGTTCATCCTGTAAGGTCTTTGCTTGACCAACTTTGCATCAGGTTTAAGGGGAATCTTCATGACTCCTAGATCTCCTATTATACCCTTCATTTATGAAAACTTGGTGGGAAATAGTTCTTGATATTCATGGAGTAACTCTGTAACTTTACTGACTGTTGAGTCTTCATCCCAGTAGTCTCCTATTGTTGCAAGCTTAGATTCCTTATATGATCCTATGTTCATCTTCTTGGTCTTCAGTGGCTTTGTTATATATGGTATTTCTAGCTTAGGTCCAGTTACTTCGCGGTATCCTTCTGACTCTACTATGTCAATTTTTTGAGGGTCTTCTTCTTCATCTGCAGTGAGGTTATAACACTCCAACGCATTTTCTATTTGTGCATCCCAATTAGGTTGCTGCCATGTCTGTGGGTTTACATTCTCAAAGATCCTCTTCTTGACTGTCTGAAGGGCCAAATCTATGTATGGACAATCATCCTCAAAGATGAATGTTAATATGAATCCATCAACCATGCCTGCCCATTTCAAGGTACCATGTTGAAGCTCCGTTTCTAGGTACCAGTTCTTAGGATTGTCTCTAATGTATGAGTGAATCCATGTACCCATTATTGCTGTGGAATCTCCTTCCATGTTGTAGTGCATAGCTAGATATGATTCCTAGGATTAGGTTCACCATCATATTTTATCTCCATCTCTGTATCTATCTGTACAAAACTTATCCCCATCAATCTTCGACATTCCTGCCAACCTCATATATTCTTCTTGTGTGCGTTCCACCATCTAGAAGGGTAGCTTTCAGGGCTATATCTAAGGCTGACAACCTTTGATTTTATGGAACTTGCTCTTAATAATAATTAAGAAAAGTATTTACATAAGCTAAGCCATCATAAGAAGGCAAGTTACATACCTCAAATATCATACAACGAATTGATTTGGTAATTATTGCATAGTGCCTTGAGGATACTTCATGCAACTTGTTCTTCTAGTTCTCCAACTCTTCTTTTGAGTTTGAGGTACAATAAATATCATGTTCCCAACTCAACTTGCCTTCTACAGGAGGGTTAACATAATCCTGTTCCTTCGCTATCATTTGATAGATATTGTCTATGTCATCTATGCAGTATTCTTCTTTGACTAGTTCTGTATATCTTACTCCTTCTGATGGATCTAAGGGAACAATTACTCTCATATTGTTTCCTTCAAATATCATCTGTCTCTTCTTCAGATTAATTATGGCCATATTGTCAAATTCCTAGTCAATTCCAAGCAATGCAGGATAAGGGTTACTATCATCGACGATCTCTATTACTTCAAAATCAATAGTAGTGCGAACTCCTTCAATATCCACTGTGACACCTGGTAGTCTTCCTAGAGGGAAGATATTTTGCTAATTTTCCATCCTTAACTGAATAGGTGACCACTATATCTTTGGCTTACCCATTAATTCCAATGTCTTCTTCGTGAAGACATTAGCATCAGATCCTAGAGCCAAAATAATTTGATCCATCTCATACTTTCCTATATGCGCATTAAGCCTCATCTCTTTTCCGATTTTCTTATGTCGATGCAAATTATTAACTATGGGCATCTCACTTTGTAGTGTTTCTTTGGATGCATAGGAATCTATCAACTCCTGAAGCCCTTATACAACCTTTTGATATCTTAACAATTTCATACAAGTCTGCAGAAATACTTTAAAATACATACTTGATTTGCTGAATCCTGGTCTTGTGTCAGAGCTTGATCCCGTGTTAGAGCTCAGTCCTGTGTCGAAGATGATGACGTGTCGCAGTAACTTTTATGATCAGGCTTTGGTTGTGTATTAGAGGTTGAAGCTCCAACATCCATACAACTTCTCTTTGCTTCCATAAATACTTATTCTTCTTCTTCTTCTTTTTAATTTTTTTTTTAATTTTAATTTTTTATTTATTTATTTTAATTTTTTTTTTTGAATATCAAAAACATGAACTTTCTCAGCAGTCTTTTTGACCCATGCACTTTTAGATTCTTTCTTTTCATCCACTTTATCACTATCGGTCGCAACTCCACTTCTAGTGACAATACTAATTCAAGGTTTGTCGGTCCTCCTTTCAGCAGTCATCATTTGAATATTCTGTTTTGGCTGCTGATTCCTTTTTTCTTGCATCTTTGCCATAAGTACAGGACATTCTTCAATTACATGGTCAAAATATTTACAGTACTTACATGTCGTTGTGGGGTTCTGGTAGTCTCTCGAAAAATGACTTGGTTGACTGCAGTTATAGCAAATGATCTGTCCACGTCCTCGACCAACTCCACCACCTTGACCTCTTCCTTGGTAACCTCCTCGACCACCGTGCTATCCATTGTCCTCATGTCCATGCTCTTCTGCTTGCATTATATAAGCATCAACACCATGCTCCATCATTAGTTCGTAAGCCTGACAATTATTCTCATCGTGTCCTACTGATTTACAAAATTGCAATATAGATTCCTTAGAGTTTGTACATATTTCTGTAACAAGTAACAATCTTCTAAATGATGTTGGCCTCTAGTCTTACATATTTCGCACCACAGGATGGATCCTGCATTCAAGGGATTCAGTGCCCCACTAGCCATGTAATTTCTGAAGATAGGGCACTGTTCTTTAGAATGACCCTCTGATCTGCACTTCGTACACCATACTTCTTCTCTAACTTCTTTGATTTTCTTGATGTCTTGTATCTATAGGGTTAGGTTTTCCAGCTAATTCTAAATTTGTTGCATGCCTGCTGTTATCACCAAAATAGGACCCCGATAGGCTGTTGATCAGACTATCTCAGTGTAACCATTTCAAACCAATCTTTTAGCTAAGGCTTAGCCTCCTCAGCTTGAGAGGGCTCTCTCAAAGGGTTAATGACTTTGATTAAAGATATGGATAGATGGCTAACTCTATGGTTTATGATTGTATATGTTTATAGGTTGAAAGATGAAGGTTGGCTACCATTGGGCTATGGAGTCAAAGTATGTTTCAGTACCACAGCAAGATCAGCTTAACATGAAGTCAGGGCATAGAGAGTTTTTATACATCAACAAAACAAAGATACAATGCAAGGAAACACAATTTATAAATACATGAAGGAAGTTAGAGCATCATTGATGAGTTCTAAGTAACATGTATTCATACTACTACAAGAAAGTGAAAGAGGAAAGCCATGAGACAATAGGACATTAAAAAATCTCTTTGAATCCTGAGTAGTGAAGCCAAAACATTCTACCTAGCATGGAAGTCAAGGCATTATAGAGTTCAAGTGCAGAAATGCAAATATAAAACAGTGAAACATAGTTAGTTCATCTATGAAGGAAGTCAAAGCATCATTGATGAATTCTGAGTATCATAAGTAAACACCACTACAATGTAAGTATTGGAACATTCAATCAAAACAATAACATACAAGAACTCTTCATGAATCTTGAGTTGTCTAAGTAGAAATTCTGCATTAGGTTAAAAATATACACAGTCTGCACATAGAGCAGCAGCTGAGCCAAAAAGTCTCCAACCCTTTGCTAATTCGACCTCTTACTTTATATATATCATTTACAACATCTATTCCTTCATCCCTCATCAAGAGAATTAGAATTTTCTATGAGTGACACCTATTCTAACCATAAAACAAACCATTAATTAGAACTAGCTGTTAACTAGCAGTGCTAGTGACCTAATACAACTAGGAGTGTAACTCCTTATTATGATTACAACAACCTTATCTAAACATTGAAAGAATTATTTTACAGCTGAAACCTCATGAGGTGAAATTTGATGAATCCTACCACGTTGTCACCTTACTGCTGATGATAAACCCTAGAAATTAGGGAACATGTTTCCCTGTTTTAGGTTTAGGATCCTTGAACATTGGCACGTGGGAAAGAGCCTTTATCTTCTCATCCATGACATATTTTACAAAACTGAAGGAGGTTTTTGTATTCCATGCTATCTAGAACAAAAACCTTTCTTGGTTTTTTAAAACACTTCTCCAGCTATCCAGAATCTGTCCTTGAAAAACACGTGTAAAACAAGAAAAATCTGTTCTCTGAAATTAGGGTTTCAAAGAAAGCTTAGTATCTCCCAATTGAAAACACTTATGAAGAAAGTGAGATAGGTTATTGTAGTTGGAGAGTTTATGAAGAGAAAAATCCTTCAAAATTCCAAAATACCTTTTCCTGTGACCAGAAACTGATCTTGAAAAAGACTGCTCAAACCAGAAGACAAAGCTTGACTTTCAGCAGTTTCGTAGCGCAAGTTTAACCATAAATTCCTCCCACCTCAGAACGAATTTGAAGAAACTAAAAGATAATTTTGTAGTTGAGTATGTTAGGAATGAAACCCTCTTTCATTTTTGAAAATTGAGTTCTCAGCTGCTCAGGAACCCTTTTGGAAGTTGACTAGTAAAAGCAAAAAACAGATTCTTTTATGTTGAAATAGGCTGCTTCAGTGGTTTCATAGCACGCTACGAAAACTCCTAGTTCAGGATCCCCGATTTCGTGGCACAGCTAGTGCAAATTCTGGGTTTTGCGCTACGAAAACACCTAGAGTGAGTTTTGCACTACAAAAACCTTGACACAAGTTTGACACATGGAACTTATGTGTGATGTGGGACCAGTGATAGGCAAGAACAGAGGATTGAACCTATTTGACCATACCAACAAGACTCTCTTTTAGATCTTAGACTCTAAAACAACCATGGAAAGACTAGAACAAGACTAACATCAATCCTTTGGAATCAAACTGACGTCAAAACACATGGTGAGGCTTCTAGGACATGGAATGAGGCTGTGAAACTTTTTTTGGAAAAGAGAATGACACTTATTTAGATGAGATGACTCAAAACCTATAAGACTATGACTAGAAACAAGGAAAACTTTCCAAAGCTTAGGAACAAAAAATTTAGGGTGATAACACCTGCATTAGTATATCCTATAGGTGAAGCTTCCAATTTCATCGCAATCTGTAGAGCTTCGACTTGAATTTCTATCTTTTGTTGCATCAATGGAAATCTGATATGTGGTAGCAGCGTAACTATAAACCATTATTGATGTTGTTGCGGAGCTATGTCGAAGCTTACTTGATCCAATAAAACCTTAAATCTATGATCAAAATCCCAAATGAACTTAGTAGGTTTCTTTTTGATCTCTTTCAACTCAGTGATGCACTGCGACTCAGACTTCAACTTCTTAAATACTTTTATCAGTGTTGTTTTAATACCTGAAAATGTTCGGTTCTAATTATTTGAATAATTCATATACCATGTCAATGATCTATCTCGTAAAACCGTAACGAGCTGTGCTTTATTTATATTCTCATCGTTGATTTTTTTCGTTGTCTATACAACTTCATATAAAAACCAAAATTATTCTGGATCCTCCAATCCAGTTCCTTTGAAAACAGGTAGCTTAATATCATCATCCATACTTCTTCTTGGAGGGGGAGGGGGAGGGGGAGGAGTAAGGGGAGGGGGATGGGGGGGGGGGGGGGTAGGGGGAGGGGCAGGGGGAGGGGGAAAGCCAAAAACACCCTAGCTATTATTGAATTTTTCCTTTTGTGAACTCTCAGGATGGGAGGGTGAATACTGCGAAGTTACCTAGGGGTTATCAGGGTGGCTTTCTTCTCTTTCACTTTCAAATTCACTTAAAAGAGGACTATAATCAGTCTCTACAAAGGTCTTTGGGTTTTTTCCACGAGATCTCTTTTGATATCTACTCTATATCTCTTTCCACTTCGCGTTACTTTGATCTCTTTCTCATATTTATTCTCTCTTCTTCCAAACATAAGTAAACTAGAAATCTAATTTCATCTGTAAAACTCCCTTTTCGCACAAAAGCATCTTAATCCAAAGTTTCAGAGATTTTAAATACTTACCTTGTAGTCCTTTGAAGAATCGCCGTTCCGCTTCGCTGTAGGATATGGTCAAGTCTACGATGAACTCAGTAATGAATCCCCCCAAGATGCTATAAATACAGAAATCAACAACCCATGAGATCCTATTGTCAGTGCTCATGAGTCACTATATCAGTTCAGGAGTCCATACCATATGTTCTTCACCTTTAAAACAATTCTTCCTTTCAGTAAGCTTCATTATTCACTCGTACAATTCGACAGGAAATGAAGCAAATAAAATCTCGTATTGATCTGTAAAAATATACTTTTATAACCAAGCTTCAGATGTCAGACGAGGGTTTCTGTTTTCTTGATCCACAAATTCTCGCTCTTTCAGGTCTATCTAGTCTTGAATCTCCTTCTTTGACGGGTACCACATCCACATATCCTTCAAACAGATCCCTATCCCAGAAATATAACTATTTGTTGGCTTGGTTTGGGCTGACCCAGGTTCAATCTATATTGCGCACCAACAAAACCCTTAATCACTGGCCCTTTCAACAACGACCTGCAAGCATATCACAGTCTCACTCGAAGTGACTATGGGAGGATGCAAAACTAGGTTTCTGCAACCTTGAGGGACTAGGAGATGTGGTATTATTATGTTATCTTATTCTTAGTACTTATAAATCTCTTCACCACATTAGATTAATCACTTAAATATGATATATAAACCATCACCGTGCTGAAGTAAAATGCAACTGTAATAACTGCTACTCTACAACAGATAATAAGAAAATATACACATAAAAACACCAAATTACCATGGTTCACCCCAGTGTAGGGATACGTCCACAAGAAATGTTGCTTAATATAATAAATCTTTGAACAACAGACAATTCTTGGCCTGTGCACTACGCTGCAAGTTGTCTGGGCACTTAGTAGTTGTAACAACCCTGGTGAAAATTCCATGTAATAAATGTTAAAAACAATAACCGCAGATGACTGGGATACTTATTCCAAGATGAATGTTGGGCAAGACATCTTGGGGGGTGTTCATTTGGTTGTTTATGGCTAAGGAAATTGGCAAAGGCAATGAATAGGGCATTAAAAGGCATTTTGGCACATTTATTTATGAAAATAATGGAAATTAGGAGAAAAGGGAGGTGAAAGTTCAAAGGTTGAATGTGAGGAGGAAAATGAAGGGAAATAATGGAAAATGAAGAAAATAGAGGCCTCATTCATAAAAAGGCTTTTGAGGATCAGTTGGTAACCTTTTGTCAGTTTAGTGTTGGAGCTCTATCTCATTATCTCTCTCTCTCTCTCTCATACTCTTGGAGGGTGCGACATACTTGGATTTTTGGAGCAAGAAGGAAAATGAAGATCAAGAAAGCGCAAGAAGGCATTAACATCAACAACTACATCAGATCTACTTGCAGGTACCGAGTTGCATGTATGATTTCTTCACTAGTTTTGGCATGCATAACATATACATGTAGTTTCTTGGTTGTGATCTGTCATTGGCATGGAGGATTTCCTAGATCGATAGAGGATTGCCTAGTCTTTCCATTTACTAGATAGCCATGGTGATTGTGGGTTTACTTTCATTGTTTTGTTTTGGTTGGTTCTCATGTTTCCTTAGCTTGGGTTGATTTATTAGTCCTGGAAGCCCTAGTTGAACAAACGCTCTAGAAGCCCTGTAACAACTTGGGTTGAGTTACTAGTCCTAGAAGCCTTGGTTGGAAAAACTTTTTGGAAGCTCTTGTTGGGTTGAGTTACTAGTCCTGGAAGCCTTGGTTTGACAAATTCTCCGGAAACCCTGTATAAGCTATTGGTTGAGTTACTAGTTCTGGAAGCCTTGGTTGGACAAACGATCTGGAAGCCTTGGAAGGCTTGGATGGAGACCAATCTGATGATGGTTTTGGTGATGTACAAGCATGAGGTGGAATCACTATTTGATGGGTTGAGGTGGATGGCCTATAGAAGCCCTAGATGCGTTTTTATTGATGTGTTCTATGAGATCCCACATTCATTCTTGGAATATGGCACAAGGGTGAATGGTTGAAGAGAGATTTGTCTCAATCATTCTACGGTCGGGTGGAACGTGGCAGTCCCATCTCTGGTTGCTTCATTGCATTACTTAATGATAAATCCTTTCCTTGATTTCCATGTGTAAAGGTAGTGATGTATTTATGGATTTGATGGCTGTCATGTTTATTGTATTTCTATTCCTATTATGCGGGTTATATGCACATTTTATGACAACTGTTATGTATGGCTCAACATGTTTTTACTTTTATGTGAATGGATAATGTGGCTATGACCTAATAGATGATAATGCAACAAATGGCATGAGGAAACAATGGTTCATAGCGATTTTTCAGATAAGTATGAGATCCCTATGCTTAACTCTATTATTTACACCTGTAGAATACATGTCGATGATATGTTTAACGAAATGCATGTCCCTATTCTCTTAGTATGGTTATCATGGAGAATTTGTTATTGGTTTCATGAAATGTATTTGGAATGAGTATGTCAGAGAATGTGTATGGATTATATGTCTCTTACATGTTGATTTCATGGTACCTACTTACATCCTTGTATCTTAGGTTACATTTTTGAATATTTTGATTACATGAATCAGTCTTGTAGGTTGATTACAAGAACTGATCGATTATGTTCGACTACATGTGGTTATGTGTATTTGTAGTTGGTTTAGCATTTATTATGCATACTGCTAGTTGCATGTGGTACTGCATACCATGGAGTAATGGTTTTTGTCATGCATGGGGTCATATCATGCATTGTTGATATGGCCTTGCATTGATGACTGGATCCTAGTTAGAATAATGTTTATGAGTTGATACATTTACTCGCGTATGTCTATATGTTGTTATGATTATGTTATACATGTATCATGCTGATTTGGTACGTTGGTTTATTTGACATATTATGCCTTGCAGGAAGAGATATCAAATGGCTAGCAAGATGGTTGACTATAAGGACTCTCCCTATGAATCTGAAGAAAAATATGGTGTTAGGAACCCCTCTGACTTGGAAGTTACATTGAGAAGTTTAAAGGAGAAGATAGGGAGTTGTAAGACAGATGATGACAGAATCATACAGTCACATGAAAAGTTAGCAGAGGTGAATGCAGTAATACTTAAGAGCTTGTTGGATTTGCAACAACAAGGACCACTACTGATTAGTCGTGAGTAGGAAGATAAAACTAATGGGGCATATGGTAGTAGATCACATGGTGGTCATCGATTAGATAGAGATGATATAGTTAGAGATGGAAGATTGTTGCACACTCCATAGAGGATGCGGGATAGACACATGTATGATTCTAGTTCTGATTCAGATAGGAACTATGATCTTCATTGGTATCATCCTTACAAGAGGAATGATAGGGGATACTTGTCGGATGAATTTAAGGAGGCAAAGCCACCTACTTTTGATGGAGAGATAAAGATATCATAGGATGAAAAGGCATGGTTTCTTGGTATGAAGATGTTTTTTCAGGTTGCATGACTACTCAAAGAACATGAAAGCTAGAGTGACTACTTTCGGTCTTAAAGATAAAGTAGACATCTGGTGAGAAGATGTGAAGAATGTCAGAGATATATATGAGGAAGATCTGACTTGGAATGAGTTTGAGTAGCTATTCAAGAATACTTATTTGTCAGAGAGATAATTCGGTGATAGGGAAAAATATTTCAATGAACTAAAGATGGGATCCATGACAGATGATGAGTACACCAATAAGTTCTTGGAACCGTTGAGGTATGTGTCTTACCTTAAGGAGGAGAAGGCTAAGATTCAGAGATTCATTAGTTGATTACTAGTTGCATTCAAAGATAGGATTGAATTCGAAGAGCCTAGATCATTGGAGGAGGTGATTTGAAAGCTAAACCATTGCTATGAACAATCAAAGCGCAGAACTGAGACTAAGCTAGACTGGAGAGGTAATGTAAAGAACAAGGGAAAATGGGATAAAAGTGGGCAAGGCCATAGGGTACATATAATAAGGAGAATGTTGCGCCACCTAAGAGGTTCAAACCATCAAATGGAGGAAAGAGACATCGAGCTAAAGAGAAGAACAAGGATGGAGTCTAGAAGCCCATAGAGTGTTGGACTTGTGGAAAA
The DNA here is from genome assembly GCA_031772625.1 of Pinus tabuliformis. NCBI lineage: Eukaryota > Viridiplantae > Streptophyta > Pinopsida > Pinales > Pinaceae > Pinus > Pinus tabuliformis. The sequence goes on from CM062818.1 coordinate 2,060,835,099, forward strand.
GATCATCGCAGGAGAGATTTTCCTCATATCTATGCAGCTGTAGACAACGGGTAAGCAAAGAACTAGGCATCTATCATTGAGATGGACGGTAAGCTTTGTGATCAATCTATTTCTATTTTGATTGAACCTGGATCTAATTATAGCTATGTTAGTCTTGACTTGGTGTATAAGTGTGTTTTGAGTAAGGAATTGCATACAGAGTCTTGGTTAGTGAAGTTGGCTACAGGTACGAAGAAGTGAGTTCATCATTGGGAAGATCTTGCACATTTGACTTAAATGGTATTCCTACAGAAACACATTTGAATGTTTTACCATTGGGTTCATACAATATGTTATTGGGCATGGATTGGTTGTATCTACATAGAACCAAGGTTGACTGCTATGACAAGGCCATTGAATGTGTTGATGATAATGGAGAACCAAGAGTCTTACAAGGTAAGAAGAAAGCTACATCAGTTAGGATGGTGACAACTATGCAAGAAAAGCGTAGCCATAGGAAAGGGTGCAAGCTATTTGTAGAACGTATCTCTAGTGATAAGGGTAAGGAGGTTGAGGATGCACATGTGTTTAACAAGTACCCAATTTTACATCAGTTTAGGGATGTATTTCCTGAGGACATTATAAGGTTTCCACCACATAGGGAAGTAGAATTTTCTATTGAGTTAGTTCCAGGGGCAGATCCAACATCAAAAGCACCTTATAGGATGAGATGGTTGAGTTAAAGTTGTAGCTGAAGGAAATGTTGGACAAGGGGTACATTACGCCAAGTGTATCACCATGGGGTGCATCGGTCTTGTTTGTGGCGAAGAAATATGGTACCCTCTGATTATGCATTGATTACTGGCAGTTGAACAAAGTGGCTATCAAGAAAATATACCCTTTACCGAGGATTGATGACTTGTTCGATCAATTAAAGGGAGCAACAATGTTCTCAAAGATTGACTTGAGATCTGGATACCATCAGGTATGCATCAAAGAGGAGGATATATACAAGATTGCATTCAGGACCAGGTATGGGCATTATGAGTTTGTTGTTATTCCATTTGGATTAAAGAATGCTCCAACTAGAATCACGTGTTTGATGAATAGTGTGTTACGTCCATATTTGGATAAGTTTGTTAATGTGTTCACTGATGATATACTAGTATATTCTAAAAATGAGGAAGAGCATGCTGAACATTTAGCAGTAGTGTTGAGGTTGTTGAGAGAGCATTAGTTGCATGCTAAGCTCAACAAGTGTAGTTTATTTCAAACTGAGGTACATTACTTGGGGCATATTGTCTCCAAGGAAGGCATTGTAGTCGATCCAGAGAAGATAAGGGCCATCATGGAGTGGGTAGATCCTATGAGTGTGGATGAGTTGAGATATTTCGTGGGTCTGGCAGGATACTATAGGAGGTTCATCAGGAACTTATCGCAGATTGCTTATCCCATTACATCATTGTAGAGGAAAGGTAAGAAATTTGAATGCACTAAAGAGTGTAAAACTAGCTTTGAGCAGCTTAAGTAGTTTCTGACACATGCACCAGTGCTACAGATTGCAAATTCGGACAAAGAGTTCGTAGTGTGTATAAATGCTTGCAAGAGAGGACTTGGTGGAGTCCTTATGTAAGATGGACATGTGGTATGTTATGAGTCTCATAAACTAAATGAGCATGAGTAGAATTACCCAATGCATGATCTCAAGTTAGCAGTGATTATAAATTCACTGAAGATGTAGAGGCACTATCTTCTTAGCAGGAAGTTTGTGCTTGTGAGTGATCACATTGGGTTGAGGTATTTGTTTGACCAACCAAATCTAAATGCTAGGAAGGCTAGATGGTTGGCCACGATCAATGAGTTTGATTTTGAGATCAGGTACATCAAAGGTAAGGAGAACAGGGTGTCAGATGCTCTCAGTAGAAGGATACAGGTGAATCACTTAGCAAATATTTGTTCTTATGGGACAGATTTACAAGACAAGATCCTGTGGGTAGGAAAATAGGATGTTAGATATAGGGAGATTGTGCATAGGTACAAGTACAGGTACATGTGATAGTACATGTACTGGTACAGGTGATGACATAGGTACAGGTACATGTAGTGGTACAAGTATAGGTGTAGGTTCATAGGGCTTGGATTATTGTCTTACGGAAGAAGGATTGGTCAGGTTCCAAGACATGATATATGTTTGGGATACAGTGATCTCAAGAAGGTGATCTTGAGGGAGTTTCATGCGAAACCGTATTCAGGTCACCTAAGTTACCAAAAGACATTGACCGCAGTGAAGAGATCTTACTATTGGAAGAATTTGAAAAGGCATGTAGCAGAGTTTGTGGCGAGATGTTTCGATTGTCAGCGAGTGAAGGAAGAGTGCAAACATCTAGGTGGAATGCTATAACCGATCACGATTTTGGAGTGGAAATGGGAGGTCATTTCCATGGACTTCATCACAAGGTTGCAAAAGACAGTGAAACAACATGATTCCATCATGGTCATTGTGGATAGGTTAAAAAAGGTTATACAGTTCATTCCCATGAAGTCTACATTCTCAGCTAGTGATGTGGCACATATATTCATCAGAGATGTGCTTAGACTACATGGTGTCCAGGAGAAGATTGTGTTAGATAGGGATGCGAAGTTCACTTCCAAGTTTTGGAAGGAGTTATTTGCAGGTTTGGGCACAGAGTTGGCCTTCAACACAACGTATCACCCATAGACAGATGGAAATACAGAGAAGGTCAACAGGATATTAGAGGACATGTTGACGATGTATGTAATGCATTAGAAGAGGAAGTGGGAAGAGTATCTCCCTTTGGTTGAGTTTGCATACAACAATGATTATCAGGAGTCACTGAGGATGAGTCCTTTTGAGGCATTGTATGGGCGGAGTTGTAACACTCCCATTAGTTGGAGTGATATGGTTAGCAGAGTATTGATTGGACCAGATATGTTGGAAGACATGGAACAAGAGATGCAGGTGATCAAGAAGAATCTCAAGGCAACATAGGATAGGTAGAAGAGTTATGTAGATAGGAACATGTTGTTCAAGGAGTTCTAGGTTGGGGAATAGGTCTACTTGCGAATCAAACCAAAGAAGAGCTCCTTACAGATTAGATCATGTGCTAAGATGGCACCGTGGTTTTGTGGACCCTTCAGTATCATTGAGAGGATTGGGCCAATAGCCTATCGACTTGGACTACCTCCAAAAATGAAAGTCCATGATGTTTTCCATGTCTCATTTCTTAAGAAGTATGTTAAAGATGCTGATCATGTGATTGAATAGTCTGTATTGTAGGTGAAACCAAATGAAGAATTCCTGCCAGAGCCTTGTTGTATATTGCATAAAAAGGTGCTCATGCTCTGGAATCGAGAAATAGAGCAAGTTAAAGTGAAATGGAAGCACTTTGGGCCCCATGAAGCTGCATGGAAGATGGTAGATCAGATGTGGGCCATGTATCCTTCCTTGTTTTCCAGTTGAGGCAAAGAAACTTTGATATGGTGGTTTGGTGATTGCTTATTGTTGGGCATGGAATCCCCCCAAGGCATGTTTTGGGGTTTAAAGCCCAAGTTTTGACCAAGTCCTTTGTTAAAGCTCCGCGAATTATGGGCGCAGAGCACAAAGTCATAATAGAGTCATAGGTTTTTCCGCCCTCATTTTTGTAATGTAATGTCAGCTTGATAGACCTACCCATGGTCCACGGACCATGGGATTGTATAAATAGAGCAAGGCTCTAAGTGTAGAAGATAACAGATATCTAATAGAATGGAACCATGGTGAGTCGAAGAGATTGAGTCAAAGTGTAAAGTGTGTCTTTGGGTCGTAGAGTAGGAGAAGGCTCTATAGTTGAGTGCGCAGAGGCCTAGTAGTCCGCAACTGAGTGCGCGGACCCCTGCAGCTGAGTGCGCAGGACAGGTTGAGTCTGTAACCGTTGGAAGAATTAATAAAGAGAAGTTTACCATATTTTTGTGTATCTTTTCCTGTTTTAATGTATGATTGCGTATAAATTGCAAGTGTACTATTTATTTGCTGCGCGAACTCATATGAAAGTGTTGTATAAATAAATATAATGTAAGACATCCCTTTACGAGAAGATAATTGACTGGCATAGGAAGCTAAGTAAGATCTCAGGTGCAACTTAAGGAAATAGCGCAGAGCATTGCTCCAGTAGCGCAAAAGCCCCACAACCCCTGGTTAGGGCTGCACGAAGGCAAGTTTATCAGGATGCAAAGGCCTTCGCGTGGGAAGTGCGCGAAGCAACCTACGCGAAGGGACTAATAGTTGGACTAGTTCAACCTCTTAGACATCTCGAGGGTGCGGAAACCTGGTTCTAGCACCCCCCCATACTACTTCGGGTGAGACCTCGGTCCGTGCTTCATGGATTGTTGCTGAAAGGGCCAGTAGTACAGGGATTTGCTTGGATAATTAACTCCGAACCTAGTTTAGGCCCCATCAAGCCAACAAATGGTTCCGTTTCTGGGACCGAGATTTGCATAGAGATGTTTGATGTTGTATCAATGGAATCCAAAAATGAAAGGAATTGAAGATTGGTTGGACAGAAAGATTCACAAGTTCGTGGCAGAAGAAAACATGAATCCACGGCTATCAAAGGAAGAGTGGTTAGACTTCTACTTATATACAAATATCCATGAAATTTTCTTTGCATCTTTCCCCATTGAGCTATACAAGTGGATCGCGAAGCTGGCAGACAACCAAGGAAGGTGTAAGATCGACAGACCTATTGTGTGGATTCCTGAATTGGTGCGCAGATTGGAAGCATCAGAGGATAAGATCGCACGTGCTGTTGATCACTGGCTTAGTCGAATCATAGGAGGATTCATCACCGATATTGTGGTAGATACTTCAGTCAGCTATAGTGAGGCAGAACGACGCTTCCTCAAAGGGCCGCAAGGTAAGTACATTAAATCTTTGAACACTTGGATTAAAATGCTACTGTGTGAAAAACGGGTTATGTGAATAAATTGATGTTTGGGGCTTATGTGAAGTGGGAGAATCTACAGAAACGAAGGAAGTATAGAACTAGAAACTAGCCCCTTGATTTCACCTCCGCGAGGGAGCGAAGAAGAGCTCACGAAGGTATCACCAAGAAGTGCAATCAATTTGATAACGTAGAGAATTTCGTGCATACCACCCCCACCCACCATCTTTTCCCATACCACCTCTGCCACCATGGCGAAGCAATATGGCGAGCGCGATAAAGTTGCCAGTGTTCAAGGGAGTAGGGAATGAAGATTCGGACCAGTTTTGGTTCATGATAAAAGCTGTATGGGAAGTGCAGGGAGTCACGAATGACAATATAAAAAAGGCAACATTTGTCAGTGCTCTGCAGGATTGCGTGATGACCTGGTACATTAAGCATTCCAATCCGAATGCGGAGATCACAGATATCCAAGCTGCGCTAAACAAAGAATTTAGCAGGCCAAATTCAGAGGCGCAGTTGATCATTGGGTTCAAGGAAATCACAATGCTACCAGGCGAGACCCCTTGGGAGTTGGATCAGAGACTGAAGTGCACAATTCATGAAGCTAACATGACGTTGATAGATGGAAAACACCGTGAATGGTTTGTAGCATCATTAACGCCGCATCTAAGGAATGCACTATCACAACAAAGGCTAACAACTCAGGCCGAGGCCTTGGAGGTCATGATGAGATTGCATGAGACCCTGATACAAGATCCCAACCTGGGAGTTCAGCAGATTCACGTGTAGTTGAAAAACTTGTGCCTTGAGATGCAAAGTTTGAAACAAGACAGGACAGCTCGCCCAGAAGTGCGCGATGAGGTATGGTGCGTAAAGTGCAAGGGTCAGGGACATGACAAGGACCACTAGCCGGTGTTAAAAAATTACCTCACAAGAGGAGGACCAATGCCATTAAGACCGAAGGACCAAGTAGGACTGATTGCGGCACTTGCATTATGGTGCGCGATTTGTCAGATAGGAGGAAAGCATGCTACAGATAACTGCCATTTATTGCAGAAGTACACACATAATTCACAACAGTTGTTCTATAATTTCTGTAGATTAGTGGGACATGATGAGTGCACCTGTAGAAGTTATGAGCTGATGATGGATCAGACTCCTACCTATAGAGTTCAGGCAAAAACACGATCCCTTGACCAGAACGCAGGGATGGCGCGAACTAGATTTCAGGGGTGTTGATGAGGCTGAGGTGGAGGAGGACCAGGAAGAGGTCGCAGACAACTGATATGTTACAAGTGTGGACGGCCAGGACATTATGCCCGTGATTGTACGAATCCAACACGACCATCATGCTTGTATTGTACATTGTTTGATCATGAGACAGAGGATTGTCCCATGTTGATAGCAAGGTTACGCAATAAAGGAGCACTCCAACCTCCCCTGACTCAGAACCTGCAAATGATGAGGTATGAGCCGCGCGAGGAAGACCAGAATGTAATATTGTGCTCCGAAGTGGAATTATGACAGGGGATGACAAAGGCAAGCAGCTTGAAGAAAGTACTTGGGTTCACAAGGCTCCAACAAAGGAACCTGAATTTGATTTAGAGCGCGCTAAGGAAACCTTCATGGAAGCCAAGAAGAGATTTGTTGATGCCTCCACTTCAAGAAGTAAAGATAGACCAGAGTTGGAAATGGACCCATCAATGCTCACAACGTTCCTGGAAACATGCATGAAGCTGCTACGTGACAACAAGACTATAGAGGGGCTGTAGGAACTCATAAATCGATGAGCTGGGATTGCGCAAGGAAAACCACACGTAGTCCAGAAGCTCGGGAAGCACACAATGCGAACAGGAAGGGAGATGAGATTGACCACGTAGATTGGGGAATATGTGATGGACCAAGTGATTCTGGAACTAAGATTGGATGCGAATGTCCTGCCAAAGCAGACATGGGAGCGCATGCGAAGGCCTACACTGCAATGGTCTCCTATCCAAGTGTGGATGGTGAACCAACAAAAGATCCTACCTATGGGGAGATTATAGGGAATCACAATAGATATCAAAGGAGAAAGCGTGCTAGCAGATTTCGAAGTGATAGATATTGTTGATGACATCAATCCCTACCCTGCGTTATTAGGAATAGATTGGGTAACTGACATGAATGGGGTGATAAATCTGAAGAAGCACAAAATGATTTTTGAGAAAAAGTCTCTGCGAGTAGTTGTACCTTTGGACCCTACAGAAGGATCATGCTACATGGAGTCGATGCACGACTACGACAACGATGATGACTTGGAATGCATCTACAAGATAACTGTGCGAGAGAAAGACTAGGTGAATGCGACCACGGATGGACGAATCTCATGGGAGCGCGAAATCTCCTACACATTGGATTTAGGCGAGGAAATAGAATGATGGCAAAACTGGTTACACGAGGTAACCACACTGAACTGTAACATGATGACAAGATCGCTGCACTGCTTATCGATGGAGGTGAGGGATCTACCTACGTATGATGGATTAAGTGAGGTGGCTGATTTCTTGAGCAAATTTGAAAGAGAAGTGTCGGAACAACACCATTTTGAAGCTTTGAAGTGAGTATTGTGCACTACGCTTGTGAGGTGGTGGGGTACGCACCAAAGAAGTTTTGAGGACTGGCGTGAATGCAGAAGGATGATGCGCATGCACTTTGGGAAACCTCAGATGCGGTTAAAGACAAGTATGATGGACGGGATGATCCGCGTGCACACCTCACAAAATGGACAAAGGTCTATGGGGAAGAGCCACAACCTGAGTGGGTTCACCTGTTCTGTCATACCCTGGATATTATACCCATGAATTGGTATATAGAGATGGAGCTCCGCCATGGCACAAATGAATGGGATATCTTGCGCGAAGGATTCCTGTTAACCTTCATGTTTGAGGATCGTTGTTGGGATACTGTTGATGGTGCACTACAAGCAGTAAAAGCAGCGATTTTTAAAATACCCCAGGAGCCAATGGAAGTGCTTTAGCTTGAATGGGCAACCCAGCTGAGCTACGCTAGAGTTTACAACATAAATATTGAAGAAGATGACGAAGATCCTCGAAAATTTAACATTCTAGAAACTTAAGACTATCGCGAGGTTCAGCTGCCATTCATTGAAGACCTTGACATAACCACGCCGGTAGAGACAAAGTAGGTAAACATTGGTACGGAGGCCGAGCTGAAGTATGCAACACTCGACGACTACTGGGATAACGCGACGGTGGATAAGGTCACTGAGTTACTTTTCAAGTACCAGGACTTATTCCCGACCAAGATCACGGACTTAAAGGGGATCATTGGCGATTTAGGGATGATGAAGATCACCCTAAAACCCGACGTGAAGCCGGTTAAGAAGAGGCCTTACTGCTTGAATCCGAAGTACAAAGAAAAGGTACGCATAGAACTAGACAAAATGCTCGTCGCTGGAATCATTGAGCCAGTGGAAGAATCCAACTGGGTAAGCCCTATGGTAGTGCAGGACCCATTCCCAACTCCGTTCACAGATGAAGTATTGGAAAATATCGGCGGGCAAGAAGCATATTCTTTTATTGATGGGTTCTCAGGGTACCACCAGATCAAAATCACACCGGAAGACAAGAGCAAGACCACCTTTGCGACTGAGTGGGGTTTCTTTCAATACATCGTTATGCTGTTTGGGTTAAAGAATGCGTCGACCATCTTTTCGCGCATAGTTGTTGCAACATTCAAAGAATATATCCACAAATTCTTGGAGGTCTATCTGGATGATTGGACTGTATTTGGATTGGTTAAGCACCATGTAGCGAGCTTATGCTTGATGTTGGATACTTGCCGACGACACCAAATCGCGTTGAACCTCAAAAAGTGTACGTTCCTCGTTCCCTTTGGGAACTTGTTGGGACATGTGGTCTGCAAATAGGGACTAATGGTAGACCCCGCAAATATTGCAATAATTTTGAATTTGGAAGCACTGCGAAGTGTTAAACAGTTGCGCGCTACCCTGGGACATACGGGGTACTACAGGAAGTTCATCAAAAGTTATGCCTAGATCACTGCGCCAATGGAGAAATTGTTGAAAAAGGATGTCATGTTCTGCTGGAATGATGATTTCATGAAGACCCTGGATGTAACAAAAGAGAAATTGGCCTCCGCCCCAATCCTGGTCTTCCCAAAATGCGATGTGGAGTTCCATGTCCATGTTGATGTGTCATGTATAGTGCTGGGAGCAGTGCTAACACAAGAGGTGGAGAGGGCTTGGATCACTCTACCGCGTTTGTGAGTCACAGGTTGTCTAAAGCAGAAAATAACTATTCCACAACTGAATGCAAGGGGTTGGCTATGGTGTACGCGACCCAAAAATACCAGCACTATTTGCGGGAGGGACATTTCAAGATGTATACATACCATTCCACGCTAAAATACTTGGTCAACAAGCTTGTGTTGGGGGGTGCATATGAAAGTGGCTCTTATTGTTCCAAGAATATGACTTTGAGGTTGTGGTGAAACCAGGACGTCTGAACACGGGACCGAATCACTTGTTGCGTATTGAGACAGGAGAGGAACCTACTAGTTTGGAGGAAGGATTACCTGACCACCCAACTCTTTGCTGTGCGCGTAGTGGACGGACAATTTGAAGACATAATCCACTTTCTGACAACAGGGACTACACCAAGGGAATACTCCGTCCAGTAGAAGAAGGATCTGGTGGTGTACGTGGCTGATTTTTCGGCCATCACGGGGCACCTATACAAAATGGGTAATGATGAGATACTATGAAGGTACGTACCTGAATTTGAACGAAGTCAGATCCTCATGGAAGCGCATGGGGGTGCTGCAGGAGGACACTATGCAGGACGAGCGACTGCGCAAAAGATTCTCCGCGCAGGGTTATGGTGGCCAACCCTTCATCAGGATTCAAAATCACACTATAAGGCTTGTGATATATGTCAAAGGACAAGTAAACCATCGCGGAGGAATGAGATGCCTTTGAATCCACAAATGATGCTGCAGCCCTTTGAAAGTGGGCAATTGACTTTGTAGGACCTATCAAACCTCAGGGAAAAATGAGCATGCGATACATTATCACCGCGACAGAGTACTTGACTCGTTGGGCGGAAGCGCAGCCAGTCAAAGACTGCATGGCCGCCATGACTGCAAAGTTTTTGTTTGAACACGTGTTGACTCGATTTGGATGTCTGAAAATCTTGATGAGTGATCACGGTACACATTTCCTGAATGAAACCATCAGCGCGCTAACATAAGAGTTCCAGGTGTATCATCAGAAAAGCACACCGTATCACCCACAAGCCAATGGGATAGTAGAAGCATTCAACAAAATACTAGAGACTGCGCTAATCAAAGTATGCAATGCATAGCAGAGTGATTGAGACCTGTGCATACCTGTAGTACTATGGGCTTATAGGACAACATGCAAGAAACTGACAGGATAAACACCTTTCCGGTTGGTTTATGGCATGGAAGCTGTCATGCCAATGGAGTATATTGTACCTAGTCTATGCATAGCAGCGCTCACAAGTATGACAGACTGCAAAGCCCTGGAAGAGAGGCTTGCACAGTTGGAAGAACTTGAGGAGGAATAGTTCTTAGCTGGCTTTCATCAACAGGTGCAAAAGCAGCGTGAGAAGGCCTGGCACGATCACCATATTAAGTTGCACACCTTCAAGGTAAATGATTTAGTGTTGCTGTATGACAGTAAGTTTGATAAATTCCTGGGAAAGTTCAGAATGCATTGGCTGGGACCATACGTTGTTAAGGAGGTCACAGATGGAGGCACAGTACAGCTAGTCAAACTAAATGGAGAGCCTTTCCCAGGCAAAGTGAATGGCAGCCAATTGAATCCCTACACGTGTGGCCCGACTATCTATCTAGTCAGCAGAAGCATAGTCTTCACGCTCCAAGGATCCGGACGAAGGCGCAGGACTATAAACAAATGCAGGGGACACAGGCACAGATGCAGGGAAGCAGTTCCGACACCGTGGTATTAGAACAACGCATCTAGGAGATCCAGTAGGCAGTCGCTTAATGCGCCGCCGACCTTGCAGTGGTTCGAACAGAATTGGAGGGACTCCGCGTGAAGATCTCCGTGCCAATAGAATGACTCGAGGGCGACTCATGATGTTTGTGTTGGGGGCCTGTTGGGCATGGAATCCCCCCAAGGCATGTTTTGGGGCTTAAAGCCCAAGTTTTGACCAAGTCCTTTGTAAAAGCTCCGTGAATTGTGGGCGCGGAGCGTGAAGTCATAATAGAGTCACACGGTTGTCCACCCTCGTTATTGTAATGTAATGTTGGATTGATAGACCTACCCATGGTCCGCGGACCATGGGATTTTATAAATAGAGCGAGGCTCTAAGTGTAGAAGATAGCATATAACTAATAGAATGGAAGCATGATGAGTCGAAGAGATTAAGTCGAAGTGTAAAGTGCGTCTTTGGGTCGTAGAGTAGAAGAAGGATCTGCAGCTGAGTGCAAAGAGGCCTAGTAGTCTGCAGCTGAGTGCGCGGACCCCTGCAGCTGAGTGCGCAGGACAGGTCAAGTCTGTAACTGTTGGAAGAATTAATAAAGAGAAGTTTACCATATTTCTGTGTATATTTTCCTGTTTTAATGTATGATTGGGTATAAATTGCAAGTGTACTATTTATTTGCTACGCGAACTCATATGAATGTGTTGTATAAATAAATATAACGTAAGACATCCCTTTACGCAAAGATAATTGACTGGCATAGGAAGATAAGTAAGATCTCAGGTGCGACTTAAGGAATAGCGCAGAGCACTGCTCCAGCAGCATGGAAGCCCCACAACTCCTGGTTAGGGCTGCACGAAGGAAAGTATATCAGGGTGCGAAGGCCTGGGAAGTGTGTGAAGCAACCTACGTGAAGGGACTAATAGTTGGACCAGTTCAACCTCTGAGACATGTCGAGGATGCAGAAACCTGGTTCCAGTACCCCCCCATACTACTTCGGGTGAGACCTCAATCCGCGCTCCGTGGGTTGTTGCCGAAAGGGCCAGTAGTATAGGGATTTGTTTGGCTAATTAACTCTGAACCTGGGTCAGGCCCCATCAAGCCAACACTTATGGTGGTTGGTAGTTGCTTTATGGTGGTTTAGTATTTGCTTATGTTGATTTAGTATATGCTTTATGGTGATTGATATATGCTTTATGATAGTTGATATATGCTATATGATGTTTTGATATATGCCTAGATATGGTGTTAGTATATGTTTGATATATGTTTTGGTATATGATTTGGCATATGTTTTGGTATATATATATTTTGGTGATGTTTGTATATGTACCCATGTGTATGATTGTAAATACCGTAACAAGCTAGGTTATAAAGCTCCACTATGCGGTATGGATGTCATGTTATTATGCTATCATGTGGTTATGTTATCATGATGTTGTGATGATGTATGAGTTGGCACTTAGCAGGATGATCATTGTAAATACCATAATGAGCTATGTTATAAAGCTCCACTATGCGGTATGTTGTCATGATGTTATGACTTAAGTAGATCTTTCGTTGTAAATACTACATCAAGTTGTGTTATAAAGCTCCATAAGCAATATGTCTTCTTTCAATAGGTTTCTGAGGTATATGTGTGATTCAACACTGAGGACAGTGTCCCCCAAGGGGGAGGGTTCTGTAAAAACCATGGTGAAAATTCCATATAATAAATGTTAAAAACAATAACCACGATTGACTAGGACACTTATTCCAAGTTGAATATTGGGCAAGACATCTTGGGGGGTGTTCATTTGGTTGTTTATGGCTAAGGAAATTGGAAAAGGAAATGGATAAGGCATTAAAAGGCATTTTGGAAAGTTTATTTATGAAAATAATGGAAATTAGGAGAAAAGGGAGGTGAAAGGTCACATGTTGCATGGGAGGAGGAAAATGAAGGAAAATAATGGAAAATGAAGAAAATAGAGGCCTCAATCATAAAAAAGCTTCTGACGATTAGTTGGTAACCTTTTGCCAGTTCGGTGTTGGATCTCTCTCTCATTATTCTCTCTCTCTCTCATACTCTTGAATACTTAGAGATTTCTTGGAGCACTCTTGGAGGGTGTGGCATACTTGGATTTTTGGAGTAAGAAGGCGAAGGAAGAGTAGGAAAGTACAAGAAGGCATAAACATCAACAACTACGTCATATTTTTTTACAGGTACCGAGTTTCATCTATGATTTCTTCACTAGTTTTGGCATGCATGACATATGCATGTGGTTTCTTGGTTGTGATATGTCATTGGCATGGAGGATTTCCTGGATCGATAGTGGATTTCCTAGCCTTGCCATTTCCTAGATAGCCATGGTGATTGTGAGTTTACTTTCATTGTTTTGTTTTGGTTGGTTCTCATGTTACCTTAGCTTGGGTTTAGTTATTAGTCCTGGAAGCCTTGGTTGAAAAAACACTTTGGAAGCCCTATAACAACTTGGGTTGAGTTACTAGTCCGAGAAGCCTTGGTTGGAAAAATGCTTTAGAAGCCTTATATAAGTTGTAGGTTGAGTTACTAGTTTTGGAAGCCTTGGTTAAACAAATGCTTTGGAAGCCCTGGAAGGCTTGGATGAAGACCAATCTGATGACGGTTTTGGTGATGTCTGGCCGTGAGGTGGAATCACTGTTTGATGGGTTGAGGTGGATAGCCTCTGGAAGCACTAGATGAGTTTTGAATTATGTGTTCTATGAGATCCCACATTCATGCTTGGAATATGGAACAAGGGTGAATGAAAGAAGAGAGATTTGGCTCAACCATTCTACGGTCAGGTGGAATGTGGTATTCCCATCTTCGATTGGTTAATTGCATTCATTAATGAGAAATCATTTCATTGATTTCCATGTGTAAAGGTACTTATGTATTTATGGATTTTATGGCTGTCATGTTTATTGTATTTCTATTCCTATTATGCTGGTTATATGCACATTTTATGACAACAATTATGTATAGATCTTAGCATGTTTTTACTGGTATGTGAATGGATAATGTGTCTATGACCTAATAGATGATAATGCAACAAATGGCATGAGGAAGCAATGGTTCATAACGATTCTCAGATAAGTATGAGATCCCTATGCTTAACTCTGTTATTTACACATGTATATTACATGTCGATGATATGTTTGACGAAATGCCTGTCATGGCTAGTAGGGATCCAGTCAAGATCTTGAATAAGTATTTGCTTTAGTACTATCATTTCCATGTTACTTTACTGATTTGAAGAGTTGAATCAGTTCTGGGCAGTGACCTGGGCTCTAGGCCCGAAATAGTGGCTCAAATCCTAGAGTCGTTGGCACAACACTAACAATTTTGGTCCACAGTTGTTGGCAGGCAAGCCTGTGAGAGTGAATTTAGGTTGTTGGTTGCTCCATTTCCCATAGCATGAGAGAGACTATGGCCCGAGAGACCTATAACAATAGTGGGACCCAGGGACAGACAATCTGAGTGGCTGACTTGTCCTCTGAGGGTTCTGTTGATGATGTTGGATGTTTTTATGGTGTGTTTTTGTTGGTTTCACTTCCTTAATGTGACTTAGGAGGTCGAATCATGTCATAGTGGCCTCTCATCACATGTTTACCCCAACTGGCCGGTTTCTTGGGTAGATGTGGGAGCACTCAGCTGTAGAGCCTTGCCTTCTCTAGCAAATTATAGATCACAATAATTTTCCCATAACACTTATCTGGATCAATTCGATTCAATTTGATCGATTTCTCTTCTTATTATTTTACCCTATATGTATTATTACATTGAGGGTTACATCATCAAAATACCATGGACTCCCTAAAACAAGAAACTATGGTCCCAAAACCATTGATCCCTTCTAAAATTGCGTGCTTTTACAAAAAGGAGGGGCTTCATCCCACCTCGAAGCCCTTATGACACCACGCAGCATATTCAAAATGCTCCACTACGCAGTCCACTTCGCGCTTCGCCCCCCAAAATGCAGATTTTTTGCCAAAATCTAGGCCAAGTTGGGTTGCGCCCAACATGGATATTTTGTGAGTCTATCAATGACCATAAAAATGAAAACCTTACCATTAAATTTCAGTAACCTTATAATGAAGTCCTCTAATATCTCTTCATATCTTTGATTAGGTATGTATAATGGTTGAAGTAACCCTGGAGCTTTTACTGTCTCTCCTTTATTTCTTTGGAAAACCAAACATTCTCTTGTAAAATTTTTAATATCTTTCTTAATTCCTTCCCCTTTTTTATTTGTTGATATGTTTTAAAGAACCCTTAATGTCCCTCCAATTGAGAGTCACAGGACTTCATAATATTTGTTGCTTCAACTTTAATGAAGGGCATTAATATATTCGACCCCAATACTAAAGTATATCTCCCTTCCACTCCCAATTTTCCATAGAGTAAATCCCTTCCCTACATTGCATTTTCTATCTAGTATTGTTGTCATTTTTCCATTCATGGTGAGTGTATTACAACTACACATGAAAAGAAAATGTAATAGAATATAAACTTTAGGCTTATTCTATTCTAGAAAGAGAATATATTACTACTATGTCCTTCCCCTTTTCATAGATTCTTTAAAAATCAGACCTTGCATTTTTCCTACTCACTTTTGTTGTTCTTTTGATGACGTTTTTTCCTAAAATTACTTTGGAATATCATGGTCTATCTTGACTTTAAAGTGCCTCCCAACGAGATACTATCATCATTTTTTTATTGCATGTAAAATTTATTCCACTTCTTTGTCATATGTAGACTTCACAAAATATTTCCTTTGAATTGTTTTATTTCAAAAGATAATGGTCTCCCTCCTTGTGTCAATACTGATCCAATTACTTATCACAATTCATCATGTTCTACTGTGAATGTTTTACGAAAATTAGTCATCATCAATACTAGTGTTGAAAACATGACACCCATTAAGAGAAGGAATGCTAAATTTGCATCCTCATTCCATGAAAATGATTTTTTCTTCAAGAGAGATGCGAGTGGGCCTATAATGTTTGCATAGTTCTTAACAATTTTTTGATAATATGTGGAGTCCTAAAAATCCTCCAAGGCTTTTGATGTTCTTAGGAGTAGGCCATTTTGTAATAGTTTGGATCTTTTTAGGGTCCACTTTAACTACTTCCTTTGAAACAATATGACCCAAATACTCTACTTATTTCCAAAAAGAACATTTGCATATTTTTACATGCAATTAATTGTTTTCAAGATTTTGTAGAACTTTATCCAAATGTTTAAAATGTTCATGATTTGCTATAGATAAGTATATCATCAAAGAAAACCAACACAAATTTTCTAAGATGGGGTCGAAAAAAATGTTCATAAGGATTTGAAAAGTAGAAGGAGAATTAGTCAACCCAAAAGGCATGATGAAGAACTCATGGCATGTCTTATTTTCTTAATTTGATATATCAATATCCTAATTTAAGATCAAACTTTCGAAAATAAGCCACTCCACGAAGCTCATTTGATAATTCATCGTTGTTTGGAAGAGGAAATTGTCATTAATTCTGATTTTGTTAAGATATCTATAATCAAGATGTATCCTTAAAGAATTATTTTATTTTCTCATCATCACTACTAGGGCTAAAAATGTACTCCTACTATGTTAAATAATACATGAATCTAACATGGCATGTACCATTTTATCAATCTCCCCCTTTCGTTGATGAGAATATCTATAAGCCATTTTATTAGGAGGAGTACTTCTAAGCGCCAATTCAATTTGATATTCATGATATCTAGATGGAGGTAGGCCTTTAGGATTTTTTGGAAGATCCTACAGTGCTCTTCCAAGATGCATTTTAATTCCTCTAGAGTATTTTCATCCTCATATTTTATTTCCATAAAATAAAGTTTAACCACAACCCCACCTCTACCCCTTTTTAGGATCTTTCCATTTTATGAGAGTTGATGACTCGAGAAGGTCCAGGTTTCAACCCTTTTAATTCATAATGAGTTCCTTCTAATTCAAATCTCATGACTAATTCCTTATAGTTTGTAGACATCGTACCTATGTTCTCAACCATTAAATTCCTATAACAACATCTACACCTTCAATGGAAATTATATACATTGGGCTTTCAAAATTATATTCTTCCACACTTAGTTTGAAGTTGTGGAATTTATCCACATAATTAATACCCTCCCCCCCACATTAGCAACCAAAACTTAAAAAATTGTCTTCAGATACACAAAAGATTTGAGGTGTTTTATTAATCTTTTATCAATGAAGTTATGGATACCACACAAGTTAATAAGCACTATGATCTTTTTCTTCCTAATATAACCTAGAAACTTAAGGGTTTGAGGTGCTAACAAACCTACCAATGCATGAGCACATATTTCACACCTATCTAAATCAATG
The DNA here is from genome assembly GCA_031772625.1 of Pinus tabuliformis. Lineage (NCBI taxonomy): Eukaryota > Viridiplantae > Streptophyta > Pinopsida > Pinales > Pinaceae > Pinus > Pinus tabuliformis. The sequence continues at coordinate 2,060,852,385 of CM062818.1, forward strand.
TTGTGCACAAATTCAATCTCCATTTCTCGCTCTTTAAGTTGACAAGTTCTTCATCTTACTTTGGGTAGATACCTCCATTTCCTCCTCATCATTATTTTCCAAGGTGAGTAGTTTTGTTTCTTGACATTTATGTCCTTTTGACCATTTGTTGTCACGACTAAAGCATAGTCCTTTTTCTCTTCTTTCCTCCATTTCCCTATGCGACACTTAAGTAGGTTGAGGTAGGGTTGTCTTATGAATCCAAAAACAATCTCTGCTTCTTTCATATGCTCCAATGATATACTTGTGTGTAACCCTATTTTGGGATTAAACATGACAAGAAAATTGCATAGACTCCACAATAATTTCAGGATGTTTAATGAAAAGCTCATGTTTGATGTCTTATTTTAATCCACCCATGTAAGCTTCCAAGAGATCTTCATCATTCAAGTCATCCAACCTTGTGGCCAACACCTGAAATTCTGAATATCACCTAAGTGTTTGATTATTGTCATTTGAGTGAAGTAGTCTCATTACCAAACTTTCCCAGACTATGCTTCTAAATCTCTTGTAAATATATCCCAAGTTTACTGATAAGGATGGGGTTTCATTTTAACTACACATTGATACAATTTTTTCTTAAAGTATAAAGTTTCTATGTAAATCCTTTACTTATCATCCACAATATGATGCAATCCAAAATATTTCTATATTTGGTTCACTTAGATAAATACTTTTGCTCCATCAAACTTCTTTAAGTCAACCTTGGGAAGGTTCATACCTTCGGAGACTGTTATGAAACCAGCTCACAAAAAGATAGAAAAGATAGATCAATGACTTAGAAATCAACCTCTTCGAGGGGGAAACCTCCTTTACATTACATAAATGAACAATTCTTGGATGATACAAATGACAAGACCTCCTTTCTATATATAGGAGTCTAGGCGGTCCTAATACAATCAAAGCCTACATAACAATAATATTGTAGGGGCGCAACAATAACAATATTGGGCTTCTATGGGGTACAATAATAACAACATGGGGATTATATGGGCACAATAACACAATAAGGGTGCTACACTAATAACAATAAGGATTTACACTAGTAGTATATGGACCTAACATGCCCCTCTCCTTAAAAAAGTGTTGTCCTCAACGCTTGAGCAGATCTGTATGCTTCTGTATAAAATTATCATCCTACCATGTGTAATCTTCAGCAGGTAAGTTCTTCAACTTGATGAGATACTATGAAATTGATCGATTTCGTAACTGTCAATTTCTTATTTCTGTGACTGCTTGGGGTTCCAATATGATTTGTCCTTCTTCATCAAGTTCTGGCAATATTGTTTGAACTGGGATCTTCTGCAACTTTTGAATGAGTGCCCACACTTCTTTGTCATTGTTCCATTCATCCTTTGCTTCTTTTATCCAATCTAGTGGGATAATATAAATGGAAAAAAACAATGCTTCCACATCCTCATCCTTTCTTGAGAGTGCATCTGCAACAACATTTTTCTTCCATTTTTCGTAGATGATTTAAAAGTCATAACCCAACATCTTTGTGACCCATTTTTGTTTTTCTTCTGAATATAATCTTTGTTCTAAAAAGTATTTAAGACTATCATGATCCGTTTTTACCTTGAAGTGTCTTCCCATTAGGTAAGGTCTGATGTTTGGAGGAACACTTCCTAGAATCAAATGAATAGCATGATCATGATCACGAATAGGTGAGAGGCCTTTGGGAGTCTCAAATACCTTGGAATGATTGTCCAATACTTTTTGGAGATCTGGAGAAATATATGATTTCGATGTGGAAAACTCTAGCGAACATAATTGTGCAATTATGCCTCATTGTTCTTTATTTAGAAGCTTTGTCATTCCATTAGAGCTTATTATCTTTCCCGGTTTCCGTGCGATACCCCTTAATTCAACTTCCTTTCCTTTCAAATTTTTTCATGAAAAGTTCTTGAAAATTAAAAGATATTGTACCAAAGGATTGTAGCCATTGGACTCCTAGTACAATATCAGCACCACCCATTGGAATGTAAAGCATTGGGCTATTCAATACATATTCTCCCATGGATAGCTTGATATTATGGCGCTTTCTAGAGAAATTTATGGTTCCTCCACTTGCAACAGTCACTTGAAACTCTGGTGCTAGATACAAGAAGCAATTCAATTCCTTGGCTATCTTACAATAATTAAAATTATGGGTACTACCCGAATCAATCAACACTATTACCTTTTTATTCTTGATATGTCCTTCTATCTTGATAGTTTGAGGAGTGGTAATTCCGGCCAACGCATTACAAGATATGGTCAGATTCATTTCTTCTTTATCTAAGGTTTGTTCCTGGTGTATATCCTATTCTTTTGATGTTTCTTGTTGCTTTTCTTCCTCATCTTCACAATCTATGTAAAATAATTTCTTCTCAACACACTTACGACCTTTAGTGTATTTGCTATCACAACTGTAACAAAGCCATATTTTTTCTTCCAATTGTTGTGGTGTCAACCTTGTAGGTTGTGGAAGGCTAGGGGCAACAACACTTCGATATTTATAGTTGTGAGTGGTAGGCTTCCTTGTTTCCATAATTTTTCTTTCCATTTTTATTGCCAACCTGAATACCTTCTCCAATGAATCAGGTTCCCAAAGACGAACCTAATGTTGAATGTTATCCTTTAAATTCCCTATGAAGACATCAATCCTCCGCTTCTCTGTAATATCATTTACCCTTATATTCAATTTTTGGAAGTCCTCAATGTGCTCTACCATTGAACCCTTTTGTTTGAGATTTATCAATTGGCTAAAGAAGGTGCTGCTCTTTATATCCTCATAATGTGCTATCATTTCATTTGTAAAAATTGACCAAGTGACAATTTGTTTACGGGAGCAAAGCCATCGATACAATACAAACTGATTGGGTTGCAAATATAAAGTTGCAATGCATACCTTTTGTGTGCTTTGAACATTATGGAGATCAAAATATTGTTCCATATGTAGTATCCATGTTACAGGATCCTTGCCATCAAAATTCCTCATATCGATCTTTGAAATGTGCTGGGTCTTTATTCCAACGTTAGAGTCTATGAAATCATGATTAATATTTCTTTTGTTCTCATCATGAGTTTTCTCTACTATCTTTTCGCCATTAGGAAGCCTTTCTTGTAGAAACTTTTTCAAATCTTCCTTCAAACCTTCCACGTCTTTCTTCAAATATTCAATGTTGTCATTCTTTGAATCATGATTAACATTTAATTTTTTCTCATTTTGAGTTTTCTCTACTACCTTTTCACCATTAGGAAACCTTTCTTGTAGCAACTTTGTCAAACCTTCCTTCCAAATTCCATGTCCTTCTTCCAATCTCAAATGTTGTCTTTCATCCCATCCATATTAGATTTCATGCCTTTCTTTAAACCCTAAAATCCAAAGCTCTAATACCAAATGTTATGAAAGCAACTCACAAAAAGATAGAAAATATAGATCAATGACTTAGAAATCAGCCTCTTTGAGGGGGAAACCTCCTTTACATTACAAAAATGAACAATTCTTGGATGATACAAATGAAAAGACCTCCTTTCTATATATAGGAGTCTAGGTAGTCCCAATACAATCAGAGGCTACATAACAATAATATTGTAGGAGCACACCAATAACAATAGTGGGCTTCTATGGGGTACAATAATAACAACACATGGATTATATAGGCACACTAATACAATAAGGGTGCTGCACTGATAACAATAAGGGTTTACACTAGTAGTATAGGGACCTAACAGAGACCAGCCATAAGTAACTCCACTATTGGAATTAAGTACACTTAAAAAATTCTTCTTCTTGCAAAGTTGTTTAACTTGAATGCTGCCTTTATTTTCATAAGTTCCTTTGGTCCCATTATCAATTTTAGGGGGCCTCCCTTTTAGGGCTTCCATAATATTCTATTCCAACTTTCCATCTGACTCTTATTCCCACTATTCTATCTTTTTTCCCCATATACCATTCTATTTCTATTTATCTATTTATCAAATCAACCTTTTTCACTGACACATCATTCAATTCATTAATTGATTATCCAAATTAGATAGCTGGTTTTGTAACACTTCATTTTTTTTACGAGTCATTGATGTTATTTCTTGAGGTTTAATTGATGAAGTAATTTTTGGAGAACTTGTTAGAGCATGTGAAAAAATAATAAGAATCCTCTTTTTTATCTTTATCAAAAATTTTGAATATCCAAAATTGGGACTTCTAATAAAAAGTTATGTCGATTATAAGATATCATTAGCTTTCAAACTTTGATTTGAAGACTAACTAGATGGTAGACTTTTGTCTTGATGTATCTCTAAAATTCAAGTTCTTATGGGACTAAATTTTGGCCTACAATACACTGGTATGTCTTCTTAAAATTTTGAAAGTTCCATATTCAGAAACTTTATTGGAAAAAGTTATAACAAAAATTCATAAATAACTTGTTTGGGACTAATTTCAAGTTTAGTAATAAAACCCTAACTTTCATGAGATATAAATCTATTAATTATTCAAAATTTGAAAATTGTTGTGTCTCCTTAGGATTCTAAAAGTTTTTGAGTTTGAAACTCAACCAAAAAATCCACAAAATATAGCAAAAATTTGAAGATGGCCCTTTTAAAATTGATTTCAATATTAATCACAAATCCTAACTTCCATAAACCACATTTTTGAAATTATAATGAAAAAAAACTTGAATTTTTTTATCATGTATACCATGATATGTTTTCTCATTCTTTTGTAAATTTCACTATCTCGAACTTCCCAAAGAAAAAATTACGGTAAAAATGACAAGATGATTCATTTAAAGATAACTTCAAGATTAATTATAAAACCTGTCTTCAACAGGCTCTATATTTTGGAAGTATAATAAACCATGTATTGAAATTTTGACCACCTATTCCTTGATATTTCTCCATAGGATCCTCAAAATTTCACTATTTGAAGTTTCCCCAAAAAAATTAAAAATTCCAAGATATCTTAATCGAAGGAGAAAAACCCTATGATCATAGCTCTGACACCAAATGTTATGAATTAGTGCCTTGAAAATGATAAAAAGTAAATGAATTATAGTCCTCTTTAAGGGGAAAACAACATTTTACAATGAATTTAGTACATAAGACAAGATATGATACCTATACAAATGAATCTCCTTTATTATAATAGGAGATAAAGTGAGATGATGCAACCTAACACAAGGTCGAAATAACCATAATTATTAAACTAATAATGAATGCTTAGTATGGCCTTAAGATAAGGGCCCTTAAGCCTTAACACTTTATTTCCACAACTCCATTCTATTGATAGGTGTATGGAGTTGTCCTTTCCCTTGTTATTCTATGCCAAGTATAATACTTTAATTTATTTCCACAATACTCTCTACCATTATATGTCCTAAACAATTGTGTTTGTTTTTGTATAGTATTCCAAGGGGCCCGTCAACTCTTTGAATTTACTAGAAACCTTATATCTATGTATAAGTAAATATATCCACGTATTCCTTAAAAAAATCATTCATAAACAAGACATAATTTAGGGATATACCTAGTGATGGAACATGTAAAGGTCCAAACACATCAATATCAATTATATTATTTTAACACTAGATAAATTCACCTAATTTTGTCTTACTATAAACACAATGTTCACCATATATACCAATATTCCATACAAAAGCGTTGCCTTATCTATAGGGATATTAAAGGTCATATCTACTTCTTTAGTTGCCTTGATATAAATAGACTACACCATTAGTCATGGTGCTTCGTAATAACTTCTATAGTGTTCCAATCCAAACTCCATTTTCCAACACCTTTTCTCCTTGAACAATATTCAAGGGATATTTTTTAAATATAGTTTACTCACTTTCATCACTCATCTTACTCACAAATATTAGGTTTATGGCCAACCCTAGAAAGTGTATAACTCTAAGGAGGTTTTTAAATATTACACTTTTGAGCATGTTGGCCAACCAACAGATCACCCTTACATTTTTCAAATGAAATGGGTCCCTTCTTTTATGTTTATTGTCTATTTTAGACTTGTTGCTATGCCTTAGTGATATGAAATGATGACTCATTTTTCAAAGCAGAGATTATTATCTCTGTGTGATGATTGTGTTAATTTTATTTTAAACTTTGACATAATCCACTTTTAATTGGCTTTATGATTCTGATGATGATCTTGAAGAAACTTAAAGGCATATCATAAGTTTTAATATCAATTGGTTGGTGTGTTCCTTTTACAAATTGGATAAACTTATGAAACATCAATACTCATGTAGTTATAGACATCACCTTCCTTTTGTTTTTATGTTCAAAATTGATAACATTCGAGATCTATTTGGTAAAGTCTAAACCTTGGTCTTTTGAATATTACTCTTACACCATTTCTTTGCCCTATGTATGGATTGGACCTATATTTATTACCTGGTGTTTCTATATGTTATATGTTTTTGGAATATGAATGACCTAGATATCTATTTTAGACATGTGACAATGTATTTCATATTCGATACTATATCATAAAGATTTGGACTTAAGCTATTTTTAATCACCTAGTGCTATTAATCTAGATACTTATGTTTTGGTGGTTGTTATTATAGCCAAAGGTGGTATAACGAGACACTATGTACAAGGGTTCTTTGCATAATTAAATTTATATGGAATAAATTTAAATACATCTGTGCAATGGATAGGCTATAATTTGTATAGTTAACACTTTATAGCAACAAGTCATGTATATCCATGCAACAAGGTATGGTGTTGAATGAATGATAGGTTTATGTGATGATATGGACTTACTCGTCCAAGTTGGAAAGTGTATGTTTTAACACCTGGATTCGTCATATGATTGAAAGGTATTAATCCTTGTCATTTATTATTGATATGAAATGCTATCACTTCAGTCTAGTACTGTCAGTCCCACCTGCTAGTGGGTTATCCCAAGTTTACGGTTACCTTCGCGCATACTTTGCATACAAGACTAGAGGTTTTTCTTGTGCATTTTCCATTTCTGATTAGCTTTATTCCTTGAAACCCTACTTGGCTTGTATGACCTTCCTTGTGCAAGAAACCAACACTGGGTCCTCTTGACTATCCTTTAAAGGCCCTTGTGGTTAGAACAAAGCTTCCTGGAGGGAAAATTATTGAGGTCTATTGATCCAGGTGGATCCCTAATGGCCCAAAAATTATAGTCCTCATATCAGTGTGAAACAAAGGTCGGATCAAAGAGCTCGTCACAAGCTTTCCAATGATGCATACATCACCTCAATCCGATATGTATATGGAAGTTATGCATAAAATTTTTGGTCAAAATTGGCCCAAAGGATAAATTTCGTAGACAGGGAGACACATTTGGAGCCTCGCCAAATTGGCGGTCTAACCAAATCAACAACTAAATTTGGCAAAGGTTTTAGCAGAGGGCTAACTTTGGCAGAACTGCCAAATCTAGCGACACCCCACTTAATTTGGTAGTAGGATAATTGACCCAATAGCGTGGGGCCATGTGGCCTAATTAGATGGTGCCACATGGCACGCACTTGGTAGCTAAATTGGTCCCCGATCGACCAAACTTGGAAACAATTAGTTGAATGGTTTGGGTGGATTATTTTTAAACATTGCAGTTATAATATATGGTCGCATTTTAGATGTTGGCAGTATATATAACCAACTGCCAAATATTACCACCATACTTGTGGATGGTTGCAACTGACAAATTGATGGTTTTCAAATGGCAACAGTAAACATACATGGCATTTATAACAACACCGACTATATATATGAAACATTCGACGATTATATAAATTTAGCAGGCATTGTTTTTTTATGCATGGCGGTTTGGTATTAGTTAAAAATAAACGTTTTAATATAACCAACAACTATGATTTTAAAACTGAAGCGAAAAAAGTTCCTTCTACAGATTAATTACTCCAAAAGACTTGGAACATCAAGATATCCATTTAGGATATAATTATTATATTAAATAAAATGAATAAGAATGAGAATGATTATTTACAATGAGAATGAGAGGCTTGCTTATATACCACGCAAGTGTCTCTCATGAAGAGTCATGTCTCATTTAGACATGCCTCTTCAACCGTATTACTAATTAACTAATAATTATTTATGCTTATTATCATTTACATTATTTTATATTTATTTATATATATTTTATTCGTTACATTGCCTCCTTCCTCAAAAAGCTTTGTCCTCAAAGCTTGTTGATGAAAAAGGCATCAGACCATCCCAAATTAATCTTCTGTATCGTATTCTAATCACTGGAATTTTGTAACGACTTGTTAGCATAAGACTGGATTGAGGTTACATCACTATTATATGGAACATCAGTTTGTTGTCTCTGGTCTGTATGGTACCAATACGTAGCATGGTTGATTGGTCTATTCTAGTGATTCAGATGTTAATATGGAGTTTTTAGATTTTCTTCTTGTGAAGATGTCGTTGAATTGGTTATGGAACATTCACGTGGGATGTCCATTGTCTGAACTGCAACATCTAAATGTCGTTTCTTCAACTGACTTGTCTTCTTGAGTTGTCATATTCACTGGATCGGTATTCGTTTCCTTATTTTCAACTTGGACTGTTACGACTGGAGATTTTGATGCTTCTTCTTGAGTGAATTGTTCCAACTTATCTTTTAATGTTTTCTTATCATCCTTAAGCTTCTTAATTTGAGTGAGTAGACTTTGATTAAGGTTTTTCAGTTGTAAAAGTTCTTTGATTTTTGATTTATCAACCTTATTTTTAGTGTTTTTAATTTTAAGATTTTCATCTTTTAGATCTTTGATTTGTTGTAATAAATTTTTAAGGTTCTTTAAACGCAAAGTTTCCTCTTCTTGTTTTGATAAGTGCTTCTTGAGTTCTTTCTTTGTGATTTTAGTCTTCTTCACTTGTGCCAGTAATTTTTCGATGTGGTCCTTGAGACGAAAAATTTCTTCGTTTTTTTCCATTATTTCTTTGTAATGTATATCCACAAGATTTTTATGTTCGAGTTCTAATGCTTTCTTGTTTTGCTAAAGTTTAGCTATTTTCCCATTCTCTTGATTTTTTTGTTGCAAATTCTTGGTACATTGGTTTATATCGTTTGGTAGAAGTGATGATGGGCTTTCAACTTGAAATGTGGATTCTGTTTTCTTCCTTTCCTTATATCTTGCCATTAATTCTCTCATTTTTCTTGCTATTAATTGTTTATCTGCATTACTAAAAAGTTCGACTACGGTAAAACTTTTGTAACATTTTGTGCAAACCACATTTTGATTTCTGAATGATTCCTGACAATTAGGGTATCCTTCTGAACAAAAAGGACATAGTGCAAAGAAACCATTGTTCTTTGTGGACGACATCTCTTTTTTTATTTTATTTTTATTTTTATTTTTTATTTTTTTATTTTATTTTATTTTATTTTATATTCTCTTAATTTATAAAAAATATTTCCACTTCTCTCTTATAAAAATCTAATATATCTATATATATATATATATATATATATATATATATATATATATATATATATATATATATATATATATATTTCAAATATTCTCTTCTTCTTCTTCTGCTTCTTTTTTTTTCACTCTTTTAATAAAATTATTTGTATAATAATAATAATAATAATAATAATAATAATAATAATAATAATTATTATTATTATTATTATTATTTTTTATTTTTTATTTTTATTTTATTTTATTTTTTATTTTTATATATAATTATAATTATTATTTTTTTTTCCCGTGGAAAAAGTCGTAATTTCTATTAGATCGTAAGAAATTACATTCTGTAAATGCCTAGGCATATGCATAATGAGGCTGGTCGCCTCCTGGATAGTAGCAAAATGACAGTTTAACTACAACCATGTACAAAAATATATGCAGTTTTGTGCCTCCACGCAGGGAGTTCATATGATCTCGGAGAGATTTTGCATGAAAAACATAAGTAAACATGTTAATAGAGTGTGCTCCACGCAGGGAGACAACTGGTAAGTATCAAAAGAAACAGAAGAAACCGGAGTTTTCAAAAGATCCTGTATGTCGGATAGTTCTGTGATGAGACTATTTTATGTACCAAGTGATAACGGCAACAAGTACCCAGCAGCTTACAAGAAGCCAGTGGGTCAAAAAACCCCAAAAAAACTGTGTTTATAGAATGAAAATAGCAGTATAGTTATGTCTCCCGGAGAGAGTGCAGATCTACAAAAGGCCTGTGGTAATGTTGGTGGAAAATTCCATCCACTTCTTCCTGTATCAACCAGTCTTCTTCCTGCCTTTGCGCTGCCTGTTTTGATAGGAGGTCCGCCCTTGAGTTGCGCTCCCTGTAAATGTGTTGACAAACAAATTTTTCAAAAGATGCTATAAGCCTGTGTGCCTCATCCAAAATGTGTCTCAAAGAATAAGCAGAGCAGTAAGATGTACTATTGAGCCAATTGCAGACAAGTTTTGAGTCCCCAAACAGTTGTAGTTTTGTGCAGCGTTTCTCAAGTGCAAAGTGGATGAGGTGTTTGGCTGTAGATAGCTCGGCAAAGTTATTTGTGCCTCTTCCCAGGTGCATCTGAATTTTGTAACAATGTTCGTCCCTTAGGTAGATGAGGGCCCCACCCCCACAGCCTTCTGCTTGGGCTGAGCCGTCAAAGTAGGCCTAGGTGTAAGATTTGTCAATGACATGGTGGATGGATCTAGGGGGGAGCTGAGAGAGGTCATCAGGGAGGAGTCTGAAGTCGGCAAGGATGTGAGATCTGATGTTGGGCCAATTGGGGTCCTTTTGGTCAAATATGGCTCGGTTCCTCGCCGTCCAGATAGCCCAGCACATAAGGAGTGGTAGATTTCTATCGCGACCTTTGTGTTTCTCTAGCCAGTTCAGCCAGGCCTCTGTTAGGGACTGGCCTTGCCATTGATTGAGGGATTGAGAGGATGAGGATATGAGGGACCATTGCTCGATGACAATAGGGCAGGACAGAAATAAGTGGGCAGTGTCTTCCTCATTGCTCCTACAGAGGTGGCACCAGAATGGCCCATGGAAGGATCGCCTCATCAGATTTGCACCTGTGGGGATTTTATTGAAAAGGATGGTCCACATAAGCATTCACGTCCTGGGAGCTGCTTTGAGCTTCCATAGTGCTTTCCACCAATGCTGTATATTCTCTGGCTGAACTTGTTGCATGAGCTTTAAATAGCCTTCCTTGGGGGTGTATGTTCCATTTTTTGCATGTGCCCATACGATCTCATCTTCTTCTTCCGTTATCCTGATGTGTGCTTGAGTGAGAGCTTCTGTGAAATCCTCCCAATCATGCCTCCAATGTCCCGGGATGAGGAGATCTTGTGCTGTCTTCCAGGCCTGCTGGAGAAGAGTGGTGTTTTCTTGATCTGCTATGTGGGCAATATGAGAAACACCCTGATCCTGTAGATGAGCGATCAACTGTGTTGGAAGTCGATGGGCTTTGCCACACCCGATCTAGGGGTCCATTCTTATGTGAACAACATTTCCTTGATGTATCCTCCATGTTATGCCTTCTCGTATGAGGGGGAGGGAATTGAGTACAACTTTCCATATATTGGAATGCCTTCCGCTCACCCTGTGCTCCCTGCATATCCAGCCGATTATGTTTTCCAGGGCAATGTATTTTTCATATACTACTCTTGTCCAGAGGCTGTGTGAGGTAATGAGCTGCCATCCTAGCTTCACTGCCAGTGCTTTTGCAAATAAGTCCAATCTTTTTATACCCCATCCTCCCCATTTCTTAGGCCTCGCTATAGTATCCCAGTTTACCCAAGCGAAAAGGTTCCCCTGCCTGTTCCCCTTCCATAGGAATCTGCAACATATCTTTTGTAATCTGGCTAGGATTCCTCTTGGAATCCAAGCCAATGACATCCAGTATACAGGGGTTGATTCTAGCACTGCTTTTATGAGGGTGAGTCTTCCAGCCCGTGTGAGGTACATGTTGTACCACATATTCAAACTCTTTTACACTTTTGCAATAAGCCAAATACAATCAGCGATTTTATATCCCCTAGGTTTCACTCGGAAGCCTAGGTATTTCAACCCTTCCTCCATAGGGTGTGTAGGGAAAGGAAAACGGTGTCGAGTGAAAAAAACTTCATGTTGCGAGCAGCCTATAGCTGTGAGGGTGGATTTGTGTACATTTATGATCATGCCTGTAGCCTTTTGAAAGAGGTCGAAAACAAGCTGCAAGGCAGAGGTGTCGGCCATGCCACCGTTTAAGAAAATTAGCACATCGTCTACAAACAGGAGATGAGTGAGAGAGTAGTTTTCCGTGATTTTTATACTAGCAATCCTGCCCCTCCTGTGTTCTGTCCCTATCAATCTGCTTAGCCCTTCCATGATGAGCAAGAAAAGTAATGGGGAGAGGGGGCATCCCTGCCTGAGACCTCTTTCGGTTGTGAAGAAGGGAGTGGGGGATCCATTTAGGAGGACACTGTAAGGCACATCAGAAATGCAGCTCATTATCCTTTTGATGAACATATAAGGGAAGCCCATATGGGTAAGGAGAATTCGTATGTAGAGCAGGCTTGCCCTATAGAAAGCTTTGGAAAGGTCTACTTTAAGGATCATACCTTTCAAATTCTTGCTCTGTACCGAGTGTAGAAGCTCTTGTGCAGTGCCAATCGCTTCGTGGATCTGGCGGTGCTATAGGAAAGCAAACTGTTCAGAGGATATGTGTGCCGAAAGAATGGGCTTGAGTCTATTCGCTAGGATTTTGGCCATGATCTTGTAAAGGTAGTTGCAGAGCGAGATGGGCTGAAAGTCATTGAAAGAGGCTGGCTTGTCGGATTTGGGGATGAGGGCTATGAAGGTGGATTTGATGGCCAAGGGGATTTTCCCTAAGTGGCTACAGTGATTGATTACTTTGAGGAGGTCCTGACCCAGCAGGTCAAAGAAAGCGAGATAGAACTCGATGGACCAGCCATCAGGTCCCGGGCTTTTGTCTTTTTGGAATCCCCGAATGGTGGCTTCAAGCTCCCCCAACGAAACCTCTTTGGTAAGGTCTTCTGCTTCCCCTTCATCCACAAACCTGGGGAAATGCTCGGCCACTCGCATGATTTCTATGAGACTGGCTTCCCTCAGGGCCATATATGTGTTCCTGAAGTGTGAGGAGGCGAGTGAGGCGAGTTCTCTGGAGGTGTGGATATGTTGCCCCCAATCATTTTGCAGCTCCCAGATTGTGTTGATTGTTTTCCTACCATTTGCAAAATGGTGGAAAAACTTTGTGTTTTCTTCCCCCTCCTTGAGCCAAGTTGCTCTGCTTCTTAGTCTCTAGCTTGCCTCTCTGTCTCTGAGAATTTGAGATCTCTGATTGGTGAGGGTTTCATACATAGCTTTCTGTTCCGGAGAGCTGAAAGTTCCCTCCGCGTGAGATTCATGGTCTGCAATCGCCTGCTCTGCTTGGTAGGTAATTAGGTCATCCTGTTCCCTTTTCTTATGAGCCCAAGTTCTGGACAACACCTTAATTTCAGAGAGGTTTTTAACAAAGCATTTAGCTGGATCCTCCTCCTTAGAGATCGGGTGTGATTTCTAGAAATAGGTTATTAGTTTGATATAGGAGGGGTCCAGGAGCCAAGTGGAGTTGAACTTGAAAGGAGCCTTGTGCTTCTGTTGCATTTCTCCAACCTCTAGAAAAATGGGTCTGTGATCCGACATACCACCACTGCCGACCCATTGCCTTGATCTGGGGTGGCTGTTGTGAAAGGCTTCTTTGATAATAAAGCGGTCCAGTCTCCTGGCTAGGCTTTGGTCACCTGACCGGTTGTTCCTCCAGGTATGCTGAATCTTAGCCGAGGGGATGTCAATCCAGAGGTAATTCTCAAGCAGCTGCTCAAAGAAATCAGAAAGCGGGTCAATCTGCGCCATGTGTCCCCAGGATTCTGAGAAGCCCATAGAGAAATTCAGATCTCCTCCTAGGATTACATTTCCAGCTAGGAGGAGGGGGGAGCTGAGAATTTTTCGCCAGAAGATTTCCCTATTGTGGCAAGGTCCATAGACATTTATAATTCTCAGCTCTTCCTCCAGATCCTTGGAATAAATGTTCGCCCCCAGGAAACCCCCTCCCCCCCATATGTTCTTCTGGTTAATAGTGCAATTCTTGAATCCAATTGCAATGCCCGCAAAGCGTCCCGAGACATCGAGAGCTTGGAAAGAACATCCAGGCATCCAAGAGCGAAGGATAGGTATGACCGAATCCGCCTTGCAAAGGGTTTCTTGTAAAAAGATAATGTCAACTGACTCAGATAATAAGAGACGCTTCAGGGCCAGCTTTTTCTCGGGGCTGGCCAGCCCTCTACAATTGAAGGACAAGATCTTCATGGAGGGGGGTGGGGAAGGGTGTCCTTTGCTCTAAGAACCCTTTCAATGGTGTGCTGTTTTCCCTGGATCACTTCGTCCCCTGCTTGTTCTTTTGCCTTATGGATGTTGGAAGGTATGCCTCTACCCTGCTTGGGCGAGAGGATGGGAGGGGCAGCAGCCAGCCCTATGGCGTCTGGCTCTTTCTGCTTTGCAGTCGAGCGGGTGGAGTACCTTGGTGTGGAGTTTACCCAGGGGGAGGGCGACTGAAGGGAGCAGGCAGGGACGGATGAGAGGGAGCATGAAGTATAGATGGCCAATGGCATTGGGAGGGGGCAGGTCATATAAAGATGGCTTGTCAATGAGGGGGGTAGAGGGGGGCAGGAATCCGCAACCAGGTCGAGAACCGACGGGGATGAGGGGGCAGGAATCAAGACCAGAGGGGGTAAGTGGGAGGAGAGTGATAAACAAGAAGAAGAGAGATGCGAATCATAGACAAAAGGAGGGAGAGACGTACCCGATGAAAAGACGACTCCCTTTGCAGCCCTTGAGCGCGTCAGAGGAGGAGATGGAGGCCTGATCGGGTTCTTGCCCTTCTTTTTTTGCAAAGGTGCGAGCGGCGCTTCCACCGTGTCTAAGGTCTTGATTTGTTCCGCTCTTGGTGCTGCTGTGGCCGGAGGAGCTGGATTTCCTACTATGGGGGGATGGTCCTGAATCCCGGATTCTTGCTGAGTCTTTTTGAGGAGGGGGCAGTCTTTGTAAAGGTGACCCACTTGATGGCACCTTCTGCATCGGTAAGGGATTCCTTCGTATTCTAGCTTCTGCTTCCTCGAGAAGGATTTCCATTAAATAGTGATGTGTTCCTGTAAGCCTCCTCTTGTATCTAGATGAACTAGAACCCTGGCGTATGCCATCATCCCTGTCGTGAGATAAGATTTGTCAGATTCCATGAAGGTGCCCAGAGAGTTTCCGATTCTCCTGAAGATGTCCTCAGACCAGTACTGTAGTGGCAAGCCCGGGAGTCTGACCCATACTGGCCCGACCCCAATTTGTTCAGTCTCCGGGTCGAAAAGGGGCGACCATCGTTTGAGGAGTACCGGTGCTTTTTCGAAGTGCCAGAAAGATGACAATACCCAGCTCGTGTGGTCCGCCCTTGCAAACCTCAGCGTGAACCAACCTCGCACGAATGTTTGGACAGAGGGGATTTCCGCCAGATGTTGGCCCCAAATCTCCATAGCCCATGTCTTCAGCTTTTCTGCAGAGTAATACCTGCCTCGGATACGTCCCACAAGTACTCTATCCGCTAAATCCATCGCCTCTCCCCACTGGATATCTTCTTCAAGCCTTAGGATGATGTCCTCAGGTCGGGATTTGAAACAACGTTGTTTCTTGGACGGGCGGGAGGACATGCGGCTAGGGTTTGCAGATGCCCTAGGTCCTACCGGAGCAGCGATCAAGGGGGAGGGGTAGGGGGTCGATTGGGGGGGGGGGGATAGCCTCTAGAAGGGGGGGGACAGCGTTGTAGCTACCAGAGATAGGGGGAGCCAGGGGGGGAGAGGAGCCGAAGGAGGGGGGACTTCGGGGGGTGCTTCAGGTTGTAGCGGGAGGGGGTGAAGACCCAGCAGATTCGAGGGGCCAGCTTCGATAGGAGAGGATTGGAAATTCCGCAAGAAAGCCAAGGGAGGCCAGGGAGGGAACAATAAAGGGCACCCAAGAGGAGGGTTCAGTAGGCTGAAGAGAGCCCGAGAGAGCCAGATCAGTCGACTATGTGAGGTCCTGAAAGCTGGCGGTTAAGCTTTCACTGTACAGGCCTCCAGAGGCCGTAAACGTGGAGCGCCAGATGGAGTCTTCTGCCAGCGGAGAGTCCGAGCAGTCCAACTCGTCAAGATCCATTACACCAGCTGCTTGAACATGATGTAACCTCGGAACCAGGTAACCGTCGGGGACCGGCACCGACAACAAGGAAACCGTTTAGGGCCTTTCGAAGGGCGAGAAAAGAGGAGCAACTGTATACCGTTTGGGTCGAGCAGGCAGGAGGAAAACGACGGGGGGCAGCCGTGAGTTGTCTGAGCGCGGCTTCAAAACCCTAACGACGATCAACGGAGGGATAAAACTCAAATAGGCGTGAGAACGAAAGGGTAAAAAGGAAACCACAGATCTTGAGGTAAAAAAAGAATAACCACAGGCACGAGACCCGAGGAAGGACAATATCGGGGGTGGCTGCAGGACCGATGCCGGCCTGCAACCCTATTTTGCGACCCCCGTTTAGGCCATGCTAATCAAGCATAATCGTACCTGCTCCACTCTCCTTCATTTCTTCATATAATTATAAATTATATATATTATATAAATTTAATTTATATATATTATAAAATTATAATTATGTAAAATTTATATATACTTTTTTGAGACCCACTTTTCCTTTTATATGTAACTATATAAGGCTTATATAGTATCCTTTTTTATAATTATAATAAAAATTTTTTTCTTAGAAAATTTGGATGAAACGTGACCCTTGGTACGATCACAATCTTTAGATTTGAACGATTAAAATTATTTAGATCACACCTTTTTTCTCCAATTTTATCAAAGTATCTTTTACTTTTAAAATACCATGGGCAATTACCATAGGTTGTTTCTAAAACCACGGGCTTCTCCACATAAAAAGTTTTAAATATCACTTGGTATGAGATTTTGTATCCCTTTCATTTTTTATTTTACTTTTAAAATACCATGGGCAATTACCATGGGTTGTTTCTAAAACCACAGGCTTCTACCAGGTGATTTTTTTTTATACTTTTTCTTCTTTTTTTAATATATTTGCTTATATCTATATCTATATATATATAATTTTTTTTTTTGGTTAATTTTTTTTTTTGGCCAAAGGTCAACTAGCAAATTGGAGACCCTCCAACTAGCGAATTTTCTTTTTAATTTTAATTTTAATGGCCAAAGGCCTAGAAAAACAGAGAAAAGGAGAAACTCCCAAATTCTCAGCAAAATGCTTCAATTCTACGGCAACAAGGTTGACGAATTTCGATAGCTAAAGACCTGGATCAGAGAACGATCTCTGTGCACCGGTTAAGCAACCTAGAGGACCGAACTCCTCTGATACCACATGAAGCGAACAAAGTTCCTTCTACAGATTAATTACTCCAAAAGACTTGGACCATCAATATATTCATTTAGGATATAAATATTATATTAAATAAAATGAATAAGAATGAGAATGATTATTTACAATGAGAACGAGAGGCTTGCTTATATACCACGCAAGTGTATCTTCATGAAGAGTCATGTCTCATTTAGACATGCCTCTTTAACCTAATTACTAATTAACTAATAATTATTTATGCTTATTATCATTTACATTATTTTATATTTATTTATATATTTTATTCATTACAAAAACCAAGGTTTATAGATGACATATATTATAAAGGGTGGTTGACGAAATGTGGTTCAACGATTTTGTTCGACAGATAAAAACAAACATTAAAAATATATAATTGACTGGCCAGGGTTGAACCTGTTAGTGTCGGTCTTGAGCCCTCCATCAGTGATCAATAACTCTTTGCATTTGCATTTATAGGTGTCTCATCAGTGTCAGTTTTGCATCCCGCTAGGCATGCCATAACACTGAATGGAGGAGCTGGTCTTTGTTCCCTTCTCGGCTTTGCTGAATCAGGTCATACCACAATGTAATTGAGTCATGCTTGTTTTTATTCTTGTTTTGAAGTCCCATGGTCTTAGGTCTAGGGTTATGAGTCAAAATCATTTCAAGGTCATGAGTCATGGTCAGTAAGTGCCCAGCAAGCCGGAAGGAGTTTTGTACATATGTTTCATTGTCATCTTCTTCAGCTACAGCTCATCTTATGCCTTGGATTTAAAAACACTGTTTTTAATTCCAAGGTCATGTGGAATTTGAAAAAACAAAGAAATTTTCAAAAATTTGTAAAAGTGCCGGCAACAACCCTGGTTCCTTCGCTACAGTCCATCAGGCGGTCAACCTGCAAGAAGAACGGAGTCAAACGCATCAAAAAGCTCATTCCAGGACAAAAAGACTCTAAAATAGTGTTAAAGAGAATACAAAGGTTTAAACATTATAAAGTGGGTTTTTTAAAGTCAAATTTTTTTAAATATGAGCCTATAAAAGCAAATTCCCTCTTGAAAGGTCTTCATTGTGCATTTGGAGCAAGAAATTACAAGCAAAAGGCGATTAGAGGGCGGAATTGGGCAAATTGCAGAAGTTTCAGTCTTTTGGAGGCTGCGCGACCAAACGGAGGGGCGCGACCAAAAAAAGGCCAACGCGCTGTGTTAAATTACACAGGCGCGACCAAACGGAGGGGTGAGACCAAACTGGGAGCTTGCGCGACCAAAAAGTCTGCCCGCCCTAAAAACTCATTCAAACGCTGAAATCACCCTCAAATTCTCTCAAGTTATTAAGGTATGCCTCATTCACATGTTTGATGATGGTGTTGGGATTGGAAAGGAAGGTAATGATCATAAATTTTGTGCAAGAAATCCATAAAGAAATAGGTTAAATGAATAGTTGTTTTTGCAAGCAATATGTGTGACAGTTTGTTATTTTTCAAGGAAATTTTTCCCTTTTTCCCTCCTTTCATTTTCCCATGTAAATTACATATGTTAACATGTCATATTTATTGATCTCATTTGCAAATTAATCATACCAACCCCACCCCTAAATCCTATCAAACCCTAGTCCCCTCTAATCATTTCAAACCCTACCTTTTCCCCATGTTATATGCTCAAAACATAAACACTAGTATACACAACAAATTATATATCAAATGCACAGCAAAAGAATGAACAGAAAACATTGTAAAAAACAAATAGAAAAGTGATGACAAGGCATACATTCAAGAATTGTAAAAAACAGTGAAAATTGCTACTTGCATAGCCTTAGAAAAAATAAAGAAAAATGTCATCTTGCTGTATAATGTCAAAGGCTACAAGCTGTATAAAATTCATGACAAAATTCATTAAAGGTATCAGATGCATAGCTATCAAAAAAGACTACTTTTGCTGTGATTAGGGTTCTGCATTAACATGGTATTCTTCCCCATCCTTAAGACTCTGTTTTTCCCCACCTATTCCCTATATTAAAACCCTAATTCAATTGCATTTCCCTTCATTAAAACTCCATATGCAATTGAATGTCCCTCCCTATGATCAAAGCACACAGTGAAACCCTAATTCCCCATGGTAAAAGCATGATGAAGCTGCCTCTGTTCTAAATGAATTGCTGTTATGTAAATTAGATTGGCAGTGATTTGTAAAGAGGGTTTCATGGTCCCCCTAAACCTAATTCCTAATATCCTCTTTTTTCCCTAATTCCCAAGTTACCAATTCCTTCTTCCTTCCGCTGCAGAATAATCACAGCAACCCCTTCTCATCATCTTGCAATTAAATACCCTAAACCCCTGTTTTTTATTAGCATCAAATGGATATTTTCACATGAGTAAAAACAGAGTATGCTCCTCAATGACATTCTAAACAAAATGAAATGAGCTGCCTGTTACTTGTACACAGTTGATGCTACCCTATTCCGCCCATGACATCCTTCCCTCCATCATGATGATTTTCATTGTCCTTTCCCTTGGTGCTTGAAAAACACAGTTTCCCTAAATAAAGTATTGATTTGCAAATGATGAAAGATAGAATAACATGTTTAGCATTATGTGATGTTTTCCTTCAGAATTCCCTGCTTATATATATATTTTTCCCTTTCCTATATGTAAATTTCCTCCCCTAACATATCCCTCATGATGTTTCCCCTTGAAAACAGCATACTTC
Organism: Pinus tabuliformis; assembly: GCA_031772625.1. Classification (NCBI taxonomy): domain Eukaryota; kingdom Viridiplantae; phylum Streptophyta; class Pinopsida; order Pinales; family Pinaceae; genus Pinus; species Pinus tabuliformis. The sequence continues at coordinate 2,060,872,518 of CM062818.1, forward strand.
ACAGCATTTTGCAGGCAGGGCAGCGGTCATTTTGACTTATTTATTCCACCTTGCTCAATAACACCATGTCAACCACTGAGACTAATGAGCAAGGTGATGACCGATCATCATCTACTGAGATTGAGATACAGCAGAGGCCTCGTAGGGGAGGCAAGGGTGGTCATCACAGGAGGGAAGAGCCCACATCATTGACAGAGTTGCAGGCTTGCCCATTGGCAGTGTCTTGTTTTCAGCATATGGCTTGTTTTCAGTTTTGTGAGAGGCTGTCACACATCCAGCATCACAGAGACTTGGCCCGGTTGTTTGTCCTCCATCTCCATGACAGGCAGGTCACCCTTGCAGGGGTGAATTTTGTGTTTTCTCCAGAGGCTATCACAGATGCTACCGGGATACCCAATGTGGGTGAGGTATGGCCAAAGCGCAAGTGGGTGGACCTGGTATACTATGAGCCATATGTTAGGCCTGCCTTTGTGCATCACTTGACGAGGAACTTTCCTATCAAGTTCCTCCGAGCAGAGTATATAGACACCATGAGACTCATTATGCACTACTTCACATGCGAGGGGAGATTCTCACGAGTATTTTCTTGTCATATCCGCATGATGATGCACTTCACCAGAGTGAGGATGATGAACATCTCGGCATACTTATTTCACGACATTCAGAGGATAGCCACTACCTTTCGGAGACAGACCCCAGTACAGCAGCTCCGGAGCTTATGCCATCATGGTCTTATTCAGCTAGTAGTTTCCCATCAGCTGAGCCAGCAGGGCATCCCTTGGGCGGATTTCATCTCCCGAGATGTTTTCACACAGCCACATTCAGGGCCTGAGGCAGTTCATGAGGAGGGAGGGCCCTCACATCAGCCCGAGACCAGCATCCCGAGACACATGGCTTCTTCTCCTCGGGTCACATATCAGAGAGGTCACAGGACCTTATTTGCAGCAGCTCGACGAGTACTTTCTCTACAGCCAGTGGAAGGGGTCTCGTCTTCATCATCAGAGCAGCGAGTGTTATCTCCACACCAGGTGGAAGGGGCCTCGCTTTCTTCATCGGCACAGGCAGTACGAGAGGGCAAGCAGCCCATGGTTGAGGATGAGGCAGTTGGCGAGGCACATGATGATTTCACTGGTCGTGATGCTCATTCTCCTTCCTCTTCAGATTTCTATGAGCTCAAGGAAGAGAACCTTGTGTTGCAGCGGAAGCTTGAGATGGCTTAGTGGACTATCACTTATTTAGAGCAGCGGACCAAACAGCTGGAGACAGAGAAAGAGTTGGATGAGTTATGGAGGATTCGATTCGACCGAGTCATCAACCGCAGGAGGCCTGGGGACCCACTGCCCAAGGATAGAGAGTTATTGCTCATCCGAGCAAATTGGCGCTTGGAGGGACTGTTAGACAAGGCAAACCGTGACAACAAGCTGCTCCGGAACATGAAGACACACTACTGGGCAAGATTACATGTTTGCAAGGCGAGAATGAAAATTCTCCAAAGAAAGCTGTCAGAGGCCCGGAAGAAGAAGAAAAGGACAAATCCACTCCGCATCTTCGCTCAAGCATCCCTCACTCATCATGGTACTGATCAGCCTTGATCTAGCATCAAAATCTGAAAATTTTGAGAATTTTGGAGCATTTTGCAAATTTTTGGTAAAATTACAGGTTTTGCCCATGGTTTGGTCTCACCCCGGGTGAGACCATTTTGAAGGGCTGCTCGGAATTTTGCAAACTTGGCATTTTTGGAAAGGGCATGCAAAAAGAAAAATTACCAGTACTTGGGGGCAGCTTAATTTTGAGTTTTGAGCCTCCAAAAGCTCAAAATACACCTAAAAATTGACTTTCTGCCCACTTTTTGAGTTGCAGAAAGTGACCTTGGGAGAAATGGTTTTTGAGGGGTCAAATCTACACCAAATTCAGAAATTCCACTTGGGATGGAAAGTCGACAGGCCAAGCTTTCCAATGAGCCATCTTGCACCTGATTTGGATTAGTGGAACCCACTCAAAAGTAGCTGCAAAGGGGCGCGACCAGAACTTCCAGATTTGCCAGTTTTTGACTAGTTCGGCCAGAAAAGCACTATTTTCACTTTGGTTGACTATTTGGGCATGTAAATGATGGATTATTGTGTAAATTTCATGGCATTAGATACTTTTACTCTTCTTTACCACTTCTAGAAGCTTCTTTGATGTAAATAGTGAATATTTAATGCATAGATAAGCTTCCTAAGTTTTAGAGGTAAGTTGTTGAGCTGGCCTATTATCTAGTGACTGATTTAGAATTAGTTGCAACAGATCCTAGGAAGCTGAGCTCAACCCCTAGAGGTGGGGAAAGAGGTTTGACCTTCTATATTATGCCTTCTCTTTCTCATTTTGATGGTTGGACTCTAGAGGGAGAAGTGCTATTGAATTATTGACTTGTATTTTCTGCAATTTGAGGAAAAGGAAGGCCAGGATTTTGCAGACTTCATTGTGGATTCTTGTGGATTATTATGTTGATGGTGTGTCTCCTACTGTTATTGTAAGTGTGTTTATGTGTTCCATTTCTTAATCTCTTGCTGCTATTTAAACAAAAGAAGTGATAAAGTTTGAATTCATGCATGCCATGCTCAGCTTTCAATTTTGTTTAAATTCTATGTTTTCCACTGTTTAAAGAGGATTCAAAGTCCTTGTTTGCCCTCTTTAACCTCCTCTCTTTCTTCCCTGATCACTCATCCAAGCCAAAGGCATCAGCACAAGTTCCTACCTTGCCCCAAAGAACCCCCTGCAAAAACTGAGCCCAATCCCCGCACCCTGAATTGCACTCCCTCCAATTGCCACCAAAAACCCCAAAAATCATTAAATCAACCCCCCTATCAATTTACTAGCCTAATATCTTTGATCCTAATTGGTCAGCCTAATTATATTATAAGATCTATCAAATCTGACCCGAGAGAGCCTTCTCATACCTCGTAGGGCTAGCTACGAGGTGAAATGGTTTGATGTAGCCTTGAGAGTTTGTCTATCTCAGCCTAGGTGAATTCCAAGCGCTAACAGAACCTATGACACGCGACTAACTTTCCAGCCAAAATCACAACATTACAATGGACCTAGCCGTAAAAATTGTTTTATATATAAAAATGTGGACCGCATGGGTATTGAACCCATGACCCTCGCTGGGGTTAGTGCCCTAACAATAGTATGTGAACCACCCACCCAATAGGGGGGACTTTGTTAACTTTGATCATCACCCAAATATTTAATGGGTGCGTATTTCCATATAACAACCAAAGGAGTTGTTGTCATCTGTCATATCCTCTCGTAATTATGTCAAATGGTACTATTTTTCATCCCTAGTACAGAAGAGGATGGGTGAAATATTGGTTAGCTAAAGGAAGAGTCGAAGTACAAAAACCAAAGGGAAAGTCAAAAAGGGAGGGTTGAAGTTCCAAATCTAAAGGAAGATCCGAAGTCCAAAAGCTGAAGGGAAGGCCGATCATCGAGATGATATCGGCACCTTGAAGAAAAAGGCATATTGGGACATCAGAGGTCAGAACTAAGGGACCTTGGCCTTCTATTCAAAGATGAACTTGAAATGGATTATCAGATAAGGCAGTGGGAAGGAAAGTATATTAGAACATGATATCAGAACCTCGAAGAGATCTAATTTCAGAGCCTAGTGCTTTCGGGGGCTCGGAGTTTCATAACTCCTTAACAATTGTAATTCTTTAGAAGCACCAAGGTAGCAAGGAAAAGAGATTTAAAAGGAAATCACATTCGAAACCAAAGACTTGCGACACTTCTCTCTCTCCTCAAGACAGGACACACGAGGACAGGTGATGGGCCTTAAGAGATGATGAGGCAGTTGACATCAACATGACGTGGCCATATAGAAGACACATGGTAGTCAAATTCAGCAGTCTTAGGTGGTTTAGTGGGGAAATTCTGTGTGTCACGTGTCAGTACTCAAGAGGCACCACGTGGAGATGATGACCTCAACATGACATCATCTCGAAGGTTGACATTTCAGAGGGAAGATATTTCGTAACTCCTGTTTAAATTGTTTTGTGGGAAGGTTCTGATCCGATGAGAGGGGCTTTGATGTGGATTGGAACTTGGTCGTAAGGACCCAAAAGAACCAAGGGCAGAGTGCAATTACAAAGGGAAATAGGCCCCGATAGGATCCTGAAGGCTTTAGCACCCAAGCACCAAGCCGCTTGTCACGAAACCTAGTTTTATGGTGGAATTGTGATAAGAGGGTTAAGAGAAAAGGGGCTAAGAGCATTAGAATGTTACAATTTTGTAACGTTTATTTTAAATAGAGTTATGATGGATGAAGGCTTCGATATTGTAGCCCCTAAGTGCTATACTGGTGGTCATAGGAAGTGGTTCTATGGTGTATAAGCAATAAGGAGCTAAGCAAAGAAGGGCTAAAGGCATCAAAATTTTGTGTTTTCGTATTGTCATTTTAAATAAAGTTATGATGTGTTTTAGCTCCGAAGTTGCACTATGGAAATGTTAAGAGATGTATTGAACCCCGATAGTATAGCACAAAGGTAATAAAGGGTGGATGGGTCGACAACTAGGTCACAAGGCACCTTCAACACCACTACACTGTTGACCTAGATTGTCATTGATGTCAATATGGCAATATTCTGGATGAGTAAACAATGATGTGAGGACAAGGAGAAGATCCGTGAAGAAATAGGAGCAAGAAGCCATGAGGAGAATGTTGGGTTGTGTTATATTCTTTCCACGACTAACCTACGTAGTTAAACGGGGGGTTAGAGGGGGGCGGGTAGCCCCCCTCTACGGGGTCCGGGGCAGTGCCCCGGGAAATTTTTTTTTGGACCCTATATTAGGTTGGGCGAACCTACCTATGGTTTTGTGCATGATTTTCGCACATGGTATTGGACGCGATGGTTTCTCGGTCCATGGTATTGGATGCTTCGGCATGTATAAATATGTATTGTAACATTGAAAGGAACATAATGAAAAATCAAGCTGGTAGTCCCGGTTTTGGGATCCAGGGAAAAATCTCTGTGCATATTTGTTTTATGGGTTATGCTCTCGCATTGTTTATTTTCTTTGTTTAAGAATTCGTATGCAGGTAATTTCTGTACAGGGTTAAAACCTACATTTGGTATCAGAGCTGTTTTGGCTTCAAGGGGACGCCTTTGTTGCTGAGGGGTTTCGCTCGGGCCTGTGGTAGACCCTGTTTAGTGGGAGATCTGCGAGATCGATTCTGGTGGTGAAAGAAGATGGCGAGTAGTGGAAAGATCGAGATTGAGAAGTTCAATGGTCAGAGTTTTGAGTTGTGGAAACTCAAGATGGAGGATCTGTTGGTCGATAAAGATCAGTGGATCGCGGTAGATCCGAGTACTAAACCATCGGGAGTGACCGATGAAGAATGGAAGAAATTGGATCGGAAGGCAAAGAGCACAATACAATTGTGTGTCTCAGATTCAGTATTGCTGAATGTATCAGGGGAAGCTACAGCAAAGGCTTTGTGGGTCAAGTTAGGGACTTTGTACCAATCTAAGTCTCTGGTGAATAAACTGTTCCTGCGGAAAAAGCTGTATAACCTGAGGATGAAAGATGGAGACTCGGTGACAAAGCATCTGAATGGGTTTAATACTGTGGTAAGTCAACTATTATCTGTTGATATTAAAATTTCAGATGAAGATAAGTGCATCAGTCTATTGTGTTCTCTACCAGATTCGTGGGATAGTCTGGTTATTGCAATAGGTAGCAATGCAACTGCTTTGCAGTTTGATGAAATAGTCTCAGCCTTGCTGACGGAGGAGATGAGACGGAAGAATATGGACAACCAGAATGGTGATGCCTTGTCTGTACGAGGACGGTCCCAGAACAGAAACAAAAATAAGTCATCGAGTGGGAGATCTAAATCTAGAGGGAGACCTAAATCTCCAGGAAAACCTACAAAGGTGGTGTGCTGGAAATGCGGAAAGGAAGGGCACTTCAGAAGGGATTGTAAATCTAAAGCTCCTGATAAAGGAAAGGGATCTGATGATGCTCCTTCTGCAGAGGCGAAAACCACCTCAGATGAAGGTGGGGATGTGTACTTGGCTTCTTCAAGTACACATGTAGATCATGAGGCATGGTTGATAACTTGATTGACTCAGGTGCATCCTTTCACTTCACTCCCCATAGAGAGTGGTTCTGCGAGTATGAGAAATACGATGGTGGTGATGTCTTCTTAGGAGATGATAGGAAGGCTAGAATCATTGGTCGGGGAAAAGTAAAGTTGAAGTTGCAAGGTGGAAGGGTTAGAACACTTCCGGGTGTTCTACGTATTCCTGCATTGGCCAGAAATCTGATTTCTGTAAGCAAGTTGGATGATGCAGGTGTAAAGACGGTGTTCGAGAAAGATACCTGCAAGATGGTTCGAGGAGCACTGATATTGATGCGGGGAGTTCGGATTGGAACTCTGTACAAGCTGCAAGGTAGCACTGTTGTTGATGGGTGCAATAGTTCTATGGTTCCTGAAAATGGAGTAGAAAATCTAGTGGTCTCTGGAGAGAAGACCATGTTGTGGCATCAAAGGCTTGGACATATTGAAGAGAAGGGCCTTCGAATACTTCATGGTAAAGGTATGGTAGAAGGTATGAATGATAGCTCTTTGGATTTTGATTTCTGTGAAAATTGTGTGTATGGGAAGCAGAATCGAGTGAGTTTCCCCTCTGGTGGTAAGAGGACGAAACAGATATTAGAGCTTGTGCACAGTGATGTGTTTGGACCTGTGAAGGTTCCATCACTGGGTAAGTCTGTGTACTATGTATCATTCATAGATTACTTCTCAAGGAATACATGGATATATTTCCTTAAGAAGAAATCTGAAGTCTTTGACAGGTTTAAAGAATTTAAGGCTCTGGTGGAAAATCAGACAGAGAAGAAGATAAAGGTTCTGAGGACAGATAATGGTGGAGAATTTTGCAGCAAGGAATTTGAAGAATTTTGTAAGAAGTGTGGTATAGCACGGCAGAAGACTACTCCATATACACCTCAGCAAAATGGAGTCACAGAAAGAATGAACAAGACGTTGATGGAAAGGGCAAGAAGCATGCTCAGTGGTGCCGGGTTAGGACAGGAATTCTGGGCAGAGGCGGTGGATACTGCACGTTACCTGATCAACAGATCACCCTCATCAGCGTTGGAGGATAAGACTCCACAAGAAGTATGGACTGGTAAGAAACCCCCTCTTTCACATCTGAGGGTATTTGGATGTGATGCATATGTACATGTTCCAAAGGAGAAACGAACCAAGTTGGATAGTAAATCTGAAAAGTGCATCTTTATTGGGTATAAGGATGGTTTAAAGGGTTATAAGCTTTGGAACCCAGTCACATGGAAGGTTGTGTACAACCGAGATGTGGTGTTCAGAGAGGTAAAAGATGTTATTCAATCTGAAGTCCAACCAAAGGAACCTGAGAAGATAGAGTTTGAGCCAAAGGAGGAAGAATCAGACTCTGCAGCAGAGGAGGAATCAGAAGATGAAGAGCCACAAACTCCGGCTGTGAGAAGATCAGGTCGAGAAAGAAGGCAGCCAGAAAGGTATAGTCCATCTGCTTTCAGTTCAAATTTTGCTTTGTCTGTTACTGATGATGATCCCAGAACTGTGAAGGAAGCAGTGGATTCAGAGGATGGAAAACTCTGGAAAGAGGCCATGGTTGATGAAATGGCATCTTTGCACAAAAATGAGGCTTGGGATCTGGTAGAGTTTCCGGCTGGAAGGAAACCCATTGGCAGCAAATGGGTGTTCAAGAAGAAGACTAATGCAGAAGGAAAGGTGGAGAAATACAAAGCTCGGTTGGTAGCAAAAGGTTATTCCCAGGTGCCGGGAATTGATTTTGGTGATATTTTTTCTCTTGTTGCCAAGGTAGCTTCTATTAGATTACTTTTATCTGTTGCTGCTGCTTTTGATTTTGAGGTAGAACAGATGGATGTGAAGACAACATTTCTTCACGGGGATTTGGAAGAGGAAATCTACATGAGGCAACCTGAAGGCTTTGCGGTGAAGGGTAAGAAAGAACTGGTATGCAAGTTAAAGAAGTCTTTGTATGGGTTAAAACAGTCACCAAGGATGTGGTATCAGAAATTTGATACATTTATACGGGGACTTGGCTTCACCAGAAGCAAAGCAGATCATTGTGTGTATTTTAAATTAATTGGTGACCGTGTTATTTATCTGGTCTTGTATGTGGATGATATGTTGCTGGTTGGAAATGACAAAGAAATTATCCAGGATTTGAAGACCCAATTGTCCTCCAAATTTGACATGAAAGATCTTGGTGCTGCAAACTATATTTTGGGCATGGAAATTAAAAGAGATCGGGCAAAGAGGAAGCTCTGGTTAAACCAGAGGAAGTATGTCGAGACAATACTGCAGAGGTTTAATATGCAGGATAGTAAACCGGTGAAGGTTCCTATTCCTGTAGGTGTGAGGTTATCTGCTGAACAGTGTCCCAAGACACAAGAAGAGGAAGAGGACATGTCCCGTGTTCCATATGCAAGTGCAGTCGGTAGCCTGATGTATGCAATGGTCTGTACTAGACCAGACATTGCACATGCAGTTGGAGTATTGAGCAGGTTTATGTCAAAACCTGGGAAGGAGCATTGGACAGCAGTGAAGCGGGTTTTCAGGTATTTGTGTGGCACTAGTGATTATGGTTTGTGCTACCAAGGAAGACCAGGATTGGACAGAGTGTTGGATATTCATGGTTTTGTTGATGCAGACTGGGCTGGAGATCTGGATCAGAGAAGATCTACAAGTGGGTATGTGTTTAACCTATTTGGAGGTGCAGTCAGTTGGATGAGTAAGAAACAATCTGTAGTGGCACTATCAACTACAGAGGCAGAATACATGGCAGCCACTCATGCAAGCAAGGAAGCAGTTTGGTTGCAGAGATTGTGTTCAAGTATGGGGTTAGTACAGGGAGCTATAAGAATAGACTGTGACAGCCAAAGTGCAATTTTCTTGGCAAAGAACCCTGCTTATCATTCAAAGACAAAGCACATTGATGTTCAGTATCACTTTGTGAGGGATATGATAGAAGACAAAAAGGTGTTGCTGGTAAAGGTGGACACTTTGAAGAATACTGCAGATGCATTGACAAAATCTGTGAGCTCTGAGAAGTTCTCTTGGTGTAGAGAAACAATGGGTGTTTCAGGGCTGGAAAAATGACTAAGCTCTCCTGTGGCCCCCTGTGGAAAGAAAACAACAAGTGGGAGATTGTTGGGTTGTGTTATATTCTTTCCACGACTAACCTACGTAGTTAAACGGGGGGTTAGAGGGGGGCGGTAGCCCCCCTTCGTTGCGCCGATTGCGCAGCGAGGGGGTCACAGGGGGGGCGGCAGCCCCCCCTGTCCGGGGGGTTCTACGGGGTCTGGGGCAGCGCCCCGGGAAATTTTTTTTTGGACCCTATATTAGGTTGGGCGAACCTACCTATGGTTTTGTGCATGATTTTCGCACATGGTATTGGATGCGATGGTTTTTCGGTCCATGGTATTGGATGCTTCGGCATGTATAAATATGTATTGTAACATTGAAAGGAACATAATGAAAAATCAAGCTGGTAGTCCCGGTTTTGGGATCCAGGGAAAAATCTCTGTGCATATGTGTTTTATGGGTTATGCTCTCGCATTGTTTATTTTCTTTGTTTAAGAATTCGTATGCAGGTAATTTCTGTACAGGGTTAAAACCTACATAAAGGTAATAAAGGGTGGATGGGTCGACAACTAGGTCACAAGGCACCTTCAACACCACTACACTGTTGACCTAGATTGTCATTGATGTCAATATGGCAATATTCTGGATGAGTAAACAATGATGTGAGGACAAGGAGAAGTAGAGAAGATCCGTGAAGAAATAGGAGCAAGAAGCCATGAGGAGAAACCAGAGGAAAGCCAAGACAATCAAGCCATTGGAGAGAATATCGGAAGTCATAGGAGCTATCAGAGTAGAGCTATCAAAGCAGAGAAGAGGTATTGGAGCGGTATCGGAAGCCATCAGGGAAGCCATCAGAAGAGGAACACACATTAGGAGGAGAAGCCAGTGGAAGAGTAGTTAACAGAGGAGCCATATTGTTCATTAGAAGGAACAAAGAGGAACACACATCAGGAGGAGAAGCTAGCAGAAGAGTAGTTAATAGAGGAGCCATATCATGCGATATCGGAGGAATATCAGAGAAGAGCTATTGGAGCAGTGCATCGGAAGCCATCATAGAGTCATATCAGACCAAAAAAGAGCAGAGGAGTATATATTAGGTTAAAGTATATAACCACATATATCGAGTTAAAGTATATAATATCGGGTTAAAGTCAAAGTGAATGCACGTGGTTATATTCCAAAAGGCGGATTTGTAACAGTGGCAGTGGTTTTCAGGCGGATGCTAGGTGGTAAGTGGTATTTAGAGGAGAGCGCCTGATTCCATTAACCAAGCGACACGTAGTAGCGAGGAGGAGAGAGGAAACCATTTTTTGGGCGGGTAATCCTCGAGCTATTTGTCCACCCAAAATCCTTGTGAACCGTTGGATCTTACGGGAGGTGATCGACGGTGGAGGATCAACAGACTGTTTGAAACTTCAGGTGTAATATCAACCGTTAGATTTGATGGAGGGAAATCTATAGTGGAGAATGAGCCTGATAAAGGTAAGCATCGATAAACATGCCAAGGCTATGGAAAAGCGGAAAATGTACGTTTCCGTGTGTTTGTGTATATTCCCATTATACGAGGATTATAATAGAATTAAAGGGGATAAAAGGTTATGGGTTAAGTCCGCATTAACCAAATTTAAGAACGGAGGAGTATATATATTATATAGATACGATAATAACACGGTCCTGTGGCTCCATTATAGACCGCCCTAATGTAATATCGCATCCGTTCTGTCGCTAGTCTCAAAGGGCTGTCACCCCCGAAACCTCCGATTGCGATATATAGTTGTGGACCCGATGGTCCTATCATAGCGCGCCCTAATGATATATCGTGTCTGCCATATCGGGAGTTATGTATCGCAGTGTTTTAAGCCTTGTCATGTTAAAACTACGATAGCGATATATATATGGACCCAACTAGACCATTGCAATATGACTTAATATATTATCGCATCTGTCGCATATTACAAGCCACTTATAAAGCCTTGCCACATTGAAAGCGCCAATTGCAATATCTATATATATATATATATATATATATATATATAGATATATATATATATGGACCCGACGGAGTTATTAAAACAATTTAAAATAATATTGTGTACGGGTATTGGGGAATTGGCTATGTTATGTGAAAATCTGCCAATTGCGATAAAGTTGTGAAGGAGCAGACCCGATGAAGTTATAGATGCAGGCGTAATGCATTTGAAGTCCGGCCTTATGTGTTCGGAGGGTATATTTTCCGTGTATTTCTTGTGCATCCTTGTATTCTGATATATTGTATGGTCCCGGGTTTAAAGGCTTAAGGCCTTGTCATATTAAAGCGATGATTGTGATAAAAGGATGACATGGCATGTGGGACATCTATATGGCTATAGTCTCTCTTATATGGTTTTCATGAACAATTAATGTATATTGTATGAATATTAAAAAAAAATGCCTCTCTGATATTTTTAATATGCAACACTGTGTAATTTGGCCTCTCTTCCACATTAATGTGTCCTGTGTGTATTGATGGATTTGAAGAGATAGAGGAAGTCAAAGAGTGAGTGCAGAGGAAGCTGAAATATCAAGACAGTGTTGAGGAAGCCGAAGAGCCAATGGAGAAAGGAAGCCAAAGGTCAAGGATATCAGGAATATAAAAAATAGAACAAGGAAAGTTTGGAGGTTGGAAAAAATGGAAGAAACAGAGGCAGTGGTAGGTCCAGCAAGACAGGAGGAAGCCAAAGGTCCAGCAAGATAAGAGGAATCCGAAGGTCCAGCAGGACAGGAGGAAGCCGACGGATGAGCAACTTTATTGATTGGGCTAACCTGTGAAAGGCTCAGACCAAAGATGAATTAATCAGAGATTAGTGCAGCTAATAATAGACTCGCTAAAGCTGTGTGGAGACATTATGAGAGATCATGATGGCTATTGCAGACTTTGTGTGGATAGTATGAAGAGTTTTATAGAATTATTCATATGAAGACTGATTGGCATTGATGCTGTAGCATGGAAACAAAGACTACAGTGAAGCTGTAAATAGACAGAACTCAGTAAAGAAGAGTTATGCGAGTAGAACATTACTATCAAACATGCCTTGACAAGAGGGTTGGAGCCCTTGGGGTTGGTGACTCAGAAGTTTGAAGGATTGGTGTCCTTGGAGTTGGTGCTCCTATATCCAAGGGTGGTGCCTTGACAAAATAGATCTAGACCGCTTGCAACAGAGGGTTGGAGCCCTTGAGGTTGGTGCCTCAGAACTAGAAGGATTGGCATCCTGGGAGTTCGTGCTCCTAATTCCAAGGTTGGTGCCTTGACAAAACAGAGTTGGTGCTCTAGAGGTTGGAGCCTTACAAAAGTCCAAGTTGGTGCTTGGCAACAGATTGGAATCATATATATATATTGTATCTATTTTATTGCAAAGATCATATGAATAAAAGCATTTATTCTAGTTTTTCATCTTGTGTTCTAAATATAAATGTTTTAACTGGTAAAAATAACAATTGAAAAGAAATACTGATTCACCCCCCTCTTAGTATTTCCAACAATTGGTATCAGAGCTAGTACCTTCATTCAAATCCTAACAACTTGAAGGTTGATCTTTAGAACACAAATGGTGAAGTCAAGGAAGAAAGTCTCCAATCCTCCTAAGGATGTGTCTCCCTCTTCCACTAAAATAGAAGACAATCAATTTGAGAAGGCTCCATGGTTCAATGGAAACTTTAATATATGGGAAGCAAGAATGAGGAATTTCTTAAAGACTCAAGGCATTGAAATCTGGAAATCAGTAATTGTTGATAGCATGATGGATGGAGAATACAAGGAGTACAATGAAAAAGCAATGAAGGCAATCTTGAACTACCTGATTCTATAAAGAACAATTTAGGAAAATGTTCGTCAACAAAGGGTATATGGGATAAACTTCATGACCTTCACTCAAAAGGAGCATTGACCATGACCATCAGTCAAGAAGATGATGGAAATCAAGAAGAAAATCTAGAACCCATCATAGAAGCTGAAAGTGAGAATGATGACATCAAGGCTAAAGAAGACCTAGAATATGAAGAGAATGAAGAAGATTTTGTAGAATATCTCCTCACTCAACTTACAACTGCCATGGAAGAGATTATCAGTTTGAAAAAGGAAAACAAGGAACTTAAGAAGAAAGCACTAGATGGTGACCAAGACCAAACAAGGGAGAAAGTTGACCTTGTCCAGCTTCAAATACAGGAAAGGGATGAAGAGCTTGCCAAGCTTAATAAGGAATTTCATCATGTTGGACACCTAATCCTCAATGGGTTAGTGTGGAAGCCGAATAGACAAAAGGAGTCCAAGAGACCTTGGGATGTGAAACCGAACGGTCAAACTATGTACTATAAATGTATATCTCATGTTAATAAAAATGTACTCTCATGTTTTATCCTTTAGATTATGTTGCTGCCCATGTGTGTTTAACATGGTATCAGAGCAGGAAAATTCTGACCCTGCTCCAATTTGAGCCCTAGTTTGTCAGTTTTTCTCTATTGGCTCTATCCTACTTGCCAGAACTTGAGTTCTCTAATTGCCTGCATGACCTAACGCTCCACTAATTTGGCCTCTATCAGAAACGCATTTTCTCGTTTTTGGGCATTCTCTGCAATTGTCATTGCTCTTTCTTTGCAAAATCCACTGTTCGTCTGGTCATTTCATTAATTATAATCTCTGTCACCTACCTACCTTAGTTGTAACGCCTCAACATCTTTCTTTGTCTCTTCAGACTTATCAAGCCTGCACCCTATCTGTTACAATTGTTACCAAGCACTCAACTCACTTGAATTTGAATACTATGAGCTCGAATAGGATACACATTTAATATTATCTTGTACTTAGACATTGTTTCATTCTCTGCTCAAGAGCAGAAACTTTCATCCAGACCTGAAAATTCAAAAGTTCTCTTTGTCGAAAACAGAGGTTTCGTTGATACGCTGACAGTCTGTCTGCACCTACCTTAACAGTCTATCAATGCCGCACCGAATTTCTCTGTAAATAGTCGACGAGTGAGCCATTGTCGACATACTCGAATACTAGATATGAACGACTTTCTGTCACAAAAAACCCTGAGAGGTGCACCACATTGAAATGCTTAAGCTTTTGAAGAATCCTAATTTGCTGAGAGATGTCGCTCTGAATCTGCTTCACGACCACTGGGGTTTCGTCGATGACACTGCGGTAGACAGAACCGGTGATTCAAAGCCACATTCACGCATGCCTTGGCTAGCTCTGCCATAGTGAAAGCCACATCCAACAGATACTCATCCTTCAATGCCAGATCCATGAAACCCTTGAGCTTCTGTTTGGGATGCCGTTTCTATGTCCTTCGAAATCCGTCGGTCTCCTCCAATGCATTGAACAGCTCCTGATGCAGCCTCCTCTATTTTGGAGAGATTGAGCTACCGGGTAGAATTGATCCATGCTAGAAGCTCGTTCCTGCCTACAAAGTAGGCACCATCTAGCATCCCTATATTAGCTGCCACTGCCATTTCTATTGCCTAATTGCATCCATACATCATATAGTTTAGAAGTTTTTCCTTGACTAGAATTTCAGGGCTTTGAACTCCACAATATTGTGATATGGTTGTCAACCCATACTGAAAAGTGCTTCCACTCAACTCTACATCTGTCAGAGAGTCAGAGATTGATTTCACGCACAAATATCTCAATAATGATGTTGGCTATCAATTAGATTTTGCTGGTTTAATTTATGTGAGCCGATACTGAGCTAGATTTTGCCACTGGAGTTGGAATTTTATGTCAAGTGGACTGTCAGTAATTAAATCCACTTAGCGCTCTAAAGCTGGTCTTACCTACAACGAAGTCTTGCTTTTAGTTGTGACTCTGTTTCTATTTCCATATCAATGATGTAATTATATGAGCCCGAGAGGTGAGAGAACCATCACCCACACAAAATGACTACAATGACGAAATCAGGCACGCAATATGGATCCTGCAGCAAGAGAGGTGGATTATAGCTGGTGTTTTGCAAAAGGGTACACTGAGTTTTGTCATTCGGATTTTCAATTGTTGCATACTTGTTTTGTGTATTCTATCGTCTGTTTTTGGCGTAGTCCATGGTTGTTTGAAGCAGGAGATGCAGTCTCTCTTGGTTTTTAAAGGCGGTTTACATGAATATTGCTGAAGACATATGCTGCACATTGAATAAAAATTGTGAATGTGTGTTGTGCTGCTTATGAATGTGTTCTACTGGGTGAATGTATTGCTGCCTTGGAATTTGTGCTGTGCTGAGTAATTGAATAAAAGACCATAGAGTTGTAGAATAAATTTAAAGGTGGAATTGCATCATAGTCACAAATTTGTTAAGAGACGGTATGGTAAAAAAAAACCAGCGGCACGAAGAGAAGAATTGATGCTGGACGACTCTATGGACAAGTGATTTTCATTTGCAAGTTGCGGCATCCACCCACACAAAAAAAACTATCTTGGGTGAAAACGAGAACTAAACTGACCTGGCGTATTAAACTTCTTGTATGATTGAAAGCTATAATTTTAAACAACTATTTCAGAAGAGGATGTGTTGGTTATACTGAGGTGTTGATATATGTTGAAGAGGTAGCCAAAAATCTGCCAGTAACTTACTCAAATCTGGTATCTCCAATGCTGAAGTGAACCGTGAGTTAATGCCATCATAGACAGTGCATATATATATCAGATTTTGTTTGTGTACTAGCTCTCCCCTTTATCTATTAAAATAGTTAAATGGCTGCTAGCATCTACAACATCATTGTGTAAATTCTGAACATGTATTTCAGTGAAGAGTGAAGAAGTTTGCAGTTGCTGCTGCCCCAGTGTGGCATTGTATTTAAAACTCACTATAGTTTTTTGTCTACATATATATGCATTGATTACTTGATTCAACTGCTGCATAAGAGTTTGGTGGGCTGTATAAAGGCAATGATTGTTTTGTGGAGAAAAGTTTAGTCGGTTGTATTGTCAGAACATAGTGCTGGTCATGAGTAAACTCTTATTTTTATACGGATTGTAATTGGTGCTTGTTGGTTGCACACTGATCATTTGCTGCACATTTATAAAGGATATTGCTGTGTACTGTGAGTGGGTATTACTTTTCTGCATTGAGTAGTAGTTGTGATCAGTTTTTAAGGTGTAAATCTGACATTGAAGAAAAAAATGGCTAGAATCAATGAAGTATTAGAGTTCCTAAAAACTCTGATATTATCTACTACTCATGATACATTAAAAGTCAGCAAAGTTTCTCTCACAGACATTCAGGTCTGTCTACAAAATGCACAAGAGAAAATTGATTTTTTGCAGCTCGAATCTCAGCTACAACAAGAAGAATTAAAACAGAGGAGTCATTCTGAACATGTTTCTGTTCAGAAAATTGAGACTACAACCCATCAGAAGCAAGTCAATAATGTTATAGTTGGTTCAGATTCAGTGCCCAATAAAGCAACAGTTGTACATGCAGATGCAGAAACTCAGTTTGCACTTCCAAAGCCCATCATTGGACCTTGGGAATAGCTTGTCCACAACAAGCATAGAACTGGTCTTGGATATGACAAGGACTTGTCCTTTCATATTCCAGACTACTCAAAGCCCATTCAGTTTTAGAGTGTCGGATTCATTCATGATAGTTCACGTCCAGCTGTTCCAGATTCTGCTACTCTTCCACAACAAAAACAACAACAACAGATTGTGAAATGCCAACGCTGTGACCGAGTTGGCCATTTGAAAGATCACTATTTTGATCTTCATCCATGTAAGCACTGTCATAAAACCACCCATTCTTCATACAGATGCTTTAGAAACAAACGTCCTGTAAGAACAAAGAATCATCTTGGATGGATCGCTTCTTGGAAATGGGCATCAATAACTAAAAGATATTTCAATCACATGTCAGAACTTGTTCCAGAGTATTGAACAGTCTTGCAGTGGAGTTTTCTCCGTCATCTCACCTTGTATCTGACAAGGGGGGAAATGATGGTCCTCTACAAGCTTCAAAGCCACATCAAGCAAGCCTGAGCCACAACCTGCCATACCAGATTCAGAGTTGTAGCCAGAAACAAAGATGCCCCTAAACATGCCTTCAGTTGGTAATCTGAGACACTTCCTCTACCAGAAGACTTCAACTTCTTTCCAGTTTCAGAAGTATTCCAGGAGAAAAATTGAGGACACTTCCTCTAGCAGAAGACTTCATCTTCTTTCCAGATTTGGAAGAGTTCCAGGAATTGCATTAAGCATTCCAAAGTTGTTGGTCATCCTTAAACCATCACAGGTTGAGACTTCCCTTTTTAGGTTGAAGTTCTCCCTTTTATGTGGGGTGAGACCTCCCTTTCATGGTTGAAGGTTTCCCTCTTCAAAACAATAGGAGCACTTCCTCTAGCAGAAGACTTCAACTTCTTGCCAGTTTTGGAAGAGTTATAGGAATTGCACTAAGCGTTCTAGCATTGGTGGTCATCCTTAAACCACCGCCCTTTATACCAACATTTCAGAGAGCACATTCAGCCTAGTGCTGCCATGCATTTTTGCACATTTTGTATTACAACTCTCTTCTTGGACTCATACATAACCCTTCGGATTAAGGGGGGGAATGTTGGACACCTAATCCTCAATGGGTTAGTGTGGAAGCCGAATAGACAAAAGGTGTTCAAGAGACCTTGGGATGTGAAACCCAATAGTCAAACTATGTACTATAAATGTATATCTCTTGTTAATAAAAATGTACTCTCATGTTTTCTCCTTTAGATTATGTTGCTGCCCATGTGTGTTTAACACATCAAAAAAAAATAAAGCATCATGAAGAAGTCATATCCATGACAAATCAATTGGATAAAGCAAAGAAACGGGAAGATACCTTGTCAAGTCAACTACAAGAAGCAAGAAAGTTAGCACAAGGAGCTGAGAAGACAATGGAAGCATTAGCAATCATATAAGAATAGGTCGATGAAGCAAAAAAGGAGAGAAACACCATGATATGTCAACTAAAAGCAAAGGATGAAGAAATCTTCAAATTAAAATCTAACATCAAACTTCTCAAGGCTGAAACATGTAAAGCTACAAGGACCAAGGAAGAAATGGAGAGCAGTTTAGCAAAGGAAAATGAAGAAATCTTCAAAATGAAGTTAGATATCATCTCCCTTAAAATAGAAGCAAATGAAGCTGCTAATATCAAGGAGGAAACTGAGAAACAACTTGCTAAGAAGAAATATGAGTGTGAAAGATTGGAAGAAGAGATTGTCTTCCTTAGGAAAAAGGTTGAAGGGATGAACAAAACCATGAAGAGATCTCAAGCCTTGGATGACATGCTCAGCCATCAAAGATGTCCATTTGATAAATCAGGTCTCAGGTATGTAGGTGAATCCTCAAACAAGAATGATAATGCTTCAAACAAAAGGGATGTGAAGAAGCCAGAAAGAAATGGTGATGCTCCTAGTTCCAACAAAGGTAAGGAGAAAAATCAAGGCAACAAAGAAATGTAGATAATGTCAAGGATGCTAGAAGTAATGGTTATCATCAAAGGATCTCAAGACAGAAAGACTTCAGAAGTACATCAAGGAAATCTCCATCCCCCAGGTACCAAAGTTTATTTCTTGGTTATTGTTATTCTTGTACAAACTTTGGTCACATGGAAAAATATTGTAAAGCATATCATAAAGATAGATGTTATGGTCCCCAACCATATCATAAAGATAGATATTATGGTCCCCAACAATCTCCAAGGAACAATTTTGCAGGAAGAAATCATGAATTCTTATTCATGAACAATGTAGAATGCTTCAAGTGTCATAACATTGGTCATATGGCACGTGATTGTAACTTAACTTGGGCTCTTACACAAGCTAGAACCATGCAAAAGAAGAAAGTTACACAAGTATGGAGAAGGAAGCAAATACAATCTAAAAGTCCCTTGAACTCTCCAGCCAACAACACATGTTATTGGCCTGATTTTTGACAATCTAAGCATTTGATGGGAAGACTTTGCCAAAAGAGATGATGCATACAGTTAGGGGGAGCTTGTGATTCTTGATCATTATTGCAGAAGCTATTCATGAAAGGGTCCTTATGAAATCCTTATTGAGCTATATTAACAATCATTCTTTGATAAAGATCATCTCTCATGAGCACTCCATTGAAGAATTGATCTCTTAACTATTCTTTGAACTATTGTTGAAGATGTTTTCCACTTGATCAATAAGTAGTAATTGGAGCAATAGAGAAGGTCATATAATACTAGAGAAATAGGGCAAATAACTATGGTGTTGATATTACAAATGTTAAATGTTTCGACTCAGGGATTTTGTTATGAAACCAGCTCAAGAAAAGATAGAAAAGATAGATCAACGCCTTAGAATTCAGCCTCTTCGAGGGGGCAACCTCCTTTACATTACATAAATGAACAATTCTTGGATGATACAAATGACAAAACCTCCTTTCTATATATAGGAGTCTAAGGAGTCACAATATAATCCAGCCGACCTAACAATAATAATATAAAGCCACAAAAATAACAATAGAGGGATTCTATGGGGCACAGAAATAACAATATGGGGGTAATAGGGGCACAACAATATAAATAAGGGGTATAACTACAATAGTAATGGGGTAATCACTAGTATTATAGGGACCCAACATGCCCCTCTCCTTCAAAAAAGTGTTGTCCTCAACGCTTGAGTAGTTCTGGATACTTCTGCATAAAATTCTCATCCTCCCATGTGGAATCTTCAGCGGATAAGTTCTTCCACTTGATAAGATACTCTGAAATTGATCGATTTCGTAGCTGTCGAGTTCTTGTTTCTGTGACTGCTTCCGGTTCCAATATAATTTTTCCTTCCTCGTCAAGTTCTGGCAATATTGTTTGAATTGGGAGCTTGTCACCTATAACCTTCTTTAAACATGAAACATGGAAAACTGGGTGCAATCGAGAAGCTGCAGGAAGCTCCAATTTGTATGCCATAGTACCAATCTTTTGCAACACCTTGTACGGACCATAATACTTTGGTGATAATTTATTATCCTTCTTAGCTTGCTTTAGGGACATTTGCTTATATGGTTGTAGCCGTAGGAATACCCAATCACCTACATCAAAACTTCTTTCACTGCGATGTTGATCTGCCTGTTGTTTCATTCTATTTTGTGCCAACACGAGGTTATCCTTTAAGAGTTGGAGGACTTGTTGTTGATGTTCGATGTGATGTTCCACTGCCTGAACCTTAGAATTTTCTCTTAAATATGATGTGATGGATGGTGGTTGATACCCATAAAGTGCCATAAATGGGGTCATTTTTGTTGCTGTATGGAAGGAAGTGTTATACCACCATTCAGCCAGAGGCAACCATTTGACCCATTGTGTCTGTTTATCAGATACAAAGCAACGAAGATATCCTTCCAAACATTTGTTTACTATCTCAGTTTGCCCATCAGATTGAGGATGATAAGATGAGCTATGAGCTAACTGAGTACCAAGACAAGAAAATAATTCTGTCCAAAAATTTCCAGTGAAAATGGGATCTCTGTCACTTACAATAATCTTTGGGTTTCCATGTAGCTTTTGAACTGTTTCCATAAATGCAGTAGAAACTGTACTGGCTTTAAATGGATGTGATAATGCACAAAAGTGTGCATACTTGGTAAGTCTGTCAACTACCACCATGATGACACTCTTTCCCTCAGACTTGGGTAAACCTGTGATAAAATCCATTGAAACCTCCTCCCAACGTTGGCTTGGAATGGATAAAGGTTGTAATAGACCCGGTGTCTTAATTGTTTCAACTTTATTTTGTTGGCAAACCAAACATTCCGCCACAAACTTTTGAATATCTGATTTAAGGCCATCCCAAAAAAATTCCTTCTTAACCCTGTGGTAAGTTTTTAAAAATCCTGAGTGCCCTCCTAAGGGAGAAGTGTGCAATTCCATAAGAATCTTTTGTTTTAGCTGGGAATTCTTACAGAGGTATAAGCGATCTTTGTACCATAACGAATCATTTTTCCAGCTAAATGTATCAGAAGTACTGGAATCTTGTTGTAGCTTTCGAATAAGTGCCCACACTTCTTCGTCATTCTTCCATTCCTCCCTTGCTTCGTTTATCCAATCTGGTTGGATAATAGAAATGGCACACAACAATGCTTCCACATCCTCATCCTTTCTTGAGAGTGCATCTGCCACCACATTTTGCTTCCCTTTTTTGTAGATGATTTCAAAGTCATAACCCAACATCTTTGTGACCCACTTTTGTTGCTCTTCAGAGGATAATCTTTGTTCTAAAAAGTATTTAAGGCTATCATGATCCGTTTTTACCTTGAAGTGTCTTCCCATTAGGTAGGGTCGCCATTTCTTAAGTGCATGGAGTATTGCCAACATTTCCTTCTCATAAATAGCTTTGCTTAAAAACTTTCCCTTGATTGGACGACTTTCAAAAGCAATGGGTCTTTCATCTTGCATTAGAACAGCACCAATTCCATTTCCTGAAGCATCACATTCCACAATAAAGGTTTTTGTGAAGTCCGGTGTAGCTAAGACCGGTGCTTGGCACATTGCCTCTTTAAGATGTTCAAAGGCCTTTGTTGCTTCCGGAGTCCATGAAAATGAATCTTTCTTCAATAATGTTGTTAGAGGTGCTGCTATTCTCCCATAATTCTTAACAAACTTGCGATAATACCCTGTCAACCCAAGAAATCCTCGCAGATGCTTTATGGATGTGGGGATTTTCCATTCCTTAATGGCTTTAATTTTGCTAGGGTCTACCTTAACTCCTTCATGAGATACAATATGACCCAAATATTCCACCTCCTGGACTCCAAAGAAACATTTGGATCTTTTTGCATATAATTGTTTCTCCTCCAATAGTTGTAGCACCCTGTCAACATGTTCAACATGATCCTTCCAAGACTTGCTGTAGATTAGTATATCATCAAAAAATACTAACACAAATTTTCTAAGGAATGGTTTGAAAATTGAATTCATCAAACCTTGAAATGTTGAAGGTGCATTGGTAAGGCCAAAAGGCATGACCAAAAATTCATAATGACCCTCATGAGTTCTAAATGCCGTTTTCGGAATGTCTTCAATCTTCATTCTGATTTGATGATATCCCGAACGAAGATCCAACTTGGTGAAGTAAATTGATCCATGCAATTCATCCAGTAATTCATCAATGACAGGAATGGGGAACTTATCTTTAATAGTGAGCTTGTTGAGCTCCCTATAATCCGGACACATGCGCCATGATCCATCCTTCTTGTGCACCAATACTACTGGAGCTGAGAAAGAACTTTGACTCGGTTGAATTATACCAGCCTCTAGCATTTCTGCAACCATACGTTCAATTTCACTTTTTTGGACATAGGGATATCTGTACGGCCTGATGTTTGGAGGAACACTTCCTGGAATCAGATGAATAGCATGATCATGATCACGCATAGGTGGGAGACCTTTGGGAGTCTCAAATACCTTGGAATGATTGTCCAGGACTTTTTGGAGATCTGGAGAAATAGATGATTCCAATGTGGAAACATCTAGCGAACATAATTGTGCAATTACACCTCTTTGCTCCTTTTTTAGAAGCTTTGTCATACCATTAGAGCTGATTATCTTTCCTGGTTTCCCTGCAATACCCCTTAATTCAACTTCCTTTCCTTCCGTAGAAAATTTGATGAAAAGTTCTTGAAAATTAAAAGCTATTGTACCCAAGGATTGTAGCCATTGGACTCCTAGTACAACATCAGCACCTCCCATTGGAATGGAAAGCATTGGGCTAGTCAATACATATTCTCCCATGGATAGCTTGATATTATGGCACTTTCCAGAGCAATTTATTGTTCCTCCATTTGCAATCATCACTTGACACTCTGGTGCTGGATATAGGAAGCAATTCAATTCTTTTGCTACCCTACAATGAATAAAATTGTGGGTGCTTCCTGAATCAATCAACACTATTACCTTTTTCTTCTTGATTTGTCCTTCTATCTTGATGGTTTGAGGAGTGGTAATTCCCGCCAATGCATTACAAGATATGGTCGGATTTATTTGTTCTTCATCTAGGCTTTGTTCCTGGAGTATATCCTTCTTCTTTTGACCTTTCTTGCTCCTTTCCTTCTTCCTCTTCACAATCTATGTAGAATAATTTCTTCTCAGCACACTTATGACCTTTAGTGTATTTGCTATCAAAACTGTAACAAAGCCCTTTTGCTCTTTTTTCTTCCAATTGTTGTGGTGTCAACCTTATAGGTTGTGGAAGACTAGGGGCAACAACACTTTCGTCTTTATAGTTGTGAGTGGTATGCTTCCTGGTTGCCATAATTTTGCTTTCCATTTTTCTTGCTAACCTGAATGCCTTCTCTAATGAATCAGGTTCCCAAAGGTGAACATCATGTTGGATATTATCCTTTAAAGACCCTATGAACACATCAATCCTATGCTCCTCTAGAATATCTTTTACCCTTATGTTCAATTTTTGGAACTCCTCAATGTGCTCAATTACTAAACCCTTTTGTTTGAGACTTATCAATTGGCTAAAAAAGTGTTGCTTTTTGTATCTTCATAATGTGCTATCAATTCTTCCGTAAAAATTGCCCAAGTGATAAATTGTTTACGAGAGCAAAGCCATTGATACCATACAAACTGATTTGGTTCCAAATATACAGTTGCCATACGTACCTTTTGTGTGTTTTGCACATTATTGAGATCGAAGAATTGCTCCATCTGTAATATCCATGTGGCGGGATCCTTGCCATCAAACTTCCTCATATCGATTTTTGGAATATGGTGATTCTTCGATCCAACGTTAGCATCTATGGAATCATGATTAACATTTCTTTTGTTCTCATCATGAGTTTCCTTTACTACCTTTTCACCATTAGTGACCCTTTCTTGTAGCAACTTCTTCAATTCTTCCATGTCTGTCTTCAAATCTATCTTCAAATCTACCATGTCTCTCTTCAAATCTATCTTCGAATCATCCATCTTAGCTTCCATGCCCTTTATCTTAGATTCCACGCCACTTATCTTAGCTTTTGTTAGCTTTTGTGAGCGTGACATTTGTTGCACTTGTTCTTGTAATTTTGATATATCATGTAGCATTTCTTCCTCTTCTTCATGAGTCATGCTAGAGCTTTCAGGTTCCTTACTAGGTGTTTGCATTTTCTTTCCTCGGGGCATCAATTACCGATAATAATGCTTTACTATGCCCTTTGAATTCCGTTAAACCAAGCTTACACAAAAATTAAAAAAAAAACTACACACCTTTTTTCACTTTATAGAAGCCTGATATTGAATCTGATGTATCTCTGTAATTTCGGATCATCCAATTCTGAAATTGCTACCTGTAGTAGCCTTCTACGTCCTCTTTCCAATGCCACAAGTCTGAGCCAAATTGGATTCTCCAAGGAAGAGTTATGTGAAATCTCCCACAGTGACTTGCTTTTAGACTAGTTCAGTAGAGCGAACTTGTACGACGTGCCACGAGTCACTGTTTCAACCTTTGAATCTAGAACACACACACAAAAAACTACAGTCCGTCCTCTTTCTGTACCTTCTTACGAAATTTCAATCTGATCCCCAGAGAGAAAGTTATGACGATTTTCCCCAGGTCACCTGTTTTGAATGTAATTCAGGAGTCTGCAAAAAGACCAACTTCCTCAGATCATATCTCCGCAAATATCGCGCAAAAAGCTCTGAAATTTGGACCCAAGGTTCAGCGCGATTTCTTCTCAAATGGGTTTTTTTTGAGACTTCTGAAACGTCACAGAAAAAAAGTTATAGTGAAAATGCCACGATGACCTGTTTGGAGCAGCGAAACCCTAGAATCCAAAGCTCTGATACCAAATGTTATGAAACCAGCTCAAGAAAAGATAGAAAAGATAGATCAACGCCTTAGAATTCAGCCTCTTCGAGGGGACAACCTCCTTTACATTACATAAATGAACAATTCTTGGATGATACAAATGACAAAACCTCCTTTCTATATATAGGAGTCTAAGGAGTCACAATATAATCCAGCCGACCTAACAATAATAATATAAAGCCACAAAAATAACAATAGAGGGATTCTATGGGGCACAGAAATAACAATATGGGGGTAATAGGGGCACAAAAATATAAATAAAGGGTATAACGACAATAGTAATGGGGTAATAACTAGTATTAAAGGGATCCAACAGATTTGATGTGAAAACAGGTAGATTATGGACACAAATAGAGGCAACATTCAAACAAACAGATATATCTGGGAATGAAGCATGAAGCAAGAGCAGTTGAAAACATCTAACAAAACTGAAGCATTTCAAAAATATTCCAATCAATATAAAGAATTTAAAAGACAGTCACATATTGGATATCAAAATCTGCTTGTGGAGATAACTTGCAGAGATTTTTTTTCAAGAACACAAGGAAAAGATGGCTCATCAAAATACTATAGAAAGGAGAATGTTGTGCAGTCGAATATAGCTCAGTAACTTAAGGAGAAGCACAAAAATACAAAGGAACTCTAATCTAAAGAGAGATAGCAAGAAAGACAATTTCAATGGCATTTTCTCTTGATTCGGACTATGAAGGCCTCTTAATTTTGATTGTGGAGACAACAGAATATGGATTGAAGCATAAAAACCTGGACTTGATCATTTGGTGTGTGTCTGTTTGCAATCTGTTTGAAAGCATTGAAGTGGAGCATCCTTAAGAATTGTTGAAGCCATGATAAAGTAGTTCCGAGACATGAAGAGGGGATAATGTGCTAATTGATGATAAAGCATCAATCCCTCTATTTTGAGTAAAAAGAAGAGCACTATTACAGGGGGAGTAACATACTCATGAAGATCTACAATTCATAAAGAACAAAAGAAATTTAATAGGGGGAGTCCCTGAGCACTCCTTTGCCATTAATTGCAAAGAGGGAGAGAAGAAGAATATTGCCATCAATAACAAAGGGGGAGATTGTTGACCTAGATTGCCATTGATGTCAATATGACAATATTATGGATGAGTAAACAATGATGTGAGGCCAAGGATAAGTAGAGCAGATCCGTGAAGAAACAGGAGCAAGAAACCATGAGGAGAAACTAGAGGAAAGCCAAGACAGTCAAGCCATTGGAGAGAATATTGGAAGTCATAGGAGCTATCAGAGGATAGCTATCAAAGCATAGAAGAGGTATTGGAGCAGTATCGGAAGCCATCATGGAAGCCATCAGAAGAGGAACACGCATTAGGAGGAGAAGCCAGCAGAAGAGCAGTTAACAGAGGAGCCATATTGTTCATTAGAAGGAACAAAGAGGAACATGCATCAGGAGGAGAAACCAGCGGAAGAGAAGTTAACAGAGGAGCCATATCATGCGATATCGAAGGAATATCAGAGAAGAGCTATTGGAGTAGTGCATCGGAAGCCATCACGGAGTCATATCAGACTAGAAAAGAGCAGAGGAGTATATATCAGGTTAAAGTATATAACCACATATATCGAGTTAAAGTATATAATATTGGGTTAAAGTCAAAGTGAATGCACGTGGTTATATTCCAAAAGGCGGATTTGTAACAGTGGCAGTGGTTTTCGGGTGGACGCTAGGTGGTAAGTGGTATTTAGAGGAGAGTGCCCGATTCCATTAACTGAGCAACACGTAGCAGCGAGGAGGAGAGAGGAAACCATTTTTTAGTTGGGTAATCCTTGAGCTATTTTTCCACCCAAAATCCTTGTGAATCGTTGGATCTTGCGGGAGGTGATCGACGACGAAGGATCAATGGACTGTTTGAAACTTCGGGTGTAATATCAACCGTCAGATCTAATGGAGGAAAATCTACGGTGGAGAATGAGCCTGATAAACATAAGCATCAATAAACGCGCCAAGGCTATGGAAAAGCGGAAAATTTAAGTTTCCATGTGTTAGTGTATATTCCTATTATACGAGGGTTATAATAGAATTAAAGGGGATAAAGGGTTATGGGTTAAGTCCGCATTAACCAAAGTTAAGAACAGAGGAGTATATATATTATATAGATGTGATAATAAAACAGACCCATGGCTCCATTATAAACCGCCCTAATGTAATATCACATCTGCTGTGTCGCTAGTCTCAAAGGGCTGTCACCCTTGAAACCTCCGATTGCGATATACAGTTGCGGACTCGATGGTCCTATTATATCGCGCCCTAATGATATATCGCGCCTGTCATATCGGGGCTTATGTATCACAGTGTTTTAAGCCTTGTCATGTTAAAACTGCGATAGCAATATATATATATATATATATATATATATATATATATATATATATATATATATCTCTCTCTCTCTATATATATATATGTGGACCTGATGAAGTTATTAAAATAGTTTAAAATAATATTGCGTCCGAGTATCAGGGAATTGGCTATGTTATGTGCAAATCTGCTGATTGCGATAAAGTTGTGAAGGAGCGGACCTGATGAAGTTATAGATGCGGGCGTAATGCATTTGAAGTCCGGCCTTATGTGTTCGGAGGGTATATTTTCCGTGTATTTCCTGTGCATCCTTGTATTCCGATATATTGTATGGTCCTGGGTTTAAAGGCTTAAGGCCTTGTCATATTAAAGTGACGATTGCGATAAAAGGATGACATGGCATGTGGGATCTCTATATGGCTATAGTCTCTCTTATATGGTTTCCATGAACAATTAATGTATATTGTATGAATATTAAAAAAAAGGGTCTCTCTGATATTTTTTAATATGCAACACTATAGTAATTCAGCCTCTCTTCCACATTAATGTGTCCTGTGTGTATTGATGGATTTGAAGAGACAGAGGAAGTCAAAGAGTGAGCACAGAGGAAGCTGAAAGATCAAGCGAGCATTGAGGAAGCCAAAGACCCAACAGAGAAAGGAAGCCAAAGGTCAGGGGTATTAGGAATATAAAAAAGAGAAGAAGGAAAATTTAGAGGTTGGAAAAACTGGAAGAAATGGAGGCAACGGTAGGTTCAGCAGGATAGGAGGAAGCTGAAGGTCCAGCAGGACAGGAGGAAGCTGATGGATGAGAAACTTTGTTGATTGGGCTAACCTGTGAAAGGATCAGACCAGAGATGGATTATTCAGAGCTTAGTGCAAATAATAGTAGACTTGTTAAAGCTGTGTGGAGACATTATCAGAGATCATGATGGCTATTGCAGACTCTGTGTGGATATTATGAAGAGTTGTATAGACTTCTTCATATAAAGATTGATTGGCATTGATGCTGTAGCATGGAGACTACAATGAAGCTGTAAACAGACAGAACTCAGTAAAGAAGAGTTCTGAGAGCAGAACATTACTATCAAACATGCCTTGACAAGAGGGTTGGAGCCCTTGGGGTTGGTGCCTCAGAACTGGAAGGATTGGTGTCCTGGGAGTTGGTGCTCCTAAGTCCAAGGTTGGTGCCTTGACAAAACAGAGTTGGCGCTCTGGAGGTTGGAGCCTCACAAATGTCCAAGTTTGTGCTTGGAAATAGATTGGAATCATATGTATATTGTATCTATTTTATTGCAGAGATCAGATTAATAAAAGCATTTATTCTTGTTGTTCATCTTGTGTTATGAATATAAATGTTTTAACTGGTAAAAATAACAATTGAAAAGAAATACTAATTCACCCCCCCTCTCAGTATTTCCAACAATTGGTATTAGAGCCAGTACCTTCATTCAAAGCCTAACAACTTGAAGGTTGATCTTTAGAACACAAATGGCGAAGTCAAGGAAGAAAGTCTCCAATCGTCCTAAGGATGTGTCTCCCCATTCCACTAAAATAGAAGACAATCAATTTGAGAAGGCTCCATGGTTCAATGGAAACTTTAATATATGGGAAGCAAGAATGAGGAATTTCTTAAAGACTCAAGGCATTGAAATCTGGAAATTAGTAATTGTTGATAGCATGATGGATGGAGAATCCAAGGAGTACAATGAAAAAGCAATGAAGGCAATCTTGAATGGGCTACCTGATTCTATAAAGAACAATTTAGGAAAATGTTCGTCAGCAAAGGGTATATGGACAAACTTCATGACATTCACTCAAAAGGAGCATTGACCATGACCATCAGTCAAGAAGATGATGGAAATCAAGAAGAAAATCTAGAACCCATCATAGAAGCTGAAAGTGAGAATGATGACATCAAGGTTGGGAGTGATAAATTTGGAGATATTTTGCTGCGTAAATCATGACGCCCCATGTTTTTCATGTTTTTCTAATTTTACATTTATAGGAAAAGAATCAAGTTTGTTATGAAATCATTAGGACAACTAGGCTAATCGCATGTTGAGACAGCTGCGTAGTTCAGTAGCATGGGAAGATATTTTGTAAGTGGTCCTTATTTTGGTTCTCCCTATAAAGAGGAAGGAAAAATGCATTGCACAGGTGCCCAAATTCCGTTCCTAGTGGTTCCGAATTCGGTCTTAACAGTGATTCCGAATTCTATTTTCAGAGAGAGGTTCCAAGTTTTGGTTTAATTTCCTATTCCTGAAGTGGTACTTTTTCTAAAAATTTCACCAGTTTGAGCCTATGAGATGGACTCCATTTTTGAATATTAATGAAGAAGATCTAGTGATTCCAAGCATAGGAATGGTCAGTATGTGTTCTTCCTTTATATGTCACTTCATGTTTGTTTCTCTTCATCGGAAATTGCATAAGTTGTAGCTATTGATTCACTCATAAATAATAGATTTACTTATGTTATGTTGTAGCAGACAATACTTGTGATATTGAAGATTTACTATGTTATATTGCAGCAGAAAGTACCTTTGAAATATTGAGTTGGAAACCTTAAAACGCACTTTATTTTCTGTAGTTCATTTCCTTATTATTTCATGATTCTAATGGGATTTAATGCTTAGGATTACGAGTCTGTCCAACCCTTTGTATTTAGTTCCTTCCTTGTTTTTCTCCTTCCCATGTTTACTGCAACGATAAATTACGCTACATTTACTGTGTGTAGGCCACCGGACTTGAACATTTATTTGTGGGATGATCTATATTTTTTATGTGTATGTTTGAATTTGCTTATGTGAAAGGTAATTGAACCAAATTTAAAATGATTTTACATTTATCTAAATTATCTTCAAGAGACACTAAGATGTCCTAGGCAATGACCTCTCCTCAACCTGGGGGTTGTCTCTAGCAGCTAAAACATCTCCTATCACCGTTGCCGGGGAACAAATCAAAATATTTTCCTTGGGTACGACATTTGTACACCCCTTGGTTAGGTGAGCATAAGGGTGTGTGTGTTGAAGATACCTCACCTTGGTGACTCCATGATCTGATTTAGAATATTATATTGCTGTGCTAAGATACTCCTCAAATTAGAAACCTAATTCTTTCATTGTGCTGAAGGCTTCATGAATTTTTGCAAGTGAAATGATGAGTTTTTATGTTAGTTTTATGAGCAATTTAACATAAATAATATACTGAAGAACACCATAAACATGTACAGAACATCATTAAAAACACATTACAACAAGAACATGATAAAGGAGTTCACCCCTCTTGGGCTACGTCTCGTTGGTCCAACTTCAAATGGCTTGGGCCTCTCTATTATGCTTAAAAGTATAAAAATATGTGTTTACAATGCTCAAATGCTTCTGAAACCTACTCCAATGAGTCCAGAATATCCAAAAAATGGCTATCTAGCCTCTTTTTGCATCCAATTTGGTGGAAAACTGAAGAAGTTATGACCTCTCCTAGTTTTCCCAATATTCGCTCCACAAATTGCACCATTTCTAGCATGATCCTACAATTTCACTCCAAAAAGTGCTAACTGGGCAAAAATTTTGTCGTGCAGCGGCCATAAGCTATTGGCACCGACAACTCCATCGAAAATCACAATCAGCATGAACCTACGGGTCTTATGGTTTGTGAACGCGGCGTGGGCGATATGCGATTGTGATAAACGATGGACCCGACAGAACTATCAACTGAAACCCATAATCTTATCGCATCTAGGATCCATCACAAATCACAATTGGCAGAGTTAGGGGGTAACATATATACGAGACTTTGCACTATGTGATTTGTGTTGCGATTATCGTATCACAACCTGGTACACTGGGGGCTGATTTCTGTAGTACTTCCCTTATGTGATGTGTGATTACGATCATTGCATCACAACCCTGACTTTATTTGGGGCCGATTCTCTAATGCCTTCTGTGTTGTGATGTGCGATTGCAATTATTGCATTGCACCCTGGCTTGCTCTGGGGCCAATTATTTAATGCCAACTCGCGTGCGACTTGCGATTTGCGAAATGTGGGGTCAATGGAAGCCTACCATTTGGTGCTTCCCCATTCACTGAAGAGTTTTGCCACGTCATCTTCTCCTGCCATCTATCAAAGTCAAACCTGAACTTTGACTTGCTGTAACTTCTTCATATGAGCTCGGATTCGCAGTTCCGTTCAAATCGTTGGAATAGGGATGACGAGCACTTCGATCTGAAGCTAATTTTATTGGGATTCTTCCACTTTGAGTTTGAGCCTAATTTTGAGCACCTGATCACTCCCCACTGGAAGCCTTTCGTACCCCAAAAGATCACTTTCAATTGTCCAGCAGGTGAGGGTACGATTAACTCACCTTTCCAACCTCTATCTATTTGGCTTTTAAAGGATTTGTACCCTTGAGCCCCACCCGAAGATAATTGATACTTCTCCTTTTTGATGTCCTTGTTCTTCTGTCAAGTATAGTGTCTTGCTAAAGCTCATCAAGGAATTTTGGAGAAAAGTATTCAATAGATGGAATTTGAATATTCTCTCCTTGATTTTTAATCAAAGGAGGCTCATACAACCTTAAATTCTCAACATTAACAACAACATAAATTTGCATATATGAAGGCAATCCAACCTGAAGGCATTGTTACCAATCTTTTCCAAAATTGTGAATAGACCATATATAATTGGTTTTAGCTTTTTAACTTCTCCTTGGAGCCTCTCTTTGTTAATGTGAAGCCAAAATTCATCACCAAATTAGAACTTGTGATCATGATGATGCTTGTTGTGCCTTGCTTTGTACTTGCCTTGGATTTTCTCAAGCTATTCTTGAACCTTTTGGTGTACTAATTGGATTTGTTCAATGAACTTTCTTGCTTTGTCTATGTCTCCATGACCTTCAATAGCAACAACTTTGCCAAAAATAACATCCAATCAAGATTTAGGAAAGTATCCCAAGCATGCCTCAAATGGCGAAGTTTGAGTTGAAGAGTGCTTGGCTTGGTTGTAAGCATGATGAATATAGTGCCAATGTTCATCCCACAACTTAGGATGCTTGCTGCAATACCCATGAAGAAGATGTATCACTATTCTGTTCACCACTTTTGTTTGACCATTTGTTTGTGGATGAAAAGTTGTACTCTTTTTCAATTTGGTGTCCATGAATCCCCACAAGCTTGACCAAAAATTCCCAACAAAGCGAGAATATCGATCACTAACAATGGATGTGGGCAATCCAAAATGCACCCAAACATTCTGAAAGAATAACTAAGCAGTTTGTTTAGCTGTAACTTGCTTTTTACATGGCATCAAAATACACATTTTTCTGAACCTATCCACAACTACATACAAATAATCATGACCTCTTTTTGACAATGGAAGACCTCCTACAAAATCCATAGAAACACTCTCCCACGGTCGTGAAGGAACCGGAAGTGGTGTGTACAATCCTAACTTCCTATTGCTAGGCTTATTGATTGCACATAATGAACATCATTTAATAAAACAAGACACACTTTCAAGCATACGAAGCCAGTAACAATACCTCTGTAGATGTTCCAGTATTGTCTTACTTACACTGAAATAACCAACAATAAGAGAAGTGCGTGCCTGTATTGTAATGTTAACTCTTTCTCCCTGTGGAATATAAAGCTTGCCAAGATGGTACAACAAGTTATCATGCAAATGATAATCCAATTCATCTACTTGGTTAACTTGACTCAAGCTTGCATAAACATTTTGAAAGTAATTATCTAATGCATATTGCTCAATATAAATTTCATGTAAAACAAAATAATTCTTGAGTAAAGTAGCTGCACTAACAATAGGCCTAGAAAGCATATCAACAACTTTATTGTAGATACCTTTCTTATACTTGATTACCAAGTGGAATTGTTGAAGAAAAACCATCCATCAGAAGTGCCTTGATTGCTGCAACTTTGATTGTGATTGAAAGTATTGCAATGGTTGATGATCAGTGTCAATGACTATTTCCTTACCCATCAAGTAGTGTTCCCATTTTTTCACAATTTGCACCAATGCATACAATTCCTTGTCATATGTAGGATAGTTAATGACCACACCATTAAAAGTTTCCGAATGAAAATAGATAGGCTTACCATTTTGCATGAGGACTGCACCCATGGCGTAGTCGCTAGCATTAGTCTGAATGTCAAATTATTGTCTCAAGTTTGGAAGTGAAAGTACTAGAGATGTACTGATCTTTTCCTTCAATGCATCAAAGGCCTTTTTCTGTTTGCCTCCCCACTAAAAAACCTCTTTCACACTTGTCAATGCATGCAAAGGAGTGACTATAAGAGAAAAACTAGCAATGAATTTCCTCCAATATTGGGATGCTCCCAAAAAACTTCTTTCCTCATTAACTGTCTTGGGCCTTAGCTAATTCACATTGACATCAATCTTGGAGGGATCTATTTTCAACTCACCTCCTCCAACAATATGACCCAAGTAAACTAAATAAGTTTTTCCAAACTCACACTTTGACATCTTAAGATACAACTGTTCGTTTTTCAAGACATCAAGTACTATTCTTACATGCATGGTGTTAGTTCCAGTCTTCGCAGCCTGTCACCAGGGATCAAAATGGGCTCTTACAATGTCTGGTTTTCAGAGATGTTTTGCACATGATATTCAGTGCAAATCATATCCTAAGTATTTTCATCAGAAGAATATCAGAAAGAACTTTCCAATGGTATATCACACTCCCGTAACCGGTTTCTGGATCAGAAGATATGATCGAAATGAATGAGTGATTCTTGGTTATACATGTTTTGAGGTCAGTTGTTGCACATGACGAAAAGTTTACTACAAAATCAGTTTCTGAAGTAATGGTAAGGAATTTTTCAAACATGAAAGAGGCTTTTGTCCATCACATAACAAATAACAAAAAAATCCTTCAGTTTATGGACAGGTGCTACTATGTGGGAGATATACAGTGATATTTGGAGCCTACATTAAAACAAAGCAAAATTTTCATTTATTTTACTGTTTTAGTCATTTTAGTGCGTTGCCATTTTACAACAGATGGAAAGTAATTTTGAAAAACCCAAGGAGGTTTTTGTTAACCACGAGCCATATAACAAAAATCTCTTTTAGTTTATTCCCAGGTGTCATGAATTGGGATATGTGACTAGATCTTTACAGCTCATTTTCACAGATTTAAATTTTTTAATGATTTTCTGTTTTAGAGATGATTTTGTGGCACAGATTTTGAGCAACTGGAAATGAATTTCCAAAATTTGAGAATTTTTTTTTTCCAACATGACCTTATCTACAAAAACTTCTTTCAATTTTGTAACAGGTGCTATGGTTTAGGAGATAAGAATTCATCTTCAACACCTATTTCAGAAATTCGGTCCAAGTTTAATGTAACTGATTCTATTTTGAAGAAGATGGTTGAGCTCAATTCCCTTAATACACGGATGAGATAAATGTATAAATTTTATGAATTTCATAGTGTAGAGGTTGGACTCTTGTGAATGCTTTGAGCATTATTGTACAGTCATCTCTGCAGTTTGGCAAGGAAATAGACCAGGGTTTACAACATTTTGTGGGATTCTTGTGGCAAGGTGATTTAGTATTGTTTTTCCTTCTGTGATTCAAGTTTACATGTGTTTATGTGTGCCATCATTTCTCTCTTTTCAGCTTAACTAAATGAATCAAGCATAAAGGTGGAATTCATTGATGTGTAGTGCTCTACCTTAGGGTTTATTTGGTTGTACATGTTTTCAACTGTTTGAAGAGGATTCTTGACACTTTCATGCCCTCTCCAACTCCTCACCAATCTTAAGACTCTCCATTTCACTTATTTCAAAGTACTAAAGCATTTTCCTACCTTGCCCCACATAAACCTCTGCAAGACTGAGTTCATTCCCCAGACCCAAAACTGCCTTTCACATTTGATCCAGCAAACCAACATAAAACTCAATCAAACTCCTCTGAGCATATACTTAGCCTAAAATTATTTTTTACATCAGTCATCTCAAGCATCATTTGCTATATTTTCCTAAGATTGACAAGGAGAGAGCCCTCTCCCGACCTGGTAGGGATAGCTACTAGGTTAAGCGTGGTTTGATGTTACCCTAGACCTCCCTTTCTCAGCCTGAGGTAGATTTAGGCTCTAACACATGGCATGTTCATCATGAGATTTAATGAAAATTAAGATGTAATCTAAGTATACTATGAAAAAATCATCAACAAATGGCCTCAACACATCATTCATCACACACATGCATGTAGCAAGAGCATTACATAAACCAAAAGGAATAACTAGCCATGCAAACAATCCTTGTTTTGTTTTGAATGCCATCTTCCAAATGTCTCCTTAAACTATTCTAATTTGATGGTAGCCACTTCTTAAGTCCAACTTAGTAAAATACTTTGCATTTTTCAATTGATCAAGTAAATTATCTATTCTAGGCAGTGGGTAATGGTTCTTTGCCATAATTTTGTTAAATGCACAAAAGTCCACACACATGTGCCATGTTCGATCCTTCTTTGGCACGAAGACAATAGGTCAATCACATGGCGAGGAAGATGGTATGATGATCCATTTATTCAATAAATCTTGAATTTTCTTCTTAATTTCTGTGTTGTCCATCATTGACATCCTGTGCATGCCAATGTTAGGAAGAGGACAATCTTTCTGCAACTGTATCTCATGTTGGATTCGTCTCTTCGGAGGTAATCCCTTTGGTTTCTGAAACATCTCATCATATTGGTTAACTACGTCAACCAATTCATATTTCAAATTTGAATCAAAACCTTTAAAAGCTTCATTATCAACATCATTCTTGGGTTTGATCATTAGAAGCACAAAATTCTTGCTTGAATTCACTAGTCTTTTCATCTGCCCTATATTAACAAGCGAAAGTTTTATTTTCTTGCTATGAACTCTCACAATATATTCTATTCCATCTTTGAATAAATGATATTTTTTTTCATGTCTATGGAAGATAGATTTTCTGTCATAAAGGTACGGTCTACCCAAAACTATGCCACAGATATCTAACAACACAACATCAAGCTCCACTTCATCTATGAAATTTTTAGTAATGACGAATTTCAGTTTACACTTTCTAGTAACTTGCAATTGTGCATTGTCACTCACCCATCCAAGTGGATATGGTTTATAATGTGGAACGGTTTCCAAGTTTAAAATTTTGACAATGTTTTTAGAGATAAGATTGGCTTGAGAGACACTATTGAAAAACGTATCAATCTTGTTGTGTTTTGAGATCACCCTTATGTGAAAAAGTTCTATTCTCCTCTTTTCATTTGGAGTTTCATTTTGTGAGTTTGAAGAACTAGTGCTAGCAATGGATTCTTTTACTTTTAACCCCGTGGCTGTGATTTTAGTTTCATCACCTGAATTGGATCCCAAACCCTATTGGGTGGTTGCAATTGTCTTTTTTTTTTCCCTTGTTGTTGTTTCTTTTTCGTCTCATTCCGGGATGAAGCTTCAAACAATGAGATTCATCATGACCCTCCTTGGAACAATGTTTGCATGTAACTTTTTCTCCTTCTTTTTTGATAGACACATTTTTCTTTGCCTTCCCTTTGAAAGCCTTTTCCTTTCCTTTACTCTTAAATGGATTTTTACTACCTTCTTTTGGGGTGTTTTTCCCTCTTACCTCAAAGATGAGTGGCTTGCGCACACACATCATCTAGATTATTGGGATTAAACATTAAGATAGTATGCCTAAGGTAATTGTGTAAACCCTCTATGTACTTCAACAATGTGTCCCGTGATTGCAAATCTACAACTAACATCAAAGACCTTTTTTTCTGAATTCTTAGGTGTAATCTTGCTCATTTTGACCTTTAAGCTGTCTAAAATTCTGCCAATTCATGATGGCTTTCTACATATAAGCTAGAGGGTAGAATTGTCTTTTTATTGCAGCAATGAAATCATTCCAAGAAATTGAGATCTTACCATGTTTTCTAATCTCCTCTTGGTTCTTTGATTCCCACCATACCAGTGTTGCACCCTCCATTCTCAAGGAAGCTAACTGAATCTTTATGTCATCCTCTTGAAGGTTTTGAACCCCACAACAAACCTCCAACTGACGAATCTAATTATCAAGCTTCTCTGCATTCACTTCACCATTATTCATGGGCAGCTCAAATTTAACATCAAGGTTTAAAAAAGGTGATTTACAAGTTCCTTTTGAAGTATGATGATGAATATGAGTAAGGGTTGTGTTAGTGGAAGAGGGTGAAGATGCTTGTGAAGAAGAAGATGAAGAAGATGGTGGAGAGGGTGGAGGTTTGTCTCCATTTCCATTACTTCCTCCTAAAGAGCCTTCTCCTTTGGGAGGTTTGGAACTTTCCCCTTGCAACCTGGTATTCCTCTCTTCATAGAGGACCTTTACCATATCTGTCATATCAAAGAAAACCTTTCTGAAGGTCTTCTCATATTCTGTCATGTTTGTAGGTTCTCCTTCATGAGACATGATCTCTAGAGTCTCAACTGCAACTCGAGGCTGAAATGGAGATTGTGGCAACCTTGCTCTCCTTCCCCTTGACCCAACTTTAGGGCTTCCAACCAGCTTCCCTTCTCCTCTTTTTGGTTTTAACCTTGTAAGCATGACATAAACTTGCAAACAGTTAAATTCTTCTTTAACAAATCAAACTTAGAGCTCTGATACCAAAAAAACGATCTGATTTAGAATATTAGATTGTTGTGCTAAGATCCTCCTCAAATTAGAAACAAAATGCTTTCATTGTGCTTAAGGATTCATGATTTTTTGCAAGTGAAATGATGATTTTTTATGTTAATTTTATGAGAAATTTAACATAAATAAGAGACTAAACAACAACATAAACATGTACAAAACATCATCAAAAACACATTACATAGGAACGTGATAAAGGAGTTCACACCTCTTGGGCTACATCTCCTTGGTCCAATATCTAATGGCTTGGGCCTCTCTATTATGCTCAAAAGTGTAAAAATATGTGTTTATAATGCTCAAATGCTTCTACAACCTACTCTAATGAGTCCAGAATATCCAAAAAATGGCTATCTAGCCTCTTTCTGCATCCAATTTGGTGGAAAACTGAAGAAGTTATGACCTCTCCTAGTTTTCCCAATATTCACTCCACAAATTGCACCATTTCCAGCATGATCCTACAATTTCTCTCCAAGAAGTGCTAACTGGGCGAAAATTTCACCGTGCAGTAGCCATAAGCTATTAGAACCGACAACTCCATTGCAAATCACAATCGGCGAGAGTTGGCGGGTCTTATGGTTTGTGAACGTGGCATGGGCGATATGCGATTGCGATAAACAACGGACCTGACATAACTATCAACTGAAACCCATAATCTTATCGCATCGAGGATCCATCGCAAATCACAATCGTAGAGTCAGGGGGTAACATATATACGAGACTCTGCACTGTGTGATATGCGATTGTGATTATCGCATCACAACCTATTACACTGGGGGATGATTTCTGTAGTACTT
Source organism: Pinus tabuliformis (assembly GCA_031772625.1). Taxonomy (NCBI): domain Eukaryota; kingdom Viridiplantae; phylum Streptophyta; class Pinopsida; order Pinales; family Pinaceae; genus Pinus; species Pinus tabuliformis. Next base: position 2,060,911,329 of record CM062818.1, read on the forward strand.
CCCTTCTGCGATGTGCGATTGCGATCATCACATAACAACCCTGACTTGCTCTGGGGTCGATTCTTTAATGCCTTCCCTGTTGCAATGTGCTATTGTGATTATTGCATTGCACCCTGGCTTGCTCTGGGTTTTGTTAGAGTTAGTATTTGCATACTGCCATCGTCCCATTCTGAAATTTTTGTCATTCCACCTAGGTCCTCATTTAAAAATTTGCTCAGTGATGGTAGCCCTAGTAAAAAAACCTCACTCTCCCTCAAAAATCAATACTTTCTGGCCCACCTTTATGTCTTACTGAGCATAAATTAATCATAAAAGCTCATTTCATCATGTCTTTATGTCAGTCAAGTCAACATGGAGTCTGGTCATTCAAGGTCCCATTAGGTCACTAGGTTTCATTTTCCAAGGTTCAATAATACTCCATTTCATCTCATAAGGTCAGAAAAAGTGTGAGAGTGATTGAAATAATATTTCTTTATCATCTGAAGAAGATTTGTTAGTATGTAAAAATGGTTTTTGAAAGTTGTAATTTTGGTTTCAAAGTATGATTTTCATACCAAAGTGTAATTTCATTCAAAAAAGAGATGTAATTTATTTTTATTTTTATGTAATTTTATGTTCACTATATGTAATAAGTATTGTTCCTAAGCTGCCAACTCAAACTCTATATGCCAACTTCATCAAAGCAAAGTCAAATGTAAAGAGTGCCAAACTCCAACATCATCAATCTGCAAAGAAGAAAATCAAAGTGTAAAGGGTAATTAGCAAAGTTTTCAAAGGTGAATTGAAACATTAGAAAGTGGGTTTTAAAATCAAAAATCAAATTCACTCAAGTATAAGAGCCTTCATAGCATCAAATTCAACTTCATTTGTCTCCTACCATCGTTGAGCAAACTCCAAGAGAGCATTTTTCAAGTTCCTGGGCGAAATTGCAAAAAACAGAGCAAGCGCTGCGCGTTTTCCAAAGGGAGGGCACACTTCCTTCTAGCGCTACGCACTTGCCAAAGAGAGGGCGCACTTGCTTCTAGCACTACGCACCTGCCAAAGAGAGGGCACACTTGCTTGTGGCACTACGCACCTGCCAAAGAGAGGGCGCATTTGCTTGTGGCGCTACTCACTTGCCTAGAAAAGCCAGAAACACTTCTAGACTTTGCCAAATTGCCTCCAAAGCTTCAAAAACATTGTCTTCAACCTCCAACAAGCGAGTGACAGTTAAATATACCATTCTTCTTCCTCCTACAATCATTCCTTATGGTATTTTGAAAGTTTAATTAAAGATTTGGTGTTTTTCTCATTTCAAACGCTAATATCTCCCTCAAATCACCATTGCACTCTCAATTCCTAAATTGCATTCCCCTACACTCTCATACCCTGCCGTCATTACAATTCCCTTTCCCTAAACCCTTTATCCCAATACCCTAAGCCCTAGGTGCTACAATTCCCTAGGCTTCCAACCACCATGACCTGTAAATGATTTACCCATCCTAAATTCCATCATATTACTGCTCCTTGTCCCCTCCCCCGTTTCATAAATCCCTAGCACCATCTCCCTCAATTTCCCTTTCCCATTCCTTATTCCTAAAAACCACATTCCACCAATATCATACCTCCATAGGGTTTTGACATTAAAAAACCATGGGAGAAGAATAAAATAGACCATACAGTGAGGGAGAAGAAGCAGAGGTGAAGAGACCACATAAAGGAGGGAGAATACTCATATTTGAGCCAACATATATCAGGGAACTCTTGGCATCTCCTATGGCTATGACATGTTTAAAAAATGTTGGTTGTTATGAATTCTATGAGCAAATTCATAGAGTCCAACATTATGCCATGTTGACTAGACTTTTCATATCTAACCTCCATGACAACCAAGTTACTCTAGCTGGTGTCACTTTTACTATATCGACTACCATTATATCAGATGTCACTGGGATCCCCAATGTTGGGGAGAAGTGGTTTAAGCAAAGTGAGTTGGAGGAATATTACTATGAGCCTTTCATAAACCAAGGTACAAGAATGAGAAAAAAAGTTTTTTTTCCTTTTTCTTACCTCTTGGACAGATATGCCCCAATGATGAAGATTATCATGAGATACTTTTCATGCGAAGGTAGATTTTCTAGACTTTATGCCTATCACATCCGGCTCTTAATGCATTTCACTAGGGTAAAGATGCTCAAAATACCCTACTACCTTTTCTAGAGCATTGATAAGATGGCATTTATTGTCTAGAAAAGAGAGTATGAACATCAAATGAAAAATCTTTTCCATCATTCCCTCATTAAAATCATAGTCCTATATCATCTCAAAGAATTGAAAATTGCATGGAGTAACTTCATAGCTAATGATATATTCACTGATCCATCTATTCAGAATGTTAAAAATCTGCCTTCATCATCTCACCCTTCCAATTCCATTCCACCATTTCAGCCCACAACACATTCATCTTCATCAGATCAGTCTCCTTCACCAAAATCACCATCCTCATCTTTTCATTATGACATTGGATCACCTAGTAGGGTTGAGGTCATCAAGCCTAAAAGGGAAGATTTGGGCACATTGGAACATACTTATCAAAGAGATCATAGGTAGGTGTTTTCCCCGTAGATTGTGGGAGGGGCCTTGCCTTCCTCACCAACAAAGAAGGTACACAAAGGCAAAGAAAAGATGAAAAAAGCAAGGGTTTAGGTAGAGATCAAACATGAGGAGGTGGACCTCCATGAGACAGAGAAAGATTTTGACCTTGTTGACCTAGATGAGCATGATGACAATGAGGACACTAGCATTTTCATCAAGGAAAAATATGCACTCATCAGGCAGCTCTGGGCCAACTTAGAGAGGTCCAAATATATTATTTCATATTATGAGCAAGAAAATCGGCAACTTAAAGCCAAATATGATGTCATGGAGATTCAGCTCATTAAGGCAAAAAGAGAAGAAATGAAAGCTAAAGCATTGCTTGATGAAGCCTATGACATGTATGGTGAACTTGAACAAGAAACAAAAGGCAGAACTAGGTGTCGCGTGGAATGAGTCGATCTTGCGGACAAGATAGACCTTCCTAGAATCTAAAGAAGACCTAACGACAAGCAAACCAACCAGACACTATCTTTCTCTAAATATGCTTCAATAAACAATAACAAACAAAGGTTTTTAGGGCCTACCTTTGGTCCAACGCAAGCTTGTGGATGCCCTCGCTCTTTTGATCCAAATGAGCTCCTCTTCGCGAATCTACAAACACAAACAAGTCAAACAAATTAAATAGCACCTGAAAAACCAATTGCATGAAACATATTTAACATGAAAGTCAAGGAGTCCATGAAACAAATAACATAAGATACTTGTTGAGAAAAATGACTTTGATTGTATTAATTCAAAAGAAGAACTTTACAACCTTTGCCTTGACACTGTACAAGCTCCTCCCAGGGTCCAACAAGATGTCTCCTCTACTTTGACAAGTTTCACTCACTCTCCAATGGAACCAAGAGGTATGTGATCTCTCCTCTCAAGCTCAACCAAAGAGTCTTAATTTCACCAGCATTTACCCTCAAAATGTTCAGCTTCTAACCTCCTTAGTCCTCACCCCAATGCCTGTATTTATAGTGCAATGGAGGGAAGTTACTAGGTCCTCCTTCAAAGGGATAAAGCCCTCCTTCAAAGGGATAGCTCCTTTAGTCAAGGGATTAGCTCCTTCTCTTTTGGGATGCATGAACCACCTCAGAACGAACAATCCACGTCAAAATTCCTTCTAGAAAACTCTAGAATTAACCCAAAGTGAGTTTTTTAAGATAAAAATTGCGCCTTTTGACTTTCACAGGGGTTCGCACCTGTATCGTTAGGAACAGAGCGGGTAGGTATGCAGCTTTTGTACACAGAAGGTGCGGGACCGCAGGTGACCATGAGAGAAAGTGCGAAACCAGAGTTACATTGATTTTTAATGTCTTTCTCCCACTTCCAAAGCTTGATCTGAAGAGCCAAGGTCCTAGAATTGCTTAGGAGGACAGTACAAGTGATGATAGACCCATACTGACTGCAAATAATCATGGTGACGATATTTTTGTGTAACAGATTGCCCCCTAAAGTGCGAAGTCTGTAGTAGATGAGGATTTCATTTATCATATAGGAAGAGTGAATTACTTTATCATTTCGAGGATTATCTTGTGGAGAGCCCGTTCGGAACCTGTAAAAACATTCAATGCAAGATATACATATGAGATCATATCATCGCTGAGGTAGGCATTCCCATACTCAGATCAAAACTAACTAGAAAACTATCTACTGCTCTGATATAGGAATGATCTTGTAAAACATCATAAGTATAGACTCGTGTGAACACAGTATGGATGCAGCCATCTGTTTATGAATAGTCCACAACATAACGAATACAAAATTCCTCGCAGCCTGGATGGTGGAAACTAGATCCAGGGTCTTCATTTCTACTTCCCGAAATAGTACGATTCTATCCATGCGAATAAATGTGTTGATGTCGAACATGGTAGAAACCACTTGATTACCAGTCAATGATGTAAACTGTTAACAAGTGTGAGAGAAACCACCAGTGATGCCAATGGCTCTCAAAGTACCCAGTACAATCCACGAAATGTGAGTAAATGTGTTGATGTCGAACATATCACGGAATCCTTTGATCAAAAGTCAATGATGTAAACTGTCGTCAAAGGCGAGAAACCTGCCATTGAGGCATGCAGATCCCAAGGTACTGACGATTCCTAGATCATCTTTCTAGATAATGAGCTGATGTCGATAGAAAGCGATCCGTCATAGGCAAGCCCATAACACGAAATCATAGATCAAATTGAAGAAATTTAGTTGCAAGGACTGACTCAGGGATGGTCAAGATGGATGACAGATATTTTGCAGATGAATGGCTTGTTGGCAGTGACATCTTGAACACATAACGACACGACAGATGGTTTGGTGACAATTGACCCAAAGTTAATACCCAGAAACCAATTGAAGACTTTCAATGTGGTTTGATCAACTGTTAGGCAAAGGATTTCCCAACCCAGGTGAATGAAAGTGTCGTGTTCAAGAGTGGTTACAAAGTATGACAATCGGGATCATTTTTCTCTCTTTTCCCCCACCATTTCTGGAAAGTACCTCTTTATTTTTGACAAGCTTGAGGAGGATAGCATTTGCTTGATTATAAGCTCATCCTTCGGATGAGTCCAAATTAGTTTAAATCCGAACCCTAAGAAGGAGTGGTTCGTTCCTGTTTGTAATTGAACAGGTCCTTTACTGTGAAATTTTAACGAGTCCAGTATAGGAGAAACTCGGCGTTTTTCAATTTTAGAGAGTCTGAAAAAACTTAAGAAGACTCCAGGGTTGACCTTTTTCGTAAATTTGTGTCTCCCAAGCCCGAAAAAGTATAAAATAATACTTGAGAGAACCGCTTGATCTTTTACGAGCAAGGAGTACTTTTCGTAAATAGTGTCCTTGATCCGAAAAATTAAAAAAGCGATCAACGACACGTCGTTTTATAACCAGTATCGAATTTGAAATGACAAAAATCTGGCAATCTTTTCATGTTTTTACGGTCAGAAAAGAGTTGTAAGTGGACCGTCTTTTTAGTTCCGTTTTAACGAGTTTAAAAAAGAAAAACTCGGCGATATTTTCATGTTTTAGGAGTCAGAAAAGAGCTTAAAGGTGACTCTAGGGTTTCACTTTTTCGTAAGTTTTAACGAGTTCGAAAAAATGATAAAAATATACTCATGGTTTTCACTTTTTCATAAGTTTTAATGAGTTTGAAAAAATGATAAAAATGTACTCATATGGCCGACTTTCAATTTAATTTACGAGCAGGAAAAGACGGAAAGAACTCGGCATTTTCATTTGTTTTACGAGAATGAAAGATAGCAAAATAATCTCAAGATTTTCATGAGTTTAACGAGTCTTGAAAATAACTGAAATTGACTCGAGATAGGTTTCATTTTTACAAAAGCTTGAAACAGAGAAAAACTATGCTTCAAAGTAGTTTCATTTTTACACAAGCTTGAAACAGAGAGAAAACTGTGCTTGATGCCCCCTAAGCATAACTGCTAGAGCGCATGCCCCCCAGCTTCATTTCATTCAACTAGGTGGATGAAATGAAGGTTTAGTTACAAGATCATTTGAAAGACTCGACCTAAAACTGTAAGAAAATTATGCAAAAACTGAAATAACTAACCTAAATATACAACTTAACATTTGTGAGATCTAATCAAACTCTCGACTCAATTAGAGGAGGATTTGTTTCATTTTTTAACGAGCTTGACACAGGAAAAGAACTATGCTCGGATTCGGTTTCATGTTTACGCAAGCTTGAAATGAAAAACTATGCTTGTTATAAGTTCGCATGCCCCCAGTAGAATGACGCAAAATGAGGTACATGCCCCCCAAGCTTCATTGTATTCAACGAGGTGGATGGAATGAAGGTTTACTTTCGAAATCTTGGAAAGACTCGTGGGAGTTGCTTCATTTTTTAGTGAGGTTGATACAGGAAAAGAACTATCCTCAAAACCCTTGTTTCATTTCTTAAACGAGCTTGACACAAGATAAGGAACTATGCTCATAACTACTCTCTACAATCTACCTACATAACCTACAATCTACCCGATTCATTTTTTAATGAGGTTGACTCAGTAACAAGAACTATCCTCTAACAACCTGTCTCATTTTTTAACGAGGTTGACACAGGAACAAAAATATCCTCGCTTCTACTCTCTACAATCTACTTATATAACCTACCCTTGTTTCATTTTTTAAATAGCTTGACACAAGACAAGGAACTATGCTCAAGACTCCTTGTTTCATTTTTTAACGAGCTTGACACAAGACAAGGAACTATGCTCCAGAAGTTCGCATGCCCCTAGCATAACTATGCAAAGCGAGGTACATGCCCCCCAAGCTTCATTGCATTCAACCATGTGGACGGAATGAAGGTTTACTTTCAAGATTTAACTTGAAAAGGGAGTTGTTTCATTTTTAAAGGAGGTTGACACAAGAAAAGAACTATCCTCATGCCTGATTCATTTTTTAATGAGGTTGACTCAGTAACAGGAACTTTCCTCTGAAAACTTGATAAATTTTTTAATGAGGTTGACACAGGAAAAGAACTGTCCTCATGGCAGCCTGTTTCATTTTTTAACGAGGTTGATACAGGAAAAAACTATCCTCGCTCTGACTGATCATGGCTTCCAACTGGAAGAAAGACATGTCAATGGACACACCTTGATCATGGCTTCCAAAAGGTCTTCATCAGAAGGAAGAATAGTTCTTTGGAAGGAACACATGTCAAGGGACTCAAAAGGGATAAGAACATCGCGTTCAAATAATCCCATAGAGTTTTCCATGTCAATTACCGGATCTAAATCAAAGGACGATGAGCAAACAGTGAGAGTCTCACTTACATTGGTAACTGAAAACATGGGACCAGTTGCCACATAATTAACCTGTGGCGGGGTAGATACCACTTGAGAATCAAGAACATTTAGGGCTATCATATTATTGGTAGTTGAAACAAGACTAGGGAACGAAAGCTGGTCTACAGTCACAATATTTCCATTGTGAGGGAAAGAGATCACGCGAAAGAGTGTCGATACGACAGCTTTCATTGCATAAACATAGTCTCGCCCAAGGCGTAAATTGAAATCCAAGGGACCTCGAACTACCATAAGATCAATACAAACAGTCTTACCTTCCAAGGTAATGGAAAAATTAGGAAGGATCCCTAAAGGTTCACTAATGGTTCTGTTAAAAGCTTTCAGATTCTGTGTAATAGGCGCAAGCTGAGGGGAACCCAAAGCTTTCCAAGCAGTTGAGGATAAAAATACTAACAGAAGCACCTTCATCTACCTGTGTGCGATGCATGTCCCTACCTCCAGCCTTGACAATGATTTGGAAAGGGATGGAGGAAGGAAGACGAGGTTCTGTCAATCTATTCCAATCAAAGGAAAAGACCTCAGTACTTGGAGGGGGTTCTGTAGAAATAGGTGAAATGCCCCCCGGCGTAGAAGAATCTGATGTAACAAAAAGGACCTGAGCGGTATGAAGTTCACTCTCTAAAGGGAAAGTGGGATGTGATCTCTCCTCTCAAGCTCAACCAAAGAGTCTTAATTTCACCAGCATTTACCCTCAAAATGTTCAGCTTCTAACCTCCTTAGTCCTCACCCCAATGCCTGTATTTATAGTGCAATGGAGGGAAGTTACTAGGTCCTCCTTCAAAGGGATAAAGCCCTCCTTCAAAGGGATAGCTCCTTTAGTCAAGGGATTAGCTCCTTCTATTTTGGGATGCATGAACCACCTCAGAGCGAACAATCCACGTGAAAATTCCTTCTAGAAAACTCTAGAATTAACCCAAAGTGAGTTTTTTAAGATAAAAATTGCGCCTTTTGACTTTCACAGGGGTCCGCACCTGCACCGTTAGGAACAGAGCGGGTAGGTACGCAGCTTTTGTACACAGAAGGTGCGGGACTGCAGGTGACCATGAGAGAAAGTGCGGAACCAGAGTTACATTGATTTTTAATGTCTTTCTCCCACTTCCAAAGCTTGATCTGAAGAGCTGAGGTCCTAGACTTGCTTAGGAGGACAGTACAAGTGATGATAGACACATACTGACTGCAAATAATCATGGTGACGATATTTTTGTGTAACACTAGGACTAGAGGGGTGAAAAGAGTTCTAGAACTAGAAAGACAAAAGCAGGTTGAGCTTGCAAATCAGCTCACATGGAATGAACAATTTGCCATCATGATTAATGAGAACCGGGAGCATTGGATTGACAAGGTAAACCAACATTTAGAGAATCTTCTAGACAAGGCCAAAAAATACAGTGACATCCAGAGAAAGATGCCAAAGCATCATGCCACGAGGAACAAAATTGCAAGGGCAAAGCTCAAGGCAACAAATGTAAAGATTGAAGCCCTAACTCACCAAGAAAAGAAAAAGAAACTTGATATACTTGTAGAGGCTTCACTCCAATCCTAGCCACACCATCATCAGCCACTTCACCAATTTTGAATCATTTTGGCTTATTTTTTGAAAGTTTTGTCTTTTTCTATGTGTTCCTGGACAGTGTTATATCAACAACATGGTCAAACGCGCAATGCCCTTGGTGTTTCACACTTTTTTGAGCCACTTTTTGAGCAAATGAAGACTACCAGTGGATGCCAAATGACAAATACATATAAGAAAACCACTTTTCTAGCCTTATTTTTCAAAACTAGCAGGTAAAAAGGGAAAAAAAAGCAAAAAATCATGTTTCTGCCTCAATTTTGGCCTAGGCACTGCGCACTGAGCAGTCTTGGGAGAATGAAGTTTTGAGGGGTCAAATCAACTTCATTTTGCAAACTGGAGGCATATTCAGAAATTATACTTGAAGGGCTTTCCAACAAGCCATATTGAGCCTAATTTGGACACCTAAAACTCAGTCAAAATCAGCCTGCAATAGGGAGGGCGCACTTGACACTGTGAGGGCGCACTTGGCAGAAAAATGGCGCACTTGACCATTTGCTGATATTTTTGAATTTTCACTGTAATTTTGACTTTCATCTCAGAAAATGATGTTTTCACCTATGTAATTGAGGATGGTAAATGTAATAATGATGTGGATAAGTTACCTAGGGGTAGATTCATCAGGTAAAAGTTATCATCAAGTCAAATGAATCAGTTTCAATGTAATTAGGGAGGAGTCACTTAGAGCTCCCTATACTCTAGGTATCAGTTCAGATTTTTGTGGATCTCTTCCTCAACTCAGGGATTCGACCCCTAAGGATGAGAGAAAGTTGTTTTGATGTCTATATCATTCCATTCTTCACTCTTGGAATAGGTTGGACTCAGTTGGATGTTGTAGTATTGATCAGAGACACTATTGTATCATAATTTGGCTAGTTTTAATAGATGAGTTGTAGTTATTTCTTTGGGATACATGCGGTATGAATGTTTAACATTGTTTCTTCTCTGTTATAATTTATATGAAAGTTTTGTAAGTTCATAAACCATTTCATGTTTGTTATATGATAATTTTCAAGTTGATAGGCATAATACATGTTTTCTCATGCTCTGTTTTGGGAAAGTTATCATAATTTGTCCATTTTTTCTTTAGTTTAGGAAGAATACATCTCCTATGCTCTTCCTAACTCCTCATCTGTCTTAAACCATCTCACCAAATCACATTTTAAGTGTTAATCCTTCTGCCTACCTTGTCCCTTTGAATGTATGCAATCATATCTTATTTTCCCTGACCTAGTTTTTTGACCTATTATCACCATCCAACAAAAACCCCATCAAATCAAATCAAAACAACCTCTGCATTTTATACCTAGCTTAAAACCCTAATCCATCTAGCCCTCTTAGCTGTTATTCTTTGGAGAGAGCCCTCTCTGAGTTGGTACGGCTAGCTACCAAGTCAAAAGTTTGGTATGTGGTTACCTCAGCTGGACTCTTCCTCAACCTTTGAGATCCAAAGGAGTGATAACAGGTTTAATTCTTTAATGCCGACCCACGTGCTATATGCGATTTATGAAAAGAAGGGCCAATGGCAGCTTGCCACTTGGCACTTCCCCATTCGCTGAAGAGTCTTTCCATGTCATCTTCTCCTACCATTTGTCCAAGTCAAACCTAAAATTTGACTTGCTGTAACTTCTTCATATGAGTTTGGATTCAAGTGTTGTTCACACCGTTGGAGTCAAGATGACGAGCACTTCTATCTAAAGCTAATTTTATCAAGATTCTGCCACTTTGAGTTTGAGCCTAATTTTGAGCACCTAATCACTCCACTATTTAATTTTGTGTTTCATCACCCTAGCTTTTAAAAGGCCTCATACGCGTTCTGACAATTCTCAGCAGAAAAATCCCCTATATTTAACCTTGAAAAAATCATATCCAGAAGGGTTTGGAAAGAGAGGACCTTTGTTACTCCAGATCCTATAATCTCATTTCCTGAAGTTTTGACTTCAAGCTCTTAGAAATATGAGATAAACTTCTCCATGTCCTCTTTCAAAGCCTTAGGATATTCAAAAGAATGTTGCCAATTGTTTGGCTTATTTCACTCTAAAGTTAAATCTGAAGAAGATTCTGTTAGTTTTCCTCCTCTCATATTCCATACCTTCCTAGAAATTGATGAAATAAAATATATCCTCATAAATAGTCCCACTCAGAGCATTGATAGCACCATCTCAGCTCCATACAACCATAATCCATACTGCACCTCAACCAGGACTTGTGGTAAATATTCTACCACCTCCATTGCAAAACATGGTTGTCCCTGGTTTTCTACTTAATAAATATGCTCCACTTAACTTTCCACAACCTCTAAATGGGATGCCACAATATTACCTTAAAAATATGCCAAGGTTCACTGGAGAGGATGATATTTCATCCCAAAAACATATAGAGACTTTCTATCCATTTGCTGAGAATCTGAATGTAGAACATTTGGATGTAGTACTAAGACTCTTTGTTCAATCCTTGGATGGAGAGGCCAGGAAATGGTTCAAGACTCTACCAAATGATTCAATTAATACCTGGGAGGATATGGAGAATTCTTTCATGTAGAAATGGGGGGATAAAAGGGACTATAGCTATATCCTTACAAAATTTAATGCAATGAAGAAAAAACATAGTGAAGATGTTTCAAAATTTATAAGGAGGTTTAATAAATTATATAACAATCTTCCTGCTGAAATTAAACCTCCACATGTTGTTGCCAAAGTGGTTTTTGTTGGAGCTTTTGAACCCGAGTTTGGGTTTACGCTCAGAGTGAGAAATTCTCATACTCTGGACCAAATCCAAATAGATTCCCTGGAAGTTGAAGCAAATTTCACCTCCACTGGAAAGTGGAAAGGGAATTTGAATATGGTGACAGGAGGATAGGAAAGGAACAAGCCAGTCCTTCAGGCCATGTAAAGGAAACTCAAGAATAGAAGTTAGAGGAGATGAACAAGATGATAAGGAATTTGTCTAACAAACTGGTAAAACAAGAGTTGGAGAACAAAATCCCTCCTCGACAAATTCAACCAACTCCTAATAGAACTTTTAACCCCCAGTTTAGGAAACTACCCTTTCAGCTATTGCACAGGGGGAGAAAGTTTCAAGATGATGATATTCAACCTCACTTGTATTTAGAAGAGGATATTGATGAGATGGTTGAAGAAACTATAAAATTTCAAGAAAATCAGTTCTCTTCTCTCTCAGAGAGAGAAAATGAAGTAGAAGCACTTGAAGGAGAAGGGGGTGATATGGATGCCCCACTAGATGATGATGAGATAGAAAATTATTTCAAATAGTTTGTTGACTTCATGCAAGCCCAGTTGCACATGAAATATGATCTCAGGGCATCTAGGAAAAGGTCAAGGGGGAAAGATCAAAATGAAGAACTCTTCATCTGAGTTTTCCTAATCCAGTAGATAAAGGGAAGAAACCACTGAACCTTTGTCTCACTAACTAAAAAGGAATCCCCCAATACTACCCCAGATGATTCTAGAGCCTCCATAGCAGATAAATTACCCCCACTGATAAAGCCAATATGAAATGAGACAAAGAGCATGTCGAGTCTTCTAGAATTGACAAGAATCCATCTAACTTTAGCCTTAAAAAAGAATTGGAGAAGGTCAAAATATCTACCCCTTTGACTGAATTATTGAAACAACCCAGTTATAAAGCTTAAGTGTCTTAGTTCATGAGTTCACCCACCACTACCCCCTGCAGGACAACCTTAACCTACAGGAAGAGAGGCCTATGGTTGTGTTTGGACCCCATGTGGAGGAGAAGGACCCTTCCACTCCTCCATTCTATGTCACCTTGGTAATTCATGACCTAATACTACATAATTGTATGCTTGACTCAGGAGCATCTCATAAATTAATGCCATTATCTGTGATGGAATAGTTGGGACTAAAGATAAAAAAACCATACAAAGATCTATACTCCTTTGATTCCAAAAGAGTAAAGTGCTTGGGTATGATCAAGGATCTAGTGGTCAATTTGGCTCAAATCCCAGTAAAGAGTGTAGTAATGGACATTGTAGTTGCTGAATCCTGCAAGATTCGACATGCTTTTGTCTAGGTCACGGGGAATGAAAATTGGGGGGTCCATTAAACTAGATCTAACATATGATACCATTCCCATGTTTGGTGGAGAGGAGTGCCGATTATACAGGGAATCTAGATTCATGAAGACAGTAAAAAAGGAAGATTATTCAAGCAATGCTCCTGTGTATGGTAAAGAGAAATATTTCTCTTGTCTGCTACTGGAAGAAGATGATCAAATTATAAGATACATCTAGGTCAAGTGTTATGCTCAGCTGAGTGAAAAATCATTGGAACATGATAAGATATGGAAATTGTATTTTGATGGTGCTTATTCGAAGGAAGGAAATGGGGCAGGTGTGTTATTAGTATCTCCAAAAGGTAGCTTGATTCCTCTCTCTTTCAAGCTCGAGTTTGAGGCCACAAAAAATGTTTTTGAATATGAATCTTTAATGTTGGGGCTGCAAGCTGCTAAAAACCTTAACATCCGGTGCTTGAATGTGTTGTTGAGAAATCTAGGGCATCAAGATTATATGATTTCTCTATTAATGATAATTACTTGTGAGTGATTTTTACTTCAATAGATTAGGATCTTCTTTTAGTTAGATTATTATATTGTTCTTCTTCATCAAACAACTACCAAAGCATAAATAATAAAGAGACAAGAGACACACAATGTAGGCTATCATCTAGGGCCAAAACCTCTCCCATTTGAGAGGAAAACCCAAACGAATTCTTCTTCTTATAGGGACTTCAATTGATGAACACCAAGATCAAGACCTTGGACTTATTTGCCACTCCAAGACCAAGACACAAAGCTTTGTCTTTTTTCCTTGAGTCAACGAAAGTCAAGCTGCATGCTTCTTCCTTCTGCTTTGGCTACCTCTTAGATCTCAGATTCCTTTTTCCTTGCTTCAGACATGCAATTTCTTGACCCTAATTCAGAAACCCTTGCACGTGTAGATAAACTTCTATTGTACCTTGATTTACCTTGCTTTAAGTGGATGTTTCTTCTTTGACAACTTGGCTTGAGGTAATCTTTAGTATTCTCCTTGACTTGACCTACAAAGAGGGACTACAGTACTTCAATTTACTCTGCAACAAACAATGTCTATACTTCGCACGTGTGGAGTGATTCAGCCCAAAATAGACCCAAGAATAATGCTAAAGACTTCACTCTTCCTTCCATTTTCTACGCTGGGTATAAGACTATCTTCCTTGACCTTTTCACACTTCTTTTTGCTAAACTCTTCTTCACCGGAAATCTGTCCCTAAAATGAAGCTGAGATGCTCTTATTATAGTGATTTTCCCATCAAAATAAGCCAACTTGAGTGAGGGTGAGCCGACATGTCCTTTGGTGAAGATCATTTACTCCATCTTGTATCTGAATTGAAGGAGTTTCTTTTTCTTGGTCTTGGAGGGACTTCTTATTCTTTTAATGACTCATACAAAAATGAAACATGCCCAAGAAGGGTCCTTCATATATGTCATTGAATCAATTTGACTTTTATGACTTGATGATGAAACCTAAAGGTTCACAATGGGAACCTTAACTAAAATAAAATTCCTTGATCATGAAACCCATGTTTCAAGTACTACAAAAACATTTTTTTATCTTGTTTACATCAATTACATAAAATCACAATTATACATGTCATTATGAAGACTAAACCTAGTTACACTTTTTAACACTCCCTCTTAACTAGGGAGGTATTCATAATGGTACTTGGTCATTTTCAATTTGAATAATTATCATAAGAAGAGTCAGATTGGTAACCCATCTGTTTAACATCATATCAACCAACATTGTAACATAGCAAGGCCTTGAATAAAAACTCTATCTCTCCACAAGATCTGAGCTCAATGCTGGCGATACCAATAACGTATAGACACCCTCATCATTGTCTCTCTCAGAACATACCCCACCCGGGCTCTCAAAGTGTGTTCCATCAAGACTATTCTTATCTTGGATTCCAAGTCCTCAAAGAATTTCAGTCCTCTACGACTACTCTTATCTTGGATGCCCTAACTCATCCTCAAAGAGCATTAGATACTATATTTTTTACCCAATCCTCCATTTTGTCTTCCCAAGTGAAGACAAGAATGATGTGTCTATCTCTCCCTCTTAATTAGGGAGGAGATGCCTATTCCAATGAAGTAATGTACTCATTCCTACAGAAGGAATGTACCTAAGTTACCTCTTGGCTTAGGAATTTTGCTCCCAAGTTTCTACCAAGAAAGAAACTTGTTTCCAGTCTCCCTCTTAATTAGGGACCTACAACAACTCCTCATGTGGAGATGATGGGACAACCAGCTGCTTGAAGAACTTCTCCTCATGATGTCATGAACTTGTTTTCTTTATTAAGGAGGATTCATGTTTTGGGACTTATTCGTAGGGAAAATACCATCCATCACCTTCATTCATGAGTTAGTCATGTCATTATTCCTTTCATCAGAAAGTGATCCATCAGTTCATATCTGACTTTCCTTCATTTTGTGTTGCCTTCTTCATGTCATGTTTCCTTAAGGATATTTCATCCTACTACATGGCCATAATGGGTAGAAGATATGCATAGATCTTCCCTTTGCAACCTTGCAGAAGCCCATCTAGGTATCGTTCAAAAATAAAGGAATGAACATTAAATCAAAATTACCTTTTTGATGGTCTTTCATCATGACATCTTTTAGTTTGCATTAGCATCTTACATACACATTGACACAACTCCCCAATATATATGCTGTCAAGGGTCTCTTTCTTTTTCATACTTCATCAAAGTCTACATATCTTTCATGGAGATATCCTAGTCATATCTCTCAGTCCTCGGATCTTGATTTCCTTTTTCCATAGTTGCATATATCATGATCTATTCCTTTTTTCTTCACACATTTCCTTCCTTCCCAGGAACTTTCAACCAAAGTTCCTCCAATTATTGTCAACCACTTCATATTCCATATGAGGACATATTATGTTTATTTAGACAATGTGTGACCCATGCCCTCCTGCATCCTTACAAAGGAGGAGATCCATTTCTTTTTTATCATGCTATCTAGATAGAGAATTTATCCATGTTACCTGCAACCATATGACATGACTCTTCAATTTCGAATATAAGCATACAACCTCATACTTTTTTTTATAGGTAATATTAGAATTCCTTCAACAAATTCCTTGATTGAAAGAACTTCAATCCCTTGATTTTCTTCACCTCTTCTGTTATCATACCCTCATCCCATGAATTCCAAAAGTTGGAATTCTTTATGAAGCCGTTGCTTCCTATTGATTGGAGAACCTTCTGATGAAGATTTTAATAAAGGATCTTGAGTATCCTCATCCAACAGATGTTTCCTTTAGACATATGTATGATGAGACTTGTACTAGATGACCTTTTATTTCTTTTCCCATAAGTACCACCTATGTTACTAATGAGGTTTCCAAGAGCTATATCCTTCCATTGGTGACTCCCATGGACTTAAATTTCAAGTATCTTTCATGATTCTCTATGATGATGTCACAAGCTCTTGATTTTAATGCTTCTATGATGCCATGATGCATCCCATCATTTTTCTTAGTGAATCTTGATAGCTATATCATACAACATAAGACTTAAGAAAAAGAGCTTGAAAATAAGTTAGGTGAGGAAGAATATCTCAACCATAGTAGAGATCTCTTACTTCCTCTTTCTTGGACTTCTTCTTTTCAGCTTCCTCCACTTCTTCAGTGATATGGGCTTCTTCTCTACCTCTTTTATTATTGTCCTTCTTGAGTTTAGGACAATCTATTTTGTAATTCACATATTCTTGACATCCATAGCATTGAATCTTAGCCATATTCCTTTTCTTTTTCTGAGAACCAGACTTTCCAAATTTTCCCTTTCTTCTTGTCATTGTAGCATAAGCTTGATTTTGCTCACCTGGCCCTACATCAGATTTGGCCTTTAGCCTAGATTCTTCAATATTTCATAGATACCACAGATCTTGGAATGGAGTAGATTCTTTATTCCCATAAATACTTTAAGTAAAGTTATCCCACTCCTCTGGTAGTGCATTTAGTACAACTATAGTCATTTATATATCAAATATAACTTCTTCCATATCTTGAGGTTGATCACTGATTTATGATATCCTCATAAAGTATGAGGCTATTCCTTCTTCTCTTGACATATCTAGGTTATAGAGTTGTTGACTTAACGAGATGACTTTTCCAGCAGTGCTTATGAAATACAACTCTACCAGTTTGTCATAGATTTCTTTTGAAGTTTCGAGTTTTGATACACATGGAATGAGAGGATCCTTGATGGATTCTATGAGAATCCTTTGAGCCCTAACTTCCCGTTTTTTATAATTTGCAAGTGCTTGAGAATATTCCTTTGCTGGTTTGGTGATAGATCCCTTGACATGTTCCATAAACTCATTTTCAATGGGATTTAGATTTGTCATTTTATTCCATGAAAGATAGTTTGAAGCCCCAACTAATTTGTTGTTTTCCTTGCAAAAATATTTTCTCATAGATTCACATGTGGACATAAATATACTTACTTGATAGTATGATCCTTCTTCTTGTTGTCTCCTTGTTGTTGACGATGATATAGAGGATACAAAACTTTTCCTTGATGAAGATAGTTTTCTTCAAGAACAATCCTTAATCCCACAAAGAGGGAGATTCACCTTAGAATATTGACGACAACGTTCTTGGTCTTGATTTTCTAGAAAGGAACTTGATGTATAAGTCCTCCAACTTGAGTAGGGTCTTTGAGGTATCTTGAGATGGCTTGAGTGGTTCAAGACATCTTTCTAGTGTATACTTCTTCTAGGGTTTTGATACTTCTTTTGTAGATCTTGACTTCAAGATGATATTCTAAAGTCACTTTGATGCCTTCCTCAAGATTTGATCCTTGAGTGTCTCTTGGTAAGATGCCCGTTCTTAACTTTGTCACCTTGCTCTAATACCATGTTGAGAAATCTAGGGCATTAAGATTATATTATTTCCCTATTAATGATAACTGTTTGTGAGTTATTTTTAATTCAATAGAGTAATATCTTATTTTAGTTATATTATTATAGTGTTCTTCTTCATTAAAAAACTACCAAAGCATAAACAATAAAGATACAAGAGACACATAATGTAGGTTATTAGCTAGGGCCAAAACCTCTCCCACTCGAGAGGAAAACCCAAACGAATTATTTTTCTTATAGAGACTTCAATTGATGAACGCCACGACTAAGAACCTTGACCTATTTTCCACTCCAAGGACAATACACAAAGCTTCCTTGAGACAATGAAAGTCAAACTGCCTGCTTCTTCCTTCTGCTTTGGCTAACTCTTAGATCTCAACTTCCTTTTTCCTTTCTTCAGAACTGCAACTTCTTGGCCCTAATTAGAAACCCTTGCACATGTAGATAAAATTATTTTGTACCTTGATTTCCTTCAATTTAGGTGGAGTTTTATTCTTTGACAACTCGGCTTGAGATACTCTTTAGTATTCTCCTTGAATTGACCTAAAAAGAGGTACTGGTGAGCTCCAGTATTGTAGCAATAATGCTACAACTCCTGGGGCTTCCTGTCTCTCATTTTATCAACCCGGTAGTTCGTACAAACTTGGAAGCGACGGTGCTATATGCACAAGTACTAGCTCTTGTCGCAGCTGTCACTTGGTCAGCTGGCACAAGTCCGCTAGGGCTCAAGCCAACTTCTATAGGCTCTCAGAAGAAGCTTGCTAAGTGATGGACGAAAGCTAATCTCAAAGGAAAGCTACTTTACTTGACAAAAATGAACTGAAAGCAAATCAAAGCATGTAAACCTAGGAAACCCTAATTTGACTAGTCTAACCTCTACAATGCAAAGAATGTAAATGCAACTTCTACCAATGCTGTCATTACCTCTAATAAGTGAAAATGCATGGATCTAAGCTACTTGCATCATAAAAGACATGTTTTTGTATTTTTTTCTTTAAGTGTGTGGGATGATTGTGATTTTGTGCTAACTAGGGTTTGGTTGTGCAGATGGGATGGAGAAGGAAGGAAAGCGTGGGAAAGGTTGGGGAGGCTAGGAGAGGTCCCTAGGGATCCTTAGCATCCATCCAGAGAGGTTCCTCACGTTCAGAAGCTCAGCAACCGAGTGAGTGGCCTCCTACAGGATGTCTGCAGGGGATCCTATAGGATACTCTGGTTTCTACAGGATGTCTACAAACTGCTACAGGATGACCTACCGTGAGTGTTTGAAGTGATGGAGGAGTGATGGAATGGTAGGGGGAGATGTGTAAGGTAGGAATAAGGCTGGTGATGGCTCAGAAGTGGAGGAATAGGATGGGGAGTGAGTGTAGGGAGTGGGTTGGAAGATAGAGGGCTATGTCAAAGAAAGGGCTAAAGAGTGAAGCTACGTGAGGAGTGAAAGACTTTGGGAGATAACAGAGCGGAGCAGAGGTCAAAGATGTGTTTGCATGCGTGATCAAGATGGAGGAGAAGGTAATGGAATGAGGGAAAGCAGTGTAAATGAAACAAATGCTTGTGACTGTCACCAAACCGAAAATGCATTAACCTAGACTACCTGTGCTTATGAATTAAATGAACAGCAATCCAAAACGTGAAGAAGAATGTGCATGAAGCTGTGGTAAAGGAGTGTGGTGCAGGTGTGAATTACATGGAAGCATCTAACATAACCGTGACTGTGTTGCAGCAATCATCAAGTGGAGAAATGCGTATTTTTGGTGGTTAGTTATGGACTGCACCCCAATCCCAAATGAGATGGCAGTGAGCCTTAACAACCTTTTTGCTGGAGCTCCAATAGATTATATCTATCCTCTGCTAACCTAAGCAAATGGAAACCAATTCACCATAAGCAAATCCTATCTAAACTCATGAAAAAGACTAAATTAACAACCTGTGATTCAAATTGCATGTGAAAGTAAAAA
Source organism: Pinus tabuliformis (assembly GCA_031772625.1). Classification (NCBI taxonomy): domain Eukaryota; kingdom Viridiplantae; phylum Streptophyta; class Pinopsida; order Pinales; family Pinaceae; genus Pinus; species Pinus tabuliformis. Next base: position 2,060,931,257 of record CM062818.1, read on the forward strand.
CTCAAAGGGCTGAAACGAAATGCACACAACATTACAACACCGAGGAGATCTATTGCTATCTTAGAAACTCAGAATTAGATCAAAATCTTCTGCCTTTATTCATAATCAAAAGTCTGATATCATGCCAAAACTGGCTTACAAAGAAAAGACTAATTGGCTAACCGAAATGACTAACTAGCTAATCCCAAGAATGACTAACTACTAGCTACAAAATGACTACTAACTAGCTAACCAAAATGAGGCCCCAAGCCTTCTTATTTATACAATTTGAGGACCCAACAGTCCTCCTAAAAGTTAGGGACTTGGCTGCCCAAGACTTGTAGTTAACAGCAGTCCAACTTGACTTGCTTGGCTGCCCTTGAGCTGATTGATTCGGTGGCCCTTGAACTCCGAGCTGATGGTGGAGAATTCGAGGTAAGGGCCCATAAATGAGGGGGACACCTTCCTACAAATCCTCTAGCTTGTTCTCCCACGAATTTGGCTGCCAAGTGCACATTAAGACCTTCCATTTTGTCTCCAAGTTGACCAACAAGGCTACACAAAGCACCCATTAGACTTGTTGGCATAATGACTAACCAAATTCACTCTATTAACATAAAAATAATCAAAAACATGCAATAAACAAATGAGAATGGTGGACTAAGCCAAATTAGGAGGTTGAATGAGCCCAAATAATTGTACATTTTTGGGGCTCATCATCACCCCCCTACTGAAAGTGTTGCTCATCCTCTGAGCAACCAAATCTCTCCCCTTGTCTTTGATGGCCCTGGTGACTTCCTTGGCTAATCATCTCGGCCGATTTCTCCTTTGGCTTCCTTCTTTCAAACTTCCTGTAGAAACTGTTCGCTGGCTTCCTGTAGAAACAGTCCTGTAGTGGCTTTTTCTGTCTTCCTGTAGAAACAGTATTCATTGTTTTGGCCTGCGTGGCTGAGGCTGCCTTCTCCTTGAACTGTACTGCTACCTGGAAGCTGACGAATCCAACTGACGCAAGCCCAATGTATTATAAAATCACACAAGTACAATGAGCTGCCCGAGAATAGATAGTGCATGCCAAATCTGGATGGGAAGGAGTGTTTCTAGGCATTTAACTGAATCGAATGGCATTCTTAATCTTGGATTTGAACTCTACTAAGAATTGATAGCAGAAGCAGAACGGAACATAAGATAGATCAAGCTGTCCTTGCCTCAACAGCCGCTGGTACACAACAAATGGCATGAAATGCTCGAACAATGCTTCCATGTATTGAAGGTGGTGTCCAATTTATTAAGGATAATAGCTGGTATATGATCTCATCAGATCCCAATAATGCAGCTGTTGTGTCACTCTGTTCTTTGGGCAATGCTGTAGACATAGCAAGGTTTGCATAGGTATTAGCAGCTTTTTCTCTCAAAGCAAATATAGTTGACAGTGGTGTGCATAGAAGGTCCAAGATGGGTCAGACCACCCCATCTTTGATCATTTGTAACGCATTCTCAGGTAAACTTGAAAGATTTTGAAGTGCCCCAATGGCTGCTAATTAACATTTGAAATCATTTCAAGAAGTGGAAATACAACTCCCTCTTTGAGCAATGCAGCGTTGTTTTCATATGTTAAACCTATCTCTCACAACTTACTTGCTATAACAATCTTCATTGTGTCAGACCCTTCTCTCAGGTTCTGTATCAAGGGCTTGAAATAGTTCGCCTGTGCCATTTGCACTACATTATGCTCACTGTATGGGAGATTCTCCAGAACTTCGCTTGCATCCTTAGCAGCTTTAGGATTGTCACTATTTGACATTGTTACAAGGAGGAGGATACAACCTTGTACCTTGCCAATCTGTTCACACACAGCCATATCCTTTGAAAGCTCTAAAAGCAATTCCACGGCTTTCATACCTTCTGCAATATCACGTGCAAGCGAACGAACAATAAAATAACATGATCCACCTCATCTATTTTCACCTTTCTTCAAGCCCCAAGCTTGGTGAAGAGAAACACTGCTTCATACCTTTCAGAATAGAGATAAATGCAAATATACCCTCATTACACCATGCAAGCGCAAATCAAAATGAATGCTGCTCAGATAAAAAATAAATGCACCAGCAAGATTACAAGATTCTCAGCCATGCAATTGAACTCAGAGATTTTCAGATTAGGGATCAAATAGTCATATTGAGTAGTCTCAGCCCTAGGTGAAGATGTCAATCATCACAGAGAGTAGCCTTATGCTAAGATGTCAATCAGAATGACAAAAAGGATACATGAATAAAACCCACTGCTAGATGCCTTTGCCTTAGGAAAGCATGAGAATATGCCAGAAGGCCTTGACAGAAAGGAGCCAAACAGCTTCTGGTACAAGATGTCTTATAAAGTGATGTAGATTATGCCTCAGAACCATACAACAGGTTAGCTCGAATCTGGCCTCATACTGCTCCTGATATATCTTATTGCACAGAGCTTTAGATTAGATCTTTAAAGACAACTAATTTACCTCCAAGAAATGATCTCTGCCTCAAAAGAAACCAGATATATGCTCAAAAGGCGAGACCAGATCTTTGATAAGTCAATGGAGAACTGCTTCAGACATATGCAAAGTAGGCTTAGATTTACTTCTGGTTAAACGTCACAGAGATATGTTTGATTCAGCTAGATATGAAGTTGAACCACTGAGAGGAGCTTCAAGAATGCTGAAATTTCAGGCTTCTCTGCTCTGCTGCACTTTCCTGTAGAAGACCCCACCCGTTTCCTGTAGAAAACGCCTGTAGAGTGCAACAGGCGGGAATTTTTTTGAGGAATTGAAGAGATCTCGAGAATAAAAGGTAGAAATCGGTAGAGCACCATTGTTTAACTGATCTGGATGGTGGACATGCGCTTCAGTTGACCGCAGTTGAACAAAGAGTGGTGAGAGTTTCAGCCGAGCGTTCCTTGAATTACTGCGTGACTCGTGGTGAGGTGGCAAAAAAGACATGCGCGCTGGTTTTTTCGAACTGAAGTGTTGTCATGAACTTCTGTTGCTAACTATTCGTTCTCTGCTTGTATTCAATTCCATTAGTTGCACTAGAGTTTGGAATATCCCCAACTGACTGTGTTTTGTTTTTGAACTTCACGTGAATGGTTGATCCATGCATGCGTGATTTTTGCCTTGCTGAGTGCAATTGAACGTGGCTCCCTTCTTGGCTGAACCCAATCATCTCATTCATTCATGCATTGCTTTAGATTAGATTCATGCAAACAGAGGAACAAGGTTAAGTCACGTACCTCGAAGTTGAATGGCTGCCGTGAGCTGTTGTGGGCTGTCATTGCTGCATGCATTTGATTTTATGGTTGCATGATGGCTTGGTTGCTGATTCATGGCTGGTTTTCTTGTGCAGGTGTCCTCTGGCCAGATGCATGCAACAAGAGTTCATTTCCACGTTCAGATCTGCATCCTGAAACTGCTGCCATTGAATTTTCACAAGACCAGAACTTCTTTTTGCCATTTCTCCCAAACGGAAAACCGGATTGAGCTGAAACTCGGTGGGCATGTTCCTACCATCATGATGCATCTCCCATAGAAAATTCGTGATCAATGGATGCACGGATTTCGAGAAAATTGGAAAATGGCTGAAGATTTCAGAGCTCGATTTCTCGGAAACCGTGCATCGGAATTGGCTGAAACTGCTTGGGTAGGCTACTATCACCCACATGCATCTCCCCATGAAACAGGTTTTGAAACAAATGCATGGTTATGGAGAAAATGCAAAAATGGATGATGGTGATGGAGGCTGATTTCTTGGAAACCGTGCACCGGAATTGCATGAAACTGCTCAGGCATGTTGTCATCAACCTTGTACAATCCCCCATAAAACGGTTTGTCAAATGGATGCATGGTTCTCAAGTTATGGCAAAAACAAATTCTGCTCTATGTGTTTTTGGCTTCAAGGCATTTTGCATGTGTTTGCATGGTAGACAAAATGAATTTTGGCTGTGATGCAAGTATGGAGATGATGGAGTAGGAGTTGGAAGATTGCATGAGGACTTCTGAACCTTTGAGGAAGCTACCATGCTCGCCAAACCACTTTTTGAAATGCATGCCTAGTTTCCCACAATTTCTACAGGAAGTTCCTGTAGAAGCACAATGAGAAGCACAAGGAGGTGGAAAAATGATGGAGAAAGGCAAGGGATGGACACACAAGTGGTTGCAGGCATGATCAACAGATTCCCACCATTAGATTCATTTTTGAATTTGTATTTGGCTCGTCCAAAGGTTCTACAGGATGTCTCCTGTAGAAATACAAAGCTTCCTGTAGAAAACACAATTTTGAGGAAAGAAGCATAATGACATGAAAAAATGATGGAAAAGGGGTGAGGAGTGGAAACATGGATGAGTGTAGGCCTCATGGACATATTCCAAGCCTTCAGGTCCTCTTTGGAGATCAATTTGGCTTTTTTGTAGGCTTCCTGTAGAAGATACGAAACTTCCTGTAGAAGGCACAAAAACTCCTTTGACCTTGATTTGAGTGCTCCTCCTGCCATGAAACATCCTTCTTGCAACCTGAAATGTCATTGCTGCAACATAAAATTATTCAATGATGATTAGCTTTATTTTTCTTTTTCTTTTTTCTCTTTTTTTTTTTTTTTTTGAAAAACAACTAGGGCGCCTCATGGAGGTTTTCACCCTAACTGCCTGCCTTGGGCGCCTCCAAGGGAGGTTTTCACCCAAAGATCTTTTTCTCTTTTATTTTCTTTTCTTTCCAACCCATTGACCGCCTCATGGAGGTTTTCAATCAATGAGCCAATCTAAGGCGCCTCCGAGGGGGTTTTCACCTTAGATTTTTATTTTTCTCTTATTTTCATTTTTTCATTTCTTTATTTTTATTTTTCATTTTTTTCTACCCTACCCTACTTGAAAAACAAAATCATTTTCAAGTATAAGAATACTTCCAATGGAGCCATGTGCACATCGAGATTAGAGAAAAAATGATGTGAAGGCTCGAAATGCATGCTTGGACAACTATCCAACTTTCAGAGACAAAATGATCTGACTTTGAGAGTACAAAACATAGCTGAGGAGGAGAGTGCTGCTGCAACTTAGTGACCTTCTGAAACCATATCTCAATATAGCTTTGATATCCTTGGTCATCTTGCTGATTTGGATCATTCTTCATGTCACCTTCTATCATGACCTTCTGATCTTCCTCTTTTTGCTGATCTTTCTCTTGAGTACATGGAGGATTTGATGGTAACCACGAGGAAGTTTTCTCGATCTTTGATTCTGATCTCTTTTCTTCATCAAGTGCAGCCCATGGTTCTTTGATCTCCTCTTTTGAATCTTCTTTTGCTTTTGGTCCTTCAATGTTGTCAATAGATTCTCTCTTTTGCAACACTCTACCTGAGCTTGGGTGAACATCATTGAGCTCAAAAGGAGTCATTTGCACATGTTGTACCTCAGCTTTGCACGTGTGATGAGCTGCTCCAGTGTGTGGGTTTGGAGATGATGGTACGGGTAGTTGAGTGGAGGTGTGAAATTGAGATGGAGATGGATGGCATTGTGGTTGGGTAGGCATTTGGGGTTGCCTTGGTGGAGGAGGAGGCGATGGTTGTGGATGAACAAGTGGTGGAGGAAAATGAGCAGGATGAGAGTTGTACTGGGGCCTCCACTCCTGATAAGGTGCATTCCACTGAGGCTGTGGCTGAGCATAAGAGTGAAACGAATGAGCAACTGGTTGGGCATAAGATGGATCTGTGAAGGAATAAGGAGGAGGGGTGAACCAGGAAGGATGAGCAGGGGGACCCCAAGAAGGCATGAAGGTGGCTTGGTAAGGGTCATAATAGGTCTCGGGTGTCCCTTGTAGTTCCTACTGGTAGGGTATGGGTCCATGTGGCCTCCTTTGGTTCATATAACAGAGTGATTCAGTGGCTCTCTTAGCTCTTTGAGATGTAGCTTTGATTCTGGGCAAGGAAGGGCACTGATCTGTAGGATGGTATTCTTCACAGATGAAACACACTTCTAGAGAGTGCATTGGACATTCGTTCCAAGGATGCTTTCTAGTGCACCTAGGACAAAAAATGGCCAAAGCCCTCTTAGCTTCTTCTTGCTTCTTTTGGATCCGCAAGGTATCCAGTTGCATGGCAAGAAACTGCCTCATATCACTCTTGAAACCTTCGATCTGATTTTCAAATTCATCTTTGGACAAGAGATTGCTCCAATCATTTCTGCTTGTAGCCATTTGCTTCAGAGGAGTGTTTCTTTCTTCTTCTCCCCTAGAGGTTCTTCAGATATGTCTTGATGTCCACCCAGGGGTTCTTTCATCACAGCCATCGAAGAAGAACGTTGGCTGTGTGAAGCAGTGGGGGGGTTGTGCAATCATTTTTCTAACTTATCTCTACTCCTACAAAGCATGAAATGAAATCTTTTTGGTTTTTTTCTTTTTTTTTCTACTTCTACTTGCAAAACTGAAATAGATTGAACTGCAACTAACTATCTTGCTGAAATGAAAATGCGGAATTGAAATGAAAGCAGGAAAGGACTAATCTATTTTGCTCAAATGAAATTGCAGGAATGGAAAGGCTAGTCTACGCTTGCAGAATTGAAATACTAATCTACGCTTGCAGGAATGGAAAGGCTAGTCTACGCTTGCAAAATTGAAATACTAATCTACGCTTGCAGAATTGAAATACTAATCTACGCTTGCAAAATTGAAATTGCGGAATTTAAAGGCTAATCTAGGAAAGCAGGAAATGCTAATCTATGAAAGCAGGAAATACTAATCTATGAAAGCAGGAAATGTCTATGCTACTTTTGCAGAATGAAAATGAAATAAACTACTGAGCAGAAGGTTGTAGTAGAAAATAGAAGAATAGCAACAATCACCAATACTCTGCCGCTTCCCCGGCAATGGCGCCAAAAAGATGGTGAGCTCCAGTATTGTAGCAATAATGCTACAACTCCTGGGGCTTCCTGTCTCTCATTTTATCAACCCGGTAGTTCGTACAAACTTGGAAGCGACGGTGCTATATGCACAAGTACTAGCTCTTGTCGCAGCTGTCACTTGGTCAGCTGGCACAAGTCCGCTAGGGCTCAAGCCAACTTCTATAGGCTCTCAGAAGAAGCTTGCTAATTGATGGACGAAAGCTAATCTCAAAGGAAAGCTACTTTACTTGACAAAAATGAACTGAAAGCAAATCAAAGCATGTAAACCTAGGAAACCCTAATTTGACTAGTCTAACCTCTACAATGCAAAGAATGTAAATGCAACTTCTACCAATGCTGTCATTACCTCTAATAAGTGAAAATGCATGGATCTAAGCTACTTGCATCATAAAAGACATGTTTTTGTATTTTTTCTTTAAGTGTGTGGGATGATTGTGATTTTGTGCTAACTAGGGTTTGGTTGTGCAGATGGGATGGAGAAGGAAGGAAAGCGTGGGAAAGGTTGGGGAGGCTAGGAGAGGTCCCTAGGGATCCTTAGCATCCATCCACAGAGGTTCCTCACGTTCAGAAGCTCAGCAACCGAGTGAGTGGCCTCCTACAGGATGTCTGCAGGGGATCCTACAGGATACTCTGGTTTCTACAGGATGTCTACAAACTGCTACAGGATGACCTACCGTGAGTGTTTGAAGTGATGGAGGAGTGATGGAATGGTAGGGGGAGATGTGTAAGGTAGGAATAAGGCTGGTGATGGCTCAGAAGTGGAGGAATAGGATGGGGAGTGAGTGTAGGGAGTGGGTTGGAAGATAGAGGGCTATGTCAAAGAAAGGGCTAAAGAGTGAAGCTACGTGAGGAGTGAAAGACTTTGGGAGATAACAGAGCAGAGCAGAGGTCAAAGATGTGTTTGCATGCGTGATCAAGATGGAGGAGAAGGTAATGGAATGAGGGAAAGCAGTGTAAATGAAACAAATGCTTGTGACTGTCACCAAACCGAAAATGCATTAACCTAGACTACCTGTGCTTATGAATTAAATGAACAACAATCCAAAACGTGAAGAAGAATGTGCATGAAGCTGTGGTAAAGGAGTGTGGTGCAGGTGTGAATTACATGGAAGCATCTAACATAACCGTGACTGTGTTGCAGCAATCATCAAGTGGAGAAATGCGTATTTTTGGTGGTTAGTTATGGACTGCACCCCAATCCCAAATGAGATGGCAGTGAGCCTTAACAACCTTTTTGCTGGAGCTCCAATAGATTATATCTATCCTCTGCTAACCTAAGCAACTGGAAACCAATTCACCATAAGCAAATCCTATCTAAACTCATGAAAAAGACTAAATTAACAACCTGTAATTCAAATTGCATGTGAAAGTAAAAACTCAAAGGGCTGAAACGAAATGCACACAACATTACAACACCGAGGAGATCTATTGCTATCTTAGAAACTCAGAATTAGATCAAAATCTGCTGCCTTTATTCATAATCAAAAGTCTGATATCATGCCAAAACTGGCTTACAAAGAAAAGACTAATTGGCTAACCGAAATGACTAACTAGCTAATCCCAAGAATGACTAACTACTAGCTACAAAATGACTACTAACTAGCTAACCAAAATGAGGCCCCAAGCCTTCTTATTTATACAATTTGAGGACCCAACAGTCCTCCTAAAAGTTAGGGACTTGGCTGCCCAAGACTTGTAGTTAACAGCAGTCCAACTTGACTTGCTTGGCTGCCCTTGAGCTGATTGATTTGGTGGCCCTTGAACTCCGAGCTGATGGTGGAGAATTCAAGGTAAGGGCCCATAAATGAGGGGGACACCTTCCTACAAATCCTCTAGCTTGTTCTCCCACGAATTTGGCTGCCAAGTGCACATTAAGACCTTCCATTTTGTCTCCAAGTTGACCAACAAGGCTACACAAAGCACCCATTAGACTTGTTGGCATAATGACTAACCAAATTCACTCTATTAACATAAAAATAATCAAAAACATGCAATAAACAAATGAGAATGGTGGACTAAGCCAAATTAGGAGGTTGAATGAGCCCTAATAATTGTACATTTTTGGGGCTCATCAGGTACAAAAATACTTCAGCTTCCTCTGTAACAAACAATGACTATACTTCGCACATGTGGAGCGATTAAGCCCAAACAAACCCAAAAATAATGTTAAATACTTTGCTCTTCCTTCCCTTTTCTTCGCTGGGTATAAGACTATCTTCCTTGACCTTTTCAAACTTCTTGTTGCAGACCTCTTCTTCACTGAAAATCTGTCCTTGAAATGAAGCCGAGTTTCCCTATTTATAATGGTTTTCCAATCAAAATAAGCTGACTTCAATTAGGGTGAGAAAACATGTCCTTTGGTGAAGATAATTTACTCCATCTTGTAGCCGACTTGAAGGAGATGCTTTTTCTTGGTCTTGGAGGGCCTTCGTATTCTTCTAATGACTCATAAAAAAATGTAACATGCCTAAGAAGGGTCCTTCATATATGACATTGACTCAATTTGAATTTTATGACTTGATGAAAAAACCTAAAGGTTCACAATGGGAACCTTAACTAAAATAAAATTCCTTGATCACGAAACCCATGATTCAAGTACTACAAAAATAATTTTATTTTTATTCTTTACATTAATTACATAAAATCACAATTACACATGTCACTATGAAGATAAAACCAAGTTACATTTTTAAACACGTGTTTGGGGACTTAGAGTTGGTGGTGAATCAAATAAAAAATTAGTGTCAAGCCAAGCATCCAAGATTGAAGGCCTATAAGAACGAAGTATGGGATTTGATTGAAAAATTTTCCTTAGCTTTCAATATTCAATTTATGCCCAGGGAGCATAATAGGATGGCAGACTCCTCAGCCATCGCTGCTATTTTAAGCCTCCCCAAAATCCCTTGCTTAGATATGAAGTTGAGGTCAGGTACAGGCCATTGGTACTAGACAATGTGAAGTACTAGAAGGTTTTTGAAGATGAAGAAAAAATAAAGAACTTCATGGATGTCATTGGGGAATTCTCGGACTCGATGATAGATCATGAGGACAAGGAAATTACATGTGAACAACAAACCAGTTGGGACGAAACCACCGCTGGTTACAAGATATTACAACTAAAGGGGAACACCATCCCCAAAGGGTTGGTCCCATTGGAAAGGATTTTCAACTCAAATGATGTGGCTGCTAAGACAACTACATAAGTTCTTGAGGAGGTGGAAGATTGTAATATTGGCACAAAAGAAGATCTTAGAGTCATCAATCTAGATAAGGGAGTTACTAAAGAATATAAACAAAGATACCTTGAAATTTTCAAAGAATATGTGGATGTTTTCGCTTGGTCATATGAGGATTTAAAAAATTTTGACACCTTTGTCATACAACACAAAATTCCTTTAAAAACTGGAGTGAAGCCATATAAGCAGAAACTTAGGTAGATTAATCCTTTGTTGCTCCCATCAATTGAAAAGGAGGTGAAGAAACTGTTACAGGCTAAGATAATTGTTCCTTTGAGGTACTCAGACTGGGTAGCAAATTTAGTCCCAGTCAGGAAGAAGAATGGGGAAATAAGGCTATGTGTAGATTTCAGAAATTTGAATAAAGCCTCGCTGAAAGATAACTATCCTCTGCCTAAAATGGATTACATTTTGTAGAAATTGGTAGGGTCCACCCAAATTTCCATGATGGACAGTTTCTCTGGATATAACCAAGTCACTGTAGACACTGAGGATCAAAAGAAAACAACTTTTACTACACCATGGGGAACGTTTATGTATGCCAAAATGCCTTTTGGCCTCATAAATGCTGGAGCTACTTTTCAGAGAGCGATGGATATAACATTTGTTGGAGAGTGGGATAAATTCTTAGTAATATACTTGGATGACATAACTGTTTTCTCTGAGTTAGATGAAGAGAACCTTAAGCATTTACAACTCACATTTTCAAAATGTAGAAGGTATGGTCTGTCCTTAAACCCAAGAAATCACAGTTCACTTTAAGTGAGTGGAATATTTTGGGCCTCATTGTAGAAAAGGATGGAGTGAAGATTGATCCCAAAAGGGTGGAGGCTATTAATAATATTCGTTTACCAAGGAATAGAAAAGAAATTTAGGTTTTCTTGGCCAGAATAATTTTTTTGAGGAGATTCATACCAAAATATTTTGAAATTTTCAAAGAAATCACATAAATGTTGAAGGATAGGGAAGTCAAGTGGACCATAGAAGCAAGGGAGCCACTCTATAGAATTTTTTTTTTTTTTTGTAGAAGCCCCAGTCTTAGGTAGCCCATATTATTAGAGGCTATTCCTCATTTTCTCTTTTGCCTCTCCTAACATGGTGGCAACTGTTTTGTTGCAAACAAATAGTGATGTGTAGGAACAACCAATTGCATTTTTCAGCCAGGTGTTGCGAGAGGCATCGATGAAGTACAATATCTTAGAGAAGTAGGTCTATGCCTTAGTAAAATCTCTGAAGGCTTTCCGAATTTACATCCCGCAATTGAACATAATAGCGCATGTTCCAACAGCCACTGTGAAAGACATTCTCGTGGAGGGAGACAATGAAGGTAAGAGGGGCAAGTGGATTGCCAAGATTCAAGAATATGACATATATATCAAACCTACTAAGTTGAGCAACGGGTAGGGATCAACTAAAATATTGTCCGAGGCTAACTGTTAGTACTTGGGTATAGATTTGCTGATAGACAACGAAGGAGGAAGCAAAAGAGAAGAAGAGCAGAATAATATTAAGATCTCAACACATAAAATCTAGATGAAGTACCTTGTCTCACAGTAGTATACAAGTGTCAATTATTTACTTTTTTCTGAGATGCCCAATGAAATTTGACAAAGTTAAATACAGGGCCTTGAGGCTACAATCTCAGAAGTTTGTTATCTCAAATGGTCAAATGTATTAGAAGGACCTTGGGGGGATTTTGCTATTATTCCTGGTAGAAGAGGAGATTCACAAGGCGATTGATGAATTCTACAACTGTATAATGGCAGAAGTGTCCTCAGACACGTAATTTTATTAATCAGAAAAAAAAAAATAATTACATAATTGATTTTGCAAGAGTTTACACCCGAACCACACAAACACTCTTGCAATGAGCTATTTATAAGCTCCATGTCCTAACTACCTCTAATTATGGATCACTTATTAAATAACAAGTGTCCATTTAAAATAAATTCTATTCAAACCAACTAGCTAACTAATCTCCTAAAATAGAGCCTAAGATACGACACATTTGGAGAGACATATCTAGTTACAACAATATGCTAATTCTAAAAGTCTCCATTAAATAATTAAACATTCTAGAATAATAATTATTAATTTAATTTCTTAAATTAATAATTATTTTATTTCAATTTTATAACCTATGATAATAAATTATTTTTGGATCATCTAACATTCCCCCCTATGATCCAAAGATACATTACAACAGATACCAAGTTCATCCCTGAACTTGGTAAATTTTATTCTGCCAAGCGGTTTTGTGAAAATGTCGGAGATCTGATCTTCGGAAGGACAATAAACTGGCTTGAGGACATCTTTGGCAATGAGAGATCTGATATGATGATACTTGGTGTCCACATGCTTTGTCTTTGAATGAAAAACTGGGTTCTTGGCAAGTTTGATGGCTGACTGGCTGTCAATGAATAACGATGTAGCTTCTGCCTGAGAAATGCCAAAATTCGGTGCAACCAAACAATTTCACATGCTGCTTCCCATGCTGAAATTTATTCTGCTTCTGCTGACGAAGTGGCCACTGTAGCTTGTTTCTTACAACTCCAAGATACTGCTGTTGATCCCATGTGCATTAAATAGCCTGATGTTGATGCTCGATCATCAATACTCCCAGCAAAGTCGGCATCAGAATATCCACCAAGTACAAAATTTTTAGTCTTAGTGTAAAGAAGACCAAAATCTTTTGTTCCTTGGATATATCGAAGAACTCTTTTGGCTGCATTCCAGTGGCTGTCTCGTGATTCCTGCATAAAACGTGAAAGAATACTGACTGCATAAGATAGATCAGGACGAGTATTTGTCAAATAAATCAAGCTGCCAATCAACTGTCTGTAAGTTGTACTGTCCACCTTTTCCCCCCCTTCAAATTTTGAAAGTTTCAAGTTTTGCTCCATGGGCGTGAGAACAGGCTTGCAATATTGCATGCCAAATAGCTGAAGAACCTCTACTGCATACTTACTCTAAGAAATGAAAATATGATGTGGACGTTGGAAGACTTCAATTCCAAGATAGTAGTGAAGTAATCCCAAATCTGTCATTTTAAAACCTGCATGTAACTCCTTTTTCACCTGTGCAATATGATCATCATGGTTGCCAGTAATGATCAAATCATCTACATACATAACAAGAATTACCAGATATTTTCCCTGTTGTCGCACATACAAAGTATCATCAGATTCACTTCGTTGAAAACCAACTTTCTTAAGGTATTCATCCATCTTTGCATACCAAGCTCGGGGAGCTTGTTTTAATCCATATAAAGCCTTGATCAATTTGCAGACTTTATGTTCTTGTCCTTCAACTTCAAAACCTGGTGGTTGGGTCATATACACTTCCTCCTGTAAATCCCCGTTGAGAAAAGAACTTTTCACATCCATTTGATGAACTTTCCATCCTTTTTGGGCGGCCAATGAAAGTGTTAATCGGATGGTGTTCCATTTAGCTATAGGAGCAAAAGTTTCCTCATAATCAAGGCCTTCCTGCTGTGCAAAACCTTTTGCGACAAGTCGTGCTTTATACTTTTCAAGTTCACCCTTCTGATTATACTTAATTCTGTAAACCCATTTACAGCCTATGGGTTTAACATTTGCTGGACAATCAACAAGTTTCCAAGTGTTGTTATCAATTACTGGTTGATATTCTTCAACCATAGCCTGTTGCCATTCTTTATGTTTTACTGCCTCTTTGTATGTGGAAGGTTTAGTAAAATCATTTGCTATCAAGGCAAAATTGCCTTCACTTCTATGTGCCCTTCTGGTGCCAATTTTATTCTGTTCATCAGGCTTGACATCTTTCAAAAGTTGAACTGCCCATTTCGGAAGTTGGTGCTCACTTGTTTGTGCTTTTGTAAAGTCCCCATCATTGTAAAGAGGATTAATATAAACTGATGTTCGTCGTTCAGGTGAAGATTGTGGAGAATCACTGTCAGAAGAACTGTTGCTGCTTGGAGATGCGGATGAACTGCTAGAAGAACCAGATGATGTTGTTGATGAAGATTGACTGGATGACTCATCTTCAGAGGAAGGAAAATCTAGTTCATACCAATTTGGTGAAGTTGGTTGACTTTGCATTTTTCCATTTCTTTTACTTCCTTTAGTTTCTAACTTGTGAAGAAGATTTTCAATTTCTTCAGCACTCTTACTCTCTGTTTCATCAAAAATGACATCCCTGCTCACAATGAATTTTCCATTGGTCAAAAGACGATACCATTTCTTCTCATCAGAATAGCCAATCATTGTGCATTTTAAACTTCTTGAGTCAAGCTTAGTTCGTTTTTATTTCGGAACTAAGGCATAACACACTGACCCAAAAAATCTAAGATGTTTAACTCGAGGTTTGAAACCAAACCAAGCTTCATAAGGTGTGATTCCGTCTAAAGAAGGAGTTGGAGATCTGTTTCTTAAGTAGACAGCTGTATGGATTGCTTCTGCCCAATATGTTGGACTTAACCTTTTGAAAGTTAACATGGATCTCGCCATGCCTAACAAAGTGCGATTCATTCTTTCGACTACTCCATTTTGCTGTGGAGTGTAAACAGTAGTAAGATGTCCTCTGATGCCATTTTCACTGCAATAAGTTTTGAATTCATTTGAAGTGAATTCTCCCCCATTATCTGTCCTGAGAGTACCTATCTTTTCTTTGACTTCATTTTCAACAAGTTGGCGAAAATTTTTGAACTTATCAAATGCTTCTGACTTGTTCTTCAAGAAGTAAACCCAAGTCATTCTGCTGAAATCATCAATGAATAGTAAGAAATATTTGCAACCACCAAATGAAGTTTGTAGTGGACCACAAACATCACTGTGAACTAGTTGTAGCTGCCTGTTTGCACGCCATGAACTTGTTGGAAAACTTTCTCGATTTTGTTTGCCATAAATGCAAGCTTCACATTTTTCATTTTCCCTTTTGAATGTGGGAAGTCCTTTAACCATTCCTTGTTTCTGCAATTGAGAAAGACTCTCAAAATTCAAATGTCCATATCTTACATGCCATAGTCTTATAGGTGAAATACC
This sequence comes from Pinus tabuliformis, assembly GCA_031772625.1. Classification (NCBI taxonomy): domain Eukaryota; kingdom Viridiplantae; phylum Streptophyta; class Pinopsida; order Pinales; family Pinaceae; genus Pinus; species Pinus tabuliformis. The sequence continues at coordinate 2,060,946,409 of CM062818.1, forward strand.
TGTAGTCATTGCCCCTGCAAAATCAGAATGCCTTGGAATAACTGTCCCTTTCATTCGTAACAGTTTTCCATCTTCATAACCTGTCATGACTGTTTTCAAGTTCTGTTTCACTGAATTAATATTCACTAAACCATCTTCCATAATCACCTGATGTCCTGCTTGTCGAATCGTGACTAAAGAGAGCAAATTTTTCTTGAAACTGGGTACATACCATACATTGGAAATCATTTTTTCTCCAATACCAGGGAGAAAAACTTTTACTACTCCTTTTCCATAAGGAGTATGTTTTGTATCATCAGCAAAAAAAATGGAATTAAGTTGGAAATCTTGAAAATTCCAGAAAAAATCACGTCGACAAGTCATGTGCTGAGTTGCCCCGGAATCCAAGATCCAGGCATCTTCATAGTCACTTCTAAGATGGGATGAAATTTGTGATGCTGGTGAGGAAGTAAAAACATATTTTGAGTTATCTTCATCTTGATCTTTTGCAAATTGTGTTGAATGCTGCTGAAACTTGGGAATTTTATTAAGTGATGTTCGACAATCTTCAGCATAATGGCCAACTTTGTTACATCTTCGACACACAATTTGACTTAAGTCTCTTCCTCTTCCTGAAGATTTTCCTCTGCCTCTACTTTGACCTCTATTTTGAGATTGTCCTCTACCTTGATTATTATATCCTTGTCCTTGAAAATTGCCTCTTCCTTGGTTGTTTCCTCTACCTTGAAAAGTATTTCTTCCTCCTCTGTTAAAATTGTTACCTCTGCTTTGGCTTCGACCTCGATTATGTGCTGCTTGATTCTGATTCCATCTGCCTTTGCCTCGATAACTATCGACTGATGACTTACTAGTGCTAGCCTTTGTGAGAAAAACATCTTCACCAACTTTCTTCTTCTTCCCAAAAGTTTTATCATGTTGAGTTAACATTTCACAGAGTTCATCAAACTTTAATTTCTCTAATTTCCCAGTTACTTGTAGAGTCTCCAAAAAATGCGTATAGGAAGAAGGAAGCCCAGCAATTACAATTGTGACCATAAAGCTATCATCAATTGCGGGAAAACCAGCATTAATAATTTCTTGCCTGATATTCTTAAGTCTTGAGATATATTCAAGAACATCACCGCCTTCAGTTAATTTTTGTTGCAACAATTTTAATTGTAGATCGACTTTCTTTGATTCAGGCTGAGTATCAAAGAGGTCTTTAAAAGTTTTCAAAGCAGTCCATGCATCTAAAGCATTTTCTATATGGACATACATTTCATCATTCACAGACGATTTAATAAGAGCTAAGGCTTTAGCATTCTTGATTTCCCATTTTGCTAGTGCAGCTGCATCTGTGGGTTTATTCGGCTTAACATCTCCATCACATATTCCCTGCCATAATTCATTGTAAATGAGTGTGCTTTCGATGAGTCGATGCCATGTTTTATAAGATTTGGTGCCTTCAAGTTTGTCGGAATCAGAAAACAAATTAATCAACTTAGACATTTTAGCGTTGAAGCGTCGCACCAAGAATCAGAACAGAAATGACAAGATAGTCAACACAACACACCACGCAAAAAACAACACGATCTATCGGGGCTTGGCCTTGACCCTCGAATAGTCGTCAAAACAAGAGAAAATTGACTGAGCTTTGCACTTGGCTCTAGTCAATTTCTCAAATTTTTACAAGGCAACTTTCAAAATTTGACTTTTACAATGGTGCTTTTGCACAATCTGGTAAAAAAAATTACCCCCCCTCAAAGTAAAATTACTTTGAGTTACAATGCCAGGCTTATCAAAGCCAGGTTTATCTCTCAAGAAACAAATTACAAAAAAAACTCCTTATTGCTCCAAAAAATTACAAATCACCTTATTGCTCCATCAACCATAAATTCCCAAAATTAAAAAATCACCATATTTCTGCACAATACAATATTCCTTATTTCACCACAAAATTTACAAATTTGATTTAACTTTCATAAGTTCAGCCTTACACTTTCTTGATGGATGGGTACGTATTACATCGCCAGCACTGCTTCTCTTTGCTTCTGCTCTCCTTTGCCTGGCTGAATCACATCACTGCTTTGATTCTGGAAAAGTCGCTTCCTTGTTAGTGCATAGTTGTATATCCACAGGATTGAGACCGTTGATGTAAATCCTTGAGTTGCTCTATTCAACAACATTCGAATCTTTCAGACCCAACGCTCGCCATGCTAACAGAGATGTCTTCAAGGTTAAAGCGCATCTCAAGTTCAGAAATATACAGTTTTATCAAGCAACAGAAGATCACCGCTCAAGACTCTAGTACAATTTTTGCCAGATCTTTGCCAACAAAATTAGTTCTAGACCATAACAAATAATTGCCTTTTAATCGATATGATTCACCGGTCTTCGACTGTTGGATCAATCCACAGATGCCACCGAGTCGCTGTCTGGTCATACAAATATATCCCATCGATTATACAAGGGATAATTTCATTGATTATGCGGCCTTGGCTCTTTTACAGGTTGCATGCAGGTGGCAGATTCCCCACACTGAGATTGCCGCAACAGCGATATACTGAGATTGAATGGCTTTTAAGACAACGTTGGGCACCTTTTAAATAACCACTGTACAATTACAAAATAGGTATTAAGACCCCGTGACAGTTCTAACAATTCCGATCCAAGTAATTGGAAGTCACATATACAACGACTTGAATGCCAAAGCCGATGTAATCACAATTCCGATCCATACAATCGGCGATTGACACGATTACAACGTGTTAACACCCAGGTTGTTCCCTATGACTCCCAAGGGAATACGGCCGGGGTAACCACTAACCAATCTTTGGATCACAATTTCTAGCCAAACTGTGATCAGAGACGGCTCTCTCTTTATGATTTGTCTCTGTTATGATGGTGTTTTTAGGCTAGCTATTATGCTCAGGTTTTGGTTTATGCTTTGGTTGAAGGATTTCTTTCAGGTCTTATGATATAGTGTTTAGATAGTGAAATACCATTGGGCAATGGAGTCTGGAGTTGTGAAATGATTTGATACGCTGGATTGGTGGTGTTCAAACTGCAGGGCCTATTGTGTATTTTAGACAAACAAAATTAGCTTAAATGGTGATGTATGTCAACCAACAGAAAGCAATTAAGAATTTTCTATTAAGTTGGTGAGGTGAAGGTGAACACACTGCACAGGAGCAAAACTTGAATTCCTGTGACAAAGGCCACTGTGAAAGGTGTATTCTGAAAGTGCAGCAATTAAGAATTACACTTATCTAGATTACAACTGAAGAAAAGATTCATAAACAACACAGATTGAACTCAGGGTACTCAGTGAATAAATCCTGAAAGTTATTCTTTTTCATTGTTGCTTAGTATTGAAAATCAGATAACATATATGGATTTTAACAAAACAACTAATTGACAGAGAGAGTTACAGAGACTTATTGTATGGTGAAATACACAGGAATCCAGCAGTTATCAACAGACACCAGAACGCATTCAACACTTCAGAAATCCGAGAAATTCCATCACTTTCTTTATTAAACTTCTGAAAGGATTACAGCATAAGAATTTCTTTAGGAGAAATCAACAACAACCCTTGCAAGCTCAGGCGAAGGGGACTTTATAGCAATGTTTATACAAAATATCTCAGGTATTGAGTCATCTGAGAGAGAAAATATCTTCATAAATGCGTACAGAAAGTAGGAAAAGAAGTTATTGCAACTTTGAATGCAGCATAAATGCTCTTTATGTCTGTCAGAGGGTAATTTGACCTTTGGAGGTCATTGAGTCGGTTGAGCCGTTTTGCTTTAACGCTAAATAATGCGTCTTTATTTCTTGCTGCGCTGTATTTTCTCAGCCCTGCCACCTGTAGTCTTCTATTTCTGCTTTGTTGGCCGATCCATCTGCTGAGTTGGCTCAGCTTTAATCCGTCGTGCATGCTGATTTTGTTAAACTTTGCTTTGCATGACAACTGATATTTTTAAGAAACAAAATTGTTAAGTGACTCCCTGTTTACAAAATCTTCTGTATTGCGTTTGTCCACCATTCTTGCGTAGGGAGTTGATGCCTGAGAATAGCATCCATTGTCTCCTCTGCCTCTGTGTACTTGAAGAAATTCGGAGCCACCCCAAACAGGTGATTGATCTCATTCATTATAAAAAACAGATTCTCGACTCTGTTGTAAAGAGACTGTCCTGTGGCTGGCCCTGTTTCCTCTGAGGTGCTGGGCTTATCACTGATCTGGCTAGTGGCAAATGTATTGACCCTTTTAGCATACTGGTCATGTGTGAACAATCTCCCTGCGCTGTTCAGTAAGCCAGGGAGTCCTCTGCTTTCTAACACTTGAAACTTTTCTAAAAACTTGTTCACCTCAGTCTGCATATCCTGGGTTCTTCTCTCCAAGGTCTGCACAAAGTTTCTCAGTGTGAGAACCCTTTTGACCATTTGGATAGTGTCAGTTCTGTTTGTAATTCCCATGGCAGCTAACTGAGAACTTGTTCTGTGGTTAAGTACATTGATCATTCTAGTGGCCACTTCAGGCATATTGCTCAATTGAGCTCTTGATCTGTGAATCTCCCTCTGTGCCTTTGGGATGAGCTCTAGTTGCTCATGGATAGTTTCAATATATGGCCACTGCTCATTGATAGATTGACCAATGTTAGCCCATAGCACTATTTTCAGTTCGGCCACCACTTTATCTAACTTGAGCTCATTCTCTAGCTCTTTTATTTTGTTTTTGAGGGCTTTCACCTCCTTGTCCTTCTCTGCCACAGTTTGTTTGGATTTATCATATCTATCATTGATTTTAGCCAAAGATTCTTTGGTTGAATTGAGCTCCAACATTTGAGCTTCCAGGACTTGGATTTCGTTCTTCAGCTTTTGCATATCTAGGCTTTGGGCCTGCTCTGTAGTTGTTGGCGCTGCTGAAGTAGATGTTGTTGTTTGTTCGGTCTGTTGAGGAGGAGGGGCAGTGATAGGAGCAGTTTCCTCAAGATTGATGATCTGAGGAGGAGGCTGAGAAGTCTGCCCTTCTTCTCTTTGTTTCGGAGATGCCTGTAATGCTGCCTTTGCATCCTCTGACTCTCCCAACTTCTCTTGTGCTTGAACCAGCTGTTTATAAATGGAGATCAACAAATCTATGGTGTCCTTCTCATGCCTTTGTTGGGCTACCTCATCTGTCTGAGGGTGAATGGTAGCTGGGATCTTGATTTTCTTTCTCATGGCAGCCATGTCAGCATCCCTCAACTTCAAGATTTCCTGTATCCCTGAAATATCTTTGGGATCATGCCCAATTTCAATGATTATGTCTTCCAGGGACCTTATTCTGTTGTCCTTTGCCTGGGATGATGCCTTCTCCAATTCCAGTTGAGAGGCTGTGGTATTGAGGCTGCTCTTTAGCTTATAATTTTCCAATGTTTCATCTGCTAAGGAGGCATACACCATCTCACCAGTTTGTTTGTGCAGTTCAATTTTGTCCATTGGGTGTATGTCTTTGGCCATGACCTCCAGGTTGGTCCTGAGGTAATCTGAGGCAGATTGGGGCTACAGTGCTGTGGGCAAAAAATGGCTCATAATCATTTTGCCTTCACCTACATCAAAGGCAAACATAAGTCTCTGCTGATTAGTAGGAGCCATGTTTAGCAGATGATTGTACAGCTGTATTTTGATAGGCTCATTCCTCCTTTTGATGTCTATGAATTGCTGTTTGATGCTTACTTGTCCTTCTTTTTGCTGGCTGGAGGAGCTGACCTCCCCTCCCATAGTCCTGTCCTGTTCCTGCTGGAAGGAACTTGTTGAAGCTTCTCTGCTGGGTGGGCCCATGCCCAATGCCTGTCTTATTGCTATGTCCTCCTCTGAAAAATCATTTAATCTTTGTCTCTTTTCTCCCTGGTTGATAGATGAAGTGAGGGGAGTTTCTCTATCCCTTTTTCTGCTTAAGTCCTCCTTTTGAGGAGTTTGGAGGACCGAGGCATCGGTGGTGACTTCTGGCCTAGGAGGCACTATGTTCTGAGCCTGTTGCTCAGTGGAAGTTGGAGTATCAATTACTCTCTCCTGCTGTAAGGGCTGCTGTCTGTCATGTTGCCCTTCTTCTTGCTGCAGATCTTGTTGCTGTTGTTGCTCTGCCTGCTGCTGCTCTTCTTTATCTGTCTGCTCTGTCTCCATTTCCTTTTCTTTGCCTCTGCTGGATATATTCTCAGTGGCCTTGGTAGTTTGCTGCTTGGCAGTTGAGGAGGATTCAGCTGCTCCCGTTTGTGTGCTTGGAAGTGTGAATACCTGTGAACAAAGCTCAAGGTCAGCCAACTTCTTTAGATTCCTTAGTGCCCTCTTGTTCAGCTCTTCTTGTGACAAGGGCTCTTCTAAGGTCCCTCTCCTCCATTTGTCTTGGTTTGCATATTTTTCAATGTGAGGGATGCTATGGTGATCATAGGCAGATAACTTATATTTGAGCCTCCTCATGGATATGAAATGATTAGGGTCATAGGGTACCCATATGAAACTGGTTTGCAGGCCAAGGGCCTCAAGCATTCTCTCTGCTTCCCTCCATCCTTGCTCCCTCTCATTATAGATAAAATGGCCAAGTTGGCTTTTGACCTTCAACTGTGCCTTTTTGCCTTTTCCTGAAAAATGAAGCACATCAACTCTGCCAAATTGCCTAAAGTACTCTAGGGCAAATAGCCTCATAGGCACATACTTGGGTAATTTGAAAGGAGGTAGATCACACCCATATATCCTGATGACAGTGTGGTTTTGGTAGAAGTACCAATCCCCAATGCTATAAGCTTTGGACAGCTGAAGAATTCTCTGCATGTCATCAGTGAGTCTCGGAGGAGGTGAGCTCATCAGCATTGCCATAGTTGGATGGATGAACAGATCCATGAATTCACAGTAAGTGTATGGAGACTCAGGTCTAATGTGGAAGACAGATGACCAGTAGACCACTGATCTGGGATTGCCTTGGGCATCCATTCTTTTGATTGAAAAGTGAAACTTCTCATGTTGATGGTACAAGATCAAATGGTAAATGTAGGAGGTGTATCTGAACATCCTATCTCTCCTTAAATTCATCAATTGCTCATGAATCTTGTCTGATATGTAGGTGGCGTAGTCATAGCAGATTGGTGACTTGCCAGGAGCAAACATAAGCATCAATACCAGCACAGTTGCATCAATATGCTCAATTGAACTATATCCCAAGATGGGAGAAATCATATCTGCAAGGTCTCTGCCTAGCTCATTGAGGTATACATGAAGAATTGGAGGGCCCATTACAATGTTAGTTTTGATGTATAATTGATTAAATTTGACAATTTGAGCATCTGTGAGTTTATCCCCTTGTTTTATCAGGTTTACCAGTGATAAAGGAACCAACTTCTTCTGAGGGTTGAAGCAAAGCATGTCTCTGATAGCTTGAGGGGTAACATAGAAAAGTACTGAACCAGATGGGTCAACAACAGCTCTCTGAGAAACATCATATTGTTCAGCACAGAGGTGGATTAGTTCAGGGAACTGGTTGACCCGAGGGAGCTTAAAAATAGGGAGGAAAGAGTCCCATAAGCCCAATATATCTGTCCCATTTTCATGCTTGGCTTTCAACTCATTCAACAGATGAATGTGGAATTTGCTGCTCATAAGCTTTTCTTCTGTAATTTGGTAATCCATATCTGCCAAGGTTTGCCATTTCAAGTTCTTTTGAGGGGCATTCAGAGGTTGAACATTTAGTACTACAGGTGTCTCCATTGCACGGGAGGATTTTGAATCAAGTGCAAAGTGATTTTGATTGAGCAGGACAGTACAGAGGAATGCCTCTGTACCAGGGAGGTGAGATTATCAGGAACAGAGAGTGGTTCTAGGAAATAGCAGTTGAAATACTATTTATAGTGCAACTAGGACCAATGTTTGGCCTTTCCTTGTCTCTCTCAGTGGTTAAATTTGGTTTGAATGAGTCTGCCGCGATTGCGCAGACAGAACTTAGTTTTTCAATAAAATGTAGGTAAAACAAGGCTTGGCTAGTAGTTTTCGAGGTGGTAGTTGAAAATTAGAGGCTCTGTAGAGGAATTCACCGGTGAATTTATAAGTTTTATCGTCTTTTAAGCTTTTTGAGTGATTTATAGAGAATTCTAGGCATACGGAGGATAAATGATGAAAAATACCTGGTAAAACAGCGAGCAGAGGTTGTGTGAGAAGGCAGGATTGGTGCTCTGGAGGTCTCCTGGTTGATTTAGCAGGTTGGCGGTAAGTCGGACGTGAACAGCACGCAGCAGAGAGAATAAAAATGAGCGAAAAGAACGTAAAAACATGTTTTTCGGCCATAATATAGACTTTTTGACAATTTGGCGCCTTTTCTGTGATGACGTCAGCATGACGTCATTGGTGGGGTCAGGGCCGGCTGACGTCATAGGTGAGGTGGCGGGCTCTGATTGGTCCACGGGGATGGTGAAGTGGCATGCCAGGTCGGCAGGTGGTCGGGCGCAAGGGTTGACGTGGAGGTGACGTAGCATAGGCGGAAAAAGCCGAAACCGGAAACAGCCAGCGGTTTCATATCGCACCGCTTATGGTACGGGGGGGAATCTGTCAGACGTACCTCCGACGAGCTGTGGCGAGGACGCGTGGCAGCCGAGTGACGTAACCATTTTACGGATATCGGACGATATCCGTCGGACGTGAGACCCGCTCCGATATCGATGCTGACCGTCGGATCTGGAGGGCTCGATCCAACGGCCATCGGGGAAGTGACGTGACCGGTATATACGGCGGGTAAACGGCGGACGTCGGAGCCGCTCCGATGTGATAAGAGCCGTTGGATGCTCTGGATCAGATCGGGCGGCTGTCGGGGCGATGACGTGATAGGTGGATAAGGCAGCGGGCGGAGGCATAAATACATATTTTTAATGTTTTTTCAATATATTTCGAAAATCGAATATATGCGCAAACTTTGGTTAGGCAACAGAAAGTGGGTTTTTTCGGGATTTTTGGTAGTTTCAAAGGGTTTTCATGGGTAAAGGGGTTTTATAAGGTTTTTCTTGGCAAATAGCAGTTTAGTGAGTGGAATGACTTGAGGAAAGGGAGGGTAGATGAGGTGTAGGTTCATCCAAGTGGCCAGATGTCACTTTGATCCCTGATAGAGAACTTATTGGCTATAATGCCAAAAGGAGGGATATTTATACAAATTTTGGGGTTTATACACCATGGTGTTTAATACTAGTAGGGGAAAGGTGATATAGGGATTTACATAGTAAAGTTAAATTCAATATGGATGGGGGTAAATGAAGGGGGAAAACACTGAATTTGTTTGCAAAACACTTGGTTTAAAGAGTAGATCAAAATGAAAAGATTTTTACACAAGAAATGTGGCTTTTGAATGAACAAGAACCACCATGAAACCATGATCTTCTTCCATGGATCTTAGCTGAAGAGGGGATGTTAGCAATGAAATGAAGGGGGAGAGGGAGGTTAGTCATGCTCCTTGCTGTAACTTGATGAAAATGAACACCTTGTCCATTGATAGATTTTGCCTTGGAAAACACAGTTCACACATCTGTAATGGTAAAGATAACCTTTCTGCAACCCCCAACTACTTACCCCAGTATTTGCCTAACATTTTTTATTTCTTCTTGGAGGGTGCACTTGGACTTGCAGACCCTTATTTGCCTTTTCTTTTCTTTGGCTTTTCCTTTGTTATTTCTATCTACTTCTACCCTTATCTCTTCCAAGGTCCCAGATTAAGCTGTTGGGAGCCTTTTCTTCTCTACCTGAACTACTTGTCTGCCAAGATTAAACAGTTTGGACAGACTTTCTTCTCTAATCTACTGTAAATTTAAACCATGGAATGATCCAGATTAGACTGTTGGGCCATCCATCAAAATCTTAAGTCCATACCAAGCTATATACATAGATTGGATTCTCTTGGAAATATGTGATCTTTGAGTTATCAAAGCAGAGCATATTTGGTCCTTTCATAGCCAATCATGAAATATGAAACCTATTGGTATAGGTAGCTAACACAACGTCAACTATCACAAGTTCGTGGCTCCTATCCGACTGATTGGCAATCATAGATCGACTATTTCAACACCGCCCTCTCTTTTCCATGATCCAAAGTTCCAATCTGACTGATCGGAGATCGGAACTCGACAGGATTGAATGATATTTTTAACATCACCAATTCACCTTTAAAATCATTATATAACATTTCTATAACACCAGCCCATCATAGCAGGATATTCAATTGGCGTGCACCTTGTTGAGGCATGTTCCCTCTGCTCTGAGCCGAGCAAAGGCAGAGAATGTTACAGATAAAGGATATGGGTGTGTTAGGAGAGTATACATAAAGACTACAAAGGACCGAGCCTTTCCTGTTGGGGTTCAGGACACCATGATCAAGATGAACCCACCTCACAGAGTTCTCAGCCTCAACTGCGATCACAGCCCTTTCTTCTCGGCCGCCCCAGAACTCCACAGAATGTTGCTTGGGATCTCCGTCGCGTATGGCAGGTGAAGACCATATTCTAAGGGAGGGAATGGTTAACAGAAGTTGAAGCCCAGAAAATAATAGAAATTCAAGACCCAACGATTTTGATTATAACTCAAAAAAATTGATTTTCAGATTTCAAAATCTAAAATCAATAAAATAATAAAATTTCTTCTCTTTTAAACAAAAATTTGACAAATTTCTTACCCAACATTCACTGAACAATTCAATGGAGTTTTCCAAAAATTTGTACAGCTGGAATCTCCTCCTCACATCCACTGCAGCATTACTGGAGCTCTGATACCACAATAATGGCAGAAGTGTCCTCAGACATGTAATTTTATCAATCAGAAAAAAATAATTACATAATTGATTTTGCAAGAGTTTACACCCGAACCACACAAACACTCTTGCAATGAGCTATTTATAAGCTCCATGTCCTAACTACCTCTAATTATGGATCACTTATTAAATAACAAGTGTCCATTTACAATAAATGCTATTCAAACCAACTAGCTAACTAATCTCCTAAAATAGAGCCTAAGATACGACACATTTGGAGAGTCATATCTAGTTACAACAATATGCTAATTCTAAAAGTCTCCATTAAATAATTAAACATTCTAGAATAATAATTATTAATTTAATTTCTTAAATTAATAATTATTTTATTTCAATTTTATAACCTATGATAATAAATTATTTTTGGATCATCTAACACTGTATTTGTGGGGGAAATTACAAATGGAGAACTACAACCCACAAAATCCTTAAAGCTAGTTCTATTGGCCCAAACTACTTGGTGAGGTGCATACATATGTTTGGGCCTATGAGAAATGTCATAGTTTTGCATAGAAGCCGAAGATAGCTCCCCTACCCCTGATCCCTTTTTATTTTTTATTTTTATGGAGGATCCATTTAGGCATTGGGGGCTAGACTTTATAGGAGAAATACATCCACCATCCAGCGGTCAACACGAGTGGATACTTACAACCACTGATTATTTCTTGAAATGGGTGAAGGCCATCCTAGCTAGAAATGCAATTGTTGTAGTGGTCATTAAGTTTATGGAGGAGAATATCCGTGCCAGATTTCATTCTCCAAGGAAGATTATCACTGAAAATGCTAAGGTGTTTAAGTCAACCAAGTTTCATAGTTTCTGCTAGAATTACAACATCACCGTGGGGCACTCCACCACTTACTACACGTAGGGGAATGGATTAGTTTAATATTCAAATAAAACTCTAGTGAGGATTTTGAAAAAGACCATATTAGAAAATCAGAAAAATTGGGACTCACAATTGAAATTTCTCTATGGGCCAACAAAGTTACTACCAAGAGGTCAACTGGGAAGTCTCCTTTTGAGTTGGTATATGGAAAGGCTGCAATTTTCCCTGCCCAACTAGCCATGCCAGTGGCTAAAATTCTACAAAATGTTGAGGAGGAGCCAAATTATCTGACTAGGAGAATAAATCAGTTGGTAGAACTTGAAGAAACTAGGAGGAGGTAACTCAAAATTTGATTAAATATCAGGAAAAGATGAAGGCTTTTTTTGACAAAAGGGAAAGGGACAAATCCTTATAGCTAGGAGATTTGGTGCTCAGATGGGATGTTAGGAGAGAGGAAAAAGGAAAGCATGGGAAGTTTGATTCCTTGTGGTTTGGAACTTTCAAGATATCTGAAGCAAAATGAAACAACACCTTCTTACTGGAAAACTTGGATGGTGAGGTACTTGAACTTCCTGTGAATGGGAAGTTTCTCAAACTCTATTTTTAGCATTAAGGAGGTCCATTTTCACCCACTGTATATACCAGTGAGCCATTGTACATACCAGTAATGCTTTAAGTTCTTATTGCTTCTATTTTTTCTTTTTATGTACTTGAATAAAATGACTCCATGCCCAATGGATAAAAGGCACTAATATGCAGGTTCTCAATGCATTGCTTGCAATACATTGTCCCCAATTGGAGCCGATGTTGTCACCTGTCATACCCTCTCGTAATTATGTCAAATGGTCCTATTTTTCCTCCCTAGTGTAGAAGAGGATGGGTGCAATCTTGGTTAGCAAAAATAAGAGCCGAAGTTTGAAGACCAAAGGGAAATTTGAAAAGGGAGGGTTAAAGTCAGAAATCTAAAGGAAGAGCTGAAGTCAGAAAGCTAAAGCAAAGGTTGACCATTAGAACCTGATATTGGAACCTCGAAGTAGAAGGAATATGGGGATATCAGAGGTTGGAACTAAGGGACCTTGACGATCTATTCAAAGACAAACCCGAAATAGAGTATCGTAGCAGGTAATGAGAAGGAAGGTATATCGGGACTCGGGAGCCCCAAAGTGATCTAATTTCGAAGCCTAGAGCTTTTGGAGCCTCAGAGTTTCGTAACTTCTTAACGATTACAATTCTTTAGAAGTGCCAATGTTGTGAGGAAAATATATTTACAAAGGAAATCACATTCAAAACCAAAGACAGGGGACCCTTCTCTCTCTCCTCAAGACAGGACACATGATGACAGGTGATGGGTCCTCAGGAGTTGACGAGGTAGATGACGTGGTAGTTAGTTTCAACATTCTTAGGTGGCCCAGTGGGGAAAATCCATGTGACACATGTCACTATTGAGGAGGCTCCACGTAGAGATGATGACCTTAGCATGATGTTATCTCGTAGGTCAACATTTCAGAGGGAAGATATTTCATAACTCTTATTTAAATTGTTTTATGGGAAGGTTCTGACTTGATGAGAGGGGCTTTGATGTGAATTGGAACTTGGTTGTAAGGACCCAAAAGAAACAAGGGAGGAGCACGATTACAAAGGGAAATAGGCCCCCCATAGGAGCTCAAAGGCTTTAGACCCCAAGCACCAAGTGGCTGGTCACGACACTCGGTTCTATGGAAAAATTGCAATAACAGGGTTAAGAGAAAAGGGGCTAAGAGCATCGAAATGTTACAATTTCAGAACATTTATTTTAAATAGAGTTATGATGGATGAAGGCTCCGATACTACAAACCCTAAGTGCTATACTGGTGGTCACAGGAAGTGGTTCTATGGTGTTGTTGTAGCGGCAACAAACAACCTCCAAAAATTTGCCTTCGCTTTGTTTTGGAGCCTCCGCCCTTGAAATCATCACAACTATCCTACACTGATGAGGTACTTGTGCTTATTTGAGTTCATCTGTAATTTCATTGCTTGTGTACAACTTACGTGTTCTGGCAGTCAACCACAAGCACACCCAGCACTTGGTCCACATCCGGTCAACAAGATGTCAGGTAAAACTGTGCAAATCTGGAGGGCAGCTTATCATCCTCTCCAGAAATGCGCAAAGCAGCCCAAAAACTACCCTGCACTCAGAAATTGCACAGAGCAGGCTAGGCAGCCTGACTCTAGAAATTGTGCAGACCAGGCCAACCGAAACTGCTATGGAAATTTGCGCAGTTTCAGCTAGTTGTAATTCCTCTAGGAATTGCGCAGAAATTAACTAGGCTGCGCTGTTTTCCAGATATGCACAGAGCAGCTAGGCTAGCTGCACTATTCTCCTAAATTGCGCAGAATTGGCCAGCTGAAATTCCTTCCAGAAATGCACATTGCAGCCCATAATCACTGCTCTAGAAAATTGTGTAGAGTTGGCCAGTCAGCCAAGGCCCCTTAGTCCAGAAACAACGCAAAAGCTCTCCCTTATTGACTGTCCGTTGCATGTTCCGACAGGTTGTCCAGTTCCCTTCAGAACTATGTAATCCTTCTTTGCATGCTGGACAAATTTTCCTAAAAAAGGAAAAAAAAGCAAAAATTCAAAAAAACATCCATATATTGTAGGGATCTAATTTTAGTAGCAGGAGTTACATGCAAAACCATTTTTAGAAACTTCCGGCTAAGTTTCATTTTTTTCTAGATTTGTGGCATGCGTGTCATAAACCGTAATTTCACCAAATTTATTTAATCGATGCCTCAGAGCTCATTCTTCACATTCAATCTTAGAGTTTTGGCATTCTCGAGGCATCTAGGAACCTTCAGCACAGTGGACACCTCTTTTTTGGGTAAGTTTTCATTTTCATGCCTTTTGCTGCTTTTTCTATCGCTTTTTAGTTTTCGGCTTGTATGAGTGCTATTTCCCTAGTTTTATTGAACGACCGCTAGCGTTTCAATGCATTTTAGCTTTTAGAAGTGTTGTTTCAAGTTTTGCAGTACCTTTCCTTATTGTTGCATGCATAACAATGTTTCTGCACTCATAGTCGTCGTTTCAACGACTTGCTTCTTGAGCCTCGTAGTTTTGTCGATTGATTGATTTCTGCACTTGCTTGAATTGCATGCACGTTTATTTCAATCAGATACATACCATTTTTTCACATGCATTCAACCCTTAGTGATTTTCAATCACCCCTCGACAGGTCTGAGTTGCCTTGGCCCAAGCCTTGCCTTGCCCAACTTGCACTGCGCATTTCTGGGAAGGAAGGATCTGCCTTGCTTCCATAAATTGGATAGAGCTTGCCTCCCATTGGCTAGCTAGGCTATGCTTTACCCAGTTTTGGGAAACAATACCCAGTTGGGCCGCAGGATTACGTAATGCATTTTTCCGGGGAAGTAGTCATGCTGATTGAAACTGTGCATTGCGCAGTTCCAGTCCTTAGTAGGCCAAGCTAGACTATGCTCTATGCAGATTCAATAGATAATCAACTCATTGGGAGCCTGGACTGTGCTCTACGTAGTTTTAGCTGTCAGTCTCCCAGCCTCTTTAAGACAAAACTGCACAATTTTCCTAAGTAATCAACCAAGTGTGTTGCATGTCAGTCCTCAAGTTTCTTTTGGTTTTCAATTGATTTTTTCTTGCAATGAGTGTTTCTCTGTCTCCAGGTATCACAAGTGTTCATCAGTCTCTCAGCAGTATAGGTACAAGGGCTTCATGAAAGTAGGATCAAAAGACATGGTTGAGAGTACTAGCGGGGACGTGGTTGAACTAGGGTCAATGAGCTTGCTCGTGTACAGACACATGCCTGTTCATCGAGAAGGATGTCAATATAACATGGCAAGACATCAACACCATCTTTTTAGGCATATTTGAGGAGAATTTGGAGGATAGACATGTCTATGTGAACATCCATAAGTTAGGACTATACAAGGTTGCATGCAGGTTTCCAATGTTCCCTTGCGCAGATGTGATCCACTAGATTGTATCACATATTGATCTTGAGACAATGATAATGAGTAGTTTTTAGTGGAACAAGGATGATTCCTTCAGGATGAAGGATTATCAAGAGATATATCATTTTCCATTCCTAGTGAGTAGGATGGATGCACCATTTTACACTCCCAACGACAACACGAACACAAGAGATATCTTGAAGTGTTGGGTAAAGGAGACGACAAAGTTCAAGATGACACCCAACTAGATATACAAGATGAAGACACTTAGGAAGGCATATCAATTCTTGGTCATCTTTGCATGCCACTTGTATGGCCAAGGGAGTACATAAACCTTCCTGCAAAGTTGGGTTGCTATGTTGGATCAACTGGAAAATGAAGGAAAACCATTCAACTGGTCCGACACATTGTCTCTCCAGTTGAAAGTGCATATATCCAATGCTTGGAGTCTGCCCAAGGATCAACAAGAAAATTTATTCATGTATGCATACTTTCTTGATGCAATTTGTGCCCATCAACAGTTTCTTGGCATGGGTTGGGCATGGACACCTTCAGAAAGTTTTGTGAACATATATTGCAAGTTTCTCTTAGATTGCAACTAATGATGAGTCATGGCTAGAATATGTGACTAGCTCATTGCCCCTTTGTACATGATGATCTTTGAACATGATCCACCCTGCATGTCCCAGACAATAATGGAGGAATTGATAAACATTGCAGATTGGTACACCTCACCCAAGGGAACCTTCATTAGAATGTACAACGCAGAGAAATATCCTCATGTGTTGCCAAGGTTCGCCATGAACAAGTTGGTCATTCAGGATGTTGCATACCACATCTCGATAGGGTTGTCAGCTGGATTGCACAGGAAGAGGAAGGAACCATGGCCCACTCTTCCTGTGTGAATTGGGTTGTACGCGGTTGGGAGTTTGAAAGAAGCCGTTGTTGAAGTGGAAGACTTCAAGAAGTTTAAGTTCAACACTAGGAGTTTTAACATGTACAACGCACATGGTTTATGTAGGGACCACTGTGCAAGAGTGTACTACCCTTGCATCCACAGGTCGTGTCATTGGCCAGAGGAGGACCCATGGAGATACTATTACAACTCCTCTAGGCTTAATGAACTAATAAAAATTGCAGTGGAGTGGCTAGCAGCATCGAAGGGAGCAACAACAACAACAAAAACAAGGAGTAAACCTGTGCAAGACAAAGGCAAGAGGAAAATTGCTGAAGGCACAGAGACAGAGCAAAGCTACAAGTTTAAGGAAGACCCACTTGTGCAAAAGGTAGCTTTGGAGATAGATGTGAATAGGCAACAATGTGATAGGATGATTGCACAAAGAAAGAGAGAAAAACAAAGGCTGGAAGATACTGAAAGGATGTTGCAGTAAGTCCAAAAGAAGCTCAGTGAAGAACAAGAGCTGTGTAGAAGAGAGAAGGAAGTGCAACATGATCATGAACGTGAATAGGAACAGAAGTTAGAATAGGAGGAAGTGTAAGGCGCACAGAAAATGCGAACTGCACCAGTACAGGTTGAAGACTCTAAACTAGTAGCAGATGAGGAATAGGGTGAGCAGTTGTAGGAACAATAACTTTCTCTATAGGATGAAAAAATAATAGAACAAATGGATATGGAGGTGGAGAAGCTGGAAGAGGATCAAGATATTGACCTCATGCCAACAACAGCTAGGGTCACTCCACGTGCTTCACCAACTCCAACAACAGAGTAAGTCCTGAGTGAAAGGGGATACCATCCTCCTTGGGGACCATCTGGGAATAGAGATGTACAACATAGACTTTGATGAGTTGCAACACAGAGTTGTATAAGTGCGTAGAGCGCACACCCTAGATGAGGATGCATCAGCTGCGCACTTGGAAGAATGGGTGATTGTGTCAAATGTACGGAGACATCCAACTGCATTGGTCGATGGTACAAAGGCTTATGCCAAAGCTGCCAACTCGAGTGTTAGGTTCTTGATAGTATAAAATGAACACATGGCTAAGGAATTGTAAGCAGCCAAGCAGAGAGAAGAACAAACAACAGGTTCTGCCAGAGCAGAGATGAAGATGGCCATACTTGCTGAAGTATCGACTCTTGAGATAGTCACCCGAGGACTGTATGACAGGTTCGTCACTATGCAAAAGGAAATTGTCCACCTACATGGCCATCAGTAGCACTACACCAAGATAGCGCGAACACTCACAGACATACATGCCGAAGTTGATCATGTATAGACATGGACAATGAGGTACAAAGGAGCCCCACTTCACTTGCACAAGATGATGAAGCCATAGGCGGAGTTGGAAAAAGTACACATCCAGAGCCAGATCTAGAACTATGAGAAACTCCCTTTGCTGATCACCAATATCGAGGCTTCATATGCACAGTTGTACAGGAATCTGGATGTTGTGGTGAGGAAGTATGGCATCCCTTTGATTGGTATGATCACCAAGGCCAAAGAAAAGAACCAAGTCAGATTGGAGCTTGATGCGTACTTCAATCAGTTGATGCTCATGACCACCAACACAGATTTGCAAGTCAGTGTAGATAACATGCAGATGTACATCGCCGGTCTGACCATGCTCAAGACTAAGCTATGCATGTTACATGATGAGTTGGACTGAGGTTCCAAAACAGTATACCCGGAAGCAATGGAGGTAAGAGTTCGTTTCTAGAAGGACTTTATCTAAGAATACATAGACACGATTGCACACTATCAAGCATGGTATCAGTTTGTTACCAAGGATCACGGAGAGAAGGTTGATGAGCCGGTCTTTCCACAATTGTCCAAGTCATAATGTTGTCTTGTCTGGCTGACTAGAGCCAATTTTGTCCCAAATGGGTATATGTGGAAAATGTATTATTTTGTAAACATGATGTAAAGTGAAATTCCAAGTGTCATTAGTGGAATAAAAAAAGTCATATGTAATGTAAAGAGTCATGAGGGTAGTCCAAGAGTCACAAAGGGGAATGTCAAGGGTCACCCCACCCTTTGTTATAAATAGAACCTCATAACTCATAGAGCATGATTTTTGGAGCCAAGCTTTTGCTAGGCATTGCTTAGAGAGGGCTTGGAGAGTATTGTGACGAGCCTTGGCTTATCCATAGTGAAGAGCGAGTATGTCTCTTTGGAGGAGTAGGTGGTATTGACTGTAACGTTCCACCATTGCGGCTAGTGGTTGTCATGGTTGTACGTATGGATGAAACTTTCAATTTATAGAATATAATAGAGTTGACATGTTTCATGCATATGTTGTTATTGTAGTTCGACTATTCTGGTTACTTTAGAAATGTATGTCGTTTTACTTACGCATTGATGTATGGACTATTCCATAGGTGATTGTATGAATCTTATTGAGGCATGTTGTTGGTTTAACACATCACTTTGGATTGTCGACTATTCTGCTTTCTAGTTTTTGATGTCATTCAACTCGTGTGTTCCTTTCAGGATGCATACTATTACATGCTTCTAAGGGATACACTTCTTTTCCCCCTCCGTGTGTTAGAGCCTCCCCATGCATCTCTCCTAACTTACTGCAAGGTCACACACTTGCTTCCGACAAGGATATCTTGCTTACCTCTGCACGCTATCGCAGTTAAGGCATAGCTTTACTACCCACTGCTGGGACTCCTACTCCAAACAGTCTGAGGTCTAGTTGGGACTTCTTACCAGGGAGATACCCTGGCATGTCCAAAACCGTCAATAGGTGTATAAGAAATAAGGATCTAAGTAAAGAAGGACTAAAGACATCAACATTTTGTGTTTTCATATTATCATTTTAAATAAAGTTACGATGTGTTTCGGCTCTGAAGTTGCACTATGGAAATGTTAAGAGATGTATTGAGCCTCGATAGTATAACACAAAGGTAATAAAGGGTGGATGGGTCGGTAGCTAGGTCACAGGGCACCTTCAACGCCACCACACTTGATCACGACCAACTCCAAAAGGGAAAATTAAACAGTTAGAGAAAGAAAGCGACAAAGGAATCAACGTTGGAGATATTTTGTTGTGTAAATCATGACACCTCATGTTTTTCATGTTTTGTTAATTTTCCATTTTCAAGAAAAGAATCAAGTCTGTTATGAAATCATTAGGATGACTGGGCTAATCACATGCTGAGACAATTGTGTAGTTTAGTAGCATAGGAAGATA
Organism: Pinus tabuliformis; assembly: GCA_031772625.1. Lineage (NCBI taxonomy): Eukaryota > Viridiplantae > Streptophyta > Pinopsida > Pinales > Pinaceae > Pinus > Pinus tabuliformis. The sequence continues at coordinate 2,060,966,140 of CM062818.1, forward strand.
TTTTGTAAGTGGTACTTATTTTGGTTCTCCCTATAAGGAGGGAAGAAAACCTCATTACACAGGTGCCCAAATTCTATTCTCAGTGGTTCCAAATTCTATTTTTAGAGAGAGGTTCCAAGTTTTGGTTCAATTTCCTATTCCTGAGGTGGTAATTGTTCTACAAATTTCACCAGTTTGAGCCTATGATATGGACTCCATTTTTGAATATTAATTAAGAGATTTGGCGATTCCAAGCATAATAATATGTAGTATGTGTTCTTCCTATGTATGTCACTTCATGTGTGTTTCTCTTCATCAGAAATTGTGTAAGATGTAGCTGCTAGATTCACTCATAAATCATAGATATACTTATGTTATGTGGTAGCAGACAATGCTTGTGAGATTGCAGATGTACTATGTTATATTGTAGTAGAAAGTACCTGTGAAATATTGAGTTGGAAACCTTAAAATTTGCTTCATAATTTCTGCACTTAATTTCCTTATTCTTTCATGATTCTTCTGGGATTTATCGCTTAGGATTTTGGGTCTATCCAAACCTCTATACTCAGTTCCTTCCTTATTTTTCTACTTCCCATCTTTAATAAAACGATAAATTAAGCCACATTTAATGTGCGTAGGCCACCAAATTTGAACATTTATTCGTGGGATGATATGTTGTTTATGTGTATGTTTGAATCTACCTTTGTGAAAGGTAATTGAACCAAATTTAAAATCATTTTACATTTATCTCTTGACCAACAATGAATTATCTTCAAGAGACACTAAGATGTCCTAGGCACCGACCTCTCCTGAACCAGGGGGTTGTCTCTAAGAGCTACAATAGGAGCTCTGGGAGTAGGCTGAGCGAAACAGTGCTGTGGGCAGAACGAGGAAGGCCGATGGGCCATGGAACCCTGCACGTAGTAGAACTGTGGAAAAATTGGAACAAGGAAGGTGCAGTTCTAGAGGGGTATATACTAGAGGAATATTCCCAAAATATTCATTTTAGACGTTGTGAGGAATCTTAAAGATTCTCTAGGGGGTCGAGAGTTGATATTGGCAGAATATAACTGAGTTTATACTCATTTTTACTCGAATTTCGCAAGGATCTCAATCATGTAGTCTATTTTTTCATTTGAGCAGTAGATCTCAGGTGTCATGGCAAAAAACCGCCTTCTTCATTAATTGTTGGGCACAGTGTTCAAGACAACAATGCACCTTTCATAAGTAGGTCATGTTTATAGTCAAAAGTCTCAGGAGGACGAGATGGAATTGCTGGTGTTTGATTTCTATGTTTTGAGTAGTCAAATTTGAAGTCACTCCTCGGAATGGAGGTATATATATATATATTTTTCCATGTACTTTCCTTTATTTTTGTTGAGATGAATGAAGTGGCCTCCCCACTATTGAAGCAGGGCTTGGAGACGTAGTTCACATTAGACGAACTCCATTATCAAACTTTTGTGTACATTGTCTTTATGATATCCTTTATGTTGCTTTTTATTTAAGTGTCTACACATATGGATTTTACATGCTCTTTGATGAAATTCTACTAAATTCAACAGAATAAAAGATCTTGTATTATGGTGGTATTAGAGGAATATCAGATCACATTTGATATCAGAGAAGTATTCTTGCTGATGTGAATTGTGAGTGTGAATGATAACCAAAGCCAAGCTCAAAAGGGGTGAAGGAAAACTTAAGCATTTTGACCCAATGATTGGATGTGTAACATGAAGATGGAAAATAGTAGATGACGATGCCTGTACAGAGGAGGAGCAAGATTTCCACAAAGATTTCTACACCATGGAAAATAAGGTAGAAAAATTGTTTGCAGATTATGAGAAGAAATTGGAAAACAAGGAAAAGAAGAAGGAAGAGAAAGCAAAGGACAATGCTTCAGTAAATCAAGGAAATGGAGGAGAACCTCCTGAACCTCCATCTCCATCTTCAAGTGAATTTTATTCTTCTTCATCATCTCATTCTCATCATTCTAATAAACAACATATAAATGCTTCTAAAAAGCATTTTTTAAAGTTGGATGTAAAGTTTGATTTGCCTATGTTTAACAAAGAATCTAATGCAAAAAAGTTAAACAATTAGATTAGACAGATTGAAGTCTATTGCATAATACAATGGATCAAAGAGGATGAGGTGAAGATATAGTTAGAATCTATTTGACTAGGAGGCACAACGCTCGTATGGTGGGAGAGAAAACTTCAGAAAGGTAGCAAACATGTGGGTAAACTCCTTTCTTCTTGGTCTAAATTTGTTTATGCATTAAAAGGAAAATTTTATCCATTGGGATATTGGAAAAAATCCATGATAGAATGGAAACATTTGAGACAAGGCAAAGGTCAAGATGTTCAAAATTTCATAGAGGAATTTAGGAAGCAAGCTTTGGCATTGGGAATTCCTTTAGATTCACCTAATACTTTGATGAAATATATTAGTTCTTTACATAATTATCTTTGAAATTCATTATTATTGTTTGAACCCACTACTCTTGATGTGGCTAGTGTGAAATCCATTCACCTTGAAAGCAGGGGAAAGTATGAACAAGACAACCATGCAAAGAAGGAAACGACAATAAGGAAAAAGGAAGCAAATCCCTCTTGCACTCATTGTGAGAAAGAAGGGCATGATGAGGAGAATTGCTGGAAACTGCATCCATAATTGAATCCAAAGAAGTATAGTGGAAAGGGGAAGCAAAACACTATTATGACAATGCAACAAGACCTTGGATCTAATTCAGACGATGAGATGAAGGTCACAATTGTTGGGATTGTAGGTGTTGGACCAATTGACCTAGGTTTTGATTCAGGCGATGAGATGAAAATCACAACTGTTGGGATTGTTGGTGATGGACCAATTGAATTGGGTTCCGATTCAAGCAATGAGATGAATATTTCACTAGGTGTCACACTAAATATGAGAAGAGCACTAAAGACTGCATGACTCCAAGAACTTGAAGAGATCAATCATATCATTCAAGCAGAGAACGATGGACTGAGAAAAATTCTACAAGAAGTAGAAGAGGAGAAGAAAATATTGCAACTTCAACTATGAGCCATGGAAGAGGCATTGGAAAGGTTGAAGTGCAACGAAGGCTTAGCAAAGCCATCATCACCCGCTTCAAAATCGACTATTGAGGTAAACAAGGCCAATGATTCTTCAATTTCATGTTCTCATGATGTGATGATTTTGGTGCTTTTGAAAAGCACACTACAAGAATTTTTCGAGGTTAATGAAGAAGATGGGATATCAAGGAAAGGGCCTAGGAGTTAATGCCCAAGGCATTGTGAATCCCATCCAAGTGGTGGAAATACCATGACATGCAGGATTGGGCTATGTCAGAAAGGAAGCGACATGAGATTATTTAAGTGACAATTCTAAGACAGTGCAGGATGTTGAGAGCACATCACACCATTCCAATGATAGTGATCATTTCAAAGGAAGATCTAAGTAAATCTCTCCTTGCCAGAGCCCCACCAAAGAAAACTATTCAATAAAGAAGGTCAAACAAGTCTGGAGGAAGAAGAACCATCACATCCATTGCAGCAAGGTTGGACATAAGAGAGCCACATGTTGGAAGCTCCATCCAAAGCTACACCCAAAGAAGGATAATAAGCTTATGAAAGAAACTGTGAAGGAACCAACCAATGAAGTAGTTCAATAAGAAATCCAGCTACAAGAAATCCAATTAGCCTTGTTGGGTAAGAGATGGATAGCCTTTTTAAGTAATTGATCATGACCACCATTGTAAATCACATGTTGCGAAAATGTTTGTAGAAGTGATGAAATGTATAACATCACTTATGAATGCAACATCGTGATATTTTAGCCCTTAGTTGAATAGTAAAGGGTATGGTTTCTATTGTAAAACTTATTCATGATTATGTTATAAACTATTGGCAAGTATGGTCTTACAAGTTGGAGATGTATTGGAAAATATAGATTTACATATGGATACATGTGTCAGTTTCATCATTCCTAGTTCCGAAGTGAAAAGGTGGTATGTCAGAGGAATTTGTTATGCAAATTTAGATTGCAGTACTACTTATACTTTTGGAGGACCAAAAGTCCTTCAGTGGGGAGGAATGATCTAGGTGGATCCCTAATGGCCTAAAAATAAAAGTCCTCAAATCACTACGAAACTAGGACTAGATTGAAGAGCTTGTCACAATCTTTCCAATGGTGCGGATGATGCCTCAATCTGATTATGTATGTGGAAGTTAATCCCAGTCAAAGTTTTGGTCAAACTTGACCCAAGGGATAAATTTAGCACACAACGAGAAAAATTTGGAGCCTCACAAAATTGGCGGTCCGATGAATTAGCAACTAAATTTGGCTGACTTTCACAAAACCACCAAATATGGCAGTACCTCCCTAAATTTGGTAGCAGGAAAATTGGATCAATAGCGTGGGGCCACGTGGCCCAGTCAGATGGTGCCATGTGGCACACACTTTGTGGGAAATTTGGCCCCTGACCAATCTAAATTGATAGCAATTAGTTGAATGGTTTGGGAAGATTACTTGTAAACATTGCAGCTATAATATATGGTCGATGTTTTAAACATTGTCGGTATATATAACTGACTGTCAAATATTACCACCATATAGGTAGATGGTTGCAAATGGTGGATCAAAAATTTTCAAATGGAAACAATCAACATATATGGTAATTATAACAACACTGATTATATATAACAAACATTCGATGGTTATATAAATTTAACAGGTGGTGTTTTTTTATGCATGGCAGTTTGGTATTGGTTAACAACAAATGTTTTAAAATAAGCAATGGTTATCAATTTTAAAACCAAGGTTTATCGCTAACATATATTATAACGGGTGGTTAAAGAAATGTGGTTCGATGATTTTGATCGTTGGATAAAAAAATGTTTAAAATATATACCCGACCGACTGGAGTTGACTGGAGATACACGACCAACCCATTGGCCACAACCATAATATTACAACGAACCCAACCGTAACAATCGTTATATATATAAAATGTGGAGCACATAGGTTTTGAACCCGTGAACCCCGTCGGGGTCAATGCTCTAATAACAATATTCTAGCCACCCACCCAATGAGTGGGCCTTTCTTAACTCCGCCTGTCATGCAGATATTTAATGGGTGCTTATTGCCATATGATAACTAATAGAGTTATGGTAGAAGGCAAAGTGGAACAGTGCCACAGGTGGAATGAAGAAGGTCGATGGGTCACGAAACCCTACATGTAGTAAAACTGTGACAACATTGGAACTAGGAGGGCATAATTTGAGAGGGATATATTCTAGAGTAATATTCTTTTTAGATGTTGTGAGGAATCTTGAAGATTCTTTGGGGGGTCCAGAGTTGATAGTGGCAGAATATAGCTGAGTTTATACTCATTTTAACCAAAATTTCACAAGGATCTCAATGGTGCAGTTTGATTTTGCATTTTAGTAGCATATCTCAGGGGTCATGGAAAAAAAACTTCCTTCTTCATTAAATGTTGAGCACAAAGTTCGAGATAACAATGCTCCTTTCAGATGTAGGTCATGTTCATAGTCAAAAGTCTTAGGAGGACGCAACAGACCTGCTAGTGCTGTGATTATTGTGTTTTGAGCAGTAAAATTTCAAGTCACTCCTAGGAATGGAGGTATAATGATGTATTTTTCCATGTACTTTACTTTCTTTTTGCTGATATGAATCAAGTGGCATTCCCACTATTGAAGCAAGGAAGAGAGACGTAGTCCACGCTAGATGAACTCTGTTATCAAACTTTTGTGTGCATTTTCTTATGATATCCTTTATGTTGCTTCTTCTTTAAGTTTTCACACATATGGTTTTTACATGCTCTTTCATGAAATTTTTCTAACATCAACCGAAGAAAAGATCTTGGATTATGTTGGCATCAAAGAAATAACGGATCACTTATGATGAGTATATTACTATGTTCCAGGAATCAGATGGTGGAATTTTATTTAGGCCTTCCAGAGCCCTAATGGATATGTAGTTAAAGGTTTTTCCTCCACCTACAACGGCCACAAATTCAAAGTTGGAGATGTTGAGATACTAGTTAATGAATGCTTCATCACTGAGGCAACACACGTCTCCAATCAAGGTGAAAATTGGTCCAAAAATGACCTACTACATGATATCCCATGACAAGAATTTCTGGTTTTGAAGGATGCCATCTACAGTCTAAAAGTTATGCCTATTCACTTCCTCAAAAAGAAATGGGAGGGTTTATTTTACTTCATTAGGAGTTTCATTATGTACAAGGATTGATATGGCCTTATGTTTCTATATCACATACATCTTTTGATGGTATTTATTGGGTATAAGTGAAACCTTCCATTCTATATGCATAAAATCTTTAAAAAAATGGCCAAGTTTTAGAAAAAAACCTTGAGCATTCCATGTCCTACCATGTGTTAATATGCATACTTGTTAAACATCATTTTTCCAAAAGTGAATATTCCTGGGATTCGTTCCTGTGCTAGAATGGTTTTAAAAACCCTTAGAACAGTGACAAAGAAGTAATACCTCCTAGGGTTTCACCGAATTCTCTAGAAGCTACCCCAGAGCCCTTTGTGTCTCACGACTGTGATGATTTAGGTGCTGCAATCCCTAGTCATTCAGATGAATCTAACTTATGTGATGAATCCATTGTCAACTCTGTACTTTCCCTCATCATGCATAGCATGGCAAAGAAATTTAGGGTTCAACATGTAGAGTTGAAACCTGATTTAAAAGATGATTTCAAGCCTAGGTTGTCGAGCTACACTGGCCACTTCCAACCTGTAAACAAGAAATAAAAAAGTCATCCAATTCTGGACCTTCAATCTCAAATTAAAAGTACACAAACAACTCGTAATATAACTCAGGATCAACGAAATAGATCTAAACATGGCCTTGTCACAGGTGCTTATGTCGATGTTGAATCTCTCGAGGAACCTATTTTGAAAAAGGACCCCAATTTGATCATAACTTCGAATTTGTGGATGATGATTTTTATGGTCAGGCTCGCAATAATAGCTATGATGACCATTTCCAATACAAGGCCAATTTTGATAGATGTGTACAAAGCATGTACTGGTAGCATACATACTCAATTATGGTTCCTTTTCTTGAGTATAGAATCCACATGCTCCAATAAGAAAATAACCAACTCAGGATGTTGAACCAACTTAGGGCCAATCAAAGTGATAATAATGTTTCCAGATTAGGAGAGAAACTTCAATCATCAGACACCCAAATAATCATTAATTCTACCAATGTTAAAGTTGTAATTACATCAAATTCTCAAAGTCAAAAATCTGCTAAATAAGATATTGTTAGTTGTCTATTTTCAGGTGAGAAGATTGTCAAGGTATGTTACAATATTTTACGCAGTTTCTCAGTTTTAAAGGCAGTTAGATTTTGTAGCCGCCTTATTTTTAATAATAATGTTAATTATTTATTTCATTCTCCTTGATTTGTAATAGGTATCCCTCGAATTCCAGAAGTTTCCAGAGCTTTTATTGACATATGTTATTATGGATATGGCTTGGCTGTTTCGAATCACCTTTGCCTTATGTGCTAGTTATTTATGTCAATTTCTCTTAAAACAATTATGATATGACTAAGTGGTCATGATAGTTAGATTATGATGTTAGTTTCTAGGAAACTGTTTTTATTTCTGAGATTCAGTTTGTATATGGAGGACTCATTCACATATATATAAAGCCTAAAGTTTTGAAAAACGGGGGAAATATGGGAATTCAACTTTGGTGATTGTGGAACCCTATTATATTTTGGTTATTGTAAGTATTCACTTTGTTCAAATGATTTATAATGATCAATACTTAATCACATATGTTATATAAAATCCATAGTTTCTAATGAACCTTCTATGATTTTTTCAATTGTGTATTGGGAAATTCTAAAGGTTTAATTATGTTATTTTCTTATTATGATTTAGAAATAAACAAAAATGTATTTACATCTTTTCCTTACAATATTATTTCCATTTTAAATATATTTGATCACATTAATCTTTAAAATCTGTTGTCTTAAAAGATAATCTTGGTCTCTACATGACTCAGATTTGAATTCTTAAAATGTCTTTTAGGAATTCATGTTATTTGAGTAAGTGGTTTGTATGTAAATGGAATTAATACTTTGACTGCGATAATTTTTATGTTCAATATAATCTTTTATTTCTTATTGGTTGAATGATTTCAACCTTTTAAGTGTTGAAAGATTCATTTTTCGAAAGAAATTATTATGGTCATTTGATTTGCTTTGGCCGATATAGTATTAGATAATCATATATATTTTCATTGATTCTTGATGTGACATAGGAAAGACAAATTCAAACTTCTCTGCATTTGTTTAAAAGATAAGGGAATTATATCATTGTAATTTTCTGTCTTTTATGAAAAATTGCATTAAGAGTTAATTGCATTTAAACTATAATTTCATTTATAGTTTAAATTAGTTATATATGAAATACCTTGCATTGTATGAACACAATATAAATCATTTTGTTACATTAATTTTTCGAGTTACAAAAGTTTTTGGTTATTTCCCCTTTTGTATATGAGTAAATTATATCTTGTACAATTTGCATATGATATTGTTCATTGTGCTTTAGCATTATACATTAGTAGAAATAATACTAACTCTATTATTGTACCATATTAGATTAGTTAGACCTGTAATTTAGATACATTAATAGAAAATATTGCTTCATATTTTATGTACGTATAACCTTAGGATTACATTATAATTTCCACATCCTCATTTCTCTGCAAAAAGAAGAGATTCATAGGTTAATGGAGCCTAAAAAATTGTCGAGAGGAGTTATTTAAATGGCTTAGGTTGTGTGAATAACTTTGGTCCAGGCCGCATCCCCTTGTTGACATATGGTACAAAAGCCCCGTCAATAAATGACACTAGAAGGAAGGCCAATGAGACTTTAAATGGCAAAGGGTATTCATAAAAGGAAACAAACCATTCACTCCTCTATTGCTACTAGAAGTCACTCAATCCAACCTACTATTGAAACTGCCTCTAGTTCTCAGCATGATCCTATTCCATCACCAATTTCTCAAACTGAACAAGATGCCAACAAACCTACAACTCCTAACCTTTCTTAAATTCGATCTAAAGATGTCGAATGCCTCCAAATATCTCAGGAAGTGTTATCAAGAACTCAAGTTAGATTGGAGAGAGATAGATTTGTTGAGCGACAATTGTCTCGATGTCTCATTACACCCGTTAACTTACATTTGGAAGATCCTACCTTGCTATATCCCCAAGTAGGAAATTATCAAATTACCAGTACCTTTAATGATATATTACATGACATCCTAACTAGTAGGATTTATATAAATCAACTTGAATTAAGACCACTTGTTGACGACTCTACAAAGACACAACCCACTCTCTTAGGAGGATCTGGTCCACCTCCTTCCCCTCCTATCTCATCATCATATTCTTCTTCTGAGGATTCCTCTTGCGAATAAAGTTCTTCATCAACTCAGTCACCTAATTCTCATGGTTCACCAGGTATGACTAATAACCAGGCAAATAATCAAGGTAATCAGGAAAACAACCCCGCTACTCCATGGATTGACTAAGATGATGTCGTTGTGCCAAGTATGCAACATTATTTACCTACAAATCCTCATAAATTTCTTCCAAAATTTGACCTTGACTCTAAACAACTAGCAGATGACCACATAAAGGCTTTCATGCTAGCCATTAGGAAAAATAATGTGCATCATGAAGATGTCATCTATAGGTTATTCCCATATACCTTTGATGTAAAAACTACAACTTCGTATTTTACAAAACCCCCTAAAAGTATCACATTGTGGGGTTAGTTTGAAACTGTATTCCTCAAAAAGTTTGGGGATGACAAAATTCCAGAGGTATTAGTCATGGAACTGTCTAGTATGAAGATGGAAAGTAAGGAAAGGATTAAGGATTTCAATGTGAGGTTTCTTGTGTTTAGAAACAAAGTTCTTAGGGACTCCATGCCATCTATAAACCGTGTAATTCCTTATTATGTTAAGGCTTTTCCTACTGATATTACCATGTGGGTAAAAAAAACCCAAAAGACCACTCTTTAAGCAATATTTAATGAAATTGTGATTGTCAAGAAGGACATACTTAGCCTTTAGACTGATCCTGAAACCAAGAGTGATTAGGCTTCATCTTCCCTTAAGAAACTTTTGTAGCTGTTGTAGCATTTTTTGGTTTTGATAAGATAGAATATTTGAAAAAATGTTAAGTTAGGATATGGACATAACAATAGTGAATAAAATGTTAGTGAAGAAATATTTTGATGATAAGGTCCATATCAAAGAAAATGTTAGGTTAGATGCTCTAAAAAATCAAGGCAAAAACAAAATGTTAGGTTAGAAAGAAAAGAAAACAAATAAACTCTGAAAGTGAGCAAGTCTAAATGCCACTACTTTGTTTCTGCAAAATAATGGTTGTGTGCAGCTTGTCTTAAATGCCACAACCCATGACAGTCAAACTGTTTAATCTTGACTACTTCATGCTTTAAATTTGATGTTATAGTTAGAGAATAAAGATATGGCCAAACTTTTTAATCTTGGCAGATCAGTAGTTAGGTAGAGAATAATAAGGTGCTCATCAGCTTAGTGTGAGCCCTTGGAGGTTATAAGGGTAGATTTAGATAGTTTGCTTTTGTTAAATATAAAGAAAGGAAAAGGGTTTACTAGCTTAAATGCACCCATTAAGTGAGGAAAAAATGATAGGATAAGCAAAGGGTAAGTAGAGAAATGTTGCAGAAGTTTGATTATTGATTGGACAAGGGTATATTATCATGTTTTACCTATGTTTCTATGTCCATGATACAATTGCACAAAGCAAATGAAGGTCTACTAGATCAATTAGCTTCCCTGATCGAGGTGGATGTTGGTGGCCACCCACCTATCCCATTTGGACCCCCACAACTGTCTCTTTCAGCTTTTTCAGTTTCCTAAATTGTAGGACAGTTTACTATTTTTAGCAATTTTTCGGGTCCTGAACTTCCGGAGCCGTTTTGAGGCCCTAAACGACGTTTTTTTTTGGAATCTGGGGCAACATGGGTCCATGGACCGATGTTGCCTCCCAAAGTGGTAGTACTCGGATAGATCTTTCTAACAAGCTATCGTACGCGTCAAACGAAGATCGTATGCCAAAGTTACGACCGCGAGAAATTGATGTATCAATTTACCCAAACGGGGCCCACAATTTGGCGTTTCAACTTCTAGGGTTAGATTTCGGGATGTGAAGGGTTTTTCATTGTTTCTCAACAATAAATAGGCCTTTGAACCTCATTGTAACACAGTTTAGAACAGTTCAGAGGCATGTAGCCACCACATCTCTTCTCAGAGATAAGCTACCATCGCCCTAGCTGATTTATTTCTATTTCTGTTTGTAAGCACATTTCAGTATTTATAGTAATGAAATGAAGTATTATTTATGCTGCATCTCAGTATTTATGGTTATCTGATCTCTGTATATATGGTTATCTCTGTAATTTGTTGCGTTCCTGTTTAAATCCGGATCAGTGGTATCAGAGTGGTCTGCTTTTTCTCTGTTTTTCTTTGCATGTCCCCAACGAGGTCGGGATATAAGGAGTTAGGGCTTGAACTGGTCGAACCTTTGCAAGACCAGCCTTGCAAATCTCGACGGCCTCCCATGGCGGATGAGAAGAAAGACGAGGGGGCAGGAGATCCTATCAAAATCTTGCTCGAAGAAGCGCTCGAGCGGCAAAGGAACGTGATGATGGATAGCTTTGCGCAGATTCTTTAGCGGCTACCCAGAGGCAACGCATCGGCTTCCAACAGCGACTCTGGAAACGCCACACCGTTTAAGGTACAAGTTAATTTTGAAATCCCCATCTTCGAGGGTCAAATAGACGCAGATGCCGTAGATAAATGGTTAAATCTGCTAGATGGGTATTTTTCTGTTCATGAATTTTCAAATTGGGAAAAGATTGTTTTTGCTCTTCTCAAAGCAACCCCCCACGTCAAGGACTGGTGGGAAACCTACTGCGAGCAGAAGGATGAAAGTACAGGCTCACTATTTTCAGCCGCACCCACTTGGAATGACTTCCGGGATGCCATCAAGGAGCAGTACTACCCTGTCGGAAGCTATGAGGACAAATACATCAAATGGACCACACTGCGGCAGGGACGAGAGCAAGATGTGTCGGAGTTCACAAACATTTTTCATACCCTTCGCACACAGTTCGGTATCAAAGATTCTGAGCTGCATCTGGTACTCAAATACCGCGACTACCTACACAAATACATCCAAGAAGAGATGGGGTTCTTGAACATCCCCTCACTCAGCACAGCATACCGATACGCTGTCAAAATCGAGCAAAAGTTCAAACAGAAGAAGCGAGACTTTGGATCTGCAAATCCGAAGCCCAAAGGACAAAGCCAAGGCGGGGTGACCCAAGACAACCCGTCGAAGCTGCAAGAAAAGAACAACACCACGAAGCTGAAGAAGGACACAGGAAAGTGATGTGAGTTCCACAAGAGTCCCACTCACAACACAAGTGAGTGTCAGACCAAGCAGTCGTTGGTGGCTGAGTTGAAGGCTTCCAAATCAGATGCATGTTCTGACCCTAAGCCAGAACTTGACAAGGGGAATGGCAAAGGGAAGCAGATCATTGATGTGGATCCCAGTGCCACTGTTGCCACCGCCAAGATCCAGAAAGATGAGCCCGAAAATCTAGAGGAAGGGGAGCGTCTTTTCCACTCATAGATGTGGGTGAAGGGTTCGCTGCTACAATTCATTGTCGACAGTGGCAGCCAAAAGAACCTCATTTCAGCAGAGGTCGTGAAGCGATTGGGCCTACCGACCACACCGCACCCACAGCCGTACAGTATCGGGTGGCTTCACGAAGGACGAGATCTGAAATTTCGCCAGCAGTGCCGCCTTCCCTACAGCATCAAACCCTTCACAGACAAGGTATTGTGTGATGTTACACCTCTAGATGTTTGTGATGTATTATTAGGCCAGCCATACTTGTGGAGGCGACATGCTGTGTATGAGTCAAGGCCTCGTGCTATCATTATTTCTTTGAATAATCCATTATACAGGATACCGGAGGTAGCCCCACCTACTGCCACATCCTTGATCACTACCAAGAGAGGCAGCAAGCTCATATCACAAACTAGGAAATTCATCTGTCTGGTTCACTCCCAAAGTAAGGGGAAGATCGTTGCTACATCCATGACCCCTGCAAAGGGTTCCTCCACGCAGCAGCATCAACAAAGGGATACAGTCATGACAAAACACAGGAACGACTTCTCCTCACCCACAGGGGTACCACACAAGTTTCAGGTGGGCAACAAAGTCTGGTTGCATCGACAGAAAGAACGCCTTACCAGAACCCATCAGAAGCTCAGACCACTCCGACATGGTCCTTACAACAGTACCAAGGCTATGGGGAACAATGCTTTGGAGCACGTCATTCCTCCATTCCTTCACCTGCACCAAATGTTCAATGTGGACCATCGTCAACCATGCTTCCCACCATTACTGGACACATCAAAGATTACAGGACAAGTTCAGTAGATGGAGGAACTCAACGCAATGGGGACCATTGCTTCCTAAGGGGAGAGGAATGATCCAGGTGGATGTTGGTGGCCACCCACCTATCCCATTTGGACCCCCACAACTGTCTCTTTCAGCTTTTTCAGTTTCCTAAATTGTAGGACAGTTTACTATTTTTAGCAGTTTTTCGGGTCCTGAACTTCCGGAGCCGTTTTGAGGCCCTAAACGACATTTTTTTTTTGGAATCTTGGGCAACATGGGTCCATGGACTGATGTTGCCTCCCAAAGTGGTAGTACTCGGATAGATCTTTCTAACGAGCTATCGTACCCGTCAAACGGAGATCGTATGCCAAAGTTACGACCCGGGAAATTGATGTACCAATTTACCCAAACGGGGCCCACAATTTGGCGTTTCATCTTCTAGGGTTATATTTCGGGCCTTCGAGCCTCATTGTAACATAGTTTAGAACAGTTCAGAGGCATGTAGCCGCCACATCTCTTCTCAGAGATAAGCTACCATCGCCCTAGCTGATTTATTTCTATATCTGTTTGTAAGCACATTTCAGTATTTACAGTAATGAAATGAAGTATTATTTCCGCTGCATCTCAGTATTTATGGTTATCTGATCTCTGTATTTATGGTTATCTCTGTAATTTGTTGCGTTCCTGTTTAAATCCGGATCATTCCCATTCATCCCCATTCATCCCTGTATTCACTAATTCCCCTTCCTACCTTTATACATTCATATTCATTCATTTTCTAGTAAAAACCCCTTTTCCTAAGGTCAAAACCCTTTTTTGCCTAGGAAAAGTGAAAAACCCATGTAAAATCACTTTTTACCATCTAAAACCCCTTTTACCATGTAAAATCCTTTTTTATATAAAAAAATCCCCATAAAAATATGTTTTCCCTAAGTATTGATGCATATATGAAAAGCAAATAAATCATTAAAAAGAACTTTACTTAGTATATTTCCCCTTTTTCCGCTCATATTTCATATTAACACTAACTATAGTATTAAACCCCTAAAATGGTCCCTTTCCCATATATTATTAACTTCTTTAATAAAATATCCCGAAAACCTTAGTTTTATAATAAAAGTATGTATTTTCATATCGCATCGCAACATTGTCACATCACAAGCCTTTCATATGAATACACTCTCCTCCGATTGCGATATGTGATCAACAATGGACCCGGACCCAATATAATATATATTATAATCTATATTCATATCGCATCCGCCCCCATCACAAGTCCTGACCGAAGCATATACCTTCAGCCATTGCGATCTCCGATTGCGATTGGGACACGGACCCGATCATGTATATCATATATCATTTATTCCCACGTCGCTTCCAGCGCCTATCACATTCCTTTGCGATGGGCCGTCCTACACTAAATTGCAATTGCGATATGTGATATAAACCCAAACCCGATATCATTATCTGCCTGAGTTCATAAAATTTCAAATCCGCCATATGTGTTTTGCGAAGGTTTTCTTTGTTAAATCGTTTTTACGATTTAAATGAAGAATTAACCTTAAACCTCCATTTCACCGCTAATCTGGGTTTTAACACATAATAAAGCCATTTCCACCATATTTAATCATTCGTACCCTCCATACTACTCCTTCACTCCACCACTGTCTGATCTAATGCGTTCAGATCCAACGGCCCTCGGTGATTTCAGGTACGCTCTTTATACGGGCATTACCCACCCGAAAAGTGGTATTTCACCGTCCTCCTTTACTACGTGTCAAGCTCAGATCATTTCAGGTGACCCTTACCAAAATCACTCGTGCTTCATAAGCGGTGCGATGAAAACCGCCTTTCGCAAAATGACAAAATAGTCACTGTTCACTATCACGCCATAATTTAAATGGAAAACTGTTTTTCCCGTTTAAACGCCAAAATGACCATTTTGCTTTGTTTTCGCTTGTTTTCATAGTAAACCTTCCATAAGCCTCTGCGACCAATTAAAACATCATTTTTCCTTCTGATACACTCTGGACTCCTTTCAATGTCCTTTCAAACTCAGTAAAGCCATTGAAGACCTTCTGTCACCTATGTTTTTCTTAACAGTTTCTGTGTTTTGTAGGTAAAGCTTATGTTCGAGGCTTACAGAGAAAAAAGCCTGCGTATATTTGGAAGACAAATATGAAGATCATATCAATTTACTTTACCCTGTAACATAAAATCAAAAGGATTTACTGTTGAAAAACACAGTAAAAACCTAAAATGCACAGTAAAGGTAAAAGGAACACAATAAAGGTTACTTAGCAGGGTTAAAGGAGATTTACAGAGTTTAAAGAGTATCAGATGAAAGATCAAATGATCAAATCAGCCAGCGCAAAGGATTCAAACAGTCAAGCAGCTTAAAGGGGAAAAATATCAAACAACAAAGCCAACACAACCTGAATAAAAGGGGACAACAAGAAGCAGTTCAATAGCTGCCCCTATCTTCTTGCATGAAGATATTTTCCTTTCCTAGAATAAATCTTAATCAGTTTAGGATATTTCCTTAGTTTCATTATTGTATAAATAACTCTCTTCTCGAGTTATTATGGGTTCGGAGTTCAAGATTCATAGTTCATTGCTTGTAAAGTCTTGACTGTTAATTCTACTTTGAACCTGGAAGCCACCTTTGAAGGAAGCTTTTCTAGACACTTGATGTACTTAGTCTTTCTGGAACCTTAATACAAAGCAGAGGATTTTGAATATGGTTTTACACAGTTTTGTGTTATCCTGTAAGTTTTTCCATTTATCAATCATTAAGTTTTTATTCATATGCTTATGACTTATAGAGATATCTAGGTAGGAACAATTGTGTCTCAAATTATTTCTATAAGCTCCTAAAGTGATCATCTATTAAGAGAATGGATTAATGAATTGTCTGTTTAGCTAATCCCCTCTAATCAATAAATCATCAGCATCTTGTGTAAGCTTAAGTATACTACCTTGAACCTTTGGAACGTAGTTTAGAAGATTTTCCAGCTTATGATTGTTCTGTTTTACAGTCTGGAAACTGTGATAATCATATTTTTTGCCATCTTCTACTCACCACTATTTTTTATCTATATCACCGTGTAAAGCTTTATAGCAGCCTATGTTGAGATATTAATATAACCCAAAGGATTAATTACTTCAATTCTACATCTGTCTTCATTCATTGGTCTTCCAAAAACTAAAACCAAAAACCCCAAAAAAATTATTTTAGATGCTCTGGCATTGGTAGCTGACCTACTACTATCTCAGTGGTATAACATCAAACTGATGCCATTGCAGGGGAATCAAATTTCATTTAAGTTTCCCTTGGAACAAAGATATTCATTCATTCTTTTCCTTTAAAGGTGATTAAAGGTTTAGAAAGGTTAAAATCATTGACCTTGGCGACTCCACACTGCCAAGCTGGCACCTTTTAAACATACCAGATCTCATTCAGAAGCTAAGATAGTTAGTCCTCTGTCATATCCTGAAACGATTATGAGAAAAGCCAGTTCTAAAAGGGGACACTAATCATCTTCTTCTTCCTCTTCAGTCCTATAGTCTGAAGAATTAAAATCATTTGACCCCTATAGTAATATCTCATCTGATCCTGATTACTCCCATTTATGACCTAGGGTTGCTGAACTTCTAAATAGAGGAGTTGATTTTAAGTTAGCATACCTTATTCATTCATTAAAATCTCATCCAATACCCACACTACCTCCAGGATCACCAAAAACTAAATCTGTGTTGGGTGTTAATCTACCAGAATATAAACCCACAGATTTCATATCCCCTACCACCTATCCATTTTCTTCCATTTTTGACTGACTTGAAGCTTCTTCTTCTAAACAATCTAAGGAGACTTTCTCTATATATACCAATCCTCTCTTTGAAATAAAAGAAGGTATTCCTTTACAAGTCCCAAAGCTAGTTCTTAAGACTCCTTTGAAGTCTTTCAGGAGATCTCCTCCTCCTTCACCTCCAACTAGTTTATCAACCCCTAAATCACCATCTTCTTCCTCTACTTCTTCTTCATCCTCTACATCCACACAAACACCTCATACTCCACTTGGAAAACCTCATACACCTCAAGCATCTCATATACCTCAAGCACCTCATACACCACCTGCTGTCATGGCTTTCCGACCTATTGTACATGCTAGATATGCTGCCTTAGTCTTACCTAATAACCTTGATGCATTCCCAGCTGGATACTTAAAATACCTTCCCAAGTACAATGGAGAAACTGGTCCCTCAGCTGAAGATCATCTTCAAGCTTTCCTAGACTTTGCAGACAACATGAATATTGAACAAGAAAATGTTTATATGAGATTGTTTGTACAGTCACTTGAAGGAAATGTGAGGATTTGGTTTAGGCAATTACCAGCAGCTACCATTAGAAATTGGGAAGAGCTTAAAACCATATTTAAAAATCAATGGGGTGTGAAAAAGGATCCTCTTTACTTCCTCACAGAATTTGAAGAGCTTAAAAGGAACTTCGGTGAACCAGTATCAGATTTTATCAAAAGATTCAATAAACTCTATCACAAAATGCCTGCTGATTGTAAGCCCCCTGTAGCAGCAGCTAAGTCTATATTTTCTAAAGCTTTTGATGATGACTTTTTTGTTATGCTACGAGAGAGAACTTCAAGAACTCTTGAAGATATGCAAACAAACGCTATAGAAGTAGAAGCAAATAGGGCAGCCTCAACTTCTTTAAAACTTAAGGAAGAAAAGGCCCAAAGAAAACTCAAATCTATTCAAGAAGCCTCTAGTTCCTCTAAGACTAAATCAGAAGACTAAAAAATAGATGAAATAACATCTCTTCTTAGAAACCTATCAAATAGGATTTCAAATATTGAGACCCATCCTAGGACAATACAACAAACAGTTACTAGACCCCAAAATCAAAGTCAAGGTCAGTATAAAAGAAATCCACTACTACAAATTCTTCAGAGACCTAGAAATGATCAACAGGTTCCTACTCCTATACTGATAGATGACCAACAACTTGATGGTAATACTATGACAATTACTAAAGATATTAATAGTATGAATTCTTCTTCCAATCAAACAACCATCATTCCTCTCTCACAATAAAATCAGGTACAAGAAGATCAGGAAGCTTCTCAATTCTCTAAATATCATGCTTTCTCTGAATTTTTAATTGCAGAATTAAACAAGAGGTATGATCTTAGGCCTAGGCCTGGTCCTGGGAGACCTCCAAAGGAAACTCCAGTAATTGAACCACATACCAAAACTGCTGAAGCTCAAACAAATATTATTTCAGCCCTTAGATCAGTCAATTGATACTACCCAAGCTGGTAAAAACATTTTGACTACATTTAATGTTGAAAAAGAATTAGAGAGGGTTAAGATCCCCATTCCACTGTCAAAACTTTCTAAAAACACTGGTTACAAAAGGCAAGTCACAAAATGGATTCAAAATACCTCAGTTGATGTAGAAGGTGATGTCATAATTCTACAAGCTGAAAAACCAACAGTAGTTTTTAGCCCTAGTTCAGACATGATAGATGAGATAGTGCCTCCTTTCTATGTAACTCTTAAAAAAAATGACTCCATGTTGTATAATTGTATTCTTGATTCAGGAGCATCACACAACCTTATGCCAAAATATACCACAGACCATTTGAAACTCGACATAACTAGATCCTACCATGACCTGTACACCTTTGATTCTAAATAGGTGCCCTGCTTAGGATTGATTAAGGATCTGGTGGTTACCCTTGCCCAAATTCCAGTGAAAAGTGTAGTACTTGATATTGTTGTCATAGATATCCCTCCCAAGTTTGGAATGCTCCTTTCTAGGTCTTGCTGTGCCAAATTAGGGGGAACTCTACAAATGGATATGTCATATGCTACTATTCCTGTTTATGGAGGAGAGAAATTAAGATTATATAGAGAGGTAAGATTTATTCATACTGTTTGTAAGACTGACCAGCTAAGGAACCATCCAATTTATGCAATATATCAAGACTTTGGTTGTTTTCAACTCACTTCGAACCAACATAAAACTCAAGTCAAAATTGAAGAGGTAGTTGAAAATCCTGAACTAAACGAAACTGATATTTGGAAACTATTCTTTGATGACTCTTGCACTAAATATGGGGCAGGAGCTGGAGTAGTTTTAATCTCACCTGAAAAAGAAAATATAACCCAATCATGTAAATTAGATTTTGAAGTTACCAATAATGTTGCTGAATACGAAGCTTTCCTTTTAGGATTGAAATTAGCCAAAAGCTTAAAAGTTCAAAACTTAAGTGTTTTTACTGATTTAGAGCTTATTGTTAAGCAAGTAAGAAATGCTTGCCAGACCAAGCACCCTAAACTTAGGTCCTACCAAAATGAAGTATGGGATTTAGTGGAAAACTTCTTTGATGCTTTTAATTTGACTCATATTCCCAGAGATCAGAATATTCATGCAGATGCATTAGCTGTCTCTGCAAGTTCTTTTAAAATCCCTGATCATACTGATGTACTCTATTAGATAAAAGTCAAATATAGGCCATCTATCCCAGATAATCTGAAACATTGGCAAATATTTGAAGATGATGAACAATTGAAATCATTTCTGCAGGTAATAGATGATTTTTCATTTCTACAAATTGATGAAGATAGAACTGAAATAAATGAAAATGTAGATGGAAATGATACTTCAAATTTTAAAACCCATATTGCTAATCATGACATTATTCAATTATCTAATAATTTTATTCCAAAAGGACTCATTCCTTTAGAAAAATTGTTTGACAACAATGATGTCCTCCGAAACCCTCAGTCCATTTCTTCAGAAGATGACATAGAAGAGATTAACATTGGAACTAATGAAGATATCAAAAACATCAAATTATGTGCATCTCTAGACCCTGAGATCAAAGCTCAATATCTTAAGTTACTGCAAAATTATAAGGATGTTTTTGCTTGGACTTACGCTGATCTAAAGACCTATGATACTTCATTAATACAACATAAAATTCCTTTGAAGCCAGAAGCAAAACCTTATCAACATAAAATTAGAAGGATAAATCCAACCCTTCTACCAACTGTAGAAATGGAAATTAAGAAAATGCTAGATGCTCAGATCATCCTCCCTCTTAGATATTCTAATTGGGTTGCAAATCTAGTTCTTGTTAGAAAGAAAAATGGAGAAATAAGACTCTGTGTGGATTTTAGAAATCTGAATAAAGCATCATTAAAAGATAATTATCCTTTGCCCAAAATGGGTCAGTTACTTCAAATGGTTTCAGGAGCACAAAGAATTTCTATGCTTGATGGTTTTTCAGGTTACAATCAGGCGAATGCTGATACAACAGACAGAGAGAAGACAATCTTTACTACACCTTGGGGTACATTCATGTATGCTAGGATGCCATTTGGCTTAAGCAATGTTGGAGAAACATTTCAGAGAGCTATGGACATAGCTTTGATGGGTTAGGTAAATAAATTTGTGGTTATTTATCTCGATGACATAACTATTTTTTCTAAATCTGATTAGAAACATCTAAAGCACTTGATGAAGGTTTTTGACAGGTGTAGAAAATTTGGAATATCATTGAACCCTAAGAAGTCCTTGTTTGCTATCAAAGAAGGTAAACTGTTAGGCCATATAATTTCGAAGGAGGGAGTAGTAATTGACCCCAAACGAGTATCTGCCATTGAAACATTGAGCTTACCTAGAAACAAGAAGGACATTCAAGCTTTTCTAGGCAAGATCAATTTTCTAAGGAGGTTTATTCCAAATTATGCAGAGATTGTAAAAGATATAAATGACATGCTCCGAAAAGACCGTGAAATAAAATGGACTCCCTCTTCTAGGCACACATTTGAACAAATAAAAAGGGAAATATCTAAGCTCCCACCTTAGCCAGCCCTGATTATACTAAGCCATTTAGTATTTTATCCTTTTCCTTTGAAACAACCCTTGCTACTATTCTATTACAGAAAAATGAATATTCCCATGACCAACCCATAGCCTTCTTCAACAAGGTTATGAAAGATACTGAGCTTAAGTATGACATCATTGAGAAGCAAGCCTATGCCCACATTCAAGCCCTGAAATCATTCAGAATGTATGTCTTACATTCACCTATTATTGCTTATGTTCCTAATAGTGCTGTTAAATTTGTCCTAACCCAACCAGACACTGATGGGAAAAGAGGTAGATGGATCACTCAAATTCTGGAGTTTGATCTAACTATCAAGACTACCAATCTAGTAAAAGGTCAAGGATTAGCCAAGCTTCTAGCTGAATCCAACAGCAAAGTACTTGGAATCAATTCTGTTTTAGAAATACAAGGGAAGAATCCACAAGAACCTTCCCTTCATCCTCAAGGGAAGAATCCACAAGAAACTTCTCTTCATCCTCAAGGGAAGAATACACAAGAACCTTCTCTCCTTGCAGAAGGGGATAATCCACAAGAACCTTCCTTTCGTCCTAAAGGGGAGAATCCACAAGAACCTCTACCTTCAGAGTAGATCAGTCCTATACACATTGATGAGAAATTCTTGTTGTCAAACTAGTATCAAGATATTGTGAATTTCTTAATCGTCCAACATCATTCTCCAAAACCCAGTGTAAAACCCTTAAGTTGAAATCAGTCAAGTACTGCATTATAAATGCAAATTTATACTGGAAAGATCCACTAAATATTTTGTTATTATGTTTAATAGAATCAGAAACTGAAGGAATCATTGATCAGTTTCATACATGATTTTGTGGGGGACATTATGCTTGGAGAGCAACAACATACAAGACTTTGAGGGGAGAATTTTATTGGCCCACATTGTTCTTACAAGTAGGGGCAAAGGTCAAAGGTTGTGTTCCTTGTCAAATGTTTGCTGGTAAACAAAAATTAGCAGCTCTTCCACTCATTCTATCAATAGTTTCAAAACCTTTTTCTCAATGGGGATTAGATTTTATTGGAGAGATTCACCCCACTTCAAGTAATCAGCATAGATGGACCCTCACTGTAACATATTACTTTACTAAATGGATGGAAGCAATTCCAGTCAGAAATGCTATTGATGCAGTAGTAATTAAGTTTATTAAGGAGAATATCTTATCTAGATTTGGTTGCCCAACTCAGATTGTCACTGATAATGCAACAACCTTTTCTAGTGTTAAATTGATTGACTTTTGCCAGAAATATCAGATTCTGTTACATCATTCAACTCCATACTACCCTCAAGGTAATGGCCTTGCAGAATCATCCAACAAAAGCCTAGTAAAGGTAATAAAAAAGACTCTAGCTGATCATAAGAAGAGTTGGGATTCACATTTGATTTATGTAGTATGGGAAAATAGAATTGCTCCAAAGAGATCAACTAGCAAATATCCATTTCAGTTAGTCTATGGGAAAGATGCAAACTTCCCTACCAATTTGGCCTTCCCTGTTTTAAAATTCCTACAGGATTCAACAGATGAACCTGATGATTTTTCAAGAAGGATAAATCATATTATTGAACTTAATGAAAACATAGATGAAGTTCAATACAAATTGATGAAATATTAGAATAAGATGAAGACCATGTTTGATAGAAGAGCCAGGGAAAGGGACTTTAAGGAAGGTGATGTAGCTCTAAGATGGGATGCCAGGAGAGAAGATAAAGGAAAGCATGGCAAATTTGACAATCTATGCTTTGGACCTTTAGCAATTGCTAAAGTGAAGGGTAACAACACTTTTGTGCTATGGAATCTTGAGGGGCTATATTCCACTTATCTTGTAAATGGAAGGTTTCTCAAACATTACATTCAGTACTAAGAAGTTGAAATAGTTTTCATTGTAAATACTCCAGTTTTCTTTTACCTTTCAAGATGTTAGTGTGATTTTTCTTACAACAAGGACTCCACAGCCCGAGGAGAAGGCACATGGATATGCAGGTTCTCTGCATTCTATAGGAGAAAGTAGTCCCCAGTTGGAGCCAATGTTGTAGAATTTTTTGGTTTTGATAAGATAGAATATTTGAAAAAATGTTAAGTTAGGATATGGACATAACAATAGTGAATAAAATGTTAAAAGTGAAGAAATATTTTGATGATAAGGTCCATATCAAAGAAAATGTTAGGTTAGATGCTCTAAAAAATCAAGGCAAAAACAAAATGTTAGGTTAGAAAGAAAAGAAAACAAATAAACTTTGAAAGTGAGAAAGTCTAAATGCCACTACTATGTTTCTGCAAAATAATGGTTATGTGCAGCTTGTCTTAAATGCCACAACCCATGACAGTCAAACTATTTAATCTTGACTACTTCATGCTTTAAATTTGATGTTATAGTTAGAGAATAAAGATCTAGCCAAACTGTTTAATCTTGGCATATCAGTAGTTAGGTAGAGAATAATAAGGTGCTCATAAGCTTAATCTTAGCCCTTGGAGGTTATAAGGGTAGATTTAGATAGTTTTCTGTGTTAAATAAAAAGAAAGGAAAAGGGTTTGCTAACTTAAATGCACCCATTAAGTGAAGAAAAAATGATAGGATAAGCAAAGGGTAAGTAGAGAAAGGTTGAAGAAGTTTGATTATTGATTGGAAAAAGGTACATTATCATGTTTTACCTATGTTTCTATGTCCATGATGCAATTGCACAAAGCAAATGAAGGTCTACTAGATCAATTAATTAACTTCCCATTCATCCCCATTCATACCTGTATTCACTAATTTCCCCTTCCTACCTTTATACATTCATATTCATTCATTTTCCACTAAAACCCCTTTTCCTAAGGTCAAAACCCTTTTTTGCCTAGGAAAAGTGAAAAACCCATGTACAATCACTTTTTACCATGTAAAACCCCTTTTACCATGTAAAATCCATTTTACATAAAAATCCGCCAAAAATATGTTTTCCCTAAGTATTGATGCATATATGAAAAGCAAATAAATCATTAAAAAGCACTTTACTTAGTATATTTCCTCTTTTCTACTCATATTTCATATTAACACTAACTATAGTATTAAACCCCTAAAAAGGTCCCTTTCCCATATATTATTAACTCCTTTAATAAAATATCCCGAAAACCTTAGTTTTATAATAAAACTATATATTTTCATATCGCATCGCAACATTTTCGCATCGCAAGCCTTTCATATGAATACACTCTCCTTCGATTGTGATATGAGATTAACAATGGACCCAGACCCGATATCATATATATTATAATCTATATTCATATCGCATCCACCCCCATCACAAGTCCCGACTGAAGCATATACCTTCCGCCATTGCGATCTCCGATTATGATTGGGACCCGGACCCAATCACATATCATATATCGTTTATTCCCACGTCGCATTCGATGCCTATCGCATTCCTTTGCGATGGGCCATCCTTCGCTAAACTGCGATTGCGATATGCGATATAAACCCGAACCTAATATCATTATCCGCCCGAGTTCATAAAATTTCACATCCTCCATATGTGTTTTGCGAAGGTTTTCTTTGTTAAATCGTTTTTACAATTTAAACGAAGAATTAACCTTAAACCTCCATTTCACCGCTAATCTGGGTTTTAACACATAATAAAGCCATTTCCACCATATTTAATCATTTGTATCCTCCGTACTACTCCTTCACTCCACCACTGTCTGATCTAATGCGTTCAGATCCAACGGCCCTCGGCGATTTCAGGTACGCTCTCTATACGGGCATTACCCACCCGAAAAGTGGTATTTCACAGTCCTCCTTTACTACGTGTCAAGCTCAGATCATTTCAGGCGACCCTTCCCAAAATCACTCGTGCTTCATAAGCGGTGCGATGAAAACCGCCTTTCGCAAAACGACAAAATAGTCATTGTTCACTATCACGCCATAATTTAAATGGAAAACTGTTTTTCCCGTTTAAACACCAAAATGACCATTTTGATTTGTTTTCGCTTGTTTTCATAGTAAACCTTCCATAAGCCTCTGCGACCAATTAAAACATCATTTTTCCTTCTGATACACTCTGGACTCCTTTCAATGTCCTTTCAAACTCAGTAAGGCCATTGAAGACCTTCTGTCACCTATGTTTTTCTTAACAGTTTCTGTGTTTTGTAGGTAAAGCTTATGTTCGAGGCTTACAGAGAAAAAATCCTGCGTATATTTGGAAGACAAATATGAAGATCATATCAATTTACTTTACCCTGTAACATAAAATCAAAAGGATTTACTGTTGAAAAACACAGTAAAAACCTAAAATGCACAGTAAAGGTAAAAGGAACATAGTAAAGGTTACTTAGCAAGGTTAAAGGAGATTTACAGAGTTTAAAGAGTATCAAATGAAAGATCAAATGATCAAATCAGACAGCGCAAAGGATTCAAACAGTCAAGCAGCTTAAAGGGGCAAAATATCAAATAGAAAAGCCAGCACAACCTGAATAAAAGGGGATAGCAAGAAGCATTTCAATAGCTGCCCCTATCTTCTTGCAAGAAGATCTTTTCCTTTCCTAGAATAAATCTTAATCAGTTTAGGATATTTCCTTAGTTTCATTATTGTATAAATAACTCTCTTCTTGAGTTATTATGGGTTCGGAGTTCAATATTCATAGTTCAGTGCTTGTAAAGTCTTGATTGTTAATTCTACTTTGAACCTGGAAGCCACCTTTGAAGGAAGCTTTTCTAGACACTTGATGTACTCAGTCTTTCTGGAACCTTAATACAAAGCAGAAGATTCTGAATCTGGTTTTACACAGTTTTGTTTTATCCTGTAAGTTTTTCCATTTATCAATCATTAAGTTTTTCTTCATATGCTTATGACTTATAGAGATATCTAGGTAGGAACAATTGTGTCTCAATTTATTCCTATAAGCTCCTGAAGTGATCATCTATTAAGAGAATGGATTAATGAACTGTCTATTTAGCTAATCCCCTCTAATCAATAAATCATAAGCATCTTGTGTAAGCTTAAGTACACTGCCTTGAACCTTTGGAACATAGTTTAGAAGGTTTTCCAACTTATGATTGTTCTGTTTTACAGTCTGGAAATTGTGATAATCATATTTTTTGCTATCTTCTACTCACCACTATTTTTGATCTATATCACTATGTAAAGCTTTATAGCAACCCTGTGCTGAGATATTAATATAACCCAAAGGATTAATTACTTCAATTCTACATCTATCTTCATTCATTGGTCTTCCAAAAAATAAAACCAAAAACCCCAAAACAATTGTTTTAGATGCTCTGGCATTGGTAGTTGACCTACTACTATCTCCGAGGTACAACATCAGACGTCCACTGAGACCAAACTTACATAAAGAAACGAATTATTTAGTTTGATTTAAGATTTTATTCCTATGCTCAAAAAGCTTGCAGAGGAGCCTCCTAAGCTCACTATAATTTTGACAATGTAAAAGGCTAAGAAGGTCATTATTGCAACAAAGATTTTGAAACTGAGATCTAATGTGGTTGTACGTGGGGCACTCTAAGAGAAACTGATTTTCATCCTCGATGTTCATATTCTCACAGAGATGGAAAAACCTTTCCATCGATGGTGTTTTAGGAACTTCCCAACGACCCGTTTCACTATGGAGCTCATGAGAGTTCGTTCTAATCTTGGCTATATTAATTTTCTTCTTTGAGCTAGTTAGAACAGAGAGATACTTTTGATCTTCTAGGGTGGAGTT
This sequence comes from Pinus tabuliformis, assembly GCA_031772625.1. NCBI lineage: Eukaryota > Viridiplantae > Streptophyta > Pinopsida > Pinales > Pinaceae > Pinus > Pinus tabuliformis. The sequence continues at coordinate 2,060,993,294 of CM062818.1, forward strand.
GATGACCTCCTTATAATATCTTAATTTTCTTTTAGCTGCTAAATCTTTCTCACACCACATTTTTTCTTTGAACTTAGAAGTAACAATATTTTTAATGTTATTAATGTTTTGCAATGCAACATTCTTGTCGATCTCCCAATGGTTTAACTAGGCCCTGGTGTCTTTATACCAACCTCATTTGAGCCTTAGGTGGTTTTTGCTGGAATTTAAAGCTAGCTTAAGAAGTCTATAGTCTCCTATGTTATTGAGTTTGTACTTGTACAACAGAAGCCTAGTCATAGCTAGGCTCTCAATAGGGGAAAGACCCACTTCTATAAGGAGAATAGGATAGGGTGTGTTGCTTTTAATTTTGAGGTTATATGTTATAAAATGCTTATGGATTTTCTCAATCAATTTATAGGATTCTCTAGAGATGCTACAACCCCAAACCTCACATCCATATAAGATAACCAGAGTGACTAAAGTTTCAAAGAGGAACTTCTTTCTATCCCACATTATGAGGTTTGTCGTTTTACAATTATTTTCAAGACCAAAATAAACTTTCCATCCCCCATTAATCCTTTCCTTAATGCTATAGTTCCAGTTGAGCTTGTGCTGAATATCAATTCCTAGGTACTTGTAGGAAGACACTTCCTCCAAGTTACTATTGTCATACATAAAATTAGCGTAAGTGTCCTTCTTGGATTTGATAATCATAATTTTTGTTTTGTCAATGTTAACAATCATATCTGTAAAAATCCTTAAGAAGTATAAGTTGCTTATCAAGATTAGATGGGCACCTTGCAAGAATAACAATATCGTCAGTGTAGAGAAGAAGGATGATGACTATCCCAGCTAAGATTGTGCCAGCACATCCTACTTCCTCTAAACAACCTTCTAGCTTGTCGATGTAAATGCCAAATAACGTAGGGGAGAGGGGGAACCTTGTTTATACATATAGGATATTATTTATATTTATATTTAAATTAATATTAATATATATATAATAAATATATATAATAAATATTTATATAAATAATATTAATAATAATTTAAAATTTTAAGTTAGTTATCATTTTTAAGAATTATATATATATAAATTAAATGGATTGTAAAAAACATAATCCATGATAAACATTTCATGATATATATATATATATATATATATATATATATATATATATATATATAGATATATATAATTCCGAGAGTGTGTAACAAGATTTCTTACCATTAAAATTTACCACAATCTTACCATAAAGACTTGCAATTTATAAATATGCTTTGTTACAATATTTTCTGAAAACATGTTTTCTAAAAATACTTCTTTTTGGATTTTTTTGGCCTAGAATTTGCTTTGGCCAAATCTTCTTTAAACTTGTTTAAAAAAAGACTTTTAATAAATATATAGAGAGAGATTAAACACCTTGAAAATTTTGGGGCACTAGAATTGTGAAAAGTTCACATCTCAAACTTCTAATTGGAAGGAATGTCTATCAAATTTTGGACAAATTAGACTAGAAAATAAGCTAAAAACTTTCCAAAACATAGAATACATAGAAGAGAAAGTAATTCCTAAATATACTAGGGTTTGGAGTTTTTAGCTAGAATCCAATGAATTTTGTTTGCATTAAATCTTAATTTTTGTTATTTAAATTGAATTTTAAATTACATACATGGATTGGAAGTTGAAATACTCAATATAACATGGATTATTAATTAATTAATGTAACATTTTTTTAATTACAATTTAAAATTTAATCAATATAACAATTAGAATCATTGTAATGTAGAGTTTAGGACCTCTTGGAATGTAGAACTTGGAGCTTGTAATTGCAATTTGCAATTGAGGATAAATAAAGTGGATTGGATTTTCTTCTACATTTGACTTCTTTCTAGGTGTGCTTGTGGAGCTATGGAGGGCCCCCATTGCCTCACTTGCATGCTCGTTTTGTTTTGGTAAGCTTTCATTTTATGTTTGTTTGTAAATTTCATTAGGTTCATATGTTTGAAATATTAACGAATGACCTTTCGTAAGAAAGTATTAATGTTTCTTTCAATGAATCTGATTTGTTATTTAATGTTTGATTTCATTAGTTTAAGTTTTTGATTCATATGCTTGAGATATAAATGAATAGTCTCTTGTAAGAGAGCTTTAATATTTCATGCAATCAATCAGAATTAGATTTAAGTGCTTTAATTTCATTAGTTTAAATAGTTTGTTGATTAAGATGATTAGAAATATTAACGAACAGTCTCTTGTAAGGGAGCTTTAATATTTCTTACACTTGTCACAATGTCTTTAGATTTCATTTTGATTAAATGACTAAATAGGTGTTGGAAATCCCAATGAAAGACCTCCTGTAAGGGAGCTTTGGAATTTCTTCACCTAGATTAGTTTAGTTTGTCTCTAAGTCCATATATATTGGATGATCCTCGAAGTTTACTTACCCGGATTGATAGTAAATGAAACTCTAATTTGCATCAACATTTTAGACCCAAAAGAGGGCTAAATTTGGTGGAATAACAACTTCTTTCCCATATACCAAGTTAAAAGGAGAAGTACCAAGGGAGGCCTTCTGAGTTATATGATCTGCCCATAGTGCGAATATTAAAGACTTATGCCAATTCTTTTGATTTTGATCAATAGTCCTTTTGATAATCCTGATGAGATTTTTGTTAGTTGACTCTGCTAAGCCATTTCCTTGTGGATAGTAATTTGCAGAGTATTTTAACTTAAAACCTCTCTTAAGAACAAATTCGACTATAATATTTCCAAAAAAATAAGATGCATTATCAAAGATAAGCGCATTAGGTAAACCAAACCTAGTGATGATGAAATGATCAATGAATTCGATAATCGCATCAGAATTTGCTACCTTTAGTGGAACTGCTTCCACCCACTTTGTGTAGTCCGTGGCTGTAAGGATATATCTGTGATGCTTGGAAGAATGAGGAACAATTTCTCCTATAATATTAAGCCCCCACTGCTCATATGGTTGCTCAATATTGACCGGTTGTAAAGGAAAGGCTGGTTTACTTTGCTTCCCACTAGCAGTTTGGCATATCTTACATTTCCTTACATAGTCATGGGTGTCTTTGAACAAAGTTGGCCAATAATACCCAGCATGCAATATTTTGTGTGTTGTAGTGTCTTCTCCAAAGTGTCCACTAGCTGGGCCATCATGTAATTCCTGTAAAACCATTTTCGCTTCAGATTTTTCAAGGCATCTTAATAGAACAAAATCATAATTTCTTCTGAATAACACATCATCAATAATTTCATAGTGTTTGGCTTTTAACCTTAGAGAACGTTTTTTTTTTTGTAGCTGAATTCAAGAGGGACATATCCATTTTTTAAGTAAAAAATCAAATCAACATATTGAGATTTAGAATCAATCATACTTATCTCATTCACTTGTGTTGTACTACCTGAATCTTCATGATCTAGTATATTGGAAGCTCCTGCCAATAACCTGTAAAAACCTTTCCCTCTCACAATTTTCACTGGTTTAATATCAATGTCATATTGTTGTAAAGCTGTTACCCAATTAGCTCTTTTCTCTCCTACTTCTCTTTTAATTAGCAATTGTCTCACTGCAGAAAATGGGACTGTCACTTTTCTATGTTTTTTTAGGAGGAAAGGTCTAAAATGTTTAACAGACTTAAATATAGCGAAGATTTGTTTCTCAACTTCAGAATAATTAAGCTCAGCACCCCGCAAATTAGAACTAAAGAAAGATATGGGTGCTTCCACCTGTTGATCATTTTAACTAAATTTCAAGTACTCCTACCATGTAACTTGTTTTAAGTCATATATATATAGATATTCTAGCACAACACAACAAAAAAAGAAACATTATATTTTAACTTTTTTTTTTTTTTTAATTTGAAAATATTATACACAAATATTATATATTTGATTAAAAACTATACTAAATTTTAAATATTAAATTTCTTTTCATAAATATATAAGGTGGACTTTTAACTAACACTTTTTTATTTAAAACATTAAGTTGCATCAACATTTATGACAAATATATAATATTTAAAATTTGTAGTGGACCATGCATACATAAGTTTTAAGAAAACATTATAATAATTCATAAATATAAGATCTTTGATATGTAGATTAAAAATCTTGAATTATGAACTCAATGGTCTAATACCATAATTACCATTGTGGATAAATTTTGTCTTGTTATTTGCAAAAGAGACTTGGTTGATTTAAAAGGCACATCATGATAGCCTAAAATCAATGAAAATTAAGTCATGGTGAACATTGATATTAAACAACATGTACAAAGAATTTCCTCTTGGTATTTCCTATATAATAGGGAGTGAGGAAGTACAAGCATTAAAATGGGAGCTCTTGGCCTAGGAGTTTTCTATAATGTGATTTTTAGGAAAAACTGGTCACCCGAAAAGTGCACTTTTCTCGCATCCCTCATTGCTGTTGATTTGAAGTCGTAGGAAATTCTGGTTGCCCATCTCCCCCATCCATTAGTGCCCATCTTCATCACCTTCTTTAATGCCACTTCGCCAACCTTCGCCTTTTCAAATTTCTATTAGTGCCATTTTCCAAAATTTTCAAGCAAAGCTCCCATGTTTCCCTTGTTTTCCGCTTGCTTGCACATGGGCGAACATGTCTGTGTCGACTCGTGTACCTGAGTGTCTATTTAAACACAAACGTAGAAAAATCACATACGTGAGTCGCATTATACTTATCCATGCAAAAGAGTGTTTGTTTAAACTTGAATCCCTTGTTCCGAGCTCAAGAAGGAAATATTTTAGTTGTTGTCATTGTGAAGTCACTGAATGGAGCAGAATGATCGAACTCCTTGAGTGAATTGAATTAATGTTATTCTATGTTATGAGTTTCTATATGCCCTTATTCAACTTATAACATGTCATTCACATAAAAATAGGGTTATATCATCACAAAATTAAACTAGGGTTTTCGCATCATGAAATTTTAATGGCATACAGGTCATATTAATGGGTTCATACACATAACAATGTTCGAAATAAATCAACTTATGAGTTTCCATAACTATTTTCGAGGGCTTCTCACAATGATGTTCAAGTTGAGCATTACTGAAAGAAGAAGCATTGTACACACTGCAATTATTTTAGTTTGCTACCCCTCTTAACTATTATAAGAATTGTGCCCCTTTTGTTGTTAATACACTTCAACATTACCTTGAAAAGATAGTGATCATAGAGGGAATATTCTACAAGAGATCAATGTAAACACCTCTAACGATTTTCGTTCATGTGCTTGCACTCACACAAAATAATGGATATTAAGCATGAAGCTCGAACAACGCATGAAAATATTAACATCATTTACTCTGGTTGAATCATAGGATTCTTGTAATGCACATGGTAGAAACCATCAACAATCGTATATAGAAAAAGAATGGGCGTGAGAATGATTTTGGAACTCTTGCACCTATTTTGTCATAGTTAATCCGAGGAGTAGTGCCAAAAAAATTCAAAGTTCAAATTCATCACCTAGCAGCTTACCATTTCATTGTTAACCCATTATGCAAGTTTGTAATGTAAATGTTGCTAGTAATACCATGTATTTATGTAACAACCTAGATAAGATTATTATTTTGGCGAGAAATTTCATGCTAGGAGGTTTTTTACCTCCTCTATTAACTTTGTTTCTAAACACGGCTAATCAAAAGAGTTTTTTCCCTCCATCTTAAACTCCAAAGCTAGGGTGTAATTTATTGTTGAACTCTTAGGTGAGTCCTCATGTTCTTAGTCGAGTCTTTTGTAAAAGTGATTTGGGAATAAGTTAAGCTATTTGGAAAAGTTGTTTTTATTACAAATCACTTGGTCTACTAGATCATATTGTGTCACAAAATTGGGTAATAATTATGAAGATCTATAACTAACGAGCATTGCCATTTGAGGGTTGAGTTGTAATTATCTTATGTCAAAAATATTTTAGTACATGGTCCCTCATACTTAGACACCAAGGCTAAAATATTTGACGATGGAAAAATAATTAAATCCCCTCACGTGTCAATTAATTATTTTTCTAGCAAAATAGAATTAAATCACAAGCTAGAAAATTAATTAATTTTGAGTAAAAAATTAAAATTAGAGAAATGACAAAAAAATTCATAGGTCAAAAGGAAGTTAATTTTTGTAAGTCCCCCACCAGGGGAAAATTGGAAATTTTAAGAAAAGTTGGATCCTTTGACCTTGGTGGTTAAGTCAATGTCAATTTTTTTAGGAAATTAGCTCAAAATAATTATTTTTGAGCTAATTAAAAATGGTTTCGATGAGAAATTCAAAAATTCCTAAAAATACTTATTTTCGAAGGTAGAGATTAAAATATTATCAAATATCTATCGACGGTCAAGATTATTTTGACGGGGATCAAGCAAACAAGCAGCTATTTTCCACTTGAAGGATTTTCTCTATAAATAAAGGGAATTTTGACTGCATGGAGCATCATGATCTTGAGCTCTAGTCCGATGTAACTTTGTAAATGCTGGTGTAAAGTCACTATCCTGCTCGGAACGTTTTGATAATCATAATAAATACTTTGGGTTGTAGTTCATGGTGAATTTGTGTCACTGATTTGTGGTATGCATTGTGCATGTACATTCCTATATTGTTCTTCAAATATTAATTGAAACGTTATTTCATTGTAGATGATAGAAACATTCTATTGGTAATTTTTGGGCTTATCTTAAGTGATGTGATTCATTTTATGTTATAACGATTTCTTCCTCTGAAAATATATAGAGTTTGTAGGTTCCCTATCCCTTGGGCTCCGTGTTCACAAATTGTGGGCACACGATGACCATGTTTGGATTATGAATATTTTATGTGATTTTATAACTTTGCTAAGGTTATGGTTTAACATTTATATTTTAAAATACATATAGCCAATCTCAAGATTCATAAAAACTCTATTTTTTCTAAATCCTCCTAACCATTACACTTGTATATTTTGTATAGTATTTTTTTGTAAATAAATTTATTTTCTAACCTTTGTTTTGAGATTTGTTTTCAATTTTGTATATATTGGGGTTTTGGGTACTTGTAAATTCATTTCTCCATGTGATATCTCAGGAAATTTGTTGGATTAAAGCTAGATCTAGACCCTTGAGGGTAAGATATAGCCTCTAATTTATTTTTTTGCACGACGAGCAACTAAATAATTTTGCAGTCAAGTTGAATATCTGAAGCAAATTCAAAATTTTATATGAGGGTTTGAATTCTTTTCAGGGCATATAGGCCCAATGTCCTCCATTTCCCTAGTTGCCCAGCCCTTTCACGCCCAGCATCTCCCTTCCATGGCCTAGCGTGGCCCCGTCTAGCCTCAGCATCAACCTTTAGAGACTTCTCAAGGCTGGTCATATCCTCCTTAAGGCCCACAACTCCCTTAAGGGAAGTTTTCTAGCCTTTCGAGGGCCATGGATTGCCCTCATCCCCCTTGTTGTGGTCATTTGAGGCCTTTTCAGGCTTATTTGTAAGGCCTAAAGGCTTCAACCTCCTTTAAAACCATCTTGGCCTCCCTTCTTAGCCTAGCGAAAAACTTCCTAGGCTTGTCGTGAGGCCTTTGTGGCCTCAAGACCCTAGCCGCAAGCCTACCTAGGCCTTGCAACCTTCCTTCTCTTCAACGCTAGACCTCTACGACCTAATGTTTCCCTTCTTTGACCCTCATTTCTCCTTTGTCCATCTTTGGTTGAGTATTTGAGTAATTCATTGTTGTAGAGGAAGGAACAGTTTCAGAATGAGCATGGGGTTATTTTCCTTTTGTTGAACTAATTTCAGAATGTAAATAGGTGGCAAGGAACCAAGTTATGTGTAAAATAGGTTTTTGAATTTATGGATTGTTGCCGAAAGTTGCATGAAATTGTGCACGTTAATTCTGGGTGACCGACAAATGAGGAAAAGATCAGAGTGCAAGGGACAGTGGTGGGAGCGAGTAGATATGAATGGAAGCGAGTTTTATGATCCAAGAATTGTTCATTTGTGTAATGTAAAGGAGGTTGCCCCCTCGAAGAGGCTGAATTGTAAGGCGTTTATCTCTCTTTTCTATCTTATTGTGAGTTGGTTTCATAACATTTGGTACCAAAGCTAAGGACGGACAGTTGGGAAACTTCTGTGAAGTAGCATACCTGTCTGCCAGAACGTTGTATGTTACCACTGTGAATGATGGACCGACTGTCAAACTTCCGTCATTCATGTTGTTGTTAAGCTTAGTCATTTTCTGAGCACTCCGGCGAATAACAGGCTTAGTAACAAAAAAATCCCTTTCCTTCAATGTGGAGAAGTGATTCGGTGCGGTAGACTAACTGTAATTTCTATTATTAAATTAGCTCTCCTATTTTCTTAATATTCAGATGAAATAAAAAAGAAAACAAAAAAATTGTTGAAATTCTACCACGCTACGTTCTCAACCTTAGCTTTCTTTTTGCTCTAAGTTTTTCTATAAGACTTACCAGCGAGCTCTCTTTCGTTAAGTCCGCATGCTACTTTTTATCTATAAACATAAATAAAGCTCCATGCTCTATACACAGAATCTATAAATAAAAATAAATAAAGCTCCACGCTCTATAGACAGAAAATTTGGATTTGTGGTTTTATTCACTTATTTATTCATGAAAACCCCTAACTTCCTCAAATGAAATTGCCACAAATATAGCGAGGCAATATTTGAAATACGGACCCGAGGTCCAGAATGATTTCGTATCAAATGGATTTTTTGTTTATCTTTTGAAACATTGCAAAACAAAAGTTATAGCGAAAATTCAACAAAGACCTGTTTGGAGCAGTGAAACCCTAGAATCCAAAGCTCTGGTACCAAATGTTATGATCCAAGAATTGTTTATTTGTGTAATGTAAAGGAGGTTTCCCCCTCGAAGAGGCTGAATTCTAAGGTGTTTATCTCTCTTTTCTATCTTATTGTGAGCTGGTTTCATAACAGCAAGAGTATAATGAAATGAACGTTTCAATGAAACGAGAATGCATGCATTAAATGGTAAATAGTCACTAGATTTAATATTAAGAATCATTGAAAAATTAATTGGATAAGATCCCATTTATGTTGGAATGATAGTTTGGTGAAAGCATTTATTTGGTGGCAGAAATAGTTGATGGCGGAAATCGAGAATGGTTTTAAGCATGGGGGGCTGTAGGTGGTAAGCATAGAAAGATGGGGGGGTGTTCAACATACGGTAGAGTGCCACCTAACGAAGGTTGTTTTGGTGAAACAAATTTTTGTGCCCCCCATTAAATTTCAAGCAAGCAGGGGGCTATGTAATCAAATCAGAATCGTTAATTACTAAGGAACCAATCATTGCCAAATCTGATGGTTTTGCAGAGAGCCAATGTCTGGAAAATTAACCCGAAAAGAAAGCCAAGGAACTGAAATTCCACGGCTGCTGGGTGAATTCGCTGGAAACAAGAATGCCACCAAGCGTCCAGTGCCACAGCAATCCAATTATTCTAAATGTCAGTTTTAAGCGTGCAGCAATGTATGCAAGAAATAAATCAGTAGGAAAACGTCCAACATGTATACTAGGATCAATTTCAGATCCTAGTGCTTGAGCAAGTGAAAACGAAGGGATTTCGGCACCCCGTGAAATCGATTCATTGACGTAAACATTGGGGCAGTGGAAATGGCACAGAAGAGGAAACCGTTTCTCCAACGGGATGTGCCTGCAAGATCCACACAGAATAATCAATGGAGGCGCAGGTGAGATGTGAGAATCCGCAGAGTATAATCAATGGAGGCGTAGCATGAAGCAATTCATGCAATGGAGGAATAACGCCCTTTTGAAACGTTTATGACATGGTTTGACTGTTCAGTTCTCTGTCAGGACAGCCAGAGAGCGATTATTGTATTCAGAAGAACAGGCAGGCGTAGGCTTGGGTTGAGACTCACAACGCATAGCAAAATGGAACTCACACACAACGAAATTATTGAACAATGACTGAGATTGGAAATTGTACAATAGTTAGTGGGCAGAAATTTGACATTTGATTAAAAAAAAGAAAAGAAAAGTAAACATGCAGCATTATAAAATTGTGCATAACTTTATTACAAAGTGCATATAAAATAAAAACAAAAATGGCCTTTTATAAATCCATTTTCACAATTTTATTAGAACAAGAAAATGATACAACATTATTAACTTTCTTAAAGTTACTTATCTATCGAGTATTTCAGCCAATTCCTTATGATTGAAATAAGTTTTATTCAATTTTGTTTTGTTTTAGGTTACCTACAAGAGTTTAGTGATAACACTTACACATAGTCAATTCCTTATGATTGAAATAAGTTTTATTCAATTTTGTTTTTTTTAGGTTACCTACAAGAGTTTAGTGATAACACTTACACACACACATATATTGTACTTTTACAATCCAATCTGAAGCATGGAAAATGATGTCTTGGCTTAACCTACCCAAGCTAGAAAATGTAACTTTTTACATCTAGTTTCACTTTTCATTGTTGGAATGTTTCTATTTTTGTGGTAACATTATTGCTTTCACTGCTATTAATAGTATTTGGTACATTTAGTACTCCAAAGCACTAGCTCAATTTGTAGCTTATGATTTTCAGTTATGCATTCTATGCATCCCGTTTTCCTATAATAGTTAGCGTTTGAAACCTCTAACTCCCGTTTTACCTCCTTTACAAACGAAATCACTGCTAAAGTTTTGATAAATATTTAGTCATGCATCCTATGATTCAAAGAGTTGATTGGGGTGAAATTATTGAATTGTATGAAGAGTATGTGACTTTGTTTTAGGAGGTCTACTAGTGGGAATTTTTTCAATGTTTTGAGGGTTTTAGCAAAGAGGTGGTAAAGGCTTTCACCTTCATTGCACAAGAAAATCGTCTCTCCAAAGAAGGAAATAATTGGTCAAAATATTGTGGTGTGTACAATGTTCCATGTTGAAACTTTTTGGCTTACAAAGATTGTGCATATAATGTTATGCTAGTTAGCTTTCTTAAAACCAAGTGGAAATATTTATTATATTTTGTTCAACATTTTATAACTTGTGAAGGTAAATAAGGGTTTTACTTCATCTATCATATACATTTTCTAATGGTATTCTTGGGTTATAAGCTTAATCTCTCATTCTACTTATATAAAAGGCTCTCCAATATGGCTAAGGCATAACTAGATGAACACAAAAATACTGACAGATATCTTTTTCACCATGGTTTGATCTACATTCTAGTGAGACATTATTTGTCCAAGATTGGTGATAATTGGGATGTGTTTCATCTTCTCAATGGCTTTAGTAAACCCCATGTTGTCTAGCAACTAGATGTTACCCCTAAGGTTTAGTCTAATCTCCAAATAGCTAATCTAGCTCCATATGATTCCCACACTATTAATGATTTTGACCTTGAAGAGCTATGTCATTTTACAACAAAGATTAATTTAGTTGGGGATGGAACTACCACATATGTTGTGTTTTCATAGGTTTTAATAAGTGAAGGTGTAAATGTAATTTTTTGCCACTAGTATTGGTTTAAGATATATTTAATTTTGTAGGGTTTTATGTTGTTTGTTTTGGATTTAATGAGTTTAAGATGGTATTTGAATGAAAAAATTGTCATCAAGTATTTGAAAATTTTGATCCTTTTGTCAATTGTTATGAGCTTGTTAGGAAGGACCCAACAGACAAAGATTGTATCTTAAATTTCTGAATCAAAATTTGAAATGAAACCTTTTTGTTTAAGTTGTTGCAGCAGGTGCAAATCAAATTCAAATTACTTGGGGCATTGGCATGACAACAAAGGCCTTTCTTTCGGAACTCAAAAGGATGTCAAAGAAGGTAAATCCTCATATTTTGAGTAGGCTGGTTTTCTATTTTTTTGATGGTTTGGAGTTGCATCTAATTGAATGAATTAGTTTCCTAAGGTATTTTTGGTTGCAAAATCTTTTTCATTTTTCATACAGTATTTGTCTTGAGGAATACATTTGGTTGTTTGGTCTTGTTAGATATGTAATAGTTGTAGACTTGTAGTTGTTTAATCTTATGGTTGAGGCACACTTTTATTATGGAAATAGTTGATGCAGCATTATCATTTAATCCTTACTCCAGGGTTTGTTGAGGAGTTTATTGTGAAACATTTGTATTTTTGGAAATTTTGTTATGTGTGAATGGTTATACAAGTTAACACTTTGTAATTTGTATTATTTTCTAGGTTGAAGACAATGAAATGTTGAGGAGTTTCTTGAGAAACATTTGTATTTTTTTAAATTTTGTTATGTGTGAATGGTCACACAAGTTAACACTTCATAATTTGTATTATTTTCCAAGTTGAAGACAATGAATTAGTAGATGTTGCTTCAGTGAGTGTTGTGAATAACTATGAAATAGGAAAAATGATAGTAGAGGCTATGAGCAAAGTTGGAAGGAAAGGTGTTGTGACACTTGAAGAGGGAAAAAGTGCATAAAATAATCTGTATGTTGTGGAGGGAATGCAATTTGATCGTGGTTATATTTCTCCACACTTTGTGATAGACAGTGAGAAGATGTTCGTGGAATATGAGAATTGCAAGGTAATTGATGCAAAAGAAGTTTCTTCTTGTTTCTTTGTTGTGTTGTTATTCATTTGTTTTCTTCGTAATGTGAGAGAGAATAATTGAAAATCACACTCTTTTTAAAATAAAACCCTCAATCTTTCATCACCATACACACTTGGCATAAATGTAGGTGGAACTTTGATGTTTTGCTGGAATGTGGCATAAATGTAGGTGGAACTTTGGTGTTTTGCAAGGTTCCAGCTAGGTAGAAACCCTGTTAAATTGGGAAGCTTAGCTAAAAATAGGTTGTTAACAATTAGAGTACACATCTTTTAAGGGAGTGTATTATTGCAAGTAATTTGGAAAATACTATTCTTGGCCAGGCATTGCCTTTAAGTTTGAGTATGAGTGAAGCGTCTAGCAGATCTATTAGATGGTGCCTTAGTGTATGAAAATGACAGTTTGTGTGTAGGATCCTCCTAGCTAAGAGGCTTGTATAAAACATTCTTGGAAATGATAAGGATACTCAAACCTAACAATAAACCCTTTTGGAATTGTCTATGGGATATGATTAATCTAAATGTGGTAATTAACTATATGGGTTGGAGACTTTGTCAGGCCAGGGTAACTCCAGCAATGAGCGCAAGAAAACAATTAAATGAGAAAACACTGATTGATTGATTTATTCATTAGCCAGCACTTTATTTATACACATATAAAACGGATCAGTTCATCTTCTAGATGACTGTCCGACTTCACCTCATCCGTTTCGGATTAGGTGTCAACATTCCCCCCCTTAATCTGAAGGGATGTTGGTGAGTCCAAGCATCATTCTGAATTTTTCAAGCTTTTCTCTTCCAAGCGCTTTGGTGAAGATGTCTGCAATTTGCTCGTTTGTGGAACAATGACGAAGATGGATTGTTTTGGCCTCAACATGATGTCGGATCAGATGATATTTAGTATTGATGTGCTTAGTACGATCATGGAACTTCGGGTTCTTGGCCAACTTTATTGCAGATGTGTTATCAATCATGAGTGGAGTTGATTGTATTTGTTTTACCTACAAATCTTCAAGAATTTTCCTGAGCCACACAATTTCTTTCGTTGCTTCAGCTGCTGCCACGTATTCTGCTTCTGTTGTGGAATCTGCTGGTACTGATTGTTTGCGTGATCTCCAGGAGACAGCTCCTGATCCAAGACTCATAGCATATCCTGAAGTAGATACCCCAGTTTCTTTGTCTCCATCGAAGTCTGAATCAGAGTATCCAATCAAGTTGAAGTCGTCCACCTGTGTATACTTGATTCCAAGGTCTTGAGTTCCCTTCAAGTACCTTAGGACTCTTTTTGCAGCAGACCAATGTCCCTCACAAGGCTTTTGCATAAACCTGGAGAGGATTCCAACAGCAAATGAAATGTCTGGTCTGGTAGTAGTGAGGTAGATGAGACTTCCTACAAGCTGTCTATACCTTGTTGCATCCTCAAATTCCTTTCCTTCAGTAGATGTGAGCTTCAAGTTTTGTTCCATTGGAGTAGAAAGGGGATTGCACTCTGTCATGCCAAATCTGTATAACAAATCTCCAATGTATTTCTTTTGAGAAAGAAATATGGACTTTGGATGTTGGGTTACTTCAATGCCAAGATAGTAATGAACATAGCCCAAATCAGTCATTTCAAAATTTTTTCCTAATTCTTTCTTTATGGATGCAATATAGCTTTCATTGTTCCCTGTCATTAAAAGATCATCTACATATACCACAAGATATACAACTGTTTTGCCAACTTTCTTGACAAATAAAGTTGCATCATCAAGATCAAAATGTTTGAAGTTGAGTTTCAGAAGATGCTCAGTTAGTTTTTCATACCAGGCTCGTGGTGCTTGTTTGAGGCCATACAAGGACTTCACAAGTTTGCATACTTTGTGTTCATGTCCTTTCACAGCAAATCCTTCAGGCTGGGACATAAAAACATTCTCTTTTAGATCTCCATTCAAGAATGCAGTTTTTACATCCATTTGATGGACTTTCCAACCGTTCTGAGCAGCTAGTGCAAAGAGTGTCCGGATGGTGGCCCATTTTGCTGTGGGAGCAAAAGTTTCCTCGTAATCGACCCCTTCTTTCTGTGCAAAACCTTTTGCCACAAGCCTAGCTTTGTGCTTGTCAAGTGAGCCATCAGCTTTGTACTTGTTCTTGTAGACCCACTTGCAGCCAATTGGTTTGGTTCCAAATGGAGGATCAACCAGCTTCCAAGTGCCATTCTTTATGAGGGCATCATACTCCTTCTGCATCGCTTCTTTCCATTCATCATAAGAAGCAGCTTCTTTGAAGGAAGTTGGTTCAAAATCTGTAGACAAGTTCAATTCACAATCATAAGTAACATCCATATCAACAGGTGAATTAGAGTTATCTACATCACCTCCATCTTGTCGATTTGAATTTTGGGTTCCTGTTTTTCCAATTTCATCAGGATGAACACTTTCAAGTGTCTTTGTCAGCCACTTTGAGGGACCTTTCTGAGATGGTCCAGGCTGTTCTATTGATTGAGTTGGGTCTGAATCAAGATTGAGTCTCCCAATTCTATCAATTACATCACTTAAAGCATCATCCGTTGTTGGAGTGTCATGCAGGGGAGATTGTTCTTCAGAAGAAGATTCCACATGTTGATCTAGTATAGGAATCCCCCCTTCAAGATGTGGAATCTGATTATCAAACTCTTGGAATGATTTTGGTTTTGTGAATCTATCCAAGCGATCACGTTGCCGCTCAACAACGCTGTCAGATTTGGATGATTCAAGAAAAATGACATCTCTAGATAAAACAAACTTTTTATTTACTTCATCATAAAGGCGGTATGCTTTAGATGTGTTTGAATACCCCAGGAATATACACTTACGACTTCTAGCACCAGGTTTGTTTCTATGTACCTTTGGTATTAAAGCATAACAGGTGGAACCAAATATCCTGAGATGTTTTACCGAAGGAACATGTCCATACCACAATTCATAAGGAGTCTTATTTCTTATAGCACTAGATGGACATCTATTCTTTATATATGCAGCACATAGAACAACATCAGCCCAAAACATTGTCTTTACATTTTTGAAGAAAAGCATGGATCGTACCATATTCAAAATTGTTCTGTTCATTCTTTCAGCTACACCATTCTGTTGAGGATTATAAGGCACAGTTGTTTGATGTTTAATCCCATGTTGGCGAAGATAGTGTTCAAATTCATTTGATGTATATTCTTTTCCATTATCAGTGTGAATAGACCCAATATGAGATTGTGCATCATTTTCAATCCACTTATGAAAATTCTTAAATGTTTGAAAAGCATCAGATTTGTTCTTCAATAAGTAAACCCAACACATTCTGGTGTAATCATCAATAAATGTCATGATATATTTATTTCCATTTGCAGAAGGAACAGGCATTGGACCACATAAATCTGAATGAATAAGTTCAAGCTTCCTATGTGCTCTTGTATGTGAATCATGAAAAGACTGTTTGCTATGCTTTCCTAGAATGCAAGCATCACATTGTTTATGTTTTCTAGGAATTGTAGGCAAACCAGCAACACCATTTTTCTTCAACAAGCGGAGACTATCATAGTTTAAATGTCCAAATCTAGCATTCCATAATAAACTTGATGGAAGTGCACCTTCTTCATGATGAGAAATATATGAGAAATGCTGTGCATGAGCAGAGGTTCCTTGCAGTTTAAGGAGTCTTTCTTCTTCTATACCCCTCATGACAAGTGAGTGGTCAGATGCCTTTCTTACCTCAAGCTTGCCATCAAACATGTGAATGGAGTGACCTTGCTGGCGGATGTGAACCAGGGACAACAAGTTTCTCTTCAGCTGTGGGAGATATAGAACATGATCCAGAAGAAAGTCTGGAAGACCAGGCAGTTTAAGCCTGATTGTGCCAAGCCCTGATGGCTTGATTTTTGACTGATCTGCAAAGTATACTGCTCCATCAACATTGTTAGTGAAATCTTCAAAGAAATCTCTCCTATGAGTCATATGACAGGTTGCTCCTGAATCAAGCAACCAGTCATTTTTCGAAGAAGCAAGTGAAGCATTAAACAAATCTCCATTTACTCCAATATTACATTGTGCCTCAATATAGTGTGCAGATTCAGGTGCTTTACCTTTGTCTGAGTCATCAGTTTTACCTTTCTGCTGATTTCTTCTCTGCTCAACTTTGTCCCATGGTAGCTTGCATGTAGAAGCATCATGTGATCCATTTCGTTTGCAGCGAATGCAATGCAGATCTGCCTTTTCTGCTTGAGAATGTCTGCCCCCCCTGCCTCTGAAGTATCTTCCTCTTCCTCTTCGTCCACCTCTTCCTCTTGCAGAATCTTGAGCAGGATGCTTTTCTTTGTGAGCAAGGCAAACAGTCTCTTCAGAAGATTTAGGGACTGTTTTCTTTCCAAAGGCTTTCTCTCTTTCAACAAACTTTTTCACAAGAGAGTCAAAGGTTATATCTTTAAGGTTTCCATTTGCTTGTAAAGACTCAAGATAATTGGAGTAGGTAGGATAGAGTGCTTTGAGAAAGGCAATAAGAGAGATATCCAGCTCAACCTTAGTGGATTTTATATCATGCATTATAGACTTTATTTCAGATGCAAGAGCAAGAGGATCATTATTTTTCAGTTCAAGAGTGAAGAGTTTAATCATGAGCTGAACAACTTCAAGTGCAGAATGTGTATCATAGAGTTCTTTCAGCTTTTGTATAGCTTCAAAAGCAGTGGAATAGCAGGAAATATGACGACTTACTTCCTCATTGACAGATGCTGCAATCAATGCAAAGGCTTTGCTGTTCTTGTTTTCCCAAATGGCGAGTTCTTTGTCTGATGTGGCCTGCACAGGGTCTCTGTCTTCTTCTCCGACACACACTCCTTTCCACAGCTCATTGTAGATGAGGGTGTGTTTCACCATCCGAGACCATTCAGAATAGTTCTCCTTGCCAGTGAGAACTATTCCGACCATAGAAATGATTGAATGCATTCTGTAAAAAAAAATATCTCTGCCAAAAACTTTTGTAAACAAAATCCTTTTGAGAAAAAAAAATATCTCTGCCAAAAACTTCTGTAAAAATATCCTTATATCATAGCCTTATGCATTTTACTCTTCTTCTAACAGCATGTCATGAGCATTTCTTATATCACCATAACTTCCATAATATTATGTTCCTTCTAAAAGCAGAGGGCGCTCAACATAACATATATCATATCAGTGTTTTTTTTTTTTAAAAAAAAAGAAAGGGCGCTCATCATGTCATGTCACTGTTTTAAAAAGGAGCACGCAGCATATGAAAACGTTGCTGTAACATCATGTCACTGTTTTAAGAGGAGAGCTCAGCATATAAAACATGAAAACGCTGCGGTAATATCATGTCACTGTTTTAAAAAAGGAGCACTCAGCATATACCACATGATACCACATGAAAACTCAGAATACCAACTTAAAATCTTAGAAAAAATTGGGGCGCCTGTATCATACAAGAGATACGAAGAAGAGCTTTAAAGGATTGCTTCGTGCAATGGCCCGTCTTCCCGGCAACAGAGAACGTCCTATTGTGAGTTGCGTACTGAAATTGGTAACCGATGTTGCCTTTCAATTTCTGCCCAACAAGCGGTCTCTGGTCTTACAGAGAACGGTCTTGGTGGGCTGATTTAGTACGATTCTGATGTTTTAAGCAGAAAGTTCAAATAAAAGTAGCCACGACAATGACCTTGGCCAAACTCTAAGAATCGTGAACACAATTTACCGACATTAAATCGGGTTCTTCATCCACCATGTGCAGGAGCGGAACCTCTTCGATGTGATGAGCCGTGGACCATCGGCCTTATGATCCTTGACCCACTTCGAGGTTCGACGACGTTGGAGCGTTTTTCAAACAAAATGCAGAGTCAAATATCACAAGATATGCAGTCGATTCAACAAAGTCACACTGCAGCGCTCACCTGAATGTTAAATTCCTTCAACAGAACAAAAAATATAGACACACGGAGCGGAGAGGGGCAGCATATATGCAGAGACGGAGGTTAATGGAGGCGGCAACGGAACCAAGGTGCAATATATATGTGTAAATGGAGGACTGTGCAATTACCATATGCGACGGGAAATCAATAAAACGCAGGCCGCAGCTTCAATACAGTATGTCACAGCAATCCAGGTCGTGTTTAATCCGCAGAGCTTCAGGCTTCAACGAGCAATCTTCAGGCTTCAACGTTCCTCCACAGTGACACCGGTTTCAATCACCATTCCTCCACAACGGATGCATTCATTAGATTCAAGCGCAGAGATAGAACCGTTTATTCAAATACAGAGGGCGCAGTCTCATGAGAGGTCAGTGTCAGAGAGCGCAGGGCAGTCAGAGGCAGCGCAGAGAATTCTGGTCAGAGGGGCAGCGGATTCAGGCAAAGGCAGAGGCAGAGCCAGGGAATCACGCCAGAGCTGCTCTTAAGAGAGGAGTTACAACTAATTTAAGGGACCTGAGCTCTGATACCATGTCAGGCCAGGGTAACTCCAGCAATGAGCGCAAGAAAACAATTAAATGAGAAAACACTGATTGATTGATTTATTCATTAGCCAGCACTTTATTTATACACATATAAAACGAATCAGTTCATCTTCTAGATGACTGTCCGACTTCACCTCATCCGTTTCGGATTAGGTGTCAACAGACTTGTTGGGTGATCTTATCAAACTTTGATCCATAATAACTTTTTTGGAGAGATTGGTAGTTCACATATAATCTGAAAAGGCCTGGTACTTTACATGGAACCATTTAACAATATAATATGTCATATCATGCAATCTCATTGTCTTTCTCACTGTTTCTGATTTATCTCTCTATTATGTTGTGGTAATTTTCTTCCACTCGCAACTTTGGTACTTTTTGGGCCTTGGAATATCTAAGAGTTGTAGTGGAAGACTAGAGGAACATAAGGAATTGAGGAAATTCTTTTTTGGAATTGCATGGGGAGGGATTTCAGAATTTGGAATAAGATTTCTGAACATGAGTGAAATTTTTTATTTTGTTGTCAATATTGTTATTATGTCATTATGCCTCATATGCTATTGCAAATTGGCTGCTTGTTATTATGTACTCTAATGATATGAGAACTAAAACAACAGTCAAATTTCCTTCTAGGAAATAGAACAATCTAGCAGATACCAAAAAGAAGTCTTTACTAGATGGTGCATCAGTTGAGCTTTATGTTGCTGGTAAGTAGGGCAAGGGTGTGAAATTTTGGCAAGTAAAAAAAGAGACCTTTAGATCCCATTCCCAAAAAGTTGCATTGGGAATTGACTCTTTTCAATAACCACTTCTACTTATCAAAGTTGATAAGGAGGGGTGTTACAACATCAACTCTATTGAAATATGCAATTTTTTTGTCTAAAATTCATCGTGTAGCTGCAATTTTTTGTTGTTTTTGTTGTTGGTTAAATCAATGGCTATAAATGTAATTTTAAGGATTGCCATAACTCTTCACATAATTCTTTAAAGTGTGCTAGCTCAATGGAAGAGCGTCTGCCTTACAAGCAGGAGGTTGGTGGTTCGATTCCACTGTGCGCTAACATGAATTAATCAACGATTTTGTAGTTTATTTTTATTTATTTATTTATTTTATTTTATTTTATTTTATTTTATTTTATATCTATTTATTTCAATTGTGACATATTTTTGAATTCATTTTTTTATATTGTCTCTAAAAAGACAAAAGTGATCTTTAAATAAAATTTTATTGTCTATAGCTAGTATTAAAGATTGGTGGTTCAATTCTTGTACAATTTTATAGTTTATTTTTAATTTTAATTTTTTTTATATCAATTTATTTCAATTGTGAGATATTTCTTGATTCATTGTTTTATATTGTCTCTAAAGAGACAAAGTGATCTTTAAATATATTTTTTATTGTCTCTAGAGACACAATAGCTTGTGTTAAAGACATATTGTCTCTTATCCAAGTAGAGAGACAAAAATGAAATTGTCTCCTAAGAGACAATAATGCTTGTGTTATATATTGTCTTTATAGCAACAATATTTTTAAGACAACATTTTTTAAGACAATAATCTTTAAGACAATATTTTTTGAGACACCCGCTTAAATACAATATTTAAGACAATACACAAGTTTTTTTGGTCTTAAGTTAAGACAATTTATCCAAAACTTGTCTCAAATATTGTCTTAAAACTCTCCTTTATGTAGTAGTGGGGGCAAGGGAAAATACTTAAAAACTATCTAGTGACTGTGGAAATGATTTGACTCTCATATCTGTAAGCTTTTCAATTTGAACTATTTCAAGTAGCTAGTGCAAGCAAACACACACATACATGATATTTTAATTTCCATGGTTACTTGGTATACATCTTCTTAAAGTTATATCACTTTGTTGTTATCTATAAGACTTGAATTTGTTAATAAATACTAATGTTGCACTTTTCCCTTTATTGTATTAGTTATTTATATATACATTCTATCATATTTATCCTTCAATGACAATGACCTGTGCATTAAAGATAATTAAAATTTTAACATTTTTTGAGTCTCAATTTGATACTCTAGCACTGGGACCTGATCCTAATGGACATGAGAATTGAACAACCTTAATGTTTTTATCTTTTCTTCCTTTTACCCATATATGCATGTTCAAATTTAGAAAAATAAAGTTTATACACTTATAAATTAACAAGTAAAAGATTATTCTTATGATTATTATATGTTAAACCATTATAAAACATATATAATAACTTTTTAATTAAGCTTTAGAATGCAATGGCATAGTAATTTTTAATTATTTAATAGTATTATTATTTAATAATATATATATATATATATAATAAATATTTATATTTATATTAATATTAATATATATAATAAATAGTTATATAAATAATATTAAGAATAATTTAAAATTTTAAGTTAGTTATCATTTTTAAGAATTTATAATTTTCTTATATCTATCTATCTATATATATAAAATGAATGGCTGAGAAAAAAAAATCCATGATAAACATTTCATGATATATATATATATATATATATATATATATATATATTTTGTCGGAAAGTGTGTAGCAAGATTTCTAATCATTAAAATTTACCACAATTTTACCATAAAGACTTGCAATTTATAAATATGCTTTGTTACAATATTTTCTGAAAACATGTTTTCTAAAAATACTTCTTTTTGGACTTTTTGGCCTAAATCTCATGAATTTGCTTTGGCCAAATCTTCTTTTACCTTGTTTAAAAAAAGATTTTTAATAAATATATAGAGACTAAACACCTTGAAAATTTTGGGGCACTAGAATTGTGAAAAGTTTACATCTCAAACTTTTGATTGGAAGGAATGTCTATCAAATTTTGGACAAATTAGAGTAGAAAATAAGCTTAAAAACTTTCCAAAACATAGAATAGATAGAAGAGAAAGTAATGCCTAAATATACCAGAGTTTGGAGTTTTTGGCTAGAATCCAATGACTTTTGTTTGCATTAAATTTTATTTTTTGTTATTTAAATTGACTTTTAAATTACATATATGGATTGGAAGTTGAAATACTCAATATAACAAGGCTTATTAATTAATTAATGTAACATTTTTGTAATTAAAATTTAAAATTTAATCAATATAACAATTTTTAATAAAAAATAAAAAATTAATCAAGATAACGTTTCAATTGATTTTTTGTTATTTGAAATGCATTTTTGATGCATAAATAGGTTCAGCAGGTTGAAAAACAGCATAGTACATTCAAAATCTGCCAGTTAAACAATTTAAACTCAATTTTTTTAAAATCTCCATATTGATTAAAATTAACCAGAAATTTTGTCATTTTAAATCCTAAAAATATTTTAAAAGATCAATTATTAACCAATTAAGCTAACATTGTAAAAACCAATTCAAAATAAACATGACAGATACCTAATTTTTAAAATACAAAAAGACTTACAAAACCAGTAAAATATGAACTGTAACATCAGCTACTCAAGAGCTTCTCCAGTGCCCAGTTTTCATCGCCACCACATTTTTGTAAAATACTTCTCACTGTATCTACAGGAAATCCCATATCTACCAACCTTTGTATCTTGTCTTCGTTATCAACGCCTACTACATTTGCAAAAGCACTGGTCCAGTTACGCGCAGTGTTTAGAAATGCTTCATAGTCTGTAAGGTATTGCCGTGCTACAACCGCATCCTGAGGATCGTTGGGTTCTGGTGCTGAAAGCAAGGCTTGCAAAGAAAGTAAGGCTGTATTCAATGTTAGTGCGGGCGACCACTTATCTTTGAGAATATCCAAGCATATTGCTCCGCTTTCACTGCTGATATTAGGGTGCCACACTTTTGTCATAAACTGCATTTTTGGGGGCACAAATGGATACTGCTGAGGCACGCGAATGTCAACTTGAAAGACGCCCTCTTCATAAGGAGTACCCACAGGGCCTCTAATGCTCCCGCACAGGTGTGACACGTCATTATCGCCGCATACCTTAATGCTGATACCCGTTAACCCCGTATTTCTTTCTATCTCATTTATCTCCTTTTGTATCCGTCGAACGCCAAGCTCCATTGTTGCCGCTAAAACCCCAACCTCTAAATCTCAAATAAATAAATAAATAAGCAGTTGCTCTATGTAGTGTAGTGAAAATATAGTAGCGCACCTCCACTTTCTTCAAACAACTCAAATTCTTTGTTAGCGTCTCTTCTTTTTAATCTTTGTAGCGTACTTATATGGAGCCCCGTTTTAATCTTGGTGACCGACGCCCATTGAAAAGTCGTGGCCGTCAAGGTGCTTAAATACATCACGACTTCGTATCTCTCTTTCTCTTTAGGTTGATATTATTATTATTTATTTTTATTAAAAATAATTTTTTTAATCAATTTTTATTTAATGAAATTGGAAAACAAAAAAATTAAAACAAAATAATCATAATATTTTGAAAGAAATTTTTAAAAACTTAAAATCTTAAAAGTGAGAAAATCTTTGACTCTTTCTATAATGGAACTTCTCATTACATAGAAGATTAAACAATTGTTCATTATAGTTGCTCAATTTTATGAATTTAAATTTTTTTAACTCCTTTTTCAAATATTATGATTATAAAAGCTTCCATTTTGCCAAATCTTTATAGTTTTTAACTTTAATCTAGCTTTATTTTACTTTTAACTAAATTGCAAGTACTCCTACTATGTAACTTGTTTTAAGTTAGTATGTCCATATATATATATATTCTAACACAACACAACAAAAAAAGAAACATTATATTTTCAATTTTTTTCTATTTGAAAATATTATCCACAAATATTATATATTTGATTAAAAACTATATTAAATTTTAAATTTTAAATTTCTTTTCATAAATATATAAGGTGGACTTTTAACTAACACTCTATTATTTAAAACATTAAGTTGCATCAACATTTATGACAAATATGTAATATTTAAAATTTATAGTGGACCATGCATACATAAGTTTTAAGAAAACATTATAATAATTCATAAATATAACATCTTTGATATGTAGTCTAAAAAAGTTGAATTATGAACTCAATGGTCTAATACCATAATTATCATTGTGGATAGAGGTTGCCTCATTATATGTAAAAGTGATTTGGTTGATTTAAAAGGCACATCATGATAGCGTAAAATCAATGAAAATCACGTCATGGTGAACATTGATATTAAACATGTACAAAGAATTTACTCTTGGACTTTCATATATACTAGGGAGTGAGGAAGTACAAGCATTTGGCCTAGTGGTAAGTATAGGAGTTGTCCATAATGTGACTTTTACGAAAAATTGGTCACATGAAAAGTGCATTTTTCTCACATCTCTCCTTGATGTGACATCATAGGAAATTCCCATTGCTCATCTCATCCCATCCATTAGTGCCCATCTTCGTCACCTCCTTTAATGCCACTTCGCCAACCTTTGCCTTTTCAAATTTCTACCAACCATTTTCCAAAACTTCCGAGCAAACCTCCCTTGTTTCCCTTGTTTTTTGTTTGCTTGTAGAGGGGCGAACCTGTATGTGTCGAGTGGCATTCTAAGTCACATACTTGAGTCGATAAGTATACCTGAGTCACATCATACTTATCGCTACAAAGGAGTGTTTGTTTAAACCTGAGTCCCATGTTCCGAGGTGCAGAAGGAGAATATTTGAGTTGTTGTCGTTGTCAAGTGAATGACTCGAGCACAACAATCGAACTTGTTGAGCTAAACAAGTTAAGGTGAATCGAATTAATGTTATTCTATGTTATCGGTTGCTATATGGCACGTATTCAACTTATAACATGGCGTTCACATAAAACTAGGGTTATATCATCACAAAATTAAACTAGGGTTTTTGCATCATGAAATTTTAATGGCATATTGGTCATATTAATGGGTTCACAGGCATAATAATGTTCGAAATAAATCAACTTATGAGCTTCCAAAATTATTTTTCAAGGTTTCTCAGAATAATGTTCAGGTTGAGCATTACCCGAAGAAGAAGCATTCCACACATGCAATTATTTTAATTTGCTATCCCTCTTAAATATTATAAGAATTGTGCCACTTTCCGTGTTAATACACTTCAACATTACCTTGAAAAGATGGTGCTCATAGAGGGAATGTTCTACAAGAGATCAATGCAAACACCTCTAACCCTTTGTGTTCCTGTGCTTGCACTGAGACAAAATAATGGATATTAAGCATGAAGCTTGAACGCCACATGAAAGTATTAACATCAGTTACACATAGTAGAAACCATCACCAAGTTTATATAGAAAAAGAATGGGTGAGAGAATGATTTTGGAAGTCTTGCACCTATTTTGTCACAGTTAATTCGAGGAAATTAGTGCAAAAAAATTTCAAAGTTCAAATTTATCAGCTAGCAGCTTATCATTTTATTGTAAACCCATTCTACAAGTTTGTAATGTAAATGATGCTAGTAATACCTATATATATGTAACAAAGTAGGTAAGCTTATTATTTTGGCGACAAATTTCATCCTAGGAGGTTTTTTAACCTTGTTAATTACCAATTGGAAGAGTTTTTTCCTAATTATGAAGGTCTATAATAAACTAGTATTCCCCCTTTGAGGGTTGAATTGTAGTTATCTTATGTCAAAAATATTTTAGTGCATGGTCCCTCATAGTCAGATACCATGGCTAAAATATTTGAGAATGGAAAAATAATTGAATCCCAAAATCCTAAGCTAGAAAATCAATTAAATTTGAGTCAAAAATTAAAATTAGAGAAATGACCAAAACAATAGTAGGTCAAAAGGAAGTTACTTTTTGAAGGTATCCCACCAAGGGAAAATTGGAAATTTCAGAAAAGTTGGATCCTTTGACCTTGGTGTTTAAGTCAAAGTCAAATTTTTTAGGAAATTAGCTCAAAATGATTATTTTTGAGTTAATAAAAAATGGTTTTGATGATAGATTCAAAATTCTAAAAAAATAATTATTTTCGAGAGTAGAGATTAAAAGATTATCAAAGATCTATCGAAGGTCACGGGGATCAAGCAAACTAGTCGTTATTTTCCACTTGGAGGAATTTCTCTATAAATAAAGGGCATTTTGTGTGTGTGGAGCATCATGATCTTGAGCTCCGGTGTGATATAACTTTGTAAATGCTCGTGTAAAGCCACTATCATGCTCGGAATGTTTTGATCATCATAATAAAATACTTTGGGGTGTAGTTCATGTTGTCTTTGTCTCACTGATCTGTGGTATGTGTTGGGTATGTGCATTCCTATATTGTTATTCAAATATCAATTAAATCGTTATTTCAATGTAGATGATAGGAACATTCTATTGGTAAGTTCTGGGCTTATGTTAGGTGATCTGATTCATTGTATGTTATAGTGGTTTCTTCTTCTGAAAATATATATAGTTTTTAAGTTCCCAAGCCCTTGGGCTCCATGTTCACAAATTGTGGGCACACGATCACCATGTTTGGATTCTTAATATTTTATGTGATTTTCTAACTTTGCTAAGGTTGCAGTTTAACATTTATATTTTAAAATACATCTAGTCATTGTCAAGTTTCATAAAAACCCTATCTTTTCTAAATCCTCCTAAACATTATACACTTATATATTTTGTATAATATTTTTTTGTAAATACATTTATTTTCTAACCTTTGTTTTGAGATTTATTTTTTATTTTGTATATATTGGGGTTTTGGGTACTTGTAAATTCATTTGAGCATGTGAAATCCAAAGAAATTTGTTACATTAGAGCTAGATTTAGGCCCTTGAGGGTAAGATATAGCCTCTAACCCTTTTTTTTGCACGGCCAACAACTGAAGAATTTTGCAGTGAAGTTGAATATCTCAAGCATATTCAAAATTTTTGATGAGGGTTTGAATTTTTTTTAGGGCCTATATAACGTCTTCCATTTCCATAGTTGTCTAGCCCTTTCAGGCTGAGCATCACCCTTCCTTGGCTTAGCGAGGACCCTTTTAGCCTCAGCATCAACCTTTAGGCTCTTCTCAAGGTTGGTCGTATCCTCCTTAAGGCTTGTGGCTCCCTTAAGGGTAATTGTCTAGCCTTTTGAGAGACTCGACTTGCCTTCATCCCCCTTGTTATGGTCATTTGATACCTTTTTAGGCTTAGTCGTAAGGCCGAAAGGCCTTGACCTCCTTTGAAACCCTCTTGGCAACCTTCCTCCTCTTCAACACTAGACCTCTACGACCTAACACTTCCCTTCTTTGACCCTCATTTTTCCTCTGTCCATCTTTGATTGAGTATTTGAGTAATTCATTGTTATAGAGGCGGGAACAGTTTCATAATGAGCATGGGGTTATTTTCCTTTCACTGAACTCATTTCATAATGTAAATACCTGGAAAGGAATCGAGTTATGTGTAAAATAGGTTTTTTACTTTATGAATTATTGTGAAAATTTGCCTACAATTGTGTGCATTAATTCTCGGTGACCGATAAATGAGGAAAATATCATAGGGTAAGGGATAATGGTTGGAGTGAGTAAATATGAGTGGGAGCGAGAGCGTAATGAAATGAATGTGAATGAAATGGGAATGTATGCATTAAATGGTAAACAATCACTAGATTTAATAATAAGGATCATCGAAAAATTCATTGGTTGAGATCCCATTTATGGTGGAATGATAGTTTGGTGGAAGCATTTATTTGGTGGCAAAAATAGTTGATGGCGCAATCGAGAATGATTTTTAGCCCGGGGGGAGGGAAGGGGGTGGTTAGTGGTAAGCAAGAAAATATGAGGGGGTTGTGCAACATACAGTAGAGCGCCACCTAACGAAGGTTGTTTTGGTGAAACAACTTGTTGCACCCCCTGTTAAAATTCAAACAAGCAGGGAGCTATGTAATCAAATCAAAACCGTTGATTACTAAAGAACCAATCGCTACCAATGGAAAATGTACAATAGTTAGTGGGTGGAAATTTGACATTATATTAAAAAGAAAAACATTTAAAAAGTAAATATGAGGTATTATAAAATTTTGCATAGCTTTATTACAAAGTGCATATAAAATAAAATAAGAAATATTTTATAAATCCAATTTCACAATTTTATTAGAACAAGAAAATGATACAATATTATTAACTTTCCTAAATTTACTTAGCTATCGAGTATTTCAATCAATTCCTTATGAGTTAAATAAGTTTGATTCAAAAAAAAAAAAAAAAAAAAAAAAAACTCAAATATGATTGAAATAAGTTTTCAAATTTAAAAGTTGTGGAGATGTAAAAATTACAAATGAGTTTTATTCAATTATTTTGTTTCAGGTTATCTACAAGAGTTTAGTCATAACACACAAAAAGACATATATTGTACTTTTTAGAGTCCAATATGAAGCTTGGAAAAGGAGAATAGAAGAATGCAGTTAATTAAAAATAATTTACAATTTCAAGAAGGAAGCATTTCAGTTAATTGAACATTTTATTTGAGATGAAAATTTAGGTGTTTTATTTATGGTTGAATTACTATAACATCGAAATCAATGCAAATCATCAATATTTTTCTTTTGTACTTACACTGAAATCAATGCACAATATTAATCCAATTACCTTGAAATTAATGTACACCATGCATCTAGTTAAATCAAATCAATAAATCAACAACTTCATTGAAATCAATGCATTTAATGCAAACAATAAAATGCGATGAGAAGTCAACATCTCCCTAAAATCAATGCATCTAATGCAAACAATCAAATAGGATTAGAAATCAACATCTACACTGAAATAGATGCATCTAATGCAAGCAATCAAATAGGATTAGAAATCAACATCTACACTGAAATTAATGCATCTAGTGCTAGCAATGAAATAGGATTAGGAATCAACATCTACACTGAAATCAATGCATCTAATCCGATAAATTAAATAGGTTTAGAAATTAACATCTAAGTTAATGAAATTAATGCATCTAATGCAAGCAATTAAATACAATTAGAAATAAACCTCTACACATAAATTAATGCATCTAATGCAAGAAATAAAATAGGATTAGAAATCAATGCCTACATTGAAATCAATGGATCTAGTGCAAACAATTTCTTTCCTTAGGTTAAAACTGGAAACTAGGGCCAAACTCCATGTGGGTCACCTCATTTATGTCAACTGATATTTTTCCTAGATTCCTCTTGTCGAGAGGTGTAGGATTGATCTAAAGATCATCCGATTCCGACAAGTATTTATGGAGATATGAATTTATTTGTACTTACTTGACAATTGTCAAGGTCGGCCAACAGTTAAATGTGTGGCACACATGCCCAATGAATCATATAAATACAAGAGAGGTTGATTCATTTTCTCATCATCTCATTTCACTCATTCTTCTCTCTCTCTCCTTAGCTTTGGGTTTGTTGATGCCTCTAGAATTGTTGCAACAATATTGGGGAATGGCCACCCGGTCTGGCCCTTAATATAGTTCCTTTTCCATTTGGTATGGTGGCTCCGACTGGATAATATGGGACCAGTTTCCCAATAAAGGTGTGATTTTATGAGTGGGTGTTTAAAATATGTGACAAGTTGATAGATGGTTTGAAATTGTAATACTTCTGAATATATATATATATATATATATATATATATATATATATATATATATATATATATATATATATATATAGATATATATATATATATATATATATATATATATAGATATATATATATATATAGATAACTTGGGTAACTTACTATTTATGTGATTTATGATAACTTCTGGTAACCAAACGCTAATAAAGATTAATCAAATGATTACAGAAGTTAAGAATGAATGATAATTACTTCAAACAAAGTAATATAAGACATATTTCATATCATAATACCATTAATTATCAGCATACATGTTTAGGATATCGATACCAGATTTATTCAAAAGTGATATAAATGCAAAATTGAATGGACATTCACATATACAACAATATTGATTCAAAAGACTATTAGATTTCCTAACATGAAACAGAATGACATTGATATAAGTACCATATGTATTTGAAACGTACTATTGAAGTAACATCCTGGTTCATTCTTCTTATTCTGGAGAACTCCAAAAAGATACAAAAATGCAAGTCCTTTTGAAATCTGCTTACAAAAAACTAGAACCTTGACCCTTGCTTTCTATAAAATAAACTATGAAGTGCAAAAATGCTATCTTCTTCAATCCAATTTTAATACAAATTTAGGACCCTTTCTAAAATGACATGAAAGGGTCTTTATAGTAAAAATAAAAATAAATTGAATATTCGTAAAAAATGCTTGGAGTGGTTGGAACAGTCTCTCAAAATATGGGATTTCATGACAAA
Source organism: Pinus tabuliformis (assembly GCA_031772625.1). Taxonomy (NCBI): domain Eukaryota; kingdom Viridiplantae; phylum Streptophyta; class Pinopsida; order Pinales; family Pinaceae; genus Pinus; species Pinus tabuliformis. The sequence continues at coordinate 2,061,023,597 of CM062818.1, forward strand.
AATAGAATTTCAAATAACTTCAAAAACATGCATCGCATCTATCATTCCTCCCGTGGCTTTAATTGACAAATATCAAGCATGGTTTGGACTTCCGGTGGATGACTCATCCTAGCATGCAATTGACCTATGTATTCCGCATCGGAGAGTTCGGGCATCATGTGATCGACTGCATATGTGAGACATTTGACCGTCATTTGTTGGCTATGCAGTTTGACCAAATAGAGCCAATGCGTATCCCAATTGAGGCTCTTTAGTTTTTTGAATATTTCTTCTCTCGTGGACGAATCTTGCTTCCATTGTTTTTCCAATACTTTTTCCTTAGGAAGATTTTCAGGGGTACACTCAAAAATTAAGTTGGCGCTGTGTAAATTATCATTTATCAATTCAATGATATTATTCCTTGTTTCCCTGGCCCTTGAAGTTTCCCTTTCTGGTTTAATCAGCTGTGTCTCCCATTCTAAGAATAATATCTCTTTCTGAGATTCTTCAATTACTGGCAATTTGGTAGCCCTTCCTTTTTCTTTGTTTTACCAAGAGATAAAATCTGTAATCTTGTCATCTTTATCCTCAAATTCCAATTTGGAATTGACCGCTTGATCTAGCAGTGTGTTGGTTTTGATGCATAATGGATGAATGAGGGATATCTTTTGGCAGAGTTGGGTTAGCTATTGAGATAAGAAGTTATTTATTGCTAAGGATTCCTTTATAAATTCTTCAACTTTAGGATTTTCCTTGAATTGCTCTATTGAGAGTTGTAGCTGCATTATTTGTTCATTCTTAGCTTTAATGTCTTCACGATGTGCCAGTTTCAACTATTCAAAATCTTGGGATAGCTGTTGATATATTTCAATTGCCTGCTGATCAATTCTTTATTTTTCTGCCTTCAGCTGATCTTCAAGTTGTTTAATATTTTGATATTTTTCCTTGACCAATTGATTAACTTCAGTTTCTTTATCAATTGTGGCAACTATGTATGCCCCTGCAAACTAAGATAACTTGGTCAAGTCTTCGGAGGGATCAATTTCTGAATCTTTCCAAATGACATTCATGTATTCATCTTGGGAGACTGTTGTCGATACTTGGTCTATTTTCCTCTTCTTCCTCTGTCTTTTGACTACAGCACTGTGTTTAGGGCTATAAAACACATCCAACAGTAGGATCTCCTCAATACTCAATACAATCTCAGATGAAGGACGCTCAGGGATTATCTTGATTTCTTTTATAGTTGAATCCTTGCTAGATGCCTTTTCAATCAGAGGATCATGAATTATGGGTTGTTGTCTCAAGGGAGATTGCGGTGTGATAACAGTTTGGGTATCACTTTGACCTTTAATATGTAGGTCAAACTATTCCCATTCTTTGGTCAACACCGGATCAATGTGAACATCTGTATCTAACTTTTCACTGGCTTTCTCGCTTGTCTTGGCTTCACCAGAAGTTTTCTCTATGTCCTGCTCTGTGTTTTGCTCTATGGTTTGCCCCATTTGATGGATGACTGGTGTAGTGCTCAATAAGTCCAGTGGTACTAACTGAAGCCTTTGACCCTGTATTAAATGAATTGGTCCATTTTTCCTGGTTCCAGCCTGATATTTTCCAGATGGCTTACTTGCACGAATGCCCCCTACTAATCTGAAGAAGTCATCGAATTCATCCTTTTCATGGATGAATTGCTTAACCTTTACCTGAGTAGTAAATTTATAAGTAACTTTATTTGGGTCATATTACCTTTTGGGAATAACAGCTAGGTTTAGACCTCGTATTTTCTCGGCTTCAATTTGTGCATGTTTGTATTCATGCAATGAATAGATACCACATCGGATCGAAAAGGTAGGCCATAAGTGTTTCTTAGCATCTTTGAGATTTTTTGTAAATCCTTTTTCAACCGTTTGACAGGCTATTTCCCTTGCCAATAGTTTATCCGAGACATATAGAGGAAGGACATGGGGATCAGTGATGCTACCATAAACCCTAATGTATGTAAACAATTCTTCCTCGAACCAACTGGCAATTGAAGTTAGATCAATACTAGCATCCTCGAACAACCGAGGAGCTGGTTTATTAAAAATGGCCTAGTGGATGGGTAGAATGAAACCATGGAAAATTTTGTAAAAATTATTCTTATATTGGGACTTCCATAGGCTTTTATGGTAAATATGGATGGGGGTCGGGTCCTGGATAGTCCACTTCCATCCCATTCTGAGAATAGTATCTCTTTATGAGATTCTTCAATTACTTGCAATTTGGTAGCCCTTCCTTTTTCTGTGTTTTGCCAAGAGATATAATCTGTAATCTTGTCATTTGCATCCTTGAATTCCAATCTGGAATTGACCGCTTGATCTACCAGTGTATTGGTTTTGACGCATAATGGATGAATGAGGGATATCTTTTTGCAGAGTTGGGTTAGCTGTTGAGATAAGACTTATTTATTGCTAAGGCTTCCTTTATAAATTCTTCAACTTTAGGATTTTCCTTGAATTGCTCTATTGAGAGTTGTAGCTGCATTATTTGTTCATTCTTAGCTTTAATCTCTTCATGATGTGCCAGTTTCAGTTGTTCAAACTCTTGGGATAGCTGTTGTTGTCTTTCAATTACCTGCTAATCAATTCTTTGTTTTTTTGCCTTTAGCTAATCTTCAAGTTGTTTAATATTTTGATCTTTTTCCTTGATCATTTGATTAACTTCAGTTGCTTTATCAATTGTGGCAGCTGTGTATGCCCTTGCAAACTGAGATAACTTGGTCAAGTCTTTGGAGGGATCAATTTCTGAATCTTTCCAAATGACAATCATGTATTCATCTTCGGATACTATTGTCGATACTCGGATATTTCTTACTTTTAGAAATAACGTTTCTCAACTGATCAAACTTAAAATGTTTCACTATGTTTTTCTGGTTTGAAAGATTTCACAAATTTAAAGAACATCTGAGAGTTTGTGATGTTTATCTAATTTCCAAAATTGTAATCATTTCATTGAAAGTATATACCTTCTAAAAGCATATATTCACAATTTTTCCAAAGAGATTTCAACATTAAAAACCAATGGTATGCTATTTACAACATTATTTCTAAAAGAAATCGAAATTTGCATAAAGAATATGTACAGATAAGAAGGGGTTACCTCCTTACGAAAAGAATTTTTTTAATATAAGGCCATTCACAGGAAGAGAATCTCTCTTTCCTAATAAGTCTTGTAGTAAAAACGTTGATGAGCCTATCTTTTCAACGATTTGAAATGGTCCAAGCCACATCTTCTGAAATTTGGTATGCTTACCTTTGTCTTCATGTGCTTTGTCCCATTTCAAAATGAGATCACCAATTTGTAATGTTTTTGAGCCGAATGAACTTTCATCAAAAGAGGATTTAATGACTTGTTGATGTTTAGCATGAGTAATCTTGGCTTTTTCTCTTTCCTCATCTAGTTTAACAATTTGATCAAACCTTAAATGAATAGAGGAAGAAGGAGTTTCTTCAATGAATTGTACTAGGGCTAGTGATGGGAGGGTGTTGGGACTAATAATTATCCTTAAAATACATCCACTTTCACTCCATTCAACATCCAATTTCTCTCCATTCACACATTTTCTCACCTCTATTCCACCACCATGTCATCACATTAGCTTCACTTTCATCATTAAATGGTTTACCATTGTGTTTTCCAAAACATTAATAATTCTTAGTATTTTTAAGTGAATTTGTGGTTAAACTTTAGAAAATAATATCCATATACTTATACCTAACAATTAGAATGAGTTTGTTGACATGTGTAGGTACAAAGGAAGCTTCTAAGGCACCCTTATGTGGCAGTCTATGTTCAAATTCGAATTTCATGAGATCATGGACCTCATGGAGAAGATCATGGAGTATAGGGTTATGTGTCACTATTGGTTGAGAGATATGTGGATTCGAAGAGGGAATAGTGGATCCACATTTATGAGTTTGTTATCATAACTTTTGTATAAATAGGAGTGTTATCTCCTTCGTTTGTAATCTTAAATTTTAGAATTTAGAAACTTAGTCCTTCATTTGTGATTTTAGATTTTAGAATCATTGTAATGTATAGTTTAGGACCTATTGGAATGTAGAACTTGGAGCTTGTAATTGCAATTTGCAATTAAGGATAAATAAAGTGGGTTGGAATTTCCTCTACATTTGACTTCTTTATAGGTGTGCTTGTGGAGCTATGGAGGGCCCCCATTGCCTCACTTGCATGCTCATTTTGTTTTGGTAAGATTTAATTTTATGTTTGTTTGTAGATTTCATTAGGTTCATATGTTTGAAATATTAACGAATGACCTTTCGTAAGAAAGTATTAATGTTTCTTTCAATGAATTGTTTGTTATTTAATGTTTGATTTCATTAGTTTAAGTTTCTGATTCATATGCTTGAGATATAAATGAATAGTCTCTTGTAAGAGAGCTTTAATATTTCATGCAATCAATCATAATTAGATTTAAGTGCTTTAATTTCATTAATTTAAATAGTTTGTTGATTAAGATGATTAGAAATATTAATGAACAGTCTCCTGTAAGGGAGCTTTGGAATTTCTTCGCCTAGCTTAGTTTAGTTTGTCTCTAAGTCCATATATATTGGATGATCCTCGAAGCTTACTTATCCATATTTTTAGTAAATGAAACTCTAATTGCATCTGCATTTTAGACCCAACAGAGGGCTAAATTTGGTGGAACAACAGCTTCTTTCCCATATACCAAGTTAAAAGGAGAAGTACCAATGGAGGCCTTCTAAGTTATACGATCTGCCCATAGTGTGAATATTTTTTTTTTTTCTAAGTTAAGACTAACCTAAGTACCCACAAGGGATTTGAACCGGTGACCTATCGCAAGGAGTGCCTTAACAATGCACCCATTCACCGTCAATCCAAAGCCCCGTGGGCCATAGTGTGAATATTAAAGACTTATGCCAATTCTTTTGATTTTGATCAATAGTCCTTTTGATAATCCTGATGAGATTTTTGTTAGTTGACTCTGCTAAGCCATTTCCTTGTGGATAGTAATTTGCAGAGTATTTTAACTTAAAACCTCTCTTAAGAGCAAATTCGACTATACTATTTCCAGAAAAATAAGATGCATTATCAAAGATAAGCGCATTAGCTAAATCAAACCTAGTGATGATGAAATGATCAATGAATTTGATAATCGCATCAGAATTTGCTACCTTTAGTGGAAATTCTTCCACCCACTTTGTGAAGTAGTCCGTGGCCGTAAGGATATATTTGTGCTGCTTGGAAGAATGAGGAACGATTTCCCCTATAATATCAAGCCCCCACTGCTCAAATGGTTGCTCAATATTGACTGGTTGTAAAGGAAAGGCTAGTTTCCTTTGCCTCCCACTAGCAGTTTGGCATATATTACATTTCCTTACATAGTCATGGGTGTCTTTGAACAAAGTTGGCCAATAATACCCAACATTCAATATTTTGTGTGTTGTAGTGTCTCCTCCAAGGTGTCCACTAGCTGGGCCATCATGCAATTCCTGTAAAACCGTTTGTGCTTCAGATTTTTCAAGGCATCTTAATAGAACAAAATCATAATTTCTTCTAAATAACACATCATCAATAATTTCATAGTGTTTGGCTTTTAAGCTTAGAGCACGTTTGTTTTTGTAGCTGAATTAAGGAGGGGAATATCCATTTTTTAAGTAAAAAATCTAATCAGCATATTGAGATTCAGAATCAATCATACTTATCTCATTCACTTGTGTTGTACTACCTGAATCTTCATGATCTGGTATATTGGAAGCTCCTGCCAATAACCTACAAAAACCTTGCCCTCTCACAATTTTCACTGGTTTAATATCAATGTCATATTCTTGTAAAGCTGTTACCTAATTAACTCTTTTCTCTCCTTCTTCTCTTTGAATTAGCAATTGTCTCACTGCAGGAAATGGGACTATCACTTTTGTATGTGTTTTTAGGAGGAAAGGTATAAAATTTTTAACAGACTTAAATACAACGAAGATTTGTTTCTCAACTTCAGAATAATTAAGCTCAACACCCTGCAAATTAGAACTAAAAAAAGATATGGGCGCTTCCACTTATTGATCATTTTAACTAAATTGCAAGTGCTCCTACCATGTAACTTGTTTTAAGTTATATATATATATATATTCTAACACAACACAACAAAAAAAGAAACATTATATTTTCAATTTCTTTTTTTTTTTTTAATTTGAAAATATTATACACAAATATTATATATTTAATTAAAAACTATACTAAATTTTAAATATTAAATTTCTTTTCATAAATATATAAGGTGGAATTTTAACTAACACTTTGTTATTTAAAACATTAAGTTGCATCAACATTTATGATAAATATATAATATTTAAAATTTGTAGTGGACCATGCATACATAAGTTTTAAGAAAACATTATAATAATTCATAAATATAAGATCTTTGATATGTAGATTAAAAAACTTGAATTATGAACTCAATGGTCTAATACCATAATTACCATTGTGGATAAAGGTTGTCTTGTTATATTTAAAAGTGACTTGGTTGCTCTAAAAGGCACATCATGATAGCCTAAAATCAATGAAAATGAAGTCATGGTGAACATTGATATTAAACATGTACAAAGAATTTCCTCTTGGTCTTTCCTATATAATAGGGAGTGAAGAAGTACAAGCATTAAAATGGGAGCTCTTGGCGTAGTCATCACTATAAGAGTTTTCTGTAATGTGATTTTTAGGAAAAATTGGTCACCCGAAAAGTGCACTTTTCTCGCATCCCTCATTGATGTTGATTTGAAGTCGTAGGAAATTTTGGTTGCCCATCTCCCCTATCCATTAGTGCCCATCTTCATCACCTTCTTTAATGCCACTTCGCCAACCTGCGCCTTTTCAAATTTCTACCAACTCCATTTTCCAAAATTTTCAAGCAAAGCTCCCATGTTTCCCTTGATTTCCGCTTGCTTCGAGAGGGGTTTTCCACTTGCTTGCACATGGGCGAACATGTCTGTGTCGACTCGTGTACCTGAGTGTCTATTTAAACACAGATGTAGAAAAATCACATATGTGAGTAGCATTATACTTATCCCTACAAAGGAGTGTTTGTTTAAACTTGAGTCCCTTTTTCCGAGCTCAAGAAGGAAATATTATAGTTGCTCTCGTTGTGAAGTCACTGACTGGAGCAGAATGATCGAACTCCTTGAGTGAATTGAATTAATGTTATTCTATGCTATGAGTTGCTATATGCCCTTATTCAACTTATAACATGTCATTCACATAAAACTAGGGTTATATCATCATGAAATTAAACTAGGGTTTCCGCATCATGAAATTTTAATGGCATACAGATCATATTAATGGGTTCACACACATAACAATGTTTGAAATAAATCAACTTGTGAGTTTCCATAACTATTTTCAAGGGCTTCTCACAATGATGTTCAAGTTGAGCATTACCGAAAGAAGAAGCATTCTACACATTGCAATTATTTTAGTTTGGTACCCCTCTTAACTATTATAAGAATTGTGCCCCTTTTTTTGTTAATACACTTCAACATTACCTTGAAAAGATAGTGCTCATAGAGGGAATATTCTACAAGAGATCAATGTAAACACCTCTAACGATTTTCGTTCATGCGCTTGCACTCACACAAAATAATGGATATTAAACATGAAGCTCAAACAACACATGAGTTACTCTAGTTGAATCGTAGGATTCTTGTAATGCACATAGTAGAAACCATCACCAACCGTATATAGAAAAAGAATGGGCGTGAGAATGATTTTGGAACTCTTGCGCTGATTTTTTCATAGTTAATTCAAGGAAGGAGTAGTACTAGAAAAATTCAAAGTTCAAATTCATCACCTAGCAACTTATCATTTCATTGTTAACCCATTATGCAAGTTTGTAATGTAAATGTTGCTAGTAATACCATGTATTTATGTAACAACCTACGTAATATTATTATTTTGGCGAGAAATTTCATGCTAGGAGGTTTTTTAACCTCCTCTATTAAGTTTGTTTCTAAACACGGATAATCGAAAGAGTTTTTTCCCTCCACCTTAAACTCCAAAGCTACGGTGTAATTTATTGTCGAACTCTTAGGTGAGTCCTAATGTTCTTAGTCAAGTCTTTTGTAAAAGTGATTTGGGAATAAGTTAAGCTATTTGGAAAAGTTGTTTTATTACAAATCACTTGGTTTATTAGATCATATTGTGTCACAAGATTGGGTAATAATTATGAAGATCTATAACTAACGAGCATTGCCCTTTGAGGGTTGAATTGTAATTATCTTATGTCAAAAATATTTTAGTACATGGTCCCTCATACTTAGACACCAAGGCTAAAATATTTGATGATGGAAAAATAATTAAATCCCTTCATGTGTCAATTAATTATTTTTCTAGCAAAATAGAATTAAATCACAAGCTAGAAAATTAACTAATTTTGAGTAAAAAAAGTAAAATTAGAGAAATGAAAAAAAAAATCGTAGGTCAAAAGGAAGTTAATTTTTGTTGGTGGAAATTTCAAGAAAAGTTGGACCCTTTGACCTTGGTGCTTAAGTCAATGTCAAATCTTTTAGGAAATTAGCTCAAAATAATTATTTTTGAGCTAATAAAAAATGGTTTCGATGAGAAATTCAAAAATTCATAAAAAATACTTATTTTCAACGGTAGCGATTAAAAGATTATGAAATATCTATCGACGATCGAGATTATTTTGACAGGGATCAAGCAAACACGAAGTTATTTTCCACTTGGAAGAATTTCTCTATAAATAAAGGGCATTTTGACTGCGTGGAGCATCATGATCTTGAACTCTAGTCTGATGTAACTTTGTAAATGCTGGTGTAAATCCACTATCCTGCTCGGAATTTTTTGATAATCATAATAAATACTTTCAGTTGTAGTTCATGGTGACTTTGTGTCACTGATTTGTGGTATGCGTTGAGCACGTACATTCCTATATTGTTATTCAAATATTAATTGAAACATTATTTCATTGTAGATGATAGAAACATTCTATTGGTAATTTTTTGGCTTATCTTAGGTGATGTGATTCATTTTATGTTATAACGATTTCTTCTTCTGAAAATATATAGAATTTGTAGGTTCCCTAGCCCTTGGGCTCCGTGTTCACAAATTGTGGGCACACGATGACCATGTTTGGATTATGAATATTTTATGTGATTTTATAACTTTTCTAAGGTTGTGGTTTAACATTTATATTTTAAAATACATCTAGCCAATCTCAAGGTTCATAAAAACTCTATTTTTTTCTAAATCCTCATTAGCATTACACTTGTATATTTTGTATAGTATTTTTTTGTAAATAATTTTATTTTCTAACCCTTGTTTTGAGATTTATTTTCAATTTTGTATATATTGGAGTTTTGGGTACTTGTAAATTTATTTCTCCATGTGAGATATCAAGAAATTTTTTGGATGAAAGCTAGATCTAGACCCTTCAGAGTAAGATATAGCCTCTAATTTTTTTTTTTTGCACGACAAGCAACTAAAGAATTTTGCAGTCAAGTTGAATATCTGAAGCAAATTCAAAATTTTATATGAGGGTTTGAATTCTTTTTAGGGCATATAGGCCCAATGTCTTCCATTTCCGTAGTTGCCCAGCCATTTCACGCGCAATGTCACCCTTCCTTGGCCTAGTGTGGTCCCTTCTAGCCTCAACATTGACCTTTAGAGACTTCTCAAGGCTGGCCGTATCCTCCTTAAGACCTGTAGCTCCCTTAAGGGAAGTTGTCTAGCCTTTTTAGGGCCACGGATTGCCCTCATCCCCCTTGTTGTGGTCATTTAAGGCATTTTCAGGCTTATTCATAAGGCCTAAAGGCCTCAACCTCCTTTGAAACCATCTTGGTCTCCCTTCTTAACCTAGCGAAAAACTTCCTAGGCTTGTTGTGAGGACTTTTTGGCCTCAAGACCCTAGCCGCAAGCCTAACTAGGCCTTGCAACCTTCCTCTTCAATGCTAGACCTCTACGGCCTAACGTTTCCCTTTTTGACCCTCATTTCTCCTTTGTCCATCTTTGGTTGAGTATTTGAGTAATTCGTTGTTGCATAGGAAGGAACAATTTCAGAATGAGCATGGGGTTCTTTTCCTTTTGCTGAAATCATTTCAGAATGTAAATAAGTGGCAAGGAACCGAGTTATGTGTAAAATAGGTTTTTGAATTTATGGATTGTTGCCGAAAGTTGCTTGAAATTGTGCGTGTTAATTCTGGGTGACCGATAAATGAGGAAAAGATTAGAGCGTAAGGGACAGTGGTGGGAGCGAGTAGATATGAACTGGAGCGAGTTTTATGATCCAAGAATTTTTCATTTGTGTAATGTAAAGGAGGTTTCCCCCTCGAAGAGGTTGAATTCTAAGGCGTTTATCTCTCTTTTCTATCTTATTGTGAGCTAGTTTCATAACATTTGGTACTAGAGCTAAGCACGGACAGTTGGGAAACTACTGTGAAGTAGCATACATGTCTGCTAGAACACTGTATATTACCACTGTGAATGATGGACCCACTGTCAAACTTCCATCATTCATGTTGTTGTTAACCTTAATCACTTTCTGAGGACTCCGACGAATAACATGCTTAGTAACAAAATATCCCTTTCCTTAAATGTGGAGAAGTAATTCGGTCTATAAAAATATGAGGTAGACTAACTGTAATTTCTCTTATTAAATTAGCTCTCCTATTTTATTAATATTCAGATGAAAAAAATAAAAATAAAAATAAAAAATTGAAATTCTACCATGCTATGTTCTCAGCCTTAACTTTATATTTTCTCTAAGTTTTTCTATAAGACTTACCAGCAAGCTCTCTTTCTTTAAGACTGCATACTACTTTTTATCTATAAACATAAATAAAGCTCCATGCTCTATACACAGAATCTATAAATAGGAATAAATAAAGCTCCACGCTCTATAGACAAAAAAGCTGGATTCGTAGTTTTATTCACTTATTTATACTTGAAAAACCCTAACTTCCTCAAATCAAATCACTGCAAATATAGTGAGGCAATATCTGAAATACGGACCCGAGGTTCAAAACGATTTCGTATCAAATGGATTTTTTGTTTATCTTCTAAAAAATCGTAGAACAAAAGTTATAGCAAAAATTTAACAAAGACCTGTTTGGAGAAGCAAAACCCTAGAATTCAAAGCTCTGATACCAAAAGTTATGATCCAAGCATTGTTTATTTGTGTAATGTAAAGGAAGTTTCCCCATCGAAGTGGCTGAATTCTAAGGTGTTTCTCTCTCTTTTCTATCTTATTTGTGAGCCAGTTTCATAACAGTGAGAGTATAATGAAATAAATGTTTCAATGAAACGAGAATGCATGCATTAAATGGTAAACAGTCACTAGATTTAATAATAAGAATCATTGAAAAATTAATTGGTTGAGATCCCATTTATGCTGGAATGATAGTTTGGTGGTAGCATTTATTTGGTGGCAGAAATAATTGATGGCGGAAATAGAGAATGGTTTTAAGCATGGGGGGTGGTAGGTGGTAAGCGGGAAAAGATGAGGGGGGTGTTCAACATACGGTAGAGCACCACCTAATGAAGGTTGTTTTGGTGAAACAATGTTTTGTGCCCCCCGTTAAATTTCAAGCCAGCAGGGGGCTATGCAATCAAATCAGAATCGTCGATTACTAAAGAACAAATTGTTTCCAATGGAAATTGTATGATAGTTAGTGGGCATAAATTTGACATTTGATTAAAAAAAAGAAAAGAAAAGTAAACATGCTACATTATAAAATAAAAATAAAAATGGCATTTTATAAATCCATTTTCACAATTTTATTAGAACAAGAAAATGATACAACATTATTAACTTTCTTAAATTTACTTATCTATTGAGTATTTCAATCAATTCCTTATGATTGAAATAAGTTTTATTCAATTTTGTTTTGTTTTAGGTTACCTACAAGAGTTTAGTCATAACACACACACACACACACATATATTGTACTCTTACAATCCAATATGAAGCATGGAAAATGATGACTTGGCTTAACCTACCCAAGCTAGAAAATGTAACTTTTTACATCTAGTTTCACTTTTCATTGTTGGAATGTCTCTATTTTTGTGGTAACATTATTTCTTTCACTACTATTAATAGTATTTGGTACATCTAGTACTCCAAGCAACTGCCTCAATTTGTAGCTTAGGATTTTTATTTATGCATTCTATGCATTCCGTTTTCCTATAATAGTTAGCCTTTGAAACCTCTAACTCCCGTTTTACCTCCTTTACAAATGGAATCATTACTAAAGTTTTGATAAATATTTAGTCATGCATCCTATGATTCAAAGAGTTGATTGGGGTGAAATTATTGAGTTGTATGAAGAGTATGTGACTTTGTTTTAGGAGGTCTACTAGTGGGACTTTTTTCAATGTTTTGAGGGTTTTAACAAAGAGGTGCTAAAGGCTTTCACCTTCATTGCACAAGAAACTTGTCTCTCCAAAGATGGCAATAATTGGTCGAAAAATTATGGTGTGTACAATGTGCCATGTTGAAACTTTTTGGCTTACAAAAATTGTGCATAGAATGTTATGCTAGTTAGCTTTCTAAAAACCAAGTGGAAATATTTATTATATTTTGTTCAACATTTTATAACTTGTGAAGGTAGGTAAGGGTTTTACTTCATCTATCATATGCATTTTCTAATGGTATTCTTGGGTTATAAGCTTAATCTCTATTCTACTTATATAAAATTCTCTCCAATATGGCTAAGGCATAACTAGATGAACACAAAAATATTGACATATATCTTTTTCACCGTGGTTTGATCTACATTCAACAATGTAAACTTTGAAACGAGAACTATAAACTCAAAACAGGAACTCTGGCCAAAAAACCCCAAAAAAACATCAAAAACAGTGCTCAAAACGAAAAGTGTGTATACTGGAACGATGTTTTTATTTTTTAGGTGTCAATTTTGAACATGTTTTAAAATTGGCAGTGACTACAAAATTTACTGTGAAATTTTCGTGCAAAATATAGCTTCAAAATGAAACTGATGACACTGGAACAATGATTTTTTTTTTTGGGTCAATTTTCAGTATTTAAAAAAATGCTAATAAAACCAAATTTCTATGTGTCAAACAAAGTTGTTTATGCGGGAAAAAACACACTAATGTTTTTGGTAGAATATCATTTTTCTTTCCTAAGTATAAATTTAACATGTTTTCAACCATAACATGCTAGATACAAAAAAAATTGAAATTTTTTCAACTATAAAATAAAAAAAACCATGACATTATGAACAAATTACATCACTAAATGCATTCAAAAGTCATTATTTGTATATTGAATAAAACATATTTTATATCTCTAATTTAATATTGCATTGTAGATATTTTAAACAATAAAATTTATCATAACTAAGACATATAATCCAACAACATAAAAATGCCTCATAACTTCTCATTTAACACCATATGGAAAACATTAATTTTATTTGAAGATACGATGCATACATCAGTTATATAAACTGTCTTAAACAATTATTCAAAATCACTCATGTTTTCTGGCACACCATCAGAATTCACATCTTCAGATGAGTGACTGGATGCTGACGAAGATGTTCCATATTCTTCTCTTTCATCAACTAGTGCCCCATCTGAGTCCACATGCATGCCCAACATTTCAGGTTTCAAAATTCTTCTAGATCTACGACTGGTTTCAGGTGACTCCCATGTCAACATTGTTCCTTCTGGTAACAACCTTTTCAGAATCTCTATCGTCTTGAAGCGAAGAGTTCCTCTCTTTGTTAAATTGAAGTCATAAACAAGTATGTCTACATCCTCCAATTTTAATATGTTTGTGCGGCAGCGATTTACATTTGTACCCTTTTTTTTCTTTTTCCGCCATTTTTTTTGTCAACTACCATCTTTGGCTTATACACACCATTGAATGGGTGTGTATTTGTGGCATACCAATGTACTTCAACACTTGTAACATCCTCATTTTCTGTAAAGACCTTTATAACTTTAGCAACCCAAAATGGATAGCCATTGGGATCTCCATCTACTAGCACTGCAATCATGCAACCCTCCTTAATATCCTGTACTGAACCCCTATAAAGGTCTTCCATGGCTTCACATTGTGCACGAGATCTTCTGGAACCAATATACATCTCTCTTTCCTCTGCCTGTGAAGAATTAATAATACCTTGAGATTGTTGCTGTTCAACAATGTTTACTTCCTCATGTTCATTCGACACATTATGTGGCCAAATAAATGAATTTTTCAAAGGTATATCTTCATTTATTGTTGTCGAAATGATATCACTTTGATTATTGAAAAATGACTCCCACCAAACTGAATCGGCAATGTCAAAGTACTCATATGTATATCTAATACATTTTTTAATTTCTTCCAGGCAATCAGAATAATTTATAGCCCTGTTCTGTCTACGTGCATTCTGAACTTCACCAACTGATTGTAATAACAATATTTTTGATGCAAATATTGGATGATCTGGAATGAACTTCAAAAATTGCAATCCTGATGACGGTGCCCATTCTGTAGTAGTTGAATACTTCTTGCCCCATATTAGTGTTTTTCCATCAATTTTTTTGATACGAAATTGATGTTGGAAGCTAATGTCATTAAGTTGTTCAATGCATTTCCCCTCACCATATGATCCCAGAATAAACCTTCGCATGTCAATAGTTTCTTCCAACACATCAAAAGTAGGCTCTGGCATGTATGATTTCTTAATACATTCAATTAGTGATGGCAAGCTACCAACTTCCTTCCTCCTCAATGTGACTGAAAAACAACTGAACATCTGATCAATATGGTCATGCGTGTGCCCAACAAGAAGGAAACCAACCTTTACCTTCTGAAAAATTCCCAATTCAACAAGCATGTTTAGATATCCAAAAACAACATGATTTTTGCTTTCACGGCAAGTGTTGTCTAATTGTAGATACAAAACTTCAGGAAGATTACCAGACCAATGAGAAATCACATCATGAATTATAGTTATGGTCAGATTTGCATCATTATGAATATTTGGAGCTGTGAAGTACACCCTTGGCAACATTTTCCCATTGAAGACCATACAACCGACCAAGTGAAATTGAATAAAGTTTTCCTCCTGTAAATTTTTGGGTGTGTGAACAAAATGTGGTAAAAGTGTTTTCTTCTGGTCCATACCATCAATTATCAAACCCAAATATTTATTCGGATTATCATAGCACTTTTTTCGATGCTTGTACAACTTCTTCCTTTCGTTTGTTTGTTGTTCGCGATGCTCCTGAAGTTGTTTGACAATTAAATCTACACACATAAAAGAGATTCATTAAGAAATATGTTTTCATAGTTGATGACTATACAATTTTAAAAGTTAAAGTTATAAATGCTTACCTCTTTCTGAGCCTTCACTTTTGTCCCTTTTTGATTTAAGAGAAGCACATGTACTGCAAATCCCCATCCTTGTCTTCTTAGGAATACGAACATTGTTGAATTCTTTCTTCCATACCTTCACAAAATATTGATATGTAATAAACTGGCCATGTCCCTCAGTACCTTTTGCATATTATTTGTATAAGTTGTAGATTTCTCGTCTTTAAAAATTATCTGGAATATGAATTGTCTCTCCATTTGGCATACACTCTCCATGCTTTGAAAAGAAATCTTTCATCCATGACATTGCAGTATTTGATAATGGACCAAACTGTCTTTTATGACGTACTTCTGAATAAAATGTGGGATCCTTTTCCAAATTTTCTTGAATTCTCGAGAGACGAAAATTCCCAATCGAATGAAACATTTTGAAACCTTTTCTACAGATAAAAAAAGTCCCAATATGATAATCATAACCTGACAATGTAGATTGCATGCACCCAACTAAATATGAATTTTGCATGCTTTTATTCATTGACAAATATCTCTTCCTGCTTTCTAATGCAAATTTGGAATCCATATGTTTCAAGCAATCTTTTTGGCAACATTCACTTGAAATGAGAGCACTGATAGAACTTCTTCTCGTCAGATATTCTGCTCTACCCCTTGTATAACTAGAACAACTTGCATTGATACGAAAAGGTCTGCTCCTACTCCTTGATACAATGTTTCTTGGCAACATCTCCATCATTTGATCATCATTTGTATAAGGCTTTTCATCATCATTAAGAGGAATGTTATCCACACTATGATCATCTCTGCTTTTCAAATATTGACTTGGAGGATATTCTTCATCTTCTACTTCTTCAGTGCTACTGTCGTAGTCCTTAGAATTCGGACTAAATGGAAAATCTGACTCGATGTTTAATGGATATTCTTCCTCATATGCATTTCCAGTGCTACTCTCATAGTCCATAGAATTAGGACTACGTTGAAAATGTGACTGTTTACTTATTGAAGATGCTACATCCCGTCCTTTGTCACTGCTACCTTTATACTCATTAGAATTAGGACTAAGTGCATCATCCTGTCCTTCATCAATGCTGCTCTCATAGTCCGCAGAATTAGGACTAAGAGGACACAGTGACACTCTATTATTTTGAAATTCATCATCACGCTCTTCATAACTATTGCTCTCATAGTCCGCAAAATTAGGACTAAGTGGACACTGTGGTACTCCAATCTTTTGAATTTCATCATCCCACTCTTCATCACTGCTGCTCTCATAGTCCTTAGAATTTGGACTAACTGGACACCGTGACACTCCATACTTTTGAAAATCAACAACATGCTTTTCATCACTACTGCTCTCATAGTCCTTAGAATTAGGACTAAGTGGACACTTTGACACTCCATACTATTGAAAATCAACATCATGCTTTCCATCACTGCTGCTCTCATAGTCTTCAGAATTAGGACTAAGTGGACACCGTAACACTCCATTCTTTTGAAATTTGCCATCATGCACTTCAAAATTGCTGCTCTCATAGTCCTCAGAATTAGGACTAAGTGGACACCGTGACACTCCCTTCTTTTGAACTTCACCATTATGCTTTTCAAAACTGCCGCTCTCATAGTCCTCAAAATTAGGACTAATTGGACACCGTGACACTCCCTTCTTTTGAACTTCACCATTATGCTCTTCAAAACTGCTGCTCTCATAGTCCTCGGAATTAGGACTAAGTGGACACCGTGACACTCCATTCTTTTGAACTTCACCATCATGCTCGTCAAAACTGCTGCTCTCATAGTCCTCAGAATTAGGACTAAGTGGACACCGTGACCCTCCATCCTTTTGAACTTCACCATCATGCTCTTCAAAACTGCTGCTCTCATAGTCCTCAGAATTAGGACTAAGTGGACATCGTGACACTCCGTTCTTTTGAACTTCACCATCATGCTCTTCATCATTGGGGCTTTCATAGTCCTTAGAAGTAGGACTAAGTGGAATCTGTGACTCTTTATTTATTTGAAATTCTCCATCCCCTCTTTCATCAGTGCTGCTCTCATAGTCCTTAGAATCAGGACTAAGTGGAAGAAGTGACTTTCCATTCATAGTGGAAGAATTCCCGCTATGTTCATCAATATGAATAGAGTTTAGACTTCTGTGATCCATAACATTGTCTGGATATCTTCGGCAAAATCACATAATCAATCTTTTGTCGACGCGTTTCGAACCAACCAGTGTGGTTCATCGTCAGGACAAGTTGAAGAACTGATCAGGCTAAGCTTGATTAAATAGAGTGTGCAGAGACTCCAACGGCTATATTGCAACAGCTAACGATGAACCACACTGGTTGGTTCGAAACGCGTCGACAAAAGATTGATTATGTGATTTTGCCGAAGATATCCAGACAATGAATAGAGTTGTTAGGCGATGAAGAAGTTGATGGTGTATAAATCGAAACTTCACTATCAGAACAATCCATCCCTTTCAAATAGAAGATGTTGAATGATACAAATGGAGAGTCTCCTAAAGATATTATATAGCTTAAAGAATGAAATTTTCCCTCCAAAAAATTTCGTGAAAACATTTCCCTCCAAAAAGTTTCGCGAAAATATTTCCCTCCAAAAAATCTGTTAAATTTATTTACCTTTATTACTTTGTTCTACAATTTATTGGAAAATGTAAACTAAATTTTTTTATGAAATCATAATTAAAATTGTACACTACAACTTCTACAATTATTATAATAGTTAAACCATATAATATTCGCTTTCCAATACTACAATATTCACTTTAAAATATTTTAAAACAATTTATCCCACATTCAACCCGTTGTAAAACAAATCAATAATATTCACTTTATAATATTGTAAAACAAATTATCCCATATTAATCGTACAGTAAAACATCCTTGTAACTTCACTTACATATTAAAATTTCATTATCACTATTACTAACATCACATCCAGGCTTTCTGAAAATCGTTGAAAGAGGTCGTGAATTTGTGGAGCAGCTAAATCGCTATCAACAACATAATCAACGAAGAATTCTCGCAATTAAAAGGTAAGTTAAATTTTTTTCTTGAAAACTTTCATATTAAATTAGTTTCATGAAAAATCGTGAGCATGGTGGGCCCGGTCAACCTCATTTTCTTAACACCAGTGGGTGCTCCACACCCCCCCTCGCCCGCCCGCCCGCCTGCCCGCCCGGCCCCTCCAGGCGCCTTAACAGCGCCCCCCCTCACCCGCCTGCCCGGCCCCTCCGGGCGCCCTAACAACCCCCCCTCACCCGCCTGCTCGGCCCGGGCCCCCTCACCCGCCCGGCCCACACACCCCGTCCCCCCTCACCCGCCTGCCCGGCTCGGCCCGGGCGCCATAACCAGCCCGCCCCACCCCTCCGGTCGAACCACCCACGCCCCCCTCACCCGCTCGCCCGGCCTGGGCGCCCTCACCCGCCCGCCCAACCCCTCCCGGCGCCCTCACCCGGGCACCTCACCCCTTCGGGCGGGCCACCCACCCCCGGGCGCCCTGACCCGCCCGCCTGCACGGCACGGGCACCCTGACCCGCCCACCCCACCCGCCCGCCGGTGCCATGACCCGCCCGCCCCACCCACCCCCGCCCGCCCCGACCCGCCCGCCCCAACCCGCCCGCCTGCTCGCCCCACCCGCCCACGGGCGCCCTCACCCGCCCGCCCGGCCCCTCCGGGCGCCCTAACAGCCCCCCCTCACCCGCCCGGCCCACACACCCCATCCCCCCTCACCCGCCTGCCCGGCTCGGCCCGGGCGCCCTAACCCACCCGCCCCACCCCTCCTGTCACGCCCCTACACCTGCGGTGATCTTCCAATCGCTTGTAGCGAGGTGCGGCACCACCGAGCGCTTTCTTTTTAACAATACTAACACCCGTCGACTACGCCTACTTCAACATGAACATACTTAGTTTATGTTTTTACGACCGAATAAAGCATTATCCTTTATACTTTAGTGAAGATCATTCTCAATTATTAACAATTTACAATAAACCGAGAACATCAACAATAATCTAGTACAAAGGGAGGGGCAACTCCCAGAAAGTCTGCCCAACAATGTATTATAACAACTTTTCTTCAATAGTACAAATACAAGTGATGCTTGACAATCTTCAAGCCAACACTTAGAATAATTTTACAACAAGGCATAAACCAGCCTTTTACAAATTATGTGCACCTTTGCACAAAGTGAAACGCTCACCCGAGCCACCTATTTCACCTTGCCAAATCCTGCATACAATTATCTGCACATAACTCCACTTTCGGCACGCTTGCCTCACTCAAACTGCACTTAAGTCCAAAACTGCGCCTTGGAAGACCTACGCATGAGCTATGCGTAGTCTCCTTTACCCATGCGCTGTTTTTACCCCTTGTGCGTATTTGCTGTGCGAAGTTGAATGGATAAAATGAGGTGCAGCCACCTCTTATTTATACGCTTCACATCTTGGCATATAACCTTGGGCCGACATCTTAAATTATACCATGAAGCCCCCACGTTATATTTTTATGGTGTCGGCTTGGGTATATTTTATGCCCCACGTTTTAATGCATATAAACCTTCGCATATCCTTATAACACATGCGTACAAGTGTGGAATGACACTTAGTCATTTTTCCACACGCTCCATAACGTTGCATGGTTTCGTCGCATTGTGTCGCACATCCACCGCCGCTCGTCGCAAACCCATCGCACAATTGGTTGTCGCGCGCCCATCGTGCGCCCGTGCCCAGTGCCCGTCGCACAATCACCCGGAGGCCTAACATTCTCCTCCACCTGAAATCGTTGTCGTCCTCGACAACATACCATCATTCATGATGTTGCCTCCTCCACATAAGGCAAACATCACCACAACATATGTAGAACCACTGTCATCTGCAATATGTTGTCCATGTGTGTGTCTCCTCCAAAGTGAAGAGATCATCTCATCAAACCGACTCTCGATGTGCCCCATTCAGGTCCATGAAGCCCTCTCCATCATCTGCAATGTGCCATCCTCAAGTCTTCATAGAAACAAGTATGCACTTGTCTCACCTATCCATGTGCTGCCCATGATCCTTGATCAAATCAGCTCTCATGTATAGAAAGTCGTTGAGTCTCGGCTCAACCCATGCTCAAGTGTATCACCAAAGCATCATCATCATCATTGTAACTTCATCACCTCAAAGTGCCTCTTATCGATCCTCTACATCAAGTCACTCTTCCAAGCCATGCCCATACATGCACTTTGAAAGTATGCATCCCATACTGCATCAAAGTCACCTGACCTCAGCTCCTCAATGTATTAGATCTCTAAGTCCACCATACATGAAGTCCCTAAAAGTCACAACAATCTCATGTCCTCATGAGCTCCATAACCCATCCCCATGTAGTAGGAATGCTCCATAGCTGCTCACAAGTCCATCCAAGTCTTCAATCTTATCAACTCTTGATGTGCCCCATTCAGGTCCATGAAGTTCTCTTCATCATCTGCAATGTGCCATCCTCAAGTCTCCAATCTTATCAACTCTTGATGTGCCCCATTCAGGTCCATGAAGTCCTCTTCATCATCTGCAATGTGCCATCCTCAAGTCCCCATGTCACACTAGCAAGTCCTCCTGCATAACATTCCTGCCCTAGCACTCCTCTTTGGATGTCCCTTGACATCTCTACAAGTGCTTCCACACAATGTCCTTGCATAGGTCTGCCATGCTCCATATCTTCAAGTCTCCAACCTAATGTCCATGACTAAGTTGCCCATGTAGTCCAACCAAGTAGACACATCACAACATCTGGCCATCCCATCCAAGCCTTCAACTTTCGGTTTAGTGAACTCGGTCACCCAACCATCTCATCATCATGTCATGAGTCCCTTCATCATGGCTCCTCCACCAAAGTGTCCATCAAGACTTGCTCTTGGTCTCCGCCATGACAAGTCCACCCAAAACATCACAAGTGTGTGCCCTCCTCAACCTGTCCATGAGTCATGCCGGGCACTTAGCCAATTCTCCATGTGGCTAAAGCATGACCCAATCATCCACAACGATCATCAAGTTCCACCCTTGTCCCGGGTCCTTGCACCTTTCATCATAAGGTTACAAGTAGCCCCAACAAGCTTTCCAACAACTGACAATCCTTGCTCTTCCATACAAGGTTCCATCATAGTCATCCATGGTGAGATGTTCTCTTGCCTTGGCAAACTGGCTTTGCCCTTCCCTGCACATGGCCCATCTTCCAAATGCCCAAATGAAACACAAGTATCAATACTTACTTCATCATCATGAGGCTCCTCCCTGTGAGTAACCTCATCCATCCATGTTGACAAACTGCACGACCCTGGTTCAACTTGATCAACCTCAAGTTCATCCTCCATCATAGTCGTGTTTGCAACATCTTCATCACAGAAGGGGACAACAATAGCCTTGTTGCCCTTCAAGAATTCTTGTCCAAGTATCACATCGAAGTCATTCATCTCCATCACTATGAAGTCCAACTGACTCTTCCATTCTTTCATCTGTACAGGTACATCGTGTACCAAACCTGCCACCTTAGCTCTAGAGTTTACTGCCTTGACCTCCATATTAGATGTCAGCCCAGCCTCTTTTGCTAACCGTGTTGTCATAAAGTTATGTGTAGCACCTGTGTCTACCAGAGCTTGAATGGTCTTGCCATGAACCATCAAGTCTACGAAACCCAGACTATTCATCCATGATTTCTCCATAACCTTATCTGCATCGGCTTCACCTGTCATCAATTTCCAAGTGTCCTCACACTTGCTCCACCAGCTCCTGACCGAGCTTTGATACCAACTGTCACGCCCCTACACCTGCGGTGATCTTCCAACCGCTTGTAGCGAGGTGCGGCACCACCGAGCACTTTCTTTTAACAATACTAACACCCGTGGACTACGCCTACTTCAACATGAACATACTTAGTTTATGTTTTTACGACCGAATAAAGCATTATCCTTTATACTTTAGTGAAGACCATTCTCAATTATTAACCATGTACAATAAACCGAGAACATCAACAATAATCAAGTACAAAGGGAGGGGCAACTCCCAAAAAGTCTGCCCAACAATGTATTATAACAGCTTTTCTTCAATATTACAAATACAAGTGATGCTTGACAATCTTCAAGCCAACACTTAGAATAATTTTACAACAAGGCATAAACCAGCCTTTTACAAATTATGTGCACCTTTGCACAAAGTGAAACGCTCACTCGAGCCACCTATTTCACCTTGCCAAATCCTACATACAATTATCTGCACATAACTCCACTTTCGGCACGCTTGCCTCACTCAAACCGCACTTAAGTCCAAAACTGCGCCTTGGAAGACCTACGCATGAGCTATGCGTAGTCTCCTTTACCACTGCGCTGTTTTTACCCCTTGTGCGTATTTTCTGTGCGAAGTTGAATGGATAAAATGAGGTTCAGCCACCTCTTATTTATACGCTTCACATCTTGGCATATAACCTTGGGCCGACATCTTAAATTATACCATGAAGCCCCCACGTTATATTTTTATGGTGTCGGCTTGGGTATATTTTATGCCCCACGTTTTAATGCATATAAACCTTCGCATATCCTTATAACACATGCGTACAAGTGTGGAATGACACTTAGTCATTTTTCCACACGCTCCATAACGTCGCATGGTTTCGTCGCATTGTGTCGCACATCCACCGCCGCTCGTCGCAAACCCGTCGCACAATCGGTTGTCGCGCGCCCATCGTGCGCCCGTCGTGCGCCCGTGCCCATCGCACAATCACCCGGAGGCCTAACACCTCCGGTCGAATCACCCACGCCCCCCTCACCCGCTCGCCCGGCCCGGGCGCCCTCACCCGCCCGCCCAACCCCTCCCGGCGCCCTCACCCGGGCACCTTACCCCTTCGGGCGAGCCACCCACCCCCGGGCGCCCTCACCCGCACGCCCCACCCACCCGGGCGCCCTGACCCGCTTGCCCACACGGCACGGGCGCCCTGACTCGCCCACCCCACCCGCCCACGGGCGCCTTGACCCGCCCGACCCACCTGCCCCGACCTGCCCGCCCCACCCGCCCCCGCCCGAGAATCGCCCTGCCTGTCGGGCGAGGGCGCGGGCGGCCCGGGTGGCGCCTGCACGAGGGGGGGCTGGTGCCTGCACGAGGGGCGCCCTCATGCAGGCGCCACCCGGGCCGCCCGCGCCCTCGCCCGGCAGGCAGGGCGATTCCGGGAATCGCCCTGCTTGCCGGGCGAGGGCGCGGGCGGCCCGGGTGGCGCCTGCACGAGGTTGGGCGCCCTCGTGCAGGCGCCACTCGGGCCGCCTGCGCCCTCGCCCGGCAGGCAGGGCAATTCCCGGAATCGCCCTGCCTGTCGGGCGAGGGCGTGGGCGGCCTGGGTGGCGCCTGCACGAGGGGGGGTGCCCTCGTGCAGGCGCCACCCGGGTTGCCCGCGCCCTCGCCTGGCAGGAAGGGCGATTCCCAGAATCACCCTGCCTGTCGAGCGAGGGCGTGGGCGGCCCGGGTGGCGCCTGCACGAGGTTGGGCGCCCTCGTGCAGGCGCCACTCGGGCCGCCCGCGCCCTCGCCCGGCAGGCAGGGCGACCCTGCCTGCCGGGCGGCCCGGGTGGCGCCTGCACGAGGGAGGGCGCCCTCATGCAGGTGCCACCCGGGCCGCCTGCGCCCTCGCCCGGCAGGCAGGGTCGCCCTGCCTACAGCGCGAGGGCGCGGGCATCCCAGGTGGCACCTGCACGAGGGAGGGCGCCCTCATGCAGGTGCCACCCAGGCCGCCCGTGTCCTCGCTCGGTAGGCAGGGCGACCCTGCCTGCCGGGCGAGGGCGCGGGCGGCCCAGGTGGCGCCTGCACGAGGTTGGGCGCCCTCGTGCAGGCGCCACCTGAGCCCTCGCCCAACAGGCAGGGCGAGGGCGCGGGCGGCCCGGGTGGCGCCTGCACGAGGGCGCTCGGGCGAAGGGTGGTTCGGGGGAAGCGGCCGGGTGGGTGAGGGCGCCGGGCGGGGGGGCGGGTGAGGGCGCTGGGCCGAGGGCCGGGTGAAGGCGCCCGGAGGTGTGGGGCGGGTGGGCGGGCGAGGGTGCCTAAAGGGGTAGGGTGGGCGGGTGAGGGGGTGCGGTAGGGAGCCCGGGCGGAGGGGGGTTCGGGTGAGGCAGGCGGGTGGGTGAGGGCGCCGGGGCGGGCGAGGGCACCGGGAGGGGTTGAGCGGGTGGGTGAGGGGTGCATGATGGGGTGCGGGGTGGGCAGGTTGGGGGAGAGGTAGGGAGCTCGGGCGGAGGGGGGTTCGGTTGAGGCAGGCGGGTGGGTGAGGGCACCGGGCGGACGGGCGGGCGAGGGCGCTCGAAGGGGTGAGGGCGCCATGAGGGTTGGAGCGGGCGGGTGAGGTGGTGCGGGGTGGGCGGGTGTGGGAAGAGGTAGGGAGCCCGGGCAGAGGGGGGTTCGGGTGAGGCGGGCGGGTGGGTGAGGGTGCCGGGCGGGGGGCTGGGTGAGGGCGCCCGGAGGGGTGAGGCGGGCGGGTGGGCGAGGGCGCCCGGAGGGGTGGGGTGCCGGGAGGGTTGGAGCGGACGGGTGAGGGGATGCGGGGCGCGCGGGTTGGGGGAGAGGTAGGGAGGGCGCCCGGAGGGGTGGGTGAGGGCACCTGGGTCGGTCGGTCGGGCGGGCGGAGTAGGGAGAGATTTGGGGTGGGCGGGCGGGCGAGGGCGCCCGGGCTGGAAAGGGTTGTGGGGGTTGGGCCGGGGCGCCCGGGCCACCGGGGTGGGGGGGTTGGGATGCTTGGGGGGGTTGGGTGGGTGAGGGCTCCCATGCCATGCGGGGGGGGTGGTGGGTCGGTGAGGGCGCCCCAGCAAAATGTTTTATTCATGATTTACTTTTTTACACTGGAATGTTAATGCATGTCCTTTTGGAATATGAGGGGTGGTGGGTGGGGTGATTATTGATTAAAATTTATGATATGTTTTCGTTGTTACTTTAAGTTAATATGTTTTTATTATTTACTGATTTATGTGTTTCTATTTTTCAGGAAAATGGCATCAAAGAGAATTTTAGTGAATCTTTCTGGACCAAAGACTCATAAAGGTGCATCTAAAAGAAACATTGGTGAACAAACTCCACCTGAGCTCATGACTACAAATCTTTCAAGTGCCTCAAGTGATAAGAAGATGATTTCAGACTGGAAGAATTCGAAAGAGGTGAAATTTCCATCAAGAATGTGGTATGTGAAAGAAAGAGAAAGCGCAAATGTGAATATATATCTATATATCGATATACCAAATGATAATGGAATTTTTGAGGTGATGGGAAGAGTCGTAGATATGTGTTCGGTACCGGGCACTGAAGTTGTTTACGTACTTACAAAAGCTCCCAAGTCACATGAAAGGGTTAAATACCAACTATCATATTCATTGTATGACACGAGAGAGGTATCTACAAAGTTGTGTAGTCAAATTGTAAATGAGATGACACAAAACATCGTAAGTATTATTATTTATATTTGTATTTTGCGTTTTTTAAAGTGTCTCACTATATTTTTTAACTTTGTTTTTTATTGACATATGATATTTTGTTTGGCAGAATTTCGTTGAAAGTTGTTCAATTAGGTTGGGAGGCATTCATTTCATTGAGAATGATATCATGAAAGTTGTCAACAGTTTTTACTCAGTGTCAGAAGAAAATATGGAAAAAAGGCAAAATGAAGTAATTGATAATGCTACAAAACTACATCCAAAGAATTAGAAAAAAAGGTCTCTGGTGGATAAATCTAGCAAGGGTAAACAAGTTACTTTTGAGAACGATGAAGTTGAAATTGACGATGAAACATATGTTGTCATTACTGAAGATGACATTGGAACTGAGAAGAGCCATAAAAATCCAAAAGTAACAATGCCCAAGAATAACTCTGGTGGGAATGTTATGACCAAGAAAAGTAGAGTTGATGATTTTGAAGCAGTCATTACCAGCAGTCAAGAACCTAGTGAAACTTCAAAAGAAAGCAGAGAAATCATTACACCAGGAGCTGATTTAGAAGATGGCATTATCAAAACAAAACAAAATGTCATTCGAGAGAATTTGACAAAGAGAAACTTAATTGATGGTGGTCGCACATTTCAGCTTAATGTCAGGCAAACCTATAAAGCAAGTGAAGGACAATGTCAATATCAAGTTAGAAAGCCACATCATCTGCATGTTCACAACTTGAAGACATTGATGAGGTACAATCCATATGCTCATGTGGTTAGTTATGTGCTTCTTGTTGATCCACTTCAAGTTCCCAACAAAGAAGCATTTGATAAGTCAAAATGTTTTGAATACAATTATTATGTGCTTGGGGGGAACCATTCTGTAGAAGCTCAAAGACAATTGATGGAGGAATATCCTAATAACCCACGTTTTGAAGCAATGAAATGTATCATTTACGTTGGTTTATCTGATACAGAAGCAAAGTTAGTGGCATGGGATCATAATTCAGATAATGAATATAGGATGTCTAAGACTTTCATCCAAAGGGTTAGATTTATTCATAGTGAATTTGAAGAAAAATGTGGTGGGGATAGGACAAAAGTTACTGCAGAGTTCCGAAAGGAATGTTGTATGGAAATAGGATATCAAATTGAAGAGAAAACCAATTCAAAAGGTGGAAAGGGCAGCAAACATAGTGATTTATTCAGAGGTGTTGATAACATTTTCCAATTGGCATTTAGAACTAGAGATGTTTGGAGGTTGATTGATGAGATTTTTGGCATGTGGGAAGACATTGCCATTAAAAACCAGAAGGTCAAAAAGTCTAAGCCATTCATATGTGGCAACAGTAAATTAGCTCCTGAAATGAAGCATCTTCCAGACGATATAACTATCACACCTTGGAGGGCGATGCAAGGAGTGAAAGATGAGAAAATTGTCAAAACAATATTATCTCGTGTGATGTCAAGGGAATTATCATTGGAGGAAATGTCTGAAGAATTCCAAAAGTAAGTTTCTTGAAATATTTTTATTTATTTCTAGATTATAATTATATTTTAAATAAAACATGCTGTTCTTGGTAGTATTTGTTATACATATCATTATATTAACTTTTTGTTACTTTATCGATGTAGTCACAAAGTTTACATGAAAATTCAAGAACAAATGGTTAGATTGTTGAATGAAGATAGTTGGGATGATGTCGTACGCAACTATCCAGATTCAAGTTCTACATCAACATTAAAAGCTTTTTATCTTGTATTTAAAAAGGTATCTTGATTTATACATTCATTTTTATTCACCTGTGTACTATTTTTAATTTATAACTTACACATATATTTGTTTATTTTATAAAAGATGAGGAAGGATGATAATGGAGTGCCAGATAGTTTCAAAACCTTTATCGAAAAGATAAAGATCGAAAGACTGAGGAAGCAACGTATTAAGGATATTCAACTTGATCCAACTCTTAATCATTTCATTTGGAATGGGCTAGACACTATTCAATATCAAGTAATACAAGGCGACTGTGAAGACATTGCTAAACTCATACGTAAAAGGGATTATGCCCTAGTCATTGCAGATATTCCCCATGGTTTCAATATTCCAAACATTGACTATGATAGTGACCCTTATACTTATCAAGCTTTTAGTAAAGTGGTTGCGGGATTTGTAGAAGTCACGACATCACCATTATGGAGATTTGTGACATTTCATTCAGACACACAATTGGCAATGATATTGTCAAGCTTCAAGGGGAAAACAAATTCAAGGATGCAGCTTACATGGTAAGACGTTTAAAATGTATATTTGATTAATGTTGAAAAATTTATTTATGTACAAGTTAATTTAACTTTTACTATTTCATGTTACAGGGAAAAGTCAAATCTTCTTCACAATGAAGATCAACAATTTATAAATGATTGTGAGTTCATTCATATTGATAGTTGGGCAAAAGATGATAGCCATATGTCTATGATTTTTAATCGGGTAGACAGAAAGAGTCATAGCCAAATACTGAGTTATGATGCTGTTGTGAGAAAACTAACATATGAAGACAAAGAAGCAAAAGGAGAGATAGTTAACATTTATCAAAAACCACAGTTATTGATTAACTATCTTATAGACATTTGTTCAAATGAAGGAGAATGGGTTTTGGATTTATTTTCTGGCTCAGGTAAGTTTTATTATATGGAATTGAATTTCAATATGTTATTTTTTTAATTAATATGTCATTGTACTAATTTAGTTCATTATTTCTTTTGTGCTTGAAAATTAGGTACAACACTAGCATGTTGCCTTCAAAAAGGAAGAAATTGCATTGCAATTGAAAAAGATCCAGTACAGTGCAATTTCATTCAGCAAAGAATTAATGCTCTTCAATTTCTTCCAGATGCAATGCAAGAAATTGGGTTGAAGAAAGGGGACTTTAGTGAATCACGTGTGGCAAAAAAGGCAAAGGAACCCCAACCACCATTACATGGAATGTTTGGAAAGACATACATTGGGAGTTTCGCAGACATCAAAGACCCATTAGAAGAGGAAAATGAGCAAAATGAAACAGAAAATATTGTGGAAGAGGACAATGATGAAACTCTAGAGGATGAAGAGTTTGGATTACCTGACAATGTTGATTAAATTTAAGTTATGCTTGTAAATCAAGCTTTGCAATGTTTTGACTTTGACATTTTATGAGAAGAATAAACACTCAATTAGGGTTGTTATACGTTCAATATTGGTAATATGTGATTTTTGCATTGATTTTTAAGTTAATCATTATTTTTTGAAAAAAAAAATGATTTTTATTATTTTTTTGACATGAAATTCATAGAAAAAGCTATTATTTAACCATTTTTAGTTAAAATTATCGTATAAAAATTGTGATTTTAACATGTCAATTCTAACAAAAAATTATCAAAACGTGTAGTTTTTTAGTTATATTTATGTTAAAAATTGTTATTTTTATGTCCATTGTTAAAAAATATTGTTTTTTACAAACAATTATTTCATGTCGATTGAAAAATTAATTAAGGATGTATAAATATGTAGAATATCGAAAAGTCTAAATATCGACCTTCTAATTTAAAAATGCAAAACAGTAAAAACCTCACAAAAAAAAAATTAAAATTATAATAAAAAACAAGAAAATGTGAAGAAAACGACCACTTCAAAAATGATCAAATTTACTAAATAATTATTTACATTTTATACATTAAAAAATTTAAAGCCAAAAAATAGGGCTTTTAAAAAAGGAGTGTGATGCAAAATGCTCACTTTTTTAAATCAGCATGAAAATCACTACCATTCTAAAACATGATGTACATAAAAAAAACTAAAGTGCCAAAAACTATGCTCTAGAAAAAACATGTGCGTTCTGCATCACCCATTTTCAAAATCAGGTCACTTTTTAGCTATCTCTACGAAACGGGTAACAGTATCAGTTCCCATTTCAAAGTTTACATTGTTATTCTAGTGAGACATTATTTGTCCAAGATTGGTGATAATTGGGATGTGTTTCATCTTCTCAATGGCTTTAGTAAACCCCATGTTGTCTAGCAACTAGATGTTACCCCTAAGGTTTAGTCTAATCTCCAAATAGCTAATCTAGCTCCATATGATTCCCACACTATTGATGATTTTGACATTGAAGAGCTATGTCATTTTGATGGATGAGAGTTATCTTATGGTAGAAGTGTATATTGGTATGGAATCTCCTATCAAGCCTTTTCCAAAGAAGAATAAATATCAGGTAAGTGACAATTTCTTGATTTTGTGAAAATGGTAATTACACTCATGATGGTAACAATAACTCAAATAAATGTCCCTAGTGCAAAAATGACTCTAATAAATATATACATGACATGTATTGGCATCAAAAATATCTGATTATGGTATCTCATCTTGAGCACCAAATCAACCAACCTATAAAGGATAAAAACCAACTCAAAACACTTAATAAACTTAGGAATAATCAAAATGATCTGAAGTATATAGGGTTCTAGAAGAAAACACAGTGAATGCACTCACATATTTATTAAATTACCTAATTTTAAAGTAGTCATTACTAGAGAAACACATGATTCAAACTCTACTAAAAAAATGTTTTTCTAGTTGTCTATTTTTCAGGATCGAATATTTTCAAGGTATGTTTTATATTTGATCTTGTTTATTAATTACAAAAGATAGCTGGATAATAAGAGATGTTGTAGCAGCTTTATTTAGATATAAAATGCCAATTATTAATATTGTTTTCTCAATTTGTAAACAAGTTTTCCTCACTCATCAAATGTTGGTCTCAGTTGTGGATATGATATAGTTGTTCTAAATCTTGCACAAATACACCTTTAGTTAATCATGCTATTTTATTTTAAACAGTTTAAAGAGGTAGGTCAAGACAATAAATTATATTTTTGAAAAGTATATTGTTTTGATTTTACAAGATTTAATTTAGGAAATTTTGGGGCTTATCATTATGTATATAAACCCTCAATTTTGAGATTAAAAGGGGCCGGCAAGGGAAAATACTTAAAAACGCTCTAGTGACTGTGGAAATTATTTGACTCCCATATTTGTAAGCTTTTCAATTTGAACTATTTCAACTAGCTAGTGCAAGCAAACACACATACATGATATTTTAATTTCCATGGTTACTTGGTATACATCTCCTTAAAGTTATATCACTTTGTTTTGGAATTATTCTAGAGATATAATGTTGTTATTTATATGACTTGGATTTGTTAATAAACAATGATGTTGCACTTTTCCCTTTATTGTATTAGTTATTTATATATACATTCTATCATATTAAATTCTCATGTCCATTAGGATCAGGGCCCAGTGGAAGGAATGTCTATCAAATTTTGGACAAATAAGACTAGAAAATAAGCTTGAAAACTTTCCAAAACACATAATAGATAGAAGAGAAAGTAATGCCTAAATATACCAAGGTTTGGAGTTTTTGGCTAGAATCCAATGAATTTTGGTTGCATTAAATCTTAATTTTTGTTATTTAAATTGGCTTTTAAATCACATATAGGGATTGGAAGTTGAAATACTCAATATAACATGGCTTATTAATTAATTAATGTAACATTTTTTAATTAAAAATTACAATTTAATCAATATAACAATTTTTTAATCAAAAAATAAAAAATTAATCAAGATAACATTTTAATTGATTTTTTGTTATTTGAAATGCATTTTTGAATGCATAAACAAATTCAGCAGGTTAAAAAACAGCATGGTGCATTCAAAATCTGCAGGTTAAACAATTTAAACTCAATTTTTTAAAAATCTCCATATTGATTAAAATTAACCAGAAATTTTGTCATTTTAAACCCTGAAAATATTTTAAAATAAATCCTTACAAAATACCTAATAATTATTAACAAATTAATTTAAAATTGTAAAAACCAATTCAAAATAAACATGACAGATACCTGATTTTTAAAATACGAAAAGACCTACAAAACCAGTAAAATATGAACTGTAACATCAACTACTCAAGAGCTTCTCCAGTGCCAGGTTTTCATCGCCACCACATTTTTGTAAAAGACTCCTCATTATATCTACAGGAAATCCCATATCTACTGTTAGAGTCAGTCTTGTCAGTCCTCCGTCAGAGATCAAAACTCTTTCTGCATCTCATTTTTAGGTGTCTCGCTCCATTCACTCAGCTGCATTCCACTAGAGGCATGCCATAATATGACGGAAGGGTCTTGTCAGTTCATTCCCCTCATGTCTTGTACCTGCTGGCTTAGGCCTTTTCATCAAGGTTATTAAAATCCATGACAGTCAATGTTCGATCTTTTAATGGATAAGAGTCATTTTCAGTCATTAGGTGTAGGGATCAGATAAATTGGTCTTCAAACATGTCCAATAAAGCTAGGCAAGCTAGAGGGAGGCCCTTACAAAGTTATGATTAAGAGATTTTCATCGTCATGTGGACAGATTACGACTGTTCTTCAAAACTCTGTTTTGAAGAAAAGTCAAACAATGTGTCATTTGTGATAATTTTCAAAAAAGTCTCCAGTTGATTTCTTCAGGTGTAGTCATGGTTTCCTTGGCCAAATGCCATGCCGTGCGACCCCTGCAAAAGTGCCAAAAAAATTTCATCATTTTAGCTAAAAATTCAAAGGGAAAAGTGAAATTCAATGTTGCATTAAATCAGTGAAAAGTGTCAAAATGAAACATTATTAAAGTGGGTTTTGAAGAAGCAAAAATTAAACCTATGACTGCAAGGTCTTTATATACAAGTTTCCACAAGCAACCAAATCATTGTGCACACCAAGGTCATAGAGAAACATAGCAAAGTGATTGAGAGTGCAAAGCACGTGTTTGGAGTGAGTTTGGAGTCGGTTTCAGGAGTGCCGCACATACACAGAGGGTCACGGTGCACATAGGGAGCGCGGTGCACAGAGCGCGACCCCGTAGTGTAAAATTAAAACGGGTGCGATGCATATACCGAGCACGGCGCACTGGGTTTTTTGCGCGGCGCACACCCACAGAGTCCCGAATTTGTGCCCAACTTCCAACCAATCGTTTTGAAACCCTTCAAATCGAAAAGTAGGGTCTATATCTTGGCTTGCTCATCAAATTTTGTGAACATATGGTGGTTCATGGCTATGTATAATTGCAATAAAAAATGCCTAAACCCTACCTCTTGAAAGCATCAAAGCCATTGCTCTAGGGTTGAAAACTTCTTGTGTTGATGCCAAGGATCCTCTTTCACCTCTCATTTTTTTTCACTCCTTTCCATTGTTCCCTTCCCTCCTATCCCATTTTTCCCTTTTTTCCCTTTTTTCCCTACCCTAAAACAGTACTAAACCCCTATTCCCTATCCCTCCACACGTTTGTCAACTATAAAACCCCAAAACCCTACCTTATAAAATCCCCAAACCCTCCTACATATCCTTGAACAAAATTTCCCCCATAACCCCTATTCCCATCATATTACTCCCCTTCCTAACACTCCCTATTTGCATTGTTCCCCTTGGTGGCAGATATCACAAGAGCACCTAGTTTCACTACCATCATCAAAGGGCAGTCCAAGCACAGTACACCTACAACATTCATGGCATCTGAGCATTCATCAGAGTATGAGATGGAAACACAAAGTGATTCATCCTCAGAAGAACAGGCTCCCCAGAGACATCACAAAAGTGGCAAACATGTTAGGGATAAGCCAACCACCCTCACAGAATTGCAGGCATGCCCTCTTGCTATGTCATGTTTCCAACATCTATCATGTTTTGAGTTTTGTCAAAGAGTGGCTAATGTTCAAGTTCATCATGAGTTGGCCCATTTTTTTGTGCTTCACCTACATGGATATCACTCTATCTTGGCCGAGGTCACCTTCACACTGACACCCGAAACTGTCTCATTAGCAACCGGTATACCGAATGTTGGAGAACCATGGCACAAGAAACAAAAAGTTGATCGGCAGCATTATGAGCCTTACATTAAGGCCAGTTGCTTGAGGCATATCACAAGAGTATTTCCATTTAGATATTTGAAAGATGAATATGCTCCACTCATGAAGTTGATCATGAAGTACTTCAGCTGTGAGGGGAGGTTCTCTTGTCTATATGCCTATCACATCAGATTGCTCATGCACTTTACCGGGTACAGATTATGAACATCCCATTTTTCATTTGTAGGAACATAGAGAAGATGAACACCTTCATGCAGCACAAGACCCCTCAGCAGCAACTTAACAGTGTTTATCACTTTGCTCTTATTAAGATTTTGGTGGATCATCAGTTGGGATTGCAGGGCATTTCTTGGGAGGACTTCATCTCCCGTGACCTCTTCAGCACTTCACAGGTATTATCAGAGGTTAAGCATGAGGGTGAACCTTCTCGTTGGTATGAGCACCATGAGACTACTAGTGTGCCAGTTTTCATCACATATCAGAAAGGCACCAGACGTTTATTTGCAGCAAAAAAGCGAGTGTTATCTCCACGCGGGGTGGAAGGGGTCTCGCTTCCACCATCAGCATCACAAGAACATGACAAAGGCAAGGAGCCAATGCAGGATGAGGGGCCTTTAGGTGAGCCATCAGGTGAACGAGAGACTGAATTCGTTCTCCTTCATGATGATGAGACAGATACAGAACCGACAAGTGCACAACTCAAAGAGATCATCCAGGAGCAGCAAGCAGAGATTCAAGCCTTGTCCCTTGATTTGGAAAGAGCCAAATGGAACATGAAATATCTGGAGCAGAGGAACAAACAGCTAGAGGATCAGCAAGCGATCATGGAGCTACAAAACATTCGTGAGCATCGCCAAGCTCCACAAAGGAGAAGAGTTGAGCTCACGTCATTGGAGCAAGATATTAATGAGGATCGGGAGGCCAACCTCGAGAGAGTTAACATGCACTTGGAGAGTTTGCTGGACAAGGCTAACAAGGACCATGCATTGCTGAGACACATGGCTTTCCACTACATGGCACGAAACAAAGTGTGCAAGGCCCGAATCAGGAATTTGAAGGCGAAATTGAGGAAGGCAATCAAGAAGAAAAAGAGGCAAAGGGAGCTCGATCAACTTTAGATATTGGATAAAGCTTCTTTGGACCAGCATAACACTTGATAAGGAAGCTCTAGCCCAAATTTCAAGAAATTTGGGGCAATTTTGGTCACATGGAAAATTTTTTGTCACAACACAGGTTTTTTCTCCTTGTGGCGCGACGCTTAGGATTGGGAGCTCCAAATCACAAATGGCTTGCATTTTTGGATTCAGCATGAAAAATCATGCCTGTTGGTGCATGGACAAGAAATTTGGGCATGATTTGAGTCCCCAGGAGGTCAAAAACACTCAAAAAATGACCTCTCTGCCCCTATTTTGACACACAGGAAGAAGTCTTGGGAGAATGAAGTTTTGGAGGGGAAAATGAGCACCAAATTCAGAAATTCCACTTGGGTTGGAAAGTAGACAGGCCAGGCTTTCCAACAAGCACACTTGGGCACAATTTTGACTCCTGCAGGTACCTCAAAATCACCTCCAAAGTGGCGCGGCACATATAGAAAAAAAGGCCAAAATCGCGCCCACTTCGCGAAATTTCGATTCGAAACTTTCTCCAAGTGGGCCCCCTCATTTACACTATATTTTTCTTGGAAACTAAGGCAATGTTTAAAAATTATTTTCACTAAAGGTGGGCTTCTATCCAAGTGGCAAAGGAAGGCGAGCAGTCACCCAAGCCATTTGTCATTTTTGTAACGTTGCACCTGTAACTAATGGTTGGCTTTCCACTTCCACTTTGTAATGATTCAAAAAACTCCCCAACTCTTGGTCATTCTATTTCCTCATGGCATAGTCTATTTATTGTATGCAAACCATTTACAAAGAGTTGGTTGGCATTTTTGGGAACTGTGGGTGAGACACCCAGTCATTCAATGTATATTTTGACAGAGGATTAATGAAAGATTGCAGCTCTGGTTCATGAGATTGCTGTGGCGTGAGTTTAGCAAATGTATCTTCTTTATGTTTCATATGTATTTCGTTATGTTTCATATTTTCATTAACATTCATTTCCAGTGAAAGATTTCTAAGTAAAAAGGTAGAATTCAGTGCACTGCTCTGCCTTGGGATAGTTTTCACCTTCTATGTTTTCTTCTGTTGAAAAGGATTCATGTATTTATGCCCTTTTCACACTCTCAAACAATCTCTCTACCTCACATTTTTTCGACTATAATTGCTAGACTTTCCGCCTATCTTGCCTCACGAAACTACATGCGTCTTTGAGTTAAATTCTCTGCTCATGCTATTCCTTGGCCCCACACATCCCAGGAAACTCAATCATTCTTCAAACATCTCCATCATATTTATTTACCTAGCCTAAAATTAGTGTCCATTTTTGAGTCATCTCAGACCCTATTGTTTATTTTCCTGAGTGTGACCTGGAGAGAGCCCTCTCCTGCTCTGGTAGGGCTAGCTACCAGACTGAGCATGGTTTGTGGTTACCCTGAATTTTTCCTTCCTTCAGCCTAAGGAAAATTTAGGTGCTAACATCTACCAACCTTTGTATCTTGTCTTTGTTATCAACATCTACTACATTTGCAAAAGCACTGGTCTAGTTACACACAGTGTTTACAAATGCTTCATAGTCTGTAAGGTATTGCCGTGCTACAACCGCATCCTAAGGATCATTGGGTTATGGTGCTGAAAGCAAGGCTTGAAAAGAAAGTAAGGTTGTATTCAATGTTAGTGGGGGCGACCACTTATCTTTGAGAATATCCAAGCATATTGCTCCGCTTTCACTGTTGATATTAGGGTGCCACACTTTTGTGATAAACTGCATTTTTTGGGGCACAAATGCGTACTACTGAGGTACGCGAATTTCAACTTGAAAGACGCCATCTTCATAAGGAGTACCCACAGGGCCTCTAATGCTCCCGCACAGGTGTGACACGTCATTATCGCCACATACCTTAATCCTGATACCTGTTAACCCCGTATTTCTTTCTATCTCACTTATCTCCTTTTGTATCCATCATTGAGTTGTTGTTGTTGTCAAGTGAGTGACTCGAGCACAACAATCGAACTTGTTGAGCTAAACAAGTTAAGGTGAATCGAATTAATGTTATTCTATGTTATCGGTTGCTATATGGCACGTATTCAACTTATAACATGGCATTCACATAAAACTAGGGTTATATCATCAAAAAATTAAACTAGGGTTTTTGCATCATGAAATTTTAATGGAATATTGGTCATATTAATTTGTTCACACTCATAATAATGTTCGAAATAAATCAACTTATGAGCTTCCAAAATTATTTTTCAGGGCTTCTCAAAATAATGTTCAAGTTGAGCATTACGCGAAGAAGAAGCATTCCACACACGCAGTTATTTTAGTTTGCTACCCCTCTTAAATATTATAAGAATTGTGCCCCTTTCGGTGTTAATACACTTCAACATTACCTTGAAAAGATGGTGCTCATAGAGGGAATGTTCTACAAGAGATCAATGCAAACACCTCTAACCCTTTGTGTTCCTACGCTTGCACTGAGACAAAATAATGGATATTAAGCATGAAGCTTGAACAACACATGAAAGTATTAACATCAGTTAATCTGGTTGAATCATAGGATTCTTGTAATGCACATATTAGAAACCATCACCAAGTGTATATAGAAAAAGAATGGGTGAGAGAATGATTTTGGAAGTCTTGCACCTATTTTGTAACAGTTAATTCAAGGAAATTAGTGTGAAAAAAAATTCAAAGTTCAAATTTATCAGCTAGTAGCTTATCATTTTATTGTAAACCCATTCTGCAAGTTTGTAATGTAAATGATGCTAGTAATACCATGTATATATGTAACAACCTAGGTAAGCTTATTATTTTGGCGAGAAATTTCAATGTTATGAAACCGGCTCACAAAAAAATAGATCAACGCCTTAGAATTCAGCCTCTTCGAGGGGGCAACCTCCTTTACATTACACAAATGAATGATTCTTTGATGATACAAATGACAAGACCTCCTTTCTATATATAGAAGTCTAAGGAGTCATAATATAATCAGATCCGACATAGCAATAATAATGTAAGGGCACAATAATAACAATAGTGGGCTTCTATGGGGCACAATAGTAACAATATGGGGACTACATGGGTACAAAAATATAATAAGGGGGCTGCACTAATAACAATAAGGGGTTACACTAGTAGTATAGGGGCCTAACATGCCCCTCTCCTTCAAAAAGTGTTGTCCTCAACGCTTGAGTAGTTCTTGATGCTTATGTAGAATATTCTTGTCCTCCCATGTGGAATCTTCAGTAGGTAAGTTCTTCCACTTGATGAGATACTTTGAAATTGATTGATTTCGTAGCTATCAGGTTCTTGTTTCTGTGACTGCTCCAGGTTCCAATATGATTTTTCCTTCCTCTTCAAGTTCTAGCAATATTGTTTGAATTGGGATCTTCTGCAACTTTTGAATGAGTGGCCACACTTCTTTGTCCTTTTTCCATCCATCCCTTGCTTCGTTTATCCAATCTAGTTGGATAATAGAAATAACACAAAACAATGCTTCCACATCCTTATCCTTTCTTGAGAGTGAATCTGCAACAAAATTTTGCTTCCCTTTTCTATAGATGATGTCAAACTCATAACCCAATATATTTGTGACCCATTTTTTCTGTTCTTCTATAGATAATATTTGTTCTAAAAAGTATTTAAGACTATCATGATCCATTTTTACCTTGAAGTGTCTTCCCATTCGGTAAGGTCGCCATTTCTTAAGTGCATGTAGTATTTCCAACATTTCCTTCTCATAAATAGCTTTCTTGAAATGTAGCAATAAAAATACCCAATCACCTACATCAAAACATTTTTCACTATAATGTTGATCTACCTGTTGTTTCATTCAATTTTGCACCAAAGCGGCGTTATCCTTTAAAAGTTGGAGAACTTGTTGTTGATGCTCGTTGTGATCTTTCACTACTTGAACCTTTCTCTTCTTGATATGTCCTTCTACCTTGAGAGTTTGAGGAGTGGTAATTTCTTCCAATGCTTTAAAAGATATGTTCGGATTCATTTCTTGATACTTGATGTGATCTTTCACTTCTTGAACATTTTTCTTCTTGATATGTTCTTCTATCTTGATAATCTGAGGAGTGGTAATTCCGGCCAATGCATTACAAGATATGGTTGGATTCATTTCTTCGTTCTCAATGTGATCTTTCACTTCTTGAACCTTTTTCTTCTTGATATGTCCTTCTATCTTGAGTGTTTGAGGAGTGGTAATTCTTGCCAATGCTTTACAAGATATGGTCGGATTCATTGCTTCTTTCTCTGGGGTTGGTTCCTGGTGTATATACTCTTCTTTTGATGTTTCTTGATCCTTTTCTTCCTCTTCATAATCTATGTAAAATAATTTCTTCTCAGCACACTTATGAGCTTTAGTGCATTTTCTATCACAATTGTAACAAAGCCCTTTTTCTCTTTTCTCTTCCAATTGTTGTGGTGTAACCCTTGTAGGTTGTGGAAGGCTAGGAGAAACAACACTTCCATTATTATAGTTGTGAGGGGTACACTTCCTTGTTGCCATAATTTTACTTTCCACTATGTAACAAAGCTCTTTTACTCTTTCCAATTGTTGTGGTGTTGCTCTAAAGAAGGTGTTGCTCTTTGTATCCTCATAATGTGCTATCATTTCCTCCTTGAAAATTGACCATGTAATAAGTTGTTTACGAGAACAAAGCCCTTTATACCATAAAAATTGATCCAGTTCTAAATATGAAGATGTAATACATACCTTTTGTAACAGTGGTACACCATGTAGATCAAAATATTGCTCCATCAGAAGTATCCAATTTACCGGATCCTTGCCATCAAACTTCCTCATATCGCCTTTTCTTGATTTTAGGAGCTCGATCTTGAAACAAATATAACTCTGTAATTTCAGTTCTTCCAGTCCTAAAATTGCGACTTGTAGTAGTCCTCTGTGTCCTCTTTCCAATGCCACCAGTCTGATCCAAATTGAATTCTCCAAGGAAGAGTTATTCCAAATCTCCCATGCTGACCTGATTATAGATTAGTTCAGTAGAGAAAAATTGTACGATGTGCCATGTGTCACTGTTTTGACCTTTGGATATGAATAATGTATATAAGAAACTACAATCCATCCTTGTTCTGCAACTTCTTACGAAATTTCAATCTGATGCTCACAACAAAAGTTATGACTATTTTCCCAAGGTCACCTATTTGGAATGTAATTCATGAGTCTACAAAATGACCAACTTCCTCAGATCATATCTCCGCAAATGTAGCGCTAAAAGCTCTGAAATTCGGGCCCGAGATTCAACGTGATTTCTTCTAAAATGGGTTTTTTTGTTTGCTTCTGAAACATCGCAGAAAATGATTTATAGCGAAAATGCCACGATGACCTATTTGGAGCAGTGAAACCCTAGAATCCAAAGCTCTGATACCAAATGTTATGAAACCGGCTCACAAAAAGATAGAAAAGATAGATCAACACCTTAGAATTCAACCTCTTCGAGGGGCAACCTCCTTTACATTACACAAATGAATGATTCTTTGATGATACAAATGATAAGACCTCCTTTCTATATATAGGAGTCTAAGGAGTCATAATATAATCAGAGCTGACATAACAATAATAATGTAAGGGCACAATAATAACAATAGTGGGCTTCTATGGGGCACAATAGTAACAATGTGGGGACTACATGGGTACAACAATATAATAAGGGGGCTATACTAATAACAATAAGGGGTTACACTAGTAGTATAGGGGCCTAACATTCAACCTAGGAGGTTTTTTAACCTCACTGATTACCTTTGTTTCTAAACACCGCTAATCGAAAGAGTTTTTTCCTAATTATGAAGGTATATAATCGAACGAGTTTTTCTATAAGACTTACCAGCGAGCTCTCTTTCTTTAAGACCACATGCTACTTTTTATCTATAAACATAAATAAAGCTCCATGCACTATACTGTCAGGCCAGGCAGTAACTCCTCAAGGCAAAAATGATTCGTGTATATTCCTTCAGGTAGGTCTTCATTATATACATGAGAGAGAGACTGTTCACTTTATCTCCTGATGACTGTTCATATTACTTATTTATCTATTTACATTATATTCACCCAATCATGAGGATTAGGTGTTAACATTCCCCCCCTTAATCTGAAGGGATTTTGGTGAGTCCAAGCATCATTCTGAATTGTTCAAGCTTTTCTCTTCCAAGCTCTTTGGTGAAGATGTCTGCAATTTTCTCATTAGTGGAAAAATGATGGAGATGGATTGTTTTTGCCTCAACATGATGTCGAATCAGATGATATTTAGTATTGATGTGCTTCATTCTATCATGGAACTTTGGGTTCTTGGCCAACTTTATTGTAGAGGTATTGTCAATCATGAGTGGAGTTGATTGTACTTGTTTTACCTGCAAATCTTCAAGAATTTTCCTGGGCCACACAATTTCTTTTGTTTCGTCAACTGCTGCCATGTATTCTGCTTCTGTTGTGGAATCTGTTGGAACTGATTGTTTACGTGATCTCCAGGAGACATCTCCTGATCCAAGACTCATAGCATATCCTGAAGTAGATACCCAAGTTTCTTTGTCTCCATCAAAGTCTGAATCAAAGTATCCAATCAAGCTGAAGTTGTCCACCTGTGTATACTTGATTCCAAAGTCTTGAGTTCCCTTCAAGTACCTTAGAACTCTT
Source organism: Pinus tabuliformis (assembly GCA_031772625.1). Lineage (NCBI taxonomy): Eukaryota > Viridiplantae > Streptophyta > Pinopsida > Pinales > Pinaceae > Pinus > Pinus tabuliformis. The sequence goes on from CM062818.1 coordinate 2,061,065,079, forward strand.
TTTGCAGTAGACCAATGTCCCTCACAAGGCTTTTGCATAAACCTGGAGAGGATTCCAAAAACAAACGAAATGTTTGGTCTGGTAGTAGTTAGGTAGTTGAGACTTCCTACAAACTGTTTATACTTTGTTCCATCCTCAAATTCTTTTCCTTCAACAGATGTGATCTTTAAGTTTTGTTCCATTGGAGTAGTAAGAGGATTGCATTCTGTCATGCCAAACCTGTTCAATAGATCTCCAATGCTTTTCTTTTGAGAAAGAAATATGGACTTTGGATGTTGGGTTACTTCAATGCCAGGATAGTAATGAACATAGCCCAAATCAGTCATTTCAAAACTTTTCCCCAATTCCTTCTTTATGGATGCAATGTAGATTTCATTGTTCCCTGTCATCAAAAGATCATCTACATATACCACAAGATATACAACTGTTTTGCCAACTTTCTTGACAAATAAAGTTGCATCATCAAGGTCATAATGTTTGAAATTGAGTTTCAGAAGATGCTCAGTTAGTTTTTCATACCAGGCTCACGGTGCTTATTTGAGGCCATTCAAGGACTTCACCAATTTGCATACTTTATGTTCATGTCCTTTCACAGCAAATCCTTCAGACTGGGACATAAAAACATTCTCTTTTAGATCTCCATTCAAGAAAGCAGTTTTTACATCCATTTGATGGACTTTCCAACCATTCTGAGCTGCTAGGGCAAAGAGTGTCTAGATGGTAGCCCATTTTGCTATGGGGCAAAAAGTCTCCTCATAATCGACCCCTTCCTTCTGTGCAAAACCTTTTTCCACAAGCCTAGCTTTGTGATTGTTAAATGAGCCATCAGCTTTATACTTGTTCTTGTAGACCCACTTGCAGCCAATTGGTTTGGTTCCTAATGGAGGATCAACCAGCTTCCAAGTTCCATTCTTTATGAGGGCATCATACTCCTTTTGCAAAGCTTCTTTCCATTCATCATGAGAAGCAGCTTCTTTGAAGGAATTTGGTTCAAAATCTATAGACAGGTTCAATTCACAATCATAAGAAACATCCATATCAAAAGGTGAATTAGAGTCATCCACATCACCTCCATTTTGCTGGTTTGAATTTTCTAGTTCCTGTCTTTCCAACCTCATCAGGATGAACACTTTCAAGTGTCTTTGTCAACCACTTTAGTGGACCTTTCTCAGATGGTCTAGGCTGCTCCGTTGATTGAGTTGGGACTTAATCAAGATTGAGTCTCCCAATTTTATCAATCACATCACTTAAAGCATCATCTGTTGTTGGAGTTTCATGCGGGGGAGAGTGTTATTCAGAAGAATATTCCACATGTTGATCTAGTATAGGAATCCTCCCTTAAAGATGTGGAATCTAATTATCAAATTCTTGAAATGATTTTGCTTTTGTGAAACTATCCAAGCAATCAAGTTGCCGCCCAACAACATTGTTAGTTTTGGATGATTCAAGAAAAATTACATCTCTAGATACAACAAACTTTTTATTTACTTCATCATAGGGACGATATGCTTTGGAGCTATTTGAATACCCCAGGAAGATACACTTACGACTTCTAGCACCAAGTTTGTTTCTATGTAATTTTGGTATCAAGGCATAATAGGTGGAACCAAGGACCCTGAGATGCTTTATCGAAGGAACATGTCCATACCACATGTCATAAGGAGTCTTGTTTCTAATAGAATTAAATGGACATCTATTTTTTTATATATGCAGTACATAGAACATCATCAGCCCAAAACATTATCTTTACATTTTTTAAGAAGAGCATGGATTGTACCATCTTTAAGATTGTCCTATTCATTCTTTCAGCTACACCATTCTGTTGGGGATTATAAGGTATAGTTGTTTGATGTTTGATCCCATGTTGGTGAAGATAGTTTTCAAATTCATTTGATGTGTATTCTTTTCCATTATTAGTGCGAATAGACCCAATATTAAATTGTGTATCATTTTCAATCCATTTATGAAAATTCTTGAATGTTTGAAAAGCATCAGATTTGTTCTTCAATAAATAAACCCAACACATTCTGGTGTAGTCATCAATAAATGTCATCATATATTTATTTCCATGTGCAGAAGGAATAGGCATTGGACCACATAAATCTGAATGAATGAGTTCAAGTTTTCTATGTGCTCTTGAATGTGAATCATGAAAAGACTATTTGCTATGCTTTCCTAGGATGCAAGCATCACATTGCTTAAGTTTCCTAGGAATTCTAGGCAAACCAGCAACACCATTTTTCTTCAACAATCGGAGACTGTCATAGTTCAAATGTCCAAATATAGCATGCCATAATAAACTTGATGGAAGTGTACCTTCTTCATGATGAGAATTGTATGAGAAATGTTGTGCATGAGCAAAGATTCCTTGCAGCTTGAGAAGCCTTTCTTCTTCTATTCCCCTCGTGATAACTGAGTGGTCAGATGATTTTCTTACCTCAAGCTTGCCATCAAACATATGAATGGAGTGACCTTGCTGGTGGATGTGGACCAAGGACAACAAGTTTCTCTTGAGCTGTGGGAGATATAGAACATGATGCAGAAGAAAGTCTAGAAGACCAGGCTGTCTAAGCTTGATTGTGCCAAGCCCTGATGGCTTGATTTTTGATTGGTCTGCAAAGTATATTGTTCCATCAACATTGTCAATAAATTCTTCAAAAAAATCTTTTCTATGAGTCATGTAGCAGGTTGCTCCTGAATCAAGCAACCAATCGTTTTTCCAAGAAGCAAGTGAAGCATTAAATAAATCTTCATTTACTCCAATATTACATTATGCCACAACATAGTGAGCGGATTCAGGTGCTTTACCTTTTTCTGTATCATCAGTTTTACCTTTCTGTTGGTTTCTTTGCTTCTCAATTTTTTCCCATGGTAGCTTGCATTTAGAGGCATCATATGATCCATTTCTTTTGCAGCGAATGCAGTGCAAATTAGCCTTTTCTCCTTGAGAGTGTCTTCCACCCCTGCATCTGAAATATCTTCCTCTTCCTCTTCGACCACCTCTTCCTCTTGGAGAATCTTGAGCGGGATGATTTTCTTTATGAGCAAGGCACACAACCTCTTCAGAAGATTTAGGGGTTGTCTTCTTTCCAAAAGATTTCTCTCTTTCAGCAAACTTTTTCACAAGAAAGTCAAAGGTGATATCTTTGAGATTACCATTTGCTTGCAATGACTCAAGATAATTGGAGTAAGTAGGATAAAGTGCCTTGATAAAATCGATAAGAGGAATATCCAATTAAACCTTAGTTGATTTGATATCATGCATTATAGACTTTACTTCAGATGCTAGAGCAAGAGGATCATTATTTTGCAGTTCAAGAGTGAAGAGTTTAATCATGAGTTGAACAACTTCAAGTGCAGAATGTGAGTCATAGAGTTCTTTTAGCTTTTGTAAGGTTGCAAAGACAGTTGAAAATGATGAAATATGGCAACTCATCTCTTCATTTACAAATGCTGCGATTAAAGCATAAGCTTTGTTGCTCTTGTTTTCCCAAATGACGAGCTCTTTTTCTGAGGTACGACGTACTGGTTCATTGTCTCCGTCTCTGACACACACACCTTTCCACAACTCATTGAAAATGAGGGCGTGTTTTATCATTCGAGACCATTCAGGATAGTTCTCCTTGCCAGTGAGAACTATTCCCACCATGGATATGATTGAATGCATTCTGTAAAAAAATTACTTCTGCTGATAGAAAAATATATATATGCTATACCTTCCACTTCTCAAATATATATGCTATACCTTCCATATACCCATATATGTTTTTTTATACCATATAACACATCGCCATAAAAAAACTTAATGAATTTCATGTCACGTTCACTTCTGTTATTCCCATTCGAAATAATATATTATCACTCCATATAATATATTATTATTCTTATTACTCCATTCTAATCAAACACACATTAATCATAAGGATGATCGTACATATAACATGACCTTCACACATGAACATATGCTTTCATGTAAAACAAATGTATCGCACCAATAATACACCATCATACCTTACGATCCCTCTTTTTATTTAAACATACAAACAATGCAGCATGGAGTTAAAACCAATCCACACCAGGAATGCACGGTCTTTAAAAAAAATCAAGGTTAACGCACTATATAGGTATGGGTCTCACCATGCTTCCATCATTTAGAATAGATTTCATCCAGTGCTCACCAGGAAAGTCCATTCCAGCACTCACAGTTTATCAACACACCAAACAACGGTACCATTTACACCCCATTTACACGCAGACCATGACCAACACAACCAGTGCACAGTTCAATGAAGTTCACGGTCAAACGCAGAGCAGTAATCCAACATTCCATTCAACGCAGGGTACGACACAGCATACCATTTACACGCAATCCTCCGAGCACACAACTTCCAACGTTGCAGCAGAGGAAGCGTGACAGCAATGTTCATGCCAGTGTCATCAACGTTTATGGAGCAGTGCTTTGTATGCAACATTTATGGGTAGCATATGGACAACGCTTTTGAATGGAGAGCAGAGGAGAAGAATAGGGAGTTACAAAGGGCATAAAAGCTAAAAAATGGAGCTGATACCATGTCAGGCCAGGCAGTAACTCCTCAAGGCAAAAATGATTCGTGTATATTCCCTCAGGTAGGTCTTCATTATATACATGAGGAAGAGATTGTTCACTTCATCTCCCGATGATTGTTCATATTACTTATTTATCTATTTATATTATATTCACCCAATCATGAGGATTAGGTGTCAACATATACACAACATCTATAAACAAGAATAAATAAAGCTCCATTCTCTATAGACAAAAAAGTTGGATTTGTGGTTTTATTCACTTATTTATTCGTGAAAAACCCTAACTTCCTCAAATCAAATCGCCGCAAATATAGCGAGGCAATATCTGAAATACGGACAAGAGGTTTAGAACGATTTCGTATCAAATGGATTTTTTGTTTATCTTTTGAAACATTGCAGAACAAAAGTTATAGCGAAAATTCAACAAAGACCTTTTTGGAGCAGCGAAACCCTAGAATCCAAGGCTCTGGTACCAAATGTTATGATCCAAGAATTGTTTATTTGTGTAATGTAAAGGAGGTTTCCCCCTCGAAGACGCTGAATTCTAAGGTGTTTATCTCTCTTTTCTATCTTATTGTGAGTTGGTTTCATAATAGAGAGAGTATAATGAAATGAACGTTTCAATGAAACGAGAATGCATGCATTAAATGGTAAACAGTCACTAGATTTAATAATAAGAATCATTGAAAAATTAATTGGCTGAGATCCCATTTATGCTGGAATGATAGTTTGGTGGAAGCATTTATTTAGTGGCAGAAATAGTTGATGGCGGAAATCGAGAATGATTTTAAGCATGGGGGGCGGTAGGTGGTGAGCAGGAAAAGATGGGGGGGGTGTTCAACATACGGTAGAGTGCCATATAACAAAGGTTGTTTTGGTGAAACAACTTTTTGTGCCCCCCTCGTTAAATTTCAAGCAAGCAGGGGGCTATGTAATCAAATCAGAATCGTTAATTACTAAAGAATCAATCATTGCCAATGGAAATTGTACAATAGTTAGTGGGCAGAAATTTGACATTTGATTAAAAAAAAGAAAAGAAAAGTAAACATGTGGCATTATAAAATTGTGCATAACTTTATTACAAAGTGAATATAAAATAAAAATAAAAATGGCATTTTATAAATCCATTTTCACAATTTTATTAGAACAAGAAAATGATACAACATTATTAACTTTCTTAATTTACTTATCTCTCTAGTATTTCAATCAATTCCTTATAATTGAAATAAGTTTTATTCAATTTTGTTTTGTTTTAGGTTACCTACAAGAGTTTAGTCATAACACACACACACACATATATTGTACTTTTACAATCCAATATGAAGCATGGAAAATGTTGACTTGGCTTAACCTACCCAAGCTAGAAAATGTAACTTTTTACAACTAGTTTCACTTTTCACTGTTGGAATGTCTCTATTTTTGTGGTAACATTATTTCTCTCACTGCTACTAATAGTATTTAGTACATCTAGTACTCCAAGCCACTGGCTCAATTTGTAACTTAGGATTTTGAGTTATGCATTCTATGCATCCCATTTTCCTATAATAGTTAGCGTTTGAAACCTCTAACTCCCGTTTTACCTCCTTTACAAACGGAATCATTGCTAAAGTTTTGATAAATATTTAGTCATGCATCCTATGATTCAAAGAGTTGATTCAGGTGAAATTATTGAATTGTATGAAGAGTATGTGACTTTGTTTTAGGAGGTCTACTAGTGGGACTTTTTTCAGTGTTTTGAGGGTTTTAGCAAAGAGGTGGTTAAGGCTTTCACCTTCATTGCACAAGAAACTCCTCTCTCCAAACAAGGAAAAAATTGGTCAAAATATTGTGGTGTGTACAATGTTCCATGTTGAAACTTTTTGGCTTACAAAAATTGTGCATATAATGTTATGCTAGTTAGCTTTCTTAAAACCAAGTGGAAATATTTATTATATTTTGTTCAACATTTTATAACTTGTGAAGGTAGATAAGGGTTTTACTTCATCTATCATATACATTTTCTAATGGTATTCTTGGGTTATAATCTTAATCTCTCATTCTACTTATATAAAAGGCTCTCCAATATGGCTAAGGCATAACTAGATGAATACAAAAATACTGACAGATATCTTTTTCACCATGGTTTGATCTACATTCTAGTGAGACATTATTTGTCCAAGATTGGTGATAATTGGGATGTGTTTAGTCTTCTCAATGGCTTTAGTAAACCCCATGTTGTCTAGCAACTAATAGATGTTGTAGCAGCTTTATTTAGATATAAAATGTCAATTATTAGTATTGTTTTCTCAAATTGTAAACAAGTTTTCCTCACTCATCAAATGTTGGTCTCGGTTGTGGATATGATATAGTTGTTCTAAATCTTGCACAAATACACTTTTATTTAATCATGTTATTTTATTTTAAACTGTTTAAAGAGGTAGGTCAAGACAATGAATTATATTTTTGAAAAGTATATTGTTTTGATTTTGCAAGATTAATTTAGGAAATTTTGGGGCTTATCATTATGTATATAAACCCTCAATTTTGAGATTAAAAGGGGCCGGCAAGGGAAAATACTTAAAAACTCTCTAGTGATTGTGGAAATTATTTGACTCTCATATTTGTAAGCTTTTCAATTTGAACTATTTCAACTAGCTAGTGCAAGCAAACACACACATTCATGATATTTTAATTTCCATGGTTACTTGGTATACATCTTCTTAAAGTTATATCACTTTGTTTTAGAATTATTCTAGAGATATAATGTTGTTATTTATATAAATTTAAATTGAATGGCTGACGAAAAAAAGATCCATGATAAACATTTCATTATATATATATATATATATATATATATATATATATATATATATATATATATATATATATATATATATATATATATATATATATATATATATATCTATATATAGATATAGATATATATATATTCTCCTAGAGTGTGTAGCAAGATTTCTAACAGTTAAAATTTACCACAATCTTACCATAAAGACTTGCAATTTATAAGTATGCCTTGTTACAATATTTTCTGAAAACATATTTTCTAATTTTTGGACTTTTTGGCCTAGAATTTTCTTTGCCCAAATTTTCTTTTACCTTGTTTAGAAAAAGATTTTGAATAAATATATAAAGAGAGATTAAACACCTTGAAAATAATTATTAACCAATTATTAACCAATTAAGTTAACATTGTAAAAACCACACATGAAAGTATTAACATCAGTTACACATAGTAGAAACCATCACCAAGTGTATATAGAAAAAGAATGGGTGAGAGAATGATTTTGGAAGTCTTGCACCTATTTTGTCACAGTTAATTCGAGGAAATTAGTGCAAAAAAATTTCAAAGTTCAAATTTTTCAGCTAGCAGCTTATCATTTTATTGTAAACCCATTCTGCAAGTTTGTAATGTAAATGATGCTAGTAATACCATGTATATATGTAACAAAGTAGGTAAGCTTATTATTTTGGCAAGAAATTTCATCCTAGGAGGTTTTTTGACCTTGTTGATTACCTTTGTTTCTAAACACTGCTAATTGGAAGAGTTTTTTCCTAATTATGAAGGTCTATAACAAACTAGTATTCCCCCTTTGAGGGTTGAATTGTAGTTATCTTATGTCAAAAATATTTTAGTGCATGGTCCCTCATAGTCATATACCATGGCTAAAATATTTAAGAATGGAAAAATAAGTAAATCCCCTCATGTGTCAATTAAATAATTTTCTAGCAAAATAGAATAAAATCCTAAGCTAGAAAATCAATTAAATTTGAGTCAAAAATTAAAATTAGAGAAATGACCAAAACAATCATAGGTCAAAAGGAAGTTAATTTTTGGAGGTCCCCCACCAAGGGAAAATTGGAAATTTCAAGAAAAGTTGGATCCTTTGACCTTGGTGTCAAATTTTTTAGGAAATTAGCTCAAAATTATTATTTTTGAGTTAATAAAAAATGGTTTTGATGATAAATTCAAAATTCCAAAAAAATAATTATTTTTGAGAGTAGAGATTAAAATATTATCAAATATCTATCAAAGGTCACGGGGATCAAGCAAACTAGTCGTTATTTTCGACTTGGAGGAATTTCTCTATAAATAGAGGGCATTTTGTGTGTGTGGAGCATCTTGATCTTGAGCTCTGGTGTGATGTAACTTTGTAAATGCTCGTGTAAAGCCACTATCATGCTCAGAACGTTTTCATCATCATAATAAAATAATTTGGGGTGTAGTTCATGGTGTCTTTGTCTCATTGATTTGTGGTATGTGTTGGGTATGTGCATTCCTATATTGTTCTTCAAATGTTAATTAAATCATTATTTCATTGTAGGTGATAGGAAAATTCTATGGGTAAGTTTTGGGCTTATCTTAGGTGATCTGATTCATTGTATGTTATAACGATTTCTTCTTCTAAAAATATATAGAGTTTGTAAGTTCTCGAGCCCTTAGGCTCCATGTTCACAAATTGTGGGCACACGATGACCATGTTTGGATTCTGAACATTTTATGTGATTTTATAACTTTGCTAAGGTTGTGGTTTAACATTTATATTTAAAATACATCTAGTCATTGTCAAGGTTCATAAAGACTCTATCTTTTCTAAATCCTTCTAAGCATTGTACACTTGTATATTTTGTATAATATTTTTTTTGTAAATAAATTTATTTTCTAACCTTTGTTTTGAGATTTATTTTCAATTTTGTATATATTTGGGTTTTGGGTACTTGTAAATTCATTTGTGCATGTGAAATCCAAGGAAATTTGTTAGATAAGAGCTAGATTTAGGCCCTTGAGGGTAAGATATAACCTCTAACCTTTTTTTTGCAGGGCCAACAACTGAAGAATTTTGCAGTGAAGTTGAATTTTTTAGGGCCTATAGGCCCAACGTCTTCCATTTCCCTAGTTGTTCAGCCCTTTCAGGCCGAGCGTCACCCTTCCTTGGCCTAGCATGGACCCTTCTAGCCTCAACATCAACCTTTAGGCTCTTCTCAAGGTTGGTCGTATCCTCCTTAAGGTTTGTGGCTCCCTTAAGGGCAATTATCTAGCCTTTTTAGAGACTCGGCTTGCCTTCATCCCCCTTGTTGTGGCCATTTGAGACCTTTTCAGGCTTATTCGTAAGTCTGAAAGGCCTCGAACTCCTTTGAAACCCTCTTGGCCTCCCTTCTTAGCCTAGCAACAACCTTCCTAGGCTTGTCATGAGGCCTTTGTAGCCTCATGACCCTAACCGCAAGCCTAACTAGGCCTTGCAACTTTCCTCCTCTTCAACGCTAGACCTCTACGGCCTAACATTTCCCTTCTTTGACCCTCATTTTTCCTCTGTCCATCTTTGATTGAGTATTTGAGTAATTCATTGTTTTAGAGGCGGGAATAGTTTCAAAATGAGCATGGGGTTCTTTTCCTTTCGCTGAACTCATTTCAGAATGTGAATACGTGGAAAGGAATCGAGTTAAGTGTAAAATAGGTTTTTGACTTTATGAATTATTGCAAAAAGTTTCCTACAATTGTGCGCATTAATTCTCGGTGACCAATAAATGAGGAAAAGATCATAGGGTAAGGGATAGTGTTATGCTCTTAACCTGCAAAATGATATCCAAATACAGAATATGCGAAGAAAAGATACCCAGAACACAGAATAGCAATGATTTTATTATTCAGAGAGTAATGTTCACTTGCCTCTTCGAGGGGGCAACCTCCAATAGAGCAGTGCTCGACTACAAAATAAGACACGATGCTCCTCGCAGGGAGTCTCTATCCTTTATATATGACTCATACATGCAATACCACGGGCCAATACTGTGGGTTTTATTAATACCATCTATCTAATACTACGGCCCATTTGCAACTAATTGTGGTTCCGTCATTAATTGCGGATTAACCACTTACAATTATTAATATGGGCTTTATTGACTCTTGACTATGACATGATCCCATTACATAAATAAGGGGGTTAGGGTGGGACCCTAACATGCCCTCCCCCTTAAGACGAGCCTTGTCCTCAAGGCTGAAGCTGCGGAAACTGTTGAAGAATAGTGGCTGGTTCCCAAGTTGCATCTTCCGGAGAGGTGTCTTTCCATTTGACGAGGACTTCCTTAATCATGTGGCCGCGCAGTTGCTTGTCTCGTGTGTCTAGGACCTGTTCGGGTTGAAGCCAAATGGACCCTTCTTCGTCCAATTCAGGTAGACTGGTCTGAATTCTACAATTGTTCCCAATCACTTTCCTGAGGCATGAGACATGGAAAACTGGATGGATTTTTGCAATAGGTGGCAAGGCCAACTTGTAGGCCACTTCTCCAATGCGCTGAAGTACTTGATATGGTCCGTAGAATTTGGGAGAGAGTTTCTGACACCCCTTGTCCTTGAGTGATGTTTGCTTATATGGTTGTAGCCGTAAAAAGACCTGATCCCCTTCTTGAAATTGGCGCTCTGAGCGATGTTGGTCTACTTGTTGCTTCATGCGGTTCTGAGCTTGATGAAGATTCTCTCGAAGATGGGTGAGCATGGTTGTGCAATGTTGTAGGAGTTGATCCACTGCTTGTACTTTTGAGCATCCCTTGAGATACGAAGTAGGTGAAGGTGGGAGTTGACCATATACTGCTTCATAGGGAGTTATTTTGGTGGTGGCATGATAGTTGGTGTTATACCACCATTCTGCCAGAGGTAACCACTGTACGCAAAGGTGTTTCTTTTCTGAAGTGAAACACCTAAGGTAGGTTTCTAGACATTTGTTGACGGCTTCGGTTTGACCATCTGTTTACGGATGATAGTAAGTACTAAGTTTGAGTTGAGTGCCTTGTATTCTGAAGAGTTCTTGCCAAAAATTACTGGTGAAGATCGGGTTGCGGTCGAACACAATAGAAGTGGGCATGCCATGCAATTTGAAGATCTGATCCATGAAAGATTGAGCAACCAAAGTTGGTGTAAACGGGTGGGGTAGGGCACAGAAATGAGCATACTTCGACAGTAGGTCCACAACCACCATGATGACTGACTTGTTCCCTGACTTTGGAAGACCTGTAATGAAATCCATAGAAACCTCCGTCCAAATTGATGCCGGAATGGGAAATGGTTGTAATGTGCCTGGTGTGTTGACGGTTTCCCCTTTGTGGCGTTGACAGACATCACATTCTGCTACAAAAGTAAAGATGTCCTTTTTCATGCCTGTCCAAAAAAATGATCTTCTGGTGCGAGCATATGTCTTCTGAAAGCCCGAATGTCCTGCAATGGGAGATGAGTGCAATTCTGCCAAAATGCGACTTTTGAGGGTGGATGTTGGTGATATTACGACTCTGTCCTTGTAGCGAAGAATATCATCCTGCCACGAGTAGCCCTTGGTGGAATTTGGATCTACCTGCAATTGAGAAATGAGTTGGGAGAGCCTGGGGTGTGAAAACCATTCCCTGCGAGCCTCTTCAATCCATTCTGGAATGGGGAGGGAAATTGCTAGCAGAGTACTTTCCTCCTCAAATTGGTGAGATAATGCATCTGCTACACTATTTTCTTTCCCTTTCTTATAAATGATCTCATAATCATATCCCAGCATTTTGGCTAGCCATTTATTTTGTTGTGGGGAGGATAGGCGTTGCTCCAAAAAATATTTAAGACTGTGATGATCTGTGCGGATTTGGAAACGCCGCCCCAATAAGTAAGGTCGCTAGGTCTCGACTGCATGTAAGATGGCCATCATTTCCTTCTCGTAGGTAGATTGGCCCAGATTCCTCCCACTGAGTTGTTGGCTTGTGAAGGCCAACGGTCACCCTTCCTGCATTAAGACCGCCCCAATACCTGTACCCGAAGCATCACATTCAATGAAAAAAGATTTGGTGAAGTCAGGGAGTGCTAAGACTGGAGTGGAACACATGGCATTTTTTAGAGTTGTAAAGGCTTGTTGTGCTTCCTCATTCCAGAAGAATGAATTTTTCTTTAGGAGTTGGGTGAGGGGCTTCGCTATGCGACCATAGTTGTGGACAAATTTACGATAATAGCCTGTGAGACCCAAAAATCCTCTCAAGCTCTTCAAGGTCTTAGGTTGAGGCCATTCCTGCATTGCCTGGATCTTTTTGGGGTCCACCTTGACACCTTCATGCCCCACAATGTGGCCCAAATACTCTACTTCTGCCATGCCAAATGAACACTTGGACATCTTGACAAATAATTTATGCTTGCGGAGCAGTTGCAAGAGTAGATCTACATGCTGAGGATGTGCGGCCCAATTGCAACTATAGATGAGGATGTCATCGAAGAAGACAAGGACAAATTTCCTGAGATATGGTTTGAGAATGTGGTTCATAAGGCTCTGAAAAGTAGAGGGGGCATTACAAAGACCAAATGGCATGACCAGGAATTCATAATGGCCTTTATGAGTTCTGAAAGCAGTCTTGGGGATGTCGACTTCCTTCATGCGAATTTGGTGGTAGCCTGAGCGAAGATCCAGCTTAGTGAAAAATTGAGCCCCATTGAGTTCATCCAGCAAATCATCAACCACCGGGATGGGAAATTTATCTTTGATTGTCAACTTATTGAGGGCCCTGAAGTCAGGACACATCCGCCACTCCCCATCTTTCTTGAGCACCATGACCACTGGGGATGAATAAGGACTAATGCTGGGACGAATGACACCTGCTTCCAAAAGTTCCTTGATGATTTTTTCTATTTCATTCTTTTGGGTGAACGGATATCTGTATGGGCGCACATTTGGGGGTTGGGCCCCTGGAACCAAGGTGATGCTATGATCATGTTCCCCTCGCGAGGGTGGAAGCTCATGAGGCTTGTCAAAGACCGGCAGATGGTTATTTAAAATCTATTGCATCTCAGGATGAATTGGAAGAGGCTTTGTTTCGACTGCCTAGATGGCATTAAATTGAGCTACAACTCCATGATTTCCATTTTTTAACAACTTTTCCATTCTATGCGAGCTGATGATAGAGAGGGCTCCCGCCTGGAGTCCACGGAGGGTATGTGTATAGTTATTTTGCTTAAAACTCATATATAATTCTTGGAAATCCATTGTGATTGGCCCAAGAGTGCGGAGCCATTCAGCGCTGAGGACAATGTCACAACCCCCCCCACCCCCCCATGTGTATGGAAAACATGTGGGTTTTCAACTAATAATCCCCCATTTGAAGTTTGAAATTTTCACAGCGGCCTTCACATTTCATTGTGCCTCCATCCGCAATTTGAACTTGGAAGTTAGAAACTGCGCGTACAAAACAATGCACTGCTTCTGCGACTTTTTGATGGATGAAATTATGTGTACTTCCACTATCAATCAAAACTACTACTGGGCGATGTTTAATAAAACCTCTGATTTTGAGAGTTTGAGGGGAAGAAATCCCTGCCAACGCATGCAACAAAATAACTGGTTCATCAGGGACATTGTCCTGTTGGTTGTCTTCTTCTAGTGCCTCATGGTCCTCAAGTGGTGGATCTTCCTCTGTTGAGCTGTAGTCAGTGGCATCTATTTGAAAAAATTTGGGCTCCTTGCATTTATGACCTGGGGAGTATTTTTCATCACAGTAGTAACATAGTCCTTGCTTTCTTCTTTTGGTCATTTCCGCAGGTGACACCTTTTGGACCTTAAGTGTTTGAGTCGTGTTGTGAGCCTGCGGGGTGCGACCTTTAGCGGAGAAATTTGGGCGACTGTATTGGGCTGCTAATGCACGTTCCATGTTACGAGCTACCTTGCAAGCCTCCGTCCATGTGGGAGGGTGGTGCAGTAGGACTTGAGCTTTGATGGCTTCTTTAAGACCGCTGATAAAACATTCCATGTAGAGCACATCTGAGAGACCCCAAGTGCGGAAGGCTAAGGCTTCAAAACCTGTAATATATTCATCCACTGTACCAATCTGTCAGAGCTTAGTAAGACGACCCAAAAAAGAGTCCTCCTGTTCAAAGCGGCTTTGAAGAGCTTCTGTAAATTGGGTCTAAGTCTTAAAAGGTCCATTGCAACGTTGATGCCATTCCCACCATTTCCACCTTTCATTATCCAAGTACATGCTCCCCAACATAAGTTGAATCGCATCATCTAAGATACGATTCAGTTTGAAATACTGGTCCATTTGTGCTATCCATGCCGACGGGTGAGAACCGTCAAATTTATGCATATCCAACTTGGGAGGTCGCTGACTGGGTGGTTGGTGGGTGTGCCAGACGTGAGGAGAGTGGCTAGACTCACCCTCATTGTATCCATTGCCATTATACGCCTCCTCGTGGGCTTGCTCCTTGTCCTTTGGGATGAGTTGCGCGACCTGGCTACTTAGTCCGTTAAGCTGAAGGGTGAGGGACTGCATGGATTCTTCAAGTTTGTCGATCCTTTCATTGGCCATCGCTTGAGCTCTAGTTTCTACCATACACCAACCTGATGAAAATTTGGGACCGCCTAAAAATTTTCACTAATAATTGAATGGTACCACCGTGCTCAGCTCGTCGTCCTGATTCTGATGGCGGAATAGACTGCTTCTATGGATCTGATGGATCTAATAGATCGGAATGGCTGATCTGTGAACTCGACACTGCGGGACTGATGTCTACTGCTGCTGCACCCTTTTGCACAAGCGGGTCTGGAAGAGATGCTGTGTGATCCCCTGATAGAAAAAGGGAACTATGGTCTTGAGGAGTGTCAGGTGCTACAGATCGCAATATACATAAGGGTCTGGCAGTAGTACTTGGCCCAATGTTTCAAGGCTCTAACTAAGGAGGATCGACCGTACCCTTAGCCGTACAACCCGACTACCCTATCGTACGGGCGAGTAATCTCCCCGAGTTCTGTTCTCAGTGTACTGTAGCCGCAAGACGGCCGACGGTTTATCCATGGCGAGGTTTCAAGGGAGCCTAGGGGGCTTCCAATATCCCAGAGGGTACGTGGAAGACAATCCATGCGTGGTTCTGTCTAATGCGCTACTACTCGAAGGGGTACCCACAGGGGTTACAAGGGAGTCCAACAGACGTGAACACCTCTTATATTTCCTGCGTGCATGCCTCCCCAAATCCACAGGTTTATGCGCTCAACGACAGATCCCGTGGTTTAAAGACGCTGGAACATGTCTCTAGCCAAAAAAAAAATTTGCTAAGAAATGGAGATCCCACCGGCCCTGGAAAGTGCTTTGATACCACTTGTTATGCTCTTAACCTGTAAAATGATACCCAAATACAGAATATGCGAAGAAAAGATACCCAGAACACAGAATATCAATGATTTTATTATTCAGAGAGTAATGTTCACTTACCTCTTCGAGGGGGCAACCTCCAATAGAGCAGTGCTCGACTACAAAATAAGACACGATGCTCCTCGCAGGGAGTCTCTATCCTTTATATATGACTCATACATGCAATACCACGGGCCAATACTGTGGGTTTTATTAATACCATCTATCTAATACTACGGCCCATTTGCAACTAATTGTGGTTCCGTCATTAATTGCGGATTAACCACTTACAATTATTAATATGGGCTTTATTGACTCTTGACTATGACGTGATCCCATTACATAAATAAGGGGGTTAGGGTGGGACCCTAATAGATAGTGGTGGGAGCAAGTAAATATGAATGGGAGTAAGAGCGTAATGAAATGAATATTTGAATGAAATGGGAATGTATACATTAAATGGTAAACAATCACTAGATTTAATAATAAGGATCATCGAAAAATTAATTGGTCGAGATCCCATTTATGGTGGAATGATAGTTTGGCGGAAGTATTTATTTAGTGGCAGAAATAGTTGATGGCAGAAATCGAGAATTGTTTTAAGCCCGGGGAGGGAAGGGGGTCGTTAGTGGTAAGCGGGAAAAGATGAGGGGGTTGTGCAACATACAATAGAGCACCACCTAACGAAGGTTGTTTTGGTGAAACAACTTGTTGCACCCCCTGTTAGAATTCAAACAAGCAGGGGGCTATGTAATCAAATCAAAACCGTTGATTACTAAAGAACTAATCGCTGCCAATGGAAAATGTACGATAGTTAGTGGGTGGAAATTTGACATTTTATTAAAAAGAATAACATTTAAAAAGTAAATATGAGGTATTATAAAATTTTGCATAGCTTTATTACAAAGCGCATATAAAATAAAATAAGAAATGGCATTTTATAAATCCAATTTCACAATTTTATTAGAACTAGAAAATGATACAACATTACTAACTTTCCTAAATTTACTTAGCTATCGAGTATTTCAGTCAATTCCTTATGATTTAAATAAGTTTTATTCAATTTAAAAAATAAAAAAAAACTCAAATATGATTGAAATAAGTTTTATTCAAATTTAAAAGTTGTGGAGATGTAAAAATTACAAATGAGTTTTATTCAATTTTATTTTGTTTTAGGTTATCTACAAGAGTTTAGTCATAACACACACAGAGACATATATTGTACTTTTTATAGTCCAATATGAAGCTCGGAAAAGGAGAATAGAAGAATGTAGTTAATTAAAAATAATTTACAATTTCAAGAAAGAAGCATTTAAGTTAAGTGAACATTTTATTTGAGATGAAAATTCAAGTGTTTTATTTATGGTTGAATTACTATAACATCAAAATCAATGCAAATCATCAATATTTTATTTTGTGCTTACATTGAAATCAATGCACAATATTAATCCAATTACCTTGAAATTAATGTACACCATGCATCTATTTAAATCAAATCATAAATCAACAACTTCATTGAAATCAATGCATTTAATGCAAACAATAAAATGTGATGAGAAATCAACATCTTGCTGAAATAAATGCATCTAATGCAAACAATCAAATAGGATTAGAAATCAACGTCTACACTGAAATTGATGCATCTAATGCAAGCAATCGAATAGGATTAGAAATCAACATATACACTGAAATTAATGCATCTAGTGCTAGCAATGAAATAGGATTAGGAATCAACATTTACACTGAAATCAATTCATCTAATCCGAGAAATTAAATAGGTTTAGAAATTAACATCTAATTTAATGAAATGAATGCATCTAATGCAAGAAATTAAATAAAATTAGAAATAAACATCTACACATAAATTAATGCATCTAATGCAAGAAATAGAATAGGATTAGAAATGAGTGCCTACATTGAAATCAATGGATCTAGTGAAAACAATTTTCTTTCCTTATGTTAAAATCGGAAACTAGGGTCAAACTCCATGTGGGTCACCTCATTTATGTCAACTGATATTTTTCCTAGATTCCTCTTGTTGAGAGGTGTAGGATTGATCTAAAGATCATCCGATTCCGACAAGTATTTATGGAGATATGAATTTATTTGTCTTTACTTGACAATTGTCAAGGTCGGCTAGCAGTTAGATGTGTGGAACACATACCCAATGAATCATATAATACAAGAGAGGTTGATTCATTTTCTCATCATCTAATCTCACTAATTCTTCTCTCTCTCTCCTTAGTTTTGGGTTTGTTGATGCCTCTAAAATTGTTGCAACAATATTGGGGAATGACCACCCGGTCCGGCCCTTAGTACAATTCCTTTTTTGTTTGGTATGGTGGCTTCGACTGGATAATATGGGACTAGTTTCCCAATAAAGGTTTGATTTGATGAGTGGATGTTTAAAATATGTGACAAGATGATAGATGGTTTGAAATTGTAATACTTATGAATATGAATATGAATATGAATATATATATATATATAACCCGGGTAACTTACTATTTATGTGATTTATGATGACTTCTCATAACCAAACGCTAATAAAGATTAATCAAATGATTACAGAAGTTAAGAATGAATGATAATTTCTTCAAACAAAGTAATATAAGACATATCGCATATCATAATACCATTAATTGACATCATACATGTTTAGGATATTGATCCCAGAATTATTCAAAAGTGATATAAATGCAGAATTAAATGAACATTCACATATACAACAATATTGATTCAAAAGACTGTTAAATTTCCTAACATGAAACAGAACGACAATGATATAAGTACCATATGTATTTGAAACATTCTATTGAAGTAACAACCTTGTTCATTCTTCTTATTTTGGAAAACACCAAAAAGATACATTAATGCAAGTCCTTTTGAAATCTGCTTACAAAAAAGTAGAACCTTGATCCTTGCTTTCTATGGAGTAAACTAAGAAGTGCAGAAGTGCTATTTTCTTCAATGCAATTTTAATACAAATTCAAAACCCTTTCTAAAATGAAATGAAAGGGTCTTTATAGTAAAAATAAAAACAAACTGTTCGTAAAAGATGCTTGGAGTGGTTGGAACAGTCTCTCAAAATATGGGATTTCATGACAAACATAGAATTTCAAATAACTTCAAAAAGATGCATCACATCTATCATTCCTCCTATTGCTTTAATTGACAAATCTCGAGCATAGTTTGGAATTCCGGTGGATGAATCGTCCTAGCATGCAATTGACCTGCGTACACTGCATCGCAGAGTTCAAGCATCATGCTATTGACTGCATCTGTGAGACATTTGACCTTCATTTGTTGGCTATGCGGTTTGACCAAATAGATGCAATGAGTATCCCAATTGAGGCTCTTTAATTTTAGAGTTTTTCTTCTTTGGTGGCCGAATCTTGCTTCCATTGTTTTTCCAATACTTTTTCCTTAGGAAGATTTTCAGGGGTACACTAAAAAATTAAGTTGGCGCTGTGTAAATTATCATTTATCAATTCAATGATATTATTCCTTGTTTCCCTGACCCTTGAAGTTTCCCTTTCTTCTTTAATCAACTGTGTCTCCCATTCTGAGAATAATATCTCTTTATGAGATTCTTCAATTACTGGAAATTTGGTAGCCCTTCCTTTTTCTGTGTTTTGCCATGAGATATAATTTGTAATCTTGTGATCTGCATCCTTGAATTCCAATCTGGAATTGACCGCTTGATCTACCAGTGTGTTGGTTTTGACACATAATGGATGAATGAGGGATATCTTTTGGCAGAGTTGGGTTAGATGTTGAGATAAGACTTATTTATTGCTAAGGCTTCCTTTATAAATTCTTCAACTTTAGGATTTTCCTTGAATTGCTTTATTGAGAGTTGTAGCTGTAATATTTGTTCATTTTTTGCTTTAATCTCTTCATGATGTGCCAGTTTCAGCTGTTCAAACCCTCAGGATAGCTGTTGTTGTCTTTCAATTGCCTGCTAATCAATTCTCTGTTTTTTTGCCTTTAGCTGATCTTCAAGTTGTTTAATCTTTTGATCTTTTTCCTTGATCAATTGATTAACTTCAGTTGCTTTATCAATTGTGGCAATTGTGTATGCCCCTGCAAATTGAGATAACTTGGCCAAGTCTTCGGAGGGATCAATTTCTGAATCTTTCCGAATGACATTCATGTATTCATCTTGGGATACTGTTGTCGATACTTGGTCTATTTTCCTCTTCTTCCTATGTATTTTGACTATAGCCATGTGTTTAGGGCTATAAAACACATCCAACAGTGGGATTCTCCTCAATACTCAATATAATCTCTGATGAAGGATGCTTAGGGATTATCTCGATTCTCTTATAGCTGAATCCTTGCTCGATGCCTTTTCAACCACAAGATCATGAATTATGGGCTGTTGTCTCAAGGCAGATTGCGGTGTGATAATAGTTTGGGTATCACTTTGACCTTTAATATGTAGGCCAAACTGTTCCCATTCTTTGATCAACACCGGATCAATGTGAACATTTGTATCTAACTGTTCACTGGCTTTCTCACTTGTCTCGGCTTCACCAGAAGTTTTCTCTATGTCCCGCTTTGTGCTTTGCTCTATGGTTTTCCCTATTTGATGGGTGATTGGTGTAGTGCTCAATAAGTCTAGTGGTACTAACTGAAGCCTTTGTACCCTATACTAAATGAATTGGTCCATTTTTCCTAGTTCCAACTTGATCTTTGCAGATGGCTTACTTGCACGAATGTCTCTGCTGATCTAAAGAAGTGATCAAATTCATATTTATCATGGATGAATTGCTTAACCTTTACTTGAGTAGTAAAATTATAAGCAACTTTATTTGGGTCATATTTCCTTTTGGGAATAACGGCTAGGTTCAAACCTCTTATTTTCTCAGCTTCAATTTGTGCATGTTTGTAGTCATGTAATGAATAGATACCACATTGGATTGGAAAGGCAGGCCATAATTGTTTCTTGGCGTCTTTGAGATTTTTTGTAAGCCCTTTTTCAACCGTTTGAAAAGTTATTTCCCTCGCCAATAGTTTATCCAGGACATATAGAGGAAGGACATGCAGATCAGTGATGCTACCATAAACCCTAATGTATGTAAACAATTCTTCCCCGAACCAACTGCCAATTGAACTCAGATCAATACTAGCATCCTCAGACAGCCGAGGAGTCGGTTTATTAAAAATGGCTTGGTGGATGGGTAGAATGAAACCATGGCAAATATTGTAAAAATGATTCTTATATTGGGAATTCCATAGGCTTTTATGGTAAATATGGATGGGGGTCGAGTCCTGGTGTTATAACTCTGATACCACTTGTTATAGATCTAACCCAAAAATGTATGATAATAGAAATCAACCCAAGAAGTAACAAGATAGAAATATAGATAGGAATGCTTCTTTATTAATCAAAACCCTTAAGGTAGGGCAAAACCATACATTCACTCCTTAAGGAAGGAGAACACTCCATAATCCATACGCTTGTTCATACAATATTCCTTGACACCTCATCATGTGGAGTCTCTAGCCTCTATATAGGCCTCATACATACAATACCATGGGTCATTACCATGGGTCCCTCATACCATCGAACTAATACCATGGACCCATTACATTATTACTAACTACTTGTGGTCCCTTACATGATATGGGTTAACCACCTTATTTATTACTATGGCCCATCCCATTATTACATTATTACCTTGGGTACCTCCCTTTGTACCCCATATTACCCCCCCTAGCTATATAACATTCCACCCCCCTTATCATGTTTCGTCCCCGAAACATGGGAAGAACATAAATAATAAGATCTACTCAAAAGAGTAGTCCATTGGTACCATTCATGTGCATCTAGCCATCCAAGAGAAAGGTGAACCCTCGATCTCGTTGGTGCCTCGCTCGCTTGAGATGGAAGTTGACCGTGGCAGCTCTTCTGTGTTGATGTGTAGTAGGTGGATCTTTGCTCCTTGCTATTCGTCATGCGGGGGTTGTTGTCCTTGTGGCTAATTGGTTGCCATCTTGTTGGTTGTTTGCTTGTAGGGTGATGTGGGTGATGATATGTTGAAGTTTTAACCCACAGTGTCTTTTTCTTTAATTCACCCTTTACTAGAGCCTGATTGTTATCTGGTGCATGTTGGGGTGCTTGTTGTGGTGTCTTATCTTCCAATATTACTTCAACCACTGAGCCCTCATCTGATGGATCAGCACCTGTAACCTTTTCTGCTTCAGCCTCTGTTTGTGTTTGATTGTCAATCATCACTGGCTCATCATCTGATATGTCAGTCCCTAGAACATCTTCTGCTTCAGCCTCCATGTACTCTACCTGTTTATTGATGGAAATATCCTATAATGTAATTTTCTTCTTTTTATACCAGAGCTTCAGGAATTTCTTCTGCAAATTAATATTGATAGTACCCACAGATTCCATCCAAGGATATCCCAAAACAACATCCATATTATCCATCTCTGAAGTATAAAAATCACCATGCAACACATACTTATCCATAGAAATATGCAAATCCTTATATACTTGAACATCCTCATCATCCACCTGTGTGTTTTCAATGTGTTTTGCTGGAACTTGCAATTTTTTTTCCAAATTAACCTTGATAAAATTATGCTTGCAACTAGGATTTATAGAAACAATGATCTTCTCCTTTTGCATCAATCCATGAACCTACAATAAGGAGATACTAGCAGAAAATAACCCTTTATGTTTCTTGGTTTCCTTCTTTCCTGTAAAAATAAAATCTTTGCTAGGTTGTGTGTCTGTATGTGTGAGCTTATCCACAAAATTAGATTTACGATCAAAGTGGTCCATAAGAGATTTTCTGAATGTGTCCTAAGTCAAGGGCCTTCCATAGAAACGTTGATGCCCTTGCCACCATTGCCATCTTTCATTGTCCAAGTACATTTTTCCCACACTCAGCTGAGTCGCATCATCATAGATATAATTCAATTTGAAACATTTCTCCATTTGTGCTAGCCATTTGGTTGGATGAGAGCCATCAAATTTATACAAGTCCCTCAAACTCTGATCTAGGCCCGCCATCACAAAAAAAAATTGGCGAAAATTTGAAATGTCACAGTTTAGTCAATATTGCTTAGAATCCCTATTATGACCGTTTTCGGAAATGGAACAACCATTCTGCATCTTCCCATGTGATAGAAATCCTGATCCAGGCATTGGAATTTCATATATGCACTGCAACTCTCCCGCCATCAACAAAAAGTCTGAAAAAAGAGTTGATTTTAAATCAGCGATATCTCCCTCATCCAGACTCCGATTCGACTGATTTTTTTTTGAAATTGGGTATTTTTTCACAAAGAATCTATATCTGCAATTATATTTTGTAGATCTTGCACCAAGACATCCAGATATGCGCCACAAACTCGCTGTCCCAAAAAATTGTCTACAACACCACTAATTTTTAGATCAGCGATATCTCTTTCATCCAGACTCCGGTTCGGCCGATTTTTTTTTGAAATCGGGTATTTTTTCACAAAAAATCCAGATCTACAATCCATTTTGCAGATTTTGCCCCAAAACGTATAAATCTGATTTGCAAACTCGTCGCCCTAGAAATCCTGCAAAACATAAAAAAATTCTCCACTTTTGCCCAAGAAAGTGCTCTGATACCACTTGTTATAGCTCTGATACCACTTGTTATAGATCTAACCCAAAAATGTATGATAATAGAAATCAACCCAAGAAGTAACAAGATAGAAATGCTTCTTTATTAATCAAAACCCTTAATGTAGGGAAACACCATACATTCACTCCTTAAGGAAGGAGAACACTCCATAAGCCATATGCTTGTTCATACAACATTCCTTGACACCTCTCCATGTGGAGTCTCTAGCCTCTATATAGGCCTCATACATACAATACCATGGTCATTACCATGGTTCCCTCATACCAACAAACTAATACCATGGGCCCATTACATTATTACTAACTACTTGTGGTCCCTTACATGATATGGGTTAACCGCCTTATTTATTACTATGGCCCATCCCATTATTACATTATTACCTTGGGTATCTCCCTTTGTACCCCATATCACCCATCCAAGCGTAACTACTTGGGAGATGTTTGCAAAAACTATTCGGGACCACTTGTTATAGCTATGATACCACTTGTTATAGATCTAACCCAGAAATATATGATAATATAAATAAACCCAAGAATAACAAGATATGAATATAGATAGAAATGCTTCTTTATTAATCAAACCCTTAAGGTATGGCAACACCATGAATTCACTCCTTAAGGAAGGAGAACTCTCCACAAGCCATATTCTTGTTCATACAATAATCCTTGACATCTCTGCGTGTGGAGCCTCTAGCCTCTATATAGGCCTCATACATACAATACCATGGGTCATTACCATGGTTCCCTCATACCATCGAACTAATAGCATGGGCCCATTACATTATTACTAACTACTTGTGGTCCCTTACATGATATGGGTTAACCACCTTATTTATTACTATGGCCCATCCAATTATTACATTATTACCTTGGGTACCTCCCTTTGTACCCCATATTACCCCCCCTAGGTATATAACACCTGGATAGTCCACTTCCATCCCATGATAGGAAATCGGAGTTGAAACAAATGGTGTCAACCACTTGGGTGGTAACAAACCTATTCCTCCTATAATCAAGTATTTGGATAGCCATTTTATCTGACAGAATGGTAGCCCAATCCATCACATATGAATTCAAAGCTGCTTCTATTAAGGGAACCATTTCAATAGAAAACTTAGCAGAATTGGGGCTTCCAAATAATCTACACATCATTGCGGCAACATAACAATATGGAGACGCCAGAGAGTCTACAGAATACATACCAGATGACTCGTGTTTGTGTTTGTTAGGGAAGTGCCTCCATTGTTTGATGGGGTCAGACTCTACTTCATTTTCCTTTGTGAAAGCTTCCAGGAATGATTTATTGTAGCACTTCTGAGGTTCTGGCAAGTGATACATCCTTTTCAAGTCCTCAGGCTTAAAAGACCCAAACATTCTTCCATCTGCTGTGAAAAGCGCCCTGTTTGTTATATTGATACCTTCAACTACCCATTTTACCATGTCATTGTATGGTAAAATCTTTGCATGGGCCGCTATTCGGTGAAGGAAAGAATCGGCTAAATCACTAAGTGTATTTTCTGATTCCGCAGGTCTGTCAGCCATTGCATGTCCTTCTGTCACCTTTGGGTTTTCCCTTTCCATCATATCATATATTCCTTCCCATGAAATCTTCCCGCAATCCTGACATGTGGTATCTGAGATTAACACAACTTTTTCCTGTCCTTTCGCCACTGCAGGGGCAGCTTTCGCCTTTCGAGCTTTCTTTATCATTTTGGCTAGCTGCATACTTACAGATTCAAACTGCAACAATATGAAATAGAGAAGAGTGATAAATTAAAACTTTCAAGGCAGCAAATGCTTGAAAGATAGTGGCGATAATATCACAGTCGAAAATCAGGGCAGGATCATTTGGTGCGAAAGATTTCGTATTATGGACTGATATTAACACGAAAGATGAAATCTTTGAAGGACCGCGGTCATTACTATTCTTAATGCTTGGCCATATTGCACAACATTAAACTTAAATACTTCAATTAATAGATCGCATCGCAGTTTTCCCAAGTCCTAATTAGAACGCGTGTCATGAACTTTCTGATCTTGCGATGAACGATTTCAATATATATTATTTTAAAATTCTAGGAGTCATCGCATATCGCAGATCGGAAGGTGTAAGCACCATGTTCTAAAAGCCTTTCATATTTATACGATTGCGATCTATGATGACTTGGCACATAAAGTTGGGAACATCCTTATTTACCCACCCGTATAGTGTTCTCTTTTTATTACCACTTTATTTATGTTTTAACATCGCATTGCATTTGCCCGAGGTAAGTATTACCTGTCCCTTCTGGGATTGCGATATGCAATCAACACATATCACATTGCAAGTTTTCAAGTGTGGCTTTGTATGGTTTCAGTGATATGCGAGATGTGAGAATCTTATCGCATCGCAAAGTTTGAATGGCCCATTAAAGCTTGTTTATTGGACTTGGGGATACGCGATATGTGATAGTTTTATCGGAAACACATGTTCGTCGATGAATTGTTTTAAGAAGCCTAATGTTTAGGAATTTTGTGGTAACTTTGAATCGCTCCACTAATATTTAGATTGAATGTTTTTTGGCCTTAAGCGCATGTAATTTGCGAGACTTGATTTCTAAGAGAGTCTTTTGAAGCATTTTTTATTTAAAAAGCAAGAGATAAAGGAATTTATTTATATACGAAGGTCTTATTGCTTTTTATAGAGTAAAGGGACCCTATTTCCTATTTAGTATCTAAGAATAAGATTAAGAAAAATTGGAAATGGGGGGGTTATTGTATAGCACAACAATTAGCGATTCATTGAAAGAACCAGTTATCTCTGAATAAAATAATGAAATTTCTAATACTTTCTTAAGTACAAACAATTAAGGAAAAGGAAACTATCTTTAAATTGGTCAGATAAACAAGATTACTCTGAATAATAACTAATTTTGTGATTTCTTTTACAAACCCTTATTATAAATGAAGAAACTTTTGGTTTTTCAAGTTTTGATTAGTTTTTTTTTTTTTTTAAATAAAGTTGAGGACCCTTGCAACTCAGCTTTTGGATTTACTGTTTTGTCACAGGTAGTGCCACTGCTGCCAGTAAACGTCTATAGTCTCGACAGGGTTACCTCTTAACCATCAATTATTCAATATCCCATCCATCTAAGAGTATAATTTTTTAAAGATAAATTCATAAAGATATAAATATTTTGAATAAAAGCCATTACCCTGGTTTGGGAGCTAGAATATGTCAATGCCATTCACCGGTTGTAATTGAACTAAATAAGCTGGCTTGTAATGAGACCCCTTGTCTTATGATTATAAGCCATTACCCTATTTTGGTATGCAATATTGGTAATGTCAGTTTAATTACTTTCCTATGATCATGGTAATCAGACACATAATGAGACCTCTTATCTTTTAAGTCAAATATATTTTAGAATTACACTCTAAAAAATAATAAACCTAGTGGATGGGGTGAATCTTTGACTTTAAGAGTTATTAGATGACAATTATAGAGATCTTGATGCTTAGTTGTAAAGAGTCTTTACTTTTAGGAATAACTTTTCTCAACTGATCAAACTTAAAATCTTTCACTATGTTTTTCTGGTTTGAAATATTTCACAAATTTAAAGAAAATCTGAGAGTTTTGTGTTGTTTATATAATTTCCAAAACTGTAATCATTTCATTGAAAGTTTATACCTTCTAAAGTAGATATTCACAATTTTTCCAAAGAGATTTCAACATTAAAAACCAATGGAATGCTATTTACAACATTATTTCTAAAAGAAATCAAAATTTGCATAAAGCATATGTACAGGTAAGAAGGGGTTACCTCCTTAGGAAAAGAATTTCTTTAAGATAAGGCCATTCAAAGGAAGAGAATCTCTCTTTCCTGATAAGGCTTGCAATAAAAATGTTGATGAGCCTATCTTTTCAACGATCTGAAATGGTCCAAGCCACATCTTCTGAAATCTGGTATGCTTACCTTTGTCTTCATGTTCTTTGTCCCATTTCAAAATGAGATCACCAATTTGTAATGTTTTTGAGCCGACTGAACTTGCATCAAGGAGGATTTAATTACTTGTTGATGTTTAGCATGAGTAATCTTGGTTTTTTCTCTTTCCTCATCTAATTTAAGAATTTGATCAAACCTTAATTGAATAGAGGAAGAAGTAGTTTCTTCAATG
Organism: Pinus tabuliformis; assembly: GCA_031772625.1. Taxonomy (NCBI): domain Eukaryota; kingdom Viridiplantae; phylum Streptophyta; class Pinopsida; order Pinales; family Pinaceae; genus Pinus; species Pinus tabuliformis. The sequence continues at coordinate 2,061,092,575 of CM062818.1, forward strand.
AATTGTACTAGGGCTAGTGATGGGAGGGTGTTAGGCCTAATAATTATCCTAAAAATACATCCACTTTCACTCCATTCAACATACACTTTCTCTCCATTCACACATTTTCTCACCTCTATTCCACCACCATGTCATCACATTAGCTTCACTTTCATCATTAAATGGGTTACCATTGTGTTTTCAAAAACATTATTAGTTCTTAGTATTTTTAAGTGAATTTGTGGTTAAAATTTAGAAAATAATATCCATATACTTATACCTAACAATTAGAATGAGTTTGCTGACATGTGTAGGTACAAAGGAAGCTTCTAAGGCACCCTTTTGTGGCACTCTATGTTCAAATTCGAATTTGAGGAGATCATGGACCTCATGGAGAAGATCATGGAGGATAGGGTTATGTGTCACTATTGGTTGAGAGATATGTGGATTTGAAGAGGGAATAGTGGATCCACATTTATGAGTTTGTTATCATAACTTTTGTATAAATAGGAGTGTTATCTCCTTCATTTGTAATCTTAAATTTTAGAATTTAGAAACTTAGTCCTTCATTTGTAATTTTAGATTTTAGAATCATTGTAATGTATAGTTTATGATCTCTTGGAATGTAGAACTTGGAGCTTGTAATTGCAATTTGCAATTAAGGATAAATAAAGTGAATTGGATTTTCTTCTACATTTGACTTTTTTCTAGGTGTGCTCGTGGAGCTATGGAGGGCCCCCATTGCCTCACTTGCATGCTCGTTTTGTTTTGGTAAGCTTTACTTTTATGTGTTTTTGTAAATTTCATTAGGTTCATATGTTTGAAATATTAATGAATGACCTTCCGTAAGAAAGTATTAATGTTTCTTTCAATGAACCTGATTTGTTATTTAATGTTTGATTTCATTAGTTTAAGTTTCTGATTCATATGGTTGAGATATAAATGAATAGTCTCTTGTAAGAGAGCTTTAATATTTCATGCAACCAATCAAAATTATATTTAAGTGCTTTAATTTCATTAGTTTAAATATTTTGTTGATTAAGATGATTAGAAATATTAATGAACCATCTCCTGTAAGGGAGCTTTAATATTTCTTACACTTGTCACAATGTCTTTAGATTCCATTTTGATTAAATGACTAAATAGGTGTTAGAAATCCGAATGAAAGACCTCCTGTAAGGGAGATTTGGCATTTCTTGACCTAGCTTAGTTTAGTTTGTATCTAAGTCCATATATATTGGATGATCCTCGAAGTTTACTTACCAGGATTTTTAGTAAATGAAACTCTAATTTGCATCTGCATTTTAGACCCAACAGAAGGCTAAATTCGGTGGAATAACAACTTCTTTCCCATGTACCAAGTTAAAAGTAGAAGTACCAATGGAGGCCTTCTGAGTTATATGATCTACCCATAGTGCGAATATTAAAGACTTATGCCAATTCTTTTGATTTTGATCAATAGTCCTTTTGATAATCCTGATGAGATTTTTGTTAGTTGACTCTTCTAAGCCATTTCCTTGTGGATAGTAATTTGCAGAGTATTTTAACTTAGAACCTCTCTTAAGAGCAAATTCAACTATACTATTTCCAAAAAAATAAGATGCATTATCAAAGATAAGCGCATTAGGTAAACCAAACCTGGTGATTACGACATGATCAATGAATTTGATAATCACATCAGAATTTGCTACCTTTTGTGGAACTGCTTCCACCCACTTTGTGAAGTAGTCTATCGCTGTAAGGATATATTTGTGCTGCTTGGAAGAATGAGGAACAATTTCTCCTATAATATCAAGCCCCCACTACTCAAATGGTTTCTCAATATTGACTGGTTGTAAAAGAAAGGCTAGTTTCCTTTGCCTCCCACTAGCAGTTTGGCATATATTACATTTACTTACATAGTCATGGGTGTCTTTGAACAAAGTTGGACAATAATACCCAACATGCAGTATTTTGTGTGTTGTAGTGTCTCCTCCAAAGTGTCCACCAGCTGGGCCATCATGCAATTCCCATAAAACTGTTTGCGCTTCAGATTTTTCAAGGCATATTAATAGAACAAAATCATAATTTCTTATGAATAACACATCATCAATAATTTCATAGTGTTTGGCTTTTAAGCTTATAGCATGTTTGTTTTTGTAGCTGAATTGAGGAGGGGAATATCCATTTTTTAAGTAAAAAATCAAATCAACATATTGAGATTAAGATCAATCATACTTATCTCATTCACTTGTGCTGTACTACCTGAATCTTCATGATCTAGTATATTGGAAGCTCCTGCCAATAACCTGCAAAAACCTTGCCCTCTCACAATTTTTGCTGGTTTAATTTCAATGTCATATTCTTGTAAAGCTGTTACCCAATTAGCTCTTTCTCTCCTACTTCTCTCTGAATTAGCAATTGTCTCACGGCAGAAAATGGGACTATCACTTTTGTATGTGTTTTTAGGAGGAAAGGTCTAAAATGTTTAACAGACTTAAATACAACGATGATTTGTTTCTCAACTTCATAATAATTAAGCTTATCACCCTGCAAATTAGAACTATAGAAAGATATGGGTGCTTCCACTTGTTGATCATTTTAACTAAATTGCAAGTACTCTACCATGTAACTTGTTTTAAGTTATATATATAGATATATATATATATATCTATATATATATATATATATATATATATATATATATATATATATATGAAAATATTAGACACAAATATTATATATTTGATTAAAAACTATACTAAATTTTAAATATTAAATTTCTTTTCATAAATATATAAGGTGGACTTTTAACTGACACTTTTTTATTTAAAACATTAAGTTGCATCAACATTTATGACAAATATATAATATTTAAAATGTTGGAAATAATACTGAGAGGGGGGGTGAATCAGTATTATCTGATTAATCAAACTTTTTAAATGCTCAGAAACATATACGCTACTTCAGTTAAGTGAACCAGCGTGTACACGCTACTGTGACGAAGTAAAACAGCGTATAGGAAGAAAACTCACAATTTAGTTAGCTTATTCTTCAATTAAGTGCATCAGGACATTATTCATCACATTAACAGTAAACATGTGCAGTAAAACAGAACAGATAAAAAGCCACACCCATGAACACCAAGATATAAGGTGGAAACCCAATGTGGGTGAAAACCACCTGCTGCAAGTTGTCTCTATCTTTCTTTAATATGAAACTTCAGTTTACAATCTTTTGTACTGGTGCAGCCTTATACCAGTACGCAGGCTACAACCTGCAGAAGGCTTCAACCTTCTCTCGTTCTCCAAACTTCCTTGGAAGGGAGCTCCAACCCCCTTTGCTCTTGTACTAGCCAAGATACTAGTACGTAGGTGCTGACCTACAATCTTCCTTCTTTCAGATATCACTTTTCATACATTTTCAGACTTGGATATTCCTGAAGCACAACATTACAATCTGAAGACCACAAATCATTCAATTTCCACAACAGATCATTGAAGCATAAAACAACCAAACTTTGAATCACTGAACCACTGAACCCTGTCAATCACCAGTTACCAGAACACAGAGCAGACTACAGAACTCTGCAATAACAGTCAGACCCCACTGTAAACCCAAAATCAAGCTTCAAAAGATATACGCTACTTCAATGAGCAAAACCCGCGTATACACGCTCTTTTACCGAAGCCAACCTGCGTACAGATCTAAAAATAAACTTTCTCAATTTCCAGACATTAGTTAGATCCAAAACGTAACATTGCGATAATATGCAGATCTAGAAATACGCATAATCAACCATATCATGATAGTGCATTTCAAACCATTAGATCCCGATCTATCCTTAGATCTAGTCTTCCATCAACCGATGTGATCTCTCCTTGGCTTAGATCAAGCAACCCAGAACCTGCATATCAGATCTCTTTCTCTCTTAGATATTCAAGCCTTGTCGAAAGATCATTTTGCCTAATGATCTTCTTCTCCTTATATAGTCTTAGGCCTAGCTCAATACCAAGAGCCAAAACCATAGTAACACAATACCATCAACTTCAAAACTAGGGATCGACACGCCCGTCGAGACACAATGGTCCGAAATCATAGGCACAACTTCCAAGGACTAACCACCATGGACCAAAGGAACCTTTCCACATACACGCGCTTTTTATGAATCGAACTTGCGTGTACACGCGACTTGGGCTTAACGAAACGGCGTGTATGAGCTTCCTTGGTATGCTGTACTGAGATCTGTTTTCTGATTAAGTTGCCATCACCTGTACCAACCTCTGAGCACCTGTACCATCCTCTGAGTGAGTTGCCATCAAGGACAACACTTGAATCATAATTCCAACAATCTCCCCCTTTGGACTTGATGGCAACCATCACACCAAGTCACTCTCCCCCTTTGACATCAAGGGCAAAGGGCTGTGCTCCCCCTGAGGACATGCTGATATCTCTGTTTGGCTGTGCTGACTTGTGCTCCCCCTGACCGAAGGCCAGATCTGCAAAAGATGTTCTTCAACAAGAACCAAGCCTTATACACCATAAGGGACCTTCCTATCACCAAAAGACTCAATACATACATCCATACTCCCTACCAAGAGGGGACATAACAGAAACAACCAATTATATTACAGCATTCATCCCAGGCATAGTGGGGAAACCAACAAAGGCCGTTACATGACCTTGATACCATAAAAGAGATATGACAAGAGAGATACATGACATAGAGACAACAGATCTAGACCAAGACTTAGGAAAGACACCAGCAGCATCTGATTAAACATCTTGTTAGATCAGCAACCAGAATTTCTTTCTGAGCTCCTTCTCCTGAAACCAACAACCAAAACATCTGAATGCCAACAATGCTTTATGAGACTTTTGAGCTGCTCCCCCTGAACCTGTGCCTGTTGCACTCCCTGAAACTGTGTCTGAAGAATTCTGACATTCCTATTGCTCTTCAGAACTTCAGAGTTTTCCCTTGCTGTTCAGAACTTCATATACGCGTTTTATCCTGTACAAAACAGCGTATGTACGCGGATATTCTTTCTGCAACAAGCGTCCAGCATACACGCGACTTACCCAGCATGAATCCGCGTGTATACGCACATATCTCTTCCGTAACCTGCGTATACCAACTTTTCTGTAGAACAAACAAACTTCAACAACAGGATGAAGCATCAACTACTCCCAGCTTTTGTCTGAGATATTCAAAAGTTTCCCTGGGCAGTGGTTTTGTGAGAATATCAGCAACTTGCTCTTTAGAAGGAACATACTCCAACTTGACCTTCTGCTCAAGCACTTGTTCCCGAAGAAAATGGTACTTGATTGGTATGTGCTTGGTCTTTGAGTGCATGACAGGATTCTTTGAAATGCTGATTGCACTTGTATTATCACATAAGATAGAGACAGGTGGAGTGCAAGTGATTTGAAAGTCCTGCAAGGTCTGCATCATCCAAAGAAGTTGTGTGCAACAAGATGCTGCAGCCACATATTCTGCTTCAGCTGTAGATAAGGCAATCGAACTTTGTTTCTTGCTGAACCAAGATACTAATCTGGAACCCATGAAGAAAGCACCTCCACTTGTGCTTTTCCTATCATCCACACTTCCAGCCCAATCTGCATCTGTGTAAGCATGAAGAGTGAGATCAGTATTTCTAGGATACCATAAGCCATAGTTTTGGGTCCCTTGAAGATATTTGAAGATTCTTTTGACTGCCTGAAGATGAGTTTCCTTTGGGTTGGCTTGAAATCTTCCAACCATTCCTACTGCATGTGTAATATCTGGTCGAGTACCTGTCAAATAAAGCAAACTCCCAATCATGGATCTATAAGTGGGTTGGTGGACTGCTGCTGATTCATCATTTGCACTGAGGCTGCATCCTGTAACCATGGGTGTACATACTGGCTTTGACTCTTCCATGCCATACTTCTTCAAGATCTGCTTGAGGTATTTGGTTTGAGACAAGAAGATACCTCCTTCACTTTGTTGGATTTGCAATCCAAGAAAATATGTCAATTCTCCAAGAAGTGACATTTCGAATTCTTTCTGCATAACCACGGCAAAGTTTTGACTCATGGTCTCTTCATTGCTGCCAAAAATAATATCATCTACATAAACAACAAGAATTAGCAATTTGTTATTTTCAACTTTTATATAGAGATTGCTATCTGCTGATCCTTTTGAAAAGCCTTGTTGGTGAAGATATTTGTCCAACCGATAGTACCAAGCCCTTGGAGCTTGTTTGAGCCCATAGAGTGCCTTTTTCAATCTGCATACAAGGTTTGGATCATTTCCAAGAATGAACCCATCTGGCTGCTCAATATATACTTCTTCTTCTAAGTCTCCATTCAGGAAGGCTGATTTTACGTCCATTTGAAATACCTTGAAGTTTTGAAAGCTTGAGAGAGCAAGGAACATTCGGATGGCCTCTAGTCTTGCCACAGGAGCAAAGGTCTCTTCAAAATCTATTCCTTCTTGCTGTGCATACCCTTTACAAACAAGTCTGGCCTTGTTTCTAATTACTTCTCCATTTTCATTTAACTTATTCTTGAAGACCCATTTTGTTCCTATTACATTCTTATCTTTTGGTCTAGGAACTAATTCCCAAGTGTTGTTCCTTTCGATTTGCTCAAGTTCTTCATCCATTGCTTTGACCCAACATTCATCTTTGCATGCTTCTTTCACATTTTGTGGTTCAATGGAGGAGAGTAGAGCCAAGTAGCTTGAAGCTTCTGCAAGTGTCCTTCTTGTTTGTACTCCTGCTTCTTTCTGCCCCACAATCTGAGTTTCTGGATGATTCTTTTGGACATATCTGGATGGAGTCTTCTCTTCTATTCTTGTCTGCTCCACTGGTTCTTCTTGAGATTCTTCTTCTTCTTGAGGTTCTTCTTCTTCATCATTTCGCCTTTGAGAGTAACCTTCATCTTCTTCAATGTCTTCATGATGAACTTGCCTAGGAATATATCTCTTCTCATCAACCACTATATCAATACTGTCAACAATTCTGCCAAGTCTTTTATTGTAGCACTTGTATGCTTTGCTATGTGGAGAATAACCAAGAAGAATGCCCTCATCTGCTCTAGGTTCAAGTTTGCCAAGTTGCTCATCAGTGTTTTTAATATAACATTTGCTCCCAAAGATTTTGAAATGCTTCACGGAAGGAGTTTTACCACTCCAAAGCTCATGAGGTGTTTGAGTGCTGTTTACTCGGACATTTGTTTTGTTAAGAATGATAACAGCAGCATGTGCAGCTTCACCCCAGAAGGTTGCAGGAGTACCTGATTCATCGAGCATAGCACGAGCCATTTGTTGGATAGTTCTGTTCATTCTTTCCACAACCCCATTTTGCTGAGGAGTTCTAGCTGTAGAGAATTCTCTTCTTATCCCATGTTCATCGCAGAAATCGAAAAATTCATTTGATGTGAACTCCCCACCTCTGTCAGATCTGAGGCACTTAATTTTGTGTCCTGATTCATTTTCAGCCAATGCTTTGAAGGATTTGAATTTTTCGAATGCTTCATCTTTGTGCTTCATAAGCCCTAACCAAACAAACCTTGAGAAATCATCAATGAATAATATCAGATATTCTTCTCCTCGAGGTGTCCTTTTCCTAAATGGACCACATACATCTGTATGGACTAGCTCAAGAGGCAAGCTAGCTGATCCTTCCTTCTCTGGAAAGTTAGTTCTGGTTTGCTTTCCAAACTGACAAGATTTGCATATGGTGTTGTCTGGAATTTTGATATCTGGGAGATCGCGAACTGCCTGATATTTGCATGCTTTCCTTATTTGTGAGAAGCTTAGATGTCCCAACCTTCGATGCCATAACCAGTGCTCTTCATCCTTGCTAAGATAGCATTGTTGTTGTCCTTCTTCAAATATGTACAGATTATTTGGAGTTCTTTTGCCTTTGAGAACTGTTTTACCTGTATCAAGATCACGAACAAGACATCCATTCGATCTGAAAATAACTTCGGTTTTTTGATCACACATCTGGCTGACACTTAGAAGATTATGCTTCAATCCATCAACATACAAAACATTTCCAGCCTTAACCTTTTCTTTCAAAGGAGCAATACCTTTTCCTTTTATAGTTGCAGGAGTATCATTTCCAAAAGAAACTTTCTTTCCCTTTTCTAAAGTAGAATAAGATTCGAGTTTTTCTTTATCACCTGTCATATGTTTCGAACATCCACTGTCAATGTACCATAGATTTTCCTGTCCTTCTGCATAAAACGCTATCCCACATCTTTCTGTCTGAGGTTCTTTTATTCTCCATTTTTTGGTGCTCGTGGCTTGTTCCTTTTTCTCCTGAAACCTGCTCCTGCATTCAGACTCTTTATGACCAAAATTATTGCAAATAGAACATTCAACTTCATTTTCAAGAACTGAAAAGTTGTTATAGGTCCTCTTTGTAATCCCTGTCATACTTCTTTGTTTTTGAGCTTCTCTAGTCATGATTGTTTTATATGCAACACATTGAGCTGCTTTGTGACCAAAGTTATGGCAAGAAAAGCATTGTCCATTGAAGAAGCTTCTGCGGTTATTGAATCTACCAGCCAACTGATTGTAATTTCTATTTTCATCTATTCTTGTGCCAAACTGAGAAGTTTTTACCTGTGGTTGGTTGTAGCTTTTGTTCACCCTTAAGAAGGATTGTCCCTGATAGTTTCTGTTTGTAATTCGTCCCTGCTTTACCTGATTATCTTCATTGTTCTTCTGCTCATTTCTTCTTGCTGCATCAAGATAACTTTTTGAGGTGGATGCTTGAGAGGTTTCTCCATTATAGCCCAAACCTGTCTTGTTTAGAGGAGACCGCTGCACATTGATAATCTCATCCAAAGTTTCAGATCCTTTGACAAACTTAAGATTAATAGTTTTTGTTTTCTCAATTTCTTTTCTGAGACCAACAATTTCACCTTCTAGTTTTTCAAGATGTTTTTCCTTTTCATCAATTTGAAATTGCAAAGTATCAATGATCACACTCTTTTCTTCTATGCATCTCTTGAGTCTAGTAATTTCATTATAGAGATTATCCACATCTACAGCATCCTCATAATCATCATCTTCAAATGCCATTAATAGCTTATATTTATTACCTTGTTCATCTTCATCACTGTTTGATAAGCCATCACTATCTTCATGGGTGTAGTAGCTTTTCTTATTTGCACTTTGTTTCTTATTCCATCTAGCAGGTTCTTTTCCTTTATCCTTATTAGGACATTTTGCAGCATAATGACCTACTCTTCCACAAGCAAAGCATTTGAAAGGTAGCTTACCTCTGAACCTTCCAGCACCCCTTTGAAGATTTCTGACAAAGTTTGATTCTTCTTCCTCTTCTTCTGGAACATGGCCTGCTTCATAGTAATCTTCTTTTCTTGATGCCTTAAAAGCAGCTTCCCTTCTGTCTGATGGACCTCCCTTTCTCATTTCATAAGCAGTTAGAATTCCATGTAGCTGAGACATAGTGAGAACTTTGAGATTTTCCTTTTCTTCTATTGCAGATACTTTAGATTCAAACTTGGGGGATAATGATCTTAGAATCTTTTGAACTACTATAGTCTCTTTTATTTCTTCACCCAGATTTTTCATACAATTAACAATCTCATCTACCCGAAGAAAATAATTAGCCACACTTTCATCATTATACATCTTGAGGGTCTCATATTGAATCCTGAGAGTTTGAAGTTTAGCTTGCTTTACCTGTTCATCTCCTTCATAGCTAGTGATCATTTTGTCCCATATCTCTTTTGCTGATTTGAAGTGCATGACCTTCATGAATTCTGTTTGAGATATACTTCCTAATAGAGTACTGACTGCTTTTGCATTTGTTTCATATGCCTTTTTCTCAGCTGGATCTGTAGGAGTAGCTGAAGGAAAAACATAGCCTGTTTCTACAATGTCCCAAACTTCTATACCAAGAGATTGAAGATATGCAGTAACTCTTACCTTCCAATAATTGAAATTTGTTCCATCAAAAACCGGTGGCCTGATTGATGCTTCTTTCTCGTAGTTGCTCATGATGAATGATCTTCCTTCAAGCGATCAAGCTTCTCTGAAGGACCTGCTCTGATACCAATTGTTGGAAATAATACTGAGAGGGGGGGTGAATCAGTATTATCTGATTAATCAAACTTTTTAAATGCTCAGAAACATATACGCTACTTCAGTTAAGTGAACCAGCGTGTACACGCTACTGTGACGAAGTAAAACAGCGTATAGGAAGAAAACTCACAATTTAGTTAGCTTATTCTTCAATTAAGTGCATCAGGACATTATTCATCACATTAACAGTAAACATGTGCAGTAAAACAGAACAGATAAAAAGCCACACACATGAACACCAAGATATAAGGTGGAAACCCAATGTGGGTGAAAACCACCTGCTGCAAGTTGTCTCTATCTTTCTTTAATATGAAACTTCAGTTTACAATCTTTTGTACTGGTGCAGCCTTATACCAGTACGCAGGCTACAACCTGCAGAAGGCTTCAACCTTCTCTCGTTCTCCAAACTTCCTTGGAAGGGAGCTCCAACCCCCTTTGCTCTTGTACTAGCCAAGATACTAGTACGTAGGTGCTGACCTACAATCACTTTTCATACATTTTCAGACTTGGATATTCCTGAAGCACAACATTACAATCTGAAGACCACAAATCATTCAATTTCCACAACAGATCATTGAAGCATAAAACAACCAAACTTTGAATCACTGAACCACTGAACCCTGTCAATCACCAGTTACCAGAACACAGAGCAGACTACAGAACTCTGCAATAACAGTCAGACCCCACTGTAAACCCAAAATCAAGCTTCAAAAGATATACGCTACTTTAATGAGCAAAACCCGCGTATACACGCTCTTTTACCGAAGCCAACCTGCGTACAGATCTAAAAATAAACTTTCTCAATTTGCAGCTGTACCAGACATTAGTTAGATCCAAAACGTAACATTGCGATAATATGCAGATCTAGAAATACGCATAATCAACCATATCATGATAGTGCATTTCAAACCATTAGATCCCGATCTATCCTTAGATCTAGTCTTCCATCAACCGATGTGATCTCTCCTTGGCTTAGATCAAGCAACCCAGAACCTGCATATCAGATCTCTTTCTCTCTTAGATATTCAAGCCTTGTCGAAAGATCATTTTGCCTAATGATCTTCTTCTCCTTATATAGTCTTAGGCCTAGCTCAATACCAAGAGCCAAAACCATAGTAACACAATACCATCAACTTCAAAACTAGGGATCGACACGCCCGTCGAGACACAATGGTCCGAAATCATAGGCACAACTTCCAAGGACTAACCACCATGGACCAAAGGAACCTTTCCACATACACGCGCTTTTTATGAATCGAACTTGCGTGTACACGCGACTTGGGCTTAACGAAACGGCGTGTATGAGCTTCCTTGGTATGCTGTACTGAGATCTGTTTTCTGATTAAGTTGCCATCACCTGTACCAACCTCTGAGCACCTGTACCATCCTCTGAGTGAGTTGCCATCAAGGACAACACTTGAATCATAATGCCAACATAAAATTTGTAGTGGACCATGCATACATAAGTTTTAAGAAAACATTATAATAATTCATAAATATAAGATCTTTGACATGTAGATTAAAAAGCTTGAATTATGAACTCAATGGTCTAATACCATAATTACCATTGTGGATAAAGGTTGTCTTGTTATATGTAAAAGTGACTTGGTTGATTTAAAAGGCACATCATGATAGCCTAAAATCAATGAAAATTAAGTCATGGTGAACATTGATATTAAACAACATGTACAAAGAATTTCCTCTTGGTCTTTCCTATATAATAGGGAGTGAGGAAGTACAAGCATTAAAATGGGAGCTCTTGGCCTAGTCGTCACTATAAGAGTTTTCTATAATGTGACTTTTAGGAAAAATTGGTCACCCAAAAAGTGCACTTTTCTCGCATCGCTCATTGATGTTGATTTGAAGTCGTAGGAAATTCCAGTTGCCCATCTCCCCACTCCACTAGTGCCCATCTTCGTCACCTTCTTTAATGCCACTTCTGTAGAAATTATGAATAATTGAACACATATTCACAGAGATTATCCTGATCATACAATTATAAGTGGAACATGTATAATACATAATCTCCTCTATGTTGATCATCAATTTACAGAAGCAGAAACATTCACAGGCACACATAGAAGCATCAATCAAACTCATAAACACAGTATGTATCCCTGGGAAAGCATCTCGCTAAAAACCCCAACTATTTGTATATTATATTGATTGAATCATGTAACATTACAAAGTACAATGCTTATCACAAGTAATCCAGTACCAGCTCCACCTGTTACACACAATACAGCTAAGATCTGATCTCCAAATCTATTCCACTGCTTGCCTGCCTCCACTGCTCAATACCTGCTCAAGAACTGATGAGAATGACTTCCCAAACTCGTATTGCACCTCAAAATAATCACTCACACTTTGTTGGATGTGAGCAAAGGCTACAATACTGGGAAAATACATGAGCAAACTCATTGGCATACTCAATCCCTTGATTGTGCAAGATCTGGTGCACAACTATAGTCACAATTGATAACAATCTGATTCTCTACCACCTGTCCCTGTTGAACTGAACATGCACTGACATGAAATGACATGCAACTGAGTTAACTGATGTATTCATTAGTTGCATCATGAGTTAATAATTAGTTTAACAACTCATCATTAGTCTATTTGCAGTTAGACTAATTACAACTAGTTTAACCAAGTCAAACTGAACACAACTCCATCAACTCCACAATCAACTCCACCAAACTCAACTGATTGAGTTCTAACTGAATTCATGCATGCAACAACTCAACTGACTCATAAGAAAAGCATATTTCCTTCTGACAGCTGCATGTGCCACCTCTGTAGCTCAAACTGAAGTGCTCCAAGAGAATAAGATCAAGTTTATAGTCCAAATATTATTATGAGACAATAATATTTGACTTTTCTATTTTTGACAGCCAGTCTAAAAATAGACTTTGATCACTCACACTGTGATCACTCACACTTTGATCAAAAATAGAAGTCCATCTATTTTTCCCAACTTGACCAATCATCCATAAACAGCAACCTGCAATCCATAGACATGATCCATATGTCTAAAAATAGACATAGTCTAAAAATAGACTTGCGCCAAAAATAGCCTACGGGCCCACTTAGTGAAGGCGACTCTTTTCACTAAGCTCCATCATCTTGTTGCACTCTCAACAAGCATTTCTTGTTGCACACTTTTCAACAACTTCACCAACATTTGCCTTTTCAAATTTCTACCAGCGCCATTTTCCAACATTTTCAAGCAAAGCTCCCATGTTTCCCATATTTTCCGCTTGCTTCGAGAGGGGTTTTCCGCTTGCTTGCACATGGGCGAACATGTCCGTGTCGACTCGTGTACCTGAGTGTCTATTTAAACACAGACGTAGAAAAATCACATATGTGAGTTGCATTATACTTATCCCTACAAAGGAGTGTTTGTTTAAACCTCAGTCCCTTATTTCGAGCTCGAGAAGGAAATATTTTAGTTGCTCTCGTTGTGAAGTCACTAACTGGAGCAGAATGATCGAACTCCTTGAGTGAATTGAATTAATGTTATTCTATGTTATGATTTTCTATATGCCCTTATTCAACTTATAACATGTCATTCACATAAAACTAGGGTTATATCATCACAAAATTAAACTAGGGTTTCTGCATCATCAAATTTTAATGGCATACAGGTCATATTAATGGGTTCACACACATAACAATGTTCGAAATAAATCAACTTGTGAGTTTCCATAACTATTTTCGAGGGCTTCTCACAATGATGCTCAAGTTGAGCATTACCAAAAGAAGAAGCATTCTACACAGTGCAATTATTTTAGTTTGCTACCCCTCTTAACTATTATAAGAATTGTGCCCCTTTTGTTGTTAATACACTTCAACATTACCTTGAAATGATAGTGGTCATAGAGGGAATATTCTACAAGAGATCAATGTAAACACCTCTAACGATTTTTGTTCATGCGCTTGCACTCACACAAAATAATGGATATTAAGCATGAAGATTGAACAACACATGAAAATATTAACATCAGTTACGCTGGTTGAATCGTAGGATTCTTGTAATCCACATAGTAGAAACCATCACCAATCGTATATAGAAAAAGAATGGGCGTGAGAATGATTTTGGAACTCTTGCACCTATTTTTTCATAGTTAATCTGAGGAAGAAGTAGTGCCAAAAAAATTCAAAGTTCAAATTCATCACCTAGCAACTTATCATTTCATTGTTAACCCATTCTGCAAGTTTGTAATGTAAATGTTGCTAGTAATACGATGTATTTATGTAACAACCTAGATATTATTTTGGCGAGAAATTTCATGCTAGGAGGTTTTTTAACCTCCTCTTTTAACTTTGTTTCTAAACACGGCTAATCGAAAGAGCTTTTTCCCTCCACCTTAAACTCCAAAGCTAGGGTTTAATTTATTGTCGAACTCTTAGGTGAGTCCTAATGTTCTTAGTCGAGTCTTTTGTAAAAGTGATTTGGGAATAAGTTAAGCTATTTGGAAAAGTTGTTTTATTACAAATCACTTGGTCTATTAGATCATATTGTATCACAAAATTGGGTAATAATTATGAAGATCTATAACTAACAAGCATTGCCCTTCGAGGGTTGAATTGTAATTATCTTATGTTAAAAACATTTTAGTACATGGTCCCTCATACTTAGACACCAAGGCTAAAATATTTTACGATGGAAAAATAATTAAATCCCCTCACGTGTCAATTAATTATTTTTCTAGCAAAATAGAATTAAATCACAAGCTAGAAAATTAATTAATTTTGAGTAAAAAATTAAAATTATAGAAATGACAAAAAAATTCGTAGGTCAAAAGGAAGTTAATTTTTGTAGGTCCCCCACCAGGGGAAAATTGGAAATTTCAAGAAAAGTTGGACCCTTTGACCTTAGTGGTTAAGTCAATGTCAATTTTCTTAGGAAATTAGCTCAAAATAATTATTTTTGAGCTAATAAAAAATGGTTTCCATGAGAAATTCAAAAATTCCTAAAAAATACTTATTTTCGACAGTAGAGATTAAAAGATTATCAAATATCTATCAACGTCAAGATTATTTTGACAGGGATTAAGCAAACAAACAGTTATTTTCCACTTGGAGGAATTTCTCTATAAATAAAGGGGATTTTGACTGCGTGGAGCATCATGATCTTGAGCTCTAGTCTGATGTAAATTTGTAAATGCTGGTGTAAAGCCACTATCCTGCTTGACACTGATTTGTGATATGTGTTGTGCATGTACACTCCTATATTGTTCTTCAAATATTAATTGAAACGTTATTTCATTGTAGATTATAGAAACATTCTATTAGTAATTTTTGGGCTTATCTTAGGTGATGTGATTGATTTTATGTTATAATGATTTCTTCTTTTGAAAATATATAAAGTTTGTAGGTTCCCTAGCACTTGGGCTCCGTGTTCACAAATTGTGGGCACACGATGACCATGTTTGGATTATGAATATTTTATGTGATTTTATAACTTTGCTAGGGTTATGGTTTAACATTTATATTTTAAAATACATCTAGCCAATCTCAAGGTTCATAAAAACTCTATTTTTTCTAAATCCTCCTAAGCATTACACTTGTATATTTTGTATAGTATTTTTTTGTAAATAATTTTATTTTTTAACCCTTGTTTTCAAATTTATTTTCAATTCTGTATATATTGGGGTTTTGGGTACTTGTAAATTCATTTCTCCATGTGAGATCTCAGGAAAATTATTAGATTAAAGCTATATCTAGGCCCTTGAGGGTAAGATATAGCCTATAATTTATTTATTTTTCACGGCGAGCAACTAAAGAATTTTGCAATCAAGTTGAATATCTGAAGCAAATTCAAAATTTTATATGAGGTTTGAATTCTTTTTAGGGCATATAGGCCCAATGTTTTCCATTTCCCTAGTTTCTCACCACTTTTATGCCCAGTGTCACCCTTCCTTGGCCTAGTGTGGCCCCTTCTAGCCTCAACATCAACCTTTAGAGACTTCTCAAGGCTGGTCGTATCCTCCTTAAGGCCTGCAGCTCCCTTAAGGGAAGTTGTCTAGCCTTTCGAGGGCCACGGACTACCCTCATCCCCCTTTTTGTGGTCATATGAGGCCTTTTCAGGCTTATTCGCAAGGCCTAAAGGCCTTAGCCTCCTTTGAAACCATCTTGGTCTCCCTTATTAGCCTAGCAAAAATCTTCCTAGGCTTGTCATAAGGCCTTTTTGGCCTCAAGACCCTAGCCAGAAGCCTAACTAGGCCTTGCAACCTTCCTTCTCTTCAACGTTAGACCTCTACGTCCTAAAGTTTCCCTTCTTTGACCCTCATTTCTCCTTTGTCCATCTTTGGTTGAGTATTTGAGTAATTTGTTGTTGTAGAAGAAGGAACAGTTTCAGAATGAGCATGGGGTTCTTTTCCTTTTGCTAAGCTCATTTCAAAATATAAATAGGTGGTAAGGAACTGAGTTATGTGTAAAAAATGTTTTTGAATTTATGGATTGTTGCCGAAAGTTGCATGAAATTGTGCGCATTTATTCTGGGTGACCGACAAATGAGGAAAAGATTAGAGCATAAGGGAAAATGGTGGGAGCGATTAGATATGAATGGGAGCGAGTGTTATGATCCAAGAAATGTTCATTTGCGTAATGTAAAGGAGGTTGCCCCCTCAAAGAGGCTGAATTATAAGGTGTTTATCTCTCTTTTCTATCTTATTATGAGTTGGTTTCATAACTTTTGGTACCAAAGCTGAGGACGGACAGTTGGGAAACTACTGTGAAGTAGCATACCTATCTGCCAAAACATTGTATGTTACCATTGTGAATGATGGACCCACTGTCAAACTTCCATCATTCATGTTGTTGTTAACATTAATCATTTTTTGAGGACTCTGACGAATAATAGGCTTAGTAACAAAAAATCCCTTTCCTTTAATGTGGAGAAGTAATTCGGTATATAAAAAAATGAGGTAGACTAATTGTAATTTCTCTTATTAAATTATCTCTCCTATTTTTTTAATATTCAGATGAAATAAAAAAACAAAAAAAACAAAAAAATTGTTGAAATTCTACCACACTACGTTCTCAGCCTTAGCTTTCTTTTTGCTCTGAGTTTTTCTATAATACTTACCAGCGAGTTCTCTTTCGTTAAGACCACATGCTACTTTTTATCTATAAACATAAATAAAGCTCCATGCTCTATACATAGAATCTATAAACATAAATAAATAAAGCTCCACGCTCTATAGACAGAAAAGTTGGATTCGTGGTTTTATTCACTTATTTATTTGTGAAAAACCCTAACTTCCTCAAATCAAATCGCCGCAAATATAGCGAGGCAATATCTTAAATACGGACCCGAGGTTTAGAACAATTTCGTATCAAGTGCACTTTTTTTCTTATCTTCTAAAACACCACAGAACAAAATTTATAGCAAAAATTCAACAAAGACTTGTTTGGAGCAGCAAAACCCTAGAATCCAAAGCTCTGATACCAAATGTTATGATCCAAGAATTGTTTATTTGTGTAAAGTAAAGGAGGTTCCCCTTCGAAGAGGCTGAATTCTAAGGTGTTTATCTCTCTTTTCTATCTTATTGTGAGCTGGTTTCATAACAACAAGAGTATAATGAAATGAACGTTTCAATGAAACGAGCATGCATGCATTAAATGGTAAACATTCACTAGATTTAGTAATAAGAATCATTGAAAAATTAATTGACTAAAATCCCATTTATGTTGGAATGATAGTTTGGTGGAAGCATTTATTTGGTGGCAGAAATAGTTGATGGCGGAAATCGAGAATGGTTTTAAGCATGGGGGGTGGTAGGTGGTAAGCAAGAAAAGATGAGGGGGTTTTTCAACATACGGTAGAACGCCACCTAACGAAGGTTGTTTTGGTGAAACAACTTTTTGTGCCCCCATTAAATTTCAAGAAAGCAGGGGGCTATGTAATCAAATCAGAATCGTTGATTACTAAAGAACCAATCGTTGCCAATGGAAATTGTATGATAGTTAGTGGGTAGAAATTTGGCATTTGATTAAAAAAAAGAAAAGAAAAGTAAACATGCGGCATTATAAAGTTGTGCATAACTTTATTACAAAGTGCATATAAAATAAACATAAAAATGGCATTTTATAAATCCATTTTCACAATTTTATTAGAACAAGAAAATGATACAACTTTATTAACTTTATCAAATTTACTTATCTATCGAGTATTTCAATAAATTCCTTATGATTGAAATAAGTTTTATTCAATTTTGTTATTTTTTAGGTTACCTACAAGAGTTTAGTCATAACACACACACACACTCATATTGTACTTTTACAATCCAATATGAAGCATGGAAAATGATGACTTGGCTTAACCTACCCAAGCTAGAAAATGTAACTTTTTACATCTAGTTTCACTTTTCATTGTTGGAATGTCTCTATTTTTGTGGTAACATTATTGCTCTCGCTGCTATTAATAGTATTTTGTACATCTAGTACTCCAAGCCACTGGCTCAATTTGTAGCTTAGGATTTTCATTTATGCATTCTATGCATCCAATTTTCTTATAATAATTAGCTTTTGAAACCTCTAACTCTCGTTTTACCTCCTTTACAAATGTAATCATTGCTAAATTTTTGATAAATATTTAGTCATGCATCCTATGATTCAAAGAGTTGATTGGGGTGAAATTATTGAATTGTGAAGAGTATGTGACTTTGTTTTAGGAGGTCTACTAATGGGACTTTTAACCATCAATTATTGATTATTCCATCCATCTAAGAGTATAATTTTTTTTTTTTTTTATAAGCTGAGGTAGTGCCTTTCCTTTTCTATTCACATAAAATCAGGTTAAGCCATGTACATTGTTTTGGTGGCCTCAACCCGCCCATATGGGAAACTAAGTCTGTTGGCCACCTCAAATTAATATAGACCATCCAATAGCAAAAATGAGTAAGTCTATCAATCCAAGCTAAATAAAATTCGCAACAAAAAATACTAAGCATATATCTGAAAGTCATGATAATAAACAGGAAAATAGAAAACTAGCTTCAGAAAATCAAAATGATAAGCATATGCAAGATCTAAAATATCATTCTTCCACAAGCTCGGGTGGTGCTGCTGCTTCCCTCTTTTGCTAGAATAAGCTGCTTCAACTATTGCTGGATTTCATCCAGCTTGCTATCCTGCATGATCATAGTGATTTGCAGGTTCTTCATTTCCTTCTTCATGTTAGGCATGAATTGGGCCAATTCCACCATTTCGCCTGCAACTTGCTCCAACGCCTTAGCTAGTAAGCGTTTCAACACCCAATAAACATGCAAAGCCTGTTTATATAATGTCATCCATCCCCTGGTGTTACCTGGGTCCGGAATGAGGTTCCCCCATTCTTCCATTTCAGGCTCTGAATCTTCTTCCATTACATTTTCTTCTAGTTCCTTAATGAGCCTGTGGATCTCGTCATCGGTGCCTTCTCTGTATGCCCTTTCTGCCTCTTGAACAGATGTCCTCATAGTTTTCCGATGACGTCTTTGAATGGTCGGCTCTGAGGTTGTTGGGTTGCTGCGACCGGGCTTATTAGACCGGCCTCTTCGACCACGCCCTCTGCCCCATCCCTGGCGCGCCATTTTCCTCCTTACAACCTCCTGTGTATCATGGCCAATAGAAAAGGTTAGATTCTTTGCAATGGCTTTTGTTCCCATTTCTTGAGTTTCCTTTTCCCAGATTCTTCCCTCCTCTCTCTGATTTCTCCTGATGATTTAGCTGCTTCCAGGCTTTCCTCCCCCTAGCCCAGACAATTTATTCTCTGTATTCTTCTCTATCTCCCAGATTGTTTCCTTTTCCTCTTCAGGCTTTCCCTGAGTGCAGCACTTATAGAAGCCCAACGGGTCTTCACCCTGGTTTCCACGATTTTTTCCCATGCTCTGCCCTTCCTCTGAATTTTCCTTCGTGCCACCTTCCGCTTTCTTGCTGTAAGTTGCAAGGGGTATTGCCCCCTCTGGCATACTTCTACCTCTCTCTGCTACTCCTAACTCACCTCCCACTTCCATCAGACTGCCTAAGATTAAAAAAATTACAGGATTTGGTTTTACGAAAACATAACTGGACCTTTGCTTCACCTCAGATGGAACCAATTCGCCCTATGCTCCTGCTATCTTCCTCCTTCACTGCATTATGATTTCCTTTACTCCCTTTGCCACCTTTATCAATCGTCTTCCTCATGCCCCGCAACCCATCATTTTTCCACCGTTGATTTCTACTGTTTCTTCCCCCATTCCCCTGTCACCTCTGTTTCTCGGGATGCTATCCCACCTACATGTCACCCCCACATCCTGTTTTATAATGGGAATGTTTGGTGGCCAGCCCTGCCATCCTCTCCTCATCATGCTCCATGCCCACATCATATATCTGTCTCTCACCCCGATCAGGGGCCACTTGTATCGATTATCTAGAGTTCATGTATGCATTATTGTCATGGGCAATGATTGCTTTGAGGGGCTTCCACCTTTGATCTTCCGTATGCAGCGGCCATATACTATCAGCCTTGCCCCCTTGTTCATTACATCCCCAATTAGCAAGGAGGTCCATTGCCTTATTACCATCTCTTCTGATATGATTAATGATTTTGTAGTCAATTCTTTTTATGAGTGTTTCCATGTCCTGAATTAAGCTTGTTGTTGTCTAGCTCCGTGCTACTTTTTTCCAACCCTTGCCATTATTCAATTTTCTGAGCATCTCTATCACAAGCTTTGAATCACCCTCTATTTCCAGATTATTGTATCCATTGTGGATCACTATTCTTAATCCTTGGTGAGTTTCCATTAGTTCTGCTTCATTGTTGCTCATAATATCCCCATATTCTACGTACACCCATCTTGTCCTCCGATGATCCTAGAAGATGCCTTTGAACCCAGCTGTCCTTGGATTTCCTTTAGAGGCTCCATTGAAGTTCAATTTGATGAAGCCATCTTGAGAGCGCCTAAAATTGGCAGGGCTATGGATAAGCGTTGCTGGATCTTTCTGTTTCGGGGGGTGAACCATTCTGTGTTCTAAATTGAGGTATGCCAAGATCTTTCCTTCCTCGAGAGTTGTTTTCCAGTCCTCTTGATTCCAGTTTTCCACTAGGATTGTTTCCCTTATGTGGTTTTGAGTTTTTATCCAGATCAATTTAGATGGTATTTCTTTGTCTTGAAATATTCTCCTGTTTCTCTCTTTCCATATTATCCACATGTTTAAGCCCGCTGTTAAACTCCAGGCCCTTCTAACCACTGGGCTCAGGAATTGGCCTCTTCCCCATTGCTTAATAGTTTCTTCAATGCTTTGAGGATCTCTGTTTGTCTTCCCAAAGATCTTGTTGATTTCTTCCCATTGCTACTGAGCGAAAGGGCATGAGTGTAGGAGATGTTCCTGAGTTTCCTGAGCTTGTTTACATAGACAACATTTGGAGGGTCCATGGATTCCACGCTTCTAAAGCTGGTCCCATTTCAAAATGCGACCCTTCCCTACCAACCATAAAAACATGGTTACTTTTGGCCACAAGTGACTCTACCATAATTGTTTCCAGATGGGAGCATCTTCGTCTTGCCCTTGCTGCGTGATTAAGTGATAGGCTTCTTTGATCGTGAAGGTGCCCTTCGTGGATTTACCCCATCTCAATATATCTTGACCTGTTCTAATAATTATTCTCCTAGTCCTCATTTCTCTTGTATATATTTCTCTTTGTTCTGAACCAATGTTTCTATCCCACACTTCCGGGTCCTTCCAAGTTCTCCAGGTTTCCTCCCGTCTTCCTTCATTCCAATAATCTCTTACATAATTTATCCCTTACTCCTTAGCCCTCTGACATGTGTTTCGAAGGCCCTCCATTTCCTTCATTTTTCCTCTTTGCTGCCAAGCTTCATCCCAAAATCTCACCGAGTTCCCATTCTAGATTTCCCAGAATGCATACTTGGAAATTATGTCTCTGTTTTGGCTGGCTAGGTTCCATATTGTAGAACCTCTTGGTGTTTCTTCAATTCTTAGGAGGTCTTCCATAGTGGTGGCCATGTTGTATTTTTTCTTCCAAATTCTTTTCCATAGGTCTCCTGCTCCCTTTATCCATCTCCACCATAGCTTCACTCCCATTACTTGATTTACGATGTATGGATCTCTTAGCCCTAATCCCCCTTCTGCTTTGTTTTTTGTCAGGCCCTTCCATGATATCAGGGCCCATTTTTTTTGTTGCTGTGGCCCTCCCCAAAGGAATTTTTTGAATATCTCTACCATTTTTGTGCACACCCCTTTAGGTACCGCCATTGCCGACAAAGAGTATATGGGTATTGGTTGTAAGACTGATCGAAGAAGCACTGTTCTTCTTGCTATATTCAAGGTTCGAAAGGACTAGTTAGCCAGTCTGTTTTTGAGTTTTTCTAAGGTTTGGTGCCAGTTAGCCATCTTGAGCAGATTTAGGGCTAATTGGGTTCCCAAATACTTTGTGGGTAAATCTCCAAAGTGAAAGCCCAATATTCTAGTCAAGGAAGATTTAACAGTGTGTGGCGTGTTGAAGAGGAATGTGCAAGACTTGTCCTTGTTGATTTGAGTGCCTGAGACTTCCATAAAAAGGTCAATAATATTTTTAATTCTTTTGACTTCTCTTAGGGAAACAATGCAGAAAAGCATGATATCATCTACAAATTGCTGGTGGGTGATCGGTAGGTTGTTGCCCCACAGTCTTAACCCTTTTATTTTCCTTTCTCTCAGTGCTTTTTGATATATCTTCCCAGTCCTTCAGCTACTATGATGAACAGAAATGGGGACAGTGGGTCCCCTTGTCTCAATCCTCTTGTGGCACTGAACGTCAAAGTTGGAATCCCATTCAAGAGGATGGAGAAGTTTGGAATAGAGATCATGTCTTGCACCCACTGTATCCACCTATTGCAAAAACCAAATGCCGCTAAAACCGATTTAAGATAGTCCCAGTTTAGACGGTAATATGCCTTTGAGAGATCCAGTTTGATCATCATGCCTGCTTCCTTTTTTATTTTCAAGGAGTGCATCACCTCGTGGGATACTCTAAGCCATCAAGTATTTGTCTTCCTTCCACAAACCCAGTTTTTTCAGGAGAGATAGTACTTGACAGGATTGGCTTCAGTCTCTTAGCTATCAAAGTGGCAATAATCTTGTAAATTACATTACATAAAGCAATGGGTCGAAAACCCTGGACTATATCAGAGTTAGTAGTTTTGGGAATAAGAGACAAGAGGGTTGAGTTTAGACCAGGACATACCTTTTAATTTTGGCGCGATTCTTCAACCACCTCCAAAATGTCTTGCCCTAAGAATTTCCAACCCTCTTGATAGAATTCCACTGTGAATCTGTCTGGTCCTGGGGCTTTATTCTTCTTCATCCCTTTCACAATCTCTTCCACTTCCTCTAGGGTTACAGCTCTCATAAGAGCCAGGTTCTGATCTCTAGTGATTAGTTCAGGGATCTCATTACAAATCTTACCAATAGCTATTCTACTATCCACTTGAGGTTTTGTAAGGAGATCTTTGAAATGATCTACTAGAGTCTGCTCCATTTCCTCATGCTGGGTTAGGTGGCGTCCATCTTCATTTTTGATGGAAAACATTCAATTTTGCTGTCTATGCTGAATCATGGCTTGATGGAAAATTTTCGTATTTCTTTCTCCTTCTCTAAGCTAGTTCACTCTTGATTTTTGTTTCCATAAAATCTCCTCCTGTTTTCTTCTTTCTTCTATTTGGCTTATTAATATCCCTTCTTCCCGGATTCTTTCCTCACTTCAACCTTCAGAGATTATTTCTTGTTGTAGAGTTTTCATCTTCTGGTCTAAGAGCTGCTGGTCTTTGAATATGTTCCCAAATTCTTCTCTATTCCATTTTTTTATCTTCTCCTTGAGTTCTTTTAATTTTAATTGGAAGGTTTGCATCCTGCTTCTTCCTCTTTGCTGGCTTTGATTCCACCATTCCTCCACTTTTGTCATGAATTTCTAATCCCTTAGCCAGAAGGCCTCAAACCTAAAAGGCCATTTTTTTGGACTGGCCTTAATGTCAATTTCTAGTCTGATCGGCCAGTGATCTGAGCCCATTCCTGGTAGGATCATTGCCTCAAAAAATATGTCTTTGTTTATTACTTGTTCAGATATTAGGAATCTATCTAGTCTTGAAGCAATCTGGTTTATACCTCCTCTTCTGTTATTCCATGTATATATCCCATTTGTAGTGGGTATGTCCACCAGTCTTTGTTCCGCCATCATATCGCCAAAGGCTTCCATGTCCGAATCAGTTCTTCTTAGACCTCCTCGTTTTTCCTCTAGGGATGTGATCATATTAAAGTCTCCACCTATAATCCATGGTAAATCTGGAAATAGACTTCGGATGGTTCCCACCATTTGAAGAAAGCTTCTGCGTTCTCCCGTTAAATGGGGGCCATATACTCCAGTAAGGAGGACCCATTCTCGGGAGCCTATATATCTGAATTTGCCTGAAAGAATTCGAGGCACACTCACCCAATTTTCAAATTGAACTTCCTCTGGGTTCCATAGAATTGCCAGGCCCCCTGCACTGCCTATCGCATCCTGCCCCATTATTTCATAATGAGGTTGAAATTTCTGCATTATCTCTTTCAGCATCTGTTCACTAATTTTGGTTTCTTGAATAATCATTATACTTGGTTTATCTTTTTTTAATCTATCCCTCAGATATCTTTGTTTCCCCTTACTATTTAACCCTCTAATATTCCATGATGTAATTATCATTTTAACAATTTAAGGGGTTGTTGGAATACCTCTGAAAGAGGTATGACTCTTCCTGAGTTAACTAGCATATCTCCAACCATTTGGATGGTTTCACTCATGGGCCTTCTTCCTCTTTTTCTCCCGGCTTTTCTGGTGTTTCCCACTTCCGTGCCTTGTCCTCCTTGCACTCCTAATTGTTCTGGTTGATTTGCTACGGCTGTTCCTCCTTTCTCCTTATATTTTTGGAACATATCCTTGTATAATTGTTTTTGTTCTTCCGGTATGAATCTTTCATCCAGATGACGCCATTCATGCAGTAGTCTCTTCATTACTTGTTCTTCTTCACTTCCTTTGTCCTTTTGCGGGTCTATCTCCATTTCAGATAGGTCTTGGGGTGTTCCCATATTTCCTCCTTCCTTCTCTTGTTCTAGGGTTGTTTGCATCGTGTCTTTTCCTTCATTCCTTTTTATAGGTTCTGCTGGTTCCACTTCACTGGTTTCCTTTTCCAGTTCCATTTCCTCTGCCTGCAATACCCCAAACTTGTTTTGGTTTTCCCTGATGACTATTTTAGCAGAGGATTTTAGAAGAACTGATCCTTTTTTAGATTTCCTTCTAGTAAGCACTTCCGTGAATCCTTCATCCTCTTCCCTATTTGCTTCTGTCTCCTTCTATTCCTCCTTCCCCTGTTCTGTTCCTGCTTCAGGTGCATTCAGGGGGCACTGTTTAAAGAGATGACCATATTCATGGCATCTTTGACATCGAAATGGGATATGCTCATAATCCACTAGTTGTTGCCAGACCTCATCATGGTACTCTACTTCAATATACTCCGGTAGCGGTTCTGTGATATTCATGTATACACAGATCCTGGCATAGGACGTATATTTTCCTCTTTTGGTAGTCTCAACCACTTTAACAAATGTCCTGATCATGTTTCCTATCCCCTCAAGAATCTCCGGATCTCAGAACTCAATAGGGAGTCCAAACAGATGGACCCAGATAAGCGTCGCTAGTATCTTTTCCTTATCTAGATTGTAGCATTCCTCCCAATGCCTCATAAATAGACCAACATTATTTATGAAATAGGGTCCCCCCTCAAATATCCTCTCCTTATCCTCCAAGTTAGCAAAAATAACCATTAAAAAAACCCTTTACTCCTAATTTTAGGTCTATGTGTCCCTTAGGTTTCCATCTTTGTTGTATCCATTTGGCTAAATCCTTCTCCGACGGCCAGGTCCCCACAAACTTACAGATCAGAGCATGGTCTTTCATATATCCTCTATATTCTTCTAGTTTATTGTTAGGGATTACGAACCTGGGTTTTTTCGTTGCTCTGGGTAGGCATCTGTTTCCCAGCCCTGCTTGCCATCGAGCTCCCATAACTAGACTTTCCTTGTTACTCCTGCCAGTTCCTCTGTACATCCCATTTCTGCTGGTCTCGCTTGCCGCTACATTTTTATAGGAGGGGATCTCTCCCCTCCCATCTCCGTCTGCCATTTCTCTGTCAGTCCCGCCTTCCTTCGAATCCCTGTACTCCTCTCATCTCAGTGCTCTTTGCCTCTTTGATTAGATGCAGGTGGCTTCAGGCTACCCCTGCTCTCTGTCCCTGGTACAGGACAGCCAGAAGCATCCCGTGCCGGAACCCTAACCCTAGTTGAGTGCCTTCATCGCTTCCTTTGCTCCCATTCTCTCTCCTAAGAGTATAATTTTTTAAAGATAAATTCATAAAGATATATATATATATATATATATATATATATATATATATATATATATATATATATATATATATATATATATATATATATATAGATATATATATATATATATTTTCATAAAAGCCATTACCCTGGTTTGGGAGCCAGAATATGTCAATGCCATTCATCGGTTGTAATTGAACTGAACAAGTTGGCTTGTAATGAGACCCCTTGTCTTATGATTATAAGCCATTACCCTGTTTTGGTATGCAGTATTGGTAATGTCAGTTTAATTAGTTTCCTATGATCATGGTAAGCAGGCTAGTAATGAGACCTCTTATCTTTTAAGTCAAATATATTTTAGAATTACACTCTAAAAAATCATAAACCTGGTGGATGGGGTGAATCTTTGACTCTTTAAGAGTTATTGCATGACAATTATAAAGATGTTGATGCTTAGTTGTAAAGAGTTTTTACCTTTAGGAATATCGTTTCTCAACTGATCAAACTTAAAATGTTTCACTATGTTTTTCTGGTTTGAAAGATTTCACAAATTTAAAGAACATCTGAGAGTTTTGTGATGTTTATTTAATTTCCAAAACTGTAATCATTTCGTTGAAAGTTAATACCTTCTAAAAGCAGATATTCACAATTTTTCCAAAGAGATTTCAACATTAAAAACCAATGGTATGCTATTTACAACATTATTTCTAAAAGAAATCAAAATTTGCATAAAGAATACGTACATGTAAGAAGGGGTTACCTCCTTAGGAAAAGAATTTCTTTAAGATAAGGCCATTCACAAGAAGAGAATCTCTCTTCCTGATAAGTCTTGCAGTAAAAACATTGACGAGCCTGTCTTTTCAATGATTTGAAATGGTCCAAGCCACATCTTCTGAAATTTGGTATGCTTACCTTTGTCTTCATGTGCTTTGTCCCATTTCAAAATGCGATCACCAATTTGTAATGTTTTTGAGCCGACTAAACTTGCATCAAAAGCAGATTTAATCAGTTGTTGATGTTTAGCATGAGTAATCTTGGCTTTTTCGCTTTCCTCATATAATTTAAGAATTTGATCAAATCTTAATTGAATAGAGGAAGAAGGAGTTTCTTCAATTAATTGTACTAGGGCTAGTGATGGGAGGGTGTTGGGCCTAATAATTATCCTTAAAATACATCCACTTTCACTCCATTCAACATCCACTTTCTCTCCATCCACACAGTTTCTCACCTCTATTCCACCACCATGTCATCACATTAGCTTCACTTTCATCATTAAATGGGTTACCATTGTTTTCCAAAACATTACTAATTCCTAGTATTTTTAAGTGAATTTATGGTTAAACTTTAGAAAATAATATCCATATACTTATACCTAACAATTAGAATGAGTTTGTTGACATGTGTAAGTACAAAGGAAGCTTCTAAGGCACCCTTATGTGGCACTCTATGTTCAAATTCGAATTTGAGGAGATCATGGACCTCATGGAGAAGATCATGGAGGATAGGGTTATGTGTCGCTATTGGTTGAGAGATATGTGGATTTGAAGAGGGAATAGTGGATCCACATTTATGAGTTTGTTATCATAACTTTTGTATAAATAGGAGTGTTATCTCCTTCATTTGTAATCTTAAATTTTAGAATTTAGAAACTTAGTCGTTCATTTGTAATTTTAGATTTTTTAATCATTGTAATGTATAGTTTAGGACCTATTTGAATGTAGAACTCGGAGCTTGTAATTGCAATTTTCAATTAAGGATAAACAAAGTGGATTGGATTTTCTTCTACATTTGACTTCTTTCTAGGTGTGCTTGTTGAGCTATGGAGGGCCCCCATTGCCTCACTTGCATGCTCATTTTGTTTTGGTAAGCTTTAATTTTATGTTTGTTTGTAAATTTCATTAGGTTCATATGTTTGAAATATTGACGAATGAACTTTCATAAGAAAGTATTAATGTTTCGTTCAATGAATCTGATTTGTTATTTAATGTTTGATTTCATTAGTTTAAGTTTCTGATTCATATGGTTGAGATATAAATGAATAGTCTCTTGTAAGAGAGCTTTAATATTTCATGCAATTAATCAAAATTAGATTTAAGTGCTTTAATTTCATTATTTTAAATAGTTTGTTGATTAAGATGTTTAGAAATATTAACGAATAGTCTCTTGTAAGGGAGCTTTAATATTTCTTACACTTGTCACAATGTCTTTAGATTTCATTTTGATTAAATGACTAAATAGGTGTTGGAAATCCCAATGAAAGACCTCCTGTAAGGGAGCTTTGGCATTTCTTCACCTAGCTTAGTCTAGTTTGTCTCTAAGTCCATATATAATGGATGATCCTCGAAGTTTACTTACCTGGATTTTTAGTAAATGGATCTCTAATTTGCATCTACATTTTAGACCCAACAGAGGGCTAAATTTGGTAGAATAACAACTTCTTTCCCATCTACCAAGTTAAAAGGGGAAGTACCTGTTAGCGCTTGAAATTTCACCTCAGGCTGAGAAAGGAAAACTTCAAGGCAACATCAAACCACTTAGCCTCGTAGCTAGCCCTACGGGGCAGGAGAGGGCTCTCTCCGGTCTATCTCGGTAAAGATCTTCAAAGGGCGAGATAACCAATAAGGAAACACTGATTTTAGGCTAGTAAACTGATTAAAAGAGTTTGTTTTGGGATTGTTTGGATTTTGGTGGAAAATCGGGGAAAAGCAATTTTGGGTGCGGGGATTGGACACAGTTTTTGCAGGGGATTCTTTGGGGCAAGGTAGGAGACTGTATTGATGCCTTTAAATTAAGTGAATGGGTAGGAATGACCGGTGAGGAGATAAGGAGAGCAAGCAATCACCTTGAGTTCTCCTTAAACAGATGAAAACATTGATATTAAGCAAATTTAAAAGCAGAGCATGGAAATCATGAATTCTACTTTAACACTTCATTTGCCCAATTTCAGAAGAAAAAGAAAGAGGATGATTTCACATAACACACTTACAAGTACAAAGAGAAGCACACCATCAATACATGTAACCACAGGAATCCCAAAAAGGACTGCAAAACCCTGGTCTTTCTTCCTTTGCCAAAATTGCAGAGATACAATGGAATAATACAATAGAGCTTTCTCCCTCAAGAGTCCAACCATGAAAATGACCAAGAAAGTACATAATATAGGCAATCTAACATCTTTCCTTGCCTCTAGGGGTCGAGCTCATCCTTCTAGGAGCTTTTTCAACCAATTCTAGAATGAGCACTAAAATCTAGGCAATCAAAACAACTTGCCTCTATAAGCTAGGAAACCAATTCATTCATTAAATGTTTGTTATTTCATGAATGAATCTTCTAGAATAGGCAAATAAGTGTCATATCAACATGAAAATACATTAATTACATCAAAGAGGGTGAAAAATCCCATCCCAAATCAAAACTGGCCAAAGCTGGGCGAATTCCTGAGCTGTAGGTGAAAAATTATGAAAATTGACTCATAGGTCGCGCCCTAATCCTGATAGGTCGCACTTCTTTGGAGCTCCGTTTGAGGCACTTTCAAGTGTCCAAATGAGGAAAAAGTGGGCTTTTTGGAAAGGTATGGATGTCTACTTTCCAACCCAACTAGAATTTCTGAATTTGGTGGCCATTTGCCCCTCCAAAATTGCAATCTCCCAAGACTGCTCCCTGTTTGTCAAAAAGGTGGCAGAAAGTCAATTTTTGCATGTTTTTTGACCTTTTGGAGGCTCAAAACTTGATGAAATCTCTTGGTAATTGCTGAGCAGGTGTATCTTTGCATGAAAAATCCAGAAATGCTGAGTTTTCCCAAAATGAAGTTGCCCATCGAATAGGTCGCGCGCGGCGCGCGACCTATCAAGGAGAAAAACCTGTTTTTTGCCCAAAAATTCATAAGTGACCAAAAATGCTCAAATTTTTTTGAAATTTGTGCTATAGTGAGGTCATTTAATATCATGCTCCTTCAAGGAAGCCTCAGCCAAGATGTGGAGGGGATCGGGCCCTTTTCGTCGTTTTAGTGCCTTGGCCAACCGCCCTTGAATCACCTTCATTTTCACCTTGCATACGTGCATCCGCGCCCAATAATGATTTTTCATGTTCCTGAGCAAGTCCTTATCTTAGTTGGCCTTAACCAGCAGCCTCTCCAAATGAGCATTGACCCGAAGAAGCATAGCCTCTCGCTCAACGGGTACCAAATCGCCGAGTCTCTTTCGAGCCAAGTTGCGGTCCTCATGAATCCTCCGCAACTCATCAAGAGTGTGCTCATCCTCCAACTTCTTGTTGCGCTGCTCTAAATATGTGATCGTCCATTTTGCTCCTTCCAATCTTCGCTGCAATGAATCATTTTCAGCTCTTAGGTGCTGAATGATCTCCATTGACTCTAGGCTAGGAGAACTGATATCAAGGTCAACAATCTCTATGTCTGGAACACCTGATGGCCCCTCATCAATCCTGGGCTGTTTGCCCCTCTCTGATACCTGTGCTGCTGTCGGCGACGAGGCCCCTTCCACCTGGTGTGGAGATAACACTCGTGGTGCTGATGAAGAAGGCGAGACCCCTTCCACCTGGTGTGGAGATAATACTCGCCTAGCTGATGCAAATAAGGCTCTGTGGCCTCTCTGATAAGTGACCAATGGAGGAGAGCTAACATGTCTGGTCTCAAGACTATCATGCTACTGTGAAGGCCCTCCCTTCTCATGAACAACCTCAGGGGGAGATGATGCTGATGCTGTGAAAAAATCCCGAGAGATAAAATCCTCCCATGGGATACCCTGCTGAGCCAACAAATGCATGACCACAAGCTGGATCAAACCGTAATGATAAATGCTCCTGTGTTGCTGTGCTGGGCTCCTTCTCTGCACCAAGGGCACCATCCTCTCAATATCCCGGCACATGAACCATGGTATGTTCATCATTTGTACCCGTGTGAAATGCATCAACAAGCGAATATGGTACGAATACAAATATGCAAACCTGCCCTCACAGGTGAAATAGAGCATGATGAGCCTCATCATGGGAGCATACTCATCCCTCAAAAATCTAAAAGGAAACATACCAATTATGGACCTCATGTAGGCAAGTTTAACGAAGGGCTCATAACGAAATCTGTCCAACACTTTGCGTTTGTTCCACTCTTCTCCCACATTTGGTATTCCTGTTGCTTGAGCAATACTTTCAGATGACAATATAAAATCCACCCCTGCAAGATTTACATGCCCATTATGAAAATGCAAAATAAACAAGCTAGCCAACTCCGTATGATGCTGAATTTGAGAAATCCTCTCGCAAAATTCATAACATGAGAGGTAGCGGAAACATGTGACCGCAAGTGGACAAGCCTGCAAATCGGTCAAAGAGGTGGGCTCCTCTCTCTTATGGTGACCACTCTTACCACCCCTGTGAGGCCTCCTTTGTATCTCAATTTCTGGTGTTGACTCATGGTCATCACTTTGCTCATAGTCGGTTTCGGTTTCTGACATGGTTTCAGGAGCAAAGTGGCTGAAATGTACTGCTGCTTTTGCTCAAATGACCTGTTGTTTTTCCCTGTTTGTAATGTTGTTTCAAGGGGACAAATAGCACAAGGGAAATGTTAGGGAAGGGAGACTTTGAAGGGAAATTGGGAAAAATATATGAAATAGGGAAATAGGGAGTTAAGGGGAAGAATCATGACATACATATCATCATACAATTTCATTTGCAAGGATGTTATGGGAAGTAGGGTTTAGGGTTTGATTCTTGATTTTTAGGAATAGGGGTAGGGTTTTAGGGGCTTTTGATATTTTGGTAAGGAGATTAGGTAGAAATGATATAGGAGGTGGTAAAGAGAAGTAGGGAAAAAGTGGGGTGACAAGGATGACCTTGAAACAACAAAACAAACCATAGTTCTACAAGCATTTTGACATTTTTAAAGCAAATATACATGAACCTCTTATTTCAATTTGACGACATTAAAACACCTTTCCCATGCTCATTTTTCTTTATCAAGTAAAATACTTTGATGATTAGAGGCCTACCTGCAATCTTGAAGAATTTTGGGGTCGTTTGGGAGTTTACTGGCGATTTTTGTAGAAGAATTCCCAACAGGTCACGCGCAGGTGTTGATAGGTCGCGCCAATGTATTTTTTTAACTGGATGAACCCCCCTGATAGGTCGCGCCGGCCCAACAGGTCGCGCGCAAGTGTTGACAGGTCGCGCGCGGGCTCTGCTTGCAAATTTTGCTCAATTTCTCTCCAAAACGCCCAAATCGCTCTTCACTATTGCTTTGAGGCAAATGATGCTCAAATAGAAGGAGAGAGGGGCTTTATAGGCTTGATTTAAATTAATTTCTCCTCAAACCCTCTTTCTAATGTTTTTAACTTGACACTTTTTCAAAATTTAAATGCTGTTGACTTTATGGTTTCCTTTTGTCCTGAAATTGTTTGAACTGATGCTTTGTCTTGAAAATTTTTGTAGGGATAGCTTCTGAGGAATCTTGGCAAAGGGGACCAGGGCTGCATGCTGTCTTTTGAAAACTTTTGAATTTTTACAATTTTTTACAAAAATGAGAAAAAAGACCTTGTCTTTAAAAAACAAGGTTTTTAAATCCAAGGTTAAAATTAGTTGTACAAGATGAAATCTTTGAAGAAAAACTTTGATAGTCATCCCTCTGGCCTGCTGGGCATTTATTGACCTTTAAAGACATAACCTCAAAGACAAATTGGACCTAAACCCTAGACCTAGGACTTTGACAAGACAAGGAACCTTGAAAGAATTTATAGACTGAAAAAACTTGATCCAGCAGTGCCAAGAGGGGAATAAAGACACCAGCTCCTCCATCAGGGTTATGGCATGCCTAATGGAATGCAATGAAATGACATTGATGAGACACCTACTTATGCAAATGCAAAGAGTTTTGATCGCTGATGGAGGGCTACTAGACCGACTCTAACATTGGCTCCAATGGGGATGGTAGCTCCTTGGAGGTACCAAGAACCTTAGACCTCTGGGAGAGCAGACCAGTGCCTTTCGATCATTAGGCAATGGAGTCATTATTTACATATGTGACCCAAAACGGGACAGCTTTATTGACTTTAACAACTAACTGAAAATTGGACTAACTTTGACCCAAACTAACTCAAATTTTGGACAAAAAATGGACTGATAAAAAACAACATAAAACCTCACACCAACTAATCTCCATCTCCAGAATTATAGCCTTCACCGCGGGCCCCAGACTAAAGATGAAAGATCAGTTCTTACTTGCAGCAGAATGAAAGCAAAATGGTAATTACAATGATAATGACTAGAGCAGAAAATGCTCAAACATGATACCTTTTGAGCAGCTGGCCATTGACCGACCCTTCGAGACAATCATCACCGTTCATTTCTTTGAGAAGAAAGGCATTTGGACCACGGTATGCTGCAATTGTATAAGGACCTTTCCATAAGTTATCAAACTTTCCATGTTTCCCTTTGTCTTCATTTCGGGCATCCCACCTCAAAACAACATCATCTATCTGAAAGTCATCCGGCTTTGCTTTTCTGTCATAGATTTTCTTTATGCGCTCTTGCAACTTGAGAGTATTCTGAAGAACGTCCTCCCGTGTCTGTTGTAAATGAATCATTTGAATAATCCGCCTTTGCATTGAATCTTCCTCACCACCAATTTCTTGAAGCAACCTTGCTACCAGAATAGTAAGTGAAGTAGGAAACAGTGCATCTGTCCCGTAAACCAGTTCAAAAGGTGACATCCCAATTGACCTTTTCTGACTTACACGATCAGCCCATAATGCATTTACTAACTTTTTGTGCCAGCTCTTCTTGTTGATTTCCAGCAATTTCTTTATGATGTTTACCAAGGATTTATTTGAAGATTCTGCCAGCCCATTTCCTTGCGGATGATAGGCGGATGAATGCCCCAAACTGATATTATATTTGTAGCAAAAATCAATCATCTTCTTCGATTTAAACGCTGCTGCATTATCTGTAATCAACTTATGTGGACAGCCGAAACGTGACAATATGTTATTTTCAAGGAAAGAAATAATTACCAAGTCCGTGGCCTGCCGAGTGGGAATGGCTTCAATCCATTTTTTGAAGTAATCGGTGGTTGTCAATATCCATCGATGCTGTCTGGAAGATGCTGAATGAATTTCGCCGATGAAGTCCAAGCCCCACTGCTGAAATGGTGCGCTGACTTCAATGGGCTTGAGAGGCAAAGGCTGTAATTTCTGCTTTCCTTGAAAAATTTGACATTCATGACAACTTTTGACTGCTTTATATACATCTGAAAACAATGAAGGCCAATAGAAACCTGCCCTTAGGATCTTGTTTGCCGTAGTCTTCCAAAACAAGTGGCCCCCGCAGTCACCTTTGTGGAAATCCTCAACAGCTCTCTTAGCTTCTTCCTCGACCAAACAATTCAGCAATATGCCACCGGGGTCTTTCCAATATAGTGCAGATTTAATGATGCAGAATTTGGCAGCCTTTAACTTCAATGTCCTTGCTTTGTTTCGAGGCATTCTGGGAGGTGAAGACAAGTTTTGAAGCACATATACAATATCAGCATACCAAGGAGAGGAAACAAAGATATCGGAGACCTGTAGCGCTGAATTTTCTTCATCTTCGTCGGACAAGGCAGCAATCAAATTAATGTCTAGGACATGGAGATTTGTTTCAGCCATCAATTTAGCGAGACCTTGGCCCTTGATCAGCTTAGTAGGCTTGATTTCCACATCATACTCCAACAGTGCAGCAATCCACTTACCCCGTTTTCCTTCCGGCTCCGCTTGTACCAAAACATCTTTAACAGCCGCATTAGGAACATATGCCAAAATATGAGAATTCAATATGTACACACGGAAATCTTTCAAAGCTTTTACTAGCGCCAATGCTTGTTTTTCAATAATATTATACTTCAGCGCTCCATCCCTTATAATACGACTGAAAAAAGCTATGGGCTTCTCAACTCCATCTCGTTTTTGCATGAGCACAGCTGCCAATGCATGCTCAGAAGCAAATGAAAATAAAATAAAATCTTGTGTGTAATCCGGGCTGATTAGAGTTGGGGCTGAAGATAAAATTAATTTTACCAAATTGAAAGATTTTACCGCCTCTTCAGTCCACTTGAGCTGGCTATCCTTTTTGAGCATGTTAGTGATTTCTCTGAGGTGTTCGGCAAGATTCAGGATGAAGCGACGCAGAAAATTCAACTTGCCATTAAAGGACTGAATCTCCTTCTTGTTTCGGGGCTGCTCTAATTGCTGAATTGCTTCCACACGTGCAGGATCTATACGAATGCCATCTTTGGAAATGATGTGGCCCAATAGCTTGCCTTCACTCATGGCGAAAAGGCTCTTCTTTGGATTCAATGAGATACCATATTTTCTGCACTTTTCAAACACCACTGTCAAATGATACAAATGCTCTTCATCAGATTTAGAAAACACAGTTAAATCATCAAGATAAACAACCAAAAAGACATCCTTCTCATTAGCAAAGGCCATGTCCATCGCCCGCTGAAAGGTAGCACCTGCGTTCTTCAATCCAAATGGCATCTTGGCATAATGAAATGTTCCCCATGGAGTAGTGAATGCAGTCTTGTCGTGGTCATCCTCATGCACCAAAATCTGATTGTACCCGGAATAACCATCAAGTAGAGACATCCTTGATGCCCCAACTACCCGCTGCAATATATGATCCATCTTGGGCAGCGGATAATTGTCCTTTAGCGACACCTTATTGAGATTTCTGAAGTCTATACACAAGCGGATCTCACCGGTCTTCTTTCTCACGGGCACCAAGTTGGAAATCCAGTCGGAAAATCTGATTGGCACTATAATTCCATATTTGCACAACCGATTGACTTCCTTCTCAATCAATGGCAACAGCTTAGGATTAATTCTTCTCAAATTTTGTCGGAAAGGCTTTTGATTTGGCTTTATGGGAATGGTATGCTGAATGATACTTGTGTCATAAGTTTTCAAATCTGAATAATCCCATGCAAAAACATTAGAAAATGAAGACAACAATCTGATATACTCTTTCTTTACCTTAGGCGACAATGCTTTCAATAGTTTCACCATCTTTGGATTTTCAGTTCTTCCGAGATTCACTTCTTCGACACCTTCTTCCGTTGGCCTCAAGGTTGGTTTGCAAGCCACGTCATCTTGATCAAACAGCTCCTCCAAAGGAATTAATCCTTTAGGAATGAAATTATCCTTAAGCTGCAATACATTCATTTGATTTACTTCCTCAGGTTCTGTATCTATGGAAATGTCTTTGAACTCCCCTTCAACTTGCAGAAAATCCTTGATTTCTTCATCATCTTGGAAAACTTGCCAACATCTTTGATTGTCTGGGACTGTAGGACGGTGCTTCACATAAATCTCAAACTTATTGCTGGAATTCATGGGGATTTTTAGATTACTCGCTGCCTTAGCCAATGCATCCGCAACACCATTTTGGATATGGGGCACACATGTCAAAGTATGTTCAGAAAACAGCTTTAAGATATCTAGGACATCATTTCGATATGCTCGCATACGAGGATGCTTGGCCTGAAACTCACCTTTCACTTGCTTTATAACCAACTCGGAGTCGCCATATACTGCTATCTTCTTAGCCTTCAACTTCCAAAGGATTTTCAAACCAGCAATGAGAGCCTCATATTCCGCCTCATTGTTTGAACAATCAAATGCCAGTTTGTAAGAGCATACTCGTACCTTGCTTGGGACTTTGTTTCGGACAGAAAATGGACTTCAAATCCACACACCTATACTAGCACCATCGCTGCCCACAGCACCATCAAAATTCATGGTCCAAAGACCATCCTCATCATCCTCTAAATGCTGAAAATGTGATGTCTCTGCATTTTCTGTTTGCTGCCCATTGATCTCAGCTGTTGGCTCCATGACAACGGACCTTTCTTCACTTTCCTTTCTCAAAATTTCTCTGAAATTTCTGGTATATCTTCTGTTTGAACTAATTGACTATCTATCTCATTAAAATTCTCCGCAAACAAAACAAATGACTCTAAATCTGTATGTACATAATTTACAGGATGATTAACTGGCTTTTCTTTACTAGTGATCATGTATTTCATCTTTTGTTCCCTATATAACTTCCTCATCTGACCAAAAACCGGGATTGTAGCATAAGAAAAATCAAGCTGAAGTGTACCTTTGAGCTTCGCTCCCCAAGATCTAGAAAGTAACATCTCGAATCGTGGAGGAATATCCGCCACCACCACATCCATCAAAACATTCTTTGCTGGGATTTGATCTAAGCTCACCACCAAGTCCTTGATCAAACCAATACATTTTACCCAGCTGGAATCAAATGAATACAAATCATGATATTTCCTTGTGATGTCTAGTCCCAGCTTTTCCATAATTGCTTTCGGCATCAAATTATGCGAAGCTCCCGAGTCAAACATGGCATTATGTAAAACATATTCATGCAATCGCAGACTGATATAGAATGGAGGAACATCACTTTCGGGAGACTCACCATTTAAAGCAGGCCCAAAAATCAATTCCGGCTGATCATCTTCTACATTCACCGTGTCTAGCATTGGATCAAAATTCAGCATCTTGGAAATTTGGCTGCGGTAAGTGCTGTTCTTCATGATTTCCGTCAAAGGAATGGACACTTTCAACTTTGAAATTTCATTCTCCAAACTGAAAACTGAAACCTTCTCACCTTCTTTAGCCGGAACCTCTCTTTTGTCAATTTTATCTTTCGGTGTGTTTGATGGCTGATCTATCTTGCTTGCTGATGATGATTGACTTGTTGAAGGATCAATTATGTCTTTTCCTTTTGTGTGTGGGGGAGCCGAATCATTCTTTGCTGAAGTATCTTTCCTTTTCTGAATGGGATTTATGGGAACAGTTCGGTTTCTTAATTGTCTCTGCTGAGCAGATAAAGCATTTAGGTACCCTCTTTGATGCTCTTCCGATTCTTCTTCAAGTGCTGCATCATTTGACAAGATATAGTGTTCATCCTGAGGGATGATGGAGTGATTTAGCAACTCTTCTTCTTCTATAACATAAGTGGGCAGATCATCAGGTCCAGTGAAGAAGTGGTTTTCCTCTCCCACCGTATCACCTTCATCCTCTGATTCTTGGCTAACAAAATTATGCTAAAAAGGAGGTTTAATTTGCTGTTGAACTACTGCCTCTTGTGCCTTTGTTTCACGCTGCTTGATTCTATATTGTGGCTGCTGTGCACCTCGGAAATTAGGATTACGCATCTGCGGTTCTGGCTTGTTGAGATGAGTATTTTCGAGCATCGTTACTACCTTGCGAAGAAGCTGATCGGATGTAGAAGTTTCCTCTTTGATTGTGACTCACTTTTCTGCCTTCATCCTTGCTCTTTTATCATTCAAATTCGCTTCAACACTAACAGCAATTTTCTGCATATCCTCCAAGGTAGGCGGATCTCTATCTCGCAATGAATAAGCCATCTCCGGATCAAAACCATCCGAGAATTTGAGAAGTGCTGATTTTCTAGATGGCCTCAAATCATCTGGAATGGCATTGTAAACTGTGTTAAACCTGATAATGTAGTCTTGGACCGACTCACCATGATTACGTTTGAGATTGTTGTACTCAGCATTGATCTAAAGTGGATCCTTTCTGATTTCCCATCGATCTAGAAACTGGCTCTGAAGTGCTTCCAAGGTGGGAATGCTTCTAGCTGTCAAACCTTTGAACCATTTTCTTACTTCTCCATCAATTGTTTGTGTAAACAAACGCATAGTTACATCCTCTTCATCTATCTCATATAGATCAAAGAAAGTCGTCATTTTGTCAATATGTTGCTGAGCAGAGATACTTTGTGGAGTGCCATCAAACATGGGAATTTTACTCTGATAATCGGCTGGCATATCATGCAGATTTTGGGGAAGAGCAAGAGGAGAAAATCGGGCAGCCATTGCTTTAGGTAGATTGGGTCTAGGAGTAGCAGGTGGAGTAGGTATAGCTGTAGTATGAGGTGTATGAGGAGGAGAAGTGGTATGGGATGTAGAGGGCGAACCAGCTGTAGATTCCGGATAAGTGATTATAGGGGAAACAGAAAGGATTGGACTGCTCATGCGCCGTGATAGTAGATCCAATATGACCAGATATAGTTTCAATGAACTCGGCAAGATTGGTAGCGTGAATATCCGACTGAAGAGATCTGAGGATGAAATTTTCAACCAATTTATTGTGTCTCTCAATTTCAAGAGCAGCTGCGAAATCAGGGTTAGGAACTAGAGAATCAAGTGCACTTTCAGATTTAGTTTTGAACAAGGACAACTCAAAACTCTCGTCAAAATCAATGTCTTCAAGATACTCAAAAATAGCCGGACATGAATGAAATTTGAATATACGACTAGAATTGGAAGCCAGTTTGGAAATCAAGGAACAAATAACCAATCAGCCTGTGAAAACTCTTAACTAATCATCCAAAAGTTCAGAGTTTACAAATGAACTGGGGTAAAATGCAATTGAAGTGCTGTATTCACAAGCTCACGGAGATTGACTGAAGCAGCGTTTATCTACTTCGGCTTATGCAAAGCAAAAGCGTTTCAAAGGCTACCTGGCGTAACTTCAAGCTCCGTCTAAGACTTATGAAGCAAACACATCAATCAACAGACATGTTGTTCTCCCCAGTATGGTCACCAATTATGTTATCGCTTGAAATTTCACCTCAGGCTGAGAAAGGCAAACTTCAAGGCAACATCAAACCACTTAGCCTCGTAGCTAGCCCTACGGGGCAGGAGAGGGCTCTCTCCGGTCTATCTCGGTAAAGATCTTCAAAGGGCAAGATAACCAATAAGGAAACACTGATTTTAGGCTAGTAAACTGATTAAAAGAGTTTGTTTTGGGATTGTTTGGATTTTGGTGGAAAATCGGGGAAAAGCAATTTTGGGTGCGGGGATTGGACACAGTTTTTGCAGGGGATTCTTTGGGGCAAGGTAGGAGACTGTATTGATGCCTTTAAATTAAGTGAATGGGTAGGAATGACCGGTGAGGAGATAAGGAGAGCAAGCAATCACCTTGAGTTCTCCTTAAACAGATGAAAACATTGATATTAAGCAAATTTAAAAGCAGAGCATGGAAATCATGAATTCTACTTTAACACTTCATTTGCCCAATTTCAGAAGAAAAAGAAAGAGGATGATTTCACATAACACACTTACAAGTACAAAGAGAAGCACACCATCAATACATGTAACCACAGGAATCCCAAAAAGGACTGCAAAACCCTGGTCTTTCTTCCTTTGCCAAAATTGCAGAGATACAATGGAATAATACAATAGAGCTTTCTCCCTCAAGAGTCCAACCATGAAAATGACCAAGAAAGTACATAATATAGGCAATCTAACATCTTTCCTTGCCTCTAGGGGTCGAGCTCATCCTTCTAGGAGCTGTTTCAACCAATTCTAAACTGAGCACTAAAATCTAGGCAGTCAAAACAACTTGCCTCTATAAGCTAGGAAACCAATTCATTCATTAAATGTTTGCTATTTCATGAATGAATCTTCTAGAATAGGAAAATAAGTGTCATATCAACATGAAAATACAATAATTACATCAAAGAGGGTGAAAAATCCCATCCCAAGTCAAAACTGGCCAAAGCTGGGCGAATTCCTGAGCTGTAGGTGAAAAATTATGAAAATTCCCTGATAGGTCGCGCCGTAATCCTGATAGGTCACGCTTCTTTGGAGCTCCGTTTGAGGCACTTCTAGGTGTCCAAATGAGGCAAAAGTGGGCTTGTTGGAAAGGTCTAGATGTCTACTTTCCAACCCAACTAGAATTTCTGAATTTGGTGGCCATTTGACCCTCCCAAATTGCAATCTCCCAAGACTGCTCCCTGTTTGTCAAAAAGGTGGCAGAAAGTCAATTTTTGCATGTTTTTTGACCTTATGGAGGCTCAAAACTTGATGAAATCTCTTGGTAATTGCTGAGCAGGTGTATCTTTGCATGAAAAATCCAGAAATGCTGAGTTTTCCCAAAATGAAGTTGCCCATCGAATAGGTATCAAGGAGAAAAACCTGTTTTTTGACCAAAAATTCATAAGTGACCAAAAATGCTCAATTTTTTTTGAAATTTGTGCTGTAGTGAGGTCATTTAATATCATGCTCCTTCAAGGAAGCCTCAGGCAAGATGTGGAGGGGATCAGGCCCTTTTCGTCGTTTTAGTGCCTTGGCCAACCACCCTTGAATCACCTTCATTTTCGCCTTGCATACGTGCATCCGCGCCCAATAATGATTTTTCATGTTCCTGAGCAAGTCCTTATCTTGGTTGGCCTTAGCCAACAGCCTCTCCAAATGAGCATTGACCCGAAGAAGCATAGCCTCTCGCTCAACGGGTACCAAATCGCCGGGTCTCTTTCGAGCCAAGTTACGGTCCTCATGAATCCTCCGCAACTCATCAAGAGTGTGCTCATCCTCCAACTGCTTGTTGTGCTGCTCTAAATATGTGATCGTCCATTGTGCTCCTTCCAATCTTCGCTGCAATGAATCATTTTCAGCTCTTAGGTGCTGAATGATCTCCTTTGACTCTAGGCTAGGAGAACTGATATCAAGGTCAACAATCTCTATGTCTGGAACACCTGATGGCCCCTCATCAATCCTGGGCTGTTTGCCCCTCTCTGATACTTGTGCTGCTGTCGGCGACGAGGCCCCTTCCACCTGGTGTGGAGATAACACTCGTGGTGCTGATGAAGAAGGCGAGACCCCTTCCACCTGGTGTGGAGATAATACTCACCTAGCTGATGCAAATAAGGCTCTGTGGCCTCTCTGATAAGTGACCAATGGAGGAGAGCTAACATGTCTGGTCTCAGGACTATCATGCTGCTATGAAGGCCCTCCCTCCTCATGAACAACCTCAGGGGGAGATGATGCTGATGCTGTGAAAAAATCCCAAGAGATAAAATCCTCCCA
The DNA here is from genome assembly GCA_031772625.1 of Pinus tabuliformis. Classification (NCBI taxonomy): domain Eukaryota; kingdom Viridiplantae; phylum Streptophyta; class Pinopsida; order Pinales; family Pinaceae; genus Pinus; species Pinus tabuliformis. The sequence continues at coordinate 2,061,134,928 of CM062818.1, forward strand.
TGGGATACCCTGCTGAGCCAACTGATGCATGACCACAAGCTGGATCAAACCATAATGATAAATTCTCCTGTGTTGTTGTGCTGGGCTCCTTCTCTGCACCAAGGGCACCATCCTCTCAATATCCTGACACATGAACCATGGTATGTTCATCATTCGTACCCGTGTGAAATGCATCAACAAGCGAATATGGTACGAATACAAATATGCAAACCTGCCCTCACAGGTGAAATAGAGCATGATGAGCCTCATCATGGGAGCATACTCATCCCTCAAAATTCTGAAAGGAAACATACCAGTTATGGACCTCATGTAGGCAGGTTTAACGAAGGGATCATAGTGAAATCTGTCCAACACTTTGCGTTTGTTCCACTCTTCTCCCACATTTGGTATTCCTGTTGCTTGAGCAATACTTTCAAATGACAATATAAAATCCACCCCTGCAAGATTTACATGCCCATTATGCAAATGCAAAACAAACAAGCTAGCCAACTCCCTATGATGCTGAATTTGAGAAATCCTCTCGCAAAATTCATAACATGAGAGGTAGCGGAAACATGTGACCGCAAGTGGACAAGCCTGCAAATCGGTCAAAGAGGTGGGCTCCTCTCTCTTATGGTGACCACTCTTACCACCCCTATGAGGCCTCCTTTGTATCTCAATTTCTGGTGTTGACTCATGGTCATCACTTTTCTCATAGTCGGTTTCGGTTTCTGACATGGTTTCAGGAGCAAAGTGGCTGAAATGTACTGCTGCTTTTGCTCAAATGACCTGCTGTTTTTCCCTGTTTGTAATGCTGTTTTAAGGGGACAAATAGCACAAGGGAAATGTTAGGGAAGGGAGACTTTGAAGGGAAATTGGGAAAAATATATGAAATAGGGAAATAGGGAGTTAAGGGGAAGAATCATGACATACATATCATCATACAATTTCATTTGCAAGGATGTTATGGGAAGTAGGGTTTAGGGTTTGATTCTTGATTTTTAGGAATAGGGGTAGGGTTTTAGGGGCTTTTGATATTTTGGTAAGGAGATTAGGTAGAAATGATATAGGAGGTGGTAAAGAGAAGTAGGGAAAAAGTGTGGTGACAAGGATGACCTTGAAACAACAAAACAAACCATAGTTCTACAAGCATTTTGACATTTTTAAAGCAAATATACATGAACCTCTTATTTCAATTTGACGACATTAAAACACCTTTCCCATGCTCATTTTTCTTTATCAAGTAAAATAATTTGATGATCAGAGGCTTACCTGCAATCTTGAAGAATTTTGGGGTCGTTTGGGAGTTTACTGGCGATTTTTGTAGAAGAATTCCCAACAGGTCGCGCGCAGGTGCTGATAGGTCGCGCGTGCTCGCTAGGTCACGCCAGTGTATTTTTTTAACTGGATGAACCCCCCTGATAGGTCGCGCCGGCCCAACAGGTCGCGCGCAAGTGTTGACAGGTCGCGCGCGGGCTCTGCTTGCAAATTTTGCTCAATTTCTCTCCAAAACGCCCAAATCGCTCTTCACTATTGCTTTGAGGCAAATGATGCTCAAATCGAAGGAGAGAGGGGCTTTATAGGCTTGATTTAAATTAATTTCTCCTCAAACACTCTTTCTAATGTTTTTAACTTGACACTTTTTCAAAATTTAAATGCTGTTGACTTTATGGTTTCCTTTTGTCCTGAAATTGTTTGAACTGATGCTTTGTCTTGAAAATTTTTGTAGGGATAGCTTCTGAGGAATCTTGGCAAAGGGGACCAGGGCTACATGCTGTCTTTTGAAAACTTTTGAATTTTTACAATTTTTTACAAAAATGAGAAAAAAGACCTTGTCTTTAAAAAACAAGGTTTTTAAATCCAAGGTTAAAATTAGCTGTACAAGATGAAATCTTTGAAGAAAAAATTTGATAGTCATCCCTCTGGCCTGCTGGGCATTTATTGACCTTTAAAGACATAACCTCAAAGAAAAATTGGACCTAAACCCTAGACCTAGGACTTTGACAAGACAAGGAACCTTGAAAGAATTTATAGACTGAAACAACTTGATCCAGCAGTGCCAAGAGGGGAATAAAGACACCAGCTCCTCCATCAAGGTTATGGCATGCCTAATGGAATGCAATGAAATGACACTGATGAGACACCTACTTATGCAAATGCAAAGAGTTTTGATCACTGATGGAGGGCTACTAGACCGACTCTAACAGTACCAATGTAGGCCTTCTAAGTTATACGATCTGCACATATTGCGAATATTAAAGACTTATGCCAATTCTTTTGATTTTGATCAATAGTCCTTTTGATAAACCTGATGAGATTTTTGTTAGTTGACTCTGCTAAGCCATTTCCTTGTGGATAGTAATTTGCAGAGTATTTTAACTTACAACTTCTCTTAAGAGAAAATTCGACTATACTATTTCAATAAAAATAAGTTGCATTATCAAAGATAAGCGCATTAGGTAAACCAAACCTGGTGATGATGAAATGATCAATGAATTCGATAATCACATCAGAATTTTCTACCTTTAGTGGAACTTCTTCCACCCATTTTGTGAAGTATTCCGTGGCTGTAAAGATATATTTGTGCTGCTTGGAAGAATGAGGAACAATTTCTCCTATAATATCAAGCCCCCACTGCTTAAATGGTTGCTCAATATTGACTGGTTGTAAAGGAAAGGCTAGTTTCCTTTGCCTCACACTAGCAGTTTGGCATATATTACATTTCCTTACATAGTCATGGGTGTCTTTGAACAAAGTTGGCCAATAATACCCAACATGCATTATTTTGTGTGCTGTAGTGTCTCCTCCAAAGTGTCCACCAACTAGGCCATCATGCAATTCCTGTAAAACCATTTGCACTTCAGATTTTTCAATGCATATTAATAGATCATAATCATAATTTCTTCTGAATAACACATCATCAATAATTTCATAGCATTTAAATTTTAAGCTTAGAGCACGTTTATTTTTGTAGCTAAATTCTGGAGGGGAATATCCATTTTTTAAGTAAAAAATCAAATCAGCATATTGAGATTCAGAATCAATCATACTTATCTCATTCACCTGTGTACTACCTGAATCTTCATGATCTGGTATATTGGAAGCTCCTGCCAATAGTCTGCAAAAACCTTGTCGTCTCACAATTTTCGTTGGTTTAATATCAATGTCATATTCTTGTAAAGTTGTTACCCAATAGCTCTTTTCTCTCCTACTTCTCTTTGAATTAGCAATTGTCTCACTGCAAAAAATGGGACTATCACTTTTGTATGTGTTTTTAGGAGGAAAGGTCTAAAATGTTTAACAGATTTAAATACAACGAAGATTTGTTTCTCAACTTCAGAATAATTAAGCACATCACCCTACAAATTAGAACTAAAGAAAGATATGGGTGCTTCCACTTGTTGATCATTTTAACTAAATTGCAAGTACTCCTACCATGTAACTTGTTATATATATCTATATATATATATATATATATATATATATATATATATATATATATATATATATATATATATATATATATATATATATCTAGATATATATATATATATATTCTAACACAACACAAAAAAAAAGAAATATTATATTTTCAATTTTTTTTGAAAATATTATACACAAATATTATATATTTGATTAAAAACTATACTAAATTTTAAATATTAAATTTCTTTTCATAAATATATAAGGTGGATTTTAACTAACACTTTGTTATTTAAAACATTAAGTTGCATCAACATTTATGACAAATATATAATATTTAAAATTTGTAGTGCACCATGCATACATCAGTTTTAAGAAAACATTATAATAATTCATAAATATAAGATCTTTGATATGTAGATTAAAAATCTTGACTTATGAACTCAATGGTCTATACCATAATTACCATTGTGGATAAAGGTTCTCATGTTATATCTAAAAGTGACTTGGTTGATTTAAAAGGCACATCATGATAGCCTAAAATCAATGAAAATTAAGTCATGGTGAACATTGATATTAAACAACATGTAAAAATAATTTCCTCTTGGTCTTTCCTATATAATAGGGAGTGAGGAAGTACAATCATTAAAATGGGAGCTCTTGGTCTAGTTGTCACTATAGGAGTTTTCTATAATGTGATTTTTAGGAAAAATTGGTCACCCGAAAAGTGCACTTTGATGCGAGAGCATCCAGCAAGAAGCAAGCAAACGTGGACTAGAGGATCAGAACAGAGGAAGGTCTGTTTTAAAGCAGAAAAACAGAACTAAAGCATATTTAAAGCAAATAAATTTAAAGTAGCTTTAAAGCAGATATGTCTTGAGGAGACTTGCTATTGATAGCAGCCATGCACGCTTTTGGAGAGCTTTAGTTGGAGGAAAAACAGGAGAGGATAGGATCGATCCTTCCTAATGCATCTTATATATATGTGTAGTATGATAGGGTGTGAGATATCTCTGTGTTGTGAGGAAAATTGTGAGTGAAAAAATGTAGCCGAGCGTGAGCTCGTTCTTAAGGCTGAAATGCCTTAATTTTGTAACCGTTTTGTTAATATATAGAACCTGGGTTCAACGTTTGTTGCGTACATTTATGTGTGGGTTTTAATTGATTTAGTTTCGTGTGTGTATTTTATAAATAAATTAAATCCCGTGCTCAGATGGAGCTCGTGCAAGAATTGTGTGAATGAAGGCTCTGAAATCGCTCTTGATCCCGTCTTTCCCTCTATATATATTCCTCGTCGACGAATGATTTGAGTAAATTCAGTTCCATCTAATCTGTGTGGGTATTTGGAATTCTATTAATGCAGTTTCAGGGTGTTTTCAGCGGTTGTTCTGCGAGCATTTTCAAAGGACTAGTCTGAAGAACAGCGTATATTCAGTGATTTAAACTTTTTTTTAAGCCATGTCTCGCGTGTATGTTGGCAGTTTGGATCCCCGGACCACTGAACGTGAGCTGGAGGATTAATTTCGTGGTTTTTGGGGTCCTCCAATGTTGGGAGGATTGGATTAATTTTGAAATGTTTGCAATGATTATGTATGGATGGCACAATTTTATAAAGGTCCACATCGATGAGTTAAAAGATTTTTAGTTTAAACCGCTTCCGTTTAGGCTTGTGGGCCATAACCCACAGGCCCAGGTTCGAATTTTATTTGGGAATTGGGATTTTGGGCAACCCCCAAATTCTCGTCCCATCAGTTTGGTATCAGAGCGAGAAAAAGATTCTGCGGAAGGAGGTACAGTTTTTGATAAAGTATGTCTGGTCTTTATATTTTATGTAGGTAGCAGCAGAGGAAGGTCAGAAGGTTGCAGAGGAAAGTGAGAGGATTGCAATAGCCTAGAGCGTTTACCAAAAGACCAAGTCTAGAGGAGAGCTTGGTGAGGTAAGAGGCAACAAGGAGGGCTTGTTGTTGCAGAGGTAGATTGCAGCTCACAAGTTAAAGTTATTACGAAGACCAAAAGCATATGACTAGGAGGTCATAAATTTTTGTGCCTCGGGAGTATGATGCGGGAGCATCCAGCAAGAAGCAAGCAAATGTGGACCAGAGGATCAGAACAGAGGAAAGTCTGTTTTAAAGCAGAAAAACAGAACTAAAGCAGATTTAAAGCAGATAAATTTAAAGTAGCTTTAAAGCAGATATGTCTTGAGGAGACTTGCTATTGATAACAGCCATGCACGCTTTTGGAGAGCTTTAGTTGGAGGAAAAACAGGAGAGGATAGGATCGATCCTTCCTAATGCATCTTATATATATGTGTAGTATGATAGGGTGTGAGATATCTTTGTGCTGTGAGGAAAATTGTGAGTGAAAAAATGTAGCCGAGCGTGAGCTCGTTCTTAAGGCTGAAATGCCTTAATTTTGTAACCGTTTTGTTAATATATAGAACCTGGGTTCAGCGTTTGTTGCGTACATTTATGTGTGGGTTTTAATTGATTTAGTTTCGTGTGTGTATTTTATAAATAAATTAAATCTCGTGCTCAGATGGAGCTCGTGCAAGAATTGCGTGAATGAAGGCTCTGAAATCGCTCTTGATCCCGTCTTTCCCTCTATATATATTCCTCGTCGATGAATGATTTGAGTAAATTCAGTTCCATCTAATCTGTGCGGGTATTTGGAATTCTGTTAATGCAGTTTCAGGGTTTTTTCAGCTGCTGTTCTGCGAGCATTTTCAAAGGACTAGTCTGAAGAACAACGTATATTCAGTGATTTAAACTTTTTTTTAAGCCATGTCTCGCGTGTATGTTGGCAGTTTGGATCCCCGGACCACTGAACGTGAGCTGGAGGATTAATTTCGTGGTTTTTGGGGTCCTCCAATGTTGGGAGGATTGGATTAATTTTGAAATGTTTGCAATGATTATGTATGGATGGCACGATTTTATAAAGGTCCACGTCGATGAGTTAAAATATTTTCAGTTTAAACCGCTTCCGTTTAGGCTTGTGGGCCATAACCCACAGGCCCAGGTTCGAATTTTTTTGGGATTTGGGATTTTGGGCAACCCCCAAATTCTCGTCCCATCACACTTTTCTCGCATCCCTCGTTGATGTTGATTTGAAGTCGTAGGAAATTTCAGTTGCCCATCTCCCCGATCCATTAGTTCCCATCTTCGTCACCTTCTTTAATGCCACTTCGCCAACCTTCGCCATTCCAAATTTCTACTAGTGCCATTTTCCAAATTTTTCAAGCAAAGCTCCCATGTTTCCCTTGTTTTTTTCTTGCTTCGAGAGGGGTTTTCTGCTTGCTTGCACATGGGTGAACATGTCTGTGTTGACTCGTGTACCTGAGTGTCTATTTAAACATAAAGACAGAAAAATCACATACGTGAGTCGCATTATACTTATCCCTACAAAGGAGTGTTTGTTTAAACCTGAGTCCCTTGTTCCGAGCTCGAGAAGGAAATATTTTAGTTGCTCTCATTGTGAAGTCACTGACTAGAGCAGAATGATCGAACTCCTTGAGTGAATTGAATTAATGTTATTCTATGTTATGATTTGCTTTATGCCCTTATTCAACTTATAACATGTCATTCACACAAAACTAGGGTTATATCATCACAAAATTAAACTAAGGTTTTCACATCATGAAATTTTAATGGCATGTAGGTCATATTAATGGGTTCACACACATAACAATGTTCGAAAAAAATCAACTTATGAGTTTACATAACTATTTTCGAGGGCTTCTCACAATGATGTTCAAGTTGAGCATTACCGAAAGAAGAAGCATTCTACACACTGCAATTATTTTAGTTTGCTACCCCTCTTAAGTATTATAAGAATTGCACCCCTTTTGTTGTTAATAC